>JAQKAK010000001.1:0-1450138 GCA_028829675.1 Penicillium tannophilum | reverse complement strand
ACCCGAACCCTTTCAGCCTGGCAACCCGCCGGCGTCCCTTACCGATCAGAACGACCTGCAGGCATGGCGGAATCTCTTCATGGCAAGGAAGACCTGGGCCCAGGGCCTATCTAGTCGATGCGGGACGATCGATAAGATGATTCAAGAGCATAATGAGCGAACCGATGTCATCGACCGCGCCGTGGGTGTCGCACTCGAAAACCTTAAGTCTCATGTCGGTAATCTGGAACACAGGTTCCAAGAGGCCCACGCTTGGGCCACAAACTTGCTAGAGGAACAGCAGACTGCTTTGGACGGCTGGCAAGCTGCTCTGGCTCAATTAGAGAATATTCCGGCCCGGAAGGACTTTCCGCTTCTTGGACGCCCATCTACACCCAGGAAAGACAACAATCGGCCGACGGGGAGTTTGAAAGATTTCGTTGATGGGAATGAAGTCTTACAAGCCGGGGCCGATGCGGCTATTGCATTGCCGCGCTTTGCTGGACAAGTGCATGATATTGAGAAGACTGTTGGTGAAATTGCCTCGGATACCCAACGCATGGTTGATGACACTCTTTCTTCCCCTGCTGAAGAGGATGAGGGTCTACTCGCTGAAGTTGAAACCATTGCGAAGAAAATCGGCTCAGATTACGAGCATGTCCTTGGGGTTCCGAACAATCAGAAGATGTTGGCAAATATCTCCAGATTAGCACTGAATCATACTCAAAACCTCCTTCCCTCTCTATTAGCGGCTGGTGCAGACCTACAGCAAGCTCTCGCGCATTCTGTGCGGCGACGTGGGGCTGCAGAGAAATCGGCCCTTCAAAAGATGCGGACTATCTCATTCCTTCAATCACGCCTGGCAGACACCCACGCCCAATTGATCAATCTTGACGTGAACACCAATGCTTTCGAAATCATCCACTCAGTCTTTCAGATGCCGATGGTCTATGGTTCGATTCTGATTGAGTCCGCGCGACGTCATGAGTGGAGTGGCAAAATCAAGGCAGATTCCTTGAACCTGGCAGAAGAGATGGCTGTTTTAAGAGACGAAGAACAACGACGGCGAAAGAAATGGGTCAAAAGCATGGGCGATCACATATCCTTCGGGGATTCCACCACCCTCGGGATCGAAGTGAACCTCCAAGGGCAGGATGAACAATGGCCCGAAGTAGCTCGGAAAGAAATTGAGGCTTACATAGAAGATCTGCGGGCGATGCATTCTCTTCCCAAGTTCGCAGATGACTTATCTCAGCAGTTGAAAGACCTTGATATACCCACACGCCAGCAAAGACGGCGAGCTAAGGCATTCAAGAACGGCAGTGTGTTCGATCTGAGCCGAAGTTCTATGTTGCTACGTGGAGATGATATGGTTCGAAGCCTACAGGATGAAAAGACGAAATTGGAAGAGCGACTCAAGGGCTCGGACAGCCGGGTTCGTAAGCTAGAGGATCTCCTCCATCGCCAAAGCCACATCAGTCGACCATCCAGTGGGAATTTTGTACCAGATTTCCCAAGTTCGCCCGCGTCTCCGCATCTCGACACCCTCTCCAGGCGGTCTTCTGTTTCATCAAGGCGGGTGTCCATGACTCAAACCCCTGAGGACAGAGTGCTTGTCCAGCGTATAGTCTCGCTTGAAGCTGAGCTAATAAATGAAAGGGAGGCCGTGCAGAGGCTTCAAAAAGAGGCTCATACTGAGCGGCAGACTAATTCCGACAAGTATCAAGAAGCCCAGTCGACCAAGAAAGACCTCATTGGAAATCTTGAGGCGCGACAGCGTGAGTTCGAGGATGAGCGAAGATACTTGGAAGCGGAAGTGAAGAAGTGTCGGCATCGCAATGAGGAAATGGAAGAGGAGCTAGACAAGCTCATGGACAGTCGGGATCATGAAAGACAAGAGGCCGAGGAGCGGATTAATCAGCTCGAGGCTGAGTTGCAACGTGCCCATGCGAGCTCGGCCGAGGCGTCTCAAAAGGCTAAGGACCTCGATGAACGTATTCGAGTCCAACAAGAGAAAGAGCAAGAGCTCCAAAACAGGGTCAATGATCTCACGCGCCAGAATGACGCATGGGGCCAGAAAGACCAAGATAACTATAACACCCTACAGTCAGCTTTCATGAACCTTGCTCCGGGAGGCTCCGTACCACTCGAACTCACTGGGATCATTCAGGCCATCGAGGTACTCTCCGAGGGCTTGTCCATCCACGCTAAAACCGCTGAAGACAATGCGTCAAAGGCGATGGCTGAGATCAAGTTGCTCGAGGACAAAACACAGGCACTCCAATCGCAATTGGAAGAACAAGTCAAAGTTATTGATGGTCGCGAGGCTGAAATGACCAAATTGACAGAAGAACTTTCTCAAGTGAGAACTGAAATGGACAGCACAAAGCATGAGCTAGAGGAGGAACGCATGAAATTGAATTCTTTGCATTCTCAGGTATCTGCTGGAGAGGTCGGCTCAGATGCGCTTCGTGAGAGAATTGCGGAGGAGGAACGGAAACATGCAGACCTGTCACAGAAGCTTGTCGATGCAGAATCCAAGGCTCAGGATTTGCAGGAAAGAAAAGCCGAATGGGAAAAGAGGGTCGAGGTGGCCTCAGAAGCAGAACGACATGCTCTCACCCGCTATGAAGGCCGCGGTGCTAAGTGTTACGAGACATCTCGACAACTTTACTCGCAGGTCGATAAATTGGAGCGGATGCTTGAGCAATTAGGGTTCGCAATCATCCAGCAGGATGGCCGCCTCGTGGTCCAGCGAGCATCGAAACTTACTGCGTCAGCGTCTGGACTTGGCGAAAGTCTCGCCCAGTCTGGAATTGTTTCTGCTAAGCCCGATAGTGCACTGCTTGAGTGGATGCGAGCTGAGAGCCCAGAGGAAGAAGACGCAAAATTCTCGGCCTTTATGGAAAGCCTTACTAGATTCGACGTTTCAATCTTCGGGGATGTCGTTGTGAAGCGTGTGAAAGACATTGAGCTACTCGCACGTAAGTGGCAAAAGGAAGCACGCGGTTATCGTGAGAAGTACCATCGCGTCCAAAGCGAAGCTCACGACAAGATTGCCTACCGGTCTTTCAAGGAAGGCGATTTGGCCCTATTTCTTCCAACTCGAAACCAGGCCATTCGATCTTGGGCTGCTTTTAATGTGGGTGCGCCTCATTACTTCCTGCGTGAACAAGATTCCCACAAGCTCAACACCCGCGACTGGTTGCTTGCCCGGATTTCCAAGATTGAGGAACGCGTTGTAGACCTATCAAAATCCCTAAATGGCGTTGCTCCTGATCGGCATTCGCTTGGAGGGGCCAGCGAAGCCGCGTCCATCGATGATGAGAATCCCTTCGAGCTATCGGATGGTCTGCGTTGGTATCTTCTCGATGCCGCAGAGGAGAAGCCCGGCGCACCTGCTACGCCGGGACTCGCCAAGACTACTGTCGCATCTACACCCATAGATGCGAAAGGCAGTATTCGCCTCAAACGTCCTACGGAAGAAAGCACTGTCGCGCAGACCCTATCTAAAAGTCTAGATAGCCGTCGCAACAGTTCTAATTCCAAACGGGGTACCCCGACCCCTTCACAAAGAGCCAATGACTCAACTGTCGACCTGGTTCGCCCTGAAGCTGACGCCGATCCTTCTGCTGCTGGCTCGCAGCGCGAGGCTGCCCCAATTTTTGAAGAGGTTCGCCGCGACCTCCTCTTCGGCCCGTGAAAAGTAGGAAAAACATAGCTCCTATCTTTTTCTCGGGTTGTGCATTGATCCATATGCTAACCTCGCTTACTGGCAGGCTACGAATCGCGTTCAACCTTCGACACCACAGCTTGGCGGTGACGCAGGGGACATGGCAGCATCATCTCTCTCTCGATCTACATCTAGCCGACGACAAGGAGGAAAGGGTCGGCCGTGGGAAAAGTTGTGGTCCCTCGAGTACCGTCGTGAAGATGGTCTGCAATAGAGGAGTTATTTATTTTTGATCTATGGAGTACTACGGGGCTTTATCTTCTCCTTTGGCTCTTCTTGTTCATGTTGGTTTTCATGTGCTTTTGCTTTTCAAGACGGACGTCATGCGACGGGTCTTTACATTTGCCCTGAAGGGGTTTTACTTCGACGAGATACCCACCCGTACAAACTAAATCAATTTGAATTGTGAATCGTGACGGCTTTGCGTATTTCAGAAGAGACTTTCACTAGGGTATATGTATTTAAACTGAGAAGACTTTTGCTGGGCTGGCTCAAGCCCTGGATTGATGCTTTAATGACGCGCCATAATGCCTGGGTAAAGATCACCTTGGCCACCGCTATGTTACCAGCGGGTATATCGATGTTAAAATACAGATAACCAAAGAGAAAGCAAGGAAAACCAAGTTGGAGCATGTTGCAAGTTCCGTTCATCTAATATTTCGATTATACGGTGGGCTCGTGATCAGTGTTTGGTTGGTTTGATCAAGATCCCCGGATCCAATTGATCCGACAAGGCGAGATCTCCCCTCACAGCTCCACCACATTCACGAGAGTATCGGGAATTACCCATACTCTCTCAAACATGACGCCATGCTCAAGAAGCCAAATACTCTCTGGGGTAGCGTCCAGCTACTAAATTCGCAACAGAATGGTTTGTCTTCCATTCATCTCAACTTCCCCTCACCCTTCCGGGGCTATGCCACAGCATCAGACGCTCCGGGACACCAGGATGCCTGGCCAAAAAGCCATTCATTCACCCCATATGATGTCTTCAATATTCCTCGAAACGCTGCATACACCAAAACCCGCTACTACGACCTTGTAAAACTCTATCACCCCGACCGCAACAGTGCAGGCATCACCCCGGAAGTCCGACTCCGACGCTACAAAATCGTGGTCGCAGCCCACGAGATCCTCTCCGACCCCATCAAACGTGCAGCGTACGATAAGTTCGGTACAGGCTGGACCTATGCATCCCGACCAGACCCTACCGCCGGCCCCTACGGTCCCGACGTGAACATATATGGAAACGCAACGTGGGAGGACTGGGAGCGCTGGAATAACCGGCACAATGGGAAGCAGCAGCATATTGTGGATCATCGGACTTTTACGCGGCTCATTATTCTACTTACGCTGTTTGGCGGTGCAGTGCAGGCGTCTTGGATCGGTCAGATGAATACAGGGTATGAGGAGCGCCTGAGGGAGGTTAGTGAGGACTCGATGCGGTTCTTGAGTGGGCGGAGGCAGAGTGCTATTAATCAGATGCCGTCCAATGATGCTCGTGTGCAGAGTTTCTTGATTCGGAGGGATCCGACTGGGTCTGGGCTTAAGGATGATGAGCATCCCGTTTATCAGAGGGAGCTTCATCCTAAGCAGGGCGTTAAAAAGCTTGCGGGAGAGCGTCAGAGTGCATCGGAGTCGCAGTCTGATTCTGTTCATGCGTCTGACGTAAATGAGATTGAGTAACCTTGGGATTCTTGCATGGGTGGCGTTTGGATTTTAACAGGTTGAGATCAAGGGATCTTAAGTAGATAAACAATCATAAACAACCTTTAAATATTTATGGCAATTTTGAATATATGAAAATGCATATTTGAGAAACTCCTAAATTTGAGTCCCAATCGGATATTAAAGTGTGCTGAAGAATCTAAGGCCGATTTCAAATCGCAGTGGATACCTATTCCAGTGTGGATCGGCGCTAAACCCATTGAAATCTGACCTCGGCATGGGGCCAGGAACCGGTTTGGAGATTCTATATCATTCCCATCTCACCCACATCGCCTTCAGGAGCCAGGCATAAGCTCCTCGTCGCCATAATGAGTGATATGAAACACACCATCACACAGCTAAAACTGTTGGTATCTCGGATCCCCTTGATCCTGAGAACGCTTATCTTGCATGGCATTCGCATGTCCCCGGTGTCGGGGAAACAGGACCTTCGCACCGAGCTAATCACCGTGGTCATCCGCTCATTCATCTCAGGTGATGACAGGAAAACAATGACTGAGACACAGAAGAATAGCATGCGGGATCCTGGGATCAAAGGCCCCATGTGGGTGGCAAAGGTCACCCTGCCACAGCCCGAGATGGATGTGCGCGATGCAGTCCTTCATGCAATCGAAATACTCGGAAACGGTCAGGAGACGTTTGATCTCCCTGCTGTTAATGCCGTCGGAGCAGAATGGACTGGATACCGCCGCGGAGTCGGTAAAAAGGAACCACAGCCTGATATTTCCGAAGAGGAGAAATATCGCGCCCTGCGCAAGGATATCACCTCTGACATGACGATTTTGTATCTGCATGGAGGCGCATACATGTAAGTCTCCACAGCTTCAAGCCCCATTACTCAAATTACTCACAAGCTCCAGGATGATGGACCCATGCACCCACCGCGTGCCCGTATCAAATCTATCCCGCCTAACAGGCGCGCAAGTCCTCTCAGTGCGCTACCGACTCGCACCGCAGAACCCATTCCCAGCAGCTCTAGTCGACGCACTAACAGCGTACCTATCGCTCACTCACCCACCCAAAGGCTCACTCCACGAGCCCGTCCCAGCAAACAAGATCATCATCGCCGGCGACTCTGCAGGCGGAAACCTGACTTTCGCGCTATTGCAGACTCTCCTCACCCTGCGTCGCGCATCGCGGGCCATCACTTTCCACGGAGAAGAAGTGAATATCGAACTCCCGGCCGGTGTAGCAGGTATCTCACCCTGGTGCGATGTCTCACTCTGCATGCCTTCAGTAGTGAACTACCGTAAGTACGACTACATGGATATCCGGCCCGGAGGCGTCGACGTACCAGATTATACTAAGCCCTACACGCCATTTGAGTTCCCGGTCGATGATGCCTGGCCTGCCTCTCCTCCCCGTGTAGACACCTTCTGCAACGCACCGAGCACCGATCACCCGCTTGTCTCGCCGATGGCCGCGTCTCCCGAACTGTGGAAGGATGCTCCTCCTGTATTCATTACTGTTGGAGAGGAGTGTCTCACAGACGAGGGACTTGTTCTTGCGAGAAGAATGCATAAGGCTGGTGTGTCCGTTGTTGCAGAGATGTTCGAGGGTAAACCGCATTGTCATGGACTTATTATGCTTTCGACGCCGACGGGAAAGAAGTTTTTTGAAGGCCTTGCTGCATTTTGTTCCGGTGCTGTTAAGGGTGTGGTTACACCGACTGGGGTTTTGACACACTATGGATTTAAGTTGAGGAGTACACGGCAGATTCCGTTGGAGGAGGCTTGTGAGGTTGGTGACGAGGAGGTTCAAGAGAGAGTGCGTGAGAATAAGAAGTGGAGAATGGAGAGTGAGAAGGAGCTGCAGAAGGCGTGGCGGGAGAGAGCTCGTTTGTGATGGATTGCATATTTGTACTGTTTACGATTTGGTATGGATGTAAAAATAAGACATTTTGATTTAATGTATTTTTATATGGTTTCTCATGATTACATTAGTACGATTAGGTGCACTGCCTGATCCTATAAGCTTAGACTGAAAGCTTTGATATGCCCAGGTGAGTAATCTTCAAATATTGTATAGGGAACATCAAATTGAAAGCATCAATTGTGGTCACGTATTAAGAAAGAAACGGAGAGGAGAGTCTGAAGTGGAAACAAATAAGTATTCATTATAGACTAAGCTTAGCGTCTAATATAGTTTCCAGCCTCGGTAGTGTTGCTCGCTAACTCCAGGCCTCATTCTTGCAAATTGCGCCTGTCCCGAGACCATGAAATATAAGTTTTCGTCACCCAGAGCCATGCTAATCAGCTAAAGATATTCATCATCATCAATTGAGGGCTGGTCATCCTCCCATTTGATAGGAGCCCCATTCTGCGGTGTTGGTGTCCACACAGGCTGCTGCGGAGGCGGAGGCGGAGGCGGAGGTGGAGGAGCAGGAATGCCCTGAGCCGAAGGAGAAGACAACCATGGGAACGAGACCGGAGTGCCATTGATACGAATCTCACCCATAAGATTGCCCAAGCGTGCCGGTTCATCCACATATCCATCCCATAGCCCGAGCAGCTGCGCTACTAGTCGAAACATGGCCAGCACTATGGTGAAAATTGGCATGAGGAGGGCTGATAAATGAGACCAGCGCCACATCATTGTCACGGTCACAAATGGAAATTCGGGTGCATCGGGCTGCAGGCAATAGCCATCACAGGTGTCGGCTATGAGCGGATGGGAGTACTGCTCAATCATCATGCACTCGATGACATACCATGACAGTAATACCAGCGTGACCCAGCCAAGTTTAGTGAGTTGACGGCGGCGGGTAATTGGGTTTCGAACCCACAGTTGAGGAAGCGGGATTGCGGCGTAGATACGACCATCTGACTGCAGGACATTGTTGTGTGAGGGTGATGTTGGCTGGGCTGCCTTGGTGGGAGTGCTTGGTCGTGATGCGCGTGTGCCCTCACGAGTGACATGTTCTTCCAGGTTGTTGAGACCTTTCTTTACCTCGTTGATGTTCTTTGTGAGAGACGCCAATTTGTCATTAAGTCGGTCGAAGTCGACTGAGTTTTTTCCGTTCGAACGCGCGATTGCCAGTTTCTCGAGTACTTCCTTCTCATAAGCCGCCTCTTCCTCTTCCTCCGTTTTCAGTCCCATTGGGTCCTCCATAATTGCCTGAAGAGACTCAATGGTATCATCCCCTAGATCGAGTGTCTCCTTTCCAGAGCTGACGTCCTCAATGACCGTTTCCAGCCCACTCTTTGGCAGCTTAGGCCGAAGAACCTGCCTTGATTGTTTGGTTGGTTTCGATTCTTTGATTTGGTTTGACTCTTCTTTTGGAGATTCTTTTGTGGTGTTCGGTTCGCTCTTTGCATTTTCAGATTGAGCTTGGGCTGGTTCCACCTCGGAAGGTTTACTTTCCTCAATTGAAGGTTCAATCTGCTTTGATGCCGGCGGGGGGACGATGTCCTTGGTCAGATCGCTCGGAATCGGGGCCACTTTCTCCGTCATAGGAGTATCGATCCATGCACCCGTTACTCGGGGCGTTTTGTCGTAGATGCGAGACTGGAAAAGCTTTGGCGGATCCGGCGTCTGCATTTGCTCCAGTTTTGGGCTTTCAGTCCTTGATAGTCGACGTAACAAGTCCTGAGAGTCCCGCTTTGTTGGACTCGGTTTTGTAAAGGTTGAGTTTTTGTAGACCACGATAGGCGTGTTGGGGATGGGATCGCCTTGACCGGGCACATTATGGTTCAGGTCAAATGTATTCTCTTTCGGCTTCTCTTTAGATTGTTGCACGTCTGGCACATGCGGATTGGCCGTGCGCTCCTCGAGGACACTTCGACTTGTGGTATGGCCCCGCTCCAGCGAACGAGCAGAAAGGCGAGGTTTGGAGACCGGATAGTCCTCGGGTTTGGTCCTCGATACGGGCTCGATGGCTCGTTTCTTTGGACTTTCTTCCACTCTCTCCTCTGGCCTCTCCTCTGGCAGTTCTGGATCTGAAACGCTCCGTTGGCTGACTTTCCGAAGCCACTCCTGTCGACGTGTAGCTCGAGTTCCCCAGGCAGCTGGCAAGTTCAGGGAGGGGCCGTGTCCGTTGTCTTCCTCCTCTGATACATGCTGGCTCTTATATTCCGCCTCTTCTCGCCGTTGCAGGTTATCCGCCGTCAATTGCGATCGTGCGCCAACGTTGGCCTTGCTGAACACGGGAGACTCCTTGCCGGTCACGCGTCTGAGGCGCTGCTCATCTTTGGTGTAATCAGTGGTCTTCCGGCGCGGTGAAGGCCTTCCAGTATCACTGAATAGACTTGGCTCTGAAATTGCGAGTCCATGACGGGCGAATCCGTAGTCGCGATCCCTTGTTTGA
Organism: Penicillium tannophilum; assembly: GCA_028829675.1. Lineage (NCBI taxonomy): Eukaryota > Fungi > Ascomycota > Eurotiomycetes > Eurotiales > Aspergillaceae > Penicillium > Penicillium tannophilum. The sequence goes on along the minus strand of JAQKAK010000001.1, from coordinate 1,440,392 downwards.
GATGGTGAGCGACTTGCCAGTGGTGCTTCCCATCCATCCGACGCTACGTATTCTGCCAGCGATCCATCTTCTTCAATTCTTCGGTATGCGTCCGCGAGTCCTTCGGGAGGAATCGATCTGTCGGAATAGGGCGAAAGCGCGTCGACTGGTTCCCGCGTCCGCCGAGGGCTCGTGTACGAGCCAAACGCGCCTTCCTCCATCGACGAACCCGACGCGGCTCGATATGCTCCAGCTAGTGTGCTTGTTCGGTAATTCTGTCGAGCACGTGTTCCATTCTGTTTAGAGGGGGTGGGAAAATTGGAGGTATCTAGATCGAATTCGTAGTTGGGTTCGCGCGCGCGGTTGAAGGGTGACTGGGGATAATTATGACGCGCGAGCGAAATTCGGTCGTGGGAAGTTGACATGTCGAAGCAAACTACCCCCCTTGCGCAGGAAAAGGGGAATATTTCTCTTAGGCTTAATAGTAGTTTGCTGCGTAGAGATTAAGTTCCCAAGGTTCTAAGGTAAATAACTTGGAGATCCCGCATTGCCCGATGAGGTTAGTAGCTAGGAATCTAACAATTTCCATTGATGATCCACTTGTACATTTTGTACACTCTGGCTTGTCTTGTCTGCCTGAACTCTCAACGTCTGCGAACTCTTCTTGGACTTTCGATATCACGCGAACAAGCTTGGTGACTTTACCTTGACATGTGACCCGCCCACTCGCTTTGATCATCTGCAGACAAGCGTTTCCAATAAAAAGCCAAGACCGCACGAGCGAAGCTCCGAAAGGAATATCCCAGCTTGAAAAACAACCCACGACTTCGAAGACAACTCCCAAGAGCCCAAAGAACACCACATAATCACTATGGCGAAGAAATCCGCTCGCAAGAAGACGCCCGCGTCAACTCCAGCCTCATCAGGCACGTCTACACCAAGCTCCGCATCCTCCGGCCCGATCCCTCCCTTCATCAAAGTCCCCTCCATACTCGAGCCTTTCGTGAAACCGTTATCCTCAGACGAGGTCTACCTGATCCACATCGACACAACAGGAACCGATCTGAAATGGCAGACTTTCCTCGTACCCTTGCTTATGAACATCGTGGTTACCCTCGCCATCGCAGTGCGCGTGTACTACGGAATCAGCACCTACCCAGCCCTCGTCAAGACTTTCCTCGGATTCCAGAGCTCTTTAACCGTGGATGAAGCCAACACCTCATGGCTGCAAATGGCACAGCTCATCGTCCGTCGAACAGGCACCCTCTTCATCGACTACTTCCTCTTGACGCAGTTCCTGAGCTGGCCTCTTAACTTCGTCTTCGGTCCCGCACTCTGGCGCCGAGCAGTTGGCTTCAAGGATCGAGAAATCATCGTTCGCCGCAGTCACAAGAACTGGAGCAAGAAACTCGAGCGGAACAAGTGGATACGCGACAATGAGGCCATGCGCGACAAGATCGTAGCTGCTGTTACACCTGAGCGGATCGGCAAAACGGGATTCCTGCTTGTCGATGATGACTGGAATCTTGACTATTCCGCCATGGTCCGTGCTCATGCATTGGTCGACCGTACCCGCAAGGGCGATGGCGTGCAGCTGGATGAGTTCCGTACTGCCGTGCTCGTGCATACCGATGCTGATGGGTGGTTGATTTGGCGTGTCGGTGATGAGAACACCCCGGCTAATCGCCAACGATCTGCGCAGCGAGATCAGATCTTGGCCTTCCAGGAGAAGCTCACTTCGATGGGTAAAGAGGATTTGTTCTTCCGCTGGGTCGAGGTGGTACAGTGGGAGAGCTCGCAGCCTGGTGGCTTCACGCAGGAGAGGCAGAAATCAGCCATGCTCAAAGCCCAGCAGATGTTCAATGAAGAGGGCGTGGACTTCAGTAGCTTCTGGGAAGATTTGGGTGGTATGGAAGGCATAGAAGAAATGGACTCATGAGATATACTGTCCTGTTCTGGTTTGTTGCAATGCGATTGGAGTTCAGCTTTTTAACATTGATTTGATCTTATTCTTTAATTGCTCAGTGTCATTTCATGATGTACATTCTTAATTAAATTCACGTAACTTGGTTATTCGCACAACCCTTAGCTGAGGTGCTCCTTGGCCTTGCCAGCTGCCTCATGTGCCTTTCCCTTGGCCTTGCCGGCAACCTCCTCTGCTGAGCCCTTGACCTCCTCTGCTGCGCCCTTGACCTTGCCTTCATATTCGGAAGCATTGCCCTTGGCGTCTCCGGCCTTGATCTTGGCCTCTTGCTTAGCGCCACCGACAGCCTCCTTCACCTTGCCAGCAACCTCCTCTATTAACATTTTATATTAGCACTTGCATATCCATTGTCATTCAATGTCACATACCACCCTTGTTGATACCACCGACGGCCGCATCGGAGACCATGCGGTCAGTCTTCTTGAGAGTGTCCTTGGCCGAATCAACTGCGCTCTTCTGCAGCCGAGAAGTTGAGGAGATGGATCGAATAGCAATGGAGCTCGGAACCGAGGTTGCCACACGGGACTTGGCGAGGGTAATGAAGCGTGCGGAAGACATGATGGCTGTGTTCGGATGGAGAGGATAGGATATAACGTTGGATAAGCGTAGTGTGATGAAGAATTTGATGAAGGTTTATGTTCAAATTATTCAAAGTTTGAATTGATTAAAATGAAGCTCCCGTGGTTTGCCGGTCAGCTGCTTTTATAGTCGAATAGTTGGTTACGGTCTGTCTCATTCCGGTACCGTTGACGTCATTGGCATGGCACTTCTTACGTCGATGCCCAGTCACCTTCCCGGCGAGAACCGCCCACTATGACCAGGTTTTGTGAATTTGGTTTCAAGTTCTCGTGTACATCATACTGGTACCAAGTAAGCCACTGGCATCGCTCATTCTTGTTACGAAGGGTGAGGCTCTACGTCAAGCTTAAAGAGTGGACCCACAATAGCTGGTTCCCCAGGTTTCAACGTCTGCTATTGAATTGTCAATGCTAGATTGTTTACCTCCATCCCTTAGATCTTATAGATGATCTTATTATAGTTGACTATTGATTGGCCCATCCATAATCGATTCAAATGCCTCAATTGAGCTAGGCAGCAATAGTCCTCCCCTGCGAAAGTGAAAGTCGATCCCGGTGCCACTAATAAAGTCAGCATCCAACCACGAAATTATCAGGCAAATATCATGAAATCAATTACCTTCCCACAAGAAACAGGCTCATATAAAGCTGGATGCTCCTCATCAACACAAGTAGGCACAACCCGACAAACCGAATCAGGATTAAAACCCAAGAAAAACGGCATCGAGTACCTCGACGTGGTTTGCCGATTATAAACCCGATGCACAGTAGACTTAAACCGATTATTAGAAAGCCTCTGCAGGAAATCCCCAATGTTTACCACCAGCGTGCCGGGAATGGGCCTGGCATCGAGCCACTCATCGCTAGCAGATAACACCTGCAGACCACCCGACATATCCTGCCAGAGGAGAGTAACGCATTGAATATCAGTGTGCGAGCCAATGCCGACGTCCGTTTCGGCGTTCGATGGCACCGGCTCTGCGGAGCCGGGGTAGTGTACGTAGAGACCATCTGCGCCGGGATTTGTAGTCACATCGTCGAAATAGTTTTCAGGCATGTCAAGGGCTAGGGCGAAAATGCGTATCATCTTGCGGGCTAGCGTGAGGCGTGTTTGCCAGAATTTTATGGTTGTTTCTTTGAATTCTGTAATGTGAGATGTACCCTGCCACAGGCTGTCGTCGTCGCTGTATGAGTATCTCTCGTTTGTGAGGAAAGGGGTGGGGTCGTCGATTGTTGGGTCGTTGGTTGGGTTGTAGCGTAGTGAGAAGGTCTCCTTTCGGTCTGGTATGGTGAGCTGGTGGTATCTTGGGGATTAGGATGCGCGCGAACCTTTTGTCTCTTTCTTGTTAACCTGCGTACTTCCCACCCCATGGTACCCATTGAAATGTTTAAATTTCTTATGGGAGACTAGGTCTTTCTGCTCATCTGTCTGATTGAAGAACGTTTTCGCGTTCTCTAGAGCTTTTTCAATAAGCGCTTCGGATATTCCATGATTCTTGATATAGAAAAACCCCGTGTTCTCGGCCGCAGCTTTGACTTGCGCTGCAATGTTTTTCCTAGCTTCCAGATCGCCATCAATTGCGCCGAGGTCGATCACTGGGATCTCATCTTCAGTAGGCAGCCGAGGTGGTGCGGTTGAAACTCGACGAAATTCTGGACCGCTGAGAGTGAGAAGTTCTACCTGAGTGTATTTAGCCATCGCAGACAAAGTTAATCATTAGATGCACGATTATGTGTGAGGGGTATTGGGGTTAATGCAGGTATAAAAGACGCTAAAACCCCCGCTCGCTATAGATAGGCGTATCAAGTGTAACAGAACGCGTGTCTTGGCTCTGATAAGATTATCTCGACCGCATGCAAATATTGAATTCTGTATCTTCTTATCATAGAGTGGGAGGAATCAAACAGCAATTATTGGAGTCTCTTATCGGAATCAATTGGGTGGCGTAGCCCTAATTCCTTGGAATCTTGGCTCCTTGGAGTCTTGGCCTCCGCTATGGTTGCATTTATGAATGTCAGTCTCTCTCAATGTTCCACAAACTTCTCCTTTCTCTAATGTGTTTACCAGATTCGCTATCTATTCGGAAGCCTTCGAGATGGCATCTAAATTAATGCGACTTCATGAAGCGCTGCTCGTCAAGGGCGTTGACCACGATGGTGTCCCACGCCCCGTTGACATGCTCGATAACGACTCTATTCGCCCGGTACCAGTGAAGGACCGAACGTGGTCACAACTGACTTACATTGTCTTCTGGTGGTCTGCCACTGCCAATGTCAGCAACCTATACAGTGCTTCCACTGGAATGGCCCTGGGCCTGACGATGTGGGAAGCTATTGCCTGTTCATTTGGGGGCCAAATCCTGGCAGGTCTCCTAATGGCACTCAACGGACGAGGAGGTGCTATGTATCGAATTCCTTTTCCAGTCCTCTGTCGCTCGAGCTTCGGTTCATGGGGTGCCCTATGGCCGACATTCAATCGTGCGGCTATGTCGATTGTGTGGAATGGAGTCAATTCCGTTCAAGGAGCACAATGTTTATAGTATGGGCTCATATTCCGGGATAGCAAAAAATTCCACTAACAATTGCTTAGTGTCTTTCTTCATGCGATATTCCCTTCTATTGCGAATATTCCTGACAAGATGGGGTCCAAATCGGCCTTGACTTCAGCCCAGATGATGTGCTTCTTTATCTACTGGTATGTCAACCCTTGATTCTAACGGATGAGTCGCTAATTTTCCCAGGCTTGTTAATTGCGCATTCCTGTTTGTGCCCGTCCCGAAGATGAAGTCTCTTGTCTATGCCAAGGTCGTTGTCTACTTCGCTGCCACCTTAGCTATGGTGGGATGGACAGTATCCTTATCAGGGGGATCATCCAAGTTTCTGGCTACTCTTCATGCCCCTTCAACAGTACAGGGCACCGAAAAGAGTTATCTCATCTTCAAGTTCTTTTTCTTGGGATTGGCAAGCTGCGGAACCTTTATTTCAAATGCAGCAGATATGCAGCGCTACGCGAGAAAGCCCAATGATGTGCTCATCGGCCAGATAATCAGCTTCCCGATGTCAAATCTACTCGTGGCTATTTTGGGCAACTTGATTGCCGCAGCAAGCAAGTCGATCTTTGGAGAGGTATCACATACTCACTTATCATTGAAACCCCAAGACTAACCCTTCCATATAGCTGATTTGGAGCCCCTTGACCTTCTTGGATAAGTTGATGGATGGCGAGCGCTATACCCCTGGCAACCGAGCAGGCTGCGCTTTTATCTCATTGGCTTTTGTATACTCGACTGTATTTTCCGCAATCTTCGAGAACTCAATTCCGTATGGACACCTCCCCTTCCAACGAAGAGCAAAGACTGACCATCGCCAGTGCTGGGAATGACATCGCTGCATTGATGCCTCGATATATCACAATCAAGCGAGGATTCTTTATTTGTGCTGGTATGAAAGAAATTCTCTAATACTGTCGTCCGGCTATCGAAACTAACAGCCTTAGTTCTCTCGTACGCAATCTGTCCATGGTACCTCCTCTCCACAGCCGCCATCTTCATCACATTCCTATCATCCTACCAAATCTTCTTGTCAGCCATCGCAGGTATTCTAATCTGCGATTACTATCTCATTCGTCGCGGATATCTCAATATCCCTGCACTATATACTGCACGCCCGGAGAGTCTTTACCGATACCTGTATGGATTTAATCCACGGGCATTCATTGCATATATCATTGCAGTGGCGCCTAACTTCTACGGATTCCTCAATCAAATGGGCGTTAAGGCACCATTGGGGATTCAGCGATTTTACTACATTGCGTATCCGACTGGTCTGTTGGTTGCGTTTGGTGTGTATTATTTTGGCTGCTTGGTATCTGCTCCTGAGGGTATGGAGAGATCTGGGTGGAAAGAGCCTAAGGATTATTATGAGGAGGATGACCCGATGAGAGGAGAAAGCCTGGTGATTGAGGGCGTGGAGGCTGAGAAGGGGGTTATGGCTGTTTCAAAGGAGGTCTGAGTCTAAGCAATATTAATTGAGTCGACTTGAAATTGTATACATACACCATTTGCATAAATGATACGTGAGCAAGCACAATTTTTATAAAGTTATGGGTAGCGGGATTTCTACGTGTATTTCAATGTACAGTAGCGATTGTAATTCTTCCATATGGGACAAAAGAGACAGCTTGATCATAGTACTTGGCTAAATCAGCAGACCTCAGGACTACCTATACATGAACACCAGCCTAGGTGGTCAAAGAGGCTGGCCTCTATAGAAGGCATGAAGCTATTAGAAGCCTTGGGCACATTCCATCGGTCAGATGAAACCTTGTACTTTCTTCTATGCCCAGAGAGTTCAACGATCTGAATAGCGGGGGAAAAAAGTAGTAGATAGGGATGTAAATATGCTAATTTATTTGCACCTGCTGAACTGAAAATCCGATGAAGGAGACGCGGCCTGATTCATGTCCGAGAGCGAGCGTACCGCCGTTGACATCGAAACAGGTGGGTCGATAATCGCTAGGAAGATAGAGCAAGTTCTCGGCATTCAATTTGATCCATTGCTTTTGATGACTGGATATATCAAGACCTGCGGGGGTTGACCGCGACGAAGGAGAGCCACCACTAGACTGAATGTGAAGAGTAGCGATATCAGTGTGCAGATATGAATTATCATGGGAAAACTTGAGAAAGTTGAAGTCTGCTTCGAGCTCCCAAGTTTGCTTTAGCGCACCCGTCGCCGTGTCCCAGAGATACAGTGTCCTGTCATATGAGTCAGACGCCAACAAGCGGCCGTCAGGTGAGAACACTACCGAGTGAACTTCATCCGAGTGCCTCTCAAGATTCGAATAGATCGCACTACCAGACGCCATACCCCAGAGACGCACAGCACAATCGTCAGAACCAGACGCCAACAGCTGACTATCGGGCGAGAATGCTACAGAGTAGACCTGACCTAGATTGCCCTCAAGAGTCTGCTGAAGCTCACCCGTCTCCGAATTCCATAGGCGAACTGTCTTATCATTGGAGCCGGAGGATAGTAAACAGCCGTTAGGCGGAAATGCCAAGGACCGAACTCTTTTGGTATGGCCCTCGAGAATGTGCAATAGCACGCCTGATTCTGTGGACCAGAGACGTACGGTGTGATCATCGGAGCCAGAGGCTAGCAGCTTGCCATCGGACGAGAATGCCACCGAATAGACCCCACCAGAATGGCCCTGGAGGGTCTGTCGGATTTCCCCTGTCACTAAATCCCAGAGGCAGACTGTTTTGTCATATGAACCGGAAGCTAAGACTTGTGCAGTGGGCGAAAATTCGGCCGATTGAACAAAATCTGAATGGCCCTCAAGGATCTGCTGGAGGACGCCCGACGCTGTGTCCCACAGGCGTACGCTATAGTCTTCCGAGCTTGACGCGAGCAGTTGACTGTCAGGAGAGAATGCCACCGAGTGAACCCAACCTAGATGTCCTTCAAGGGTATATTGGAGGGCACCTGTCACAGGGTTCCAAAGACGCACTGTGTGGTCGTACGATCCAGAAGCTAACAACTGGCCGTCGTGTGAAAATTTAACTGACTGAACAAAGTTAGAATGACCCTCGAGGGTCTGTTGACATGCACCAGTTGTCGTATTCCAGATGCGGACTGTGTTATCATAGGATCCAGTTGCTAAAAGCCGACTATCTGGTGAGAAGGCAACTGAGCTAATCAGGCCGGAATGGCCTTCGAGAGCCTGTAATTCTGCGGTCCATCGTTCCTCAACTCGGGGTAATTGACATATCCAATCTGGAAGCTCATTTATGGAGCTGTTACGGACTAGCGACGTTTTTGGTGCAAAGATAAGTCCCGCGCAATAAAGCTGAAGAGGCACTTCATCGGCTATCTGGCAATTTTTCAAAACGAAGCGCTTTGCATCATGAAGAAAATCAGACATCTTGGAAGGGTGATTTCTCTATTATTGGAATTAGTATGACCTCGATATAGTGATTCACGAAACTTACTGGTATAGCCATTTGAAGGCAATCAATAGTCCCCACCACTTCTAGTATAAGACCTAGGAGGCTCATTGCTTCTATCCAATGTAGGAAATGACTCTCCAGAAACAATTGAGCATCATCTAACAGCTCATGTGATTCCGCTTGTGTTAGATGATTCGCCCAATATCGACAGGCGTATTGCAATTCGGGGGAAAGATAGCGATCGATGGTCTGCTGATCAATGTCTGCGCGTGGCGTTCCATCACTTGGTAATTTACAAATGTTCTTTCTCAAAGACTGACATGTAAGGATACATTGATGAGCCAAGAAATAGTGGATTTTCTTCTTGTCAACCCACAGTGGCGTCTTTTCACGTGTTTCATAGCCGATGAGGAAATCTCGAAATGAGAGGTGAAAAAGCCGTACCGGTGCATCGAGCGATATATGAAGAATAGAGCGTAGTGGAAGCAGTCTAAGGTAAACCGATGTTTGATCAAGGCCGATCAGTTTTGAGAGTGAGCTCACTGAGAGTGGACTTTCTAGTAACACGGTTGCGCCGACCACTTGTTGGAATTCTTGAATTAGTTTCCCTTGCTGCGAAACACTCTGTCTATTGAAAATCCGGTCAAGCACTGGAAGATAAGTTCCATCCAGTTTGGACTCAGAATATTGATGCGTGAGGATTTCAGTAAGACTGTCCACTGGGTCCCAGTCAGGGTCCTCGAATATACGACATACTGTAGAGGCGAAGATGAACAACGGAGTAGACAATGAGACGAGCTTTCGGAAATTAATAGTACCAGGCCAATCGATAGGCAGGGGTGGTTCACGTTCTTCCCTAATCTCTGCAAGTCTGTGGTTCAAAAATAATGAAATGTCGTGCTCAATGTCTTCTGTGGTAACATCGTGAAGACGGAGTTCTTCATGCTCAAGTGTCGTGAATTCCTTGGTTTTTGGCAATTCTGGCCTGCTGGTCAAAAATACTAGTAGACATGTATCCCGCAATTGTGGTATCAGTTTGAGAATACGCTTTATGTGTCCCTCATCTTCACATTCGTCCAATGCGTCAATCACTATCACTATTGTCTGCGGACGATCGGATGAGCCGAGGCTAAGAAGCGGCTGATAAAGAAGTTTCTTGAATTGCTTCTCTATACCCTTGGACGCAATACCCGGATCGTCCTGAATTGCTTGATCAATAATAGGCCTCAGTTGTGGAAGATTTTCTGCCAACTGGCCTGCAATTGTTGGGAAAATCTTTTTGGAATTCCCTCGATCCCCTTCACCCCGCCTGAAGAAGAAGCTTGCCCCTAGCATCTTCTCCCTATTGAAAACGTTTGCTATTGTTCGAGCTATGGTGGATTTCCCCGTACCAGCCATTCCATTCAACCAAAAGATGCATGGCGCGTGTGGTGAGGAAGCCCAATTTAAGATCTGACAAAGAACATCAGCTCTCGTACCTGGAAGGCATTCAGCTTCGTGGGGCTGCTCCGATGAATCGAAGACAGCCTCATATACTATGGGCAATCTGCTCTGACTGTCTATGTAAGGGTCAGTCAATTATGCTTTTTGACATGATTCTCGTAGCATACTTGGAAGAATATTGAAATTGGCTGTGATAGGACCATTACCGACGCCCACCTGGAGCCCGGAATTTGAGTCACCGAAACATATGGAGGGGGAACCCATGACCACAGAAGGTACGTCGATCGCTGAGCTTCATGTTGATTCTGCGGGGTATCAGTCGCTGGGGCGAAAGCACGTTAGGATGTCAGCTTAGCGCCGCTATCATGTGACACTCAATTTGCTATGTGTTCTATTATCCAAGGTGTTGGGTGTCTATCGACCATACTTAGGACAAGATAGGAGCAGGTGCTAAAGTCTAGAGCTATAAATGAAATCCTCATCTTTGATCTTGCCCATCATCCATGACTCCACTCTAATAGAGTCAAATACCCCAGCCTCATCGGTATACTTCTCTGGCTGTCCAAAGTAGATTGGACGGGCTTCATCAAGTGGACACCAGTGCTGACTGAGTTCAAACGCATCGACCGCACGATGATGAACTCTAAAATCGTACCAGGCTGGGACCCTTGGCGGTAAAGGTCCCCAGCCCTCAAAATCGATCTTGTCAAAATGCCACGAACTCATAAGTATAGTCCCATCCCGAGCGGTTCGCTCGTCTGCAATAGCAATATCCTCATGCGAGATACCATCAACTTTGTCCCAGTTCTCCTGTGCCCATTTCTGGCACTGCTCCTTTGAGGCATTGATAAAATCCGATTCGAAAGGTTCGTCGTCTTTTAACTCGATTTTGAACCCCGCTTGGTCTTCAGGGCAGACATTTGATTCAACAAGCCAGTACAGAAGAGGTGAGTTCTCCTTATGACTGAACTCACGCAAAACCTTCGGTATAAACTGCGAGTTTTAGTTGGCATTTCTTCAATATCCATATGGTTGGGAAGCATATCCAGTTCGGGCCGATCCGCAATCTCTGATCTCTTATCCTGCACTTACTGGTTTAGCCTCCTCGGCAACACAAAAGAGCAAGATTCTTGACATGATGAAACATACAAGAACTAAGGCCTTCTTGGAATATTAATGAAATAGAAGTGAACTTCGCAGCAAGTTGGTTTAGAAGGGATCATCCTAAGGGGAGCACTCTACAGCGCACGGCCCTATTGGTTGTTCTCGCCACTGACGTTAGCTTTGGGTGGGGCACTTGATGATGATTCGGAGTATCTCCAGCTTTCTTTCCTCAGCACATAGGGTCTAAACAAAACAATAGTAATGGTAACGTTAACGTTATCGTCTAATTATTCGCTAGCAATAGTCTCTCTCTGCGTCCAATCGGCACATCCTTCCAGATGAAGACAGATAGCGGTTCCCGCCGAAGCCCGCTCAATCCCAAATCAGGTTTATGAATGGCGTCACTGTCACCAATTAGGCTTCATGGTAGTATATATACAAAGACCTCTTCACTCGACTTCCAGCAGTACAATTTTTCTAGTCCACATCTTATCGCTCAATATGGCTCAAGACGGCGCCTCTCATAATCCAAGTATGTACCTATATGATCCCCGCTCGACCAAGACTATACTGAAGCCCTAATAGTCGGTGTTTCGTTTGGTAATCTGACGGAACCACCACCACCGGTCGATGATGATACGAAGAAGAAGATTTCTGAAGCCACAGAGAAGGATCCGACGGGCCTAAGTCGAGGGGGTCCAAGTAAAGAGGATTCAGAAAAGTCGGAAAAGACCTGTACGCAAGTCCACTATTTAAGCGGTCGCCTTCAAAGGCTAACGGTTGCTGACAATATAACATTTAGTGGATCTTGAGCGTCAGCGCGCTGAGACATCGACCAGGTTCGCCCGGACAAACCATTAATCCTTTTCTCCTCCAACTTCTGCCATTGAAACGACCTTTTATGCGTGTCGATTTCGGTCTCGAAGTATATGGACGAACGGAAGTGATCTATTAGAAACGAATGCCCATCTTCGCCTATCTATTTATTGTCAAGCTTGAGTGGCACAGAATTGAGTAAATGATAATTATGATCTTACAGTATCCTTGAGTTGCACAGACTTGAGTAAGATGGAGTCAATAATAATTTGTAGCAGCTTTCTATAAAAATCAGAAATTATATGCCACGATGCTCAATCTATAATCACCATTCCACCTGCAGCGGCAATAGCCGCCACTGCTGTATTCACTTTCAATTTGCTTGTTTTGCGTTCCACCAGATCGGATCCCTACAAATGAACATACTCGAGATGGCTCGCTGAAGTAGGTTGTCATGTTTCCACCTCCATCTCTGAGATCATCCAGAGTAGGGGCATAAGTTACATATCCCCCGTGGACTGCCGCAAGACTTCTGCCCACAAGAAGAGATGAGAGCAAAGCAAGAAAAGCTTCGCTTCTTTTGACCATTCGCCCTGTGTAATGCGTAGGGCTAATACACTCAAGTCCACAACCAGCACTGCAGCGATAAGGAGTGGAGGCATCGTGAAACCGAGGTGAGTGTCTCTACACAGCGCAGAGACACTCGTTTCCTTGAGACAGGCTGTTGATAATTGTCTCTCGTGTCGAAGAATGAGAAAAAGGGTTGCGAAAGATAGGTTGGCAAAGAAAATCTGAGCTTTGCAGTAGTTGAATATTTATAAGGTCAGGGGCCCACCGCCTATAATCGACAACTCCGATCTTTGATTGGCTATCATGGGTTTCAATCTAGCTTATGTATACTAGCATACACTTGTAGCAAAGTCTTTCCAAGGTTCCTTGTATTCCTATCTTTCCGGGGCCAGGGGTAATGCTTCGTCCATCTCCTATGGCTATGAAACCCCCACTAGGTACAATTGCTCTAGATTTCGGTCTATTTTTCTGGTTGCGTGTGCTAGCGTGAAAATTCCGACCGATTTACTCCGCAATGCTCCTTACAGTGATGCTGCGCAATCTAGCCGAAGCATCCTAACCTTAGAAGCTTCGGCCCGCGGTGGGGCGTAGTACCCACTTATGTTCGTGTACGTACTTGTATATGATCCATAGGTGACAAATCGGGGGCCCAAAACTTCCGATAAGCTAGCGCCTGTATCAAGCCTGAAAGCTTAGCCGGGTTGAAAATCGAAACACATGAAGTGGGTACAGGAACTAAAGCCTGATTCAATATGAGCCTTTGAAACGTGGGATATCTGCACTTTAAGTCTAAATTCAAGTCGCGGATCTACCTAATTGCTACACATATCCTCAGAAGACGGCAAGAATTCAAAGATTAGTCAAAAGGGCGTCAAGAACAGCGTGCCAAATAGCTATTTTGGCGCCCAATTTACCATCAAATAGCGTTGCATTGTAATTTTAACGTCCCTCAGGATATATGATTTTGAGACCGAAAGGCACCCATCAAATGCTTTATGAGCAACACCATGTATGCACACTCACGTCCTTAAGGCTTTTATGATAGTAACAACCCAAAAGAATCAGAGAACTCCACTACTCAATCTATGAGAGTGTATGCAACAAAACAAGAAATAAGGAATATTGTAACACAAGACAGCAAGGTATCAAAAACAAAACAAAAAGACATGAAGAACTCAACAATAAATGAAGCTAGAGCAATTAGAATACGGTATAAGAACAATAAACACATAAGGATATCATGCAAATCGTACACCCAGCCCAACATAGTCAGGACGGGCAGGTGAGCTTCCACTTCTTGCACGCCTCCCATACACCTCAAGCTGTGGAGCTGGCGCAAAGACATGCCCACCCTCTTGAATTAATGGACCAGATATATCAGGCTGATACAGCTGATATGTTGGCACATGTCGCGGTATCTGCAGTCTAGTTGACTCCGATAACCGTTGGCGAGCATCTCTCACATCAACACGATGGCTTCCAAGATGAAGTATCTGGGCGGGCTCCATCTCCGGGTCCCATTCTGGTTTCATTATCTGTAGCCGTTCGTCCACTGAGCCCACTCGGCGGTGGTTAGCCTGTGGAGCGGGGTATAGCAGATCGGATTGGATTGCACTATTGGCTTCACCAGTCCAGCTGGATCGTCCGCGAAGTGTTTGCTGCTGTGGTGGGATCATGGGTGTTGCGCTTCGCGAGATTTCGATTGGAACCTGGTAGCTCGGCATGGGGGAGAATTGCGGCGGGTAACGGACTGGCTCTGTGGCCCAGGATTGTGTTGAATATCCAGATGATCCACGCGAGAGTGTGTCAGGCCCGGGTCGCTCGTTGAAAAGCGATATTGGTGCATCAGAGGGTAATGAGAGAGGAAATGCGCCAGGCATTATTGCAGAGGGATGAATTACTGACGCAGTCTGAGGCTGAGGTACGTAAACTGGGGCTGACGCTCTTTGTTGTTGCCTTTGGCGGCTTGATCTTGTGATGGTAATGTTATCATCATATGGAAGAAGCGGGCCGTATGAAATAAGCGAGGGAGTACTAGCGGATAGTTCTTGCGTAGGTTCAAATGCTGCAAGAGATGCGCGCCGAGAATTGAGTACGGAACTGGGTGCAGTGTGTAAGTCTAACTCGCGCAGTGGCTGGCTGAGATAGTCACGGCCGGGATCACTGTATGCTGATCGATTCAAAGGCTCTGCGCGGAGCTCCTGAGGCACCAGCTCGTGCGAAAGCGGCGAAGCAATCATATGAATTCCATCTAGAGATTCCACAGATGATTTCATTTGCAGTCCAACTGGGTCAGCTCCTCGTCGCGAAGGCATGGATGCTGGGCGCCTTGATTCAGTCTCGAGCATACGGTGGGCGACAATATTCGCAAAAATCGGCCCACCGTTTCCATTTTCTGTTCGCGGAGGACTCGAGTTGGGCTTTCTGTTCTCGCCCATTAATTTGCCATTGCTAGACCGACGGACTGCTGCAAGTGCTCGCTCAGCGGCCGATGCCAAGATTGTAGAGCTAGCCCCTTCATCAGTAGACTTGCGACTGGATGATCCTCTTCCTTGGACGGTCGAAACTTTGACCAACGGGGCAGCTGGCTTAGTACCGCGAAGCCGACGGGGACCTCGAGTGTGTCGTTTTGGCTGCTTTGCCTTCATAGAACGTGCTTTTGTTTGGCGATCAAACACCTGCAAGCTCTGATTCTCATCGGATTTTATAGGAGGGCTGGAAGACAAAGGGGAAGGAGAGTGCTTCGGCTTTTCAGTAGCTTGGCTCATCTGTGACAGCGCTGGAGAGATCCGAGGCGCCTCCATTGCTTCTCCGTCCGTCTCATACCCTTCTTCCGACTCGTGGCCGGCTTGTCGAAATATGTGAGGAGGAAACAGTTCCAAACTAAATCGTGGAGGAGCAACTACTGCATCAGGAGACTCCGTTCGAGCAGAGCCTGAATCAGTAAAAGCCCAAGTCGACTCGCGCGAAATAGCCTCATCCGTAGAGGATTCGGGAAATGACGACGATGAGCTGCTTGAGCGATCAAAAACTGACCTCTGATTGCCGCCACATTCCTGGGAAGAGCTGGGCGACATTCGATCAATTCCGTTACTGATACTCCTCCTCAATTGCCGCAAGGTTTCTCGTGCTTCGCGAAGAACCGCTGGGTGTGTACCAAGCTCCTGTTTCTTAGGGAAGAGCTCCACCAGACGAGATACATGAGTTTCATATTCCCGGTAGTCACGGACTAGTCCGCAATCTTGATAGTGAGTCATTCTCTCTTTGGCAGCCTCCCAGGATTTGCATAAGAAGCGAGTGGCAACAACTAGCCACGAATCGTAGAAACCGGGGTCCTCTTTTCTCATAGCATCCTTATATTCCTCGTCCTTGATTCGAAGCTCGTCTCGACAAAATCCCTGTACCACGCTATGAATCTTTACGACATCGATGGCTGAATTCCCGGGGTATATAGAGAAAAAGCCCTCCTGGCTGCTTTCCGTCAGAGATTCGGAGAGTTCGGGGACAGGCTTGGCCTCTGCAGGAATCTCGCCAGACTGTCGTGCGGATCCATTTTGCACAAAGAACGGATCTATATCCGAGATCCGGTCGATTAGACCGTAGTGAATCAAAGTCCCCAACGTGGTATCAAGATCAGGGTCCTCTCCGGTCTGAGCACTGCTCAATATCTCGACATTCTCGGCAGACATGGCATGTTTCCCCAGATTGAGGAGTCCAACAGGAACCTGATGACCCAGAAAAGAGAGCAAATTGATAAGGTTCAGGGCCTGCTTTTGCTGCAAGCGATAGAGATCATTCATGATGCTGAGAAATGGCTCGGCTAGCTTTTTATCGGTCACCTGGTGCTTGACGTGATATCTCTCAATGGGTTTGCCTGTTGCATTAAGACGGTGACCGATAGCATGAATAGCTAAAGGCAGGCAGTCGTAGTGCTCCACAATCTCCACGGCCCGAAGAGCCTGCTCCTGGGTGGGCTTTTTGATTCCAAGGTCTTTGTAAAGAAGCTTACAGGCATCTTCAACCTTCAGCGGACGAGTCGACAAGCAGTATGGCTCAAAGAGCCGTTGTTTTTTCCGAAGGGTGGTGTCAATGGAGGTATAGATGATGCTACACCTCTTTTGCCAGGGAAGAAAAGATTGGAACTCATCGATTTCCACGTCATGATCAAAGATGATGCCATCAAACACCAAAAGCCAATCATGACGTGTCTGAAGCCAGTTTCGAACGGCGTTCACGTATGTCTGGGCCTCTGAGTATGCTTGGTCTTCAGCGTCTTGACGGTCTACCAGCCTCGCGGCTTGTGCGATCTCCCAGAAACATTTATACGAGGACTCCCGAGACTTGGCATCAATCCAGAATACACCTCCTGGGTAGCACTCGCGTTGCACGAAGACGTATTGCCGAGCTAGATGTGTCTTGCCAGATCCTGGCACTCCAGAAATGAGAACAGCCATAGTCCGATCTGCACGCTCCTTGGCTTTGAATAGGCGGCTATGCAATACCTTAAGCTCTTTTTGCATGCCAAAGAACGTGGCATTAGGGTGGAAACCTGGCGGTGCGACAAAAAGCTGTGGATCTCGATGAGAGTAGTGCGAAAAAGCAAGTTCACCGCTATCACCCATGTCTGATACAGGGGAATTACGGCCTTCAGTAGCAGGCCGGGGTGCATAGGGAAGCTCTGGTACGGAGTGACCTATAAGATAAAACAGTCAGCCAATTGTCTGACTTGCCATCCTCAAGGGAAATATTGAATGATATCAGCTAGATTTGTGGGGTAAAGATGGGAGCCACCCTGGAATCAAAGACAACAAGCTAAGATACATGAACTGCAACACAGTGATGACATCAAATCGCATAGACATATCTTCAAGAAAAGCACAAGAAAAAAAAAACATCAAGAAAGTCATGAGTGGGTAGTTGTGAACGTTCCAGAATAGGTGACTGGGTAAATACCCGGTCTTCAAAACTTCAGGAGCCTGGGCAGGGGCTGGGGTCACCGCAAAGCCAGTCAAACAAACCAATTGATACGCAATAACACGGTCTCGCTTTAGCTCCTTCCGATGGGCCAAAAAAAAAAAGAAAGAAAGAAAGAGAAAGAAAACAAAAACGATGCAATCACATCAGTGTTAAGCAGATTCATCAAACAGGAGGCTCCTCAATCTCATAATCCTTCAATGTGACTGATTCACCGGGTGAAGGGAGAAGACGTTGTTGCCTACCAATATTCAGATTCGGCGTGCTTTGCGTGAGAGGGTCGCCATCTAGTCTGACTGAGCTAGTCAGCGAACCTACTGCAGCCGGTGAAGTATCAGTCCTACCGTCATATATTTCGCGGGCCTTGGCCTTCATTTCCATCGCGCGAGTAGTCCTCTCTGAGATCCAGCGCTCTCCGATCAACGCCGGTGCCTGACGAGAGTATCGCAAAAGAGCTTCAGCAACCACCTCATAACCTGCAGCATTCTCATCATCGAACTTGCACATATGGCTGTGGTCTGCCTCTATTCCCATACGCTCAACGCCTTCGATATAAGGTGCTGCGGAGGCTTCGTCCACGATGATCTCTCTGGTCCCCTTAACATCGGTTGAGCGTGTTTCATGGAAGAAATAGATATGAAAGCGGCTGATGATGTCGGCAAATAGACTGTTGATATGCTGCAGCGTTTCATTGTTCGTGCGCAGCGCTTTGATCAGCTGCGGGGAAGACTCAACAACTTTCTTGGGGAGAACTGCAGCACAGATGTTGTGCAACAATAGGCCCCATTTCGCGATATCAGATCCATTGTGTGGCGTACCGAGGAAGAGAATGCCAAAGGTTGAGACGTACACTGAGCGCAAGTGTTCGGTCCGCTCGTTTGACAGACTGCGACAATAGATCAGCGCACGCTTGACCACAAGGCCACCCAGCGAATGGCAAATGAAGATAATCGGTCGGTCGGAACAGTCACGAAGATTGCGATTCGCCGCAAGATTAGAAGCTAGGGTCTCTGCATGACTAACGATCGAGTCGCGAGAGGCGCCGTCAGTAAAGGCGGTGACGTCCGCGTTATAGCCATAGGTCAAGATGCGGGGGCGTTGAGAGGCGAGGACTTCAGGTAAGAGATCGACAGGCCAGAAACATTTGGTCGTCTTGCTGGTCCACGAGTCATGGGGATGGCCGTTGAGACCATGAACAAATACAAGATCCACAGTGGGTTCGCCTTGGGGAACGTACACCTGCGACAAGCCATACGGCTTGACGGGGCGAGGTCCAGACATTTTGAAAGATCAGATTAACTCAAAGGACATAGTTCAGATAGAAGAGATCGAGATATTTAGTGAGTAAAGTACAGTGCGGGGAAGGTGGTTATAAAGGGCAAGTGCCGCAGGTGATATGGTTCCCCTGACCTATTCAGATGACAGGTAAACAATGGAGTTTGCCCAGCTGCGGGCCGCTAAACTGCAGATTATTGCAGATTACGGTACAGAAACACGATTCAGGGCCCCCTGATCCACACACGATCAGAGCTGCGCCACGGGCACACTGGTGGGGTCCGTATCCTAGGCGCCGCTGTAACCCTCGGTATTCTCTTGACGTTACAGCCCTGTAGCCTTGATGACTGTCTATACATAGTAGCTACTCATGTGTGTACCTGTTCATGGTTGATTCGATTTTTATATCATCCACCAGTAGATGGGTGAAATATACCTTCATGTGATACTTTTTATACTACGTACCATGGTTGGAAATGTTCGTCATTTCCTTCCTCGGGCACTGCTGTGCAGGTGCCTACAGGAACCCTGGTTATTGTCCGAAACAGGCGGTTTCAGAGCACCTTGAGGTCAAAAGCCAGATCTGGCCTCATTTCTGAGTCATAGCATACACTTGAATCATATTGCATCCAGAAAGAGTCTCGGCGATTACATTGATTACCATGGTACCTACATGTAGAGTAGCGGCTCTGGCTTATGCGCCAAGCTGAAGGGTAGCACAAAATAAGCAACGATCGTACCTTAATTGTGTAATTCAAAATCTCAAATGTAGATAAACTTGGATTGTAGTGAAAATGATCGAATCTGAATATGGCCCGAATCTTCAAGAGACGAAAATAGCGTCTCCAGCCTCTTGAATGCCACGGCCGTCACACAACTCGTCCACGCACCCAATAATGACTCAAACTGCCTTTCGAGCCGCTGGAAAGCGGGAGTCTATTCACATCTTGCGCTGTCGTGGCCTACGACGGGGCATGGGCGACGACTTGTAGATAAACTTTCCGCCAGAGCATTCATATTTGGCGGACGACCTAGGAAGTTCTCCAGCGTCCGCAATAGATCCTTCGGGCTCCCACCACACTCCAGAATCCCACGTCGGTACTTGTCCCAAACATCAGTGTTGAATGGGTCGTCGGAAAAGACTGATAGGAACACATCCTGCGCCATGGCCGTGCAACTTATTTGTCAGTATCATTTACTGGTCCTGCTGGAACTTACATACCACAAATAAGAATAGTAGCACACATCATAACCAGCTGTTAGATGAGTGAATGTCCCAAAGGCGAATCCATCTCTGCATTCTGAGAAGTCCATTCCCTCGATCTCCTCGCGAAGATCATACCACATTTTCTGGACATTGAGATTGGCAATATCACCCTCCGTACTTAGTGAGTGTATTTGTAGATCGAACATCGAGATTGACCTAGCTAGGTGGTCAGTCTGTGGTTTCAATGGTAAGATTGATAGGAGACAGTCATCACACACAACTGATACAAATGGTAGAGTCCTCTGTTGGAATACCGATGCTTGATAAGTGGTTTCACCAGGTCCTCTGGTATTTTTGTCGGCGGATCTGGCTGGTCGGGGCGTTGCTTTTGCCACTCCGCTAGATATTTCTCATTGAGTGTGGTAAAGTGACAGCTGAGATCATGTAGGACATCTTCCCTCCAGCAAAAGTTCTCTAGCATGGTGCTTGGCATCTCACCAAAATCAGGCGGCAATCTATAACCATGAAAGTGGGTGTATTTAGTCCTGGCTAGTAGATCATGTATTCCATGACCCATTTCTATCCATGCGCCTATCAGGTAATTTGTATAAAGGAAGGGTGATTGAGTGGTACTCACCGTGGAAGAGAGTGACGACCTGATGATGTTTAAGTAGCGCACAGCTGGTCGGTGTTGCAGTTGGAAATGAACACATCAGAATTGTTGAGGGATATTGTCTAGTGCCATCCGGACGGAGGTATCCCTGTTGTGGCTCGATCAGCAAGGACGAAGGACGAAGATTAGAAGGAAAAGAAAGAATTACACATTGAATGTTCACGCTTTGGTTACCTCGATACTTATTCTCCCTCCACAACAAGTCGAAATAGAGGTACCCAATGAACCCTTCGTCTTTCCCATCCCACACCGAGAAGCACTCCACAGTGTCGTGCCAGATGACACTTTGAGTCAAGTCTTCTGCTGGAATAGGATCAAATCGAAGGCCAAGCACAGATGCAAAAATATCTAGCATCTGAGTGGCAGTACTCTCTAAGGGAAAGAATTCTGAGATCTTGAGCTGGTCAACCTCAAATTCTTGCTGCAAAACACGCTCATAATACCGCTTGTCCCAAGGTGGAAACCCCACGCTCGTGTCGGGATACTGTTGATTGGCTAGATCTTGTAGTCGTCGACACTGCAAAGCTGCAATCTCATCTCGACCATGACCGCAAAGGGTCTCTCGCAATCCGTCCAGAAAGACTTTCACCCATTCCGTGGTCTTCACCATGCGACTCTCAATCCTGAATTCTGCGTGCGTGCTGTGTTTCAACATCGTTGCTTTTCTGGCACGGCGCGTAATGATTTCTTCGAAAAGGAATTTATTATCCTTCAGCTTCAAGTTATCCGCCAGGAACATTCTCTTGCGAGTTTCTGGAGAAGTAGCATACGTCAAAACAGCCAGCGTTCCCCCATTTGCGAAAGGCACCAAAACCCTTTGTCGGTGCCCGTTGGTGGTCTCCCCTTCCTCTGGGCCGTCGTCCTTCCACTTTGCTAGCTCATCTTCAGGCACCCCATCTAGCTCCTGAGTGCTAAACCACACTCCTCCAGTCTCCCTTGAGATATTTTGCTGAAATTGCATTTCTAAATCGGCAATTTCCATTTCCAATTCACGATACTTCTCAAGCTCTACATCTTCCAGAATACCGTGTCCAGCATGCTTATACTCCAACAGTCTCTTCTCCATCAAATGTTGCGATTCCATATCCAACTTGTGGAAATCGGGCTTTGCACTTGCCGCTTGGAGAAGTCTGAAGAAGGGCACATCCCCTTTCCACGATGCCTCAGCTTCCAGGTACAGCTTCCGGGCCTCGTCGAATGCGGCTTGAGTCGCTAGAGACGGAGATCCATACTGGAGCATGTAAATCATACCCAGCTCGCCTTGGAAAGCATTCTCGACTTGTGCCAAGGGTAGCATGACATTGTCGAACGTTGCGGTGATCGGAGTCACATTTTCGAGAATAAGTTCGCGAATGGCATTGTGTGCATTAATAATGCGGCTCATCATTGGAACAATTTCTTCCGTGCTTGGAACTCGGGGAAGAGGCTGTGGGAGTGACATTTTGGTTTGATCCGAGTCAGACACTCTCGCAGGAGCTAGAATATGCCCAATTTGTTTTCTCGGAAAGCACTGGCGAATGCCGATATATTAGACTCGTAATTGAGGAGGAAGAGTGGGAGGGCAAGTTAAGAAAGTGGTCAGGTGTCTTAAGTGAGATAAGGACATACAGGACCAGTAATAGGGCTGCTTTTGTGTCAAGGATCATTTCCTTTGCAATTTGCTGGATTTCGATGGGTGATTTGACAACCATTTGAAAGAAAAGCGGGGTTTTATGCAATAGTAGTAGAAAAGAAACCGCCCCATGTTGGCTACATCCGAAGATTTTGAGCTAGTATTTCATCGCAGATAGTGCCTACCTACAGTAGGCCAACTGGACATAGTAATGAAACTGGGGTGCGAAGGCTTCACTAAGTCGTATATCAGTCATTCTATTAATGGTGTAGCTACATAGCGATCATAAGCACTCGTTCCTATAGAATGTGACGCGCCGGCAACTTAGGTGAATGGTGCCCTAGAGAGTCAGGTGCAACCGAGATTGATGGTCTGTAAGTGGTCTCATGCAGGAAAGGCGCCATCGCTGGAATGATACACAAATGATAAGGCGAGGAGGAATCAAGCGTCTCAGTTCAAAGTGATTCATCCGAAAGTTGAAACTATCGCTCTAAGCAGACTCATCCTGGCGCGTGCTAGCAGAGGGCAGTTCAAAAGTGCGGTGCTAAAGCGACGCACCGATACAGTTGGGAGCAAGAGTAGCAATGTGGGGGCGTCAACAATACCAGTATTAGATACTGATAAACTTGATATTCGTATTCAGGCAAAGTTTCAAGACCCATGGATGCAGGCAACAAGGCTGAACGTGGCAATATCCGTCCCGGGCAACATCATGCCCCGTGCCCGGATTAAGCGCCTTGAGAACCCCCAGATCAATGACTCGTTTGCGAATTGGCTTCACGGACAAACACATTCAAGTTGACCTAGGCAGAGACGTTTACGTAAATTATTAAAAATACGCCCGGTGGCATATAATGACCTCGAGAGTTGCTGTTTATAGAACGGCAGCAGGTTCTACTTCCAAGATTTCAAGGCTCGGGTCTTCTAGTACTTTTGTTATACATATTTCTTATTCTGAACACTTGAGGTAGTATTATATCTCTTTCCGACATCCGAGAAACGATGTCCAATCGATAGGAACCCATATATGTAGACAAGATAGTAAAAGGGCAAGAACGGGTTGAATCTACTATATCATACAACCCAAATTCAAATCATGGGAATGTCATTTCCACGTTTACCGTCCACGGAAAGCAGGCTTGCGCTTCTCAGCAAAAGCGCGCAGCGCCTCATATCGATCCTCAGTCTCAATCACACCCTCATAAGCCCGGTTTTCAGAAGCCTCGCCCATCGGTGATCCCTCGACAGCCAACAGCGCTTGCTTGATGGCAATAGGGCCACCCTCGCAGATATCTAGCGCCAAGCGGATAGCAGCCTTCTCGACCTTCTCGCGTGCAACGCCCTCCTGCGTCGATTCCTCAGGCAAGACCTCCACAAGGCGGTCGCACATACCCATGAAATACGCTTCTGGGCCCGTCACCCGGCGGCCCGTGAGGATCATGTCGCGCGCGCGGTTCATGCCAATTAACGCGGGCAGTCTGTAGGTACCGCCGGCGCCGGGAATGATCGCGAGACGGGTCTCCGGGAGACCGACCAGGCAGGAAGAGCCGAAGACACGGAGGTGAGTGCAGAGGGCGAGCTCAAGACCACCGCCAAGAGCCATGGATGAGATGCCGGAAATGGTGGGGATCTGGAGATTGGCGAGTTCTTTGAAGGTGCTGCGGAGGTCCATGAGGAAATCTTCTGTCCTGTTGTTTCGAGTATCACGATTAGTAGGGCTCAGATAGGCATCGGGGCTGTGGTTCTCACTCGGCAGGTGTCATTTTGGCGCGCTCTTTCAGGTCTGCGCCTGCGCAGAATGCGGCATCGACGTTGCTTGTTACTACCAAGGCGCGTGTGGGGCCGTTGCCTTCTTCCGCGGCGATGGACTTGACATGCTTTGAGAGACTTTCGAGCAGCTGACGAGAGATCGCGTTTCGCGCATTGGGTCGGTTCAGCTGCAGCACGCGCACATGACCGGATCCAGGGGCGGGAACCTGCTGGGTCTTGATTACGTCCTCGGGGCTGGTGCTGTATCGCGAGATGAAAATCCGGGTCGTCTGTGTCGCGGTCTGGCGGGAGAAGGTAGTGAGGGGTGTGAGGCGAGCGAGTCGGGGCGCTAGTGTGGTTGCCATTGCCCAGGTCAGATTGACGGATCGAAATTTCTCTCGATCACAGGGTTGTGTAAGGTGTGTGGGGGGAAACGATGGTGATCATAAATTGCTGTTAAGTTTGCTATCGGAGCTCCGGGTGTGGGGAAGCTCACTGGGGCCGACGATTGCCGAGCTACAACTACACGTCTAGGTGCTCGCGGGTAAATCATGCACCAAAGTTGGATAGAAATAGGGTGTAGGGGGTATCACAATTCATTCAGATCTATGTCCAAGTTTCAGTATTATACAATAGGTATTCCTCAACCTCCACATCATTTGGCCACTCCCAGCCCAGTGTCCGGCTGACAATGTCGTATGCCTCTTGCACTTTACAGTCCGATGCTATCCGGTCACCCTTGATCGATTGGGGTTGTAGCTTTTCCAGGTACAACCGGATCGCCACCAGGGTCTGTCGCATCATTCGCTCCCCATTTAGGCGCTCCTCGGCAAGCTCGTTCAGTTGATCAGCTGATCGACTCATCCACCGCAGTAAATGTAACAGCCCATCATCGTCTCCCACGATTCCCATGGCCCGCACAAAACTATGCAGCGTCGCGTAAGATGGAACGTGGAGGAGCGCAGGCATGTCAAGTGGTGACTCGCTCTTGTTGTCCATTCCGAAAATGCTTCTCTCTGCTACACTGGACGTTTTCGTCGAAGGCAGAACCAGCTGATCAAATTGGGTCTTCAGGAGTAAAAGGCCATCCTCAATCAGGATATCAAATGCATCTCCGCCTTCAATCTCTGGGCAGTTCGTAGTGATTTGGTAGAGCTTCAGTGCCTTTTCCACCTTTGAAGGATGGTGAATGCCAGCATCAACAGCTCTGTGGAAGGTCACACATAAAGGTTGGAAATCGTCTGGACCAATTTCAATATTGCGAGCTCGCATCCAATTCAACACCTCAAGCGTCCCGTGCCATGCCAATACGCGGACAAGTCTTTTATCATACGCTCGCTGATAACCCTGAATAGGATCACAACAGAAGGCAGAAAGGAGGTTATGCCATGCCCAGCGACAAGGTGGCTGACGCGACTTGACCAATTGGATGGCATGCCGGAAGGCCATCGGATGACCTATCTGTTGTTCATGTTCCCGGTACTCTAGAAGATTGATAAGGGGCTGCTGGTCTTCGGTGGATGGCTGGGGTGGGCGGTCGGCCATAAATATATCCTTTGCATATGTGGCCACTGTCGTTCGCGAATGTCGGCACAAAAACTGGATGAATGAGCCGAATAGAACATCCGATACTGACTTGAGTGCCTTGAGATGCGATTCTTGGTATTCTGGCAGTTGACGCCAGACAGTGCACAGTGCCATGATCTGATCGTCTGTGAGGTTGCTACATTGCAAGTAGGCTAGTCCCGAGGAGAGACTTGGAGCAGACTGAAGAAGGAGTGCGAGCAGTCTTCCGGAAGGACGGAATCCCTTCGAGATCATTTCATCCAGAAAGTCATCCAAGGTGGGTGGTTCTGTGCGCACATAGATGATATCCCGAGCAGAAGCCGGCTCGGGGTGAACCTCCGGCCCGTCACCAGGTAAGGCATGACTAACTAGATCGAAATTGCTATGAGTCGCCTTTTGGCGAAAAAGTAGTTTTTCGGCCATTGCAGCATAAATGACGCCTTTGGGAGGTAGACCATGGTCTTGATATGACAAAAAGCAAGCCCAAGCCTCACGTACAGTCCTAGTAGCGCGGATACGTGCTACCCATGTCAGGTGACGGTTGCGGTCGTCAAGACTTTTTAAAGCCAAGGATGGTCGGTGAAGGGCTAGTACTCTTGTTTGCACCGTGGGACTACCATCGGAGTCCCAACCAGCTAGGATGGCAGATATTTCCTCCCACAGTCGAGGAGAGTACCCTGCTTCTTTCATCTGGGACAGCACGTTCATCGCACGACTGTGAAGGCCCTCATTTCCTCGTTGAGCATCTATACCAAGCTTTTCCTCTTTCCATGGAGGCCACGAAGGGGCTTTCAAATCAGCAGACTGGCGCTCAGCAGTTGTCTTTTTGTGAGCAAGCTGAACTGCGACTACAGCTTGGTAGCCTGACCGTGTCACAGGAAGGGCAGGCTTATGAGTGGCCATAGCCCTAAGAAGCTCAAACTGTGCCCGTTGTTGTATGAAGGCTGATCGGAATGGATGTATTTTCGTGGGGATCGAGAGCTCCCAAAGACACTCGTTGAACTTTCGAGTCTTCAAGCGATCAATCTTGGCCCTTTCGGACTTTGATTTCCCACCCTCATTCGGATTTGATCTGGTCAGAAAACCAGCAAACGCGCGCGCAATGACTGGAAATGCCTCCGGCCAGACCTGCCGCGCGTGTCGGATCAAGCGAACAACCAGCTTTGCACATGTAGTCACATCAACTTTGGGTACTGGCCGTTGCGTCGGAGCATTCGTTTCCAAAACTTCAAGGTTTCCGATGGCCGGCAGTGGTTCGCCGCTCATGAGATGTAAAGAATGAATCAATAGCAAACGCAGAACATGGGGTTCCAAGTATCGCTCTTTTAACAGAAACAAGGTGATGAAAGGCGGCACCCTAGGCCCATCCATGCATCCTGTCCGAGTCCTGCTATCGGCTTCAAGAGCATACATTCGAGAGACTGCTTTATGAGAATCGTTACTTGTCAAAATCCAAGCCCATGCAACCACATCTTCGACATCGTAGCCTCGCGCTGTAAGATAACGGTGGCTGCTCTTTCGGAATACATTCCTGAGGGCAATGTCCAATGCATTCGGCTTGTCGCCCTCATTCTTCAACAATGGTTCCACCAGGCGTATGTATTCCCCAAGTGTAGTCTGGAGAGATTCTCGTACGAAACGTGGTTCGGAGATTGGGTCCTTTTGGAATACTTTTTTCGGAAGGACATGGTCTAGATCAATCGCGGCTCGTGCCGGGGTCCCGCCGGATCCAAGGGCATGTCCTGCACTCCGAAGGGATTCTGAAAGATAATCGGATGGGGTAGGTTGGTATCTTTGGGAGGTTTTCGACAATCTTGAATATGGCTTTTGCGTGTGTGGTTTTCTCGGATGCTGGGGATCCTGCGGCAGTTCTATATATGGCATATTTGGCTCGGCATGATACCCATCCTGCTGCTCAAGATCTATCTGCGCGAGTTGTGGTTTTAGCGCGTGGGAAGAATCAGCATGGAATGCACGTCGGATGCTTCGCAGCAGATCGTTATGATATGTAAATAATGCGTCACCGTGTGGGTTCTAAGCCATAGTTCTCGTATTAGCAATTTCTCCACTCATATATCTTTCCCTAGTCCTAATATACCTTGCGACATGCGTAGTTGCGCCTCTGCGCGGCTCTTAAAGAGGGTACCCTCGAAAGGCCTCGAACGTGATTGAGAGCCGATGACATCCATGAATGTAATCATAGAGACACCTTTTCTAGAGCGAATACTCTAGTCAGACGTCTCAATTTTCTCTCGAGCTTAAAAAGAACAGAGAGCGAGAACATAAACAAATCCAAAATCCAAAAGTCGAGATCAAGCTTCACGGCAGAAAATGGGACCAAGTCACGTGCGGGATCGACACTTTTCGGGCAAGCGCGCAGTCTGAGTCTCACGAAACGGTATCGCCCTCGTCCTTCGATCATAGTATTAATTCACTGTCAAAAAAAATCATTTGGGGTGGTGGATTGGTCCATTGTACTTCCCAGGTGTATTACTTATCTGGTTTTCTTTTTACTTTCCGCCGATCCAACCCCAAGGGCCTGGACTCCTGCGTGTTGTTCCACCCCCATCAGTCGCGATTTCATCCTTTCTTGAGGCCTCGCATCAAGACTACTCGAACCACCAGTCGCGAACAAGACCACAGATCACTCACAACCACGACTGGCCATTGATCTTTGGCCGTTAGGTCGCGACCTTCTGATCTTTTCCTCGAACATATCAAGGTCCTTCAATACATCGTCTGCATTGGAGGAAATCGCGTCGAAGGAAGTTCTGTCAACCTTATCCCTCCCGCAAAACCCCCCACCATGAGCGCCGACGAAGGTGGAGACCCCAAATCGATGGCTCCGATAAATGGCGAATCTCATTTGGAGTCGACTGCGACCGCGACTCCGGGTAAGAGGAAGCGTTCGGCCCAGGACGAGAATCCAGCTGTCGAGCCTGCTTCGTCCGGATCGCGTGAGAGTCTCAATCTCCACGAGACTCTGCGGACCCTTGTTGGTCTTCTTTTAAAGTAAGCTGAACAATCTTTGGGTCGTATTGTTTAGTTGCTAACGATAACAGGCATGACACTGAACTCCAGCTCCTTTCGTGTCCCTTCCCCTCGTCGGGGGCTAAGCCTCGGGCGAAGCGCGCCAAAACATCGGGCGACCAAGACACATCCAACATGCAGACACGGGTCGAGCAGGGCCGTTACAACACCTTGCAGGAATTCCTGGCCGACATTGAACGAGCCTCTGCCGCAGTGATTGAGCGCAACCAGAACCAGGCAAATGGAGCAAGTGCCGAAGGCGCACCTGTAACGGAGGTAGTCAATCGCATTGCGGCTTTTAAGAAGCACATGAACAGCCTTGTCGGTCAATCTTTTGTCAATCAGACCGATGTCAAAGCTGAGACACTAGACGACGATGACGATGATCAACTTCAGTCCACAGTTTCACACGTCGGCCCTCGCGAGGACAAGCAGGCGTTGACTTTGTTTGGTGGGAGCCAATCACACCCGAAACAGTTATTCTCCAGTCTGCAAAAATCTGTCAAGGTACCCCTGCAGTCTGCCGAGTCTGGCGCAGAAAAGTTTGTGGAGGTGCAAGAACCACTTCGTGAAGGTGGACTGCCTAATGGTATCACCACCACTCGCGTGGTTCCTTACAATCTCGAGTCCACTGCTCCGAAGCCGAGGACATTTGGCGAGGTTTTTGCTCCCCGTTCAGGCCTGGTTCCCGTGGAACCTCGGAAACGAGGTAATCGAAGCGCAGTCTCATGGCTCGACCCATTTGATCTCGTTCTTGATCCTAAGAATTTTTCGGGCGATCGTAGCAACACCAGCCTCGTGCCGGTTCCCTCCGGGCAATGGTTGCAATACGGTGGAGTCACCTCATCACCATCATATTGGTCTCGTGTTGAAAAGCATCATGAAGATGCAAACGTTGGTTCAAAGTATGGAGACCCTGCTCTTTGGACCGGCGATGACTCTTCTCTTCTACAAGGCGTTTACTCGTCATTCGCCCCGTCTTTCGATAGTTCTGGGGCTGTCATGCAAGCCGAATCAAAAGGCATGGTATGGTGGGGGCAACGAGGTGCCAGGCGTTTGCGTACCCTGCTCTCGCTTACAGAAGATGTACCGGATGAGGTGGATCTTGAAGCGATTGATAACATTGACGAAAGCACGCTTAATGAGATGGTTGATTCGCTCAAACCGAAAGATTATGCCGAATATCTTGCTTCAATCGAGAAGGCACCTGAAGGACCTCCGGAATCTAGAGAGATTGACGATGTTCTCACCGAGGTTTCTCACTTGCTAGAAACCCTGGCTTCATACCAAAACATTCGTAAAACGACAATCCCCTCTGCCAGTGAGAATGACGAATCACCTGCACCAGAATCTGAAGATCCAGATACTCCGTCCGATGCTGAGAGGGCCGTTTACGAAAAGCTGAGGTCAAGGCTCGTTTCTATAATTAGCAGCTTGCCTCCATATGTCGTTGCGAAGGTGAATGGTGATCAGTTAGCAGAGTTGAATATAAGCCAGAAGATCATCATCGAAAGCCCCGACTGGAAGGGCACAATGGAGAAAGATGATCACACGCTTCATCTAGAGCGTGCTGCGGCCATCGCTGCTCAGGCGAATGCCGCTAACCGTGCTTCAACACCATCTTCCACTCGGCCCAGCAGCTTCCAGGCCCCTCACTCCGCATACAACCAGCGTTCTTTCAATACGAATGCTCGTCTTTCTCAATCGCAAGGCGCATTTCAGGTACCCCCACAAGCCCGGCAACCCTCATCGACGGGATCATTCACTCCCCCTTATGCAGGAGGTAGAGCACCAAGCACTCCTTCCCAACGCCCAGGTTTTGGCTCTCAATACAGCCAAGCCAACAATGTACCACAGTTTCAACGTCCTACTTCCAATGGATATACTCCCCAGCCCTATACTCCGCGACCTGGACCGACAGCCATATCTAACGCCACTCCTCAGACACGCAACCCTGTGACAGCGTCGGCTCAGCGGTACCAGTACGCGAATCAAACTCCGACGCAGGCATACCCGAACAGCGCTGCCGCCGCAGCGTATGCTCGCAGTGCCTCTGAACAATCTACCGTGAATAAGGGTCAGCCTCAACTTGAAGCTCGTCATTCCCAGGAGGGTAGCTTGACACCAGGAAGCAAGCAGAACGGCACTCCCATCCAGTCATAGGATTCCTTTGCTTTACGCGAACATGAGCTATGCTGATTGAGGACTTGAAAAGTTTATTTAATGCCTCTAATTTGTTGCCCGTGGCTTACTCTGTTGAAACACTTCGTTTTTCGTTCGAACATGATATCACAGGTCTGCCCTGTTCTTTCCTCCCTTTCTCCTCGACTGTGTTTTTAATGGTTACATTTATATTTCGTGGGCTCATGGTTTTCTTTTCGGTGTTGACTCGAGCGACTGGCGCTTGTGCATGGTTTCCTATTCAAGAAGGGGCGTGGGTGGTATGGACTGCCGTTGCGATGCTATCTCTTTGTTCGCACAGTGTTAGTCTAGATGGGAAGAATATCACTTCCAAGGTTTGCTTAATAACAATCGAATCCTACACTGTATTCTACTTCAACATGCAATATCTTGAATCATCCCGGAATTTATTTCATATCTGATACTTGATACACTGAAGAAACACAATCTCCAAAACACCTCAATCCCAATTCACAGTAGCGAGGTATCTCCCATCCCAATGCTTGCTCAAATCCGCCATAGCCAGCAGGTCTAACCCTGGGCGTTTTTCGTAAATCGATATTTGTTAACGACCTGGAAAACAAAACATGTAAACGCCTTTCTTCCATCTCTGCCATCCCACTCATTCTAGTATAAACCTTCGACCAGGTCGACAAATGCCACAGTCAAGATGCTCAAGACCTAAGAGTAGGTTGTTTAAAACAAAACAGTCCGTCGCTGTAACGGGGACAGAAGCACAAATCCATTCAAAATGACACATCGGGGGAAAAATTCATTATCATCATGCTCTAAAATCGCCCTAGCCAAAGCTAAGGAATGAACATAGCAGCAAGGGTCATGAAACCAAAGTATCTATTGTCAGGTCAGTTTCAACTCCGAAGAAAACACAAGTAACAGAACTAGACAGGCAATCTTACATCATGGCACATCTCCATCCATCCCTAGAATCAACAAGAGTATCAATACCGGCGGAGTAATTCGCCGCAATAGCAGCCGCGGCTCCACCAACGACCGTCACGACGACAAGTCGACCGGAGAACTCTGCGATCATACTGAATGCCAGTAGAGGAAGTAAAAGGGCACCCGACGCGACCATAATAGCCATGTAGACGGGGGCAGTAGCGGCCGAGGCGGCCAAGCGGGGTGTAAGGGAGACAAGATCAACGTCTTTATCTAGGAAACGGGTTTCTGCTGCTGCGATGGGGTTGTGTGTTTTCATCCATGAGCGGTAGTTTTGGATATCGTCGTCTGTGGCGCGGGGTAGTGTTTGGACTACTTTGCTGTAGGCGCTGAGGGCGTTATCTGGATTTGTTAGATAATGTGGAGACGACAATATCATGGCACGGTCTGGGACTTACTGTATTGCTCTGTCTTCTGGATCAAAGCTGCCATCAGGTCCATTCGTCGGTAGTGCAGGGATGAATAGGACTGGGACTGGGCGTCTATGCGGCGTGATGCAGGTACGGGCTTGTTACCTTCCTTCTCGGCGATGGCAACGCGATGCATTTCTTCATACTCGTCTAGTAGATTCAGGTCTTCTTCCATTTGGGAAATCTCGTCTTGGAGGTGGAGCAAGACACGGTGGTTTAGGTTCTCGAAGCGTCGGTATAACGGGGGAAATGCTCCCTTCTCGTCTTTGGCTGAGTGGGTGAGGTGCGATGCCACGAGCCCATAGCCTGATGATATTTGCGACGCATATGAGTCTCTTCTTTGTAAGGCGCGGTGTATGCTATCCTCTGGGCTACTCGGTGGAGAGGGTGGCAGCGGTGACCGTTGGATCGCAGTAACATCTCTTGAATAGAAATCTTCTGGTTGAGAGATCTGCAACTGGCGCTTTCGTGGTGGAGACTCTGCCGGGGATTTGCTATATTCTTTTGAAGATGCCTTTCGCGCCGGCGGCGACATTTGTTTCCGAGTCTC
This sequence comes from Penicillium tannophilum, assembly GCA_028829675.1. Lineage (NCBI taxonomy): Eukaryota > Fungi > Ascomycota > Eurotiomycetes > Eurotiales > Aspergillaceae > Penicillium > Penicillium tannophilum. The sequence continues at coordinate 1,407,780 of JAQKAK010000001.1, read as the reverse complement.
TGTTGGAGGCACAGATGGCGGTGATGGTGCTGGCGGAGGGCGCAAGTCACTTGTAGCTCTCGACGCCCCGCCAGCGGGTGATCTAGTCGTCTTTGGAGAAGCGCCGGTCTTTGATACCAAGACAGCATGCGGTATGGGATTAGCGCGCGGCTTCGGTGATTGTATATTCGTTACGGTCGACCGGGTCGCAGGAATGTCATCATCAGAATCAGATTCCGATTCCGATTCTGAGGGTTCCGATGAGGATACAGATGAGGATCCATCGCTGTGCTCGAGGAACTGGAAAACATCAACATCTGTGACATGTTTCGCCGGCTCCGGGGTTGGTGGCGACGGTGAAGCTGCCTGCGATTTCACATTTTGTTTAGAGGTATTATTCCGTGTAGAGGCGTTGCTTTTCTCGGAGATTGTAGGACTTGCGGCAGGACCAGCCTGCGTTGTGGCATTGGAAACTGTGGATGATGTTCTCTTCCTCGCATCCTTCCTTGTTGACTTTCTAGTACGCATACTATTATGGAGTGGCATGTTGATCGGATAGAATCGGACGAAAAGCCGGGCTCATTGCTCTAAGAAGTTATGAAATGAACGGTTTTAAGCCATGTCCACACTGATAGTATTCGATTGGCATAGAGCGATCCAGCGTTGTGGTAACGACAATGAATTCCAGAGCGTGGATATCGGGCCGTGAGGCATGGCACAAGGGAGGGGTTAGAATCCGATCTCTCGACGTCAAGTCGCGGAATCTAGGGGTATCTCCCGCAGGATGGAGGACAAGGTTTAAGGAAAAAGGAAAGTAACGGAAAAGGACGAAGAATCAAGTGATAGTCGATATGATGTCTCAAATCTCCCACTTTTAACATTCCTCGGGCGAGGGCGGGGAGGTATGTATGGCCCCAGGCCAGATGGATCGGCTTTAGTTTTAAGTAGAGCAAACTGGGGGCTGCACGTCAGCTTTTCCCTTGGGGAAACGAGTTCGCGTCACCAGAGCGGGACTAAAGACACCCGCAGCGCGTCCCTTTGAAAATGGAGTGTTGCAATTCGTCAGACAAGGTATCGTCGACAATCCTGAAGCAGATGAGAAGCGCCGGGGGCTTCAGATCTGGGGCCAATGACGGCTGGCCCGCAAGGAGGTCCCTTGTAATTCTTGCCGATCGTATATTGCGGAGGTAATTTCAGCTATCACACATGTACTCGGTGGTACAAATCCCAACACACAGGTTAAAACCTTCGGGTTGAAGGAAAAACGAGTGAAATTGGACTAGCGGCTTGAATGGGGAACGTTATTCAATAGCCCTGTGGGCCCGTGGAGAGGAACAAATCAGCCGTCATCCTTCCCGATCCGAGGGACAATGCGTGTAAGTGAGTTGGCGACTCGCCTGTCGATCATCTCCTTGCGTCTGGACTGGCGGTCTGGCTGATAAAGCCCCATTTTTTGGGTAGCAAAGACCCAAGGTGGGATGTGATCCATCACCATTCTTCATGCACCAGGGTACATTGAGAATGTCACATTGTATTGCAAGGTTATTCCAAGGTTTCAGGTGTTAGATGTAAAGTGATGAGACTTGAATGCGTTTTGGGTACATTCTAATGACAACCTCATGCCTTTGTTTCCGTTGTGTTTCAATTTATTACGTCATCCAATATATCTCCCACATGACCATAAACATTATCCTTCTTTCAAACGTTTCTTTTCAATATCTAAATAAGTACGGAGTTATACTGAATCTTACTCAGTCCGATTGGTAGATCGTCAAATCACCCCTGGGGCGGCTGAAATTCGCCCCAAAAGTCACCAGTTGGTCATAGATACAAGAACAATTACCTGCGCATGAACTTGCAGTATATAGTATCTACCTATCTTTGTATACTACGAGAGATTTTGCGTAACATGGACCACTGCTATTTAAATATGCCCGTCTCTAATATATCATCTGCATGTGATTGGTAAGTACTTGATCGAGCGCTTAAGGCCCCAAGGGGTCGTTGAATACCTTTGGAAATATATATAAACCAAGGTGCAACACCTGAAGTTCTTAACCAAAAATTCCCAAGCGAAAATCGAATTGGACGATACCTGGAGCACTTCAGCTAATATTTCGAATATTACCAAACAATGGGAGGGCTGAGCCAGCTCGACCACGGGGTGTCAGATTCAAAAGAAGAACGGAGATGTTGTAAGTTTGCATTTAACCTAGGTAGTCCTAATTGGGACGGATTACTGTACCTAGTGAGGTTCCAAGGTACGTGATAATGCTATTTCCATTCACGGTTCCTCTCTCCTATGTCAAATTGTGAGCAATACTATCCGGGTTAGCTTCGAGTCGTGATGTTTATACAGTTTCCTTTTGATCATGAACCCCACCTCCGCTGATCTAGATAAGATATGGGCGGTTAGCGTGCGAATAGCGGCAATCAAATCCACGAACTGGACAGTTTCTGAAGCAGAACACTTGCTCCGGCCCGGTCTCTTTCTTCAAAGAACTTTGGAACACAACTAAGTGGGGAATTTAGGTCAGTTCGTGGGGCAGATAATGCGCGGGAGCATGGCCGAGTAGAGTAGTTCTCCACGAACATCAGAGAGATAAACCAAAAAAGCCATGCGGATTAGTTCGATGTCCTTATTAGCAACCAATAATACCCTAGTGTATTTCTAATAGGTGTTTTCTCATTGTCCTCGGAAGATGAGAAAATAAGTCACCTGGGCAGTATAGGTACCGGTAAAAATCTCCCCTGCCGCTCCAGACGCGACCCCAACCCCCATTTTTCTTCATCAAGGGACTCGCAGATACCATTACGACATATCCCGGACTTCGGCGCTCGCTAAGACACTAATTTGCAACGTGGTGGGACATTTCGGGACCCCAAATGGGGCAGCTCTCCTCAACCTGTACTTAACGGAAGTATGGAGAACCTGGCGGAGTGCAATGATCCCTAAGTGCAGGTTTTAGCGATGATTGCGAACACGCAAACCGGATGGACCCAAGGCCGGGAAAGGGGAAAAGTTATAAAGCAGACTTCATTTCCTTCTTCTTTTCTCAATTAGACCAATCTTTAACAGTATTTTTTCAAAGACATTGGTGTTCTTTGATCTCCGGTTGCTACTGTCACCCATTGTGCCCCTCTTTTCTCCGATCTCTCCGATCCACTTGTCTATCTTATCGCAGATCAATCACTAAATCTTTGGTCTCTGTCCCTACTTTTTCTCCTTCCTCCAACGACCCCCCGTTCTAGTCGCGCATACTCTGCAGACTACCTAGCTATATTTCACACACAATGACGCAACCATCTACCATCAAATCCCGCTTCCTCACCAAGCCCGACCAGCTGGGCGTGGTCGCCGTTGGATTCAATGGCGGACAGGTAAGACTTACACCCGTAAGCATTCGACCGGGCCGTGCTAATCCCATTCCTACAGATGAAGAAAGGCGTCGAAGCCGCCCCAATGGCCCTCATCGAAGCCGGACTCCTCACCCAGCTCCGCGAGGATCTTGAATACGACATCCACCACGATGACATCGTCCACTACTACGAGAAGGACATTCCCGCCGAAGATCCCGACCACCGCAACATGAAGAAGCCCCGCGCCGTCAGCGCCGTCACTGAGCGCCTAAGCTCTCAGGTCTACAACTACGCCAAAGACGGCAAGTTCGTCCTGACATTGGGCGGTGATCACTCCATTGCCATTGGTACCGTCTCCGGCACAGCCAAGGCTATCCGTGAGCGATTGGGTCGTGAGATGGCTGTTATCTGGGTCGATGCCCACGCCGACATCAATGTGCCTGAGATGAGCCCTAGCGGAAACATCCATGGTATGCCCATGGCTTTCTTGACCCGGCTGGCCCGGGAGGATAAGCCTGATATCTTTGGCTGGTTGAAGGATGAGCACATTGTTAGCACCCGCAAGTTGGTGTACATTGGTCTGCGTGATGTGGATCGTGGTGAGAAGAAGCTCCTCCGGGAGAACGGAATCAAGGCTTTCAGCATGCACGATATTGATCGGTAGGTTTTTATCCTGTTTTGCTCGCTTCTAGTAACTCGTTGCTAATCTTTCTCTAGTCATGGTATTGGCCGCGTTGTTGAGATGGCTCTGGCTCACATTGGCAATGATACCCCCATTCACCTGTCGTTCGATGTCGATGCTTTGGACCCCCAGTGGGCGCCCAGCACCGGTACCCCCGTTCGTGGCGGTTTGACTCTGCGCGAGGGTGACTTCATTTGCGAAGCCGTTCACGAGACAGGTAACCTAGTGGCCATGGACCTGGTTGAGGTGAACCCCAGTCTGGAGTCCGTTGGAGCGGCGGAGACCATTCGTGCGGGATGCTCGTTGGTTCGCAGTGCGCTTGGTGATACCCTTCTGTAATTATGATTATGATTTCCCTTTTCCTATTTTCTTAGATTAGAACGACTAGAAGCAAGGAAGAAAAGCAATGACGTTAAAGTGGATTTCCCGTCGTCCGTTGTATACTTAGATCCCCGGCCACCTCAATTTCCAAACCCCCGCCTCCTCTATTTCCATTTCTCACTCTCTCCAATCTCTTCTTTTCCCCGCCGAATTATTGTACCCTGCCAAGTCTATCACTCTCAGCGACAAACTCACTCGTTTTTTATCGTTATTCATCACGGTTAGGGTCTGTCTTGACACTGCGCCTCTCGGCGCCCGATGCGCTGTCCGCCCTTATCGCTCAGATCCAAAGCCTAGACTCAACACAGCATTCCACCTGGACACTTTGCGCCATTGGGTTCGAATAGGTCGCAAACCTGTAACAACATTCAGGTGACTTGACACAATCAGGCAGAAAGCTCTGGTATACGCCCAAGGGATATTATAATCGCTGTCCGCTGTCGCAACTCGACCTTGACGAAGATCAACAAGTCCGACCCGAGCTACGATAATCGCCATTGCCATTGCCCACCATGGCCAAATTTGAGCGTCGCGTGCGCCTCAACTACCACTGGCCAGAGATCCAGCTCAATATCTGGCTTATCGTCGTGCTAGCAGGCTCGGCAACATGTCTAGGCATCTTCACCTGGTTCATGACGGTACAATCAACAATGGAGCTTGGGACACCCTGGTGAGTATACCGACAACCCTTGATAGCCCTTATCTTGACCAAATACTAATCTACAATTCTTCCAGGCTCTTTCCCTTCATGGTCGTATCCAGCGCCCTGGCCGTCTTCTTCATCTTCGTCGTTCTCATCCTAATCGCCCGCCAACTCTTATTACCCGGAATCCTGATACTCGGCAGCTTTATCCTCTTCGTACTCTTCCTAACTGGCCTCGTTGAGACGTCGTTGCAACTGTATGCAGTGGAAGGGAATATCAACAGCAACTGTCAGATCTATGTTGAGGATAACAAGTCGAGGGGGAATAATATCAATACTTTGGCTTGGTTGACGCAGATTACTATTTGTGAGTTCTTTTTTCCTCGGATGGCTTGGGCTTCTTTTCTTGATTGGCTTTACTGACAATTATTGCAGGTAATTGCTGGAAAACAGCCTTTGCTATGGAGCTAGTGAATACCATCTTTTATGTGTGGATGATGGTTATGTCATGGCAGGTTCATCGGAATTATTATCATCGGTGATTGTCTCGATGTAATGCTTTTTTGCCTTTCTTGCTACATATTGTGATACCAATTTTTTTTTGCATGTATTTGGCGTTTGATGACCATGGATCAGTGAATAAGCAGTTTGATCATTTTGATATGATGGAAAAAGTTAAGGGAATACATCCCACGTATTTGACATTGGACACTAGTTGGAGTCTACTCAATAACGAAGTAGATACAGTCCAGAACTAGCAGGAAATACATAAAACGAGCAATGGGAAAAATCACTGCGAACGCCGTCGCTATGGCAGGAGCGCTTGCAACTGCACAAATCAGATAGAAGATACAGTCGAATCGAAGGGGAGAATGTAGATCGGACAGTAATAGAGGAACAGGGGTAGACCAGAGGAAGTAAGAAGTATCATAGACTTTCATCGACTACGTCCTCTCTATCGTCATCATCTTCAAATGCAGCGAGCATCTCTCGCTCCAGATCATCTTCATCATAGTCTGGGTGTGCATCATCTTGATCTTGGGCGGTATCCGCTTTGTCGATATCCTGTTCTTCTTCATCGGCCTGTAGTGTCATATGGGACTCATCGGAATCGGTGGGAGCAACGCTTGCAACTTCTCGAAGACCAGTACTCCGCTTGTACGAACGCTTAATCCGTTGCGAGAGCTTTGAGCCTTGCTGATCAGAATCGTCCTCATCCTCGCCGGACTCATCGTCAGTTGCTCCGTCCCCGTCTCCGCGCTTCCGTTTCTTGCCCGCAGACCCCTCATCCCCCCATGCCTCGCTGTCGCTTTCACTCTCATCATCACTACCGAGGAACTCCTTGAGCTCGTCATGTACAGCAGCTTGCTCATCCTCGTCATATCCGATATGTGATCTCTCGTCAAGGCCGGTTTCCTTGAACAGTTCGGACTCTGGATTTCCTTCATCATCAGTCCAGAATGAGCCCGTGGCCTCGTCCGAGGAGGATAGCCAGGAGCTCTCGGCGAGTTCTTGCGAGCCAGGGGAGAGAGGCTCACCACGATCATCGGGGTGAACAGGAAGCAAGTAGGGCTCCTCATCCAGACGCTTCCAACTTGTCAAGCAGTCCAGAAGCCACTGCGTTGTGACGATCTTGACATTTGGGTACCGTGTGGCTTCGCGCACTTTCGCGGTCCGGTTTCGGCCAGCGACGAGATGAGTGGTGCGGCTATTGATCCGCGATGCGATAACGATACCGAATGTCTTGGCCCACAAGGAAATATCAGCATTCTGTGTGTCTGATCCGAGAGGAAGAACACCTGAGAAAACCATAACCACTCCTCCGAGAATCTGCGCCTTGATTCGGGGCATGATATCCTTGACGTCAGGAACCAATTTCAAGTCAACATCCTTGTCTTTTAGCGGTGTCTTCTCACCCCTCAAGGCCGCCACTCGGCCTCCCAGTGCACTAGATCGCTTCTTATCATACTCGTCAAAAAATTGGAGATGAACTTGCTCTAGACGTTCCTGAAGCTGGAAAAGCTCTCGGTCATGATCTTCAAGTAGGTGATGTCGGGGTTGAGATTCATCAATGTTGGGTGTGCTCTCGGCACTTGCATCATCCTCGGCATCTAACTCTTTCTGTTTTTGCAACAAGGGCCTATCTTCCACCTGATGCAATATTGTCTCCTCCTGAGCATTCGTCTGCTCCTGTAGCAATCTTGGATTATCACCGCCTCCCATTGTTACCAGTTGTTCTAATGCGGAGACATCAGTCGTTTTCTCAGCTGACCCATTAGCATGCTCCTTTGGTTCAGGCTTTGCGGGCTTGACCGCAGTCGCACCAATATCCTGTTTCTTAGGTAAGAAACTGGAATTGATGTCACCAATCCCGACGAAGAAGTCGTAGGGAGAGACCTTGATAAGATTGGGATTCCAGCGCCACACGTCACCACGGTCGTCAATAATGACGACCATCTTTGTGTCAACTGGGAACAAACGTTGGAGGTTCTTAGCCGTTAGACTTCCGCTCTCATCACGGCTGAGGATACGGTCCCCAAAGAGCTTGCGTGTTGGATCAATGATATCGGCAATATTTTGTGCATATGCTCGAGTACCCATGGTGTAGATGTGCAGTTCATAAAGCTCGGCAACGTTCTGTAAGAAATCCTCCAGCCCTGGCCGCAGCTTGATGTAGTACCAACAGCCACGCATCCCCGGACCGTCATCAATCAGCCGGAACTGCCTGACACCTCTTAATGCTTCGTAGTTCGGGTTATCTTTGTCCTCTTTCCATTCTCCGACGGTGGGGTCGACAGTAGCGTGGATAATGGTCTGATCAAGATCCACCACAAGTGAAAGACGTCGAGATGCCAAAAGACGACGCTTGGCATCCTCCTCAACACGTGTGGCTTCCTTCTCACTGACTGTCAACGTTGTGTTGTCATGGGACATCTGGATCGGCGCGCGGAAGGAATCCATAACTTCGGTGTTGTATGAAGCTCTGAGAGAACGGGACGTTAGCACAATACCTTTCCAAGGTTCACTCTGGAATGCATACTCAGTCATGTCCTTTCCACACTCTGCGCACATCCCCCCGAATTGTACCTCATGGGCACATGGCTCGTAGATCTCAACCACATCAACCCTGCACAGTTTAGCTAGTATTCACAAGTCTCTCAATGTGAAACTTACGGTTCATCAATCACATCTCCTTTGGATATTTTCCACTCTTGGACCTCGCCATCAACCGGCGATTCAAATCGGGTTGGGAACTTGCGCTGCACCTTTATGATATTCCCTACGCCATCGCCCTCCTCAACCTCTGTGTAATAAACATACCAAAACAAAGCTTCATCCCTCTTCACCTCATCACCAGGCTTCTTCAGCAACGAGGTGATGGTGATGGGGTAATGCAGGCTGGGCGGCAGACGTAGAAGCATCTTTGTACCCAGTTCGCCCCCCAGGCGACGGAATCCACCAAGTTTCAATCAATGACTCAACGAGCCAACACCTCCTAATTTTCCGCTCGCCAGGTCCCACAGCACCGGTGAACGTGGTGCGGATGGTACGTGGATATGATCGCGTGCGCCTCTGGCTACGGAGCCATAACCAACACGCGACGCGTGATTAGATTTCCGCCGGGTCCCGGTCTGACGAACGTGCCGCTGAGGTGACTGAACAAGACTCAATGTTCCCTATGACACAGGGGCGTCTTTGAAGAAGATAAATGGATGGGGGATGCAGGAGCGCAAGGGTTGAAGCTTAGGCAGTTGAGTGCGAATGCGAAAGTCGCCACACAAAGCAGATGCAAAGAAAGACACTTTTACGCGCCTTGTAACCCCCAGTTCGTGGATTGCTAGGCCAGTAAGCACACAGAGCCGTGGAGGAACACTTAAAATGTGGGGGATTTAAAGGTGGGAAGAATGCCTGTGATCGGAGAATGGGAAAGCTCGGTGCGGGGACTCTGAACGGTGGAAGAAGCTCATCCGCTTATGTCAACTCTCCACCGCCCCCGGAACATGCCATGGATGCCGTATCCACTCCCCCAACATGATACTTTCAACTTGTGGAACTGGATAATTGCAACATTTAGATGATTGAGAGGCTATGATTACACTTGTGGTCTATCTTTGTCAACCTTGGCTCCCTCTCGGCCCGGTTCAGTTTTGATTTGCCATGGGCCTGTCACCGAACAGCTCTTGCTGCACTCGCGGGCCGGCTCCATACGAGCTGGTCTACGCATCGCCATTGAGGCAGGCAGAGATCATACCACACATTCTTTACTACCTAGAGGTTACGGAGTACTCTCTCATTGAGAAACACGATGAGTAGATTATTGTCATACAGGAGAATTCAATACAAAGCCAGGGCCATAGATTCAAGTGAAGGACAGATGCAAAGTAAATCCATGCGAGGCAAGACAACTATTGCCGTATTATCCATGAGCAAAAACAGGAGTAGGAGTTGTATGCCGAAAAGGAAAAGCAACAGAAAAAAGATACAAATCAATCAAGATATGCTCCATACCTCACCATCCTAGTTGGAGTGTATATACTAGACATTCCCTCGAATCTGTTCAGGTTCATCGGTGGCTAACGCCTGGAGTCCTCCATTTGCTTGAGAACCTATTTGGCCTTGGCCAGGCCAACGGAGCCATTGCCAAGGTCATAGACGCTGTACCACTTGCGCAGGAAAGAATCTCCCAGAATGGCCAAAGGACCAACAGGCTCGGGGAAGTCCATGCCCATGAAGCTGCTGATGCAGGAGCCCTGGACCTCAAGGATGTAGTCGTGGGGGCCGATAGTGAAGTCGTGGCCGCTAAGGGTGAAAGTGAGGTCAGGCAGGGAGTCAACGGTAGCACAGTCGACGCTGTACTGTCCAGTGAAACCCTTGGTGGCACCAATCTCCTTGTTAAGCAGCTCAGCCATGGTGGAGGGCAGAGCGATGAGAGAAGTGCCGGTGTCAAGAATGACACCAGTGTTCTCCAGCTCAGCCTTGTTGTTGCCAAGAGTGATGGCGTCAAACTCGACCTCCCAGTAGGCCTTGCGGCGCAGAGGAATGGTGATCAGCTCACCGGTGTAGTGGCTCTTATCCACACCACCGAAGGTGGCCTCGGACTGGTCACCCTCATTGTTAGCGTTGCCCAGGTAAAAGGCAAAGACAGGCTCGTCTAGGAGACCCTGGTTGATCATGTTGTAGACAGGGGGGGACCATCTTGTTGACAGAGATGGTGTCATATCCCAGACCAAGGATACCGTCGAAACGACCGAAAGCAAAGGCAAGACCAGGCTCGCTAGTAGCCTCGGCGAAGTCCTGTTCTTTAATCTTCAGGTCGCCAATCTGGAGCGTGTCTTGGGAGACGAAGCCACTCAGGCTACCAGATCCGTATTGGATATCAAAACTGGTGCCGTTCTTCTTGTAGGTGCTGGAATCGGACGAGTCATACTTGCTGTGGAGATAGCAGGCGATCGAGCCGCACTCCGATGAGGGGACCCAAAGGTTGGAACTGCCAGTATCAAGGACAACCTTGAAGGACTGGGGAGGAGTACCGAGGGTAATCTCAGAGAAGTCTGATGAATCAGCAATGGGAAAAGATACGAGAGATGATACAGGTGATGAGCTTACACTGTGCGTTCAAGAAGTTGTCGACCAGGACATCATGACCAGCCTGGGGCTTGATCGAGGTATCCTCGAACATCATCTCCTGGTGACGGTCAGGGCGAATGCCCATGTACTTCTGGCCCAAGGCATGAACGTGGGCATCGATGTTGTGGGTGTCCTTAGATGGGAGGTCAGTCGGCAAGTCCGCTTGGAGAGTAACATGGGGAAAGCTTACCAGCTGTTCGCTGAGGGGAACCTTGTTGAGCTTCAGCTTGTGGACCTCAGCAGAGGCACTGCCCAGCAGCACAGAGGCTGTCAACAGGGCAACAGACTTCATGATGGGCAAAGAGTGTAGATGATAGTGATGGGGGAGGATGAGGAGAAGATAAGACGGAGCTGGGGGCGGAGTGACTGGAGACGGAGATCGGCATAACGTGATAGGAGTGCGTCATTTCCCGGAATCAGCTGGGCCGCCGTGGGTTACACCTTTCACTGGCACATTCTCTTTCCGTTTCTGTTTCCCCAAGGTTTAGATATTGTATTCTATTTACATGATAATACACCTTCGATATCAATTCCATATATTGTCCTGGTTGAAAAAACATTCGCTGCCAATTCTATCTTCCAAGGTTGTTCTACGTAGTATATGACGGGGTTGGTGCCTAGCTTAGCGCCAACAAGGGAGGGGTCAGAGCAGCCGTACCTGGCAGCTGCAGTGTGGCAAACCTTGGAAGCCCAGCTGTTTGATCCTTGATTGATTTAATTTGGCCGCGGCTTACGGAGCAGCTGCCTTGCTCTTATCTTAGTGAGACCGAGACCGGTTTAGACCCTGAGATTATCGTTCCCAATATTGAGACCCCTTGCCTGTACACAGTACTAGTATGTTCTTGGACAAGTCATGCATTTATAACGGTAGATACGTCGAGTTCCAAGTGCCATAGATTATTGATAATACAACGAAGAGAACATCCCACCATACCCCAACAACCTTGAAGCACCACCCGTTTACCGGTAGAAGTCGAGTCTGTAAGAACATCAGCATGATAATAATAAAAAAGGGGAGATGAACGTACCGGTCGTCATCGTGTCCACTCTTCACCTGGGCGGAATAAGCATCCTCCAGGTCGGACTGGATGATATTGTAACGGTTCTTACGCACTGCCCGGAGACCGGCCTCCTGCATGATAGCAGCAATCACAGCACCAGACAGAGGCTCGTTGCGCACAATCAAAGAGTCCAGATCCACCTCAGGAGACAGGGACATCTTCGCCGCGATGGTACTGAAGATCAGTCGACGCTCACGTCGGTCGCGCAGCGACGGGAACTCGATCTTTCGGTCTAGACGACCGGGACGCAGCAGAGCGGGGTCCAGGGTGTCGGCTCGGTTGGTGGCCATGATGACCTTGACGTTGCTAGACTGCTCGAAACCGTCCATCTGGTTCAGCAACTCCAGCAGGATACGCTGAACCTCACGGTCGGCGCCGGTCTGGGCATCGAAACGCTTGGTAGCGATGGCATCAATCTCATCAATGAAGATAATGGCGGGAGAATTCTCGCGCGCCATCCGGAACACATCACGGACCATGCGAGGACCCTCTCCAAGATACTTTTGTACGAACTCTGAGCCGTTCACACGGATAAAGCTGGCGGTTGTGCTGTTTGCCACAGCCTTGACCAGCATGGTTTTACCGGTACCCGGAGGACCGTAGAGCAAGACACCACGAGGTGGGTCAATACCTACTATAGTTAGTAGTGATTCTTTGATTCTCTAGTTTCCATCAGGAAAACGTACCAATCTGTTTGTAGAGCTCGAAGTGCGTCAACGGCAGCTCGACGGCTTCCCGAATCTCTTGCTTCTGCATGTCCATACCACCAATATCGGCGTAAGTCACATCTGGCTTCTCGTTGTCACCTAGCATCGCGATCGAAGAGTCGGCCTCCGGGGGAAGAATATCGACCAGGGCGTTGGAGTGTCGGTGGAGGGCAACCGAGGATGAAGGCTTCAGCTTCTCACGGTCAAGTGTGGAGAGGATGCGAACAACGTAGTTGGACCCGGTCGAGCTCTGCACGATACCAGTACTAAAATATGTTAGCGACCGGATCAAGTCGGATTCAACTCGACATACTTCTGATCGATAGCTTCCATGAACTGTCCAATCACCAGCGGGACACTTTGTATACGCTTGATCTCCTCCTGTGCCCGAACCAGCTCTCTCTTCAAGCTCCTATAGGCAAGCAATCAGTATCATGGTTAGACCAATCGATAGCATCAAGACGTACCTCTGCTCATCCTTGATGTATTCCTCCTGCAGCTGAATGTATCTGGGAGGCGTCAGTACGTGACACGCGTTGCACATCCACAGGCCAAGCATACTCTAGGTGTCTCTGTAACCGTTTCAAGGTGGCATATTCATCGTTTCCATCAGCTCCTGTTCCGTCCAAGGAGTCCAAGTTCCCAAGGGCATCCAAGGCACTTGGCTTGGGAAGAGGCGTGACGTTGTTTGCCGGGTTCTCCACGGCCACGTCTCCCATGGTGGAAATTTGTTGACTGGAACTAAGTTGGATCAGGTGGAGATGAAAATCAGCGGTCGTGTTCGATGCAGGTTGGTAGGTGTTGGATTGCGCGGTGAAGGGTCTGGAGATGGGTTGTGTCCTTGGAGCTCGATCAATCGGGCAATTGGAGCTTCCGGGCAGATCACGTGCTCTGCACTGAGATAATCGAGAAGACGGAGTACATCGAACAGATCATGAATTACCCGTTTTACTTATTGATTGTCTAATTCAGTTCTTAGTATTTATTTTTTGATACCTAACTACTTGTACTATGCTAATAGGGTGATTTTCAATATTTGTCATAGCATCTACACTTGAAATGTCATTTGAGATGAAAGGGGGCTTTGCCAAGTTGGAACCATTCCAAGCATATGTTGGATCCTCAAACAGACTACTCACTGCACTCTTCTGCGAACTATGCCCTAGATACGAGGCTACCAACATTGGATTCGAAAGGTAGGCCAAGAAACATGAAGATTTACGGTAATAGGCTATACACCAGGATGCACATAAGTAGGTACTGGACAGTACTAGGTAAAGCTGATCCACAGTGGGATATGCATAAAACCGAGTCCGTATCAGAGTTCATTTGCATTACAAGTTAGCCTTTGGAAATTCTAGGCTGTGATCATGACATGTTTCAGGGTGATCACTGGTGGTCAGACAGCCAGGTTTGTCGCATGGCCAATGAGGCGGGACTACGTTCGTTAGGTCGGTGATGTGTAGCGAGCGACGTCGATCGAGGCAGCTGATGTGTTCCGGGAAATAATCATTTAGACAAATAGATTCCTTCACACCCTTTCGCGTCCTTTCCATCTAGCATTGAGCCCGGACCCAATCATGAAAGTGGAGCAGGGCCCGCGGTTAGGTGGGACAGGCACAAGAGACCATGAAATTTCCCATGCGGATCGAGTCGGATCCTTGCCACTGGGTGAAGGGGAGAACCTAGTCTTGGCTCTCATCTGGTTCCTCTGGTGCGTTTGAGTTCCTGCGTGGTTTTTATTTTATTTTTTTCTCTTCCCCATTCCTATAGGAGGGGGAAAAGATTGGGCGCTCGTCATGATTATCAGACGCTAGCCTGAGCTTTATATAAGGAGCGCCCACGCCCACGCCTGACCCCGGAATTCGCTTTTTGATTTCTTTTCTTCCTGAATTATTTCTCCCCCTCTTTTCCCCTTCCCCCTACGTGTAATTTTTCATCTATCTTACTCTGTGATGATTTTCGTGCGCCCGGGGACTGTCCACGGGCCTAGCACCCTTGGGAGTATACGGGCTAACCTGACTGGGCGAAGACCGTTGGAATGGATCATCGCCCACTTGTTTTCGGAATATTTCCATTAGGTCTTTTCTCTCTTTCTTCTCTTTTTATTTCTCTTGTCCCTATGGAAAAGAGGAAGAGAAAAAAAATCTTACAAACCCCCATTTCTGGGTTGACCGAGTCCTGGGCCTCGCCTCTTCTTAATGGTGGATGAGCCGCGAACGCAGCCGAGACCCGTGACTAACGTCATGACGACCTATGCAATTCAAGCTACAGAAAAAACAATGGGTTTTTGGGAAAGGGGAGAAACATACTAACTTAAAAATCACAGAGAAAAGATTAACTAACAGCTAAAGAAAAGAGAGAGAAAACTGAACAGTGAATGGCGTTGGTGGTACAAGAGAGACCGAAAACAGCGTTCCTTTTCTCCCACTAAATTCTCTCGCAGTAATTTTCCTCAATTCTCTCTCCACTTCCCCTTTCATCCCTAACTGCTTCGCGAACTGTAGGTACTCGTTTACTTTGTTGTATTTTATGTTTTATGCTTTTGCCGTTTCGTTTTTTTACACTTTCTGGTATTATTTGTTCCCCTTTGGCCACGCACCTGTCCTTCCCACACACTTTCGTTTCCCCCTTCTTTCCGGGAGC
Organism: Penicillium tannophilum; assembly: GCA_028829675.1. Taxonomy (NCBI): domain Eukaryota; kingdom Fungi; phylum Ascomycota; class Eurotiomycetes; order Eurotiales; family Aspergillaceae; genus Penicillium; species Penicillium tannophilum. Next base: position 1,392,693 of record JAQKAK010000001.1, on the reverse strand, counting down.
CCACACCTATGCACTACCTGTAACCCCCATTTGTTCTCTTTATGGTTTATCGGGCCGAAGCTGGTCCTTTGATCATCTAGAGCCGATCATCTTCTACCCCCAGCCTATGATTTGACAGCCCCAGACCCATCCACCCAAGCTCTCCCCCATCCCCCAGTCCCCTTTGTTGCTGGCCTACAGGTGACAGACCTTTGTTGCCTCAGGCCCAAACACGTGACACCCACGGAACACTCAACCTCTGCCCTTTTCGTCCCATCTGCTAATCCCGGGACTCGGCTTAGCCATCCGTTCGCCAGTCGGAATTTAAGTGATCCAGCCTTGTCGGTATGTACTTTCCATGGCTCCATTCTTGACCTTCCCTTCCACCCATTTATTTTCTTTGCGCCAAAATGGCCTTTCTACCCCCAATGTTCTGCGCCCCCTCCCCCGGGACCCGTGTCGCGACCGAGCGCGCATCCCCCAAAACAGGCCCACCCTACGCGTGTCTATGGTCTAGAAAAATGATCGGGGTCCCCATGTTTTTGTATCCATTGATGCAGATGATGATTTCCCATCGATGATGATGATGCGCAGTGAATATCGTTGCTGACCTTGATGGCGCGCAGATGGGTTGGTAAAAACCGCACGACATGAACGCCTGGGCCGTTGACGCCTCGAATCTTCCTGGTCAGGATAACGGGGCTTTTAATCCTTCCACAATCGATCCATCTGCCGCCTTTCTTCATGCCTCTCCAAACCCTCAAGACCCGAATCAGTTCCAGCGCATGTTCAATGGCGTACCGCGGAACGCTTCCCCAGGCTTCCACAACCCCAATCAGGTGATTCCATCAAAACGACCACGACCAGAAGATGGCATGCCTATGTCACCACGTCCTGCTCCCGGCGGAGTGACTGGGTCGCGATCCCAGACACCTCAAGTTCCCTACCCAGGCTATCAAGGTCCGGCCAATGGAACACCGCAATTTCCTCAGCATCCTACTCCATATCAACATCTTCAACAAGGGGCTTCGCCAAATGTGACCCAGTCGCCAGTCATGCAAGACTTCGACCAGCAAAGCGTTCGCATGGGGACAGCCTCTCCCAGCCCTTTCTCTCCCGCTGGCCCTCATGTGGGCCCTCATATGTCACCGTCACAGTCAGATCACGGAAGCCGTGTCAACACTCCGCAGAACAACAACTTTATGCCTGGACAAGCCTTCCCGCAAAATATGGGCGGCCAGTTCCAGACACCTGGCTCGGCTGCACCCCAGCAGGCATTTGGTGGTATGCAACAGGGCGGTATGCAACAAGGTGGTATGCAACAAGGTGGTATGCAACAAGGTGGTATGCAACAGGTGCCACCGGGCTATCACCAGGCTCTCGCGGCCCAGCAGCAGCGACTCCACGCCATGTCAATGCAAAATCGACAAATGAATGCCAACCCGCAGATGGCCGGTCGCCCTGTTGCAAGTGGTTTGAACCCCATGGCCAACCCTCAACAGATGGCGGCTTTTCGGCAGATGCAGCAGAATGTTGCAAAGCCTAACAACCCCGAAGCCTTTATGCGTGCGGTGCAGAAATTTCAGATGTCACGGAATCTCCCTTTTGACCCAAACCCGATCATCAGTGGTCGCCCGCTCAATATTGTTCAGTTGTATGGAACCATCATGAAGATGGGTGGATCGAAGAAGGTCACAGCGATGAATGGGTGGCCTGCTGTTGCGCAGCATCTTCAGTTCCCTCAGATGCAGTTCCCAGTGGCGGCTCAGGAGCTTCGAGAATACTACCAACGGAACTTAGCTCCTTATGAGCAGGCATTTATTAGCTCGCAACAAAAACAATTTGCGGAGATGCAGCAACAGCAAAACCAGCAGCAGCAACAGCAGCAGCAGCAACAGCAGCAGCAGCAGCAGCAGCAGCAGCATCAACAACAAAATCAACAGCAGCAGCACCCGCAGCAGCTTCAGCCACAGCTCCAGCCAGGAATTCCCCGCCAGCCTAGTGATGCATCAGGGATGCAATTCCAGTCTCCGGCGGTAAAACAGGGCCAAAGCTTCGAGCAAACAGCTCAATCTCCTCAACACAATACCCCCGTCCCGAACCAAGCCCAAGTTCCTCCAATGAATGGATTTGCGACCCCAACACAGGCACGCAGTCAAAGCAAACCCCCTCAAACTGCACATCGACTTAGCGTTTCTCGCCAGTCGCAGTCATCGGTTCCCCCCACAGAAAACACAGGACAGTTTGCTGCGCCTTCACCATCACAGCAAGGCAAAGCCGCGTCAGTCACACCTGGGCCACAGCCTGCCCAAGCCGATCCCAAACTAGAACGGGTGACTAAGATTCCCATTGAGGACCCGTTCAAGCCCAAAGTGATCACCGAGCATCGCCTGCATGGCCCAATTGCGGTAGATGAGATGTTCCAGCTTGGCGATGAGATCCTAAGATTGAAGCCGAGTGTACCAGCGTTTGCAGAGCTAGGTGTGGTGGACATTCATGCTCTGAACATGGGGCTCAAATGTGGAATCCAGGCAGAAATCCGGGTTGCTTTGGATACTCTGACCACCCTATCATCTGAGCTTAACACTGCGATCTCCTTGGAAAACTGCGATGATTTAGTGGAAAGTCTGGTGGATTGTGCTCAGGACCAAGCCGACTTTTTAGCTAAGCACATCCCTGAACTGCCTGAACGCATGCAAGTACGTTCTTATGAAGAGGTGACACGAGGTTGCCAATCTGAATTCACGTCACTTGCAGAAGTTCCTGAATTTGGGAGCATTGATTACCGCCTTGATCGAGCCGTGGAACGGTTGATATGCATCACTACTATTATTCGCAATTTGTCTTTCAACGAAGCTAACGTTGGCATCCTGGGCATACCTTCAGTTACCCAGGTTTTCGCTGATGTCTTCCGCTGCCTTGGAACCCACAGAATGTTCCTACGGACCAACCAAAATACACTGGATTTCATGAAGGATGCGGTGATCTTCATGAGTAATTCGGCTCACGTCATGCAAATACCCGGCAAAGAGGAGGCTCAAAGCCTGCTGGAATTTCTTCTTGCCTTTGCGCCAGAACCCACACAATCCAAAGAGTTGATGTTCACTGCCTTCAATCCTTCAATCCATCGATATACCCCTGCTGCGGTGGATGGCCTCGCTAAGCTGTTGGCGAGAGATGACCCGAACCGGATCTACTTTGGAGCCATATTCTCTGGCGATGGCTCTGTCCCGCCTCGACCAGATCTCCTGACCCGCGCATTCGGCCTTGCTGTTTGCGCCGTTCCTGACAAGAAGCCTCTGGCAGTTGCAGATGCTCGGAAGATCTTCCTCATGCAAGGTCTATTAGCTGCGGATGTTTTGACCACATTTGCAGACGGTCCTATGGCACGATCATGGGTTGGGTCTGTTGATGGGTTCGCTATCCACCTCTTGCGACTTTCCTGCCTGCTTTGCACTGAACGCTTGCCGCAACTTGCTAGCATCCGGCAGAGAGGGCCACACGAAGCGGATGCTTATGCTTTTGCTGCCATCATTAATCGTGGATTGGCCATCTTACGCCGACTTGCCGAGAAATCCAAGCAAGTGGACAATACCTTGCCGTTGAAGTTACCATCCGGAGTTATCCCTCGCAAGGAAAGTCTACTCGGGGCGTTATTGCTTCCCAACATGGACCCGAATATCATCCGTCAACTCCTCACATATGCTCGTCTTGCAGAGTAATTCTGATTTATCTTTGGAATATGTGAGCACCATCGGGTCAGTCTTTTGTATGAAGCATTTACGACAATTTGATTTCTGTCATGTCATTTGTACCCATGTCTTCTAGTCAATGGTCAATCTTACTTTCTCTAGGCGCCAGTGGAAAGGGGGGTTTCTTTTTTGACTATCATTTCTTTCCAATTATTTGTTTTCATTGTGAGATAGCGTGTTGAGTCTTTCAGTGTACAATGCTCAAAATACCCTCGACAAAGTCATACGATTTGTGTAAAATGTACTGTTTATAAGTGGTCCGAGCCACGCGTAGATAAGGCACCATCAGACAACTGCCGTGCTTACGACGCCTAGCGTCTAGTCAGCACATTCCTATTGGTGGTACGTTGCTATCGGTTGTATGATTGGCATATGATCTCTACGATAGAAGTGCCTATGCTGATGCATGGAATCATTCAATTAGAGAAAAGAACCTTGGCACCCGCACCGAGTCATGGAACATATACAGAGTAGAAATGGTACAGGGTAGAACTCAAAAGCAAGCGCCGAGAAACTGCAAATGGAAGATAAAAACCAAAAGAGAGAACACCAGCAGTCAAAAAGAGGCAGAAAGGATATAGCCCCCAACAACGATTAGAAGAAAAGTACAAGGCAGGGAAATGATAATACCCATGGGCGTCTCAGCCCAAACCACTCGAATAGGAATGACATAGGACATGATCCTGCCTCATGTGCGATCCTAAGTGGGGTCTCGTCCTTCCAAGGGGTTGTTCTTCGGGTCGAATCCATTCCGCGTGCAGGATATGCTCAATGCTTTTTGTGACCATCTTGATTATGAGATGGTTGGCGACACATTATTCGCGAGGATATGGTGCGAATAAAGGAGAAAGATAGAGGTTGAGAAATTAGAAGTTCCGCTCCTTCAAGAACTTCAAGATTTCGTTTTTGCGCCAGCCCTGTATCGTATGATCATTAGTCTTATATTCATCATTGTGCTGACGCGACATGACCGGAAATCGAAATGCCTACCTTAACAATAATATGACCAGTCAGCCGATTAATGCTCACATCCGAACTCCGAACGTCGACACCTAGGGATCGCGCGAGATCCTCACGCAACGCATCCAGATCACCCTCGGTCTTTTGAATCTTTGTAAGCTGCTTAGTGCCGCCGGCTTTTGTGACGAGATAGACGGGCAACTGGTTGGACCCGGTGCGGCGGATGAAGTAGGGGAGGTTGTTGAGTTGGAGAGGCGCTGGGGCTCGTGTGGTCTGCTGGGGGAATGGGGTCGAGGAGATGGGTTGCTCTTTAAGCGCTTGGGCTTGGCGGTTGAGGTGCGTCAGGAACGTGCGCGTTTGACGAGTGCAAAGGGAGTTAGAAGTGGATGAGTGGAGAGAGGCTATTGAGGATCATGTTAGTTATCTGAAAACTATTTTATAAGTGATCTTTTTGATCTTTTAACTCGGGCAGGTATATCGTCAGACTCGGAGGATCTGAGGTCTGATGATGTTATACCTGGGCTGCCACTGCCAGTTACACTTCCAATAGTGCTGTATGACTGATAGGGCAAGCTCCGATATTCGAGTGGAATGTGCATATGTTGCATTATCTGGAACTTACAAGATGCAGGCCGTGTAAATATGGACAGGTTAGATGTCTGCACGGAAGCGACGGACTGGGTAAGACGGGAGTTGGCGCTCTGCCTGCACACGGTCGAAGCGACCGAAGCCGAGTGTCGAAGAGACGCCATTGCGCGTCAAAGAAGAGAAGTTGGGGGGGAGAAGGGAGAGAAAAGCGATCGACAAAGCTTCAATCAAGTCCCGAGAAACTTGAAAAAGCGCAAGTTTCTCTCACGTCCTGATTCTGCCACCGCCCCACGTCTCCTGGCGCCCCAATTGGGTTTAGCGCATCAAACCCTCCCGCACACAAATTCAATCAAAGAGACATCGCTGTGTCTTTTGAACCAACCCACATCTTGCGTCCCACTATGGCAGACAACGCCCCTCCTTCCGCTGAGCAGCTCAGCGGTGCTCACCCTACAGATGTCGCCCCCGAGACTGACCTTCTGCCCCGGTTGATCCCCTACCTCGACCGCCACCTGGTTTTCCCTCTGCTCGAGTTCAGCGCCGGCAACGATGAGGAGGACAGCGAAGTCATTCGGGCCAAGTACGAGCTGCTTAAGCACACCAACATGACTGATTACGTCGCCAACCTGTGGAAGGAGATCAACAACTCCGACTCGATCCCCGAAGAGTTCGTTAAGAAGCGCGAGGAGGTTCTGGCCAAGCTGCAGCACTACGAGAGCCAGGTTGAGAAAATTACCGAGTTGCTGCAGGATGAGGAGGTCGTGGGCAACCTGCGGAGCGACAAGGCCGCTAACTTGCGCTTCCTCGAGGAACAGCACGGTGTCACCACCGAGATGGTTGATGGCCTTTACGACTACGGCCGCTTCCAGTACAGCTGTGGTAGCTACGGTAACGCTGCCGAGCTGCTCTACCAGTTCCGTGTTCTGTCCACCGATAACGACAAGGTTGCCTCCGCCACCTGGGGTAAGCTGGCTTCCGAGATCCTGACCACCAACTGGGAGGCCGCGATGGAGGAGGTGCAGAAGGTTAAGGACTCAATTGAGACTCGTCTGTTCAACAACCCGCTCGCCCAGCTCAACAACCGCTCTTGGCTCATCCACTGGTCGTTGTTCCCCTTCTTCAACCACGACGCCGCCCGTGACGTCCTGACCGACCTCTTCTTCTCCCCCGCCTACATCAACACCATTCAGACCGCCTGCCCGTGGGTTCTGCGCTACCTTGCCGCCGCGGTCATCACCAACCGCAGCCGTCCTCACAAGCACTCCGGTGTGTACCAGAAGCAACTGAAGGATCTTATCCGCGTTGTGCGCCAGGAGGACTACGAGTACACCGACCCTATTACCGACTTCGTCAAGGCGCTCTACGTCGACTTTGACTTTGAGGAGGCCCAGAAGAAGCTGGGTGAGGCCGAGGAGGTTCTCCGCAGTGATTTCTTCCTTGTGTCTGCTGCCGATGCTTTCGTTGAGGCTGCTCGTCACCTTATTTCCGAGAGCTACTGCAAGATTCACCAGCGGATCGATATCAAGTATGTACCAAACAACTCAATAACGCGAATCTTAGAGACAAATTACTGACTTTCTCCAGCGATCTTTCTACCCGCCTTGGTCTGAACCAGGATGAGGGTGAGAAGTGGATTGTCAACCTCATCCGCGATACCCGTGTTGATGCCAAGATCGACTACCAGGAGGGCACAGTTATCATGAACCACCCGCCGCAGTCGGTTTACCAGCAAGTCATCGAAAAGACCAAGGGTAACTTCTTCCGCACACAGGTCTTGAGCTCATCCGTCGCAAAATAAACAACCTCCTCCCTATCCATGAGATGATGCGAACTTTTCTTCTTTTGTTATTATCAACCCCAAATGTTTTTTCTTTTTGCCTCTCCCTTTTATAGTCTCCCCGTGTATGTCACAACACGGTTCTTTTGTGAGGGATGAGGGACTCCGAGGCAGAGTGGCATCCGGCTGGCGTTCTTAGGTGGTCCAACCTTTTCTGATGTTTCTTTTTTACCTCTAAGTCCACAGTTTCTCTTCTTCCATTTCCTATTTCCCCCTTCTGTCATCAGTGTTTTCCTCTTTTCGTTGGTTCCTAGGCTTAGAAGAGCTTTTGCAGAGAAGCAGAAGAACAAAAAAGGAGAAAAGAGAGGGAATCATGTAGTAGACTCCCGAGTTAGTCGGGGTCTGATGGATCTATGCTGTTACGAATGGTCTATAGAGATGAGTGAAAATGATGTCTGACAATATGTCTGGTCCTTGGAATGTGTTTCGTTGTATTGCAGCATACTGCATCATATAGCCAAAAGAGGACAAGAGTCCATGTAGTAACCACGCAACAACGAGAACTCGGAAGGTCATGACGCACGCTCCAACAAGGGTATCGTATAACAATATGCCCGGGCGGATTGGCCCTGGACATTCTGGTAAATGTCCAATTTATCTGATATATCGCTCGCCGCAGAAATTGAGCAAGATCCGTTTCGCCTAATCCAAGTATATCCTCGATCCGTGGGTGAAAAAAGAAACATCCGGACATAAGAGAGACCCAGGCAAAGTATCAACTCGTCACCCTCGGGCAAGAACCTTGTGGCATTGGAACGTCGGCTAGTCCTGGACTCCTGGGTATATCCCCGAACAACGATGGCTAGAGCAAAACCCCGTGGATTGGCAAAATGATAAAATTCCGATTTGGGTTCACGGTTGAGGTCCGGGACAATTGAACAAGCACGAAATGAAGGTATTAACGGCCTCTGATCTCTGGCTCTGGGTTTCGACGTCCCCGGGGAGGTTTCGATAGGGACCAATTCATTGATATAGGGTTCCGATGATTGTCGTGAAGAAACCCCACTGCCATTAGAATTGTGGCTTTGAGAAGTCATGCGTGCAGCTTCCTGTTTCTCGTATTCTCGAGACATGGTAGCCAAATCCTCAATTTGTTCCTATAAAGACTCAAGTCAGCTTATCCTGATATTTGGCTTCTCTTTGCTTGTATTGCGTCTGCTGGAAGGACAGACCCGTGTAAGAGGTACACCCGTAATCAGATATCCTTCGCGTCCCTTTGAACAAAGGAAATCTGGTTAGAGCGAGTTAACCGTGGCGCTGGTGGGTGGTGTGGCCCGATATACCTGGTAACTATATGGCCGAACCGAAGCACTCGGACCGAGGAAATAGTGGATATGTCCTAGGACTATGTGACGGGATAGGCCATATCCTGGAAGCCAGTACTGCTGGACTGGTGACATTGTGGTATAAGATTGAGAGGGTGCTGATGCGTGTTTTGATATTGGATGGTGGACACCAACGAGGGCCAGAACTAATGAACTAGTATAAACTAGTAGTACTGGGTCCCTGTGCTTGACAGTTCGGGTAATTCTTTGTTTTTCTGTCCTTTTGACTTTCTTCAGGATTGCATAGGGTATAAATAACCCACCAGTACCACAAGCCAAGCTCAAAACGGTTCGAACCCCCCTTCCCCTCATAAATCATAGGCGGTCTGTTAGGACCCTCGTCAGAGAGAGGGTAACGAATAAGACAAGTCCCAGACCACACTGCATTGCTCTCCCTCAGATTGGCGGGTGGAAGATGATCTCGGAAAAAGCGAACTCGCATACACCCCACCATGCCTTGGATCTGGATCCAGGAGTTGCAGTCTCATCTCAGACGAACGAATGAGACGCAGAATAAACAGCAGAGACTAGGCAATATCCCTGATGCAGACGGCACAAGAGTCTGAACGAAGCCCAGGTAGACTCGAACCCAAATGTCCATATACCTAATTTGGGGCGCATCGCAGAAAGCGTGAAAGCATAAACCCGCGACCAATTGGTCCAGTCCCAGTCTGTCCTGCCATTGAGGATCACGGAACTCTCGGGGAAAGGGGGGGCACTCGGTTCGCCTCACTCTAGGAGACAATGAGACCCAACCCTTTTTCACGCGTTTCCGTTCTGCGACTGGGCAGTATGGATTGATCAATTAAAATTGGATCCATAAATCTCTCTCTGAATCTGATCAAGTTTAGTTCATATTGCCAATTCCCCGTGCCCGTAAAGTGAGGCTTAGGGTAACGTTAGCATGAACAACGCAGCACGGATCAAATCAATTGCAAAACCGGAGATACGTTGACTGGTAAATTGATACATCTTTCGCACACCGCTCCAATGCAGCACCAAATTGGCTGATGTCGTGGCACCATTCCCTTTCATCGAAGCCCGGACTAAGCCCATGCAGGCTCTGCATCCAGCGCTTTTGGGGAGGTTTGCCTGAGATATATGGACACATGGCTGCAGACCCCATTTCCTGGGTTTCGATCAGCCCAGGTACGTGCTGATTTGTTGGAGACTGTGCATTGCCCCGAATCTGTTATAATCGGAACTCTAAAGGACTTGGTGTGTGTTGGGTCTGGTTGGGCGTGGAGAAAGTCTAGAGCGAGGTCGGTTAGAGAACCTTGGAAGAACGGTATATCTTAATGTAGTATAGTCTTATTATTCCCGGGATTTCAAATCTTCAGTTCCTATAACTACGTATACATCTAACCAGGATAACCAAACATTTATTATCCTCTAGTCTTTTCATAATTCGTCCGAAAAAGCTGCTAAGTGCATCTCGTATCCTGTCAAACTAGGTATCAAGCCCTTACTGCGGCGGGATGTACGGGTTGATAAGCATGTCGCTGAACCTACATCAGAAACAGGTTAGCCAAAGTCATAATACAGTATGCAGGAATGGACTGACTTCTCCAACTTATCCTTTCCGCGGACCTCCTCCACCAATAGCGGCATGCGAACCACGTTAAAGTCCTCGTACAACTCCTCGATCTGCTCCAGGTACTTCTTCTGCATCTTCCTCCGCGCAGTGCACTGGTCACAGCCACTGCCCTCCTTGGGGAATAGCAACTGGTTCACAACAATCGAATGGGTATCAATGCCGTAGCTAGTCAGCTCCTGGATCATACGCTCGGTCTCATAGAGCGACAAGAACTCCGCAATACACACACAGACAAAGGTGGTCATATCGGCATTCTTGAATTGCGTGTTGACCTCACTAATGGTCTCCCGGAGCGACTCCATCTTCTGTAGCAACTCGTCCATGTTCTGTCCACCAGGCAAGCCACCCCGCGCGCCCAGAATCGAGTTGAGCATGGGTCCGAACTGCGACGAGAGCTGGGACAGCTTCGCGAGAGCCTTCTCAAGAACAGTTGGGAACTGGAGGAAGCGCAAGGTGTGGCCGGTGGGCGCGGTATCGAAAACAATAACCTCGTAGGAGAGCGACTTGACCTGCTTCAGAACTTCGGCGAAAGACATGGCTTCATCAACACCAGGAATCTAATGGCACTCCGCGTTAGTTTCATGCCGTATTTGCCTTTGACCTTGGGCGTGTCGATTCCAACTTACGCTGAAAGCAAGATCCTGCATCATATTTCCCATGCCCATTCCACCCATATCCTCCTGGCCGTCCCCGTTCGCCAGAAGATCCTGGATGCTGCCATTGGGATCGATCTCCATAGCGCTCAGGTTGTCATATCCGTCAATGAGACGAGCCTCCTTTCCGAATTTTTGTCCGAAGGCATCGCTCAGGTTGTGAGCGGGATCGGTGGAGATCAAGAGCACGGATTTGCGGGCTTTGGCAAGCTGGATGGCGAGCGAGCAAGAGGTCGTGGTCTTACCCACACCACCTTTGCCACCGACGAAGATCCAGCGGAGGGTTTTTTGGTCGATGATCGACTGGAGCGTGGGATCCATGTCGAGATCGTCACTTTGGACCACGGCGGAGGAAGACATGGTGATGTGTGCGGAGCTTAGGGGAGGTGTGGGGGAGAGACGGAGGTGATGTTCGAAAATGATGATTTGCCCCGCAAAGCGATCGAACGTTCCCGAACACAGTCTAGATAACTACAATGGGCATTGTTAGAACGTTGATTGACATCTTCAATATTTCTTTGGTTTCTTTGGGATAGAAGCTTCCAGTGACTGAATGGTTTGAGGATAGGTAATGTCTGCTCAGCTGTACCTTTGTTTCCTGATGATGCGTGTCCATAAACTATTGACTTTAATGCCACGACATCGCCTGATAATGACTTTCGTTTCTAGTAAGCTTCTAAAGCGTCAGTTAAAGCTAGCCATGGAACATTTTACTTCTTGAAATTTGGTTACTGAAAAATGATAACTCTCGCATAGACCTGATCGATTGCATTTCTGATTTAATAGGATCAAGCGGTTTATCCAAGCTTCAGACCAGTCGTAAAAACATGTTATCAACTGTCTAGAGAATGCAATGCCACATTATGATTCGCTGAAATGAGTAATAAAGAAGGGTCCATAAGCATTCCACATTGAACGAATAAGACCATGTCTCTTACCAGCTCAAAAGTATACCTAGCATGTAGATAGAGCGTTCCTCCAGGGCGGTCCTTATCTCGTGCTCTCCAGCCAAATGCTTATCAACGGACACGCATAGATCATAAGAAATTTCCATGACCGTTCTTTTTCTTGAAAAGCAGAGATAGACGACACCTTAATAGGTACTTTAAAGTACGATCAACACCATGAGAAATCAAAATCAGTGATCGCCGAGAACCCGAAACTGTAAAGCGACAAGCTCCACCCATGGCATCCTCCGCATGGCTATCGGTGCCCTCCGATGCCAAAGACCCATAGAAATTAAGAACTTCCCCGTGGATAACCACCTTTTAATTTTTACTTTACCTTTACAAATTCCCCCCTGCCTCCATTAAATCTATATGGACCCCTCCCAAAAGTCCCCAGACCGCACAGCCAACCGCCTCGCGCTCTACCAGCAACATCTCTCCGCCCCGCACTCCAACCAACCACCCACAATGGCCGCCCGCGACCCCATCACCTGCCATTGTCTAAACACATTGACCGGCACCCCGGCCGCAAACCTCCCCGTCATTTTGACACTGCTGTCCACCCCTGCAGGAGCTTCCAGCCCCGTCACCTTCCACGCCACAACTAACGCCGACGGCCGCGTCGCGAAATGGACTCCCGCGAGCGGCGCATCTGCATCTACATCTTCCGTTCCGGATATCCTGGCTGCGCTGCCGACTGCGGAGAGCAAGACGAACTGGTCTGTGCGCTTTGACGTTGGACCTTGGTATGAGGCGCAGGGTATTGAGAGCTTCTGGCCTGAGGTTGAGGTTAAATTTACTGTGAAGGGCCGTGGGCGTGATGGAGAGGAGGGCTGGCGCCATTACCATGTGCCTGTTTTGCTTGGGCCTTGGAATTACTCTACTTACCGGGGATCTTAATGTCTATGTCTAATATGCGATTGATAATTGATTATCTGTGTATCAATGGCTCAGCTTATAGGACTGTGCTGGTAGATCTATGGTTTTATCTATATATTCTATTGAATCTTGATGGCGATTAAAATCATTACTTGTATCTCTGGGTGATATTTGCAAAGTGAGAAGCCCCTTACATCAACAGGCAAGATGGCCGAGTTGGTCCAAGGCGTGCGGTTCAGGTTCACCTGATCCAGATTTCCGCATCTCGTTTTCGGGGCGTGGGTTCAAATCCCACTCTTGTCATTACTTTTTGTTTTTGCATCTATGAGATTATGCAATAAAATTGGTTCTTTTTTGCTCTTTACAGGGTTACTCATGTTCATGGAATTCGTAGAACTCGCGGGTTTGCAATTGTCACTAGATCGTCATGTGCCATTATGTAGTCTATGATCGTATATTACATTGTGAAATGAATCTTTATGCGCCTCTTCCACGACCACCACGACCGCCACGACCTCCGCGGCCTCCACGGCCTCCTCCACGACCTCCTCCGCGACCACCACCACCTCCACCTTGGCCGTTCTTCTCCACACCTCCCCGTCGCTGTCCACCGCCAGGGCTGAGAACATCGCGCTTCTTGTTATTGGGACGGCCATTGGGACGGCCACGAGGACCACCGGAACTATCTCCATTCAATTCACTCAAGCTTCCATAGTTGAATCCAGGGACACCCTTCAAACCCATCTTACCAACGACCTTCTTGTCCATTGGAGGAGCCTCAGGGCAAGCCATGCCTTGGATAGCCATTTCGTTGGCGAGTTGGACAAGACCGGCCTTATCGAGACGAAGCTGCTTCAGAAGACCTGATCCAGCGAAGAAACCAATGTAGGATGAATAGGCGCGCTGCTTTGTGACTTCATCGATCTGGTACATGGCGTTGTTGACAGAGTCTGCGAAGGAGGGAGCTTCCGCAAGGATTGCATCGGTTTGGGGGTGCGGCTGGATAGGCAGGTGACGGTTGACCTTCATAAAGAAAGACTCGCCTTGGGTGAGGAGGATGATCGCGCGGCCATCGTTACCAGCACGGGCTGTACGACCAACACGGTGAACGTACTGTTCACCGTTGGAGGGCAAACCGACCTGGATGACCAAGTCGACATTGGGGAAATCCATACCACGGCCAATAACGTCCGAGGCGAACATGATTCCGGAGGCTGCTTCTTTGAATTGAGCGGTGGTTCTTGTGCGGATGTTCTGGCTGAGGCGAGAGTGGATTTCAAACACATTCAAAGGCGTCAAGCCTTGAGAAAAGACTTTGGCGCAGAGAGCGACCATGTTGGCAGTGACACCGAAAACAATGATTTTAGAGCACTTCTGGCTCTCAAGCTTGATAAGAGTGGCAAGAGTGGTAAAGGTCTCTGCCACGGACGGAATCAGCACGTGGTACTGGGGTACCCGCTCGTGTGTTGGTGACTCGTTCTTATCAATAGTGGAAATACTAGTGTAGCCTTCCTTCAGCACCACATTGACCACATCCTTGACCTTGGGTGGAACGGTGGCCGAGAAACACATGCCTTGCCAGCCTGTCTTCTTCGAAGGGATAAGGCGAAGGATCGCCTTCACATCGGCCAAGAATCCAGCCTCAAGCATGGTATCAGCCTCATCCAGAACCAGCGTTTGGATGTTGGACATCTTCTCAGCTGTGTACTCATCAGATAGGTAATCCTTCAGTCGGCCCGGTGTTGCTACCAGAACAGACGGGGCTCCCTTCATGAAGCGCGAATGAGCGGAAGCGCGAGCTGTTCCACCAACCGCAATATGACACTCGAGGGGCTTCGGCAATTGTGATGTGAGCTGATCGCACGATTTGGCAATCTGTTGGGCAAGTTCTCTTGTGGGGGTGATGATCAAGATAGCGACCTGGCCACGGGGTGGCGTTGTTTTACCCTGAAGGAGACAGTGCAGGGCAGGCAGCAGGAAGGCAAGTGTCTTTCCAGTACCAGTCTTGGCCTGGACGAGGCAGTCACTGCGCCAGTCTGGGAGTTCGGTCAAAACACGTTGTTGGACAGGCGTCATGAACTTGAAGTCCATGACCGCCAGGGCTTGGAGGAGTCGGGGGTCGAGCTTCCCAGCCATGGAGGTATATGGCTGAGCGCCATCGTTGGTAGGAGGAGTTTGCATGACGAGAACTTTGTTTTTCAAAGAATCACACAATGGTTGAATGAAAATTTCAACCCGAAGGGTACCTGGGCTGGCACTTTGTTGACGGTAAGATATGGCAGAATATAATTTCCCGAAAATCTTATCGATAAGAGTTTTTGGGTGGTTTGCGCAAACTCTAATTTGCAAGTCAACAAGCGAGATTACTTCGTCTATTTCAAACACTTCATTTCGAAAGTATTTTATTAGAATCGATGGTAAAGCTTTTGAATATTCTGAGATTTTATCCCTCATAACAATAATCTTGTAAATAAGTGCAGTAATATCAAGGTTGATCAGCGTGTGTTGATTGGCTATCATTAATGTTGGATCTACGGCAACCGGTGGGTCTCCTGAGGGATCCATCATAGAATATTGACAATGCAGATAATTTACATAACCAGCCAGAGGAATCCTCACTCCCAAAGAAAGTACTTTACAACGCCGCGCAAATATTTACATCACTTGGGTGGTCTATCTTGTCAGCATCGAGTCCCACGCGAATAGCGTCGCCTGTACTCGTGGAGGTTAAACCTAAGGTTGAAACATTGTAAGAATTGAAGAGCATCAAACAATGTGATGCAGAAACAGAAGAGAAAAAGAAAGATCACAACAAGGCCTTGGGCCCGCGATCCTGCACTTTTGGAAAAATATTTTAGCTTTGCAGAGATACCTCCATCGCAGCCGCATCATATCCCAGCTCCTACACACCCAGTACTTTACAGCCGCATCACACTTTCATATATAATAGAGAAGAATTGCAAGAAATGAATTATCAAACAAAAATAGAAAGGGCACTGACTGTGGCCTTAGGCCGAAAAATATAGCGTGTATGACATAAGGATGTTGAGCTTACAGTACAAATAAGGCCTCAACTAAGCAATGGTCACCAACCAAATGTAAATCACAGTACACTGGTCGCGGTTGAGATGTTCTTTGATCTGTCATTAGGCTTTGAATACCTACATTTGCCTTTCAGAATAGCTCTTATAAAATATGTGCCCATCTAGTTTAGAAGGAAAGTGCAAGTGCTGGAGGAAACACTTGGGATGACCAGACAAGAAACCATAGTTCTCTTCATTGAAAAGACGGAAGTTACGCAAAGGCTATTGTACATATAAAAACGCAAGACGATTCATACTGGCCCAAAATAGATTGACCTCATCAGATGAGCCAAAAAGCACTTATTTCTTTTCTTTCTTTGCTTGGAACGCTTTCTCAACATTGCCCTCATCCGAGATATGGTTGTAGGGTTTATCATATCGGTTTTCCATTTCCTCATTGTGCTTTCTCACATCCTCCGGTAGATCCTCATGTTTCTTGCCTTCCATATCAGCCAGCTTTGATTGCCTGCCATCTGTAAGAGTGGGGTGCGCGTTGTTGGAAGGAATTGGGTGGTTTGGGTTGTCGCCACGGTCGCCGTCTCCTTTTTCCGGTTCATGCTCATCGGCCTTGTTATATTGTTTGGGAGTGTTATGGATGTAGCATCGACCGGGGAGATTGGTCAAGGGGCGCCCGAGGGGAGCGAAAGAGGCAGGCGTCCGGATTCGCGATGGGAGTCGTAAGAAGGAGCTCATATTGAATGGTATGTGAATGAGTAAGGTGGAGAAGTTTGGAATATTTCTGAAGTCACAATGTGTCAAAAGAACTAAAGAACTCAGAATATTTAGAATGTGAATGTTGATTTCATATGTAGTTTGGAAAATCAGGTTTCTTTGTCTCACAAGGGATATGATGTGGTGCTTTTCACGATCGTCTCGATGACGTATCTCGATGTCATATCTTGCCAAGATTATTGATTCCACCTTAATTGCCTCCCCAAATTCTATTACTGTTCCTGTATAGATCTGAACTAGTCTGCTTGGCAGGTTACACAGTTCATAAGAATAATGCACAGATTAAGAAGTACAATTCCATGTTGCTTTATGCGTCCACGAAGAGATCAGCAACGAGATCGGCCTCGGCGAGAGCAACATACTACAAAACCAAATTAGAATTGTGGTGCCAATAACTACAACAAAATCAAATAAGCCAAATACAATGCATATTGCGGTTGAGAAACTCCGATGAATACGGATATAGAAGTGGAAAGGCTTAGAACGTATGGTCGCGGTCGCGGTGGCCGAATTCTCACCAGCAATCCCCTGCAGGATTAGCCAAAAGCCTTCAAAATCCATGAGTCTTCCTGAATACTTTTGTTTCTGTTGTGATCCTGAGACAATCATATAGGCAAGAAAAACAGAAGTACAGCTCTCGGGGAGCTCTCGTGGAGTAGCGACTAAACAATCGCTAACTTTTCTTGCCCATTCTTGCTGTCGCTCTTCCTCGTGGAGAAGAGGAGACTCAAAAGTAAGTAGAAGACAAGGATTTAAGCTCGAAAAAGAAGATGGCTCTTATAGTCGACTGCATCGCAACTTCCTAAAATGATTTGTTGCCACAGACAAACCAAACCTCCTATGCAAACCGATCCAACACTTGGGATTGGAACCTTAGATTCCCAATGGAAGACTCAGGTTAGAGGGACAAGATCGAAGCTCACGTAAGTAAGGGACTCTGTGGGGTTGTTAGACTTCATGCTTGGTAGCTCAAAGGCTGGCGATGAGAGAACAACGTAGAGAAGGATGCTCAAGGAAGGAAGCGGAGGAAGAGAAATCATGAAAGGTGGGAGATCAAATACATGGCGATGGTAATGTGAAAGATGTTGGTGGATGGCATGAAGAACTAAAGGTGAGTCACGTACAAGAACGTGAAGTAGAGATGAACCTCCGGCTGTCAAGTTCCCCCTACCCTCGGGAAGTCACCCCACTGGAAGGACTGAGCTTCGGCCCGTTGTGATGAGGGTTCAAGAAAAATAATCAATAGACATTCGATCGCTTCGGGGTGCGAACTTGGCTTGGGCGTTTAGGTCTGACCACGTGGATAGTGGAAGCTCCAAAGACTCAGAGGGAAGAAACTCACGACAAAAGGTATAAGCCAGGCATGGTAGGGCTGGCGCTCAGAAGTGTCCCAGATAAGCCAAATAGACCTGGAAAGAGGAGCTTACTGCATTTTTTGACCATAGGAAAGAACAAGATCAAGCATATCAGTATGGCCAAGTTTCAGGGCTGCGTAATCGCTCACGCCGCCAAAGTAAGGGATGCTACGATAGTGGACAATTGGAGTAGAATACGCGGTCTAATGCCTTTTCACTGCAAGAAACAGTCAAGATCTATTTTGGTCAATCTCAATAGCTATAATTGTTGCAGGCTTTGAAAGTTCAAAATTTGGAAATGATGGCGCACAGTGCTTACACGTATCTGATAAGGTTCCCCGTAACGTTCGGTCCTTGCCCCGGATGGATCGCCAAGATCCACTTGGACCCTTAAAACTGTTGGTTCGGGAAAGGATGTGTACACAAGTACGCTTAGTTACCGAGGGAAATTATGCACAGAAAATCAATTTGTACGAGTAAGCTGTCTGTCGAACTAAGCTTAGGGAAGGTGTGGTGTCTAAGATCCATGATAGCCAGGCCCTAGACCTGTTCCTGGTGAAAATAGCGTGATAAATGTTAAGTTTTTGAGAATTTTCCCATTAAATTGAGATAAGAATCGCCTACTGCTCTACGCTGCTACGGTCAGCCTATCCAGACAAGTCATGCGACGCCGATTAATAAAGCGATGTCTGAGTCACTACTCACTAGGTTGCTCTAGTCCGCTAGCCTTCCGGAAATGATAACGATCACGCCAATAAGACTTGACATTGCTCCTGCTCATTTCCTGTGCATGCCAGGTACTCCACTGCTCGCGGAATCCCGGTAGATCGCGGGCAAAAGACAAAAGCACGTTCGCCTCGGCGGTTCTGACGTGACCATTCACGTGACCGGACGTTGACAGCCGCGACTCACAGCCGAGATGCTCTTTAAGGCGTACTCTCCACCTTAGTGCGGAGCCACTCTCTTCCAGCGGAATTCGCAATCTACTGACTCGCTTTCCACGGCTTCGTCATCTTCTCCCCATACTTGAATTCCCTCGGAAGATGCTGACCCACATTTCTTTGAACTCGAGTTCGGCTCTTTAATTCTTTGCTTTCTTTCTGCGCCTTTTGACCCTTCCTTCACCATGGCGTCACTCCCAAGTTATACTGCCGCTGGGAGGACCCGATCGTCTGATGGCGTCACGTCTAATAGCGATGATACAACTACGTTCGATAGCACCTCATCCCAGACCGACTCGAGTGAGGACACCGAGACTGTATTCCTAAACAAAGCCGCTTCAACTCCAAGCGTTCTCGAGAATGCGACTCAGGTCACCGACAAGGTCGCTGGACGACACACGGATATCGAGGAACCCCGCAAATGTTGGATTTGCTACACCGACGAGACAGAGGACTCGCCACTGAATTTAGAATGGCGATCTCCATGCCCATGTGCCTTGACAGCGCATGAGGCTTGTCTGCTTGATTGGCTTGCAGATCTTGAGAACCCTCGCTCCCGCAGGCGAAATGGTGACGCTAAAATGCAGTGCCCTCAGTGTAAATCCGAGATTGTCGTCACGCGGCCACGAAGCTACATTGTTGACTCTTTGCGTATGATGGAGAGAGTGGCGGGACGGCTCGTCCTCCCTGGGATGGTTTTCACGGTGGCGGGCACAGTGTGGGCAGGCTGCTGCGCGCATGGTGCGTACTCGATGCAACTTGTATTTGGTTCGGAAGAGGCTAGGCATATTCTTGAGGGCACTCTGGATGGCCCGTGGAACCCTGGAATGAACCTCGGTCTACCCCTCATCCCGCTCGTCTTGATATTCTCTCGCACCCGTTACGCCGAAGGCCTTCTTCCGGCGATTCCCGTTCTATTCTTCGCTGCGCACAGCCCGGGCCAAGAGCCTGACCTCGATCTTTGGCCGCCTACACCGGCGATGACTTTCGCTGCTCTGCCATATGTGAAAAGCTTCTATGGTGCGCTATACGATCGAGTGTTTGGTGCACTGGAGCGTAAATGGATCGCAGAGGTACAGCCTCGCGCAGCCGAAGAGACTTTGGATGATGCACAGCAGCAGGACCAAGCGGAGGGACTGAATCGATTCGGCGACAATGCTAATGGTCAAATTCTCATGGAGATCGATCTCGAGTTACAGGTAGGGATGGGCAATGACGACGAGCTTGTCGGTGCTCCAGCTCTTCCCGCTGCCGATGACAACGATGGCGCTGACATAGGCGCCCAGGACGGACAAGCTCAAGGCCAGCCCGCAGGCCAGAACAACGGACAGGGAATGGATCTAGGTCGACGGCAAAACGAAATCATTCACGACACCGGAAATCTCACCGATATTGTTCTCGGAGCTCTCGTGTTCCCGGCTATCTCTGCATCGGTGGGTGGCATTCTGAAATACGTCCTTCCTAAATCTTGGACCACGCCATCTTCGGTTTTGGAGCGCAGCCGCCCTGGACTTCTTCAGACTCGTTGGGGCCGTAGCGTCGTCGGTGGCTGTATGTTTGTGCTGCTGAAAGACGCACTTGTTCTCTACTGCCGGTGGAAGCTGGCCCAAACACACCGGCGGCGCAAGGTTCTGAATTACGAGCGGTCCAAGGCCAGGAAAGGGCCATCGAAACGGTAAACCCGATGTGAATCTGCTTAATTGGACCTCGGTACCTGTTTCCTCTCTTTTGCATCTTACGGCGTTATTTTACGGGGCTTTGCTTGATTTTGGCGGGGTGTACTACTTTACACGCATGTCGCTTTGACATTTGATGCCTCTTATGACCCTCAAGATACCGCTGCACATTACGATTCATTCTCATATCTCCATACATTGCCTCTCTTCTCGGATCTCCTCGAACGGACTATGCATTTTGATCACTGTATGTAATATCAAGAGCATATCAAAAATGACCCAGGGAATTAAAAAAAATCCGACACCATAAAACATGGATATTTGCTCGTTCACCACATCAACAGAAATAAAAGACAGTTAATTCATCATTCATCTGTACTCGTAGAAATGCTGTTCGGTATAGTGGCTTAAGCGCGCGGCTAATAAAGGCGGCGACGATTCTGCCGTCAGGGAATTATTCGCCCTGAAATGCACCGCGACATCCTCTTCTACAACCCCCATATACCCCAACCACAATGCGGTCTCTATCACCAGCGCTCGCGTCCCTCGCGAATGTTTTTCGAATCCCCATGTCTTTAGCACCCGTGCGCCCCTCGGTCACCCGTGCCTGCCAGGAGACCCTGACCCGACGAGCAACACAACCCGGCCCGATCACCGCAGCCGTGCAATCCGCGCCCTTCTCATCGACAAGCTCAATGGCCAAGCGTGCAGGACGTCCCGGAACAGACAAGCGAATCAGTACGTTCAACCCATTGCCCACAATGGCATCCGCGAGCGCCACGTGCCCATCACCCTCGAGATCCGAAGTTAACAACATCATCTAGCTCTTATTCGCTACTTCCTTCACCACCCCCTTACCCCGCGTCCCCTCCGCTTCTCTCGTAACCGTTTCCTGCGTCACTGGACCATCCACCGTACCTGGCAACTCTTCCAGGCTAAGCAGCGTCAAAACCACGAACTCGAGCTGCAGCGTCAGTACCAGAGCATGCAGGCTGCGTGTGAGGAGCTGCGGACTGGTGCCGGTGATGGTGGCAGACTGTTCCGGAAATCTATGAACAAGAAGGGTATCTTCAATGATATGTTCCCTATCGAGTACGGACGTATGCAGACCGACTACCCCCCTGCTGAAGGGTGGAACCATGAGTGGAAGAAGCCGTCGAAGAAATAGATCTCCGAGCATTGGTTGTGTTGACTCGGTGAGATTTGAGGCAATTGCTTGATTTGCCTTGGGTTGTCTTGTATCATTGGCGCTATGTACTATATATGCATTTTATCTTCTTTGTCAAGGTCATTTGAGATGTAAATCGAGGACCCATGAATTTCTTTTGCCGTTTCCCTTAGGTATTTGGAAAGACGTACGTCGAGCCTGTGTTAAGCTAAGATGGAAGCAACCTCGTTTGGTAACGACGGTACACAAATACAGAAGTTCAGAGGTATAGAACCTCGCTTTTGTGGCCCTGCGACTTGTTTGTAGCCAAATATAAAGTTACAAAGAGACAAAATCCGAGGTCAGGTAATTGATTATGTAGTCCCGGAATAAAAAAAAGCTAAGACACAGTATGAAAAGAGAGAGAGTGACAGGAAATACTACAGAGAAGGGTCAAAAGGAGCGGGATTCGCCATGCACGTCGGGGAATTTGCAAATGAGAGACAGGGACAGGTATCCGGAGTTGCACGTGCATAAAGTCGGAAAAATGAGGCAAAGCAATGGCCAATCAAGGAAAGACATGAAGTGAAGGAAAAACAAATGTACTCCGAGAGAGAATAGACACGGCCAAAACAGCCAGGGCAAAATAAAAGGCACGGCCCAAGCCAATCGACTAGGCGAGCACTAGAACCTCCCAAACGCCAATGATGCATGATACAGCGGAAGGTCGATTGAACGGCAAACTAGAGCTTGAACCAAGTTCATCGCTTTCCCAAGTCGAGAGAGTAAAATAAACCGAACGCTGTCAGAGAAAGCAGTAATGTCGCACATTCTGATGTCGTTATAGCACCACGCAACAGGAGCTTTTCCGCTTGTCAAAGGTCAAAAGCGCAGCTCGGGTGGCTGCTTCGAATACGTCGTCAACACCCTCGCCGGTCAAAGAGGAGCATTCGAGGTATTTGCGGGCTCCAATGCTGGTGCCGGTGTCATTGCCTTCTTTGGCTGTGACGAATTTGAGGGATTTTTTGCGCATTTCTTCAATGGCCAGTGGATCTTCTCGCAGATCTTTCTTGAGGCCGACTAGGATAATGGGTACACCGGGACACCGTTCATTTGCTTCCTCGATCCACTATCAAACGTTAGTGGCCGTAATTATATGCCTGGCAGACCTGACGCACCTTGTGTTTCACGTTCTCCAGGGTGTCTGGTGTATCCACAGCGAAGCCGATCAAGAGGACATGGGCCTTCGAGTATGCCAGTGGGCGCAATCGTTCATAATCTTCTTGTCCAGCTGTATCCCAAAGAGCCAATTGTACAGAGCGGCCATCGACTCGGCAATCCGTTACATAGTTTTCGAATACTGTCGGGACCTAGGAAACAAGTCAGATTTGTTGAACGGTTCGGGCGGTTGGGCAAGGTGACTAACATAGTGCTGTGAGAAGTTAGCTCGGATTCTCTATATCGCAAAAGATGGACTCGACTTACAGTTGGAAAGTATCCGAGTGTGAAGACGCTGAGTAAACTGGTTTTCCCGCACGCGCCATCTCCGATGATCACAAGCTTTCTGGAAGTATCAGTTGAGGTTAGCATTGTGATATGACCAGTGCGGAAATTCAATTGTAAATTATGCAAGGACTTTTCCAGTTATCCGCAGGATGAAATTGCCACTCTGCGGAGACGTTGGATGGGTCTCGTACGATCTAGGCCGGAGGGGGTATGACAAAGTGCAGAGGATGGAACTGGCCGCGCGTACCTCCGCATAACATTATCGCCCTGTTGTTGCGCCATATTTCAATGGATCGGGTGGGGTAGGGGAGTCGCCCAAGCGCTGTTTGACAAGAAGGTGGAAGAAAATAGAGAAGGACGACCCGATCACAGGTGCGAGATAGTCGAGTCAGGCCCACGAAGGCCGCAACACAAGAAGCAGGGGTAAGGGGAGGTCAGCCCTGCGCGTATGCCGTATTCCCGCCCAATAGCGAAGTGGTGCAGGCGTGGTCAGCCTAAGGACAACCAGTGATGTGACTTTGAGTTCGTGAGGACGGTCGCGCCGGGGCTAAAGCGTAGTCTGTTGGGGGAGTGGGATGCAGTTGACGAATTGGACGGCTAAACACGAGCCTGGAGATCTGATCCACCGGGGAAGCAGCAAGTTAAAGACTGAGGAACAAGAAAAAAAAAGTAAACGAGAGGTATTGAAATTGGTAAGCGAAAGAGAGTTGCCGGTTTGATAAGATGAAGGGGGGAAGAGAGCGGGAATGCGGTTAGTGTACGCTGTAGGAAACAATCCGGAGATTTAAGGCACACCGGAGGAGAGTTTTGAAGACTACGCAATTTCTTGGTAAATTTAGGATGCTATACAGTGGAGATTCTCCCTATAATGATATATGTATGTTTAAGACCTTCGGGCACTCCGTAAAGATCTTTTTCATTTGCAAAGTGTGATTTGAAGAAAGTTATTTTTATCTAGCGCTATGTCTCACTGCGCCAGGTGGAGTAGCAACAACGGCATCTGTATTAGATATACGTAGGTAAGACAACTGGCGGATAACCCCACCGCCCCGTCTTTTACCTGGCAATACTCTGCTGCAGGCGGTGTGCCTGTCAGTCAGATGAAGGCATCCCATCTCGAGGAATTACAACTTGCGCAAACCCGAGCCCTAGACGTAACTATGATGCTCGGATCGATGGTATATAGAACTGAAGAATTATCCAGCATAACCAGTAGAAAACTGAGGAGAACACGATCTGGTGCCTGAATAATCGGGCAGCAGCTCGCTTCCGGCGGCTAATTGTCCTGTTGCGGCGGCACGACAACCAGCCAGAACGCAGCAAAGCCCATCGCTCATCCATCATCATTGGTATAGATCTCGCTCCCTTCCTGTACCGTGCTCTCAGGGTTCCGCTCCGTTTGCTTGCTGGCCCTGGTTCGAACTCACCAAATACATCCCTCCGCCAGTCCGCCAGTCTTCCGTGGCCCGCTCCACTCTTCACGTCCTGCGCCGGCGGGTTCACTGCCTTTGAACCACCCCCTCCTCCCACCCCAGTATCTTGAGCCCCGGACAACCCCTCTCACTCCCTACCCCCTCGGACCTCCCGACGTGATCGACAAAGGGACTGCGTCTGTACCTTTGTGAACACCCCAAGGGGTTTGTATCTTTTGGTGAGTCCTTGCATGGGATTGGGTCGGAGCTTTGTTGGTTCTTTCGCCCTACCGGTCTCCGCTTTTTGCCCTGGCCGTTTTCCCAAACCCCCCACCCTCCAACACATGTCGTTGGTCGCTGGGTACTGACTTTGTGCTGTGCCTGAACAGAATTCCGCCGAGGACTGTTGCTCTCAGCTTCATCCACACCCACCATGGCGGCTCATGTGTCAGCTAACCCGACACCACCGACAAACAGCGATGCGCGGGGACCTTTGAGCCACACCACTGAGAGCATGCCTGCCCCGGCGCCTGTGAATCGCAAGAAACAAAAACGTCGACAGAAACAGGCGGCCCGCCTCGCCGCGGATCCGTCCGATGTGCATACCTCCGCGGACCTGGACTCGATGGCCGATGACCAACATTCCAATGATCACGAAGTCGACAGTGCAGATCTTGAACATGGATCGGATGAAATGTATCATAACGGAGCGCATCATGGCCTGGGCAGGAATTCAGGATCGAACGATTACGACGACGCAACAGGCTCGAAAACAAAGAAAAAGAAGAACAAGAAAAGCCGCTCTGACTCTCGCACTCTCGCCGATGGCAGCTCGACTCCTCTTTCCTCACCTTCCGCTAGCTTCTCTCACCCTCCACATCCACATTCGCTGCCGTTTTCTCGATTCCCTGCCAAGTCCGGCAAGGAAAACAGTATATGGAACCAATCTTCTTTGGAGGAGCGGGAAAATATTCGAAAATTTTGGTTTGAGTTGGGCGAAGAGGAACGGCGGCAACTTGTGAAAGTAGAGAAAGATGCCGTTCTGAAGAAGATGAAAGAGCAACAAAAGCACTCTTGTAGCTGCACCGTCTGTGGCCGAAAGCGAACCGCAATTGAAGAAGAGCTTGAGGTCTTGTATGATGCGTATTACGAGGAGCTGGAGCAATACGCCAACAACAACCAAGGCTCATTTGACGAAGGCGCACCTATCATTCCTCCACCTCGATTATACCAACCGCCGCTTCGATCTCCTGGTCAGCATACCCGCACGCACGGCCAATATCACCCATCAAGAGGCCGAGTTCAGGAGTTCCCTGAGGATGAAGAAGACGAGGAGGAAGACGAGGATTTAGAAGAGGATTATGACGATGAGGAGGAAGAGGAAGATGATGAGCTGTACAGTGATGATGAGTTTGAGGAGGACGATGAAGCTCGCGCCGCTCGAGCAGATTTTTTCGCGTTTGGAAACAGTTTAACTGTGAAAGGTGCGTTGATATACTGATCCAAAGTTTGGTTGTTTTCTGACTGTTCCTGGTTAGATGGTATCCTCACTGTGGCAGACGATCTTCTCAAAAACGATGGTAAGCACTTCATTGACATGATGGAGCAACTAGCCGAGCGTCGAATGCAACGAGAAGAAGACACACAGTACAACATCGCTGCCGCCCACCAGTCATTCCATGCTGGTCATAATCACGGGCCCCTTGATGATGATGATTATGACGATGAAGAGGACGAAGATTATGACAGCCAGGAAGAGGAGGAATTCGATGAGGATGAGATGGTATGTGACATCATCTTCATTTAAGCTATATCTGCTGACAGACCAAGGATGCTATGACCGAAGAACAGCGTATGCAAGAAGGCCGCCGAATGTTCCAAATTTTCGCCGCTCGCATGTTTGAACAACGAGTCATGACCGCATATCGAGAGAAAGTTGCCGAACAACGCCAGAAGCAGCTCATTGAAGAGCTCCTAGAAGAGGAGACTCGGAACGAGCAGCGCAATGCGAAGAAGGCACGAGAAGCATTGAAGAAGAAGGATAAGAAGCGGTTACAGAAACTGGCTAAAGAAGAAGAGAAAGCTCGTCGGGATGCCGAGAAAGCGGCTGAAGAGGCCGCTGTGAAGGCTGCTCAAGAGAAAAAGCTCGAGGAACAACGATTGAGGCGTGAAGAACAGCGATTGAAGCGAGAGGCTGAACGCAAGGCCCAGGAAGAGGAACGTGCACGCAAGGAAGCAGAGAAGCAACGGCGTATCAGAGAAGACAGGGAACGACAAGCTGAAGCAGAACGCAAGCAGCGAGAGCAGAAGGAGGAGAAAAAAGAGGCGTGAGGAAGCGAAGCGCAAGGAGAAAGAAGAGCGTGAAGCCCGTGAGAAGAAGATTAAAGATGAGCAGCGCGAGGAGCAGGCAAAGCGAGATCGTGAAGCGGCAGCTAAAGCAGAGCATGAGGCCAGAGAACGCTCCGGAAAGCGGGATATTCAAGCCAGACCCGCACCTCATCCTGGAACTAGTATCCCCATGCCGACGAACCTTTCATCGCAACCCGTTCCTGGCTCTCTCCAATCCCCCCACTACACGCCAGCCGCTCCTAAAGTTTCCACTCCCGCGAGACCACGACAGACGTCACAACAGGGATCTCACACCTCATCTCCTCACTCCCAGCCATCTTCCTCGGACATCTTCCCGCAACCCTCCATCTCTCCACGTTCCATGACGCAGTCTCAATCTGGGGCTATTGGTAGCAGACCAGGCCACCACCAGCAACCTCCTTTGCACCATCCTCAACCTTCTGCTCCTTTATCACCCCTTGGTAGAACCCACCCTCCTGGCTTCCCTGGCTTCGGTAGTCTACCTTCAAACCCACCAGGCCTGCCAGGTATGGGTGCTCGGCCTCTTGGACCTCCCGACTATGGCATGTACTCTCCCAACTCAGCGATGATAAACCCGCTCCGCGCTTTCGCTGGGCCGGGTGGAATTGCTGCGCCTCCTGGAATTAATGGAGTACGTCCAATGCCCTCTGGAAGAGGATTCCCAGATCCTGGACACAGTCTTCCTTTCTCTGGACATGCAATGCCCGGTGCATTCCATCAACCAGGGTCGCACTCAAGACAGCAGTCGGGATCGTTTGAACGATCTCCGCTGGATTCAAGTGGCCAGTGGCCTCGACCCAGTCCTATCAAGCGACCATCGAGTGGTGCACAGGAGAACGGCCACCAAGTAGACGACTTAAGCAATCAACTGGGCAGCAGCGCGCTACTTGATGACACTGATGCCAATTATTCGTCCAATCTTTCCCAGTCATTGCCCGGTCCCACTTTGCCAGGGCAGTTCCCTCTTCCATCGCGAGCTAGCTTCCAAGGGGCATCATTCTTCACTGACCCTCTGGGATCCAAGACCGCCAATTTTGGATGGGGTACATCGCTCGGGGGTCCTACTTTCCCCGCCTCGTCAACTTGGGGAGCAACAGCAACTGGTAATGGGAGCGGCTGGCCGCAACAGCTGAAGCATAACATCTTCGCCCCACCCAACGCGCATCATCGCCCACATACCTCTCGACCTGTTCTTATTCGTCTCTTGGTGATCCAGGCCTGCAAGACACTCAATACGCACAGTCCTAGGCCCGGTTCTGGGGGTTACCACAACGTGAATTTGGTACTTATCCAGGTAGAGCTTCTGCGTCCCCCCAACGAACCTACAATTAAGTTGGATGAGATGCTGGAGATCTGCGACACTGAAGGTAACACTCAGAACGGCGGTGGGTCATTCTCTATCAAGGAAGATGCGAACGGCCAGCACGTCAAGTTTGAGCCGGATACCAACAGCGCGTCTGGTCACCGCGGCAGTATTGTCCCAGGTGATATCGGCAGCCCAGTCCCTGGGAACAGCCACCCTGCCGGCCAATTTGGCATCGCGCCCCGACCATACCAGCCGCCTGCCGGATTGTTTGGCGGAACTTGACCCCCTCAACCTCTACCTCTTATGAATATGAGCTCCCGCTCACTTTGGCATGAAAGGCTAGCCTTTCTTCCATATCCCTTACACGTCTTATGGGAATGACTCCTGAATGTCCACCTCTCTTATCTCTTATCCGATTTGTGTTTTTTTCCTGAATTGAAGCGTCACGGATTAACGTCACATCTGTCCTCAAGTTTCCTTTTCGAACATGGGTTTCTGCTGATCGGTTTTCATTTTATCTACTTTGTGGTCGAGTCTACAGGACTTAGATCTGGGGCTGGGTTTATTTTCTGTACGGTATTAGTTCTGTTATTCGCCTTTCTGCATTATGCAGCGATATCCAAGGAGCTTGGGACAATCTCCCTCTCCGTCATCGTCCTTGACGCAATTGCATGATTGAAGGTTTCTTCGTCCGTCTGTTTCTAGCCTTCAAGGCTGTTCCTGTAGTCCTTTGTAGAAGATATCGAAATATACGAGCCGAGCTGACAATGGATAGGCAATTCCATATTCTACTGAAGCGGATTATGTTGAGTGGAATTAAGCTTTTAAATAAACTTTTGTACTTCCAGATATCTTTATACTTACTACATAACGGATGTAAAGGATGTATTCAGGGATGTACTCCTCTCGACAAACTGGGGGCTTTGTTTCTGGTCTGTCACAATATGTACGCTGGCAATCATTTAGAAGCGTATGCCCGAGGATAGGTATATTCATGGATATATACTGTGTAGAGGGCCCCGGGAGAGACTGCGGAGAATTATTACATCAACCGAGGCTAAAGTCTAGAGCCACTCAATATCCATTCTCCAGACTGGAGGCCCCCCAATACGCTCCCAGAATAATATAGTGAAGTCTATTTCAATGACGTTACCCCTGCCAATAATGCGGTGGCAGAATCTGAGATATGCAAGGACCGGCTCTGCCCAATCTGTAGAGCATGCTACCCTTTGACATGCCATGGTCGTTGCATCAAAGCAATCTGCTAAGTGTGGAATGGAAAGGAAAATGTACTGAAAGGTAGGTAAGGTATTGTATGACAATGGTACACTTGTATATACTCAAAAACGAAGGAAAATAAGCATCATAGGCAGGGGCTGGCTTCCAGAAAGCAAGAGGTAAAAGGAGATAGGGTAAAAAGAAAAAGACCTCAAGGGGACCTGAGGCCTGGGGGCAATAAAATCCACAATGCACATGTCGCATCTCGTACAACCAAAACGTAGCCAAAATCTTGCAAAGCTAGCAAGTCTTGACACAATCACAGTCAACACCAAAGATCAGTACTTCAATCTACTGCTTCTCGGTAACAACACCTTCGTAGTCTCGGCTCCGGATGTACTCGAGTGTACGTTCGAAATGACGCTTTGGGCCATCGAGGTTGGGGTTGGGCTCGTCTTCGGTATTCGAAAGGTTCGAGTGGATGAGCTCAATAAGTCCGTTTAGGTACTTGGTAGTGACCGTCTCATTTTGCTGGTCGAAGTAGTAAACGTAGCGATTGAGGATCTCGACGAAAAGCTCGACGGAGACGGCTGTATCCATGCAAGCATCGGCAACACGAAGAGCACGCTGGAGACACTCCAGAACTCGTTTCCCGTCACGGTAAAGCTGTTTTTATTGTAAGTACGGAGCTTTGAGAAAAAAGAGGTATTGTATGTTCTTACATTCTTGGGATCTTCCTCCCCGCGCTGCGGGTTCTCAACAACCCACCAAAGGTGACTTGCAAGGTAGACTGCACGGCACTGATCTGGCTTCTTGAGAAGCTTGCTGCCATGAAGTGCGGCCTTGGTAATCAAGGTGTCATAGTTCTCCTTGGAGAAGCCGCGTGCTCCATGCAGAGCCCCAGAGATGATGCAGACTGCCTGGAATTGCGCACGAGAGTCGCTAATTGAATCTTCGTAGATCGTAAATGCTTGCGCGAAGAACTCGTAGCTAACTTCCTCAAAGCCAGTCTGATCTGCGACCTCACCGCACATCACAAACAACCGTAGCGCCAGGTCGACGCACCCTGGGTTCACCCGCTGGTAAAGGTTGTTTACACATTGATGCAAAAAGCGGTATAGAGCGGAGGATTGCGACTGCCAGTTGTCGTCGTAGTGTTCGCGGGACTTCAGTTTCCGAGCTAGGCGGATCGAAGCTGTCACAATGGCAGGAGTAGTGTAACGGATGCGCTCGTTACCATCCGCATAGGCCTTGCGCGTTGCTTGAAGGAGCTATTTACGATGTTAGTTCAGCATCTTTATTTCTCAGATTGACGATCCATACCTTGAGCTGAGTATCATTGTCTGGTCCTTGAATCAAATGCACCAATCTTGCGAGCCACCCTTGCTCCTCAACTGTCTCATCCGTTTCTCCTCCACGGCGTTGATTTTGCACTCCCGGGTATCCAACAGTTTGTTGAATCCCCTCCTTGATCAAAACTCTTGCAGTTTGTAAAACACGGTCAAGGTTCTCTGGGCTCGAGATGACAATCTTATTTTTGAGAAGACTCTTGACAATCTCACCAGCCACGGATCTCCGAGTGGGATATGACTGCGATGTCAGGAGTGGCAGGTAGTGTGGCAAAGCTAAAGCAGTAAAAATCGAGACATAATAACGAACGGGGGCGTTAAGAAGTTGCAGAATTTGTTGTTGCGTCGGCGCTGAGTGCAGATCGGCGTGGTCAGTGTATTCGGCTGTCTTTTGAGCCGCAAAGTCCAAGACCTGATCAACATATTCCAACCGATCGGGATAGATGTTCAATGCGAGATTGACAAGCGATACCAGAAGAGCCATGACATCCTGGATTGGCAGTGCACGGGTCTTTATCAAGTTAACAACTTGATCATAGAAGATATCATAGAGCTTGACCTCTGCTGGAAGGCTAGGTTTCGTATCTTCTTCGTTAGCAGGTTCAGGCTCTTTCGCGGGCTCCTCGCTGTTGCTTGGCTCCTCGGTCCCATTCTCTTGGGGTGCCTTTCCTTTGGAAACCTCGCTTGGTTCTTGCTTTTTCGTCTCCTTGTCCAGTTCTAGCTTCTCCAATAGCCGAGTGACAGCTTCCTCCTCGCTCTGTTTCCGCGCCTCTGGATCCCGCTCGGTTGATTCTGTCTCTCCTTCTTTCGCCGCATATGTAGAAAGGCGATCCATTAACCCAATGACAATTTTCTTGAGATCAACGTATGGGTTGAGTCGAGCGATAGCAGACAGAAGAAGGTCAAGGGTGTGGAGGTGGAATTCATCTGGAAAGACCTTCGTGATCACTGTCGCGCAAGTTAGCAATTGAGCCATGTGGACTATACATTACGGATACTCTACCTTCTAGGAGATATTCCTGAGCTAGAACATCGCGACACTGCACCACCTGTTCCAGAAGCGCTTGCAGAATACCAGACTGGTATGCCTCGAGATCCACCAACTGGCTCAGACGAACAACATTGCTACCTACAAGTAGCTCAAGCTCACGCCTCTCTTGTATCCGCCGTTCTCGCTCTCGCGACGGACCCTGGTGTTGAAGCCGCACCCAGAGCTTATTCATTTCCACGAAATTGGTCAAGACGAAGTTGATAGAGTCCTGCAGATTCCCTTCGGGTCCATCTCCAGTTCCAGAAGGCAGGTAGTCCCGTGCCTGACCGGACAGGTAGTATCGCAAAAACAAACCACGAATCGGATGCTGAATACCACGGCTCATCTCCATCATGTCCTTCATAATTTCCTTGACCGGCGCATCCTCCACTGACATGTACACAGTCCCGACGGTGATCATGAGGTACAAGCGAGGAACGATATTACCGGCATACTGGACGAGCTCGTACAGGTCCGCTAGGTGGTTGACGGGGTGGTTCTCCTTGAGGTAGACGGATAAGTGTCGCAGCGCATCGAAAACGGCCATGTACAATTCGTAATACTGCTTCGGACCGAGGCTAGGGGTTCGCAATTCGGATACTAGAGTCGATCTACAGTCCCCAAAAGGGAGTTGATTAGCACACATATTCATTGCGCGGCGGCCCGGCATGGCTGCCTGCCGAGGAGAGGAGGACAGCTCACCCGCACTTAAGCGCATCCATGAGCTTCCCGGGGGTCTCCAAGCATTTGCGCATCATGGCCGACTGTTGCCTCACCACCCCCAATGCCTCCTCGAGGAGGCGAGTTTGGTCCTCCGGGACAGGCGGTGGGCTGGCCATGGTGGAGGGAGTGAGGGGGAGCTGAGGGATGAAAGCAGGCGGTAAACAGCTGCGCGTAGAGCAATGATTGAGCTTGCAAGGGGCTCTTCACCACGCTTAACAATTCATACGAGAATTGAAGGTTTTGGTTGTTGGTTGGTGTGTGGTGTTTAGAAGAGAGGAAGAGGGAGGTTAGTTGGAGCAGGATAAGCTAATGAGATGCCGTGACACCGTATGGGGTCCCCCCGAAACGTCACTGAACACGATTTTCAAAAATCTAAACTGATTTCATTCTGCAGGACTATCTCATATTTCATATTGTTTAAAAATCTAGTGATAAAAACAGAATCAAATATCAAGCAAGAAAAAAGTTCAACGAGTCAAACGCGCCAAATCCATATCAAAGTCCTCCGCCCGAACGACTCCTGGCGCTGGCATATGGTCATCTCCTCCAATTTGAGCGCCGCATTCCGGGCACGAGGCCAACTCCACAGCTCCTCCACACTCTCCAATGGTGAACGGATGGTTATTGCGACAATAGTACCAGTGACCCGTTCCCGTGAAATCCTGAGCCATGACTGAAATGATTGCCATGCGCTCCTCGCTGCTAATTCCAGCATAGAACGTGCCCCCTTCAAGCATCTTCTCGGCGTTATCAACTTCGCTAGCCAGTCCACTTGTTTGGCCAGAAAACTCCATGCAGAGCGCTCTCGCCTGATCAATACAAGCAAGGCCGCTTTTTAGATGACCTTTGCCTAGCTCTTCGGACACATATGCACGTTCCATGGCAAAAAGCTCGGCTTCGAAAACAAAGCCTTCCAGCTGGTGCACCCGCCGCTTGCTAGCGGTAGCTTTTTGCGCAAGGTGTTGACAGTCACCTCGCAAACTTTCCAGGTTAATCTTAAGCGGTGCTTCTTTGTAAGAGGCCAACTTTTCCAATGCCAGGAAGTCTGATAGCAGCGCAATGTCAAGTCGGATTGTAAGAGCCGCTCCTTGAAGCACTCCCTTGGTCTGCAGAATTTCGTCTCCGAACTTGAAATCTCCTGCGGTTATCTTGCGTCGCTGTGCATTGATCACCATGTCGCGAACTCGTTGGAAGGGCTGCTCTTCAGGGCTCACAGCATGAACGTACTTAAAGATCCGTTTTCGCAAATCAATCATGTTTGCCCATCTTTGAGGCTTCGCGCTGTCCATGACAGGCTTCATCACTTCCAATTGCTCACCGCTTCGGCCCTTGATCTCAAGCTCTGGCCACCTGGTCATCTGTGGAGGATCGGTATCATGAAGCTTGCGTATTTCTCGAGTAAGCTCTTGTGCAAGAGGGACAAACTCTTGATTCAAGCGGAGAATGAGCTTCTTCGTGGATTCATCCAGAAGAGCTCGCCGAACCAGTCGACCATATCTAGCAATGTTTCGTAAATGACCGCGACAGATTCCACAGGTCTTCATGTCTTCAATCGAGAATG
Organism: Penicillium tannophilum; assembly: GCA_028829675.1. Lineage (NCBI taxonomy): Eukaryota > Fungi > Ascomycota > Eurotiomycetes > Eurotiales > Aspergillaceae > Penicillium > Penicillium tannophilum. The sequence goes on along the minus strand of JAQKAK010000001.1, from coordinate 1,358,767 downwards.
GCCGCGATGAAACGAGCAGGGCGATGGGCTTGCCATTGGCGTCAACTTCGTAATGCTTTGCGAAGTCCATTTGGGCATCCATGCTCTCCATGGTAAGAAAATGACCACATCGAGGAAAAATGCAAGGATTTACATCAAGATCAACATCCTTGTATGAGACACCAAGAATATAATCGACGTCTCGATTTTTGATGTCATCCGTTGCACAAATTTGGCAGTGGGTTGAGGATGGACACTCCTCTCCACAAACAGAAGGACACTGATGTCGGCATTCGAGAAGTTTCTCGCACCGACGAGAACAAGGAACGTGGTCGCATGGAGCGGCGCAGGGCATGGAGCACTCGCTGTGTGGGCACACAGAAAGGCAGGTGGTTTCCGCACAGGGGGTGCAGGACTCGAAGCATTTCTTTGGGCATCGTGAGTGGCCGCAGGCGACATCACATTTAGCCGTGCATGGAGGACAAGCTTCGGTACCATGGCAGGTAGCAGCACAATTGTGTGCACATGTGCTTTGCTTTCGTCCACATGCTCGCTGACAGTCCCCATGGTGAGCTTTAGTTTCGCCGCCAACTTTTTTGGTACAAGAAGAGCACACTTTCATACAAGTGTGGCCGCACATCAAGCCACCCCTACATCGAGCACGGCATCGGTATTCACGGCAATTGACGTCCACGTGGCACGCGACCTCAACTCTGTGTTCGCAGCGAGAAACGGTCTTTTCGATGAGTACGGGACAGAGAGCCTTTGAGAGATCTTGGTTCTGCCAGCATGGCAATTCTTTTATGATATGGCCACATCCGAGCTTGAGGTCTTTTTGGTCAACGTTGACCATGCACTTCTCTGGGCAGACTTCGCCACATACGTTCGGGCAAGCGTGTTCGCATCCGTCTCGGGACCGATCACAAGGCTCAAGGCACTTGACTGCGCTGTGTAGAAGATCAGAGTGACACTTCTGTAGGCATGAATGGCCACATGGGAGACGTTTGGCACACCTTAAATCACAACCTCCTTCGGGGGAGAGCCGAAGGAAGTCTCCCGGCTTGGAGACACTAATAGGCGTGCTTGGATGGCGTGGACACTGCAGTTCCAATGCCCGCCCGATGTTATTACCCCGACGTAGGCATTCAATAACATGGGCCCACATGTCGATATGCTTTGATGTCTCAGAGTTGGCAATGAGGTACATTCCGTGCTTAGCCCGAGACAAGAGGACATTGATCCGTTGAGGCGCGCGCAAAAAGCCACAGTTGTGTGCTTTGTTGCTTCTGACAAGTGATACAATGACCACTTTGGCCTCCTCTCCTTGAAAATTGTCGACTGTTGACACTCTTAAAACGTGGGACAAAGGTGTTTGCACGACCGATGTATTTTCCCCGAGCGTATCTTCGAAGCCGGCTTTGTTGAGCTCGTCCTGGTCCTTTTCACTCAACGCAAGAACAACAGAATCACTCATTTTCCGTCGCAGTTGATGTAATTGTCCCAGATACGGAGTCAACACAGCGATGTCCCCCTCATTGTATCCGCCCTGGCGAGTGAGGTGGTTGACAAGTGCAACTGTCATGTCAATTTCGAACTCATTCCAATGAGAAGTTGACGCTTCTTCCACGTCTGACAGTTGGCCTTCTGGGACCCGGTGATCCAACCAAAATAGTCTTCTCTTCATCCCAGGCACTTCAGGGTAGTTTGAAACGATCTGGTGATCCTTGAGGTGCGGGTATGAAGGATCACGAATCAGCTGCGCGATTGAAGAATGCATTCGTCGCTGTGTCTTCAAGACTTTGAAAGGTAGCCCACATCCCATTGGATTGTCATTCGAATTTACCAATCTCTCAAAGAGAGACACGTCAAGGGAATACTGTGATCCACCATTGCGGTTTTCTCTGGAGAGATCATAGTTTTGAACATGCGGTGGCAACTGTTGATGATCTCCAATGAGGATCAAATGCTCTAATTTTGGAAGAAGAGCTGTCAGAAGATGAGATTCGAGAACTTCTCCGGCCTCCTCACATAAGACAACCTTGCACTGTAAATTTTGAAGCATCTTCAATCTCTTGGCAAGACCCGAGGTCGTCATTCCTACAACGTCTGCATCATGCAGACAACGGAGATACAGTTCATCCTGGATATGGTTGTACCGGGATTTGGCAAGGGTGTGGGAGTTGACCATTTCAATGGCCGATTTGTAGGCCATTGCCCGGATTTCTTCAGCCCAATGATTGTGAACAATCTGGCGCTCCTCGTGGGACATGTCGTACAGCTTAGCAGGCTGTAGTTCTTCCACGCTCCGAGGTTCGCACTTCAGCGTGATACCCGAATTCACCCAATTTCCGATGATAAAGCTAGAGGTTTCGGATGTGGCAGATTGAAATTCATCTTGATCCTGCCCCAACAATTCTTGGGCATGGTGTGGATAATACATGCGAAGAAAATTTATCAGCTCAGTAGGGGAGACTTCTTTCTGGAGATATAGTTTGTTGAAGTCGACTTCAATCTGTTGCATCCCACGACGCTCCTGAGATGAGAAGCCCTTTTCCATCTTCGTTTTCTCCACTCCTTTTGCAACAGCGCATAGATTCAATGAGGCTAGTCTCTCTGATTTGGACTGACCACCGATTCGAATGATGTTCGAGGTGATGTCTTTGTCTAGCAACGCTTCCAAGAGCTGATCCAGAGCATGATTCGTAAAAGTCACACATACGATTGGGCCCAGACACGGCCTCGCACGTTGCTGATCTTGTTATTTACTGTCTAGAAGAACCTTAATTAAGGCTGCTCCTGTGTAGCTTTTGCCTGTGCCAGGGGGTCCTTGAATAAGACCAACCTTGTGTTGCAAACAATGAACGAGAGCTGCAGCTTGAGCTTCATCCAGAGTCGAATGTTTGCTCAATTTTTCTATGTCGACCGGTTGATTTGGGTGAACCAAGAAATCATCTCGACTTTTCATCAATGATTGAAGGGTAAAAGCGAACCCCGGTCTCAGAGAATACAAGGGAGGGGTCAATTGTGACAGCTCAGGTGAAGGCATGAGAAGTTCTGAAAAAGGAATGTCCTTGATCAGCTGAAGAGCCTTCAGCGTGGGTTCAAACCCTGGTAGAAGGACTCCAGGGAATTCGACGAGGGATGAGTGGATACTGGCTCCATTGTATAGATCCAGAACGGATCTCACATTCATCTCCTGAGGATCAACGAGCGTCAACAGTACCGATGCAGTCTGGGGCCGCCTCCACAACGCACCTCCAGGTTTCTCTCTATCACCGTTGACATCGTACTTTGGGCCCTTCTCTTCGGCAACCGTACAAAATAGAAGTTTTGTCGTTTTTTGGTTGACCAGACATACAAGGGCACCCGGCTGTAGGCGTTTGGAGTTTTCCCACCAAGCCTCTCGTTCAGCAGTTGGTTTTCCTTGCAGGTTCGTGGGTTGAGGAAATCTGACTTCGATTTCAAGTCCAATAAACCAGTCAAACCGACAATCCGCGACATTTGCTCCATGATACACACGTTTCTGTACATCTGACGGACTGTCAAAGGTTTTGTGGACAGTATCACGAAGCTGGCCAACTGTGTCCTCTCTCAGAAGACGAAAATTTCTATCCAGCAGTCCATCCAAGCCGCCGAGATGCCACTGTGTTGGATCGTTCACTGGCAGATACTCTGAGCGAGTACTGGATATCTCTTCCCAGCTTGGCATGATCTTGATATCACAGATGTTGGCATGATCATTGCTGTGGCGACCGCCAGGGCCTTCACGCTGAAGAATCTGGGGATGTCGAGGTGCCTCGGTTGCTCTCTGAACGAACGACCCTTTCGGGATCGAGTTTCCAACCTCCAGGCGACGTTGAAGACGGTCCAAATATGCGCGAACTTGGTGAAGTTCATCTTCGCCATGGGCAATGACCATGGCACGGAACATATCCTCGAACCTCTTTGCAACGCTGTGAAGACTTTGCTGGATCATAGCCGTCGAGTTAAGATCGACGATGCGGGAAAAAAACATCAAAGATACCTCTAGTCTTCGGGTAATTGTCTCATCTGCAGCAGCAGGCCTTTCAAGAATGTCGCATATCTTTCCAAGGACCCCGGCTGCAAAGGATCCATTGAGACCGAATAAGGAGGAGTAGATCGTGCCCACATGTCTTGACAGAATTAACGAGCTCAAGACATTCACATGAGTGATAATCTCCAGAAAGGGCATAACCTGCGAACTGAAGATGTGTTCTTTATTCTTGTTTTCGAAGTTTTGTTGCAGCAGGATGAAGATGGCGCGCAGACCTTGCTCTCCAGCGAGAGTCTGAATTACATTCTGCGTAGACTCTGCATCGGTTTCAATAAGACGACGTGCTTTCATGAAAAACTGCTCAAGTTTTCCATCAAAGTCTCGAGTGAACCTGTTGCTCAACACAGAATCCCTCTGCCACTCTTGAAGCTCTCTTTCTGCTTGTGAGAAGCGGTTTGTTTGGCGAGGCTGGTTCTGGCGGCGTATGTTGTTGTTTTGTACGGGCATTCGGTCGTCTCTGAAGTGTCGGAATCTGCAGTTGAGCCTCTTGCAGCCGCCCGTTCGTTGGAACTCATAACAAATTCTTCTTACGTTAGCATGTATAGTTGCCAGCATGGAGAGATACTAACCCGTTTGATGCCATGATGATGTCCTCTGAGTTTGCTGACGATGCTCTGTGTTGAGACGAACAACTAAGGAGGAGGCTTAGACGAAAGCCAATCAAAATCGCGAAAGACGCGAAAGAAAATGGGAAGATGGCGAAGATGGAGAGGATGAAGGAGGGATGCAAGAAGAGTAGGAGTATGACAGGAGAGAAGATACGTAGTAAAGAAGAGGGGAGAAGAGGGGGTAGAGGGGGGTAGGTAGTGAGAAGATGAGGCGAGAAGATAGACACAAGTAAAGATAGAAGGAAGTTGGGAAAGACATGGGAAGGAAAGAAAGAAAGGATATGAGGAATAAACAGGGCATTTATAGTGGAGGGAGAACGGTACGAATAATCCGCAAGCGCAGTGAACGATCACTTCGCGCAACCGAGACTTTTACTTCATAGGCAACACGTTCTCAATGGGAGCAGGCATGCGTACGCGATTAGTACTGAAGGAATGATCAGATAAAATGTTTTTGATACGTGTTCCATTATGGAACAGCACATCCCCAAACTCGACCTATGATTCGCAATACATGAACATTATATACACAACGTAATGAAAGAGGCAGCATGGACGAAAACAAACCCCGAGAGTAACTGATTAACCACATAATGCATGTTGTTTGGAATCCCCTGATCTGATCCAGCTACTCGGGATAGGGGATGTAATAGCAACCCGCGAGTGAAACAGGTATAACTTTGCCCATCACGGTCGATCTGCAGGGGGGCGGTGATTTTTTGGAAGGAAATTTCTTCGAGTTCAGCATCTCCCCAAATCGCTTTTTGGTGAACTCGCCAAAGTAAAAACGCCATGGATATCAACGGTAAAAATAAGTGACGGTCAGAAACATGGACCGGCATCCCCTCTGGAGGCTAGCTTGGTTGCCGGCTGGCTGGCTTCAAGACTTTCATTTGCGGACAGCAAAGTCGACGTTACGACTGCGCATCAGATCCTTGCGCTCCTTCTCCTTGGCCTCGTCGAAGACCAGGAACTCGTGCAGACCACGGCCGGAAGGAACCATGGGCAGGACGGGGACCTTCCGGTCAGTGATAACCTCCAGAAGAGCAGGGCCATCCTGCTCAATCAGCCACTTCAGCTTAGCCTCAACCTCGGCGGGGTCGGAGACACGGTCAGCGGCAACACGCATAGCCTTGGCGAGAGGGACGAAATCGGGGTTCTGCTGGTGAGTGTGAGAGTAACGGTCATCATAAAACAGGTTTTGCCTGTGGTTGTGGTTAGCAGGCCAAGCTTTGAGTACTTAAAATATGAAAGGAACATACCATTGGGTGACCATGCCCTGCTCCTCGTTGTTCAGCAAAAGGACCTTGACGCCAATGCCGAACTGGGCAGCAGTGGACAGCTCGGTAAGAGTCATGTTGAAGGAAGCATCACCATCAATGTCAATAACAAGGCAGTCAGGGCGGGCGACCTTGGCGCCGATGGCAGCAGGAAGACCGAAGCCCATAGTACCAAGACCACCGGAGGTGATCATGGTACGGGGGTGGCGCCAGCGGAAGTGCTGGGCAGTCCACATCTGGTGCTGACCCACACCAGTGGTGATGATGGTCTTCTCCTTGATGTCCGCAGTAAGATCACTGAGCTTCTCAATGACGGTCTGGGGCTTGATAGGGCCACCCACTTCCTGGCGCTCATAGAGCGACAGAGGGAAGCGAGACTTCCAGTCGTTGATCTGCTCAAACCACTCAGGACGTTCGGCCACAGGCTGAACATGGGGCAGGAGGAGACGGAGGTTGTCAGCGCAGTCACCCTCCACGGCCTCGGTGGCCTGAACGACCTTGTTGATGTTCTTGGGCATGATCTCGAAGTGCACAATACCACCACGTCCCTCAGCGGCAGCCAACTTCGCTTGAGGAGCAAACTTGGGAATACTCAGGGTAACACGGTCGTCAAAACGGGCACCAACAGCAATGATCAGATCGGCCTCCTGCATAGCCATGTTGGCGTAAGCTGAGCCGTGCATACCGAGCATGTGAAGAGCCTTGGGGTCCAGTTCATCGAATCCACCAAGACCCTGCAGGGTGGTGGTGACAGGAATGCAGCACTTGTCGGCGAACTCCTTCAGAATCTCGGGGCCATCAGGACGAGCAAGGAGACCTTGACCAACGTAAAGGACGGGCTTCTCGGCCTGGTTAACGAGTTTGGCAACGCGGCTGATAGTGGTATCAAGGGACCGCTTGCTCATCTCACGAGCAGCCATAGTAGCCGCACTGGGGAGAGAAGGAATGGTGCTCTGCATGGGAATGGGGTTGCGGAGGATGCCGGCAGTGACATCCTTGGGCAGGTCGACCAGGACGGGTCCAGGACGACCGCTGGTGGCGATCTCGAAAGCCTCCTGGATACGGCGAGGAAGCTCACCGACGGACTTGACCATCACGTTCCACTTGGTGCAGGCACGCGAGATACCGACAACATCAGCCTCCTGGAAGGCATCGGTACCAATGGCGCTCGTCACGACCTGGCCAGTGAACACCACCATGGGGATACCATCGGACATGGCATCTTGCATGGGAGTAATGACGTTGGTGGCTCCAGGTCCAGATGTGACCAGGACGACACCGGGCTTGCCAGATGCACGGGCATAACCTTCAGCCATGTGGCCAGCACCTTGTTCATGCTTGGGGAGGATGAAGTCGAAGTGTTTGGAGTTGTAAATGGCGTCGAACACGGGAAGAATGGCACCACCGGGGTAACCGACTGTACTTGAATCAGTGACTTATCAAAATAATAAATATAGGTTTTGTTACTCACAGACGTGCTTCACATCAAGACGCATCATCATCTCGTGGAAGATCTCACCACCGCTCATTCCAACCATACTGATTCAATGTCAGTCCGATGAGCTTGGTCCTATTGCACGCTGGGCATAAAATTTCAAAGCAACATACGAGTCATCAAGCTCAGGGAGCTGACGGTTCTGAAGAGGCGAAACCTCATTGCGATGGGGTTCTTGATTGAAGGCAGGGCTAGGCACAGGGCGAGGGGTCCTGTCCAAACCATTAGTGTCATTGATTCCTTTGCTCTGCTGCTGCTGGAAGCAACACTTACGTGGTGGCCGTCGCGGTGCTCGAGGCACGCTTCTGGGGAGAAGAGCGGTGGGGCGCCGAAGCCACAAATGAAGTTGAGAAGGGCCGGCGTCCAGAGGTAAGTTGCCTCTGGATGTGAGTGGACCGCAGAGCGGTCTTTGATTGTCTGAGAGGCAGCATCTTAGACGACCAAGCCAGCAAAAAAGATTGAAGGTGAGTCAAGAAAAGAGGCAATTGGCCCTTGCTAGTGAATCTTTGGGGGAATGAAAAAAGCACCCGACCGGTCTGACTCAATTTCGGCGTGTGTGATTGGCTGCGATCCCCATCTCTCTTCTCCGCACCTCCGACCTCGGCGCGAATCGGCGCATCACATGATCTAACCGCTTTCGTGCTTTTATGGATGTTTATGCATAATGACTAAGGTACATAGAATGGTCATGCGAGGAGACAAATGCTGCAGCAAGATGCTACTAATCTGGGATTATGTACGAAAATATCGTGCAGTCGGATCAATTATTGACGTTAAGTTTGTAAACTATGTATATATCTTTTGAGCAGCCTTGGAATCTGGGTACAGAGGATGCCTCGGTTCCAGGTTTGTAACAAAAATTGCTCAAGTGGGATCAATTAAGTATGGCGACCTCCACAGTAGGCCGATCCCTGTTATTAGCCGCCGGGACATACGTATTGTCTTTTCCCCGAATCTGACTGGGATACCGAACTGGGACGGAAAGCCGGGCCTCCGATCTCATCGATTCGGGCCGGGAATGACATCTGCACCATACCACCCCTTCCACAAATCATGATGTACTTTGGTCAACTGCCCCCGGACCGTCCGACCTACCTATTGTCATTCCTCTGCCCAGGTGGAATGCAATGGCTTCCAAGATTACGGAAAAACTGTTTCCGAAGGCGTAGACCTAAGTGGAATACTAACACACCCCGCCACCGCATATACATCTTCCTAGAAACTGGGCGCAAACCAAACCAAACTGGTATGGCGTTGCTGAATTGTTGACAGCCTGGGAAGATTCAGCCAATATGCACCAATGGGGGCGAACAAGGGAGATTGTGCGGGCCAGGGTCAACTGCGACCCCGCAAAGGCTAACCACAATTGCGCTGTAAAAGGAAACCGGAGATGAACAGTGGACCGACTCCCCCACCAACATTCCAATTTACCCGGGGTTGGAACTGGGGCGTCATCTCCCCTCGCTTGCGGGTTTTTCTGACATTGCATTTAATTAATTGCTTTCCTCCTTACTTTCTTCTCCTCCTATATCTCTTCTTCCCCTTTCTTAACCTCTTTACCCCGCCATGTCGTCCCAGGAGCTTGTCCCGCAAACAGAATCTATCGCGGAGGTTTATGCCACCGACGATGCCTCCGTGAACTCAGTTGCGCCTGAACACCAGAAGCGCTTCTCGGGACTGATATCTCAGTTTAATAAGCAATACAACCATCGCCCGGACTTTGTGGCCCGCAGCCCCGGTCGTGTAAACATTATCGGCGAGCACATCGACTACTCCCTCTACGATGTTCTACCCACCGCCGTTAGCGTCGACGTGATTATGGCCGTCAAGATCTCCCCTGGCACCTCCGGTACTACCATTAAGATTGCCAATGTTGCGCCGGAGAAGTTCCCTACGCGCGAGTTCAACGTGCCTCATGATACCGACATTGAGATTGATCCTAAGAAGCACGAATGGATTAACTACTTCAAAGCTGGGTTGTCCGGTGCCTTGAAGTTTTTGCGCAAGGAGAGACCAGATGGCGTGGCTCCGGTTAGCATGGAGATCTTGGTCGACGGCAATGTGCCCCCCGGTGGTGGTATCTCGAGCAGTGCTGCCTTTGTTTGCGCCAGTGCTCTGGCCGTCATGAAGGCCAACAACCACAATGTGTCGAAGCAGGATCTTTTGGATTTGGCCGTCGTCTCCGAGCGCGCAGTCGGTGTATACTCCGGCGGGTAAGAAATGGCATATCATTTGTTCCTTGGAGAAGAATCATGCTAACAAGCCATGGATTTGAATAGCATGGACCAGGCTGCTTCCATCTTCTCGAAGCGCGGGTTCCTACTTTACACCCAATTTTACCCTGCCTTCCAGGTCGAGCACGTCCCTATTCCCACCGCAGCAGACGAAATAACCTTCCTCATGGCCCAGAGCTTCGTCACCTCAAACAAGGCCGACACCGCACCCCGCCACTACAACCTGCGCGTGGCAGAATGCACACTGTCCGCCGTAATTCTGGCCAAGAACTTCGGCCTCACCCTGCCCAAAGATAACAGCTCCCTGGGCTACAGCCTGCGCAACTTCCAGAACCAGCTGATGACCAAGGAAGGCCGCCTAGGTGACCCCTTGGAGTACCAGATCGACTCCGTCATCCAGGCAGTGCAGGATCTATTCACTAAGAAAGAAGGATACACACGTGAGGAGATGGCCCAGCTTCTGGACATCACTGTCCCGGAGTTAGACTCGAAGTTCTTGTCTGCCTTCCCTGTGCAAGCTGAGCGGTTCCGTCTCCGCCAGCGGGCGCTGCACTGCTTCAAGGAGGCGCGCCGCGTGTTGGATTTCAAGGCTTGCCTGGCTAATGCTTCGAAGCTGGATGAGAAGCGCATTCACTACCTGGGTCAGTTGCTGAATGAGTCTCAGGAGTCGTGTCGGGTTGATTATGAGTGCAGTGCTCCCGAGGTGGATGAGATTTGCGCCATTGCGCGGAAAGCGGGTACCTGGGGTAGTCGTTTGACCGGTGCTGGATGGGGTGGCTGTACAGTTCACATGTTGCCTCAGGGCAAGGTCGAGGCTGTAACAACAGCCTTGCGGAATGAGTACTACTTGAAGCACTTCCCTGATATCAGTGCCGAGAAGTTGGAGCAGGCTATGGTTATTAGCAAGCCGTCAAACGGATCTTTTGTGTAAGTTGCACCTTATTTCCAAGCGGTTCTTTCATTACTAACCTCTGACTATAGGATTACTGGCGCTGCCATTGATCAGGTTGCTCTGTGAAATTACCGATGTTATATTTTATCTAATAGTTCTTTCAGCTTGATGTGTGAAAAATAGATGTTTTGATGACCACCAAGTTTCCAAGGCCTAGAACCTTATGAAGTACATGCCCAGTGGCACTGTAGATGGGCAAGACCTGCCCAGTCAAAGGAACTGTGGTCGAGGATCTAAGATCCATAGAGTAAATCATATGCTCGAAGCAGACCTTGCAGACGTTGCATCCCATATATGTCCTGGCCGGCTGTCGACCTGGGATGCTATCAAGACACTAGAGTTTGCAGCGTCTATACCCAAGCTGGACGGGATGAGGTCAGGCTTTGTTCCAATGACTATCGCCTTAGAGTCCACTGCGTTTCCTTCAACTGGGCCATGAGCTGTCGCAGCACGAAATCGAATTATAATTTCAACATGGCATTCATGTCTTTTTCGCGGCAGCCTTTCCGAAGAAATCACTCATTTTCTTCATGCCAGTAGTATTCACCTTCTTCAAATCACGAACGCCTCGAGACTCCGATGCTTTGGCCTTCTTGTCTTCTTCGTCCTTCTTGCGTTTCTTTTCTGCGCGAGCCTCGACTTCCTCATCATCGAGACCACGTTTCCGACTGAAATCAGACATTGTTCGAGACGAGTGAGCTTCAGCACGGAGTTCAACAAGCTCCTTGAGACGGTCCGTCAAAGGCTTGAAATCCAGTGGGCTTTCGGGGGCAGCGAGAAGCTCATCGATACGAGTGCGCAGAGCTTTCGGCAGGTACGATTCTGTCATAAATGCTAGGGCAGTAGAGATGCGTAGCAGGCGAGCAACATTCTCCGCGAATGAGCTGTCTTCACCAGCAGGTTGAGGCACGGGCGTCGACTCCCCCGCTGGCGTAGACACCGATGGGGTGGTGGTAGTGGTTGTCATTGTTGATGGGGAGTCTTGTCTTTCATCAGAATTGGTGCTTGTTTCGCCGTCATTTTCTTTCGCAATTGGGGTCTGACTAGTAACAACATCATCTCTCTTGACCGACATCAGTGGAGCAGCCAATGCCTGGCGAATGAACCGCTCTTCTAAACTTGGAGGCAGGCCTTGTGTTGCCATCCGTTCAGCCTTCGCAATCAATTCCTTGAGAAGTTTTGTCTCGTTAAACCGGAGCATCTTCTCGTCGCCAGCATCCACGGTATCGCAAATGGCCTCTGCGCGTGAGAGCAGAGTGTTGCGAAACTTGTCGTCGTAGAGAACATGGCGCAAGTGGGGAGGGAGGTCATCGTTGGAGTCAATGATATCGTCCAGAGGCTGGTAGAGTGATTGGCCTGATTTTGATGAAGGAGAAAGAAGAGGGACCAAGAAGAAGACTGGGTCAATGGGTGTTGCGACGAGGAGGTCTGCTTTCTTGGTAATTGACCCAGTCGAGGGAGTGGGCTTCTCAATATCGGACACAGAAATCGGCTCTCGCGCACAAGGAGTAAATAAAATACTTCGAGGCTGGTGAGAAGGTGCAGCGACTACTGTGAATTCAAAAAGACCCCGTTCAGGGCAAAAGAAATAACGGTTTAGCTCGGTCGATTGCGGATTTGGAAGGGAGACCAAGCGCGCGTCGGCACTGGTGGACGTAGGCAGGATGAATGTTTTGGTAGGTTTCTCAGCGGCCATTAAAGTCTTTTGTTCTGTAGATTTTGACTGCTCGGCTGGAGCAGCAGATCGGGTTCGAGGCATTGTGTAAAAAGTGTGGTGTATAAAAGTGGAAGGAGCGAGAAATTAAAGGATAGAGGGAAATCGCGACACGCGCCGGGACGCGCCCAATCATGTGTCAGTCATGCATGTGTGATCCATCACTTCCACTCCTGCATCCCTAGCAATTTGTGTGGCTCAAATTCCACATTATTGTTCCGATACTCTTTTTCTCCGTTCAGCTTTGGAGTCCACTCTCAACAACCGTTACTGTCAGACAGAAGGACATTGTGCGTTCAGCCGCGGCGAAAACGGCTGGTGCTGCGGGGAATGACGCTTATTGTCTACGGGCGTTGTTGACCGATTCTCCCTTGATTTAGGGACAAAAGTGAGTTTTCTAGCCCATACGGTTCAGTCTGTGGCTTAACAATGTCTTTTGCAGTGGCCGAGACCAGCTGGCCGCCAAAATCACCCCGAGAAGCTCTGTTGAGCTCTCCGGGGGGCCGGAGGAAGTACCAGGACATGCAGCGCCGACAGCTTCTCTCTTCACCTTTAAAACGCTCCAATACAACCCCGAATTTCCGGTCAAAAGCGAGCCAAGTCTTGGACGAAGGTGAAGACGACGGAGAAGAGGACGAAGAGACGCTGGAGTTGCGGCTCGCCGAGATCCAGGCTCGCCTTAAGCTGAAACAACTCCAAAAGTCCCGTGGTCGGTCTGGCACTGCCACATCCTACACAGAAGACGATGAAGATAGCTTTGAGTCGGCTCCGCGCTCCCAACGCAAGATCATGGCTCCAAGAAGCCCCCCAGCCAGCCAGCGGAAAGCCCGTATCGACGAGGTCCAGGTTCCCGTATCACCCACGAGACGGGCGGCGCCGGCTCCTGAGCCCTGGTCCCCTCGAAGGTATCAATTGGGTATCGATAAAGGATGGAAAGCCAGCGATGTGTCATTGAAACGGCCGCCAGGCCCAAGAATGGAGGCAAGGCCCACCAGTCAACTTGGAACGCGCAGCGGTGCAATGTCTCGCACAAGTGACATGTTCCCAGCACGGCCTCAAACTTCTCCAGGCGGCGGAGGGGCTAATCGAATCAAGAGCTTTAGTGAGCGGATGGCCGAGGGCCGAGTAGCTGAACGGGCTGAACAATCTCGCCTGGAAAAAAAGGAAAGAGTGCAAGCAAGCCGCAGCTCAGCTTTCCAGGTGGACAAAGCAGAAATCGAAACTTTCAGGGCTGCAGCTTCGCATGAAGCCCAGTCATCACTGCCTTCATTTACGAGCCGAGAACCAGAATCATACGCATTCAATCGTGAGGAGATTCTTCGATCGCTTAGCCGCCCACAACCTGGTGGGCTGAAACGCAGCCACACGACCCCGAATATGAGGGAAGACAATGCCAGAAGATCCGAGGACGTCGATTCAGCAGGAAGTGCCCCCGATGCCTCCAAATTTGAATCCTACTCATCGTTGCATCTGTCGAGCCGAATTTTGCCCCATTCATTCTTAAGCCGCACTTTGGCCGATAAAACTGTGCTCTGCATACCCGATCTTCTAAAGACTGTCAAGGCCCCTGCATTTGAACTTCCAGATGAAATCGACGGGGACTTTGTGGTGTTTGGGATTGTTGCATCCAAATCGGAACCCAGGCAAAAAAAGACAGCTGATAATGCCACATCGAAATCAGTGGATCTTAACGATGATGGCCTCAACAATACCAGCAGATACATGGTTATTACTTTGACTGACCTCAAGTGGACGGTTGACCTGTTACTGTTCGATACTGCATTCCCCCGCTACTACAAGATCAACGAAGGAACCCTCGTGGCAATCTTGAACCCTAATATCTTACCTCCTCCAAAGCACAAGCTTGATACCCAACGTTTTAGCCTGTCCCTTTCGTCGTCAGACGACAAAGTACTGGAGATTGGAAAAGCGCGGGACATTGGCTACTGCAAATCTGTGACAAAAGCTGGCAAAATTTGCCAGTCGTGGGTAGACGGAAGGAAAACCGAATTCTGCGACTTTCACGTTGATCTTCAAGTGCGGCGCACTCAAGGGCAGCGCTCCGGGGTCAACGGCGATACAGGCATGTTTGGCCCTGGCGGTCGATCTGGCTCGCGAACTGGGTTTTACGAGGAACGTCGCAAAGGTAGTAGACTAGTGGAAAAAGGGGAAAGACCTCGAGGGCTCAAACCGGAAGGTGGTCAATATGACAGGATGTCTGGGTCAACATACTACGTGGCACCGGCTTCAAGGAATCGTAATGTCGTTCAATCCTACGATCCTATGGCTGCTAGACGTGGAACAGCAGCTTTACTTGATGCTAATGATGACCCCTTCATCGCAGCGGGCCTGATGGGAAGAGGCAGGGAGAGCAAGGAAGAACAGATGCGCAGACGTCTTGCAACACAGCAACGCGAGCGCAATATCACACAGAAGCTTGTCTCTGGACAAATTGGCGGCGTGGGCGCAGAGTATCTTCGCACGCGCACTGAAACACCATCTAAGGCCAAGGACGAAACCAAGTCGCCTGGCAAGTCCAGTACACCAGGGGCCCTTCCTTCGAGCAGCAATGATTTCAATTTGGCTAGTTTCGGCAGGGCAAGAAACGTCAAGTTGGGCCCTATGAAGCGCGCCCATGATGGTGATAAGCCTCATGGCAGCGGTGTCAAAAAGACACGATTTATTACCTCCAAGGGTATACGAGAAGCCGGTCGAGACAGTCTTGGTGGACCCGAGGCAAGGACCATTTCAGATGGTGATGACGATGAACTGGAGTTCGTCTGATTATGTGTGTATAGTCGGATCGATCTACCTATCTTGTATGCTACATGTACCAGTTTCTGGCCTTCGAGGCAAAGATGTGTACCATAATGCCTTTATGAACCAAAAAGGGACACTTAACAAACGCATTATTAGACTTGTCAGCTGGCTCTTCACACATTGAATTAGCGAACAACGTAAAACTTGACAAGTCTACAGAAGAAAGAGAAGTCCATGTTGGAATTGTTTTCATTCTTTGAGATCATATGCGGATAAGCCACATTGACTAGTTCTTAGATGAAGAACGGGAGGGAATAAGGTCTGCAAGCCTCGAGACAAAAGAGAGACAGACTTGCAAAATAGATAAAAATCAAACAAACGCGTCCGTAAACAAGACTCTGAACACCTTGACCCATTCCGAGAAAAAGAAAACAACGCTAGATACCTTGGTATTCCCAATCCCTAGTTCCAGATCCACGCGCCACAGGTGAAAAACAAAGCAAAATAAAAGATAAAGCCCAATGCTGGTGGGTCAGATAAGTCATGAAAGGCGGAGTAAGCAAATTAGATCATGAAGATCATGAAAGAAAAGAAAAAAGGCATGTGCAACCGTGAAGAAGATGGATGTGCAAGTACAGCAAGAAGAATGCTCAAATGTGCTTGGTGACCGTCAAAAGTCTAGAGCGGTTGAACCACGATGCAGAAAAGAGACCGGTAAGAATATGGGCGCTCAAACAATCCATATGTCGCTGGAAAGCATCATAACAGATTGCATGGAACAAAATCAAATGCAATGGAGAAGTTATGCACTTTGGGTGTGGCGGGTGGTAGCACGTGTTCTCTTGGGACCTGGGAGGGACCCGGGAACATCTTCAGCCTCACGCTTCAGAGGAGTGGATTCAGCCTCACGCTTCGTAGGAGTGACAGGAGACTGTTCATCAGCACCCTTCTTGCGCAGCCAGTTGTGGAAGGGAGTGCGGGGTTGCTTTGAACCAGCTCCCTTTGCACAAGGAGATATATCAGTATCCATATGACGGCGTGCTTGAGAGCGCAACTTGCGCATGGCTTTAGGTGACGGAGGGACCTCAGGTGGTGGAGAGGTGATACCATGCAGCTTGGGATCACTCTCCATAACATCCTCCTCGTCAGTCGCTTCATCTTCAGCGGTTGACTCTTCAACAGGCTTTGCTTGAGCCTTTTCTTTAGGGGGAACCGGAAGACCATCGTCGGTCCAAAGCCGGCGAGGTACAACATTCTTGCGGCGGAGTGGCCTCAGATTATGCAGTACAGAAGGGTCAGGCAGCAAATGCTCACGACCAGCGAACAGGCCCAGATCATTGGGATCGTCCTCCTCGTCCTCATCGTCAACATCGTCAAAGTGCTTGGTGACCTTTTTACCACGGCTGTGAGGAAAAGGTTAGCATGGCTAGTGTTTACTAGTGGAATGAGAGTACTCACAAGTTGTATGTTATTTCGTCATCTCGGCCAAGACGAAGTAACTCGTGAGTGGGACAGGTCATAGGGTCAATAACACCGTTAGACTCAGCACTGGCAGACTCAGAAGGCCCATTGTAGAACGGGTTTCGCGGGGTTGTCGGGGGCTTAGGGATACGGTCCCGCGAGTCAGTGTAAATTTGGATACTCTGAGGGCCCGGTGACGCGTCTTCGACGTCGATGGAAAATCGACCCTTTGGCTTTGCCATCTTGGCGGTTGGAAACAAGGTACGAGCAGTTGATGAAAGGTTAGATGTGATATTTTTCTTTGACGGTGTCTTCGCAGGTGTTGGAAGTGCGTGTGTTTCAGAAACGCGCTCCGAAGTTGGAAGATTAGGAAGTTGGGTGTTGACAGGATGGTGGTGATAATTAGCGCAGCTAGCGTGGGAACCTCGCTCGGCGTCCCTTGACTTTGGGAAACTGCCTGGCGGTGATATAGTTGCATCTTCCGCCTTTCCATACTTTCTTGGTGAGCCCTTCGATCGGCCTTTGCTGGGTGAAGTCGGGCAAATTGGCGGAGTTGTCTCCTTTAATCTTGAAGCGCGCTGACCTGCTAATCTAGCTGAGGATCGGGTGGGATATGGCTCGAATGTGTCATATCCAGCACCATGACGCGGTGCAGCCGGAATCCGCAAAGCTGATGGTGACGGTGGGGGCGGGGTGGTCGCCATAGCGATTGAATGTTTCTTTTTATTCCGTGTCGCACCTTTAGTCGAATGTATACCGGTCACAGGGTCCGGTGCAATTGTGGTTGTCGATTGACCCGAATCGTGAATTGATGCTGTAGTCGACTTGAATCAAGGGCGAGGCAGTAATCCGTCCACACTTCAGGATATGAGTTTTCGTAATGTGTAAAAGTTTTCGAAAGAGCGATATATCAGCGTCGATGTATTTTCTTTTGCGGAATCAATGGACGCGACAAGCGATAGAAGTGGTGGTGTAGATGAAGAGAATCAAGGGCGAGGGCCTAAAGAAAGGGCGCATGTTTGGATTCCCAGCCACCTCTGTGTCACCGCCCCGACCACCGTCACCGCCTACGGTTTTGGGCTGTTACAATTAAAGGCCCCGCGATTATTCTTGTTCCATGGATCTGCACTGTTGATACTCTGCCCGATCAGGTTGGCCTAAACTCTACGTCGCTTGAGGGGCTACAGGGGTCGTATTCCTTCGCTTTCCAATCCACACGAATAAGCCACCACCATTCCACAATGGCCCGAAGCACCGCCGAGGAAATGGACAGACTCCAACTTTCAGATGAGGATACTGAAGACCTCTGGGACTCTCCCTCGAAACGAGGAACACACAAGAAGTTCAATCCTCGATCTTCAGACGAAATCCCGGCACCGGAACCCCGGCAGCCTCGCGATGGCGGTGAAACTTTGTTTGATCGGCAGGAGGCACGAGAAGCGGCCCTACACAACGAATTACAAACTGTTCGTAAAATCAACGAAGTAATTGAAGGTCTTCTGGGTAGCATTGACCGTGCTAAGGGGAATATGGATGTGAGTTCACTATTTTATCATACAGGAACTATTCTGATTGTTATTCTACAGACTGTATCGAGAACCGTTACATCCGCATCGACCCTCCTCAACACATGGACCCGGATTCTGTCACAAACTGAACACAACCAACGCCTGATCCTCAACCGGAATTGGCATGGTGCCACCCAAGATGTGGCCGATATGGAGACCGAAGAAACCCAGAGAAGGCAAGCGGCAGAGCGGAGGGAGCAGGCACTTCTACAGCAACGAGAAGCAGCAGCCCGGAAGGCAGAGGAGGAAGCGCAACGACGTGCACTGAGCACAAGAGGCGCACGAGGGACTAGTCGGGGCACCGTGCGCAGTACTGGCTTGGGCAGAACACCTAGCGTGAGCACCAGTCGTACCGGAGCGACGCGAGGAGCATCAACAACCACAACTCGGCGACCAATCAGTGGGATTGCGCGTGGTGGAACAACAACCCGAGGAAGAGCGGCCAAGCCTTGAAATATGTGAACCGATTTTTTTCCTTGTATATGTTACCTGAAAGTCATAGAGATCAATGTGCCTAATGAAATGATGATACCCCAAAGCTTCCGCATATTGTTGGCGCCTAAGGCCAAAACATAAACGCGCGGACACGCGACCTGATAACGATAAGGAGCTTTAAGTTTCCCCGGTTGATCTCCTCATAGCTCTCCTCCTCACCATTCAAATAAAATGAACTTCGCGCCCTATCAAGACGAGTCCCCTGAGATCGAGCGGGCACTGTCCCCTCCACACCCAGATACCCGCATCAAGTCTCCGAACCTACGGTCGCCAAGAGCCTCTGCCGACCTCCCGTCTCCAAGCCACTTCGGAGGCGGACATGGCAACACTGGCTTTGGACGGGATGTTGAGGGAGGCCATGTGAGCCTGGGGGCATTTGAAACAAGCCTTCCGATACGCATGGATATTGAAGCTGCGCTGGCGTATTTGCTTCTGCCTCCGGCTGGAGGTGTGTTCTTGTTGTTGGCCGAGCACAAGAGCGATTACGTGCGGTAAGTACCGATAACGGTCTTCTCAGAGATAAGCTAACATTATCTACTTCAGGTTTCATGCCTGGCAATCTAGCATGCTTTTTGCCGTCCTTTTCGTGAGTATTGAGTCTTCCTTCCGATTGAACCTCATCTGACTGAAAGTAAAGATAATTCATCTCCTATTTTCCTGGTCCTCGTTTCTGTCGTGGACTTTGTTTATTGTCGACCTTGCCTTGATGGGCTTTCTCAGCATGCGAGCCTATCGTGACGGTAAGTCTGCGCTGCCTAGCCACAGAAACCATATACTCATCGATTCTTAGTGGACACTTTGGACCACTTCGAGGTCCCCTATTTTGGTCGCCTGGCCAATTCCTTTGTCGATGATGAATGAGTTCTATCAGCCATGATGTACATAAGCTTTGCGTATACTTGTAATATTTGTTAAGAGGGCGTGTGTTCTTTTCCCCAAATACCCTTACTGTTGGTCATTGTGCTTCTGTCTTTCTAGTTCGGCAAATTGCCTTCTGAGATGAATCTAGTAGATATGTCGAATATGCTTACAGACATAGGCTTCAATAATACTTGAAATGTTTGTCTGCCAAGTTATAACGTGTATATTCGAAGTCAACAAGGTACCTACTACCTGTAGAACTTCATTCTCAGTTCCCTTGTCACATTTAGGTCTTATCAGCTAGAGTCAACAAAGCCGGCGAAGAAAGCACCCATGCTCGCTGTATCATCCAACGTAGTGGCATAACCTAGAATACCATCTGGCCGGAGAACCACAATAGCACCCTGAGTAGTAGATACTGCATACCTCCCGTGAGCGGCATACTCTGGATCAAAGTAAAACTTCCCAATCCGCGGTGTTCCAAAAAGATTGTTTCCCCCTCCAAAACTTCCAGCAATCAACGTAAGGAAGCGAACCATTCCTTTGGGCAGGGTGGATTGAAGTTCGAGTAATCTTGCAACCGCTAAAGTCAGGTGCTCTTTCGTGAAAGCAGGCTGTCCAGCAAAAACAATAATAGACCATTGACCAGTGCTTTTAGTAAATTGATAAAGTCGGGCGGGGACCCGAGATCCAGGGGCCATGAGTAGCGAATCAGGACCCCTGTGCCCAGCTGAAACCATACCTGTCAGAGGGTACTTGTTAAATATATTCTCTTGATAGCTGACACCCAGCCCGATGTTAAAAAGCATCGAGTCCGATGTAATCTTAGTCCATAGTTCATTGGCGTCGAGAGATAACCCTTTGTACTCTTCTGGAACAGTGCCGGAGACAGCTGCGGAAACCGTCTTGTCGAGCTTTATGAGGTACTGTGCAGCTGTTCGACGCTCGTCCTCATATGTCTGAAGGGCCTCAGGTGCGTACCATCCTTTGATCACGCCGCCTAGTTTCCAGGCGAGGTTCACGGCGTCGTGGACACCTGTATTCATCCCTTGAGCGCCAGCAGAGGAGTGTATGTGACACGCATCACCCGCTAGCAAAACTCGTTCGTCTGCCAAATAGGTATCTGCTAACTGCTGATTGACACTGCAAAGTGATCAGCTTGTGTGATCAGCTTGTGGTGATGAGCTCCTGTAAAATATACTCACTTATATAGAGTCCACCATTCAACTTTCTCGATTTTGAGAGTAAACGGCTCCATTGCTTTGACAGCCTCCGCTACGGCCTGTTCCTTTGTCAAGGAACCGCCATATCTGGCTAGCATCTCTGGTGTTGCTGCGAAACCGATCCGCTTGACTCCGTGATCTAGTTGAGCCCAGAGAACGTTCCCGTGACTCTTGGATTCGATAGAGGCGAATCCCACGTCGTTGTCAGGCATATTTGTCTTGAAGTCGCCATCAATGCGGATAAGTTTGAAGCTAGTACGATCACCTTGGGCTTGGATGCCGGCTAACTTTCGAACATTAGAGTGGGCCCCATCCGCCCCAATAATGTATTTACTGCAATTTTAGTTAGCAATGAATTCTTCGAACAATCCGGGAGCATTACCTGTCAATTGTCACCAGCTCATTATTAGCACCAGAGCGACGAATCTTGCCGGTCACTTTAAAATCTGTACTCTGAGACAGGTGAACGGAGAAATCTTCCAATTTCCAGCCCATATAAAGCTGCCCTCCGGCATGGGAATACGCTTCTCGGATCACGTCCTCCGAGTATCTCTGCCGCAGGTTCAAACAGTAATCCATGAAAGTCCCATCCATACGATCAAACATGAGATGCCAGCCTCGGGAAGTGATACGTTTGCCGTCTTTCCACGTCACACTGTTGCGACAAATGTATCCGATTTGGTTCATATCATCGAGGAGGTCGAGCTGGTCAAGCATTTCAAGAGTTCGGGGATGTAAGGTACAGGCTCTGCCGTACATTGGTTTTTGGACCTTGTCATGTTGCTCTGTCAAATTTTAGCATGGGCTTTCAAAAAATCATCAAAGTCAGTAAGCACAGACCTACGACGGTAGTCTTCACGCCTTGTCTTGCCAGGCTATAGCCGATCAATAGGCCGACTGGTCCACCGCCAATGATTAGAACATCTGTTTGAGGATTATTTGTCATGTTGGACCTTCCCAGTCTTTGTATCGCCGTGAATTGGCAGTGGTGAGGATGATGTATCCAGTGTTCGGATAAGCTTTCCCCACTACTTCCAAAGGTTGCGGGGTGATCCGCTGAGTGGCTGTTCCCCCTCCCAAGGTTCCAGGTACGTCGAGCCAATATTTCCCCAATTACAATTCCTTCTTTTCTTTCTTCTTTCTCTCTATGTCTAGTACATAGTTATATATCTAATTGACAAGCAATTGCGACCTTGCTTAAAGAGTATTTATGATGTTATTTTGTACGCAGTCCACAAGTGTGGGTCAATATATATTTCATAATCTTTCACGATGCAATGTCACCAGGCAAGCCGAACTGGCGTCAAAGCAGACTTCCAGGGTTGAATTATGATTTAGTCCAATAGCCGTCTGACCTAATGCAAAGTCTCAGCCTCCTGACAGCTAATCGGCCCACGCTGGTAATTAAGACGGGTAGTAGTGTTGTAGTTCCACCAGAAGTCAAGGAACTGCGGGTAAGACTTGGGAACCTTGCAAGATGTTAAGTAGTTAGGCAGGCTCTTCTTCAGGATGGAGGTGTAGTCAGCCAGAGGACAAGAGTATCCAGGGCCAGACTGGCATTTGTTGAATGGCACAACAGCTTCATTGAGGACTAGGCGAACATAGGCTCCCTTGCTGGACATAGCGGTAGCGTTGCAGCTGAGACGCTCAATTGTGAGGTGGCCACCCATGGGAACGATATCGGTGGCGACGAAAGGGTTTCCAAAGGGAATGCGATCCAGAGGCAGGTCCTCGGCGGGGAGGAGGATTCCCAAGGCAGCGACTATTGGGGTGATATCAGTGTCGTGGGCGCTGTCTAGGTTAGCATGAGTTTCAAATGAAGTTTTTAAGAGTGGGTCAAAACATACAAGTTGAAGAAGATAGGACCGGCTTTCTCAGGACCCTCGTTGAGGAGACTGAGACTTGCGTTGACGTAGACAGCTCCAACAGCAGCCATGTTCTTGTCACCGGGTCTTTCATTAAAAAGTCAGCATGTCGTTTTGGTTCTCAAATCTGCTGGCGCAACTTACCCGGCACAGTAATAGTAGTATAGGTCATTCAAGTAGCCAAACGTGACCCATTCATCCTGAGTGAAGACATTGACCCACTGAGAAAATGCACGAGCGTTGAGCTCGAAAGAAGCCATGGCTAAGCAATGAGTTAGTAAAATTCCTCTTAGAAGACGGCTCGACTACTTACCCATCAAGTTGTAAATATCAGACTCGGTGAGATTGAGACCAGAGTTCTGGGCATTCAAACGGGCAGCGGCAAGCTTAAATTGAGGCATAGTTGATGGCACCTTGTCACAAACCGAGGTATCATTGTCAGTGTCACAAGTAGGTGTGAGACTGTTCGCACCCATAACCGCAGACTCGGAAATAATGTTGAGAGCAGCATTGGTCGTGTAGTTGTACCCGAAGAAGCCCTCACCAAATTTGCGAGCAGTATTGATGACACGACTGTAGCCACTGCTGAAAATAGGAACAACCGACTCGTCATCCCAAAGATCACCATAGCGATCCCGATACTCTGTGCCATGCTGGTACGCGTCTGATAGTCCTGCGTACGGGCCGCTGTAGGTCTCGGCGTTGTACCAGCACTTATTGGGGACAAAGTACTCCCAATCATCCAGGAAGGCCAGGTCATCCTTCCACTCTGTGATACCAGCACCATAAACCTTGGCTAGAGAGGCTTCGATATCGACACCCATCGATGGTGAAGGATACCGTTCACCGTGTCGCTTGATCATGATCACTTGGTCGACTGCACAGCTCTCTGGCGGGTCACGAGAGATACCGTAAGAGCGTCTCTCTGAGTAAGGGCCATTGCCACCGTGGAACTTCAGGATATTGTAATTTTCCGGGAACTCTTGCGAGAACTGTTTCTCTGAAGCCGAGCCCATGACCGAGTCACCGAGCTTGACTGCAGTGACAGCAGATGAGAGGGCCAGGGCACAGACAACGCCTGAGACTGTAGAAGAAGGCATCATGACAATCAAACCTGACAAAGGACAAAGAAATGGGGAAGAAGGAAGAGTGTCTGCTTTGTTCTCTACTGCAGGAATTGACGCAAGGGATAACACGACCTTTATAGTGCTGTTCCTGCATAGAACTGGGCACTACTACCCTAGTACGACGACATCACGTTGAACAACCCACGCATAACGGCCAGTTCCCCGGGCCCATTTTTTTCGTAATTCAACATCCTTTGAACGAATCACATCAGACTAGAACAGGGGTGTTATGTACTAGATTCAGTATTGTACGCTTATACGGCAAGTGGGTCGACCAAGGCTGTCAAGGTACATCCATCGAGGGAACAGCATCCGACATCGCGGATGAGACAAATCCCGACGCAAAAATGACTCAATTGATCCCATAAACAATGGAATGAACTGCCCACGTGCCCTCATCTCGAAAGGAGGCTTCAGATGAAATATAGGGCTGAGTGATATAGCAGACACAGCCGTGCATCCCGAAGAAGCAAGCAAGCACGCACATCGAATCACACAAGGCCCACATTGATATACAAGAGCGTACAGTAAGAATCGTTTCCAGGGGAGCGTGTGTATACAGGCTGTTTTGATTCGTCCAAATGCAGCTTATCTAGTAGCGTCAAGCGGGGTAAATGTGGGTCCTATACATGAAGCTCGTCGTATGTACTCTCGCTACCATCGGGCGTGGCCTCATCAAGCTTTTTAGTTCGTAACTTGGCTTAAGCCATGGCGTTAGCTCTTGAAAAAGTAACAAGAGGACCAATCAGTTGCTCAGGGTGCTCAATGGCCTGGAGAGGCATTATGTCGTACGATAGATCTGCCGGGTTGCCGAAGTAATTTCGCCTAAGGGATTGGACTAGGGCAGGATTAAGTTCTGTGCCGCCGAAATAGCTCCGGTCCTCCAACTGAGGGGAATACCAATGTTACCATACTCGGACATTAGTTTACACCGATTCAGTTGCGCTAAGCGCTCTTCGGTTTACTCTTCTCGGACTATTGACATGATAGGTTCTTAACCCCATCGTACATTATTTGATAACCTCCTCGTAGCAAGGTATTGAGCGTGGAGGCGGAGATAGCCGCGCTTTACGAACTTGGCATTACGTAGAGGATAGGTAAAGTCATAGTATGGCAATGATCTCCATTATTTTGAAGATTGGAGTATGTGGGAATCTCAAAAGAAGTGAACCAGGCGTTGTATATATGCATATCACTGGTATCAATAGTATCGAAAATGCATAATGACTTCTCAATCAATAATAAATCACCCCATCTCCATACAATGTCGATCCGGCAACAGGCTCCTTGACAATTCCTGCCTCAACTAGCTCATTGACCAGATTGAAGATCATAAGATCGCAGCCGTGCGGGGCGATGAAATCAATTGCCACGGGCAAATATTCCTCCTTGAGCGTGACGGTGGAGTTATATAGTGCTTGGCCAACTGTCGAGATTAGTATGCTTGTGCTATTTCATTCTCTTTGGGGACACTCACTTGGAACAACCATGTCAGGAACACCAGCGAAGTTGGCAATGCGAGAGGATGCAAATCCAGTGGGAATACTGGGCAGACTAGAAGCAACAGGTTAGTAATCTATCTTCATCCTTGGACAATAAGCACAAGATGTCAAATACCTCCGATAGACATTGCGGTACGTTGGCGTTGCTGCAGTCCCCACATACAAAATGAGACTGTCAGAACAGGTCTTCTCATCAAATACCTGGGCAGTACTATTCCACCAACGAGTAAAGATATCTTTGTGCAGGATTTCCTCATCCAGCTGCGACTCCGGGTACTCCAATCCAAATCCCCAACGGGAGAGGGGAACTGGGTCAATGAAAGGCTTCCGTCCTGCATTCGCAGCCTCATACTTCTCATACAGTGGCGCAGCGACAAGTGAATACTGCTGCTTCGAGATCAGAATAGGGTAGGTGAGATTCAACAAACTATCAAGAGTCTCATTCGCAGAAACAGTTGAAGGCTTAGTAGCCTCCCACAGCTCATCATAATCGAACGTCGAAACATTGGCACCGCCCAAGTATGCGGCTAGACTGTCCACAAAGTCAAGCACAAGTGCATCGGCTGCAGTATCAGCGCTAGTCGGGAATTGAAGGGTCTTGATACTCTTCGGATACTTCGTGTAGGATATCAAGCCTGCATCCTTGTACAAGACCTCAGAGGCAACCCTCCACAATTTCGCATCTCTCGTCAAAAAGCCCGCAGTATCCAGCAGTGGAGACATGGGCATCACATCATCTAATGAGACCAGATCCCACGACGGCCGATTACCGAAACATCCATTCACTTGTGACGGGTTACGGATTGAGCCTCCTGTATCACTGCCAATTGCTAGGTCCAGCCAGTCATAGGCTCCGATTCCGGAGCCAGGACCGGATGAAGATGAGCTGGGATCTTGGTACCCGTCTCCGCGGGCATTGAAGGGGGAGTGGTAATCGACCCAGTCAGCGGTGGCAGTTTCACCGTTGGCGAATTGGCTTGTCTTCATCTTTCCGACAATTACGGCTCCGGCATCAATGAGAGATTGGATTGCGGGTCCTGTAGTATTGGCCTCTGGGTAAATGTCGAAGTAGGCGCGATTACCACAGCCGGTCTTAACGCCTTTAATATCGTAAAGATCTTTGACTCCAAGACGAACCTGTGTGAGAATTAGTATTTTTTTTCTCGGGATTATAACCAGTAGAAAGATAGAAGGGGACTACGTACACCCGCCAAAGGCTTCTCGGTCGTCTTCGTAAAGTACAGCCGCGATGGGACACCGATTGTCAACGAGGCATAACCGGGCAGGCTCGCTGACAGGACATCGTACTCATCGTCACCAACTGCGATTAAGCCCTGAGTGAAAGAGCCCATCGTATCCGAATACAGCAGGTAGGCTTCAAAGACCTCTCCGCTGAACGGATTGAAGAAATAAGGACCTGCAGGCAGGCTCGTTGAAGACGACAGCTTCGTAGGCGCCTTGGTATCATATGCGGATGCAAATCCAAGGTACTTATTTTTCCAAGAAGAAGGTGTTGATACACTCTCAGATGGGCTTTTGTGGGTACCATTGTACTCAACATATATATACTCAAGGAATCCAGTGTTGAAAACATCATCCATAGATTCATAATTCTTTACCAATGACTCGATGATAGAGCTTGTGAGCTTCACAGTATCAGACCGAATCACTGTGAGAGGCTGCAAGCCATTGTTATTGCTGACTTGAGCTCCAGCAGTGGTCTTAAGTGTTGCTACTGCTGTTGGAGGGGCGTAGTAGGTTCTGCCATTGAACTCGATGGTTTGACCTTTGAGATTGATTGTTGCGATGGCATTGGTGGAAAGCGATAAGAGGAGAGACAGCAATCCTGGCAGACCAAATGATGTGGAGGAGACCATGGTGACCCCGATGTCTTAGGTTTTCTGTGGAAGTAAGGAGCAGACCAAACTGTCTTCTCAGTCACAACGTGACTATATATAACGGCTACTCCGGATGCTTAGATGAATGATTTACTGATAAGATATCTGCTTTGATGCTGATATCTCGGCTGATGGTGAGACGGATTACAAGAGAAAGATAAGAAAGCGAGATTAATAATGAGGTTCTAATGCGGGCACCTTGAGAGAGGGGGGCTTAGTTGCATCCATAGTTGGGGTAGGTCTCCCCTAATCAGGACTAGTGCCAGGTCCCTTATCTTGATTGAATTTCGGCATTTGACGGACATCCGAAATGGGATTTGGAGTCATTTGAATGGATCCTTCGGCTAATTAAGCGATGCGGGGGAAATTATTAAGGATTCTTCAACAGGTCTGTGTGTTGTATACTCCGGTCCAGGCACCGATAAGGAGATTAGGTTCATCTTCAGGTACCATACGTATCAGCACGTGTCAAGATAAGCCACTAAATTACTGGATCAGATAAGGACTACAATGCACAAGTCTACTAAGGAACTTCACATGTATAAATTTTGATTCAAATAACTAGCCATCAATTACATAAAACTCATGAAGTCCTCCATCCGAAAATACCAACAAACACTGAAAGAAAAAGGTAGATTGTGAAAGATTAGAGAGAGAAAGAAAATCAAAAACATCAACCATGAAATCCGCGGAAATGTACATGGTCCAGATCGTTCCTCATGCAATTTGGCTCGGACAGATCTCATATCCCATGAAACGCAAAACAGAAACCCCAGAGAATGTACCAGCGCGGAGATATCAAAAATAGACAAGACACGCTAAGTATTCCAGGTAAAACAATAGATCGAGAACAAAATCAAAGTGTTGCACGTTGCCAAGCCGGAGTAATTGTGCAGGCAAGGCTGATCAAAGATAGTGAAATAAGGACTGCAAATGTGCAAAGGGGATTCGAGAAAGCATGGTATCTACGTGAAAGCGTGAGCAAAACAAAAAAGGAGATCGCCGTCAGGACAGGTGCTTGTCAGGATCGTGGCGGGTCGTAAAAATGGGGGAGCCTGTCAGATCTAGATGATCTGCAGGTAGTTGCTTGGAACCAAGCCAGGGTGTCCACGGCCATTGGTGACTTCTGCCTCCCACCATCCATCATCCTGAAGACGAATGACAGACAGGACATCACCCTTAGAGAAGCCGAGCTCCTCAGGGATTGCGGGAGTGTAAGTGTACATTGAACGAGCTAGAAAAGAGTTAGTACGGTTTCCATGCATCAAGATAGGAATTGGGTTCTTACCGAAATGCAGGATTGGACGCCCATCGCGGCTGAATTTTCGGCCGGGATCGGCAACAGCAACAGTACGGCTTCTGGAGCGACCGACAGGCGGGCCACCATTGTTTCCTCCGTAGTATGACCGGGGACGACCATCGCCTCGAGTAGAGCCACCATATTGGCTGCTGCTTCCGTACATCTCATCTTGACCAGCAGAGAGCTGCAGCTCCATGCCTCCCGCACTGGATGGACGGACCTGCTGTCTGAACTGGGGCTGAGGAGAAACGGCACGGTGCGACGAAGCAGCCGGGGAAGCCGCCCTTCGAGCATAATCGTTCGGAGAGTATGGCGGTTGTTCTTGTGCTCGACGAGGAGTTGGCGACGCACTGTAGCGGCTACGAGCGCTGCCGGATTGATAAGCGCTTGGACTAGGGCTGTTACCACCACCACCGTATCCTGTGCGAGGGTCGACCCGGGGCTGGGGGCTAGCACTGCGCCTTGGAGCAGGCGACCTCGCCCGAGGTACCTCCTGAGGTTTCGCCGTCTCCCTGGGCGCCATAGCCGGGTTGTTGCTTCCACCTCGAAGCATGCTTGCAGTCTGGCCGGTGTAGCGTTGAGTCGTCTTTTGCATCTGCTTTGCCGTGAATGCCGGCTCGGGGGCGCCGAGTCGCTTCACATTAGGGTCATTGTATGCCGGTGGCGCAGCAGCAGCGTTGTTTCCGCCATACATAGAGGAAGGTGCTGAAGGAGTCGGGGTTGAAATTCCATGGTAACGATCAGCCGATACGCGCAGGCTGGGCTGTTTACCACCGGTTGTCTTCAAGTCTGCCAGAGCGCGTGCAATAGGATCCGAGTCATCTTCATTTGCAGTCGCCGCCTGGGATCCTGTCTTGGAAGCATTCTTGTCAGGTGAAGCAACATCAAAAACGTTGTTGCCAACATTAAGCTGGAAGTTGGCCCGAGGATCGACAGGCTCGGGACTGCCAGAGGGACGTTCGGGTTGCGTGACCGCTGGCGACGCGGCCTTGGCTGGGCTGGAATGCTTAGTGGGCGAGCTCCAGGGGCTTCGCGAAGTGGATGTAGCAGCGATAGCCGGTCTCTCCTTATCGTGACGGCTCTTTCGGCGGAACGGACTATTGCTGAAGAATGCGCTCTTCTTCTTGGAGCTCTTGTCATCCTGAGCACTTGCCGGTGGCGTGTTGTTGATAGGCTTTGGAGAGGATTGCAACTTCATAACACTGGGAAGTGGTGGTGCCGCTTTCTGAACTGGAGCCGGGGCGGCTTCGACACTGGACATGGATGTGGGGTTCGACACATCGCTTTGGGAATCCCGACTGGATGGTCTGTATGGGCTGGCAGCCGAGCTGCGCTCTGAAGGTGGTCCGGTACGACAGAACATGGTCATGCCGTCGGTAGGGTATGCATTGTGCGGTACAGTATTGATAGCGCCGTGCTGCTCAGGGTTGTAGTTTGGTGGCGGCTGTCCACCACGACGAAGGTCAAGTGGAGCGGGCTGCTGAGGCATGGCATACATGGGTGATTGCTGCGGGGGCAGGCGCTGAAGGGGTGATTCCGGCTGCATGTTTTGGGGAGATGGTTGCTGTTGAGGCATCCGCTGGATAAGTGGTTCTTGCTGGCTGCTCTGAGGCGGCGGCTGCTGGGGCATGCGCTGAAGAGGTCGTTCTTGCTGAATGCTCTGAGGAGGCTGCTGAGGCATACGCTGGAGAGGTGGCTCTGGCTGAATGCTTTGTGGCGGCGCCTGCTGTGGCATACGTTGGACGGGGGGTTCTTGCATTATACTCTGAGGAGCTTGCTGTGGCACACTAGCCGCGGGAGAGATGGGGTGGCCCATTTGAGCTGCAAGCTCGGACTCTGGATCGTGATGGGACTCGTAAGTCGACGGCTGTGGTGAAGACGTCCGGAATGCAGGGTTCATGGTTCGCTGGAATTGCGCCACGGAATAACCCTCCCCAGAATCCACCTCAGATCCTGCATCATCATCATCTTTGCAGAAGTTAATGAAGCGAGGGGGGTCCGGAATCTCTTGACCAGTTCCTCGCTCCTGGATGAAACTGAAAATGTCCTTCTCTACCTCGCAGTTCTCCAGAGACAACCGGATCTTCTCGCAGGAGGCATCATCGCTGACGCAAACAGTAGATGCGATGTTAGCGTAGGTCCATAGACTGCTCTTAGTGAAATCCAAGCGCTCCTCTTCCAGGTCTTGGAACTTATCACAGGCTGCCTTCCATTCCTTGTTCCAGCGCCCAGTGGTCTCCTCGAGGACCTTGACTGCAGCCTCGTACTCCTGGCTGTTCGAAGCCATTTGGATTTGAGTTTTTTCAAGCTTAGACTTGTTCTTGCGCTCCTCCTGGCCCATAACCATATGACCTTGTGCCAGATAACCCTTAATTTGCAGGCAATTTTGTTCAAAACGGTCACGAGCCTAGTTCATAATCAGCCGAAAGCTCACTTCCCCACGTATTGCCTGTCTCACCTTGTTGACGACGTGTGTTTGTTGCATTTTAGTTTTGTGCAGGCGCTCGATGCCATTCTGAATGATCTTCCGTCGTTCCTTCAATCCACTGGCGAAAGCGCCCAGCGGCTCCTCGAGTTCATTTTTCATCTGACCAGCAATTGCTGCATGTGCCTTAGCAATGGCCTCCGTCTCTCCGCGGACCACATCAAGCGACATGCGAAGGGATCCGGACTCGCATGTTCCGAATGGTTTGCGACAGAGGGCTTGTAATTTTCGTGCATATTCATCTTCAATTGCGGCTCGGACTTTGACAGAAACAGGACGTCAGTAGTGGAAACTTACGGGCTCTATCCAAAAACGTTGCTATCATACCGTTGTAAAAGGCCTTCAATTCATCACTCGTAGTTTTCGATCCATGCATGCGATCAAGCATAGGTTGGAGGCCCGCATCCTCTTTACCCCAGAAGTTGTTGGCAACTGATCTCTTTGTTAGCTAGATATTCATATTACTCAATTGTTGAGGTTCCATCTTACAGGACATGGAGACCGTCGGTCCCTCTGCCACTGTGCCAGGCATTGTTGTTGATATTGAGCCTCGGCCAGCCTTTGCTCATTCACGGTTTGAGATGAAAAACAACAGGTACAAAGAATTGGCGAAAGCAACAAGAGCAACAGGAAAGGATGGAAAGAAAACACCCAAAGAGACCCTGCGGTCGCTGAATGTCAAGGTGTTGGGTAGAGGGATGAGCATGGACAATGTTTATCGGCGCGTCTCTCGGGGCAACGGGAGCCATGCACTTAACGCGGCCTTACGTAACCATCTTGCTGCCCTATTGGACGCGTCACCTTATTTTCCCTTTTTGATTTCCCAGTTATTTTGAATTCTTTAGTAAGTTGAAGTTTGGATTTCGTCATTTTGGAGCGGATGCGCATAAAATAATTTCCATATCACTTTCATTTTCATTGTCACTCTATCGTGACCATATCTAGATAAAACCGGGGCATCGGTCCAAGCAATCTATGTAGTTCAAGCCCCTCAAACCGTAATATCCACTCATGGTCATAAAATGTAAAAAAATACAGGTAAAATCGAAGCCAAATCGCATTCTGAAAAACAAAGAAAAAACGCCTCCAATGCACCTCAAATGTGGCCCTCTCAAAAGGAGAGTCAATCACCACGGGGAAAATATCAAAAAGCCGAGCTACACCGACGATGGAGATTGTTGTCTTGTATCATGTGTCGTCGGTGTCATCTTCATATCGTTTCATAGGTCGAGAGATTCATCATTTCATGCAAACATATGTGCATCGTATTGTACGGAAGTTCGTTTAACGTGGTCCATGCGCACCTGCTTTAGTAAAGCAGAGCAGAAGAATAAGGAATGGAAAAGCTGGCGCTAGGTGTGGGAGTCGGAGCGCTGGAGGGAGTGAAGTGGCTCTCAAAGTTGCGCTTGACCGGGAAAGAGGTGGGCGCGACAGGAGTGCCAGAGGCAGTAGGCACAGCGCTTGAGGAGGAAGGCACCGGAGCGCTAGGAGCCCAGCCACCGAACTGACGAGGAGCAACCAAAGAGGCCAATGGTGTAGGCGAGGAAGTGAAAGAGGGGAAGGCAGAGGGAGTGTAAGAGGGAGTGCCCCAAGGAGCGGCGCGGTAGCCTCGAGCAAACACATGGGCGGAAGGGCTCACGCTGGGAGTGGCAGAGGGAATGGGGACAGAGCTAGGGCTCCAGCTGCCAAATTGCCGAGCAACCAGAGAGCCAGAGGGGGAGGGAGTGGGCACAGCGCTTGGGGATGAAGGTACCGGAGCGCTGGGAACCCAACTACCGAACTGGCGAGCAACCAGAGGAGAGGCCGATGGTGTGGCCGAGGGAGTGAAAGAGGGTGTGTAAGACGGAGCGTACCAGCCATCAGCATGTCGGACAGCCAGAGAGGTGTGAGCATTAGGCCAGGCAGAGCTGGACGATGGGATATAGTTCTGTGCGAATTGAACCGGGTTTCCAGCGGCGCTCAGGCCGCGGCGGAAGAAGCCATTGCTCTTGGCAGGCATAAAAGATCCACCAGGAGGAGGGGCCAGGTGCGAAACAGCAGAGCTAGAGGGCAGAGAAGAGTAGGGTGTGAGAGATGGAGTGGCAGTGACTGTGATGGTTTGAGGCGCAGCAGAAGCGCCGGCGACAGTGGCAGTCTTGGTCACAGTCTCAACCTCAGGCACGGCAGAGCCGTTGGAGTCACCATCGACATTGACTACTTGGTAGGCAATCTGACGACGGTCGAGCTCATCTTGCGGGTTGGCGAAAGGAGCGGCATAAACGCCGATGGTAGAGAATGCAAGCAAGGCTGCAGCGTTGGAGAAATGCATGGTGAAGAGTGATAATATGTTTGTTTGTGGATCTTCAAGGGCGTAAACAATAGATCGTAAAAGTCAACAATGCAATGCGCTTCAGCTGAGGAAAGAAATATCGAAATACGGAAGTTAGAGCGTAGAAGTTTGTTTAGAGAGAATGGAAAACAAGAGAGAAAGGGAACGGACTACAGTGTTTAAAAGTAAGACCAGTTGCGATCTAGATCAGCCACGTCTGTCAGTATGAAGTATACCCAATCCACATGGCAGACATTCCATTGGACCCAAAATAGGTAGGCTGGGATCTACGGAGGCTGGGGATCAAAAAACATCAGAGCCGTCGACCAGCCACGCTTTTTATCTGCATAGTGATCCACATGGCAGCGCCACAACCGTTGCTGCGCATGTTGATTGGGGACTCGGGATCTGTGTTGCCAGGGAGACCCACTTTAAGCGTGGCTGGGGGATCCACATCTATATCCGCTCTATTGCATCCGGGAAGACCGGTGCCTAGTTTCTTTTCTTAGTGTACGAATGAGATGCGTTAATATGGATTTCATCAACTTGTCACACATTGATTAACTTTTGCTGATCGACCAAC
Source organism: Penicillium tannophilum (assembly GCA_028829675.1). Lineage (NCBI taxonomy): Eukaryota > Fungi > Ascomycota > Eurotiomycetes > Eurotiales > Aspergillaceae > Penicillium > Penicillium tannophilum. The sequence continues at coordinate 1,324,994 of JAQKAK010000001.1, read as the reverse complement.
TGCCGGGGCTGGCCCATGGCGGCAGGGTAATTACATGGCAAGATCTTCAACCCGTAATAGGCCACAACCAAGTGCGGCGCTGGCCCAGGCGGCGCACAGGCGGTTGGGATTCCATGCTAGCGCTGTGACGTGTGTTCCTTCTTCATGGATCGTAGTGAGACTCAAGCCCATTGGTCGGGGTTCTCCATTGCGCATTGTGCCCTGTGTTTCCGCACTGAATCCCTCGTGGAAACGGCTGGCGCCTGGATCGTTGGCTTCAGGTCCCGCAGCCCAGTCGTGGACAAACCATATTTGTTGCCACTGTGTTTCCTTTGCATGCAGAACTTTTCGGAGAGGATTCGTCGCTAATACCTCTCCTCCTGTTCCACCGTAGAGGAGGCTGGCATGCCACCAACTGCAGGGAGCGAAAGCCGAGACGGTGCTGAAGATCTTCACAGCGTTGGAAGTGGCGAAAAATCGCCGGATGGGCATTATTCGGCCATATTCATTTTCGTCACTGGAGCAGACCGACTGAAGGACCGGGGAGAAGCTAAGGTGAGACGAAGCCAATCGCACTCGAACCGTACTAGTGTTCTCGCTCTGAGGGTCAACAATAGACCAAAGCCGAGTGTCGCCATCGACTGATATTGTTGAAAGAAGTTGTGGGTGCGCTGGGTAGATGGATGTGATGTTCAATATGTAGGTTGCGTGAATTGGGTAATAGAAGTAGGGCTGAGGTTCTGAGGCGGTGCGAGGGAGAATACTGTAAATGGCCACAAAGCCATTTCCACAGCCTACCGCAATGTCGCTGGGTGAGAGCCAGGTCACACATGTACAAATAGTCGAGGAGGGAACCGCCTCGAATGCCGGAGAATGGATTTTGGCTACTGGCAGGTCAGAATCCGGGTAAAACGTAAGGGCAACTACTGAAGAACGAAGATACTCACCGTATTTCGGTGTGCTGGAGCCTTGCTGTAGCTTTATATCCAACACCCGCACCTTTCCATCCCCCCAGACTCCAGCTAGTAGGCCAATGTCTATTAAGCCTTTGTCGACGTCACCTCGCTTTTCCCGCCCCATAGGACACCAAGCCATACGCCGCAAATCTCCCCACTCCGAACACAACGTGAGTCGAAGTTGTGGTTTAAAAGTCATGTCAATGGTGTTCGTTTGAGCACCCGCTTCTTTGGATTTGAATTCCCACAGCTGAATTGTCCCGGGGTATGGCGGCGATGGCAGGAATGATGAGACCCGATCGCTTTCAGGCGTCTTGTAGCTTTTCTTTTGTTCATCGGTGACGGGTGCAGCCACAGCTAGATACTGAGATGCACCATCTTGGTTAGGAGCCCATGCCATGCATTGGATCTTTTGCCCAATGTTGATGAGCCAGCCCTCGCGCGTCTTCGCTGGTCCATTGCTTTTTTGGGCCTCTCTAGCACCCCAGGCCGGGCCGAAATCAACACAGTCATGGTAGCCAAGGTGAAATTCTCGTTGATCATTTGATGGTCCCATGAGAACTGTATGTTTTTTGGACTTTGGCCGCGGCAGATAATGGCGATGTACCTCATCTTTCTTAATTTTCGTGTCGAGTCGCTGTCTTTTTCGAAACACTTGACCAATTTCTTGTTCGTAGTACCAGCTCCAGCCTACTGTTCGTTCCTTTTCAACCTCCTCTGGGGAAGCCCCCAAGCTTGGACCGTATATCGAATCAGACTCTCCTTCAACCGTATCCAAGGAAACACGAGTTGGAAACGTAGAGTCTCTTCCCCAACGCCATCGGCCTCTCATATGGACGGCAAGACCTAGGTCTCGATCATCGGAACCATAAGTCAAGGTGTAAGACAGAAATTTTGAAACGTGATCTCGGGAATCCAAGATACCCCGAAAATGCGTATCATCTGTTGATAAAGTAATGGCGCCATAGCTCGTTTGCATCTTTTCTTTTGGCGGGTTGGAAGGCGCGGGCCTTTTTTTCTTGGGCGTATCGCCGGTCTCATCCACATCCATTACATCGTCATCGGCCTGGTCAGCCCCAAGTTCAACAACGTCTTGGTTCTCATCCACATTTGCAAAATCTTCGTCATCTTCTGCTTCGGCGATGTCCGGATCTGAGCCTGCAACAAATTCTTCGTCGGAGATGGAAGCCTCTCGTTTCACCTTTTTAGCCCTCTTGGGGGGCACTTTCTCAGCCACCTCAGAGCTTGACTCATCACTTAGTCCAGCTGATACAAAGGGATCCTGGTTATACACTCTAGGGCCCTTGACGCGGCCAGATCTGCGGCCGTGAGGCATTTAGGCTAAACTGACCAGAACAGCATCAATGTTGCGACGAAAGCGGTGTATTCCTTTAGCATGAAGATCCGCTACTTATCAGATGAACAGCCCAAGGTGTGGAAAGTGACAAAAGAAAGGAGCAACGAAGAGTTCAGCAAAGAATGCTGGAGTTCGAGATGCGGGCAGATACATCCATGACGCGCTATACCCGATCGGGCTCATTTCCAGCTAAGCCTATTTGCGTTAGCGCGAATAAACAAAGTGTATACGATGTTTTCAACCACCTTGACACCAACAATCCCACACTTGTTGCATGTTTGATGGACTTCTAATGCCCAAATTTCTAGTCTGATGTTATTTGAGAAATGAAAATCATCTAAGCTTGATTTTTGGGCCTAGCAGGCAATGTTCCTTGAAAGAAACACCCATTGCCGAGCGTTTCTTCAATCCATTTTTTACTTCTAAAGCCATAGCTCACAGGTTGGCATTACTACTACCACATCAGTTCCGTTCTTAGGTTTAGCAGACGGCCTAAGAAGGCGAGGTCTGTCACCATTTCGGAGCGACAAAGGGCGCATGAGATCGTTTGACACCGTACATGTTCGACACATCAATCAAGCCTACTACGAACCACGTCAAGCTCTGCACTGGTCAAAATCGAATGCTTTGGCTTTTCACTTTGACTGCTATATGTTTTCTTTCCCGTGGTTACTTTCACACACGGCTTGATACAACAAATTGCCACATACTATGATTTGTTCTCCCACATCCAGCATGTCGTTATCAATACGCACGATCTGCCCATTCTACTGAAATAGGTGAAGTTTTGGTGGTAAAGGATTGAGATGAGTAGTAGCAGCACAGGAAAACATGCTCACATTAAGCGTTTCCTATTCGGGCACTATGTGCCGCTTTGCCGTAATATGGCGGCAGCCCGCGATTCGTAGAACCTCGAACCTCGATAAGCAACTCAAGTGAATACTGTTGCGTTGGATCAATATAGACAAATTTTCATTCTATTATTGAGCACCACCATAATGTGTGCTAACGAATTTCCAGAGCTATCCCAAGCCGGACTAGCGCGAGGCTCCAACCGAGCAGAACCCACTGTGGCTATGGCCACAGCCACCGCCGGCAATTCCACGCGACCTCTAGGGCTGAAGCTAAAATCCCGCAACCTGGATACGTATAAGGGTCCTCTTCCCGGCAGGCGGTGGTGAGTATTATATCCATAATAAATCAATCAGAGGAACATGGGGGCCGAAACCCCCCATATCAATATGGACAGGAAACCAACACTACCGCCATACCAATCCACAATGAGTGACCCTCCACAGTATGCTCATACGAATGCTGTTATTAAAGCAGGGAAGCTTCGAGCTTTAGATGAAGTACGTACGCTTGACCTTTGCTTGCGAGTTACAATGAATTAATCAGCCTGGGTGAGATAGCAAGCGATGGCGGCCCACCTGCAGAGAATTCAACGTGAATATGACATCTATAATCCCGATATTGAGCCGGAGCATCCAAACGGGACCGCATACTGCGGGTGTCCGATTCATAAGTACAAGGCCAGAAAGGCTGCCCGACTCCCCGTTCAGATCAAATGGTCTGAAGCCGTCATGTATCCAGGTCAGCCAACGCTTGGGATGCCAGAGCCATCCAATGAAATTGACAGCTCAACAGGAGAGAAATACTACCATGACATCGAAACAGAGAATACTATAATACACAGAAGTCCATATCGGTATGTATCAAGCTACTATTGCGCTGGTGGCATGGGTGGCACCAGTACCAGAATTATGTACGGCGATGCGCCAAGAAGAAGGCAAAGATCAGATTCATACAACTACTCAAGGTCTCTTGAAAAGACAATTAAGCTGAATGCGCAATTGAACTTGTGCGCGCAAGTTGCGATCAATAGGAGGGAGCCAATATCTAATATATGGCACGTTGACGAGCCAGAACCCTCGGCACTCAATGAGGATCATGTCACCATCTCATCCGAAAACGGGAAAATTGTGAAACCTTCCAGACTTTCCGCCTTGCGAAAGGCACTTTCCATCAAATCTCCCGAGGAAAAGGAGGCCGAGAGAAAGCAAAAGGCCTTTGCTAAGGGCGAGGATTTGCGAATCGAGATCCTTCACGAAGAAAATGGACGATGGCCAACCAAAGAATGGCGAGACATAGTGACGGAGTACCAAGAACATGTCGGCATGACGCAAAAGATTGCTGATCTTCGAGCTCGGTGCCCTATTCAGTACCTGCACCTTCTTCAAGCGGGATACTTCGAGCCTATTCCGGTGGAATGGGCGAATCTCGCTTCAAACCCGCTAAAATTCAAAATCGAGGCAGCGGCTGGATGGCCGGGCATTACCCCTACCTGGAGAGGATTCGAAGACACGGCCGAAGAACGTCTGTACTGGGTCTTGAATCACAGGGAAGGAAGCAGTGGATCACGAATGAAGCCTGACCCCATTTCTGCGATGAAAATGGCCCGATCTAGGATGGCTTCTGCTGTTATGCCTCCCCCTGGCTATTACTCTCCCGATGATGTATGCCATGTTCAGCATATGTCGGACCACTATTCAAGGCAGGTCATGCCCACTCCCTTTAAGCCCTCGGATGTGCCGGAGCTACCATCGAATGATACAATGATTCTACTGGATGCCTCTGGGTCTATGAACTTCGAACCTGTTCGCCCAATCTATGAAGAGGCTCTTATCAGAGGATACGAACATTCCACTCAGCCCAAAAACAAAGGTAAGCGCAGAAGATTAAAGCCGACCGCCTTTTGCCAATCTAATCACTTCATGCTGCAGATCTCGCCAAAGCCATCATTCGCCGCTTCACAGATGCAATGATCCATCATGATCACGATGCAACCGGCTATCAACTCGCCACTTTCCACGACGAGGCCAAATACATCGGTATACTCAATCACGAGAACTTCGACAAAATGTGGAATCAGGTTACTTTTGGTGGCATGACTCGAGTTATGACTGGATGGCAACTCGTCAAGGATCTTCATTTCCAGAAATATTCCGAGACAGCATCGTATCATCCAGTCTACGGTTGGCAAGCTGGCCCGAAAACCCCCAAACTCAGGCTGCTTCTCCTCCTCGATGGCGAAGCAAGCGACATGGATGAGTTCGAACTCGACCTACTCAGCCTGTCTTGGGTTCATGTCATGATCTTCTTGATAGGCGTTGATGGATGTCCGCATCATCACCGACATGCAAATGAGTTGCAGAGAATCAGCGAGGTCAACCCTCATGTCTCCTTTGTTGATGCCCAAGGCAATACACCCGAGCGATTTGTCACGCACGAATTGTTGAAGAGACACCTCGGCTACGATATTACCATGTCAGAATTCGAGGAGCTCGAGCGACCGCCCTCTTATGATGAGCTAGAAGGCGGGGTATCAACTGGCGCCGGACCAAGCTCAGAGGTAACCCCGGCCTATGCATCCACAGGAGATGTTAAGGCATGATGGTAATATGTATCCTTTCAAACCTGATTGAGATGTCACTCGACAATATGGAATCATATGTCCACAGATGGTCTCGGGAAGAGACAGTACAAATACTTCCAATCAACAGCCCTAAGTAAACGGCATCTTCTACAAATTTCAAGGCTTTCGGATATCTAGGCGTATTGTAACTATACAATGCAAGGTGTACTTCATCAATGGAATTGCTATACCAGAGAATTTTAAGCGCCTATAAGAGGGGCATAACATGATCTTACCAGAGTGTGGTCCAAAGTAAGCTCCGAGCCCCGCGGTGGGTCAGGTACGTCAATCCTCCTAACCACATTTGCCCCTCCCAAGCTACAGCCAACAGCCTCCCAAACAACAATGTCGTCTCCATCGCACTCTGGTGTTCTTCACGATTTCGTACGACTAGCCTACCTTCGTTGTATCACTATGAGCTGACTGTCTTGTTCTAGGCCCCCAGACTTGTGGCCTTCGAGTTCACATCGCCCGAGAACCCAAACAAGCCAAACAGCTTGATTTTCGTGGGCGGATTGACCGATGGATTTTCCACGGTCCCCTACGTAGCTCCCTTAGCTAAAGCTCTCGAGCCAACCGACTGGTCTATATTTTCTATCTTGCTTACTTCCTCCTACAATGGATTCGGAGTCAGCAGTCTTGACCTCGATGTAGAGGAGATCGCACAATGTGTGCAATTCATTCGCAATCTGAAGGGTGAATCTGGAAAGGTCGTACTCATGGGCCACTCTACTGGCAGTCAGGATGTTCTGCACTATCTCCACTCGCCCAACCCTCTTCCCAAGGACTCTGACTTCGACATCGGTCTAAAGTACCTGACCCGCCCCGTGCTCGATGGTGCCATTATGCAAGCGCCCGTTTCGGACCGGGAGGCTATTAAGCACCACGTCGAAACCTCCGACCAGCCCAGCGAGGGTCGGGGCGCTTATGAGCAGCTTGTTAGCGCTGCTAAGAGACAGCCATGGACCCATGATAAGATTGACTCGATCCTTCCGATGAATATGACTGGACTGCTGGGTCTACCGGGCAATGCGCCTCTTAGTGCCCGCCGATTTCTGAGCCTTGTCAGCCCAGACAGTCCTCAGAAACCAGCAGCAGACGATCTTTTCAGCTCCGACCTGACTGACAAGCGTCATCAGGAGACATTTGGGCATATTGGTTCGCGGGGTATCTTGAACTCCAAGTCTAAGTTCTTGGTTTTATACTCGGGTAGTGACGAGTATTGCCCGCCCTGGGTCAATAAAGAGGATTTGCTGCAGAAGTGGCAACAAGCGACCGAGGCCGGGGGTGCTTCTTGGGATACAGAAAACGGTGGGATTGTTTCTGGTGCCTGTCACAATGTCAGTGGCGAAGGCCAAGAGGATTTAATTAGCCGAGTGGTGCGGTACTTGCAGAGCATCTAAAAGGCATATTGTCCGTTCAAGGGGAAACATGTTTGAATACACAGCAAATCTCCGTAAGACATGGAATAGATCATTGGATTTTTCTCTTGACATACACAAGTTTCAAATAGAAAAGACATGCAAACACCGCCCAAGAGTATGAAGATAAAGGAAAAGGAAATTGTAATGAGAGAGGAGGCCATTATGGGGTATATCGAAGTAACGGACAGACCGTTCAGAGTTGACACCAAGTGGGCCCGAATAAAATGCGCACGACTCGAAAGTCAATTAGTAGGTTTTGCGCTGTATCTTAAACCTTCAGCCATAAATTGAAGACACCCTTGAGATACTCGACAATCTCGCTGCCACCCAGCTTGCTCTCGCCGTAGAGACGGTCGACAAAGGTGATAGGGCACTCCTCCACCTTGTATCCCATGGCCTTGGCACGGACCATCATCTCCATCTGGAAACTGTAACCCTTGCTCTGAGTGCTAGTAATGACCTTGTCGAGAACCGCCTTTTTATACAGGCGGAAGCTACCAGTCAAATCGCTGACGCCGGGCATTAGCATGACATCGGCAATCATGTTCGCAGTCCGCGAAGTGAACTTCCGGAACAAATCCCAGCCATAAACACCACCCTTAATATCTCCACGGTTGGCGTAGCGGGTACCGGTCACAATGTCGGCGTCGCTCTCCTTCTGGATACGGACCATCTCGGGGATGAACTTGGGGTGGTGACTGAAGTCGGCGTCCATGATGATGACAAAGTTGCCGGTGACAAATTGGAGTCCATGCACGTAGGCGGTTCCCAGACCGAGCTTGCCTGCGCGAGGCTTCAGGATGATGTGCTCGGGGCCATAGAGCTTCTGGAGCTGCTTTGCGATGTCGAGGGTGCCGTCAGGAGAGCCATCGTCAACAATAATAACCTCCCAATCCAACTTGCTGTTCACAGATAAGAAACATGGTCAGCTATCGCATTGGCAAAGCAACGGAGTAAAAGCTCGCGTACTTCTCGTTGAAGGTCTTCTGAAGCAGCCAGATAATAATAGGGAGGTTCCTCCGTTCGTTGTAGGTCGGCAGAATGACCGAGTACTTGTTACTGGTGGCACCCATTTTGAAAGAATTGGGAATTAAGATTCAATCGGTGTCTCCGGGACAAAAGCGATCAATAACGAAGATATAAAAAGAAAGTAGGGAGCGAATGGCCGGACAGCTTGTTGAAGGAGGAGCAGCGTCGCGCCAACTCTGGCCAGATCCGGCGTTGTCCACCGCCTTCGGTTTTGCCCGATAACTTATCGCGACCCACGAGCTTCCCCCAGACAAACGATCCTCGTGGATCTATTTACAAAATACGACAAATCTCCAAAGATGGCATCCCCTATGAAGCATACCCGCAACCTCTCCAGACGTGAGATACATTGCTACAGATCATTGATGTTCCCAAATGCTGATCGGCTTTCTAGCTTCACGGCCCCGCAGCTCAACACGAGGACCATTAGATGAACCAGATGAGTGAGTAACGACCTCAAGATCTTAGAATTATAGATTCAAACTCACAGTTCAAGCAGCCCCCTTGACTCAGCAAGCGCATCCTCCTCACCCAACCTCAGTACAGATAATGATGGCTTCTCGGGGGCATCTCTTCACGAACTAGACCCGCTGGCCCCCGATGATCTCCCAGAAACATTGGGCAAAGACCTTTCCTTCGTTCTCCGGCATAATATTTTCCATCCTTTAAATCATAGCAACATCCCGTCTCCGCTACGCTCCGAATTTATCGTCCTCAACCCCGGCGAACCGCTCTCGTCCTCTCTCGGCGTACTTGAGAAATTACTCGTTGGAGGTCGTTTCTTAGTCGCTGCACACTTCGCGGCTTCAATATTGACTTCCTCGTTGATAACACCTATGGATGTCAAAATTATTTTTTCTCTATTTTACACCCGCCTTGCTTGTCTGGAGCTGTCCGGAAATACGGTTCTTGCCGCCCAGGAGTCGAAGGCATTGGAGGATCTGAACTCTGCATTCTACTACATTGACGTGGGGAGTGATTCGTCTGAAGTGGATAGAAAAGACAATCACGTCCCCAACCATTATCCTCGTCATATAGTTCCATGGCCATTGCGCGTTTTAGCCGTGAGACTTCAAAGTATCGGATTCGGCGACCCCCGCAGAAGTATTGGGGGTCTATACGAGATTGGACTGGAAGCACGACGTGAGATTACAAATCAAGCAACTGGGGAGGCAGAACGGAAGATTTGGAGAGAAAGACTGGCAGACTTAGGAATGCGAAGTGTCAATGCGCTAATCGAAATGGGTGATCTTGATGCAGCAAAAAGATCACTGGAAAGTCTACAATCGGTCGACTCTGATACAGATACTACGAAACTGCGAAAAGCACTTCTTTTCCTACGAATTGGGGATGTTGACTCTGCGCAGAGCATCTTTGGTGACTCCCCGGAGTCAAAGGAGTCGGCCTTGTTGCAGCCGCTCCTGAGCATGTCAGACGGTCGTTATAATGATGCAGTGGACCAATGGCGGGCCTTACAAGAAGATAAAACAAGGACGGACGCTGCCTTGGTAGCGCAGAACTTGGCTGTTTGCCTTCTATACTCTGGCAAATTGGATGAGGTATGTTGATTGACTGTTTGATTGTTGACCTTTTGCTGACGGCATTTCCAGGCGCGTCAACTGTTGGAATCTCAAATTTCTGCCAATCACTCATTCAGTAGTCTGGTTTTCAACTTGTCAACTGTCTACGAGCTCTGCTCCGATAATGCTAGTCATTTGAAGGGACAGCTAGCGGCCACCATTGCAGGTCAGCCGGTCTCTGGGCAGACGAATATGGACCGACCGAATACCGACTTTAAGCTATGAGAATAATTGAGAAAGTGACCTGCTATGGTCCTCATTGGTTCTAGCCTTCTTTTTAAACTCCAAGTGTACAGCAGATGCCATTTTCAACGTGTCATGACAATTCAACCCATAATAATACGTTTCGCCCCGGCACCAATGCCATGCATGCAACCAAAAACGCCAGTCAAGGAAACGCAAATATGTCCGGCCTCATTTCCCCGCTGGGATGGGCTCCTGTTTCGGCAGTGGTCGAACCTTGGGGATTTTGATTATAACCTTATCGCCTTCCCTCTGCCAGCCAAGATTCTCTTTCTCGATCAATTCCTCCCACGTCCATTGTCTATCGTCACCGGTACACCCGCCTATTATCCAGTCCACATGGACGTTAAGGTACGCACTGCCCACAGCCTTCAAGGCGTGTCTGCGCATTCGGTCCACAGCCCAGTTCATTACCGCACGCATATATGAGTCAACACTTTTGCGCACCTGCCAAAACGCAATCCAATTATCATGCATCAATGCCGTCAAGACGCGGTCGACAGCTTGCGATTGGAAGTCGTAGTCCCGACGCGCCCGTGCCCGCAGCTCAAAGGCCGACACCATATCCTGTTGTCGACATGCATAATCGAGAATCAAGTAAGACACCAAATCTTTAACTTCCGACTCGGCCATGGGGTGTGATTTGGAATGCAGCTTGCTGAGGCAGTACTCCAAGGATGGAAAATACGACGGGGGGTGTTGCGCGAGAATGGACATGCGAATCGAGAAATAATGGACGAGCTGCGCAAATTTGGCCGGAGTTGTTTTCGACGTTGCCAGAATGCCTTCTCTGAGCTTGCGGAGGGAAAGGAGCAGCTTTGACAGCTCCGTCGATGGTGGGGGAATACGCCTCTCTGCGGGGTTGGACGTGGTCCTTGCAGCTGGCTGGGCGGTAGGTGGGTTGGAGGTCGCATCATTCGAGGAGCTCACAGGGAGCGATGCATGTGCCGCGTCGAAGTCTTTCTGGTGGTCGGAGCAGAAACGCATATATCGCTCTAGGATCTTATTATAGTAGTCTTGCTGCTCTTTATGATCGAGAAGTCTGTGGTTGCGTCAGAACGGCTCTCATGGATGTCATCGGAGCAACATACGTTCTGTCGCCTTTTGAAACAAAGCCGACCCTATCCAGAGGGTCGGCGACGGGCCGTAATCGGCTTCCCTGAAATCTGGCGGATTGCATCGCGCAAGCGTGGCTGCGTGAGGGGACAAAGCCATATCAGATCTGGGGTCGATGTGGGCCACCGGGATTTGCACTGTTTGCGCCGAGGTCCCAACTACCCAACGCTCTTGTCTATTTTAGTGCTTTAGACCTTGCCGCTTTTGCTACCTAGATGCGTTGAGTCCCTATCTTCCAGACCTCCATGCGCTTTATGTACTCTGATGAATATAGTACTATCAATAGACCCAGTTGATCTTCAGCATTATGAGAGTAATACTACTAATAATTTTCATAGAGAACGGCCTCTTGATTCGCTTGCGCATTGACAACGGATCACATGACTATACTGCGACCGAGGTCAGTATGCCCTATAAAAGCGGCGGCACCCAACAGAACCTTTAAATTAGGGTATCTACAGCCTTCCTACTGCTTTTTACCCCTGGTGCTTTTGTTTTTTTCCCTTCGACCTTTCAGACGTTAAAGTGAAAGGGTCTTAGTGCACCGTTATATTTTTACGTGTCGTGCTTTATTTGTGGCTGATCCGTCAAGTTCTAAACACCACGTCCTATACTAGACTCTGCATGTGACGATGTCTCGCCAACGTCACCCAGTACAGGGGAAAGAGTCGGACAGTCCAGCAACTGCGCTGGCTAATCCGATCCTCGAAGTCCCTCCGCGCATGGTGAAAAAGCTTCTTCACTGGGACGAATTACCACACTGGCAGCGCGACAATCACCACATCCATACTGGATATCGACCAGCCTCGTCTTCATTTTGGGCCTCGTTCCAATCATTGGGCTACTTTCACAATGAGACCATCAATATCTACAGTCATCTTCTCCCATCCATCTTAGCCGTTCCTGCAGCTTATCAACTCTATCATGCCTTGGAACCTCGTTATCAGACAGCAGCAGACTCCGACATTGCTGCGTTTTGCTGCTTCTTCGCCGGTGCTGCTTTCTGTCTGGGAATGTCCGCGACATACCACACGATCTCTAACCACTCGCCCGCGGTGGCCCGGATTGGCAATGCGCTCGACTACATTGGCATAGTCGGGCTTATTGTGGGCAGCTTTGTACCCAGTGTCTTCTATGGGTTCTACTGTGTACCCGAGCTCCAACATCGATACTGGACCATGATCTGCACCATTGGGCTGGGCTGCGTGTGTGTCTCAATCGTCCCGCGGTTCCGGACTCCCCGCTGGCGACCGTTCCGGGCCGCCATGTTTGTCGGGATGGGCCTGTCCGCCGTCTTCCCCGTACTCCATGGCTTGTCTCTGTTTGGGTTCGACCGTATGCGACAGCAAATTGGCCTCACCTGGCTTCTGCTCCAGGGTTTCTTATACATCCTCGGGGCCGCGATCTATGCAGCACGGGTACCCGAACGACTGCGGCCCGGCAAATTTGACCTCGTTGGCAGCTCGCATCAAATATTCCACGTGCTGGTCGTGTGTGCGGCGGTGGCTCATCTGACGGGACTGTTGAAAGCGTTTGATTACCGGCATAGTGGGACTGCCGAGATTTGTCAGATTCCACGCGCCTGAGTTATAAGAGCAGTTTAGGGGAGATTATGAGGTTGGACAACATGTTCATGGCAATTCCAGAGTTAGCATGGAATGAAACTTTCCACACATGTGGCGAAAGGGTATATGCTCTTCAACGGTGAAAGTCCCTGCTGACGGTGACCTGGTTCGTGATGTGCAACAATGACCACAGAGTGAAGCGGTGAATAGCTCTGACAGGGAAAAGACCGAAGGGCCACGGGCTGAATCCGGTCAGCCGAGTTCCAACGCACTCAAGACTTCACATGGTGCTCTCGTCATTGGAGAGATTGTAGATAAGTTCTCATTGGCGGTGCATGCAGGCCTGGCCGACAACATACTCCTAGAATAGCCCTTGTCAGCAGTGGTGGTCGTCATATCTCCCCAGAAATCAAGAAAAAGGCTCATGAGAGAAATACAATAATAATTGGGAAACTTAACTCCGTGGGTCATTTACGATGTTGCATCAGGGTGTGTGACTGTAGGAACCCTAGGGTGCTCCAGGTCCCAAACTTGCCTTTCTGCTTTTACCTATCACGAACGATGCTCCAATTGAGCAACGGCTGGACCCAGCAATGCTTTCTTTCATCTGGCCCATCACCGACTCTGTGGCGGTTCGAGAGAGGGGAAGGAGGGCAACCCCTTGATTTTACTTTCAAAGTGCCTGTCGCCATCCCAGACCAAGTTGATCAGATGCAAGTATTCTTGGGTTTCACAGCGGCTGACCTCTTTGCGGCTGCCGCCGGTATAGGAATCCGAATGCAAGTGTGACATTTTTTCTTGCTGGCTTTCTTGGAACATGAAGCTTGAGTTTGTTTTTATATATACGAGCACAGTGGAGACGGTGTGTGTGTCAGAAGAAGGGGGGAAGGACTCGATGTGTCCTATTGGATTCTATGCACGTCAAACCCAGAGTTCCCTGCTTGACTTTCCTTGGTCTTATGCACTGATCGCCCCGGCATTGTCGACCTTCCCCGTCAGATACCTCCATACACCCGGGCCCAAGCAAAAAGAGAAGAATTCTCCTTCAATAATCTTTCCAGCTTTCACTCCTCTTTTGCCCTCGATGCTTGCCGAATCCAATGGCAGTCCCTATGGCGGGGGTAATGCACCGAAACTTCGAACCGCATGCGAGAACTGTAGACAATCTAAGGTGAAATGCAATCTGTCTGGGAAGAACGTCTGTACAAGGTGTCTGCGGCATGGCTTGCAATGCCAGTACGGCTTTGCCAACCGATCTGGCAAGCCTAAGGGCAGTAAGAACCGAGCTACTCTCCGCAAGTTGGGTCAACTTCAGGAGGATAAGCCGCCTATCCGGGGTTTTCGTGGCAATCGCATTGTGCCTCCCGTGGCAGACCGAGAACCTCGAGTACCTAATGAGTATACAGGCCACATGGGGGATTCAGTAATGGATGACGATGTGGGTAAGCACTTATTTCCTATGACGAAAAATCCTAACCTTTATGTCTTAGATATGTATGATTCCGGGTCCACCTGGACTCTGGGAAAGCCCAAGAAGTTTTGCTAGTAATACCGCGTTAGACACGCCCATATGTCCTTCACAGCTGGGAACAGTCGATGGCTCACCCTTCACTGATCTGATGGATTCCTGTCCTACAATGCCCCTTGGTCTGGGATACCCACACACACCCGTCACGCCAACATTTCTCCCAGCAGACCCTCTGATCGACGGGATGGCGAGCCCCCCTTTTGGTGGATCTGTTTCTTCTCCGTACCCGGCGGTACCATGCGAATGTGTGGACAGGCAGATATTCTATATGAATCGACTGAACCACCTTCTTGCCGAATCGATGCCTCTTCGGTTCGACCACAGCCTTCAAGCGGTCAAAGCCACATTTTGCGCATGCCAGGCCTTCATGGAATGTGTCAAATGTACCAAAGACAGCGCGAATCTGCTTCTAGTCATCTCTGTCCTCAACCTGACCCTACAGTTGTTCGAGTATTGGATCTCGCGTGAGACCTCACGAATGCCTCGGGTGGAGCACGGCGATATTCGCTATGGATATTATGAAGTCGGCCAGGATGATGACCGACAGATACGGGCTTTCTTACTTCGAAAGTTGTTGCTTCAGTGCAAAGATGTTCTATCCATGTTAACAGCAGCTGTCAATGCCGTCTGCCTCGAAGATCCGAAGCTTCTTGATGCCGAAGGCTCTGCAGGTTCGAGGTTGAAGAGTGAAGATCTAGTCAATCAGCCCTGGGCTTCATCAGGGCACTTTGGTGCGACATTATCACATCAAGGATCAGACGCGATATCCGGTCCTGGGAATACCTGTCTTCTGCCTATCATTGGGGGCTACGAAGCTACAGTGGAAGCATTCCTGCAATCCGTCTCGAGTGATTGTATCTGTGGATCCAAATACTCGATAGGAAATGAGTCCCTTTGATGCTTTTTTATGAAAATGAAAGATCTGGATGGGAGGAGGTATCTTGCTGCGTTCACTCATTTTTATTCATTGTCTCCTTTCCCACCAAGTTGTATTTACGGGAGGCTCTTTTGCGTAGATACGATTTAGCTCGACAGTAAACATGCATCGGCTATTTTGACCAGCAAATTTTGAATTAAATAGGCTATATGAGTTATGTAGTTTCCATTGTTTTTTGTTCAGCTTATAGTAGTTCAGTCATAGTTCTCATTACTTTTGCCAACCCCACACTCTCGGTCCGCGGCGAGCCTCGGCATTTCGACCGCCTTGTATAAGACCCCAGCTTTCCCCTCACCTTACCCGGTACATCACCAGCAAAAGATAACATCAAAATGGCACCTACCGATCGTCTTGCCCAGATTAACAAGCACCTCAACTACCCAGCTGGTCTTCTTGCTGGCCAGGTGGCCATCATTACTGGTGCGGGCCAAGGTATCGGCGCAGAGGCAGCTCGGCTTTTTGCCAACGAGGGCGCCAAGGTTGTAGTAGCAGATATCGATGGCAGTATGTGCTCCCAGCTTTTCATTCCTCCCTAATAATTTGCAAATCTTATGCAATTGATCTTTTTCACTTGAAACATACCTAATCTCCCAAAATAGAGAAGGCCAACGCGGTCGCTGACGCCATCAATGCCGCCGAGCCTGGCCGCGCCTTGGCTGTAGCCGGCGACGTTTTGGACAGCAACTACATCACCGAGCTTGTGAAGCGCACAGCCGAGTTTGGTGGCGGCAAGATCCACATCATTGTCAACAACGCCGGATTCACTTGGGACGGTGTGATTCACAAGGTGAGTCCTCTTGCTCTTCTCACTTGATGCATTTTCATTCAACCTCTTCCCAATAATGCCATTGTTCATTACCCTAGCTAGGCATATGAAGGACTAACGGGGGTATCCTGGATGAATCTGTAGATCACCGATAAGCAATGGGATACCATGCTTGCAGTGCACAACACTGCGCCTTTCCGGTTGGTGCGAGAGGCCGCGCCGTATTTCCGTGTCAAGGACCAGGAGCCGCGGGTTGTTATCAACATCAGCAGCACAAGTGGAATTCATGGCAATGCGTAAGTGAATTTAATTCCTTCCTACTGTCCCGGGTGAAAATGAACAAATGGCTAACAACCGGACTCAATAGTGGCCAAGCCAACTACGCTGTCGCTAAAGCCGGTGTTGTCGGTCTTACCCGCACCATTGCTAAAGAATGGGGCCCTGCCTTTGGTGTGCGCTCCAACACTATCGCCTTTGGCTATGTGACTACTCGTCTTACCGCTGCCAAGGAAGAGGGCGCTTTCGTCACCACCCCTGACGGTACTAAGGTCGCGCTGGGTATTCCTGGCAAGCAGCTTGCTACCAAGAAGGGCGATGAGTCTAAGACTGAGTCTTTCCCGGATATCCCAATGCGGAGACCTGCTAGCCCTGAGGAAGCCGCTCGGTCTATTTTGGGTGTTGCTAGCCCGTACTTCTCCTACGTGAACGGGGAGACCATCCGGGTCACTGGTGGGCGCAATATGTAAATTGAATTGGCTTGCTATTCAGTCTTGTCACATGTGCTACGGATTATTTTTGACTGTGCCACATGAGGAGAAAATGTACATTCTTCCAATGTTGACACGTACAAGTAGTGGAGAACCCCAATTCTTTATTTCCCATGCCGAGTGACGAGGCTCTCAAAGTGGCCCATCTAGCCTGTAGTCTGCTCGAGAAATGTGGCTTTTGATAATTTACGAATGTATGAAGCCAGAAATATGACACCCTTTGAAACAGAACTCGGCCATCAACCGACATGTATCCACAAGTGCCTAACTCATCCAAAATTTATCTGCATAGATATTTCTGCAAATATCGAAACAAAAAAGTCCGCAGTCCCCACCAGAGTCAGACATACGATGCCAAAAACAAGCAGAAACAACCAAACCCACAAGTTGTCTCAGAGTCGCCCCTCACCGAGGTGCAGCGCATAAGCGCCAGCCTAATGCGCATCGGAGAGAATCAGCCAACCAGTCACGAACACACATCGCAAGAACATGTGAGGTTGGTTAGCCGCATGACGCTTTACGCACAATTGCCGACTGGTTTCTACTTACAGTATGATGCAGCATAGCCACGAACGTCCTACGCGAACTTGAGCAAACATCGGCATCCACTTGTCGTCTCCGGAAAGGATTCCTTGGAACTAAGCTAGGGTCTAGACCACGCTCTAACAAGGCATAGTTTCGAATGGCTAAATGGAGCAGTAGTGGATATAGCCTTGGATATGATATGGTGTTGTCGAACTTGGAACCGCTATGCACGCTGCCGATGTCCCCGACTAGGCAAGTGCCCTGATTTGGGTCAAGTCTGCATCGTGGGCATACTCATGTTTCATGATTTGTATGGTGAATCAGCCAATATTCTTGCGCTGAAATCAAATTTGATTCTCTAGTAATCGTCTCTGTAGTACGATTTAAAACAAAATCATATCAGAATGCTTCGCTGGGTGCTCCATTTTCACCAACGTTCTGGCCAACATTAGCTACTTTCCCTTTAGCCCTCGAGAAGATATTATCGCATCTAAGTAGATAAAAAGGCTATTTTGGAGAATATAATCAGGCAAGGCGGAACATTAAACGAATTGCAAGGCTACAAGTACTATCTGATCTGTCCGAGTGCATCCAGGACCCTGATCATCATAACCAAACATTACGACTCCGCCGTGGATTCAGATAGTGAACTCGATTTTATTTATTTTTATTATTATCTCAATTATTGTTCTTTCCCTTATTCCACTTTTTGTGCTCCCAGCCATCCAGTATGAGAAACCTAAGTGAAGCCCAGACAAGACGTCCGCCCCCAGCCCCCGCTTCTGGGCCCTCATCAGGCCATGGGGAAACACTCACCGGCCCTACACCTAGTGGGCCATGACAACAGTAACTATTCTAGCCCCACCAGCCAGCGACGCCTTTTTTCTCAATCTGATGGGGCGGTTCCGCACAAGTTCGTGAAAGTGTTGAATGCGAGTTTTCCCTGTGGATCCCACAGGTAGACTGCATCAGTCGCGGCCGATGGGCAGTATCTAGCGCACAAATGATTTCCAACAGGGTGGATCACTAGCAGTAACTAGGTACCTAATCAGGTACACTGCATCAGACCCGCAATGGTTAGGTATGAAGGCAGAACGCAAACTCTAGATTGTGGAGGATTGCTAGCTTCAGTGGAGCCAAACCTTGAACCCCAGGACACGAATCCCATTGAACGATCCAGTCAAAAGCAAAAGAAAAAACGGTGTAGATGTCGGTAAGCTCTGGGAAAAGCAATATAGTTTGCATGCGGAGAACGTTACGCAGCTGTTCCACGATGCAGTAAGCATGAGGTTTTTTATCTCCAATCCAGCACCCTGGGCGCAAAAGGCTAAAGCACCTGTGGCGAATCACGCAACTTGGATCGCAAATATGTGAGATCCAGGCCGCAGGACTACGTGGAAAAGGGCCTCGGCATACCCGAGAGGGTTGGCGCTCGTTCATGCCTCATGCCTCACGTCTCACTTGGGCAGCAATGGGTGGTACGACAGTTGGAGCATCCACAGCATCCACACGAGACGACCCGCATAGTCGGCGTCCTCTGCCTTGCGGATGTAGGACGGGGAAACGTTGCACGGAGAAGTCAAGAATACTTGGAAATGGAAACCAGGAAGGTAGATCATGGAAGGGTTGTAGATGGCATGCAATTATCGCTCCATTGTTGGTATCATATCGTAAATCCCAGTCCTAATCCAATCCAATCCGGTCCAACCATGCCAATAAGTCTATGCACATATGCAACAAATCCGAGATCAAATCACCACCCATAGATCATAAACAGGTACGAAATAGACATGAATCCTTTCCCGGAATTAAACAAAACAAAAGTCCGCAGCCAATGTAGTAATCAGCTCTTTAACGCCTTGAAAGACTCCGCGCGTAAAAAGAAAATGTCATCTGCCCTCCCAGGGGCAATCTTCAGTCGTGCCTCCTAATATATGCCAGAAATCTCGAAAACTTGTTCAAAGTAAAAGAAAAACAAAAAAAAATAACAAAGCCGGCCTCCTGGTATGTGGTGCAAAATATTAAAACAGTAGAAGCGAAAGCCAAATCAACCGTGGGAAGTAACGGAAGTGGCCGTAATAAAAAGATAGCCCAAAATCCAGTGGACGATGCAAATATGGTCACAGTCCAGGGAGAATATGGTCCAGTGGAGAGAAGTATGTCCAAGGAAGAAAAGGGGAGAAGAGCGGCGGCCGAGTCCCAGGGATGGAATCCTCAACTCGGCGACCTTATTTTTGGCGGCTTTTAGGGTAAGGTCCAGGTGGAGGTAAAGATCCCGAAAACGTGGATAAAAATCAAAAGGACTCCCGGTGCGTACATCGAGATTAGAAG
This sequence comes from Penicillium tannophilum, assembly GCA_028829675.1. NCBI lineage: Eukaryota > Fungi > Ascomycota > Eurotiomycetes > Eurotiales > Aspergillaceae > Penicillium > Penicillium tannophilum. The sequence continues at coordinate 1,305,416 of JAQKAK010000001.1, read as the reverse complement.
GCGTGTAAATCGTAATAGCTGCGTTAAGTCGATGGGTTTTTTAACAGACCAGAATGGGTGCTCCCGTGAAGGTGTCCGCGGGAATACCATGGTCCACGCAGATGGGGTGAGGGAAGACGACCTTACAGTCCGGTACCTGCACCTGTTCCGAGATCATGGGCGACATGCAGTTATAATCACCGTAGTCGCCGTAATCCTCGGTCAAGGCGGAAGTATCGGAAATGGCCGAGTCGGAGAAATCAGAATAGTGTGAAGAATCCGACGACGATCCAGACTGTTGGGCATGTAGGGGTTCCAGGGGAACGAAGGGCATCTGGGGCTGGACCAGGTAGTCGGCCTGCGGAATCTGGTCCGGCACCCAAGGGGCCACAGGGGGTTGTTCGGTGAAGCAGGGGCAATCCACGATCAGTTGGCGTAACTCCGGGATGGTGATCCTCTTGGAAGGGTCGCGCTCAAACACGCGGCTGAGAATACAGACCATCTCCGTGGATAAGGGAAGGATAGACTTGAGGAAGAAGGGGTCCTTGAGGTATGCCCGGAATGTGGAATCTTCGACGGAGGCGCGCTTCCATGGGTTGCGACCGCAGGTCAAGTTCACGAGCATCACGCCCAGGCTCCAGACGTCATTGGCTGCGGAGGAGTAACAAGACATGGGTCGGGGGTTGGTCTGTTGACATTCTGTTTGGGATAAATTAGGTTGGTCCGGGCGGGGAAAATGGGGAGGGTCGGTCTCATCTATGGCGTGAAACAAGTACTTACCAGGCGACATGTAGAATGTGGATCCGCAACCGAAATCCGTGGTGAAATAATCCGTAGTGGCCAGGCCAAAGTCGGCCAATTTGACGGTCATACCCTGGTCGGTCACTAAGACGTTCTCAGGCTTCAGATCCCGGTGGTAAATCCCAATAGAATGGCAGAACTGCACGGCATCCAGCAGTTGCAAGAACACACGCTTGACCAACGGGTCATTGGAGACAAAGTTTCCCTTATCGGTGATACTGGAGAACAAATCACCCTCCGGGCAGTATTCCATGACGACGTAGGTGCAATCCACGGAATCCATAATGCGAACCAAGGAGACAACATTGGGGTGTTGGCTGGCCAGATGGTGCAAACGGATCTCGCGCTGTTGGTACTTCAGTTGTCGGGGATCCAGCCCAGCTTTGTTAAGGGCCTTGACGGCATAGGAGATGTTGGTATGAATATCCACGGCAGTGTAGACGACTCCATAAGCACCGACACCCAGGATGCCAGTAAGTTCCAGACGGTTGGCCAAGATAAATCCTAATCGGTCCTCGGGAGCATAACATCGGAGAGTGGGAGATGGTGGTGGTGTTGGAAGCATGGCCGGATACATGATATTTAGTGGGGAAGTGAAAGAGTTGTAGATCCGGGTATATAAGTAAAAATCCAAGAACTCTCAAATCTTTAGGATAAAAGAAGAGAGTGGCGACAAAAGTATTTCCAAGTGATCCGGGCAGTCCAGGGAAGTAGTGTATCTTTCCAAATGCAACGGCATTCAAGGGCAGGAATCCATTCCAGGAAGTAAGCAAAAGTCCAGAGAGAAGGGGGCCGATCTAGGTAATGATGCGGTCTTTCTGGTATGGGGGTGGCGGGTATATATAAATTAAAAACAAAACAAGTGCAAAAAAAGGAATATACTGTGAATACAAAGTATCAACATGAACACTATAAGGAGGGGAAGGGGGGCGATAAAAATATCGATGATGCGTCGAGTCGTGTTCCATGTGGTTAGGCCAGGCCACCGTGGCTCCAGGAAGCGGTGTGCAGCCTGCACTAGTGCCGGGACTAGTAGGGGGGGACCACTCTTCACCGCCCAATCATAATGGTTGTTGTGCCCGGAGCACATCAACTTGCATGCGCCACCTGCGGGTCCTGATTGGCATCGAACTTCCACTCTTTTCTTTTTTTGTTGGTCACTTGCCCCCTTTCTTTGGCTTCTCCACCTCCTTCTGCCAACTTCCCTAGTGGCAATTATGATTCGAGACCACTTCGGCCTCTCCGCCACTTCATCCCGTTTCCACATGGCCAATCTTGTATGCCCAGCCCCGCAATAAAAACACTGATAAAATTAAAAGATAAACACAAAACCTGTTGAATGTTTCCCCAACCGTGTTCCCGTGTCCCGTTTCACTTGTAGGGGTTTGTTTTAGCGGGACCAGGATCATAGGTAATCACTACTCTGTATGATACATAGCTTTTAATTCACTTTGGCCCCAACTCTATTCTGCCCCGAGCTAAAGGAGAAAGCATCGAGAGCACCGACCATCAACAAAAAGTGAGGCGATGCAGGAGGGGTCATGAGCCAATCAAAGAACAGGGCGTTGCTGTTTTCGAGAACGAGTGGATCCGCTTTTCCGACTCTGGTTGCACGGGCCTGCAGACCCTGGACCAACTGTGTCAGTTCTGGACTGATTGGCCAAACGTGGTGAGTTTGGAGGGGGGCCAATTTGTGTGACTCCCCTAGGCGCCTAACTGTGTCAAAGGGCTGGGAAGTCTGCCTCTTTCTGCCTTCCCGGGACTAACCGTATAGGACAGCTCATACGAGTCAACCAGTCAAACTGCGGTGAGAATCACCTGATCTACACGATGCATCACATCGATTTGTGCTGCACCCCAGGATTGGGATTGGCAATGCAGCTGGACCGCTTGCTTCCGAGAGTTCTCTCACCGCTACCTGGACTTTACCAGTTCCATGCTCCTTGTTCAATAGTTCATAGAATCTGGTGGACTACTGGTTCTAAACTCCTGAGCTATGCCCAGATTCAGGTCTTAGCCGATCATCGGCCCTGCATGGAGGCGCGGATGCGTGCTGCCAGGGGGGGCTGGAGTCATCACCATTTCCCACAGCCCCACAAAATAAACACATCTCGACATCATTTAGCACATGGAATGAAAGTAATCTCATCACCACTTTTGGTGTTCATCGTTCCCGGATAACTTTGCCACTAAAGTGGTGGCAACCATGGAACGCGGAGATCTTTGCCTTCGAGAACTCTCCACTAGAACATTGCAACCCCCAAAAGTTTGGTTCTCCTGAGTTTCCTAGAAAGTATCCCTGAAGTTGTGTACGCAACATTTGTGGTCTAGTCCACTCTGTACCAGCCTGCAAATCAAGATTGTAGTCAGATCTGTTATCGTCCTCGTACAGGTACATGGCAGACCCGGTTGCACCACCAATTCTACACCACGTACTCCCGTACAACAAGTCAACGCATGTCCACAAGGCGTCCAATATCTGTGTAATGCATGGCCCCGAAACGCCATGCATCTTTCACCCGGGCTAGCTTCACCCCACCATTCACCTTACTCCTTTCTGCCTCTTATTCGACATCCCCAATCCTCGTATTCTACTCGCCCATACAGCTATCACTGGCCGCGCAATTTCCAGCGCCCAGTCCAATCGGCTTCCATCCGCACTAACCCAATTACCCGATTCTCATTCTCACCCAGTTTGCCCATTCGTCTATTGTCTCGGGAAACATGGCCCTCGCGTGAGCGGGGGTAAACATGCACACTAACCTAGACCAGCGGTATGTACGTAGATGGCTTTAGTCCTTGTCTTTGTTTTTGTTTATGGCCTGGTCTCCTGTTGTGAGCTCGGACCCGAAGAAGGGATGGATCCGAGTCGTGCTTCAACGGCGCCCGTTTGTGATGGGTCAGACATCTTGTGAGATCGGCGCGGCAGCTCACACTTTCAACCGTGGATGCGTTCATAGTTGATGTCAGCTTTCGCTGATCTAGACCTACTCCGTACCATCCGGGCGTGGGCGTGACCCAGTTTTGCTGTATCACGCACGGAGCACGTTATACTAATGGATGCATGTCAACAGGTTTATCTTCTTTGGTCCGGAGTTAGACCATGGCTGGCTGGCTGAGGGAGCTTTTGTCATTGGATGGTGGATATTTCCATTCCTTTGAGCCTCTTCGACTAAACTCCTGTACCCAGGCACAGCGGCCATGTGAGTTTCTAGAAAAGTTCACCTCAGCTCGCCCTTGACAACGCCAAATATAGATTAGTCAACTACTACGTCAATCGGGGCGTGGTACATAGTCAAGTGGGTATTGATTGAATGTTTGCCTTCTTGGGGGCCAGGCTAAGCATATACATTAATGTGGATATGATGTCGTAGACATACAGTCTCCGCCTGCGTTGCCACCCGCATATGATACTGACTCAAAAGTGTCAATGCCCAATGTCGAATGGTGTACTAATTCCCCTCAATGATTCCAACTTATTGCCGGTGGCCATATCAGGATCATTTGCCTCCGCGGCTTCTTTTATCCGAGTGGCCACGAAAATGAATATGCACCTGACATGCAGAAGACTATGTTTAGTTAGAGCGCGGCGATGTCTGGGGATTGATGAATCATCATTTACAAAGTTAGACTGTCGACTCGTGAGACGAACAATCCCAGACAGTCGGTCGCAACAACCCTGTGCTTTGTGAGAATCTATTGAGCATTGACAAGTTGCACCTAGTGTGGACGTCAATGGTGAGCTAACGCGTAGCACTGTCGTAGCCTTAATTGTTCCTTATCCTCGTGGATTGACTTTTCTTTAAGCATAGAGCCAATGTCTTCTCATCATGAAACTGCATAAATCGAGTATCCTTCAGTTGAAACATCATGGACTTATTTTTTATTTTAAAGATTCCGGCCTTTGGAGGTTGGGCAATCTTGTAACGGTGTGTATTCGGGAACTATATATTTCAGGCACCATGATGATTGAGGACACCGGGAAGAATCCAACCTTAAGATATGAAATATAGTTCCAGGTTTCCAGCAGTATATAAAAATACCTGTCTAGGCGAATAGGTGAATCAATTCAAACGTTAGGTATTCCAATGTCGATTTGTCAAAAAATAAAATCTAAGTTTTCTTGTGTTTAATTGCATCCGTGTTCTAACCGCGGCTCCGCAAGAATGAGAAATATACAACGACCGCTTGCACACCCAATAACCAACTTTGCTGGAAGTGTAGAAGAGGGATAGAGATAGGCGAATCTATACTCCAAAGGTAGCCATAGGATTTTGACTCCATTGTAGGTAATCCAAGATTTGGTACGACTCAGGCCATATCCGCGTTGATTTGGCAAGATCGGCGAATGAGAGGAATTCACGAAAGGATCAAATGAACCTATATCAAATATACCAGTATTCGTGTGCAACTTATTGAAATCAACGTCATCAAACTTGAGGAAGAAAGGAGATATAATGTCGAGTGTTGATACACACTGGCCAGTAGCCAGATCCCAGATTCTGACAGCATCGGAAAACGCTGATGCGAGTCGACTTCCATCATGGGACCAGGCTAGTGAGGTGACATGCTTATTTCTTTCACAATTAAGAATTGAGACAATTTGGCCGATAGCCGCATCCCAGATTTTGACAGAACCAAAGGACGCTGACACAAGTCGACTTCCATCTTGCGACCAGGCAATTGCATCAATCGGATCTCTATGCCCCTCTAGAAATGTCACGATTTGGCCAGTAATCAGATTCCATATTACGACCTTATCATACGACGCGAATACGATTCTGCTTCCATCTGGGGACCATGCAATCATGGAGATCCTGAGATGCTCAAGCCTTGATATCATCCGACCAGTAGCTAGGTCCCAGACCATGATAGTCGAAGAGTACGCTGATGCCAGTCGGCTTCCATCTAATGACCAGGCCATGAGCCAAACCGAGATAGTGATCCTCTCAAGAATCGATATGATCTGGCCGGTGGCCGGATCCCAGATCCTGACCCGACCGGCAGACGCTGACGCGACTCGGCTTCCATTTTGAGACCAAGCAATCAAAGTAACAGGATTGTCATACTTCTCACAAGTTGGCATGCTAGGAATGGCAGTCAGATCCCAGATAGTGATTGTCATTCCCGACGCTGACGCGAGTTGGCTTCCATCTGGTGACCAGGTGATCCCAAACATCGACCTTGTAGGCCCAAGGATTAATCTGACCTGCCCAGTGGCCGGATCCCAGATCCTAATTGCATTATCAGAAGACGCTGACGCAACCAGACTTCCATTTCTCGACCAGGCAATGGATCCAATCGAACGACTATGTCCTTCTAAAGTTGACATGTTTTGACCCATGGCTGGGTTCCAGATCGTAAGTATATTATTATTGAAGGACGTTAACGCGAGTTGGCTTCCATCTGGTGACCAGGCAATCACTGGTATCTTGCGATTGTGCTCAAAATCTAATATAATCTGGCCGGTGGCCGGATCCCAGATCCTGATAGATTTTTCAGAGGCTGATGCGAGTCGGCTTCCATCTAGAGACCATGTAATGGAGAGCATTCTAATATCGATATTATCATGCCTATCATGCACCTCAAGAACCAATACGGTCTGGCCGGTGGCCGTATTCCAGATTTTGATAGATTCATCAGACGCCGATGCGAGTCGGCTTCCATCTGGTGACCAGACAATCCTGCAGACGCCGGTATGCTTAAAAGTTGATGTAATGTGACCAGTAGCTGGATCCCAGATTTTGATATTATTACCAGACGCTGATGCAAATTGGCTTCCATCTGGGTACCAAGAAATCGAGTCAGTAAAGCGCATAAATTCATGCGGCTCAAGAGTTAAGATGGTATGACCAGTGGCCGGATCCCAGATCCTGACAGTGAAATCATGAGACGCTGACGCGAGTCGGTTTCCACAGGGTGACCAGGAAATGGAGCTTAGAGGAGCACTATGCCCCTCAAAGGTTTGAAGACATCGACTCCAGTTTTCCACTACTATTGGATCATTCAGAACCCAATTTGGCTTCTCGGGCTGATAACACGTGCTCGTGAGACTCTCCCTTGGGCTGAAGATGAGAGGTGAATAATATACTTGTAAAGGACTGCTTTCAATTGCTGTTTTGTGATATCGAATGAATCTAGAGGCATCTCTAGCACGATTAATTAGGGCCCGTGACTCGCTCTTCTCCTATGAGATTCCTGATTAGGAGAATTTTCACGTATCAATCGCCACACGTACCTGAGTAAAAGATTCAAGCTTTTGCATAACCTGAATACCGTATGATATACTGCCCAGTATACTGAGTGCCTCAAGCCACTGAAGAAATTTTTGTTGTAGAAAGCCATCGATATTTCCTCCATCACTAAGGCTAGGATCCATGGTACGATCATATCCACCAGCCTGTAGATGCTCAACCCAGTAGACACACGCATACCGTATAGATCTTAAGGGATCCGGACTTGGCTTCTCAACTTGTGTAGCTGGAAGTCCTGGAGCCTTGATGTCGTAGATATCACGTTGGAGGGTTTGGAACAAAGACGATAACGTTCGCGTGAATATCAGATGATGCTTAGCCTTAATACCACCAGGAAATATCCTAGTGTGAGCCTGTTGTAGCAAAAACTCCTTCGCGGACTGGTGGATAAATTCAACGGTATTTTGGCGTAAAGTGAGAAATGAGCCACACATTGCTATGATTCCTGATATGGCTTTAAGATCGTGAGCGATAATGCTAGGCATCTTGACCATCATGCATAGTTCATCAATAGTTATCGGTCGATAGACTATTGAGACAAGAGCCAGTATTTCTATGCAGATATCGGCGTTTTCCGAGTCGAGAACTCTATTAATCATGCGATTATATAAAGCATCCAGTCCTGGAGGAAAAGTTTCCAGCTTCTGAAGAGTATTCCCCCTCAAAGTTTTGGAAAGCTCCCGACAGACCAAAGCTACCCAAAGGAAAGTGCCTTGTGAGTTTGACAATAGGTGATCGTTGACCGCGTCACGAAGTGCATCACTATAATTTTTGTTCTTCGCTAAGTCGTCAACCTTGTACTGGATGAATGTGTTCACGGCTTCGGAGACGTATGCTTCGTTCAGCTCCAATGAGATTGGTGACATCTTGGTAGAGTCAAGACGCTCAATGATCTCAGGCCAGTTGCGACTAGAGACGATCCACTTCACCTTTTGGTGAATTGATGACACCTGCACGATCAAATCCAGAAAAAAGGAAAGACCATCTGTGCACTCATCTAGCGCATCAATTACCATATAAGCACTCTCTAAGGCCTGGTCTTCCAAAATCTCTTTGAATATTGCCGAGAGTGCAATCCACGCATTTACATCCTCGAATAAAGCCTTTCCGGCTTGATCGTACCGACTCCGTACGTGGACAAGAAGAGATGGTCGCTTTATAACAATTGAATATATCAAGCCACGAAGAACAGCTGTAGCATTGTTGATACGTATATCGGTAGCTTGGCAGAAGAAAAACGAGATAGTTGAAGTGTTGTATTGATTCATTCGCGTCAATTCCTCAATGATACCGCACAGGAGCATTGTTTTGCCCTTGCCTGGGTCCCCTCGAATCCAGAGGAGGCGGTCGCCATGACTATCTTGCCATTGTCTGAACTCTTTGTTGTCTAAAATCCAGCGGTAAGAGTCTCTGAAGAGGCCTCCATTGGTGCTTTTGATTCGCTCTTTATCATCGTGGGGATTGGTAGCTCGCAAATCCCGCAGACAGGCTTGGTTCAACGATGCTTGGCTTAATGAAGTGTTCGATTGTAGGAACTGAGCAGTGATGTGGCCATCATTTTGCATTACTTGAAACCCGGAGTTTGGACCATTGAATGATGTGCTTGATGCCATGATTGTAGCCTGTTGGCTTTCGATAGTTCAGCCAGCCTGCGTTGGGTTTGCAGCTTGCTGGGATACCCCGCCATCAGGTGATCTATCATAATCCTAGAGCTAATATTCACTTAGGGGAGCCATTTTTATGCATTTCTACCCAACCTAGTTGTTCCCTATAGCCTTGGACTCCGCAATTTGCTGGTCTGATGTGCAGGTAAACAAAGTGATGCCGCTGTGCAGACAAGATCACAACAACCACATAAACACCAGCCACTACTAGTGACTCTGTCTATGTCCACAGCTTCAATCAAAAAATCGCCGCCGGTGTTTAATTATCGACAGGGAGAGATTTCAAGTTTTCCGGGCCAGTATGTTCTACAACCTTAAAACCACCTGGGCACTGGTAGTAAACATTGCGAGAGAAATATATCGGCTTGCCAATGCAGTTGGATGTTATTTAGAGATTGTGTTACAGTACATATATGGAAGTGACCGGTCCAATTTCGAACTTTTTAAGCTACTCTATTCACTCTGGCCAATTTGGAACATTGCTTCTTGGCTCGCGCTCGTATTCGCACTAGGCTGCAGAGGTGACTTCAAATACGAATAAGAATGTCACCTGCGGGGCTGGCAAGGATCCCCTTTCGAGCATTCAACAACTGCATCCCCGAGATAGACGATGATCTCCTGAATCTGCTGCCTCAGGCCTGTGCAAATTGTCTCATTACGTGATGAGGCTTTCGAAGCCGATCAAGCACGCCATGCGTTGCAATCCATGCGAGAGTGGATCTTAGGATCCCATAGCCTGGACCCTGATACGCTAAGATTAAGCGTTCGTATAGGCGAGGCTTAGCCTTGAGTCAAAAACAGACAAGGCTACCAAAATATCAGCCCTGATAGGACTTAGGGCTCCAGGCCGAGATGCAACGGCTCGCGACATTTAGGCAGACGCATTTCCCTTCAAATTTGTCTTGAGGACTTTTAATTTGAACGTGTCCGCCACCACAGGGCCTTTGTAAGTGTTTCTCTGCACAGTGCAGACCCGATCACTTCGGCTTAGGCCATCCATCAATGTCAGCAAACCAGCGCGACCGATAGATCTCATCGCCCAAGTTGATCTTGCGCCGCGCACCATTGACCACCAAACTGGTATGGAAACCACGGAACTTGGTCCAGAGCGACTGCACATAGATGAAGCTGCCATCCGGCGCCAGGTTGAAACTCTTCAGATCTGACTGCGGTAGCTCCTCGAAGTGACCGGTGTGATTGATACCGTGCCGATCATCAGTCGTCACCTCAAAGCCCTTCATGTACATTTCCTGAACATCTTCATACTCAGCGAAGAACTCACCCGTTTCAATGTCAAAGGCGTGCAAGCCCCGATCCTCTGAGATGAGGAACTTGCGCTGATTTGGCACGGGCACAAGATCGTGCGGCCCGGCCCACCACGGATAACCTTTACCCCATTCGGTCTCGATGGTGTACGCATTTGGAAGACGATAGATGTACCGGTCATCTTTGCGCAGTTCACCCGTTGACGCGTCGAACGGATAGCCTATGATGGTCCCGTGGGCGGGGATCGGGTCTGTGCCGTCAGCGGCGGCGTCGGTGCCAGTCGCCCATAACATCTGGCCCTGCTCATCCCAGATCATGCCGTGGATGGCGCGGAGACCTGTGATATTTTGCACGACGGGCGGATTGTCCTCGAGGGGGTTGTCGAGGCTAACGTTGTACACGAGAATACCATCCCAGGGCCGTTGGCCGGTGGTGGAGACCGCGAGGAGGTCCTTAGGGAGAGGTTCGACACTATGGGCGTTCCATAGAAACTCATTATCGCGACAAGTAGCCCAAGTGATTTTCTTATCGCGGATTGGGTCATCCGGAGTGTGATTCACGACCAAGACGAGGTCACTGTATATGGCGGCGACACTCTCCCCGCCGCGCATGTATTTCATGTCGGTCGCATCATTGGCACCTCCATACAGACAGCGCTGCAGTTCCGAAGGTAAGTCCTGATGCACATCTTCACGACGAAAACTCCATTTGACATCGCCGGTGCGATCATGGATCTTCAGCAAGGGTGGGTGGCCGTATACGCCAGTGATGATGTTTTGCCAGGGCCTGTTCTCGGGCCGTAATCGGGCTTGGGGTTGGATGGGTGGAATGTACCAATCGGCTAATGGCTCGAATAACAGGGGTATCCAGCCCAAAGCACCCAACATGATTCAGACTTGGGGGCAACCAGATAGGGGGAAAAGTGGAAAAGGAATCCAATTGCCACTTAGGGGCAGAGGGATTCATCCGAGTACGAGTGGAGAACGAGCGGGAGAGAGATGTTACTGCGCCAACATTCGGACAGGGATTCCTTCGTTATCGCCAATGAAAAAGCGGTTAAAATTGGGGCTAACGTGAATCTCCGACAAGAGATATTCTGGGAACAAGTGATGAGATCACGCCTTCAGCCTCGTTGACTGCGAGCTTGGCACCCTTGGCGAATGGGGCCAGAGTGGATTCCAACCAATACAAGTTCCATTAAAGGATTGAATCCACAAAGACCCTGACTTGGTTAAGGGTCGCGTGTCTTAATCTTAGCCCAAAAGCACCTCATCCGATTCTCTCCTCACTCTCCTCCTTTCTGACCTTCATATGCTACTCCCATCATGAAGAAGGTGGCCGGCGTGGTGAATTATGTGCGCCACCAGGCCAACCAACTCTACCAGTCTCCTAATCGGACCCTGGAGATCCTTGAGGTCTTTTGGGACTTTTCGCGACGCTATTTCTACGCTTTAGCCTTTTGGTCACTTTTCAGCGCCAAATTGCTTCATCTTTTCGCCCATTTATACTCACTCCCCTTGTCCAAATTCCTTCTCTGGGGACCTTCGTTCTTTTTTCAAGATGTCGCGATCTTATTGCTGTTTCGCATTTTGGTGCAGAAAACCTCAGGTTTCATCGCAGCGACATGTGCACTTATTGTCTTCCCATTTAGGTAAATCCTCGCGTGTCCCCTTTCTGATCTCTGTTACCGAGCATACAGCTATCAGTGGGATCTATAAGAAACATCTAACGCGAAATGCAGTTTGGTTGTCTCGGGAATGGCAGCCGCCAACTTCTCCGTCTATGTCTTTACAGGCTCTGAGATTCACTGGCGACAGGCCAAAACCTTCACTGGGGACGCTGCAGCTCTGCGAACCCTACTATCCGGGTTGACCGGATTTTTGATTGGAGAAGCGCTGCTTGTGGCAGGCGCCTTGTTCACGGCCCGCCCAATCCACACATTTGTTGGTGGCGTTCTGCATGTCTTGGCGTGGCCCTGTCGTTGGATGCTGACGCGATTGCGACCGTGTGTGGGACCCCTATTGCAACGTTTCCCAAAACGGTCACATACATTACCGGATCCCCGGTTATACGAGCAAATTCACCTGGAAGATGATTATTTGAACGATTCTGAGGATGATGATGATGACTTCTTCCTCGACCCGCTCGGTCACAATGTCTCGGAGAATAGGCGATCCACCGACCGCTTAATTCCGAGGGTCTTGGTGCTCGGATTCGTATTCTTGGCAGTGACGTTGCGTTTACTCCGCCCGTCAGAGCCGGTGTATCTATATTTGTCAGGAACCTTACCATTGGCCTCGTTCTTCGAAGGCGGTCACCGGAAATCCCCAGTCGATATCTCGGGACTGCCTCCCTATCAGTTTACTTATCTGGCAGGCCAAGATTCTTTGCATATACCACCATCCTGGGACTGGATGCCCAAGGATGCTGGCCCAGGGTTTGAGGATTGGAAGCCCAAACTTCCCAACGCGAATGAATCGGTTCACTACAGCCCACAAAGAAATCCCCTGCATATTTCCAACTTACAGCAGCCAATCCTGGAGTCTATTCAAGGCGTTCTCGCGGACGGAAGTGTCAAGATCAAACATGTGGTCCTGCTGAAGCTCGAAAGTGCTCGCGCAGACACATTCCCCGTGCGCAAGGACTCGTTCCTGTACAATCGCATCGCGGAAACCTATGATAATGGTGAAATACCCAAAGAGGTCCAAGATCGCATTGCCAATCTCACTCGCACGGCCGAGTTCTTGACCGGCTTTCCTTCTGGTTTCCAGCACAACGACACCCTCCATGCAGGCCACAAAGCCTACGGTGGTCTCAGCGCGAGCAACGCCTACACTACCTCCACCTACACCCTCAAGAGTTTGGCCGGTACACTCTGTGGAGTGACTCCGCTAGTTGCTGATTTCAATCGCGAGTGGGAACACCACATCTACCAGCCCTGTCTGCCCCACGTCTTTGAAATGCTCAGCAACCAAAAGGGCATCACCAGCGACACCGAAGACTTCACCCGATGGCCCTGGCACTCAATCTGGATGCAGTCCGTCACCGAAGGTTACGATAATCAGGATAAACTGACCCCGGTCTTGGGCTTCAAGGACAAGTACACCAAGGAGATCATCGAGAGCCCCGAAGCAAAGCATTACCCCGTGAAATCCGAGGAAGTCAACTATTACGGGTACGCCGACACCGAACTACGCGCGTACATCAGCGACGCCATCGATGACGCTGAGCGCGACCACAAGCGTCTCTTCCTCTCTCATTTGACCGGCACCACCCACCATCCTTGGGGCCTGCCCAATAACACCTATGAGCAGATCCTCGGCTCCACTAAAGGCCACAACGAAGATCTCAACCGGTATCTTAATGCCGTCGGCTTCCAGGACAAATGGCTCACCGAAATTATGGGTATTCTAGAAGAAAAGGGCGTCGCCAACGAAACCCTTCTTGTAATGGCAGGCGACCACGGTCTCTCGCTCCCCAACGACGGCGGAATCACGCCTTACGATAATCCACACGTCGGCAGCTTTGCCGTGCCCATCGTCCTTGCACACCCGCAACTGCCTGCTCTTGAGATCAGCGCCCCAGTCATCAGCGATCAGATCGTCCCTACGATCCTGGATTTGCTTATCGAGTCCAACTCACTTTCCAAGAAAGCTACCAAGCCAGCGAAGGATATTCTGTCTCTGTACGAAGGCCAGTCGCTCATCCGCCCGCTCATTCAAGAACAGAATGGTATGCAGGATTGGCAGTTCACAGTCATGAACACTGGTGGTTCATGGCTTGCGGTCCGATCCGCCGCCCGACCGCAGTACAGACTCGTCATCCCGCTCGTCAACGACGTTGAGTGGCGATTTTCCGATCTGGGCACCGATCCCTATGAGCTGAAGCCGATCTCAAGGTTCAATCTTGCGGATTTGGCCGCTGTGATTCACAAGAAGTATGACGAGGAAGTCTTACAATGGCTTTTCGACGCAGCATATGTGACGAATTGGTGGGTTGGAGAGAACTGGGCTCGGTATAGATTCCATCCTAAGAATCATGGTGATGAGTGATTTGAATATTGCTCTTGGTGAATTTGCAACACTCATTGGAAGTGGAGACCGGTCTTTCGGTTCTAAGTCATCATACCCTGCTGGCTGGGTTTTGTTTTTGGACATCAAGTTCTCGAGAGACCTCCATACATCCAGCGTCGGGGTCGATCCCCAGCACACATCTCTCATCGCAGTCGGTAGATTGGAAGATCTCATTTGGGACCTGCGCATGTATATTGAGGCCCATCCATCTTGATCATATTTTGGATTCGACTGTGATACCCATCCTAGACAAAGATTTGGATGATACTGTCTATTTATAATAATGTGGCGATAGCATTAATACTTCGTTGTCATCTATTTTAGTTAGTGAATGACTCCTTGGGAGGATTGGAGTATACATTGAAGCATAGGATGACTGAAACATCGCATTGCATTGATATTAGTTACCTGGTCTATATGTTGTGTAAAGAAGAAAAACTAAATCTGGGTATAGCCCCGAGGATTCATGATAAGGTTGTATTGCTGTCTTAACATGCGGATCAATACCTATAAAAACTTTCATTCCTCCTGGGGTCCTTCGTCCCGATGAAGCTGTTTCAAGGCTGTTCTCCAGTAACTTGAATGATGTTGATCTACGCCATGCCTTTCGGGATGAGAAAGATCTTGGGCCTGAGGTCACGCGATGTACCTTCTACCCAGCAGATTTCTGCCGGCTGAATTTATGCCGTGTCCGGCGTAACTATTCTTGGTCCCCAAAGTCCCTGAAAATAGCCTGGTCGATTCGTTCCCGCGATTTGACCTAGTCTGGCCTAAACTGACTCCTAGAGCAGGAAAGCATAACAGCTTCAGTGTAGGGTAGCCAGGCCGGCAGTGATGTGCCGTGGGAGGTCTTGCTGTAGATCCAAGTTCGATAACATGGAACGAAGACAGGTGTTGTGAATGGATCGTTATGTGGTAGAACATGATTCGATCTTTGCGAATGGAGGCAATAGCTTTCAGGGCTGGACTGCCTTGCTGTAGTCATTTTCACTCCGAGCTTTCTGCCTGACACGATCAAAACTCCCATTGCCTTAGGTTGTTTGTTCCGATGTAAAGCCGGAAGGTGACTGAGATCATTGACGCGTAATACCTTCCTGGCTACCATCTGACTTGTCTCAGTATCCCTTAAAACCACGGCACCACTCTGAAAAAAAAAAAAAGAAAAAAAAGGAAAAAGCCATTGTAAATGGCTGAGTGGTCTAGCCCGTCCTGCTGGTTCACCATTACGAACGGCAACACGAGGACGATGGGCTGCAATGCGTCGATATCGCAAAGTTCCCGAGGTAAAAGTTAACTCCAAGTTCTAGCCACCGGAGTGTCTGTTCAGGCGAAACATAGACTAATAGTGTAGTTGATCAAGGAACCACTTGTTGGAGCCATAATGTGCACCTGAGCAATTGGGAAAGGCCACAAAGTGGGCCTGGTTATTTTCGGTCTTCGTGTCGCAATGGTAGTATTGGATAGTCCGCATGGAAATCGTAAGCCACGGTCATCTCTGCATCAACCAAGTGAGCCCATGCCTTCTTCTGACTTGCTTCATGGCATGGCAGTTTCACAGTCGAGCTTCGTACATCTTGGTTGATGGTATTTCAAAGCAACCCAGATTCGACTCTCCTGGTTGAATGTTCGCCCTGTTGTGAAAGACTTCCCAACGAAGAGGGGCCGCCAGGATAACTCAGAATAGATTCCAACATGAGCTGGCATAGCTGTATCTTGTCGTAGCCCTCCTGCGCCACAATCCCAGCAACCTGTCTCCTGATTGAGCTCATGCGTTTCTCACTGCAGTTCAGTCCCATTGCCCGCCTTCTCCTAGATTCTGTCACTCCTTCTGTCCCGTAGAACTGCCATTTAGCAGGCAACAGCACATTGACGTCTCTTCAGAAGATTCATAGATCAGTCATAGATCAGATTTTAGATAAACAGTTCCGGAAATCCTCGTCCTGGGTATATTGTGAGAGTCCAGAACTATTATCAAATAAAAGTCAGCACTGGCAGATCAATCATGTCCCCGTCAATGCTTCTTGATCCACTTACATTTGTCTTGAATCAATCCTCTTGGGACTTGAAGTGACTTGAAGTGACTCGAAGATGTCTTCGTTTTGCTTTCCCCAGGAGCATACTGAGAAGGGAGGATCTCAGCGCGCCATAGGAGGCAGCAGGGGCACCTGGATGGTTGATGAAGAAAGAGAGGAAAAGAGAGAGGAAAAGAGAGAAAAGGAAGCCTTTTATAGTAGTCAAAACTTCTGCCTAGAATGTCCGTTTGTCTTCTATAGTCAGTAGTATATTTGTATTCATTGGTGATTAGAAATTTATGTCGAGATTATCTGTACACACGTGTAGAAAAGGGGTTCAACCACTAGAGTATGCGTTGTTTGTAAGATTTGAATGTCAGATTGATACCGCAGAACGATGGCAGTAACTAATGGAGGTAAAATCTTGTGAAGCAGTGAGCTAACCACATAGGCATGCTCTCAAGGGCTGACTGAAAACTCAGGTCTAGTTTGTGAAGAAGTGAATTGATCTCTTAACATTCAAATGATATTCTGCACTGGCCACACCACAAGATATTGACCTTTTGTCAGTCCAGCCTGTAAAAGATACATGTGCAATATGGAACTCATAAATCTACCTGAAAAAGTAAATCATCCATCAACGTAAACACTAGTCACTGCTATCTAGACTACGGCTTGCGAGCCAAAAAGGGATGCTTCAGCGCCTCCGCGGGTGTAATACGCTTCTCAGGATTCAGAGTCAGACACCGATCCAAGAAATCAAAGAACATCGTCAACTCTTTCACATCAGCATCTAACATTCCACGGGTACCCTTGCCCGTCAACCGCGTCTTCAAGTCACGCGTGGGCTTCTTGAAATCCATGATGCGAGTAACAGGTCGACCGGTGAGTTTGTCTTCTTCTATGCTGTGGAAATTAAGCATGTCATCGAAATGCAGGTGGGCGAGAGACCCACGACGGAGAACCTTGGGCGGGTATTTTCCACGGCACTCCATGATGGACTTGAGCATCTGGTTGTTGTTCCGACCAGTGAAGAGGATCTTGCCCGTGTACAGCTCGAAAAGGGTACATCCGATGGACCAGACATCAATGGCATGATCGTATGGAATGCCCAGAATGATCTCCGGGGCACGGTAGAATCGACTAACCAGATACGGCGTAATCTCATTGTCGGAAGCGGGAGATGCGGACCCCAGATCGCAAACCTTGAGTATGTTGCGCTGTTCATTCACGAGGAGGTTGTCGGGTTTCAGATCGGCATGCAAGATGTTACACTTGCGAAGGAGACTCAAACCAAGGAAGATCTGCAGAGAATAGGCCCGAATCGCGCGCAGGTTCAACCCAACATCACGACCGAATTTCTTGAGCACCTCTCGAAGATTCATGCTCAGGTTTTCAAACACCATGCACAGATGGCCTTTGTGCTCGAAGTAGCGTTCGAATTTGATCACGTGCTTCTTGTCTTCGGGGTCGGCCTCGCGCAGCTGCTCCAAAATCCCAATCTCTTTCATGCCGGCTTTGCGCATGGTATCGTTCTGGCGGATGATTTTTATTGCCACGAGAGCTCCCGTCGTGGAATCGGTAGCCCGGACAACAGAAGAAAACATGCCCTTACCGAGGGTTTGCGTGACATGGTACCGGCCGTTGATCAACTCACCGATACGGAGGTTGTAG
This sequence comes from Penicillium tannophilum, assembly GCA_028829675.1. Taxonomy (NCBI): domain Eukaryota; kingdom Fungi; phylum Ascomycota; class Eurotiomycetes; order Eurotiales; family Aspergillaceae; genus Penicillium; species Penicillium tannophilum. Next base: position 1,287,693 of record JAQKAK010000001.1, on the reverse strand, counting down.
TATCCTTCGGGATCATCCCAATTGTCCATCATGCTGATGTCCAATTCCTTGGCTTGCGGTATGGCGGACATTGCCGATGCGTGGGTTGGTTGTCCCTCCTTCTCTTCGGCAAACATGTCGTCGTCGTCTTCTGCAAACATATCATAAGGATCCTTTGCAGGAACTGGGGGTTGGTGAGGGGGAGCATCAGGAATAAGAACATCCTGCTTTACAGTTTGAGTCTCATCGTATGCTGCAGATGATACATCCTCTTTTGTGCTTTGACTACCATCACGTTTCTGGGTCTCCGCTTTCATGTCCACTGTAGGATCATAATCTGCAGCCGAGGGTTCACCGTCATGTGGCACATTTGAGTTGGCTAGATCTGTATCCTTGCTGATTTTGAATTCAGCGAAAGCTTGTCCAATTTGCCCATTGGGTGTCTGTGCTGGTGAGAAGGATGGAGAGTCTATAGTGGTGAATCAAGGTCAGTCATATTCATTATGCTTCGGATTGAGAAACCTACCGGCCGTATCTGGTGCACTGGTTGGCTCTGTGCCAGGAGTTGATGAGTCCGTATCGCCATCTCCAGCGTGCACCGCTTGCAGATGCAAGGGTGTTGCTTGGGTTCGATACTTCGCCCGAGTGGCCTCACGACGTTTCCGACGTGCCTCTAAGGCAGCAGCTTCGTCAATTGGCTCAGAAGGCTGCGATTCCTCTGCAACATCCGAAGAAGGGGGTTTCACACTGTAGACTTGATTAGTTCATCATTCTTAGGACGGCCGCAACGAGTAACATACTTATCGGCGAAATGAACACGGGAAGGAAGAGCCTGCTGCACCTGAGTTGATTGTGTTTCAGCACCAAGCTTGGAATCCCGAGAGCCAGCTGGGGTCTTTCCTTCACCCACTACCTGACCAGAGGAAGGACCACGTCCATTGCGGTCTGCTGGATGCGCATTTGAGTCCGGCTCATCATAACGTTTCTGCTTCCGTGGATCGCGATACGGAGATCGTTTACGAGTGCGCTGGCGCTTATCTTGGCGTTGGTCGTAATCATCCGTATACCGTAGGCCATCACCATATGTTTCTTCCCGGTCATAGTCGTGATAAGGCTTGTTGGGTCGGCGGGAAGGGCCTCGGTCTTGTCTGTCGTCATATCTGGACCCATAACGGGAGGATTCGTACCGGGAGCTCTCGTACTCATCATCGCGCCTGCGCTTGTAACCTCTATCTCTGTTTTCACGGTACGGCGAGCGAGAGGGAGATCGAGATCGCGATCTCGTCCATGAGTTGCGTCGGCGTGGTGATCGGCTGCCTCGCGATGCAGGGGATCTGGGCGCACTAGCTCTGGGGGGACGGTCAACGCTGGTGCCATTAAGAGGAGTTTGTGACGCAGTTGCCTTCAACTCAGAACCTGTCTCGATGATCTCACCCTCAGAAGGGGTCGATAGAGATCTCGACCTTCGGTGTGATGCCATTGCCGACAGATCTGCAGCCGAGAACTTTTTTTCTTGCGGCCTTTGGAGGAGGCTTCAAAGGGTGAAAATATGCTCAGTTAGCACGAGCACAAAAGCGTTATTGTATCTTCAGGGATGTTTGAAAGTCCAACCGGCTTGATAGGCCTGCCTTCACACCAAAGCCTTTATGCAGCTTTGATTATCCCAGGCACATAGTTCAGTGACTAGGTCTGTGAAAAGAAACGGGACGCGCTAGAATTCGATAAGGACGAATCACGCGTGGATGGGAAGAGAGGTAATGGAGAAAGAGAAGTCGCGCGATCTGCTCTGAGATCTGGATCGACGATACGCCGATTTTGCCATCCCGGATATAGCAGGCGGTCTGTCTAGTTCCCCGCCTGCATAGATAAACCGTTAAAAAAAAACTTTGGCATTCGCCATCAACGTACCCCTCATTCCACTCTCTCAACTCCCACGTTCAATTAAATCCTACAAAAATGGGTGGCGCTAGCAGAGAAGGTGAGCATAATTTACCCTTCCCATCTTTTCACCCACGAATAGGCCACTAATCTTCTTTACTAGGTGGCAAGGTCAAGCCCCTCAAGGCCGCAAAGAAGGAGAAGAAGGAGCTTGATGAGGATGAGCTCGCTTTCCGTGAGAAGCAGAAGGCTGGTATGTACTCCCCTACACTGTTCTTTACCGGGCGTTCAACTGACACCTCGGCGCAATAGATGCCAAGGCCAAGAAGGAGATGGCCGAGTCCGCCAAGGGCAAGAAGGGACCTCTGAACACCGGCCAGCAGGGTATCAAGAAGTCGGGCAAGAAATAAATTCGGAACGGAATGCTGCTAGGCGCATATCACATGGAAGGACTTGGTCCTCGACATTTTACGACTCAAACGAATCTTATCACCAATGAGAGCGCAATACATTCTTCCACCCATGCTATACCCACCGACAGTGTTTCGGTTTGATGTTTACATATCTATTGTGGGTTGATGTACATTTCTGTATAGAATAGGTTGAAATTGTTTACAATTAAACCCGCAAGATCATCTTTTATTAATCAGCCCGAAAAAAACATGGTACTAAATGAACAAGCACCACTGAGAACAGGTCACAGGAGCAAGTCAATACACCGGGTATCCAAACTAGACAACAAAAAGACGCCCAGAAACCCCAAGATTGGGAAACAATAAGAAAAAGAGAATAGAAAGACAAGGGGCCTAGATGTTATGAGATTCTTCCACCAATTCATTTGATAATCAGCTGGTGACACGCTTCACCCACAAAGTACTGCCATCCCCATTGTTATTCTCATCCAATCGTCTCCACGCCCGAGCGGCCTTCAGCCCAAGCTCATGCTCCTCTCTCTTGATCTCGGCAATGTCATTCTCGATGCTCTGGACGCTCCTTTTCACCTCTTGTTTGGCAGCAAGGTCATACGCAACATTGTTAGGTTGAATGACTCGGGTCAACTCTTTAATCACTGTTTCCAGATTGATCCGACGCCGTGCGAGTCCATCTCGTTTGGCTTCCAGAGCCTGGATGCGATCCACTGGATCTGTAGGAGGTTGAGCCACTGGATCTGGCCCCTGGGCAGCCTCTGCTGGAGTCGGCTTCCTAATTGGCTTCCTTGACACAGGCATGGTGATGGGAATTGGGCGTCGGCGGGACATGATAGACGGGGTATCGTCCACGGCTTCTGGTGCGCCACTTGAGTCGGGCTGTGGGCTTTCCCGTGGACTATCCCGTGGACTACCCCGTGGGCTATCTCGCGGAGTATCTCGAAGGCTTTCACGTGGACTGGGATTGTCGGGCTCCGGGATAGCAATGCTACCACCAAAGTCGGCGAGAGATTGCGTAGGCAGCAGGGTATCAATTACCGTGTCAATTTCTGGTAACGGTTTGGTATCTCGTTGTTCCCGCCATTGCTTAGTATGAGCTTCTCGTGGTGCTGGTTTCTTCGGCAACGTCTTTGGACTACCGGCAGTGATTGTCGTCACGGTAGTCGGAACCAAACCAATATGAGATAGCTGTACACCTGCGTTCGCGCTAGGACGTTTGGAACGCACTTCACTAGGAGTCACCCGTGATGCGGATCGATGACCTCCGTCCTTAGTTTTCTTATCTTTTCCTCTGATGGGTACAGGGATTTCGCTCTTGTAGAAACTACCGCTTCGACTACGGGCTTGGGCAAACTCCTTTATGGGCAAAAGCTGTTCGCGCCCCCAGCTCAAAAGGTTGGATGCAGACCCAGTCGATTTATGAGAAATGTTATTCTGCGGGTTGGCTTGACCAACCTTTCCAGCGGTCGTGGTGCTTGGTTCGCCAGAATGGACATGCCGGCGTGCACCACTTGGGTGTTCAGGTGGCGCTTTGGAAGGCGGATCCTTGGATATTGGTGGCGGGGAAAATGATCTAAAAGTTGGTTCATGAAAGGATCCTTCCGGCACGGATTCCTGACTAGCATTGTGATTTTCAAAATCCCTGCGAATTGGTGCGCCAGGGCCCGCTTCCAGCGAATGTTGCGTTGGCTCAGCCGGCGAATAGTTTTCTATGGCGGATGGAATTTGCTCTGGCTCTGCCACGAATGCAACAGCCTTCTTTCTGCGTGGAGGTGTAGGCGCTGCGGGTGGAGATGGTGGAGTATCAACATAAAGCGCATGTAAATGAGCATCGGCGTAATACTCCCCAGTCGAAGCTCTTTGTTCCTGGCGCGGGAAACCGTTTGACTCATCAATAGGTGATACACAGAAGCTGCTTCCACTGTCATTCACAGTCTCTAGGGTGGGCGACGCCATAGGGGAAACGGCAGAGTATCGCCATTCATTGCCGTCCTGTGCAGTAGCCAAAGCCTCGCTGGCCCGAGTTGGGGTGCTGTTCTCGTCATCCGACCCCCTAGTTGAACTATTAGATGAATGTATACTCGAATAGTCACGGGAATACCTACTCGGGTAGCGAAGGCAGGTCCTTGGAAACGGGCTCTATCCGCTTTGAATCCACATGCGCCGAGTTGTTATTGCCCGATGTGGGGTTGCCCATTCCCCGCGATCGATTCAGTCCCTTCGACCACATCTTTTGTTTGCGACGATCGGGGTGGGGATAATGTCACTGGTTGCAGTATCGTGAACCGGGGCTGGTAAGAAGGGTCTGGAAAAATGAATAAGCTCACCTCGGTCAACGAGGTGAGATGAAAGGGAGAAAGTAAAAGAGGCCGGGCTAGCCGGATCAAAGAAAGTAAGGTCTGACGACTGACCACGGGTGCCAGCGCGGGGTGAGCTACGAGAGAAAGAGGAAAAGGGAGAAAAACGAAAACTAGACCTCCAGTTGTGAGAACAGCATGGCATCACCAGGTGGAGTACGCATAAATTAAAATGGGGGCGATGACCAAGTGGAGTAATAACAATGGAGCTTTCAGGAACTAAAAGTTTCATGTTTAGGTTTGGGCTGATTGACGTTTCTTTCTTTAATTCGCTCTATATAGCAAGAGGCTGTATCATTATGCGCCCATATCTAGCATGATTGGTATTCACTTCATCTGTTCCAGTTGACTATAAGTCGATCTACTGCTGCAGCGCATACAAATGTGACCAAAATAGAAACGATCACGTGATACAGGGGACGTTGACGCTAAAACCTTAGGAACATGGGTTCCGTGGCTCACTTGGATAAAGCATCACTGACGTGACATACTTCTACATATTTCTTTTAGAGTTCATATCGAGGGACAAACACTTGGACTGTTATTGACAGCATACTTATTGAAAATGACCCGAAAATAATAAGCGGCCCCCAATTTCAGAATTGTCATGTCATCGTGATCCGGAGAACGTCATCGCAGAACTTCAAGATACTTTCATCTTCAACTTTCTTTGCTAAGACCAGAAGAGAGAAAAACAAACATTTGGAACTCAAAAGCTATTAAGAAAGACAAGATTTAACCAAACAATTCATCGCATCTCCGACCTTCACAGCTCACTGCGAGCGCGCTCGGTCTGCTCGGATGCCTTCTCGCGGACTTTTTCAGCGGCTTCCTGGCCCTGGGCCCGACCACTGGAAGCACCGATCTTCAGTTGCTCCAAGGCCCATTGCAGGGTGTCCACGACCTTGGCATAAATGGTGTCCTGGGGGTTAGTTGTGCCATACTTGAAGTAGGTAGCGCAACGACGAGCGGCAGCTCGGAGCTCGTTGATGTTGGAACCTTGGTACACCGGAATACCGTATGAGTCCAGGTATTTCTTGAGATCAGATTGCGACCACTGCTCAAAGGTGGCGTCTTTGGCCTGACCGGTAGCCTGTGCGGCAGCAGCAGTAGCCGATGCGTATTTTTCGCCGCCGACCTTGGAAGCCTGGTCATAACTTTCCTGAGCATATTTAGCCAATTCTTCCCGAGAAGCATCGGCCTTCTTCGCAGCCTTGGCGTTGACAGCAGACAAATATTTACTAGCAGGGAGATTAGTCATTGTCAATTGTTCTCTCTTCGCGAAGAAAACTTACAGGAGATGCTCCTTGTCCCAAGTGTCAAAGTTGTACTGGTTCCATCCACCAGCAGCCCGGTGCGCATTAGCACGTACAGCGGCGACGAGTTCATCACGCTTGCCAGCCTGAGGAACCGGGACACTACGCGCATCAAGGAATGCCTTGAGGCGGGAGTCAGACCACGTCTTGACAGCAGCATCGAGCTGATCCTCTGCTTTGAGCTTGACATCGTCCGTTGCCCGGGCATACTGGTTTCCAGCCTTGGTAGTAGCGGCACCGATAGCTTCGGAGGCAGCAGCAGATGCACTGGCAGCCTGATCGAGCAGATAAGCGCGGTGCTTACGAGCAAGGGCAATAAGCTCATTGCGCTTGGAACCTTGCGGCACTCGCACATTGTTCTCATCGAGGAATTCCTTAAGCCTGGAGTCGGACCAGGCGTTGAAGAGTTCTTCACTCAGCGATGCCTTTGCAGCTTCAGCAGACGCACTGGCAGACGCAGTGAGGGCGCGTGCCTGGAGACTAGCAGCTCGGGAGTTGCGGCGCACCATGGCGATGAGCTTGTCGCGGCTGCTAGGCTGGGGAACGGGCCATCCGCGCTCGTCGAGCCATTCCTTCAGATCGGACTCGGACCACTGTCCATACAACCAGTTACCAGGGTATGCGGCCGTCTCACCAACCTTTTGGGCGACATTTTCGTAGTTTTCACGGGCGGTCTTGATGAGGACGTCACGCTTGCGGGGCTGAGGTGCAGGAATGCCGTGGTAATCAAGGAATGATTTCAGTTGTGAGTCCGACCAACTTGTGTACTGTTAGTTTGGTTTGGCGTGAACCGACGAGTGCATGAGCCAACTTACGTATCGAACACCCATTCTTTAGCATATTGAAGCTCGTCCGAGAGCTGATCAGCGACTGACCCAAGGGGCTTCTGTACCTTGGAGTCCCAGTTGGACTTGACCAAGTTTTCGAGGTCCTTGCGGTCGGCGGGAGCAGGGTAAGGAATGTCTGGATACGATGTCAATTCTCAGATCACAACATGATCTTCAAGTGGGAAACAGGACTTACCATGATCCGATAGCCATCTCTCAAGCTCTGTCTCATGCCATTTATTGTATACTAGAGTATTGGTGTTAGCGTTGGAAAACATGGACTGTTCTCTCTAGGCAACGAACCAGCTTTGCTCCACCAGCTCGAAGCTCCTACAGCTTCGGCGGTCGCAAGGAAAAACACCAGGCCAGTAGCCAAATGGAGTTTCATGGTGGCTTTGGTATTGAGTTTCGATGAAAGCTGCTGAAGTAACTAAATCAGTATTGCAATTGTCTAGAGACCACTTCTATCAGGGGAGGGGAGACAAACCCAAGAAAGATTGAAAATCAAAAGAAAGAAACAAGCAAGGCAGGAGCATGAATTCCCTTAAATACGAGGGGTCAGATCTCGCCTTCAAAGAGTGATGCAGGCAGGGAAACAACAGCAGGGATGATCGTGCAGTGACGTAGTTGGGGAATTTGCCTGGTTCCCTAAGTGCATGATTCATCGAGTGGCTCATTCTTCCTAACAAATACAATAGCGTCATCTGATTATCTTGTTTCTTATAATGAAGCTCCTGGCACAACCATCCGACTCAACATGGGTTTTATGGTAGACATTAGACGTGCCTTTTTGCTCAATCTTTTCAGCTTCTACGTTGGGCTCCACTTTGTGTCACCGTGGGACTGGTACTTGGAGGAGAGCTTTGAACCCTCGTATTCAGGCCAACCAATGATTTAGAGCTTAGATCTAGTTCTTAGAGCGAACAGGGTTTTTCAAGTAATTCAAGATCAAATCTCCACTCTGAGTATTACACAGTAAATTGATCATGAACCCAGGGATTCTTCCTGCCTTGTTGCCTGAGGCATTAAGACATCCCCATCCAATCAGCGCCTAGTTTCTATATTTCAAATGTAAGGATGTATGAGAGAGTGAATTGAAGTCGACTCTGCAATGATTGGGAACGACCGAAGACCAAACACTCATTCAAGTGCGCAGAGCCTTGAAATCCAACGGAAGGCACGTGTTACTATAGCTTATTCCACTCCAACTAAGTAGCTTCTATTATCTATTACTCTCGATCACATACACACACGCACATACACACACACCCTCGGGTTCTTTCTGAGTCTATACCATTCTTCGTCTTGCTTCTATGAGCATGGTGTACGCCCCTTCTTTTACCCCCGACATTGCTATTAGTGAGGTCAAATTGGTACCCAGGAATCGTTCAACAAAAACGAACAGACACTGGAAGGAGAATTTGCACCATCTATGAAGTATGTTCCGATCATATGATGTTTGCTTTTCTCGAGATCGATGATATGTCCCAGCCTCTCAGGTCAGCTCACTAAGCATATTTCATCTGTTACCTCGGGCTAACATTTCCCCCAATGGTTTCCAGACTCGTCTTTTGTGTCGTAGACGAAATTTTGAGCTATAGTGAAGTTCTAGAAATACCAGCCTACTTTCTCCACCAGGCTTGTACAATATCTCCCCTGTACTTCAGAGAGTCTCCAAGGCAGGGTCATACCAAGAGCAGGTCTAGTGGCTGACGTACATTTCACGTGCCCAAGGCGGTGAGATGCGCTATACCTATACGGGATTAGCGTTAGAGCCCAAGGCGGGTAGCTATCAGTTGCGGGGACTGAGATCACTTCGATGCTTCTCTTTCAATAAACTCCTCTGATACCTTTCGTCCATGTGACGATCCATACATCCCATCATTTCCTGTGTGGAAATACAACCCTTTCAGCTAGAGCTATTAGATGTCATAATTTGGCTCCCAACATAATCTCAAATCCAATCAACCCCTTGAGAGCTAGACAGGTCGTCATTACCTACTAAGCAGGCTATGGATCCTTTATCACCAGTTTGCCGTGAGCTGGCCTCACCTGGCATCTTCCAATCTGTACTATCTGTGTATGTGTCCCCCCTGAATCCTAGATGGGTCTGAAACTGACCTCCGTCCCATACCAGCTTGATCATTTTCGGCATCCTCGGTTCCTATCTACCACAACACATTCGAATCATAACACGACGAAGCTCCTTCGGAATCTCACCTTACTTTGTGCTTCTCGGTACCACTTCGGGTACATCTGCTTTTGCAAATATTTTGGTCTTCCCCAAAACTGCTCAGGATGTTGCTTGCTGCAAGGAGATCGATGGGTTGGCCTGCTTCGCCGGGCTGCTAGGTGTTGTCCAAGTGGGAGCGCAGTGGCTAAGCTTCTTTTTCATGTGAGTAGAGCGATATAGATATTTGAAGGCGCAAACACCTTGCTAATACCGTCCAGTCTACTCCTCTTCGTGATCTATTTCCCAAGGGCCACCTCCGCCACCGACCCGGCCGCCTCTGTTTCTTCAACCTCCAGTGGCGCGACTTACCGCACTGCTCTTTCGATCACTGCTATTTGCCTCTTTCACGCCCTTGCTACATTGATCATCTCCGTGGCCTTTGCTCTCCGCCAACCCGCCGCCCTTCCGGCGTGGGCAAACTTCCTCGGCATTTTATCTGCCATTCTTGCGTCCATTCAGTACTTCCCCCAGATTTATACAACTTTCCGGTTGCGCCACGTGGGAAGCCTGAGCATTCCGATGATGTGTATCCAAACACCCGGAAGTCTAGTCTGGGCTGCTAGTCTGGCAGCGCGCGAAGGAGCCAAGGGCTGGAGTGTTTGGGGGGTCTTGGTTGTGACAGCTTGTTTGCAGGGAACTTTGTTAGTGATGGCAATCTACTTTGAATACTTCGGTCCCGACAGCAAGCCCAAGGGAAGCGCGAGCGAGGGTCCGGATGAGCAGGATGCAACAAATGGGGCTTTCCCGTCCGAGAGACCTGAGGTGCTGGGACGCGAACCGGTATTCGCGGAACAGCCTTCCGAAGAGACCCCACTGCTTCAGAGCCAGTGATTCTTTTCTACATGATAAATCCCACAAGGTAGTGGCCGGTGCCCGACACGAGGTAGAAGTCGGTCGTGCTACCTGGGTATGCATATATAGAAATAAACTCAGCAATGAGAATTCAGGGATCAAGTCAGTCCTGGAGATAGATAAGTAGCAAGGATTTTTCATTCCACCCTTGGTCTATTTTATTTGTCCCATGACCCAATGTATTGTATCCTGTACATCGGAATAAATTGAGTCTTGGGAGTGTCGTCCCAGTGCATATCACACCCACACCCGCAAGGAGATCCCTTTATCATCGCGTCGTAATGTCCTTCCGCGATTTACTCCCAATTAATTTAAACGATAGGGAAGGTCAGACGGAACATGTCGTTGGAAACCCAGAATCCACCGTTGGCCTCGGGCATGAGGTGGAATGTCTGGACGAAGTTCTGGGGTCGCTCCTCGCCGTCGGTCTAACAATTAGTTATGTCAGCTTGTCACTTTGAAGGCATTTTCAAGAGAACCGGTAGAAACTCGTCTTCACGTACAATGAGACCACCGACCACAGTCACAATGAGACCACCAGCAGGAGTGGGCTGGGTATCAATAGTCGAAACCTCGTGGCGGACTTGGTTGAAGCCTAGGGTCTGTTATATTGACTGCCTGGTTAGATCTTTGCGTGGCATAATTGGGCCCTTTGGTCCGATGGGGGAGGGGGTTAACAAACCGTGATCTTCTCCATGATGGCGGCTGCACCCTGGACCTGAGCCCTCTCGAAGGTGAGGTTCGACTCCTCACGCTGCCGGGTTCAAACAAACGTCAGTATATATCGCTCTGTGGTATATATTTCCAGCTGCAGCAAAGCAGACGTTGCGACGTGTTTGAGGGTGGTAAGGACTGAGCTTACGTAGAGCATTGCCAATTTTGTCCGATCGGCGTCAAAGTTGGTGTAGTAATAGGTGACAAAGTCCTCTATAGATTGAATGGTAAGTTATTTGACCACCAATTCGTATAAGCGGCTTAGCATTGAGCAGGAGTTGAATGGAGCGCTAGCGCGGGGCTATGATTATATGCTGGCGCATGTAGGACCAACGATTGGACAAAGAGGAAACATACTAGCGATGGTTTCGAAGTCTGCCATGAGAGGAATTGTTAGCTGGGTCTATTGTTTATCCAATCCCAAATGAACTTTTGTCATTTGGTATTTATAGGAGAAAGCCAAGCGCAACCTATTCACACAGGGCGAGGGGCAATCTATACCCCCGCTATCTGGTGGAGTTGGGTGACCTGAGAGAGGAATTTGCGGGAAGTGAACTATTTGAAACTGACCAGCCATGTTGACGGATTGTTTGGGAGAAATCTGAATGTGGGTGTGTAGAGAAACGAATATGGTGGGATGAAGGTATTTGTTGATGCGGGAGGGGTAGTGGAGGCACGAATTCTGTCGTTGGTGCCTTAGCGCCTTATGCGCCAAGAGAAACCAAATCAGCCCGATCACGAGTATATAAGTGAGATGAATGGGGTAGTGCGAACTGCTTGAAAGAACGATGTAATGTTTGGTCTCTTTTCATATAAGAATAATGATATGATAGGGTTTGTTTGGTATCATTTCAGTCATTAATATCTACCCTGATAATATTGTTCTACTTATGCTGAGTCCTCCGCAAACATGTCCTCGGCTTTTGGCCGTGGCTTTCGAAGGCGCCGAGATGCTGAGTCTGGTTCTTCAGGCTCTGCTTCAGGCTGTACAGACGCTTGACTCTTAAAAATCTCCTCGCCCGGTTCCAGGTTGGTCTGTTCTATGGGCTGATCATCTTCTGGGCCCTCAAGGTCGCTGTCTTCCATGGGAACGCCATCAATGTCACTCATGGATTCATCTTCTGGAGCATTGATGTTTGCAACATGATCCTGGGTCTCGGTTAAGCCCGGATGCCTCGATTCCAGATTTTCAGGCATAGGGTCATCGTCTACAGCTTTCCAGCTGCTCTTTCCCTTGAGGAAAGCGTTCTTGGCTTGTTCTGCCTCGGCTTTCTCCTTCTCCTTCTGTTGCTCCTCCTCGGTGAGCGGTGGCTGCTCAAACATTTGGACGAAATGCCCATGACTGTCTTGTGGGAAGACACACCATCCCTCCCACAAATGCAGAAGAGTACCGACGCTACGTTTCCATTTTTCGGCCTTGAGTCTGCCCCAGCTGAGATCTTTCTCGAGTCGGCCGAGGTGCTCAAAGACCTTGTGAGAGCGAAGAGAGGATTCAAATAGCTGCCGATATCGCCATGCGTGGCGTATGCCGCTGGTTGCTGATGAAGAAAGAATATCGGAGACAATGTACAGCCCAACCAATTTAGCGGAGGACAAATCCATTTTTTTGTGAGACGACATATTGGCACCGTCCTTGTTATCGTTTTCCGGGTCTGCTGCAGCCCTCTCCAACTCCCGGTCAGGGTTAGCTCCAGTGTATGCCAACGGGCTTAAAATGTTCAGGACAATCATGTCCACAACCTCGTCTGCCCCCGCGCCAGCGTGTTCAATTGCAAATGAGGTAATGCGAGCGACATCTCCCCTGCGGAGCTTAGCATGAGTCGTCGGCAATCGAGCCAAGAGGTGAGTGAGCTTGGCCTTTTGCATTGGGTTCATGTAGCCAAGTCCGTCTTGCTGGGCACTGATTCCTTCTGGAGGTGGGGCGCCGCCATAATTCCGTCTCTCATCCTCATTGTCAGAATGTTCTTCATCCGAGGAATTGTAGTCATCATCTGAAATAAACTCATCAAGATGGGTAGCATATTCAAATTTAATGCGACAATCGGGTGGGCTCCAGCTTGCTCCGCCTTCGAAGATCGAAGCAAGCCTATCATTTTTGCGGCCAGGCTGGGGTTGCGTGACAATCTGCCAGAGCTTCCATCGATAGTATACACCACCTGGGCTCCGTGCATCCCAAATCCAAGCCCATTTCTCATCCCTTTGCACCTCTGGTCGACTCATGAGCAAGGCCTCAAATTCAGGGCCGTGCTGTAAAAGGGCTTCCAACGTCTTGTGAATTAGTCTGAGCTGTTTGATCTCCAACGGTACTCTGACTTCCACTTGTGTGGAAGGTGCAACCCTTCCAATATTAGACCCATATGAGCTTGGAGGTGCGAAGCCTCCGCGATGAGACCCTGGCGGTGGAGCACGATTCAGGCGACCTCCATGAGTTGGCTGGATATTCTTTGCGCCGAATGGGAGAACACTAGCGGTTGAGGAGCCAAGACCAGTTGAAATATTCGAAGTGACCGCTGCAGACGAGAGATGCCTAGATAGGGAGAGGTAATATCCTCGTCCCAGATACTTGTTTTGCAAGGCACTGACAGCGTTGTCGATATCAGATGCAGCAGTATCACTCGCAAGGGTAACAATAGCCGCGGATGATTTTCGTTCTGTGACGGTTTGGCTGGATGGGCGTGTGATGTGTACATTGTCAACAACCAGAGGAGACGGAATCAATGCCTTTACCACTGATGGAGACGTTCCAGGTGGTAACAATGTTAGCTGCAATGTCGGCTTAGCTGCTGCTCTCTCTGAACTTTTGATATCGGCTTTCCGGTAATCTTCATCGTCCGATGGGCTGTTAAATCCAGCTGGAGGGCCAAGCGGACCTGTGGTTGTTTGATCGAATCCCAGTACACCCGGCGCCGTGTCGCGATTGCGTGATAGCGGTGCTAGCCCGTCATGCGTCCGTTTATTAGACGAATGTGGGGGCAGCCCTAGTGTACCTGGGCCGCTGTTGCGTGGACCAGAGTTTGTGAAATGCCGTCGCGCTGGCCCCCCTCCTAACCCTCCACCCCGAGTCGCAAATGAACCCGGTCGTGTATCGAAAGTCTTTGGCCCGGCAGGGGCGTCATCCTCGAATGATTTTACAAAGTCCTCGTAGACTGCCGCGGTTTCGGCCTTCTCCCGGGCGCGTTTGGCTTCGGCTTCGGCTTTTTGGCGCTCAAATAACGATTTCTTCGGCAGCGCAGAGAGTTTGGCGGAAATATCAGGGAAACCTTTCCCTTTTGGATCGTCGGGCATGATGTGTAGGAGCTGCTCCTGCAGCGGTAGGAAGCCTGCCTGCAGTTGACGTTGAAAGAGGATGATCTAGAGGAGGTGAAGCTGGAGTCCTTCCTGATTGGGGATGCTTATGGGCGGTGAGCAAGGCGGTCTCTCTTATCAGTTGTGTAGGTGTTTGAGCCTCAACATCATTTTAATCTATTGGGACATCACACCTTAAAACCCTTCCAATTGAACTCAAATCTTGGAATATGGCATCTTGCAAGCTTAGTCTATTACTTTCTTTATTGCAGGATTGGAAGATTTCTCTAGGCAATATCATATCGTTTCAGAATGCTATGGCCGAATTATGTTATGTGATCTGCTTCGCGCATTTGATCCGACTTGTTCCTCTCGGTTTAGACAAGCCCGAGCTAAAACTATGGATATGGACTACGTACCGTCACCTTTCACTGTATCTTCATAGAGAGATTTACCTGGGGCTGGAAAGAGCATGTGAATACGCTCGATGTGGTGTCATTCAAAAGGATCATGTAAGCAAAAGCATCATCCACTCTTCAAAGATGAAAGTCACAACAAGCCTGTGCCACTATACCAGCGTATAGCATTATCCAATCAAAAAAACTATTAGTGGCCAAAATGCTGCCATACGGTGCTAAATCTTCCGAACAGTCTTCATATCATGCTCTCATTCATTGCTGCTGCTCATCCTCAACCGTCTCAACATTCGCGGCAGTCGGCTTGCTCTGGGTCCCTTCTTCCATTGCAACGTCTTTGCTCACCGGGATTGAGACGTTGACCTCAGTGTTGCGGTGCAAGTCCATGCTATCCCTCTTGTAGATGTTCACGTAGATTGGGAAGATCAAAGCAAGAATATAGCCCATCATTGGAATAGCCATGGCAGTGTGGGCATTCACCTTAGTCTGTGGGAATAACGAAATTAGGTTTGGGCCACAATAATAAAAATAAAAGAACGACATACAACGACAGCTCCCATCATAGATGGGAAGACCATGCCACCAGAGATAGCTGCAACCAGTAAAGAGCCGCCAAGCTTGGTATGACGACCAAGGCCACGAAGTGCCAACGTAAAGATTGTGGCAAAGCAGAGCTATAAACTCAGTCGTCAAAAGGTGGTCATTTATAAAAGGTTAGTCCAGAGGTACTTACCGACTCAAAACACAAAACAAGAATAAGCATTGCAATAGAGACAGTACCGTGAGTAACCATAGCTACCACAGAGAAAATGAAGCAAAGAAACAAGAAAACGGTCAACATAATGCGAGGCTTGAATGGCTTCAGCATCATCAAGCCGCCAGAAACAAAGCGCATGAATGCGTAAAGACCTTGGGCGACAGATAGGAGGTCGGCTGGAAGAAAAAACTCGTCAGAAAATCGTGAAACGAATGAAGGGTCGGGGCAATAGCTTACAACTTGTCGCAGAGCTTCGGCCAGCCTCCTCACAGAAGTTGATAAAGTATCCAGCGACAGCAGCCTGTGCACCCACGTAGCAGAACTGGCTCCAAACTCCCAAGAACAAGGTGTATTGCTTCCTAAACGGACCAACATCCGAATCGCTGTCGGAGATTTGTCCCTCCAGCGCCTCCTGGTCGGCATCGGTAATTTCGGGGAATGGTGCGAGCCAGAAAAGGAATATGAGTAAGACAACGAAGCAGGCAACACCTAGGTAAGTCCACTGGACATTTTTCAGTCCAGCATCTGTATCGACTGTGTTGGCAAAGAAGACGCGAGATGCCAGAAGTGGGGCAATGAATGTACCGACTCCTTGCACGGCTTGTCCCAAGTTAAGTCGGATTTCGCTATACTTTGGGGGACCGCAAATGGCAAGGAAACTATAAAGCCTTGTTAAGAGGTCCCAATGACAAGAGTATGCTGTAGTGGGGAAACATACGGATCTGCAGCAGTTTCCAGAGTAGACAATCCGGCTCCCACAACCTATAGTTGGTTAACATAAAAGACCAATCGCAAATGAATAGGCATTAACTTACAAACATGCTACCACAGAAGCCTCCAAAGGACCTCTTCACACCACTTGGCCAGAAGAGGAGACATCCAACTGCGAGAATAGCCAGGCCTAGTTTGATGTTCATATTCAGTCAACCGTTCAAGAAGAGTCGGATAGTCTTACCAGTCATAAATGTAACTCTAAATCCATATTTGCGAACAATCCACCCGGAGATAGTCAACGGACAAATGAAGTATGCAGCGAAATACGAAGCCTGCAACCCAGATGATCTACCGGCAGTGATGTTCAAAGTAGTTTGAAAGTGCGAATTCAATGTATCCAACAACCCATAGCCAAATCCCCATAGAAAGAACAGAATCGTAACTTTGCGGTCATACCATTGTTAGGACATTGCCATAGTCTACAGCGTCAAACTTCACGACATACCTAATGCATTCGGAAGCAACGACTGTCGTAACGTCAAGTTAACAGCTGATGTGATAGCTGTGTCATCAACGGTAATCTTCCGTTTATACAAGCCCATGGTGAAAGTGGTTGCCGTGTGGAGAAGCTGAGGAGATGGTGGGCCTCCTGGCTAAAGATCTG
Source organism: Penicillium tannophilum (assembly GCA_028829675.1). Classification (NCBI taxonomy): domain Eukaryota; kingdom Fungi; phylum Ascomycota; class Eurotiomycetes; order Eurotiales; family Aspergillaceae; genus Penicillium; species Penicillium tannophilum. The sequence goes on along the minus strand of JAQKAK010000001.1, from coordinate 1,271,273 downwards.
AGACCTTTTGCGATGGGGAAATCTGACAGTGGAGCAGATCCCAACCATCTTATACATGACTCCCCGGATTCTCTGAAGCTTCATATGCAAGACTAGGAGGGCTTCGGCATCGGGGTAATGCACAGCGAGGCGTCGTTGGCTTCTGGTCGGCCGGTGTCGAGTGGTGTCGGAATACGTACTCATATAAGTCCTCTTAAACCAGTCATTCTGTCTCTGGGAGCGAAACAGCCAATCATGACGAAGGGGCCAACTACACTAGATCCCTTTGTGGAGAAGGACTGTGGTCCAAGACACACGACGTATCCATGCCTAGTGGGTGGTCCTTGTTGCAGGATTTGTGGAGAGACTGGGGAAGTGGGCAGGTGGAGCCGAAATATCAAAGCCGCCCAGATCGGGGTCGACGCTTTTAGCTCTGCCCGTTGGTGATTCCGGCTTGTTTGGAGATACCATGTATATTCAAGCCACAATAACTCTTTATATATCATTTACGATGAGATACTTTAGCATTTGCCTTTAGCCTTCTTAGGAGCGTGGTGACTTGGTAGCTGCAGCCAAGCACCTAGCCAAACATGGACGCGTCCACATCCCACGATTGGCCTCGGGCTTATGCGCAGTCTGATCGCTTCGGAGCAGCCCCTATTCGCCTGCCTCAGATCCACCCATTGGAGCTCTCCAGATCCCATAGACACACTCTAGCTCGGATATTCATACACCGATGTCCCGAATCTGACATCCGATTGGCCTAGGAGTGGGATGTTGAGACCAAGCAGATATTGGAACGTAAAGTAAAGTTTGACCGGCGCTGTTGCAAGGCCTGAGGTCGGACCACCTACCTGTGTTAGCGAGCCATAATACTAGAACCAGTGAGAGTGACTCTAATACTTCGAATGTTTGACAGAGCCATGATCTAGGAAAAATCCAAACAAATCACTCGCAGATACACCATGCAACACAACACGTAGCACAGTATGATAAGGCTTACAAGCACATACGCAGGTTCTTCTATAGCTATATACATTCCAGTCATTCGTTTCTCTATGAAAATCCTCACTTTAATCGTCTTCGGGCCCCATACTGCAGGAGTAACGCGGCAACGTCATCCCATCCTGCCTTGCGAGCTGCCTGAAGGGCATTAAGAGGCGGCTCCTCAGAATCAGCATCTGCTCCACTCTCAAGTAGCAACTGGACAACCTCATAATTACCCTCAGAAGAAGCTTTGAACAGAGCATTGCCATGCTCGTCTTTCATTCCTTTGGCATTGACATCCGCCCCGTTCTCGATCAATATCCGCACAATATCCAAGTGATCTTTTTCAGAAGCCATCACAAGTGCATTGCTGATATCACCCTTTGCGTTAACGTCTGCCCCGTTATCTATCAGAAACTGTGCAACCTCCAGACTACAAGTGTAGGCAAGAGAGTTGCCATATTCTCGTCTGAAGTTCACATCTGCTCCCTGCCTGACTAACAGCTGCACTATGTCCAGATTGCTCTTTTCACAAGCACTGTGGAGAGCAAAATTCGTTCCCTGTATATTGACATCTGCCCCCTTCTCCAACAACAGTTCCACCATGTCGAAATGGTCTCTTGTGCACGCTACCATGAGTGCTGTCATTCTACGACCGAAGGCTCCCGACAATTTGTTGACATTGGCTCCGCCCTCTATCAACATCTCTGCAAGATCTTTTAAGCCTGCTTCTGAAGCAATAAATAGAGGGGTACCTTTCACCGTGAAGTCACCTTCAGGGCTTGCATCAGCTCCAATTTTCAGTAATAGCTTCACGACCCCGATGTGTCGGCCTTCGGAAGCAGCGTGAATTGGATACTCATTCTTACCACGTCCCATGGTGACGTCGGCGCCATTGTCCAACAGTAGCTGGACTATTTCTTCGTGGCCTTGGGATGAAGCAATATAAAGAGCGGTCTTACCTACAGGAGGGAAGTTTTGAGAAGTTGTACTGACACTATCAGGAGATAGGACGGAATCGTAAAAAGCAGGAGGAGTATCAGGACAGCTTCGAGCGTTGACATCGGCATTGTTCCTCAACAAAAGCTTCACAATCTCTTTGTGGCCCTCTTCAGCTGCAGCATAGAGAGCAGTGGGGTTCTGGTATCCTTCGGCATTGATATTTGCCCCATTCTCTAGCAGCTGTTTTACCAAGCATGGAAGATTTGCGGAGGACGCATGCAATAGAGGAGGAGTTGTCTGATGCTTGAACCTCCGAAGCCCGAGGCGTCCATTAGTTATCATGCAGTAAAGCCCATCCCAGGCTTCATATGCGTGATTACTACCCACGAAAGACACAATGTCTTCAAGAGCTTCCTTTTCAGTGGGCCTTGCATGATCGATCCAATGTCGAGTAGAATACAAGGCTAGTGGAAAGTCTGCCTTGAATTTCTGAAGAATGTGGGTATTGTGGGCACTGAAAGCACCGTAACCCATAAGCTCACCCCAGAAAAACTCGGATTGTGTGTAGATCTCTCCAAGCGCCTTTTTATCAAGACATGATAAAGAAGTCAGACAGACCATCAACATCTGACGATGAGATCCGAGCATATCCAGCCGACCCTTCCACTCTCCTTGTCGCTCTCGATGGGCAAGAAATTCTCTAGTCGTCTGGTGCATAAAGAACAGTTTCGATCCATGAATATTAACAAGGAGTCCGCACAAGTCCTTCACGATATCTCTGAATACCTCTGGCCCCCACATATCTGACACCAAGACAGGCTGAGAATTCTGTTTTGCCAGTACTGTAGTCAAGGCCATATTGGCTTCATCTAAAGTCAAAGGTTCCATCGCAGCAAGCAGAATTCGCAGAAGGGCCTCGGTACGCGCCGGACTCTTGCTTCGGGCCAAGATCTTCTCATATGCCGACGAAAGCTGCTCAGGCAAATCCTCCAGAAGAGCTTCGACATCAGATCGGCGGCCATATTGACTCGGGTTTTCCTCAACGATGTGGAATGTGAGATGCAGCCAAAGATATGTACGGTTTTCCATGGCTTTTAGTCGCTTTGAAATTCGTTCACGATCCTGCGAGTTGAATGCACCCGTGATGTCATTTAACTTGTAGTCAATGACTCGGTCGATATCCTTGGCAATCTCCACTGACTTCTCGTCCCCATCGAAGCGGAGGTATGCTACTGACTCAGGGGACTTCTTGAAAGAAGCCTCTAAATGGGCATATGGGCGACTTGTGATCAGAAACTTGAGCTTTGAAGTTAAGTGCGACTTGGGTTGAGAGTAGTAGTCCCTCAAAGCATCAATCAACTGTCGTGCACTACTCTCATTGCACTCATCCAGCGCATCAAGAACACAAACAACTTCCCCAGCCTCTTGCAGGCTAGCACATCGATTGAGAAGTCGCCACAGCTCTGAAAAATTCTTTCTCAGCGCCACACCGAATTTTTTATGGCTGTCGACTGCAGCCCCGATCAAAGCCCCAGTGGGATCTTGAATGAGGAGTTGATGGAGAATTGCACTCAAGGCGTTTGTGGCAAGCGTACGACTCTCGTCTCCATCATTGAAGAAAAAGTAACAGACGGTAGAGGTGGCAGGGGTAATTGACAATCGATTCTCATCAATTAAGGTGCGTGACAAGACTGATTTCCCACATCCCGGACCAGCAGTGATTCTCAACAGACAGGAAGTATCGCTGTCGCGCCAATTACGAAAGTTTTGGTCTTCGAAAAACCACTCACATGTGTCCTGAACACGGAGTGGAATGGCCTCTTTGTCATCCTCATACTGAGAAGCAAGATACTGCAAAAGCGCATTCTGTTGCTGATCTGCCTGTAGTTTTGAAGTCATGTTTTGTCCCTTTTCTAGAATTTCTCGAATTTCTCCAAGGATCTCCCGTGAACCTCGAATCTCTTGCAGGGTGCTGTCTCGGTTCTTGCGGATCTCTTCTGCCTCGAGGGGAGTAAGATAGGTGATACAAGCACTGCTCGCGTCATCAATCTTTGTTGTCATTTCCTCCCAATCGTGGGCACCCGCCACATTCTCCCATGCCCGAGAGAGTTGAGCCTTGGATAGATGACATATTGCCCGCGCCTGGTATTCAATTATTTGAGAGTAGAGCTTCGCCAAAGGCTCTCTGAGGGCCTTGTACTCCTCTTGGTGCTTTGATTCTAGGTTTCGCTTTTCACAGATATCCCAGTATATTTGGATCTCGCTAATCAGATTGAATCCTTTCAGCATTGCTTCGTTTTTCGTTATACTGCTAGAAAGGAGCTTTAAAAGTTAGCAGTGGCTTGGGTTTTGGAGGGCCATAGACATACTGGAAGAAACAAGCAGACACCGCCCCATGCTAGTGCAACGTGTGGTTCATTGCTGACGGCTTGCTGAATTATAGGAGCAGCCCAGATAACAAACTTGATCATCTTCTCGATCGGCTCTCGTATCTTCATCTGCTTCCCTTGTAGCGCGACCTGCCATTGTTTCTTCTTATGCTCATCTTGTAGTTTCTTCACGACCGACTCTATTGACCGTGGTGCAGTGAAGTCTACACCAATGGGGTCATCGCTTCCTATTGATCCTAGATGCTTCTTATAGTCCGCCATGAGCGCAGGCTGTCTCTCCGCAAGCATTTCGTATGCCCAAGCCCAAGGATCGCCTTTGTGTGATGAGACGGGAATTTGTGTGGCAGCCAATGGGCTATTGCTGTGCTCTGGGGACGCTTCGATGAGTTCAGAGGACCTTTCGGCGCTTGAAGGAACTGAGAAAGAGCTAGCCCGGCTAGTGGTCCGAAGCCCTGCTCCTGGCCGTAGCACTGTGCCATCCTGGAGTCGATTCGTATTTGTTGACCTCACAGATCGCTTCAGCTTATTAATGATGCCCATTCTCTTAGTTTTATAGAGACCTAGCGAGTATCGTTCCCATGGGAAAGGCTACGTGATTTATATGTCCTTGTTCAGCATGACTTGGAATGACGTGGAACATCTCAGACAGGAGTTCTTCGCCAAGACACCATCACCCCAAAGCTGCAGGGCTCATTGCGAGACAAAAAGCACTTGCGCAGCAAGTTTGTTTCAAAATGGTGCTTAGCAGCCAATCAAGAAAGGGTTTCCATCGTTGGCCGGCGGTTAGCCAAAAGAGGGGACCTAGATGGACCATATTCGCCAATTCATACTGTGCACATGATGATAAGGCATCGAAAATTGCCCCTCACGCTTTTGATTTACTCAGGCTCTCTAAGACCTTTGTCATTTTGACCCTGAGACTTCAGGTTACAGTTTCTGGCCACCTAATTTACGAAAACAAAGCTCTCCCGCATGGCTAGTCAGGCCGTTTGGAAATAAACAAATAACCCCTATGACCAACTACAATCTAGATTAGGAGCTCAATAATTGAACACCGCAAAATTGGTTGAACAACACTCTATTTCTGTATTCGGTATGGTGCAGTAATTGTAATTCAGAAAAAACGCTATCTCAAGTATTAAAGTACATTGCATCACCTCACTTAATCCCTACACGTCTATATACGAGATGACGCTTCATTAGAGTCATAATATATGTAACAAGAGATAGCTTAATGGGTGTTATTCTTTAAACCTTCATCCTCCAGCGTGGTATGCAGAGTAACGTGAGCAAGTAGGTACTTGGGTATGTACTCAATAATATTACTCTCTGAATTTTGAATACCGCGCTACTTTGAATGCGGTTAGTGAGGGTGTTCAACTAATTCTGTGGTGTTCGATTAGTAAGTTCCCCAGATTATTAGGATTTATACCGTTAATGGCAATTTGTTTTACGGTTACTATAGTGATAAACTTTAGCGTGTGATGAAGCCTTCGTAAATTAGGTGGCCAGATATTGTACATGAAGAATGAATGTTTGGTAGCGGATATGGAGCGCGGCGACGGACCGCTCCCGATTGTCCGATCGCGGGTGTCCGAGAACCCTTGGACAACGTTAAACTATCGAGATGCCCCATCGCTTGATGACTATTTGCAGGCGAAATGCTAAAAATGGCACCTGGACAGCCGAGTATCAGGTCTTTGCTGCTTCCAAACAATCGACGCACCATGCACAAGCAACACGCCCTACCAGCAGCCTACTACAGGGGCGGCACGTCGCGGGCGGTCTTCTTCAAACAAGATGACCTTCCCCGCGACAGAAAGAAATGGGACCCAATTTTGCGCGGCGTAATTGGCAGCCCAGACCCATACGGTCGTCAGCTCGACGGGCTCGGTGGTGGCATCTCAAGCCTATCGAAGGTGTGCATCGTTGGTAAACCAACGCACCCTGACGCGGATGTTGACTATACCTTCGTATCGCTGGGTGTCAAAAACACAGACGTCGACTATTCCAGCAACTGTGGAAACATGATAAGTGCCGTCGGGCCCTATGCAGTTGATTCAGGGATGTTCCCCTTGTCGCAGGAGAACCTCGACTTGGCGCTTGTTCGCATCCATAACACCAATACCGGCAAGATCATTCACTCATCATTTCCTGTTGTCGATGGTGAAGCTGCATCCACCGGTGACTTCTCCATTGATGGAGTTGCGGGGACCGCGGCCCGTATTCAGTTGGACTTTATCAACCCAGCTGGATCGGTCACGGGTAAGCTATTGCCAACGGGCCAAGCTACTGACACATTCGATGGCATTCCTGTGACTTGCATTGATGCCGCAAACCCTTGTGTCTTTGTCCAGGCATCAGATCTTGGTGTAGACGGTAATCTGACTCCAGATGAAATCAATGCCCACCCTGATCTGCTCTCGCGCTTAGATTCTATTCGGCGCCAGGCCGGTGTAAAAATGGGCATTGCAGAGACTCCTGCTGCTGTTCCGGGAAGTATTCCCAAGATCAGTTTGGTCTCGGCACCTTCTGCCTCTGATGCGAGAGATGTCAAGATGAAGCAGACATCTGGTCATGTTGATCTTCTTACTCGAGCTTTGTCTGTTGGGCAGCCACACAAAGCAGTTCCTATCACTGTTGCTTTGGCTTTGGCTGCTGCTGCAAGGGTACCTGGGAGCACCGTTGCCCTTGCCGTGGCGGGTAAAGACCCCGTTGATGATGCGGGCGTCACCATTGGTCATGCTAGTGGGAACTTGCTGGTTGGTGCCAAGTTCGACACAGCTGGTGCACTTGCCTCGGCGACTGTTTTTCGCACAGCCCGACGACTATTTGAAGGGCGAATCTTTTGGAAGCAAGAGGACTGAAAATAAGTTTGAATTTCGGATGTACGATTAGCAATCAACCAACGGCAAGGATGCCATATCAATAAGGCCCCTCGGGTATATACCATGGCCCTTACTAGTTAGCCTAGTAGAATAGGCATAGTGTGACCCGACATAGGAAGATAACGACTGAAGATACATACTAGGCTGCTCAATCCAGGTAATCTTTGTATTAAAACTTTTGATATAAACAATCTTGGAACCTTGGAACACCTGGGCACCCAGCCCCCAATATTTCACCTTCTAATGATTTTAAGCGCGTCTACCAAGATCCAGATCCGCCACCAATTTCATATCGCCCTTTCCATCATTATCTCCCAGGCCAAAGAATGGCTTCACCGCAACATCAATCGTCTCCTCAAACAATCGCCCAACAACAACCTCCTTAAGATCTTCACCTGTCTGCGCAAAGTCCGGGAACGCGTTCACTTCCAACAAATAGGTACATCCAGTGCTATCAACCAAGAAATCAACACCAAACAGCTCAAAGGCATTCGGCAGCGTCTGGAAATGCACCATCATGCCCCGGGCTGCGGCTTCAAATACCTCGCCCGTGACAGCACAGATCTGGGAGAAGATTTGCTCTTTCCAGTCCGCGCTGAGACCAGGGACATGATGGTCCAGATCCCAGAAGCGGCGAACACTACCCTCGTTTGAGCTGCCGCCTTCTTGGAAGCAGGTGTTTGTGAGGTGGCGGGCGAGATCTTTGACTTCGTCTTCTTCTTCGTGGGGTGGGAAGTATTCCTTTGCGGCGAACAGGGCGAGCATCTCCTTGAAGACGTAAACCTTGAGCGAGCCCGTTGCTAGGACGTAGGTGCGGATGTGGAACTTCCGGTTGGAGGCCGAAGGAAGAAGAAGTGGGGGATCGATGTAGGGTTGGGCGATAAAGTGGCGGAGCTGGGAGGTGACAACGCCTGCATCGTGTGGTGCATCATCGGCATCTTCTTTCTCGGAGCCACTTTCTTCTTCATCCGAATCTTCTTCCCATTCCTCGAAAATCTCCTGAAGCTGGGCTTCGCTGTTGAAAAGACGGATTCCCTGACCGCGGTCGCTCATGCCGGGCTTAAGAATCCACCATTCTTTTTCGGACTCAGGTCGCTCTTCATTCTTGTCTAAGCTCTCGCGAAGTTCGTATGCTTCCAGTAGGGCTTCGTCAAGGAACTCGGCATAGTCCAATTCGAAGTCGAATGCAGGCTTAACATGCTTCCGTAAGATGCTGTCTGGGTGCTTTGAGATCCAATTGGCCACGGTGTTGGAAAGGTAGTGTTTGCGAATGAGGGCTTTCCGGATGACGTAGGCATTTCCCAGCGAGGTTGACGACCTTGAAACCATGTGTTCAAAGTCAAGACGTTCGTATTCACGGTATTGGAAGACGGGTGCGGAAGACTCGGGCAGCTCGTCGATAGATTGAATGCGCTGGAAACGAGCAGCATCTCCCAAACGACTGGCCAATGCCTTCTCCACGAGTTCTCCCACGTAAGGAACGTCACAGTCGACGATAGAGTACACTGTGGGCTTGCTCGCCTGAGGCTGGTTATCTGATCTACAGGAATCCTCCTCTATCAGAACCGTTTCAAATAAATATGCCGAAAATGAATTGCAAGGAAAAGTTCAAATAACAATGGGAACAGGGGAAGCATGAGGTCTATCAGCTATGCCAGATATCTAAAGCACGAGTACCCTGTACATCTGAAACAAAAGATCTTTGCAGCCATCATGCCATAATCTCCACTCACAGCTTAATCTCGCCCGTAACGCCGGGCGCATGCATGAAACTAGCCTTCAAAGGCGTAACACTATAAAGAAAAACCAAAGTCAGCGAGCGATATATGCATGCCTAGGATTTGTCAATTTACCTGGTCATTTGCTCTTTGACGGCCCAGCCGTCATTACCCGGAGCGCTCTCCTCAACACTCTTATAGACATCCTGCAGGTCCGGTGCCCACTTGAAGTGCTTATGCTGGAATCCCGACGGACGAGACTTCTCACTTGCGGCATTAGCATCTGGCTTCTGTCCTTCCAACTCGCTCTTAATACGCAATTCTTGCTCCTGCAACTCTGGCTCACCACCCTCAGCGGGGTCGGCAACCTGGAAGCAGCTTCCAGATTTCCACTTATTGATTAGCATATCGGTGTATAGAACCTTGTTCTGGCTAACGCCAGGCTCCAACGGAACATTGACACTGTAGAGGTCCACGCCGTCAGCCCAGTTGGCGCAAAGATGCTCGATCACCTTGACCGAGTGCTTTGACGCCTCTGCGATGACCACAGGATCGTGGGTACGAGAGCTGAAGGCATAAGACAAAGCAATTGAAGGCTTTCCACAGACAGCACCCTCCATGGCGCCACCAATAGTTCCGCTCGACAAGGCGAACAGCGCTGTGCTATTGCGGCCGTAGTTCGGACCTGAAACAACAACATCGACCGGGCCACGCTCCTGGAAGTAGTGGAAGAGACCGATCTGGACACAGCTTGCTGGGGTGGAGTCAATCAGGATCCATTCGTCACCTCCGTCATCGGGCTCGCCATTGTTACCCCGCGGTAGGTGATGCACTGTTCCGTCCTCCTGGTGCAGGGTACCCGGCCGGAAGTAGGTTGGTTTCACAGATGCGCCGACCAAGTGTGCTTTACCGATCCATGATCGCTGCTGGTGAGGGAGAATGACCGAGACTGTGTGGCCGGCAGACTGGAGCCAGTGGACGAGGGAGTGCACGTACGGCGACGACTGGTTTGACGGCGGGCCGTCGTCGTTAGTGACCTATTCCAATAAATTATGTTAGTTATGTCATGACTTTTATTGTAAAAGTATATGCGAACCAGAATATGCATGGCGAGAACTGGTCAATTGGTGAGTAGATGGAGGGGAAGAGATCGGATATTTGCCCGCGCGGGGCGCTTTTTATCGGAACCCGGATCTGCATATCGCGATGTCATCAGGCTCGCGCCCAATTCAGGTACCAAGTACGTAGCACACACTGACTCTCGAGTCTTTTGCTTTGATTTTTTGGCCTATGTTTTAGCGTGAGCACTCGAAAATGGACTTCAATGACATTTGCATTTACATGATGCAAGCAGCTTCTAAACTAGGGTATATCGAACTGCACTAAAACAGGAGAAAGATCAAAGCACATCAGAGTTTAGCTGTCATACCCCGACAAATGGCTCCGTCGTTTCTGTATACCTCGCTCCTCTGGATCCTCCAATCCAGAGCCGATGCCCCCTCGTCACCGGCCAGATAGCTCTGTAGCAAGGAGCTACTTCCTTGTTCCTCAGGCTCCTCCTTGATCTTTACAGCCCCACTGGATGAGCTGATATCTTCAGTTTCGGACTCCTCTTTGACGAGGTCGTGCTCCTCATCTTTGATCTCGTCTGTCGATACAGGCTCGGATCGCAAAACCAAATTCAACAAGAACCAGGTAAGGCTAGCAGAAGCCATTGAGACGGTCCAGAACATAGAACTAAAAATGACAAAAGACGTGAGCTTCCAGCGGTACATAAACCACCTATATATCATGTTAGCTAAGGCCCCTGAAAGCAATAGTGATATGGGTATCATACCGAAGCCCAGTAAAGCGCGCCCGGAATTCCACGCGCGCAGAGTAGATTTGTAGCTTTCCGTCGCTTTGAATTTCAAGACGCAGGCTCTGCGGCAGGTTTCGGGCGCCCCGTGCGAACTGAACCTTCTCCATCATCGGTACATCTAGCGTCTCTGCTTCGCGACGCCAGCCAACAACATACAGGGGCAGGCGCGCCATTCTCCGGGCAACATCCACCATCGGCGAGCTATAAGTGAGTATGGCCGGTCGGCGCGACTGCGAAATCGGGTTCAAGGAGCTGCCGGAAGTGGGGAGCACGGAGCTGGTTTGGGGAGAATAGAGGGTGAGATCAATCATGAAGTTGCCCACTTCCAGATTGGACGGTGTGCGGGGCATATCAAGGGCCACGGCAACATCGTAAGGTAGTGAGGAAACGAACTCGGGATCGAGAGAGGCTGTGCCCCAGGGATTCGCATCGCTATTGATATATGAGTAAGTAAACGGCTGACAATGTCAAGCTGATGGGAACAAGTGCGTCCTACCCAAATTGCAGATGCACTTCTCGGTCGACGCCGACCGTTGGAATGAATCTCAGGTAGAAGATCCCGTAAGCAATACCGGAAATTCCCACTAGAAGCAGTGTAGCGCCGATGAATAAGAGAGTGTTTAGGTATATGCGGAAAGCGGTCTTGGAGAATAGCATGCGTAACGGTGTCCAGAACGCGTCCTGTCTTCTGTTAGCCACATTGATAAATAGGAGACAGGAAGGAAACAAACCCAGATAATTGCTTGAGAGGAGGGGCCTTCATACTCTGTCTCATCGTCCGCGTACTCCGAATCCGCCATCGTGGGAGGTTGTGATGAAGGGGGGAAAATCGAAAGCAAGTTCCTCGGCTGATGCAGCTCGAGCCTAATCAGCCTTATCGTAGCTCTATGAGGTCACATACTGCACCTTAACACCGTAGACAACCAAGGCACATACAGCGCTACAGACTGAACATAATACGCAAATACTAGGCCATGATAGTATAGCTTCAATTAGGAATCCCAAGCCGTCAATGCAGATGCCATCAACTCCCAGCTTTTACGATTTTATCATTACAGTTCGCGAACAGCCGCGAGAATAGAATCGTAATATCTTAGGTCATGCGGAAATCGTGACACGAATAGGAAAAATGCATACCGTCCCCATGGCAAATCCCGGCCGTAACATGAGGCATAAAAAAAGACAACGTGAAAGCAATCAACACCGTGAATAGAAAAAGGAAAAAAGTACAGTGAGGAATGAGGATTGGAGTACGGGATGATATGCCGTCTCACAAGGTGTTCGGAGGGAAGAGTGGAAGATCAGCTTGCGCCTACGGGCGAGGGCTTTGCTGCTGAATGTGCTGGAGGAGGGCATCAAAAAGCCGACCAATCTGTCGCAGAGTCGTTAGCATAGCTGTCAAATAGGGCACGTAACATAGGGAAAGACCGTACCTCTGGGGCCGCCTGAATAAAGGGAAGGCGGAAGAAAGAGTAGCTCTGGTTTTGTAGCAGCTCTTGCAAAGTGATGATCAAGCCCCACGGGTGAGGACGATGGACGATAAGGCGCTCCAAAAGCACACGAATGATCTGCTGGCGGATGTCGGACTCATCCTGCTCGGGATAGTCGACACCAAACAGGCGCAGAATGGTGAAGCTGAAGAAATATGTGTGGCTGTTGGGGTATCGCAGCTGGTTTGCCATCGCACTGAGGAGGTAGTACCGAGCCTCAGGCTGCATGGCCTGGGCAAGCTTCTCGAGAAGAGCCGCATGAGTCGAGTTCTCGAAAGCGCTGCGGATGTTGCTCTTAGAGGCTTGCTCCTCAGCAGCTTGCTGGCCAATGTACAATACCAGCGCATTCAGAAGGACAACGTCCACGTTGATAGGTACGTGTAACAAAGCAGTATCCGTAGATTCAGGGTTAGTAACAGCGTCGCAAAGCTGCTGAACAATGGCCTCAGAGGCATTGCCGCTTTGGAGAATTGTGTCGACAACGTCCTTGATGTTTGCCTGCTCCAAAGGAGCTGCAACGTCACCTGCAATCTTAGGGATTTCCCGCATCTCCTGAATGCGTTCCACCTTGAGACCCTCACGGAAAGGATCCGGGAGCTTTTGGAAAGACGACGGGTAGGCACTGAGAACAAGATTGCGCAGCTGAGCACAGTGTGCAGGAATCACATTACAGAATTGGAAATGATTCTCAGCGACAAACTCCGGGAAATCGTGGTGCAGGATTAGCAAGATGCGAAGCACACCCTTGTACAAGTCCTTGGCAACGTACGAGATGTTAGCAGCCTTGAGTTGCTCGCCGATGTAGGCAAGCAGGGCTTGCATAATCTCGCAGTAGGGTGCCCAGCCTTCACGGTCCGGCATGTTCAGCATGTCCGACATGAAGACACGGTGCGAAACCAGAGCCAACCAACCATGGACAAACCCAGGCATGTATTTGGGCTGCAGAGACAGTAGGCGATTGGCCAGAGCAAAGATCATGCCCTTGTGCTCCTCGTGATGTTGGAAGCCGGCCATTGAGTATTCACAGAGGATGGTGGAGAACAGACGGAAGAAGACACGCTGGTTGAAGGCCTCGCCTCGCATGACCTGATGGTGGTTAAGAACGAGAACCAGAGAAGAAAGGATAGAGCTGAAGTAGGCGGGCTTGTTAGCCTTAACAGAACCGGCGTGCTCGCCCTGGAACTTGACAAGAAGCACGACAAGCTTGGCGAGGGCATCGATGTAAAGGAATGCTTCATCGAGGCTACCATTAGGGTTCTGGCACTCGTGCTCGAACATGCCCACAGAGATATCGATGCTGAGACGGAAAAACACAGCAGAATCCTCGGGATTGTTCATAACCTGCCGATTGTGCATATCCTGAAGGAAGGAATGGTACGTGCGGTCAGTGGCACCGGAGGCTTTGTAAATGCCAATCCATTCGCTGAAAATGTATTCCATCTGGTCTCGCTTAGACCTGGCAGAATCGGTCAAAAGTGGGTTGACGACTTCGGGAATACCACCGTCGCGCAGCTTGCGGACGATATCTAAGGCAGGGGCCACGTTTGCATCCTCAGCAAGCCATTGGCTCATTGCTTCGAGACTGCCGGAGAAGTCTGATCTAAGAGCTGCAGGCTCATCGTTGAGAAGAACACGGCTCATCAAACTATCAAGTAGCTCCAATGCACGGACGTCCTTCTGTGAAATGAGACGACTCAGTACCATGTCAACGCGACGAATGTCCAAGAGACCAGCGTCAATGAGAGCGACAGTGACGGGGACATTGAACATGTGCTCGTCATCAATTTCCGCTAAGAGCGCCCATGTGTAGCGTGCGATCAGTGTAGACATATCGCAAAGCTTGGCAAGTAGGTGCACGAGAACTTCAAGTTCTAAGGCACCCGATGGCTGCGAGTAGAGAGTAGTGCAAACCTTCAGAGAGGTCAGTCGTGCCAACTCCTCGCCATTTGGTGAGGCTAAAATGGTGCGCAAAGCCGTATTGTATTCTTGAAGAACAGCACTATCCCTGCCAAGATCTTTGACACGTTCCTCTGTGGCCTCACGAGTGGCCTGTTGCAGTTCGGAGATAAGAGACTCAACTTTCTCTCGTGGGTTTTGAGTGTCGATGAAACCATTGGTGTGTACACCGCTGATCTGTGAAACAGCCTGCGCCTGAGGTGTTCTGTGAGGAACAGCAGGCTGCTCGGCGGGTGTAGAAAGGTTTGGAATGGCGGGGTACGATTCTTGGAGCACGTCAGGAAGTTGACGGCCAGAGTCGGCCGAAACATTCTGAGGGTGAACAGCGGCAGTGGTGCCTCGCGATTGGCGGGCAAACTCTTCATAGATAGCCAGTTGTTCCTTGTTTAGACCACCAGGAGTTTGGCGATAAGGCTCTGGAATGTAGAAGCCCCAGCGGTTCATTGAAGGATCCATGAAGGCTTCATTGGGCCGAGTGGCAAGGTGACGGCGACGCGCTTCCAGCTGGGGTTCGACCATCTTCTCAATTTCAGGAAGAGACTTCTCTTCGGCGGCCTTCTCGACAATACCGCAAGCGGCATCCAGGTTATCGTTGACGCACATCAAAATCAACCCTTCGGGCATAGGCTGATCCAATACCTCCTGTTGAATCATTCGGATATAGTTGGTCATGCTGACCTTCAATGGCTCTTTGCAGGTGACGAGGGCAAGACTTCCAGCAAGTTGTCGGGCCATGATACCGGCGGCATGTCGCACCTTCTCCTCGTCGGGCTCCATGGCAAAGTCCTTTGAGACAAGCTGGACAGTAGAAATTGAAGCAATGGTGACCGAGCGCTCCACAACAGGGGTAATGATTTCCGCAATGGCACGCTCCACTGCCGACGTGACAATTGTTCTCAGAACAGTGGCGTCCACCATGCTGTTCGCTGATGGAGGTAAAACAAGGATCTTTTCGAGACTTGGCAGAGTTGACATGATGGCAGCAGGCGATAACCGTTCATTGCGGATGCCCTGGTTGATGGAAGTAAGACCCATTTCTTCGAAAGCTTCAAGTCCTTCTGGAATGTTTGCGGTTGGTGGTAGAACTTCTTCGCCTTGAGAAGAGCGGTCTCGAATTATGACAGCGGGCTCGACAGTCTTATGGTCAAGAGCAATCTCTTTGCATAATACCTCGATCTCGAACTTATTGTTGAGTTTCAATTCAGCAAAGTGATAAAGCTCCAGTAAGAGTCCCAGAATATCCATCAGCCACGGGTTAGGAGGCTTGAATACGGTTGATTTGGCAGCCTGGACTAAAACCTTGCAAGTGAATGGAATTGCGACCCCGAGGCGCTGAGCATCGTAGCCTTCCAAAAGCAGGCCCTTGAAGTAAATGTTCTTGTGCTTGATCGGCTTGTCTTTGGCGATTGTCAACGAGCCAAGCCAGGCAGCGAGATTCTTGAGATGGCCTCGTTCGGTGGAGGAGCTCACAGTGGCGTCGGAGTTCAACAGCTTGGAGACACTGACATATGTCTCTCGCAGGACTTCGGCCCAGAGAATCCTATCTCCAATACGATCAAGGAGATCAAGATAAAGCTTCTGGAAGTTGGGTTGTAGCTTGGCGCGCTCTTCCACCAGATATGCAGCAAACCATTGGTGATGTTGGTCACTCAAAACTTCACGCAGATCCCGTAGCTTTTCTTCGATGTTCTGTTCAGAAACATTGTTCAATACGAACAAGATCTTGTCCTGGGTGTCCTCATTTGGATCCTGATAAAGCTCTGACCGCAGAGGCGGGTCCACTGAGACAGAGCGGAACTTGAAGGAACTGCCATCAACAGAGCGATCATCATTATCACCATTGGGCAAAGGGGAGGGACGAATGTTCCATTTTTCGGCCTCTCCATCGGCAATCTCCTTGCCTTGGGATCGAAGAACCTCCTCAGCTTTCTGGAAAATCGGGGTGCCCTGCAAGGTCGGGATTTGAAGCAAGAGGTGACAGAAGCCAGCCCACTCAGAGAGACGGTCCATGAGCTGTTCAATTGCCTCTACACCAAATTTGAACATCGGGTTGTGGATCTCATGTTCCCTGACGGCCTCCAGAATCATACCGAGTCCAACCTTCAGCGTGATTCCATCAACCAAACGGAAGTTGATAATACCACCAAACATGACCGCAGTTTTTGTGAGAGCATCAAGTGGGTATTCATGGTAGCAGTGGTATTCATCAATGAGACCATGCACCATACAAGCAAACAATTCTTGCTCCTCGGGCTTGCGTGATGACTTGTACTGCCGCATCAGCTCCAACATCTCCCTGAGTGAGAGCTCGTCGTGGTACATCTTGCCGAACAATGCCTGCATCTGCTTATCGATCATCTCGGGTAATGTGTTGCCATTTTCGCCATTGGCATCGATTATGTCATCAAACCCTTCGCCATAGTTGATCAATCGAGGGTAGGTCTGAATGCAAATACGCTGAACGGGGGTGAGATTCTCGCGATCCCCCACGAATTCTTCCAGGACTGAAAGAAGCGTATAAACAGTTCTCACAGAAAGGCTGACCATTTGTGGGGTAGATTGTTCCTTTCGCTGCACATGTAGCTCATCCTCGGCCTTGATTCGCAAGAACTTGGACAGAAGGCTACCCATGTCAACCTGACCTTTCTGGGCAGTGATGCGAATCCACTGTCCTAGGTCAAACGAGCCCCTGCGATCAGAGTAACAAGCAAGATCCAGAGCAAGCCCATTGGTGAATCCAAGCAAATACTCGAGCCAACCAAAGTTAACGGCGTGCTCATAAATCATCGCAGTAGAGGTCGGGTCTTGGCTGAAAGCTGCGAACAGTTGCTCTGAAACCCACTGGCGATCCTGGCGCCAAGCTCCATGAAGAGCAAGCTGGTAGCCATCTTCTTGTTTTGAGATGAAGACAACGAAGGTTCGAAGAACGAAGCTCTGTTGAACATTCGACCAGGGCTGGGGAATAGCCAAAGCGGAAATGAGAAAGACTGGAAGGTCATACTGCACCACCGCCTTGATAAGCTGCTGACTTTCTTTCGCAGCCCAGTGGGCCTGAGAAAACAGTGCGATATCAAAGACTGCTTTGATAGCATCCATGGACCGAAGAGGTGATTTAGCTGCACGCTCTCCCTGCAGCTTGACCATCTCAGGAGCGTCATCGAAGAAGTCCGTAGAGAATGTCGCACGGAAGTCACGAATCTGGGATGGGTCGATTCTAGAAGCAACAAAGGCCGTCAGGAATGAGATTTGGGTATCACGATGGTCCCATTCACCACCCCAAAGCTTCTGGAGGTCCAGTGAGGGGTCATCGACAGCGGCGGCAGAAAGCGCGGTGTACAGCTTTTCAAATTGTCCTGGGTCCACTCTCAGGCCCTCTCGGTCAAATTGTCGCAACACGAGGGACCAATTAAGCTGCTTTTCGGCATATGCACTGATAAGAGTCTCCAACGAGAACTGTTGCCAGTACTGAGACAGGGTCATGAAAAGAAGAGCACTAGCAAGAGTCTCTTCAGTCCAGCTGTCTGGACCCGCCGCATTGATCATCTCAGTGATTGCCTCAACGTTGCTCGTTGCACGAGGTCCTTTAGAGTGGAGCTGTCGCACAAGGGTATATCGAGGGTTCACGAAATTGAACATTTGCAAAGCGGAGGAAACTTCGAATGGCATGTCCAAGCCCAAGGTCTGGTATCGCATGTTTGCTGCGTAGACCAGCTTCGCCTTAACGTCGTCGGTGAAATTTCGGGGAGGGTAAAGGATGAATCGTTCGATCGTCATCCCAAGGAAAGAGTTATGGAAGTCCTTGTTTGCTTCGGAAGAGGTTGATAGGCTGTGCAAAAAGGGATTAAGGGAGTTGGAGAGAATCGCATCCGCTGAACGGGGTTAGTAGGCTCATTCGAGTGATACAAGGATGGGGGATAAAAAGCTTACCCTTAGCTCGAAGATCAGACTTGTTTGTCATCTTGAAAGCCAAAGCAAGGGCAACCTTCACAATGGGATCCAGACGGAAGTGATCTAGGAAGGTGGAAAGATCGAAGTCACGGAAGATGTCACCCTCGGAAGTATCTACTGTCTCTGCAATCTTCTGAGATTGCTCTATATCCGATGACACTTTCTGCATTTCCTGCACGAGAAGTTGGTAATTGCCCGCATTCTCCACGGACTTATTGACCCCAGGAAAAATCTGGGGCGCATTGCCTGTGAGAAGGCGGCGGAAGTATTTCGAGAAGACCTCCATGCCGTTCGATGTCACAAGCTATAGAGAAACTCGGATTAGCGTCCTTGAAGGGAATGATTAGTTGAGCGTGAGATTTACCTTGTGTATCTGAGCAGCCTTTGTCTCCCACTTTTCTTTTCCCTCCTTCTCCGTAATTGAGTCTAATAGGAGGAAGACTTGCGCAATCGAGATCTTTGTAAGCGACGATTGACTGGAATGGGCAGCTGCCGATCCGGGCTTGTCTGAAGCGAAGCCCGTGGGTGAATTCACGGTTGTGCCGGACGACAGTGGTGAAAAGGCGACACCTCTAGAAGAACCCGGCCCACCACCTCCCCCTGAGCCTCCACCACCCGTGATGGAACCTGTTGCTGAGGCGAAATAGGACCCAGCGGATGGGGTGTGTGCTCGAAACTTGGGTGAAGAAAGCGACTGGGCTTGCTGCTGCGAGCCAGTCTGTAGCGAGGTGAAAGGTGAGGGAGCGGGCTTGGGGCTACCGCCGGAAAGACCCCTGGTGGAGCTCAGAACAGCAGAAAAGGATGATGGTGTAGAGACCCCAGGGCCTGCGTCCAAGCCCCGGGAGGAAGCAGAGGGGGTAGTGGAGGAGAGGTTGGTCGCGAGAGGAGTCAACCCACGACGAATGCCGGACTGCGACGCGGACCTACCCCAGGCACCAATCTCAGTCCTGGTCGAAGAAGGTTTATCGGTGCCAGAAGCAATCGACGATTGGGCGGAAGGGTGAGGGGGAGGGAAGGTCATCTAGGAGACGCGATCATTTGATCTGGAGGGTCCGACGACAGATTTTTAAGCGGGCGGGCGCAGTTGACACGATCGATAAGATCGACCGAAGGGTAATCTGATGCGATGTCGTAAGAATCGGGGGTGGGAGAAGAGGGTTGAGGAGTGGAATGGGGGAATGGATGGCGATGGAGGAGAGGTTGGAGGAATGGTGCGTCAAGGTGCGAGGTGTCGGAAGTGTTGGTGCCTCAGGTGTCACGAGGGAGGAGCTTGGGCTTGAACTCACACAGTTGGGCACGTTACTGGTCAAGATCTTAAATCAGACGTTGAAAAGTTGATCGTCAATCATTTGAATCCAAATGTAAGCTTGATCAATTCCAAGAGACAAAAGACCTCATCATCTCCCTTATCCACAGGACTCATCGTCTCTGCTCAACCACACTTTCCGGTCACATGACCTATCGTGTGTGCTGAGTCATGGTCCCGCCTTGCCGAAAGTGGAACAAGTGGGCTTCCCCGGGTTTGTTTACGCTGCAGACCCCTTCGATGCATCATTTCAACCCCTCTTTTCCCTTCAATTGTTGATACGGAAAGGCTCATAGAAGCGCCAAGGACAAAAAGGAGCTGTCTGAGCCTATTCTAGAGGTTAGCAACATTCATGCTTTCGAAGCCTGAAGGCTATCCTAATCAGAAGCCATTCGAAACTTAATCTTTCCATGTGGTCATTACAAAATTTCCGGTTATTGAGTATTGATTTTGCACCAAGGCCTGGCTAGACCCTTGAGCTCATCAAGGCCCTCACTGCATTCAAGACAGAGGCTGGAATGGCTGGCATAAACGCAAGCACTTGACAAGCCCTCTCTTCGTAGCACAGTCTTCCATGGCAATCAATGGATGAGAGCTGTGTCTAAGCTAGTAAGAGATGCGTCAAAAGCAATGTCTAAAAGATCCAGGGGTCCAAGATTAGGACGATGGGAGGTAACTGCCTTAAGAATCTTTCAGTTTGGTGTCTGGACTGTAGACGCATGTCCGTCCATGGATATCTCAAGATATTGACAATAATAAAAGATCAGCAGAACTTGAGTGAAGCTCTTGCTAGATGTAAAAAGGTCTCTGAAATCAAGGAACTCATACATCTGTTTGACGTCAAAGTAAAATTCCTGCTCCCATACCTTATCATCCAAGCCAATAGCATTCATGCCAAAAAATGTAAATCCCACCTCACTCGGTTGCCTCAGAATTCCATCAAGATCGCGCCCTCCCGATGTACGCATCTTTGAATATAATCCTATCGGCAGTCGAGTGTGAAGAGTACAGCTGTTAGCAGAATGCATGTCCTCCAAGTATTAGTATCGCATTCAAGCTCCTCTGCTTTGGCTGGTCCAAGGAACTTTATGTCCTCGAGGTAGTGCAAATTGGATGGATTTTGAACTCGGTAGATATATGCGCCTTGATGACTTGAGATTCTAAGTCGAGTCATTGTGTATGGGATTCTGGTTTGAGCTGCTTGACTCATCGGAAGACGCAGTCAGGAGCTCGTCCCATGCATCTTGATAATCAGCCACAACACACGCTCGTAGACATGACTCGAACATATCTGACCTTCTCCTTCACCAATGTGTGCAGAGCTTCCTAGGACGGGGCATCTGGATACCAGATGCAACAGAGTATCTCTGAGGGGTCTTTGATGTCTGGAATGACCCCGCTCATGATTACACAAAGTTTGATTGCACGAGTAAACCCCGATGCGATGCCGCGCAACTCATGGGCGATACCGTCGTGATGTCGAATGCCACGGATAATACAGTGTTGACGGACTCTCAAACCTAGAGCACCAGGTATCTTTTAGCCACAGATTGCGGTATTGCAGTCGTCTTTCTGGTACAGGGTGACTCGGAGCCTTGTCTCCCACTGTTGGTCTTCTAGGAGGGGACGAAGTTGCTTTTGCCCAGGATAAGAGATTCGATTGTGGTAATAACGGACAAACATTGTAAGATAAAGAAAATCGTGGACTACTTAAAATTGGCGGGAGGCTGGGGAAGACAAGGTTACATAAGACACCACACCTTGGGGATTGTTCTTGAACCCGGCTCCTGGAGTTGAACAGATCGTCTCGATGTACTTACCACGATGGATCCACCTGGGCAAGCACGCAAAAAGAAATAATCGGGTGATGAAGTAGACAATGAAAATATCTCAAACCTGCCCATCTTGAGCTTTGATTCAAATAGGGGTACTAGAGGCACCATATGAGATGCTGAGAGATAAGAGGAATAAGCCTCAATGGCCTAAGACACAAAAAATGGTAACATGACAACGAATAAATTTGACCAAACATATCGGAATACCCGAACCATACCAGTTGACCCAACATAACGCCAGAGAATAGGTAGACCATATATAAGCCCATAAAAGGAGTTGCGCGAGGGAAATCGTGTCGTGTCGAAGTAGGATTCAGACAATGGTGGAAGAGAGAGGGAGAGAGAAGGCAAAGAGTATGAGGTGTGTCGGGAGAGAAAAGAGAAATGGGTAACCGGAAGGCCAATAGCATCGGGAGATAAGAAAAGAGGTAGAATCACAAAGTGGAGAAGAAATATAATCGTGTGCACGTAACCCGATGCTAGCTTCACGGCCTGATCCAACGCCAACGCCAGTGTCCCACCAATACCACAATGAAGAACAAGAAACCGCTCAAATGCCAGAAAAGCAGACTATTCAGACAAGGACAAACAGTAACACGGTGTTGCCCATTGTGCTTTGGCAGTGTAGGTCTGACTAGAGCCCTGGGCGGTGTTGATGTAGGTAGTGGTCGGCGTGGGCTCAATCTCCTGGACTGAGTACACCTTGTTGGGAATGGTTTGAATGTGGCCATTGCTCTCCAGCTGCATTTGCTGACAATATGGTGACGAGGCCCCTGCATGGTCACGCCGTTCTTCCATCTTGATGATTCGGGGGTAGTTGGTGATTTCGTCATCACGCTTCGACTGGGCATGGGCTGTGGCCATACTTGCCGCGAGATTGCCTTCAGAGGCCGCAGTAGAATGATAAGAAGTGTCCGTTGCAGACTGATTGACATAGAGGAAAAACTCCATAACCGTCTGGTTCCACCAGCAGAACCAAGGCTTCTCTCCAGACTGAACAACCTGCTTTCGTTCCATGTAGTTCACCAAAATGTCCTCTGGAATGTCTCGCTTCGAAGCAGAACTAGAGTCAAGGGCAGACTCGGGAAGGATAACGAGCTTGTCAATGTAGGACCAGAAAAATAGAGCAGGACCAAGGTCTGTTTCGCTAGTATCCATGACCAAGCTCAGATTTTGCGTAGGTGTAGGAAGGATCGGTTGCTGGGCTCCATAAGAGAAGGTAGAGGTGGCCGTTGCAACATCATTAGCGAAAACAATGGACTGCTGACCATCCGAGCTTCCGACATAAACCTCAAAATCCTTGGGTTGCTCCAGGCAGCTCCAGACTTCTTTAATATCGTGATCTTCGACACACATTCGAGAGTAGTTTTGTAAAACAGAGGGAACCAGATAATGACCGGTCGGCGCTGGCTTGAAGTTCGTCGGTGTACTTGTGTACGAAGAGTAGTCCAGCTGGGCTGAAGCAGTCACTGTCACAATTTTCGGCCCCTGCTGTTGTTGAGCTTGTGCCTTACGATCAGCCTCCTGGGCCTTTCTCGTGCCGAGAACACCACCAATCACACCTCCAATTGACCCTCCGATCAACATGACAGTCGCAATAAGGACAATAGTCCAGACAGGAAGACCGCAGCACACCTTCTTTTTACCTTTCTGCTTGAGTTTCTCCTCAAATGCCATGATGCCTGTGGCTACTGTAGCGCCCGTAGCGCCGGGCGCTACAGGGCCCGCATTAGGCTCACTGTGCGCGGATGTCTGAGGAATCAGAGCTCTTGATGATGTATTCGAAATTGGCTGTTCTCTTGAAGTCGAAGTCGTACTAAGTTGCTGCTCTTCCTGTGGTGGTAGGTGAATATCGACAGGGCTGTTCCCATCGGCCAAGTTCTCCATCTCTACACCAGGGGGTTTCGGACCCCCTCCTGTAGGGTAGCGTGAATAAGGCGGTAAAGGTTCTGTGTGCCCATCTGGTCCAATAATATCGCCAACGTCATCAATCCGTCGGCTTGGGGGTGGCTGATATGATGAGTTGAGACCGGGAAAGCCGACCGGGATGTCGTCGTCTATCCCTTCTTCAACAACATTCTGGGAATACATCCCATAGGGATGCTGAGGGCCACTCGATTCACCCAAAGGACGATCGATTGGACGGATGGTCGAAGTGCTTCCTACACTTGGGGAGCGACTGACACCAACCTGAGGGTACATGGAGTAGGGATGGCTAGGGCCGGTCGCGCCGGTGTAAGGGCTGAGAGCGCGCGGTATCGAAAAGCGGGAAGAGACACTCTGATTCCTTTGCACAGCAAAGGGAATGTTGTTTTGAGATGTGACAGAATTGCGGTTGTTAGCGAATGCTCCCTTCTGGGGTAAGCTGGATCGATGTGGTTCGTCAACCGAGGACTGGGCATCATCGGCGAATGGATCATCGTTGTCTGCTGCGGTCGCACCAACCGCTTTTTGAGCTGGGTGGGTTAAGGTAGTTGAGGAGGCGATAGAGGAGGTAGGGCTGGGTGCGCGCTCAATTTGATCGACATAGATGGGTTCTAGGGAGTATTCGTCGGAGAAGACATTGGGGTTGGAGACGCGCGATGTGCGACCGAAGGATTGGCGAGACATCGACTCATATTGTCCTTGAGACCGCCGTGGATTCTGAGATGACCTCGATGCCGAGCGAGAATGGTCGGATGAAATGTGTCCAGACATATCTCCTTGCTCTGGCAGCCCTGTCGGGCCACCTCTGTAATTTCGATGCAATCCGGATTCCGTTCACCCCCGAGAAGAATGGGTGGCAGTCATAGGCGAGCAGAAAGGCGGTAGGACTCTTCCTTGATATAGTGTGGAAGAGCGTGTATAGTATATGGGTTGGTAAAGGGATTTGGTTGGGGTGAAGTTGAAGATGAGGTGAGGGAGGGAGGGAAGGGAGTGACCGAGTTTGAGACTTAGTGTGACGGCGGTAATACAAAGTCGGGGAGGGGGCACCGCAATGGGAGAGTTACTGTACGGATAACCTTGGAAAATAACATGTAAGGATCTTCGAAAGATCGAACATATCTGTTACTTTTATTTCGTGAATACTTTCTAATTTCTCATTTCGTGTCTGATCTCTTCTTTTTTTTTTTACCAAGACCCTTGCCCTCATCTTCCCCATGGCCCTGAGAGACCCTTTGACCGGACTCGATCGACTGGGACTCCTCCACGAACGCTATGCCCACTAGGGCCACCAGACTAGCGACTAGAGTCACTCTACGGCTGCTCACTGTGGGTCTGGGCCATTGCCACCCACTCTTCTCCCCGGGTGGGAAAAAAGGGTTGCTGGAATGGTATGAGCAAGAAACAAAATAACAAATAACTTTACGTGTGTTGTTTTCCCCCATGCAGTCATTTCGAGTTTCGATCTAGGATTACTCCTGTTCCTGCGAAGATCAGCGAAAAGTTTTGCACACTTCTCCGCCCCAAAGCCTAGAACCACGCGAGATTCGGTCTTTGTCCGAGTCTGGATTCTCAACTTGCATCAGCCAGGAGAGGAACGATGTCTCCAGATTAGTGACCAGCCAACAACACCGTGTGATTGTGGACCTGGCATCCACAGCCATGCAGAGCCCAACACCAAACCGTTCGGGTGTCTTCTGTCCACATTTCGTTCCGGTATTATTGCTTTTAGCTGTGAGAAACAGAAGTTACTGGGTCGGAAGAACCCACCTTCAAACTCAATCTATCTGCCTAGTTACCTGAATCCGGGATTTTCAGGCATCATACTGGCCCCCAAACAAGGCTAAAGATTGGCCAGCGGAAACCTCGGACCTTGTCTAAGAAAAGGATGTCTCAATTGGCGGGCTAATTGTTATCCGTACAAGAAAAACAGCACTTTCAAACTGGAAAGTCCTTCGCATGGTGGCATTAATGTTAACAATACACCGACGGCATCATACTTGTCCCAATTTTGAAGTGATCTTTGTTTCCCATCTGGGCAACGAACCCGAGATCCCCGCCGCAAAATTACGTCGGTGGGTGCCTCGCTAGGGAGATTACATCAGGCTTTGGATCCATGGAAACCCTGGAAGGTCCTTGGAAAGAAACGGGGCTAACTGCCAAGGCCGGGTAAGGGTATTAGGGTGGTTTTTCCCGTTGCAAAGAGCTGAGATGCTCGCACTGGTCAATACTGTCGAGCAATAGCGGAACGCCATGAAACTTAAGTTGCTTTGCGGCGTTTCAGCCCTTCATGCTTGAATGAGTAGCTCAGCCTCAACGCGGGGCTCGACTGGTATGAACAAACGCGTAACGCGTGTCAAAGAACCGGTCTAGATTCTCTCCCCTCTGTTTCCATTGATTTGGTCAATCTAGAATGGCGGCGGGTCAAGTATTGTTTTGTGGTTCATACGGTCCCACAGCATCCATGGCCATCCGCCCAATCCGATTGCACGATCTATCTAACTAGATGAAAAGTACTGTAGCCGAGCTGATGAGATGTGCCAATATGTCGCATGATGAAAACAGAAGAAATCCGCGAGAGATTTTCCCCGGAGCGGGATCCAATTACATTAAATTGTCACTTAAGTCTTCCACCATTCCAAGGTTTGCCCAGATGTGTTCCAGGGTTTAGGCTATTTTCAATGCTAGATTCATTTCCATTCACATAGAATCTGGGGTCAATTGTTCCGAGATTATATTGCTAGTAGCACTAGTAAACGAATTGATTATTATTACTCGGATACATGATATGCGCTCATATGTGCCGGTATACTGTTTTCCTTCAACTCATGTGATAGCCTCTAGATTTAATTGGGCGCATGACTGCTACCTAGCTAGCTCGCTCCAGCTACTTACGCATCCGCTGAATGGTCGAACCCATCGACTCACCCGCCCGGAGTGCTTCCATAGTCTTTTCATCGATCTCGAACCGCTCCTGGCATAGCTCCACGGCCTGCTCGAGCAGTGAAGGCGGAACAACAACAACGCCATTCTCATCACCCACCAAGATATCCTTCGGGTAAACCCAAAGATCACCCTTGAACTGCAGCGGTACATCGATCTCCGATGCCCGGCTAAAAGTGTTGGATCCAAGAACGGCAGTACCTCGAGCAAAGACCTATCAAACGTTTAGTCTGCAGGGACGTTCAGAGATGGCTGAGCCACACTTACAGGGAATCCCATATCACGATGCTCCTGTGCATCCCTCATACGGCCGTCAACTATGACACCCAGACTACCAAGCTTCTGGGCTCGAGTCGACATCAGACCACCCCAGCATGCGGAAGGTAAGCCTTTGGGTTGTTGAATGTACATAATGTGGCCCTCTTTGTTCGCATCTGCGAAATGCAAGGGGGGCGTGGGGCCGGGACTGTTCGTTTCTACCATTTTCACAGTGATGGCAGGCCCGTAGATACTCGTACCACCGCCCGGGGAATACATCTTCAAGCCATCGAGGAAGCCACCGTTTGGATGTTTAAGCTTCACAAGCGCGTCGCCAATCTGGTAAATTTGCAGGAAATTGTTAATACAGCAAATTGGTACTGCTTGAATTGATCAAGGGATTGCATACGTCGCAAGTAGTGAACCGTTTGAGGCCCTGCAGGGCCTTGGAGATCGATGTCATCTTGTGGTGCGCGAAGTGTTATTTGACGTCGGCTCCGATTATTGTTATCGGGGATCCCCGCGCCGAGGCGCCGATCCACTGAGATTTGATAGCACGATCGAGTTTATCACCTTGTGAGTCACCTAATAGATGCCAACAACTAGATCTGGGGTTACAACTATATTCGCTATATAAAAACCATTCACCTTCAGTAATCATATTGCCCGTGAGTCATTTATCTCTCCGCATTTAGCAACAAATCCCCGTGCCGCCGTTGATTTATCTTAAGCTCACCACCTTCAGGACTCTTATTACCATTGTCAATTGATACCACAAACAATTCAAGATGACTGGAAAATTTGGAGCACCCGTGGATATGCATCCCGCAAAACCACCACCAGCAACCACATTTACAGGCCGCACAGTCCGTCTCGAAAAGCTTGACCCTCGACACACCGATGACCTCTACGAAAGCATTGGACAGCACACGGCAGTCTGGGCCTACATCCCCGATGGGCCCTTCCAAGACAAAGAATCATTCATCCCATTCATAGAGCGACTCTCCAAATCCGCCGATCCGTATCTATACGCTCTCATCGATGCGCCATCCAACAAAGCAGTTGGATTTTTCTCACTGATGCGCATCGACCAGAAAAACCGGGTGGTCGAGATTGGCTACGTTGTTTTCTCGCCAATGCTGCAGCGTACGACCTCCGCAACAGAGGCATTCTATCTCATTGCAAAGGCCGTCTTCGAGGATCTTGGGTACCGCCGTTTCGAGTGGAAATGTGATAGCCACAATGAACCATCCAGAAAGGCTGCTGCTCGCTTCGGGTTTACGGCGGAGGGTGTCTTTCGTCAGCATATGATGTACAAGGGCCGGAATCGGGATACGGCTTGGTTTTCTATGCTGGATTCGGAGTGGCCTGCCGTGCGGGAGTCATTTGAAAAGTGGTTGGATGCGGCAAACTTCGATGCGGATGGGAAGCAGATCTCTTCGCTTGTTGCTTTGCGGGGGCAGTAATTGTGTATTGCAAAGATGTGATGTATGATAGCCCGGCCGTAAGAGCTTTGGGTTTACCTCCATGGTATAAACGGACTCGCGAAACAAAAAATAGATAGATCCGGTACTTTTATCATATTAGAGATCTGATTGATTCAAACCCAGGAAGCTTGGCTACTGATGTAGAAAACACATAGTTGGAATACTTGCAGATCCATTGAGCGCTCACGCAGCAAGGGTATATATTGGAAATATGAGAACTAAACCCAGGCTTATCCAAAACGCTGCTTAGCCAGAGTCTGCAACCAACCAATTGTCTCCTGCTCCTTCTCACGGTACTTCTGAACGCGCTCCTCACGCTCCGCTACTCGTGCCCGAAGAATCTCCTCCCTACGAATTTCCCGTTCGTTCTTCTTGCGTTGGTCTTTATCTTTTTCCTCTTCAAAGCAGCGAGATCGTTGTCTCCAGATCCCATAAGCTCCTCTTCCGGTGCAGCCTCCGGTGATGCCCCACGAGCGTTTGCAAATTCGCGGTTAGCTGCAGCAGCTTCCCGACGCTTCTCGAGCTGTCTCTCTCTTGTCCCGGCTTCTGCTCGCGGTGCGACTTCGTCTTCGAGGTTCTTTACTGCCGCTTTGTGAGATCGGATGTCACTGCGATACTGCTGTCGTGACTCCTCGCGCTCGGCAAAAGCATCTTCAGCTGCAGTCTCTGTATGGCTTTGTCAGCGGGCTATAAGTATTCATTTGCGTAACCGCAAGCTTACCTCTCTTGAGCTCCAGATCCTGTAATCTTGGTATAGTCGGCCCAGATTGCATGAAGCCTCTTCCTGAGTTAGGGTGAGGTAGTGTTGGCCCATATTCGTCATCGTCCTCATCGTCATCGTCCTCATCGTCATCTTCTTCGGCGGTTGGTGGTGCCCTGTTATCCGCCATTTCTTTCTGTTCACCTCGCGTATAATCTGGCGAGCCTCTCTCGCGCTCCACGGGCGGTGGCCTCTCTGCTATGCTTTCGCGGGCCCTTTGCAATGTGGCCGGATCGTACCAGCCTTCAGCTAATTCAGCTCGATTCCTGTGTCTCGGGTTAACAATCGAGCTATCCCAATTAGGGTCCTTTTATCTCATACCATTTCTGAATGAAGCTCTTCCATCTCCCCTTCACCTCCTCCTCGGACAAGTCTTCAATAAATATGCCTTTCTGAATGTCGAGGTACATCGCGAACATGGGTTGGAACACTTCCAAATCCCGTCTTGACAACTCCCGCGCCTGCAGCGGCAGAATCACGGGCTTTGCAGGTGTTTCTTTGCTCCTGTGATCATGACGGTCTCGGTCTCGGTCGTGCCGACGGTGGTGGCGGTCTGATCTGTGCCTGTCGGAGCGATGGGGAGAGCGCGAGCGCGCGTCATCGCGGTGGCGGTGCCGGTGGGAATGCGAGTGGCCATGTCGGCTGCGATGATGGCGACGGTCTTTCTCTTGCGTGGATGGGGAGCGAGATCTCCGTGAGGGTTCAGGTGATGGCATTGTGGTTCTATTTGAGTAATAGTTGCATGGAAAGATCGGACTTTTGGGAAATCCGATCGGCAGGTATTGCGCTTATCTTATCGCGCTGGAACCAGCAAGCTTCGATACAATATATACTCGGTACCTAGACTGTTTCCCAGCCATTTGAAGATTTCTTAAATGTAGGAGATTATCTTGGAAGAAACAGTCCACTATTTTAATGATATTCACGTAATCCACGTATTGCCAAAGTAAAGAAAAATCCGTTGTGATAAATACATCCAAGCGAAGAGGTATACAGGGACCCACACTAAACATTCCAGATCTAGCTGGGCGGAGCAGTTTGCTCATCACCGACCGGCTTATCAGTAGACACGGCTGGGGTCGATGGCGAGGAGGTCTTGGTTCGGTTGGCGGCAGCCATTTGCCAGGCTGGGATAGAAGCCGACCGATTGAGTTGCGAAAGGGGGCTGGGTGCGGCAGGAGTGTTGGCGGAAGACTGAGTTTCCTGCTCCGCTGAGGTCACAGTTGCCTGCAGACCATTTGTGGTCGGAGTAGGGGAAGCAGTGGTTGTTTCAGCTGGGGTCGACGGGGACACAGTAGACGGCACAGGAGTCGGAGTGGGGGTGGGAATGGGAGTAGAACCCAGAGTTCTGCCAGTCGCAGGAGCGGCGCCACTGCCACCCAGACGGTTACCCAAAAGGACCTTTAGGCTCTTCAACTCGGTTCCAAGTTCTTTCAGTCGATTCTCGTTACCCTCCCGGGCACCTTCGAGGGCTTTAGGAATGGCATCCTTTAGCGACTTGACTTCATCACTGATCCGGCGAGTCTCATCATCCCTCCGCCGTGAAGATGTCTTCAAATCTGCAACAAGACTTTCCACATCCTTGAGTGCGGTATCCAGGCGCTCAGTACGAGCATCCTCGGCAGCCTTCAAGGCTGCAGTATCGGTCGAAAGTTGTTCAATCAGATCGAATGCCCGAGAAAATTGCTCGTCAATCTTCTCCTTATCTTGCTCCAATTGAGGAGGAGTAGGCGGGGCAATCAGTGGAGAGATATAGCGCTGAATCGGCTCGTCAATATGGCTCACATTACACAAGCTTCTTGGATAAACATACCTTTGTCACGGAATAAAGCCCATATCCTACACCACCTACCACTGTCGCCATAATGAACCAGTCGCGCCAGTCACGCTTCGGCGGCCTGCTGTGCGGTTAGACCGAGGCATTGATAGGAATTCATATCGGAGCATACTCTGGAGGCGGTTGCCATTGGTTGTACGGGGGATAGCCATATCCTTGGGGCACCTGTGGTGGTGGCCGGTAGGCGAGCTGTTGTGAAGAGGGGGCAGGTGATGATGCTGCGCTTGCGGCAGCAGCAGCGGCGGCTGGGTCCTCACCCACTCGCGATAAGGCGAGGTCGACCTCTTCTTGGGTGAGGTTCTTCGATTGTAGGAATGCGACTCTCTTCTCGATGGGTGAAGAAGCGACCGATGGATCTTGGAGAACTGTTTCATAGTTAGCGACTAACTCCATCACACGACGGTTGCGACAGATTCGTACAGGTCACCTAGGGAATATGTTAGCCTTGATACCACAAACGAATAAGATTTATCCTTACGGCAGACGTGATCAGCTCCTCACGGGGAGCCATTGTGAATTAGAATCAACTCGATCTAGGAAGATGGAGAAGAGAAAGACAGAGTATGGAGTAGGGGAAAGCGACCATCATCGGCAACCGCCGTGGACCTCGGAAGTCAGGACCGCCAAGCTTCCCCACACCGAATCTGGGAAAGTCTCGTGATTGTGTCCCTATTTGTTCTGTTTGCTTTATCCCAGTACCGCCTTCTCCATTCGGTCGCGACCCGCTTCTTGTTTACATCTTCTTGCCCAAGCCTGCACGATAACAATGCCCCCCCCTCCACGAGCGAAATTGTGCATGTCTGACTTGGAACTGACGAAATTGAGACCCCACATATTCTGCTCAGTCGCTTGAATCAACGCGACATAACTCGCCGCTTTTGCGGCTTTTGTGATAACAATGTCGCAAGATACTCATCTCTTTAGCGTCAGGCGCCCGGGGCCCCGAGAGGTATGAATTTCTTTCTGGTCGCAAAACAAAATCGAGCTAACGCATAGCTTCAAGACGCTCGGGAGTGTACAAAATTATTCCTCTATTCCACAGCCCGCTTCTGCGCTTAAACGAACAAGTTCCATTGGGTTCAACAACCCTCCATTCACGTCGCAAAATGCTCGCCGCACGTCGCTATTGAACTCAGCAAGCAGGCCTCAGCAGCCCAACTTCGCTCGCGCTTCCACGGGAGGCCCGTTTGCTGCTGAGGCTGGTCTTTCATCCGTACGCCGGTCCGTGTCGAGTAACATGTTTCATGGCGCCAGTGCGAGTCGTCAAAGCTTTGCGCCAGGCTCCCTTTCGTCGAATCCTGCCCCCCCAAACCTACAACGCCGCAGCAGCGTCTTTTCAAGGCCATCAATGGGTGGTCCAATGGGCCATCAGTCTTTTTTCAACCAAGTCCCCAGTGTGGCGGGTGTTCCCAGGGATCCGCGCCCACTTCGGGATCGATCTTTCCAAGCGCGCATCGGACAGGAGCTGCTGGAATATTTGACCGCCAATCAATTCGAGTTGGAGATGAAGCATAGTTTGGGACAAAACACCCTCCGTTCGCCGACTCAGAAGGACTTTAATTACATTTTCCAGTGGCTGTATCATCGTATTGATCCTGGGTACAAATTCCAAAAAGCAATGGATGCCGAAGTGCCCCCGATTCTCAAGCAACTACGCTATCCGTATGAGAAGGGAATTACGAAGTCGCAGATCGCAGCCGTTGGTGGCCAGAATTGGTCAACATTCCTTGGCATGCTACACTGGTTGATGCAATTGGCGCAGATGATGGAAGGCTATGTACATGGGCAGTATGATGAGGCTTGCGCGGAGGCAGGTGTTGATTTGACAGGTGATCGGATCATTTTTCGCTTTCTTACTCAAGCCTACCATGACTGGCTTCAGGGTGGCGAAGATGAAGATGACGATATGGCTGAGCAGAGGTTAATCCCGCACATCGAGAACATGTCCGCGGAATTTGCTCGTGGCAATGAGCGGTATGTGCAGGAGCTAGAAGCTTTGGAGGCGGAGAACCAAGCTCTTCGTGCACAAATCGAGGAGATGGAGCGAAATGCCCCCGACATGGCCAAATTGGACAAGCATTTCCGGATTCTGGAGGACGACAAGCGAAAGTTCGAAGACTACAACCAGAACGTCAAAGGAAAGATTGAGAAATACGAGACTCGAATCAAGTTCCTGGACGCTGAACTTCAGAAAATCGACGCTGAACTTCTAACGACTGAGACCGAGCGAGCCGATCTTCAAGCCAGCGTGGATCAACAAGGCATCACAATCCAGGACATTGACCGCATGAATACTGAACGAGAACGTCTCCAGAAGAGCCTTGAAGACACAATGGCTCGTTTAGAAGAGACACACGCCCGAGTCATGAAGAAGGAGGCAGAGGCTAGCCAGAAGCTCGAGGACTTGGAGGAAATCGTCAAGGCCTACAACACCCTCGGCTACCAGACTAGCCTGATTCCTTCTTCCGCGGAGAATGCCAAGGGTGAAGACTATGAGCTCCAACTGAACGTTAACGAGAACAATTTCTCCGCCAGTCAGGTTGGAGGGCCACCCAACCGCATTTCATCCGAGGGTGATCGTCTCTTGGCCGAGCCTTTCACCGGATATCATCCAGCGCACTTACTGAACCTCGATCTCCGGGGCTTTGTGCGCAATAGTCTACAGTCGCTGCGCAAGGAGATCAATGAACGGCGGAAAAAAGGGATCGACGATGACCTGGACCGCCGTAATCTACTTGACAATATTAAGGAGGCGATGGATGAGAAACGGAGCGAAGTTGAGGCCTTGGAGCACCGGCGCCGGGCGGCAGAAGAGGAGTTTGAACGCACCAAGGAAATCACCACCACTCAGAAGCTGGCGTCTGACGCCCAGATTGAGAAGATGGAGAAGGAGCTTGCCAAGATGCGCGCCACTCTCAGCGACAGTGTCCAATTAATGGAACAGCGGGAGATGAACACCAACATTGAGTATGAGCAGTTGACTCTACGGGCGAATGCACTCCGGGAAGAATTGCACACCAATGTGGAGACCATGCTCAACGATGTCATCCGGTTTAAGGTGCACGTCCAAAAGGGCCTGGAAGACTACGAGAGCTTTGTAGTGGATGAGGTGGAGCAGGAGCTAGGAGGTGACATGCCACTAGCTGAGGAGGAACTATGAGAAAGCACCTTTGGCGCCTTCATGATGTGATGATATTCCGTGTGGAGTTCTTTGTTCGGTATCATGTTAATTGAGGTCTCTACGGAGTATGTTCTTTCTGTACAATACCATTTTCTTTTCAAATGATCTAAATGCAAGCAACGATGTTTCTATTTTTCCAGGGGACACGCAATGAGCGGAACAATTGTGCAGCAGACTTAGTGTGAGACCGCCGTGGCGTTGCTGTGTTTGACGATTAGCAAGCCTTTGAAGCGAATGCTAGCGAGACAGTCTGTTTTTAGCTTGCCACGCCGGATCTGGGAAATACCCAATGACCATCGAGAATCAATCGCCCGGTTTTCTCAATCTGAGGCAGGCGGCGGATAGATCGACAAGAGGACGTAAGCCTCGGTGGGGCACAACTATGACTCGTCCGTTTCACATTTACCCTTCACACCACATAACCGACGTCTCTCAAACATCAAACGCTAATTTGACTTGTACCTGCAGGGAGGTTTCATATAAACAAAGGCAGCGTTAATATACAGTATTCTAGGCTTAGGGCTTCGGCAATTTCAATCCCCTGAATGGCGTGTCCCTTTAACCTTTCTCCCCAGGTATCGGCTCCACATACAACGGACGTGGGCCCCTAGGGCTTCATCTGCCCACCTTCTGCCAGGATCGTCGTTGATTCGACACATCCATCACGGATGAAAGAATGTGCAGCTGTCGGCAGTCTCAGAATGCCGATCTCCACCGTTCCCAGAACTCAAGGTCTGGTCCAGTTGTCTCAGCTAACCTTAGCGACTGGAGGGATCCACCTTGACAGCAGGCCAGCCAGAGGTCCCAGCCGGGGTATATAAGGCACTTCGAGCCCTCCAGAAACATTTTTTGAACCAGAGTGCTGCGCGCTTCCTTCTTTTCCAATAGCTTTTTCGGATCATCCAGAGTTTGATACTCGACCAATTCCATTCCTTTACACAATTTCTTGATTTCGACTATATCAACCACTTTCGTTGTTTCTTCTTATCTCAACAACACATTCACCATGAAGTTCAACATTGTTCTCGGCCTTACTGCCGCCCTTTGCCTGGCTCCCAACGCTGTTGCCTGGCACCTGCCTGGAGTATGTGTCACCCTTGGAGTTTTTGTCTCGGTTTCGAATAGAAGCTAACATCCATCAGCTCGGCAAGCGTCAGGACGCCACCCCTACTTCTCAGATTGCCACTGGCTCTGAGCCCACCGGTACCTTCCCTTCTGGCAGCTTTGGTGGTGGTGAGGGCGGCTCTTTCCCCTCCAGCGGTGCTCAGCCCACTGGTAGCTTCGGCGGTGGTGAGGGTGGTGCATCCCCCTCTGGCGCTGCCCAGCCCTCCGGTACCTTTGGAGGATCTGGCGGCCACGGCAGCCACGGCAGCCACGGCAGCCACGGCTCTGGTAGCCACCAATCTGGCCGTCCTGGTCCTCGCCCCTCTGGTGCTGCCCCATCCGGAAGCTTCGGCGGTGGCGAGTCTGGTGCCCAGCCCACTGGTAGCTTCGGCGGTGGTGAGGGTGGTGCATCCCCCTCTGGTGCTGCCCAGCCCAGTGGTAGCTTTGGTGGTGGCCAGGCCAGCTTCGTGTCTGTCGCTGTTGGCCCCACCGCCACTCCTGAGGCCAGCTCCCAGGGCCAGAGCCAGGGCGAGTCCTCTGAGGGTTCCCAGGGCGAGCAGGGCCAGCAGGACCAGCGTGTTCACGCCCGTCAGTTCCGTGGTATTCAGGTCTAAACTTCTGCAGATTTTGTGCTCATTTATGGCATTCTCGCTGCCCTGTGTGAGAGAGGTAAAGGGCTTTGTATTTCTATGGCTGCTGTGCAGTTATAGAAAAAAAGTATGTACATATGTATATAGACCTATACCGCATCCACGCGAATGAGACTCTGGCATGATCCTATATATTTTTCCTCTCCTGGCTTGATATAACCATAAATCAAATGTCTCGAACATAGCTCCCGGTTGATCGATTATCGGAATCCCCTGTTGCATTGATCAAATTATTATTGCACAACTCGAAGCTTTGCTCCCCCATCCGCTCCGCTTGGTACAGTCGTGTATGTGGGCATCATAAAAACACGCAGAGTTTAGTCTGCGGTTCTGAAGTTGTTCTGCTGGTGGGAAAGTTCTCTTCGATCCTATCAAAAGCGATCTTTCCTCGTCGGAGGAACGTCGCAAAACAGAAACTCATGTGAATGTTCCACGCTGCATATTGACGTGAGGGCTTGATCGAGAAATGAGTCATCGATAACAAATTGCTAGGTCAAAATCACATTCAGCGAATCGTTAGGCTGAGGGCCATCAGTTGGAATCAGAATCCGTGGCATGGTGAGGGGAGGAGATGAAATGGAAGGGCCTTGAACAAGGCTTAATTGCGAGAATGAGTAGGTAGGTGCAACGGGAAGGATCAACTACTATGAGTCAAAGCTACTAGGGCGAGATGTGAGGATTATATCAGTATGTCTAGCGTTTAACTATTAATTTCTAAACACTCAATTACACTAATGTTAAAGTAGGCAAAAAGAGTTAATGCACCGTCATACTCCAAGGTAGCCTAGTGTGAATTAATACGTACCTGGGTAAATACTTGATCATACTATTGCTCTGAATGTCGAATACTGCGCCTTGCCTAATACCGTGAGGTCATTACAGGGTCATGCCGTTGAAGTATGCACTCCCGCATGCTAGTTTCTGGATGGTTTTGACGATTTGGAGTTAACCAGCACGACCTGTATGGATATTAAAATCATTCATAACAGTTCATACACCTCGAACAATTTAATATTTTGACAGGAGCTTTTCAGAGTCATTTCTAAGTCCTCTGGTCTCATCATGTTTTCCAAGTAAATGCGGTGGCTCCGATTGGCTACAGCTTTTGTATGCTGACTCATCACTCTGGCACCAAATTTCCAGCAACTCGTTTTCCTTCAACATTTTCAACACTCCCGCGTAGACGGGCTCACAGCTATTACAATTGGTTTCAAACGGCTTCAAACGGATCGGAGAGCCTCTGCGATCTACCTGGGTTTATGTACGCCTCGAAATGTGCCACGCCGCACCGGAACCCATCGAGTCCGTGAATCATCCACAGGCGCCTTTCGCGAGGCTTCTCGCCGTGTCATGAGAAGGTGCCTGTGCCCCGGCGGCCTCTTGCGAACTGGTCGTGGGCCAACAATCTCTGCTCGACGTATCTCCCTTCCTTCCGCGCTCCAGACCCGACTTGCATCGGCAAAATGCAACTTAAGGCCCAAAGAGTACGATTTTCTACTTACCTACAACTCCCTACCACCGTCTCCTCTCCGGCAATGGGAAAAGTACAATATCGATTCCTGGATACCACTTTTGGAGAAATGTGTTCCAACAGCACAAAAAGGCGAGAGTCCTCCGGGTAAGCCCGAGGCTGGTGCTTCACTGCTAGACAATGCAGCCATTCTTGATCGTGGCCATGCTTTGAAGGCATACATGTACCATGCGAGAAATGAAGCCAAATTAAATCTCATCAATCATCTGGGATTCAACTTGGGGCAATGGTCTTATGCATACCGCCTTCTGGGCACTTTCATCGACACATACGAAGTGCTCATTCCTTACATGACTCCTGAGCGTCCAACATCTTGCTTTGCCTGGAAAAACACAGGACTCTCATTTGATGAGCTTTCGGGGGCTCCTCATGATGATATTATAATTAAACGCGAGCTGATCCCGACATATCCGCCTTCTGACAACATCTCTATTGCAATGCTGTCAGGAGCCCGACCAGCAGCACGGGAATTCGCTCGCACGTTCTTGGGGGAAATATTAGTGAATCTTGGTTCGTTGGTACTGGAAGCTGCAGATCGACCAGCAGCTGAGTCCGAGCTTGCAATGTCCTGTGTTTACCGTATCCTTGCTCGTTTGCACCACTTGGACTTGATTTCCGACAGAGTGTATCAATCACCAGATGACAAAACCAATATATCATCACTTCGACCACCCGGGCTACATCTACTTTCGGGCCACATTATGAGTGTTCTTTCTGACGCAGCATGGTTGGAACATGAGTCTGCACTTGCATCCGCAGCCACCGAAGCAGGAGAGGAACCCCCTTTCGTTCCTTTCAAGGTAGGAGTTCGAGAGCTGGGTCATGAGATCTGGTTAGAGCTCATTCTTTGGTGCTGCGTGGAACACGGATTCAACAAACAGGGCGCTTGGTTGGTGGGTCAAATGTGCGGGCGCAGTTCCCAGTCAACTTGGAACATTGAGAGCTGGGCGCCTCTTGTAGAAGCTCTTGACCTTGTGCAACAGACTAACATCAGCACTGAGCGAGTCTGGCGTCGTCCAGGCCAAGAAAACCCAGTCGTGACCCCCAAGGGCTCCAAAAAGCTCCCGTTCAACGGACTTGGTCTAAGAACAATCAGCTCTGAGGTGGTTTCCAGTCTACGAAACGGGCTCCCCCAATGCCGCTTACAATGGAGTTGGCTTCCATGGGTCCGCTCCTTCTGAACTGCTCACTTACGCAAAGCCTCTTACTGCTTTGCTTGACCCTCCTGGCCCTGCTGACGAACTTCGTCCTACAAAAAGGATTACGACTGAGAATATTGTTCGAATTATCGAGTCTGGTTGTTTAAAGCCAATGGAAGATCCAATAGCGTTCGCGAAGGTGTTGGGGTCTACTCAAAATCTGGTGCCCCCGTGGGAAACGGATCCAGTGCCGTCAGCAGAGGATCTGAATAACATGACGAGAGCCCAACTGTATGACCAGACCGCAGCTCTTACTGGCCTATTGCAGTATAATATTAAAAGCTACAGCTACAAACGCCAAGCTACTCAGGCCTTCACCCAGTACGCGTGGCTTCAAAACATCGTTGATGCAAGCAAGGTCCACCACATTCAAGCGTTCTTTGAGCAGCTCAACCGATCTCAATCTATGGATGTACCATTTTTCGATGCGCAGCAAATCAACACATCTCAATCGCAGCAGTCGTCCCTCCCTCAGGTGTCACTGACTACACTGGCTGATTTACTTGATTTGGCGACTGCTGCTCGAGCCGATGATTTTGGAAACTGGTTGCTCTCAAACAACGACCTTGATGGCCCATCGGTTCCACGTTCTGCATATGGCACCCAAGTTCTAGCTCCATCGATTCTTCGTTTTGCATCTGCCACGCGAAATTCCGAGTTGAGCCATTCCGTGATCAAGTCACTGGAATTACCACTTACCGTGAACACGCTCAGAGCGATGGCTAATGTCCACATTGAATTTGGCGACTGGAACCGCGCGATTCTGGCCTTCGAGTATATGCGTGACTATAGGCTGAAGTCCTGGGGCTTTAGTAATCTCTTAGCCCTAGGAGCAAAGATAGTCAGGCTTGAAGGTGCTTTGAAGCTCCGGCAGGCCAGTGGAGTCGAAGATACAGCACAAAAAACCTTAAGGCAAAGCCTTGACCATGCAAAACGTCTTCTTCTTCGCTTCTTCTCTGGGGAATTTAACACGCCTGGAAGCAAGCTACCGAAAACAAATACCTACCAATGGAAAGCTCTTGAGCGCACGAGATCTATTTTTCGAAAAGTTCCCGGTGAGCTGGGAGTCCTTGCAGGCCAAATACAACTCGCCCGCAAACTCTCCAGTCGCGAAAGGCTTCCATATGTCCCCACCGTTTCCTTCCACGTTCTTCTTACCGCCATCCTCGACGTTCACGGCTGCAAAGTCGGTCATGAATTCGCGGTCCGCTGGCTCCAAAAAACCCCCAATCCACAGAAATGGCGTCAGCGAGAAGGTGGTGTCTCCCGGTTTCAACTCCACGCCGAGCGTAACTGGGAACTGCGTGATCCTAGTTACAAACCTGCTTGGCATAACCATTCCATGTCAAAGGCTGTCATTCCCGATTTGAATACGATCCGCATTATTGTTCGGGCTGCCATGCGTGAGCTTGAGGTAACACCACAGGAGAAGATCAAGGCTGAACCGCCACTCGCCGGTCAAGGCTACCAACTCGACGTTTCGAGATCAGTCTATAAGTACCTGACCATAGACGGCGGTAGGCCACCTGCTACAGAGATTGAGGCCATCCTCGATTGGTGTGCAGCTTTCCTTCTACGTATTGGTATGGAAGACGCTATCGACATCGAGATCCCGGGCCATACGAGCCGTCTGCGGGGCCGTGGTATTCTTACTGCGCCTCGAGATAAACGTCTTCGGGCCCGCTTTAAGGAGATTCAAAACTCTCCTTGGATGAATACTTTCATTAAGGAAGTGGCAACAGATAACCCATTATCTGGGGCGGCTAGCGAGTCCGAAAACTCGCTTGTATAATATTTTGTCCTTTGAACTTTGGACAAACAGTGTATATACCCTTTTCTTTTTCCATGTTCATACGATGTACTACCATACCATTTGTTTTCCTCTCATCATGTCCTTCTTGCATAGCAATAGACAAGGTCGAAGATCTAAGTTCAAATTAAACATACTATGAATGATTGCAAGTGATATAACCTTGAAATCATATTAGATATCATGGAAATTATCCAATCGCATAACTAGAATCAAGTCAAGTATTTGACTAGAATGAGGCCAATCTAGAAATCCTAGAGCCAAAGTCATAACCGAACCAATCCATCCATCCATCCTACCCTTTGAAAAACACCATCCCGAATTCAATCATTGGCAACCATGCCTAGCTAGCCAATACCATATCCCACCCATTTCCTGTTTTGAAGGTACCTCCGAATCGAAATAAC
The DNA here is from genome assembly GCA_028829675.1 of Penicillium tannophilum. Classification (NCBI taxonomy): domain Eukaryota; kingdom Fungi; phylum Ascomycota; class Eurotiomycetes; order Eurotiales; family Aspergillaceae; genus Penicillium; species Penicillium tannophilum. The sequence goes on along the minus strand of JAQKAK010000001.1, from coordinate 1,230,883 downwards.
CTCCCATCCCATGTCGATTATGCAAAGCACGCCATTGTTGGTATAAAGCTGTATGAGAAGAAAGGTGGCAAATAGAAACCAATCAGCCATCACTGGCTGTAAGTGTGAAATTTGAAAAGAAAAAAAAAAGAAGAAAAAAAAACCTGCCGAAAAAGAAAGTGTAGGAAATTACAAATAATAGTGTCTAGGCCAAGCCTAGATACCGGATCGAATCAGAAAGGAGTATGAAGAAAAGAAAAGAAGAAAGAAAAGAAAAAAAAAGTAGAAGAAGAAGAAAAGACAAGAGAAAAGGTTTCGGTACTTCATCATTCATCGACATGAATCATTCAGAATTTGTATCTCCGTGATAGATCAATACTGATCCCAATGATTATCTTCATTCGAATAAGGAAAGAAAGAGCGAATAAACTCGCCACTGATGGGGTCATACGGGAAGTATAAATCGTCCGTCATTTGAGCATCGCCTGTGAATGAGGACATAAGATCGGACGGTTGCATCTCCGTGTAACCCAGATGACTGTTTGCATGGTCCACGCCGAACTCGGCGGGTGGGTAATTGACCAAAGATAAGTCTTCCAAGTGTGGGTTCCAGAGACCCGATGTTGAGGGGGGGATATCCTCGATAGAGGGCTGTGGGTTTTCGAGGGAAAGTGTGGAAGCAGGTGCGTTTTGGTAGGGGTGAGAAGGCATGTCGCTAATGTCGAACTTCATGCCGACAGCCAGACGACGCAAAGAAATGTCACACAGCTGCCATGCGCGTCGTGAGGCGACACTGTACTGGGACATGGCGAAGAGCCATCGAATGGCCTTTTTGGATAAGGCAATGAAGTTCTTTTCTTCCTCTGGCATGTGGACACATCCAAAAGCGAGCTCGAGTAGGAGGACCGTTGCGGCTTGCATGAGGTAGTGCAAGATGCACCACCATGGAGCGATCTCATACAGTTGGATAGCATTGGGCTCCTCAGGGATAAGATCGAGCATAAGGTGGGCAGACTCCAAGGTCAGCTCTGCCATGTCATGGCTAAAGGCTGATCTTTCCGCAGGGCTTTTCTTCTGTGCATCACGCCGGCAGAGACACGGGCGTCCCAATGTAATTCGTGCACTGTAGTAGTGGAAGGCCAGGGCCAGTTTGTAACGGAGTCGGTCAGCGCCTTCATCTTCCTTCTTGGTGAAGTCGAGTGCGGTCGGAAGACTGTGGTACCAAAGATCGATTCGACACCTCAGCTCCCCGATTCGATTCTCAATGTGGGTCCAGGGTACCATAACACAATCCACCGAATACACTTTGTTTACAATCTCTTGCACAACCATGGCCAGATCACAGTAGTAGAGATGGCAAAGACCAGCGCTGACAGGAACGCTCTTCACCCACGAGTTGTCGCGTTCACGGCTTTTATGAGAGGCCTCTTTGCCTCCAGTAGGGTTGAGGGGCATATGTCGGATCCAAGAACTCGCCATTACCTTGTTGATGCGATCATCTCGGATGGCTGAATCGTTGAGCAATTCAGCCGCCGCTGGTTCTGTAAGTTTGTCCTCATCAAATGGCAGTGGCAGGGGTGTGGTGCAAATTCCATCCAGGATACAGGAGGCACGGCCAGTCATTATACCCAGAAGATGCTCGAATGTGTACAAACACCACCAGACTCGGTAGCGAGCCTCTTTAGAAACACTCGGTGTTGTAGGGCTGCTACTTTTCATATTGATACCCAGGGTGATTGCAGACCGAACTGCCAGCGCAGAAATTCTCCATGCGCGGTTGATCTGGTCTGATGAAAGCAAGTAGAAGGCAATCAAGCCCTCTACTTGGACCTGCTGAAGATCAGGATGGCTGAATAAAACTTCGCCGTTCATGCTGAGGATCCTGGCCCGATTCAGATACAAAAAATGATCTTTGTCATCTCCACGCCACGGTGCCTCAACCAAATGAGAGTGTTTAGAGCCAATGGCAAAGATCATATTCAAAATGGCAAGCCATTTGTCACCAGGTTGCGCGTTACTTTCGTAAAACGTCTTATATTGCGCAGTGAAGAGGGGTCGGTTAATGATAGGGAAAAACGGGTTGACGGTTCGCAGATAAGCATCGAAAAGGTGATCGGCGTGCTCTCGTTGAGGAACCGCATACACATCGATAGGACCTGGAACATTGATGTCCAAATCATCGAGATGGTAGTTAACGGCGTGGAGGGCGAGATTATCATCTTGTCGCTTGCTTTGGCCCGGCTCTAGAGATCCTGGCAGCCCATGCGCTCGGTGTTCTGCTTCTCTTTGAAGCCGTTGCATCCAGGTCACCTCAGAATTCTTTCCCATATATCCAGTCGCCCGAGTGTTTGCATTTCGGTTCAAATCCTCCTCCACTCGATCGATTGCCTCCAACGAACCAATCGATGAAGGGGAGCTGAAATCGTCCGCTTCTGCAACCTCGTCCTGGGGTGTAACAGAGTGAGATTGAGCACTGCTGGGCGAGTAGTCGACATCCAAACCATGCTGCAAGAAGTTAATGACTGTTATGAATATCGACAGCATAAGGGCATACCTTGTCCAGCAAGCCTTTGATCCGGTCCGCCACACGGGACTCCACAAGAGTGCCCAAGTCCTTCAATAGATTTTCATAATCGTAGGCTTTTTCAGTAAGTTTTTCGACTTGTCTAAACGCAATTCAAATTAGCTCCAGTTGGGAACGATCGATTCTCAGTATCCTACTTTTTTGTTTTTTCTTTCCATCCAACAGGGTATTTACAAGTCGCCCTGAGCTCACGGCACTGTCGACAAATAGGAGTATCGCCACTGCATTTTGTCTTGCGTTGGCGACAAGATTCACAAGCACGAGGCACCCGACGATTATACCGCGGGGCGACTCCCCCTCGGTGGCGCGGGATGGCAACTTTAGCGTGCGAACCATTTCCAACGGTCGAGGCCGTATCGGCGACGGAGGGGGGTTGAGAGGGAAAGGTGGAGGGAACCTGCAGTTGCTGGTTTTGAGCGCCGTTTCCATTTACGACACCATCCGCCGGCGGGTGTTGGGGCGGCTCCTCCATCGTCATGATGGCGGATAGGCAGTGAAGATTCGCAATAGTAAAGTGGAAGCGCAGGTTATCTCCGATAAAGGGTCCTGATATCGGCGCGATGCGATTCGTTGGCTCGAGTTGCCTAATTTGGATCGCGCGGCCTTGAATCTGGCCTACAGAGTGTTGTGACACATCTGCATTGATCGAAATCGATAGCAGAGATACCTTTAGTGAAATTGAGGATAGCGACCGTTGAGATGAAACAAGTCGGAGTGGCGGGGAATTAAAGTGCCACTTGGTAAACTCACTTGATTGGAAGTTGGAAGTTGGCAGAGGCTTAGGTAAGGAAAATATGATTTAAGATTGTTCCATGGATTTGCGTGACGCCTTTAGCATACAAGAAGATAGGTCGCTTTTTGCCCTTTTGTCGATAAAAATAAAATAAAAATCCGATAAACCATGATCTCCCATCTCATCTACCCATCCAGGGCGATTAGTAAAGAAAAAAAAATCAGAAAAACAAATGTGTATATGTACAAGAATAGGAATGAGAGGGGAAAAGGTAAAAAGCACGGCGGGGAGATGAGAGCCGAATATGCGAAGGTTTAAAGGCGATAATAGGGTATAACGACAAGAACGGCTCTCAAGGGCCGAGAGGAGAGTAGAAATAAAGAAAAGAGGAGAGTGAAGCAGTCCGAATATCACAAGCAAGATTGTTTAGATTTCGCCAAACATTTCATCAAGCTCGTCAACCTCGACGGTCTCCGGGTTCTGCAACTCTCTCCAAGAATCGGAAGCGAACACAGTCTCAGTGTCCATACTGGAAAAGGCACGGGGGCCAAGGCTGAGCTTCTCGTGCGATTCAGTCAGGTCAGACATCTTCAAATCCACATCGGGGAAACCGCTGTTCAACATGTCAAGCGAGCGCTTGAGGGTTGAAACGGGCGCGGCATCCGGATCAGTGGGAAGGCTGATCTGAGGAGCAGCTGGAAGAGGGCCAGCCCTTTCCTCGCAGTCATCAACTACGCTCGTTCCAGACGAGACGGAGGATGCGACCGAGGTCAGAGAAGGCGAAGGCGAGGTGCCGAAAAGAGTGGCGGCAGCGGCCTCATCCAGATCTTGAGCCCCATTATCGGCGGCGTTCATGTGTGAGAAATAATCATTAAACTCCTCTTCACCGTGGATAGAGGGAGACATCGAGCCACCATTTATAGGAGAATCGATGCTCATATCTTCATCCATGGCACTGAGGCCTTCGGAAAGAACGGAGAGACCCCGCTCCGACTGATCCCGACTGGCCTTTTCCTCAGACGCACGCTCGCGAACAGCACTGGCGGTCTGAGTGAATTCCTTCTCATCGCCCTCCAGGGGCGGGGAGGCGGCACGGTTCGAGTGCATCAGGCGTGTATGACTAGAGGGGTCGGGAAACTGGTCTGAGGCAGAACTCCGGTTGGCGGGACTGTGCAAGTCGACATCCTCCTCCTCTTCATAGTCGGGGGACGACAGATCCACCTCAGGGCTGGGACTGCGCTGGCGCGAAATTAAATCTTCATCGTCTTGATCCAGACTTGAGAGGCTAGGAGTAATGTGCTTGCCGTCAATGCCGATCAAGTCGTCATTTTCCGGAATAGGTTGACGAGGGAAGGTCGTCAAATAGTAATACACTTTGCGTGGGTGGATTAAAATAAGTTCTTTGGCCATAGGACACGGCGCGAGGGCGGTCCAAGGTCTCTTCATGTACGCTGCCAGTCGGGAAGACAGAAGCGCAGCGGGATTCGCGGAACTGTTAGACCCCACATGTTAGCAATGAAGCGATTCCGAGATTTGGGGGTTGGGAACTTACTTGGCGACAGTCGCATTCAGTGACACTAGAACGGCAGCCAGCTCCTTAACAAGATGGGGGCGATTCCCAGTCTTCTCGAGCTGATTAATTACCGCGACCACAATATCATCATTGATGCCCTCTGTATCAATCTTGGGCGCATCACCATTTAAAGGCGAAGGAGGTGGTGTATGTTCGAAGGCTCCGTGCCGACCCGCGCGCACGATAGATCCCTTCTCCGTAGATGGCTCAGGCGATAATGAAGTATGCGACCGCTTGACTTTTTTGGCCGGGTGGTCTTCAGCACCTTTTGAAACGGAGGAAGCACGACGTGACGAGTTGGGGAGGTGGATGCCTAGCGATGGGAGAGACAGCGACTTGCGACGGGTATTGTACGGCATAGTGAGGTGATGGGGTAATTTAGAACAAAGGAGGGAAGGGAGATTCAAAGAGTTAATAACAACGAAGAAATCAACACTAATAATGTAATAAAACAGTTTCACTCGGAGAGGTCTCGCGAGGATGTAGGTTAAGGGGGGGAAGTAAAAGGGAAGATGCGAGCTACTGAAGGCGAATTACACCTGAGGAATCTCAAGCAGAGAGTGGAAACAGTGGATTCTTACTTTTTTTTTTTTTTCTTTTGGTAATCTATAAAGTTGGTAATTACCAAAACATGCGGTTTAGAATTGCTGTGGCGCTGATTGGCCTGGAAACTTATTTTCTGGATTTTTCTTACGGCATGCTCTTGCTTAACCACGGATGTCGATCGAGATTTCCCGGTTGCTCGGAGCTATTCTCCTTGAATAAGTTTATGCCAAAGTAAAACTCATCAGCTGAGTCAGTATGGGATTTTGACTCAATAATACCTTATCATATTAACATCCTACATCGATGCTACTATAGATCAGTAGAGAAACAGAGGTGAAACTCATGCAGGGATGTGACATGCTGAAAATTTTTCGACTCGAAATTCCAGGCGGTGAGTGGATCTTCCCAGGTCAGGATTAGTCTGTGTATTTTCATTATTCCATACCATTAGTCCACCTCCATTCCTTCTTGGGCCTTAGTGCATGCCGATGAGCCAAGAGGCAAAAAAAAATAAACCAAATAGTGGGGGGGAGCCATGTGTCCCATCACCCAAAATGGTTTCTATGGTCCATAGTGCTCCAGCTTGAACTCCATCAGCTCCGTTATACATCACACTTCACCACTCAGAACCCGCTGGCGGAGAGGATAATATGGGTCTCCCAGTGATCTCATTGGCTCTATAGATTGAGAGACAGCACTGGGCGAACGGCGCATCCCAGCTCCGTTCCTTGTATGCCGATTGTGCATTAGATCTGTCAATGGTTGCTAGGTGACCAGTCGTCTTGTAGTATCTTGACCGCTGCTCCTAGTTTAGATATCGAGGTATGTCCTATCAACTGATAGTATTCGACACCGACTAAATAGAGACTTTCAAAGTTTTGTTGTGTTTTTCGTTGGTTTCCATTACTCTTCGTTTCTCGTGCCGTGCACGCGAGCCAACCCGAGACCTCCGGGCGAAAACACCGGTTCCCAAAAAAGATCCCTAGCGTCGCCGTTTGGGGCAGCCTCCACTCGGTGGATCCCCGGCCGAATTTATGTACTGTATTGTATTGCCGCGTTAGTAAAGGGATGCGCGCAGTAGCGCCTCGGGGGGAACAGGGAGAGCCTCGCCACCCTGCACAGGCTGAGAAAATGATACCCCGTACGCCTCTTTCTGCACGATCGCCCAACTCAGTTTACGTTCTTTTGTTTGACTTTCTTAGCTTTTAAACTAAAAAACCAATCTACATCACATCCTTCCTGTTGGTACCCGCCATGAAGTAATTATGGCCTGAGGGGGGAAAGGCTTACCTTTTTTACCCCCCTTGGCTCCATCCGTCGACGTAGATATGATGACAACCTCATTTTAGTGCCCCCCTAAACTGGATATATCGTCGCCCCTATAGCTGAGATGGAGCAGACCTACCCCGTCATTATTGCCATTGTGATAGCCCCATGGCCATCATCAATTGCTCAAACACTGGCCGTGGACATCGCTCGCCCTTTGGCTTTTATCTTGGCGTCCAGCAAGGGCGGGTAGAAGCATTGCAGCATATGCAGGTTTGGGATAACCATTCCAGAGATCCCTACCCTTTGTAGGTTTCTGTTATGTAGAAAATATAACGGTCCAATCTTATCGCGCTGTTTGTATCATCCTGGTGATGACATCGTCCACTTCTGGGGAGGGGAAAGTTACTCTCCATGCTCAACACCTTAACCATGGATTCCACATTTGCCCTCGCATCAGCCCATTGTCGGCCGAAGGACGATCGGTTTATCTGATGCATTCTGCACTTTGCCGCTCGAGGGCCTGCAGGTGGATATTGTAATTCTCCGCATCTCCACAGTCTTATGTGGCCCATCCTGCATCCTGCGATGCAATTAGGTTTTGCAATCTTGCTGGGTCTTTGCGCCATGCAATGTTTGGCTCTTGGTTTCGCGCATCGGTTCGGGGCAAGTCATTCTTAGACTAAACTTAGAGATCTACATATGTCTACATCATCAATCGGAGGTGTCCGATCCCGTCTCGATATGGCAACACACTTTGAATCTAGACTTTCTTATACTTGTCTGTCCAAGGCTCACATCATTACGGGTCCAGCTTGCATATATTTTTAATCTATATTCTGACTCCATGTGGCAACCTTCATATCAAACCCTTGGAACCTCAAATACATGTCAGATGCAAACAATGGAAACCACACCAGTACACGATAAACAAATAGAATCCTTGCTTCATGTCATGTCTCAACTCGGTTGCATTAACTTCAATCGCTGCGACAACGGCAAATCCAAGACATATAGATACACCCCTGCAGACGATCTGCGACCTGCATATCACAACTGATTCAGATTGGAAGGCTATCTGCTCCGTGACGCCGTCGTTTGTATCTCAGGTCGCGTAGACCCAGTGTCCAGTAGGATTGCATTGCAACCCCTCTTCATTGGTTTCTCACTTTTAGAGGAAGTGAGTAGCCGATCTTATCTACATATCCTGCTTAGCTTGCTTTAGTTTCAAATTTTTCCTTGGGTGATTGGTGGATTCCTCAGTGGTTGGACGCTAGTTGTTAGTGTTTTTCGGATAGATCAGTCGCGACTTCCAAGGTTTTACAACGTTCTCAGTGCGGGGATATTACGTTTTCTTCAACTCTCTTGCGCTCGCTTGCTCAGGCAATGCTAGTAAGGTAATGATGATGTTTTGACTAGCGCATACATATTATATCAACTGGTCTCCTGGTTGCCCCGCATTCATCATTCTGCGACAAATCAACCAGAACAATGGGTCGGTGCAATATGACAGGTCAAGATTCTGGAGCATTTATCCGCACCTTAAATGCAGGTGATATCACGAATCATTGTTTCCTTGGAAGTTTGCCCACTGCCCACTGCCAGGAGGTTATCTGAACTACTGTATGCCACATGCATGCATCATGATGCATGTGCGGTCCAAGGTCTAATATTGTACATCGCTTCTAGATATTTACACGTCGATAGATAGGACCCCATGAACAAGAGGCCAAAGCCACTCGTACACGAACAAACCCTCTACTCAGAACTCGCTCTCGGGCGCAACACATACCGCCAAGTGGTTCCAAAATGCCACCTCTTCTCCTCCACAATCTCCAATCCACTCTCCTTCACGATAGCCCCAATATCACGGTTCCACCAACAACCATGTCTATCCGCATGCGCAGGAGCAAGGTTATCCAAAATTCGATTCAACCAATCATAGTGCGACCGCCCATGCTCCAACAACAAAATGCGCCCATTCTTCGGCTCCGTAATCTCCCCCAAATGCCTTAACGTACGCACAGGATCAGGCATCGAGCACAGTCCCATGGTCTGCACAATAGAATCGTAATAAGCCTTCTTGTTCTCTCCCCTTGGAGCCCCAACAGTAACAGTAACAGACGCCGCATCCTGCGCTCGGAATGTCACAGGGGGACTCTGAGATTTATACCCAGGATGTAACGCCTCGAACTTCTCTTCCGCAATGGCGACCATTTGCGGACTTAGGTCCACAAAGGTAAGCGTGCGACATCCCAGGATTGCGGCTTTGCCATCTTCGTCTACGCCTCGGCGTTCCCCGAGTTCGTAGTACTCGAGGTTACGTCCTGTGCCGCAGCTTACTTCGAGGACGTCTCCGCGCGCGAGACGAATTAGATCTGCGCGCTTAGAGCCCATGCGCATGGCTTTCTCTGAGAGCTCGACTTCTGCGTCGAAGGTTGGTGCTGTGGTGTTGTACCGGTCTGAGACGTCGGTGGGGATATCCAGAGCCTGTGATTTGGAGACTTCACGACTGTAAGACGCGTAGAGGAAGCCGCAGTAGCTGCTTATGCCTAGGACTGAGATGCCTAGGAATGTCATAAGGCGAGGTGACATGGTTGGGCCTTTGTAATTTGGATTTGGGTGGCCTTCTGGCTCTGCTTTGGAAGGCCTCCGTGAGATTGGGGGTCTTTGGCTAGAGGGCATGTTAAAATGTGTTGCCGCAGAGTTCTATGTCAGGACTAGGACTCACCTGGGTCTTCGGGGTCGAGGTGCTTGTGCTTGGTTTTGTACGCCTCTGCGGGCTATAGTGGAGGGCCATTTGGGCATGAAGAAGGCCCTTCCTATTTGGGTTGCGTTCATCGCGGCAGTCTTCGGGCCACTTCGTCCTTTAAATGTACAATCCAATGCCCAGCTGGGTGCTTGTTTCCAATGTTCTGACCAATTGGCTTGCTCTATCCTCAACCTTCCAGGTTATCTTGCGAATGGAGCGTCCAATGCCCAGAAGGAAAAATTAGGAGCGCGTAGGGTGCAACCAGACCAGGTGTTGCAAGGTCGAGAAATTACTCCTCGCAGGAGTTTAGCACGCGCCTAGGTAATCAGAGCCGAGTCCGGCTCTCCTACTTTGATCTGGAAAAGCGAAGTAGTGAGGCTCCGCGGTCTTTAGTCTCTGAACAAAATGGAGAACTGTCGAGACCCGGGCGCGATAAGTGATTCCGTTATCGGGTACCGATAAGACGTGAGAACATCACAACAGCAGACGCATTTGATTCCTCGACAAAAAAAATCGTATTCCTGCACATTTGGATATGTGTTAGATCACTCGAACATACTTGCTCCATTTGAACAGTCACAATGAGTTCTGATTCGAGAGTGCAAATTATCTAATGCTCCAACCCGGAAAGGCTGATATATATATACTCGCAGGTACGATTGTTGGAACCATGTCAAAGGGCTTGATGGGTTGTATATTACTGTACTACACTACGCTGTATTTTGAACAATTTTGCCGGAGCTATGCATCCTTCAATGTTTATTCATGTCTGGATGGTCGCATATCAACCCACCTGGGCAGAAGTAAAATATACCAAGTCTGTGTTCAATCTGTGTCCTCATTCTTCAACTACCCAACCATCTCCAAGTGACTCAGTTTCACGTACATTGGCTCATATGATTCTCACTCATCAACCAGACAGATTCTGAGGTTAGTCGGTTTGTGTGCCGAAAACGGGCTTGAGGTGGAAGTGAGAAATCGAAAGGCGACATTCGACCGATTTAGACTACTTTACAACAGCCCTGGTCCAATTACACTAGCTCAAGAGGACTCTTACTTACCTCCCAATTTCTAGACCCTGTAATTACGCTCGAGGAATGTGCAGATACTGTTGCAATTATAGTCTTGCGTTGAATCGCGGAATCGTGGAATTCCTCATACAACACAGCAAAGGGTCAATATGCGCTTTTAAAGTCTACCTGGCAGCAGCCGAACGAAGAAAACAGGACGAAGAAGAGAAAGACAAGGAAGAGTTATCATTCAAGCTGCTGTGTAATTCGTTACCTCATTTTTTAACTCACCAGCCTTCTCCAACCGACACACTTTCGCTAATACGATTCCACAAGACGAAGCAGAAGAAGACAAGGAAGAGGCGCCACCTAAGCTTCTATTCAATTGATTCCTATTTTATTCAACTCTCCAACCTTACCCAACTTTTTCTCATACGATTCCCACTGAGAGACCCGCAATTTAGGCACCAACCAACCATATTCGACAACCTGATCGATCAACGGTGCAAAACGACAATGGATGATGTAAGAAAATCCCTCTTTCCCCCCACTTTGAAGAGAATGCTAATGAAATTACAGCCGCAGCCTTCTGTTGCACCGCCGATGCCCTCAGATAGCACGGCAAATGACTCTCAAGATGCAATTGTGGAGCCTATTATACAGCAACTAAGGACAGAAGAGGCACATAAAAGAGAAGAGGCACGATCGAGCCACCCTGCTTACCTACGAGCCAGACTGCAGTACTGGAAAATTGCAGCCAAGATTGCTCGACATGCAAGGAGGCGTGAGGCAAAGCGCAACTGCAGCCTGAGAATGCAACTTGATGATATGGAGATTCAAAACGACCAGATGCAGGCACATATCGTGAAGGAGAACGAGTCCCGGTTGCGACTGGGAAGAACCGTGGCTGAATGCCAGAAGCAGCATGACAAATTGCAATTGATCGCAGACGCAATGGCGGAGCAATTATCTAAATTGAAGGGAAGGAAAGAAGAGAAGGAACTTTGATGAACAGTGGAGCTGGTACAGCCATATATTCACATTTCAGTTCGTAGACCGCAATTCAAAAGTACCAAAACCAGGCTCATAAGGTATGGAAAAGCAATTGATTGTAGTAGAATCAGAGTCGAGGAAAGTTATCATATCTGGATTTAAGCATGTTGTGTCAACGGTTATCAGGGGACAATATGCAGGATCCACTTTTACTCCACAAAGCCGCAGTTGGGCAACGCCGAGATAAGTAGTCCGTTATCGGGACAGTCGCCTGGCATGATCTCCAACTCATTTCTCCACCTGTTTCTTGCTAACCACAAAACCCTCAAATCACCCAGCAAACTCCTCCATTGACCACTGTCATGGCGCTGCCGCCGAAGATTCTGATTGTGGGAGGTGGTGTCTTTGGCCGTAAGTTCCAGCTCCGCATCCAACATTACCCCAATTCAGTCCACAGCCCAGAATCCACAACCCACAAATCCCCATAAATGCCCCCTCCCAGTGCCCCTCCTCAATGATATGTGCTACAAGACAACATGAATCCAATTAACCCCCAATCCCAGTATCCACGGCCTTATCTCTCAGCAAGCGCCACCCAGACTCCCAGATAACCCTAATTGAAAGCGCTCCGACAATTCCTAACCCGCACGGCTCTTCTGTCGATACCAGCCGGATCGTGCGCGCAGATTACGCAAGCAGCGCCTACTCCAAGCTCGCTGCTTCTGCTATTCAGAAATGGCGCAGTACATCCTGGGGTGCGGAGGGTCGGTATACGCAGACAGGTCTGCTACTGGTGTACCCGGGCGACAGCGCCAGCGCAAAGAAGTACGCAGAGAAGAGCTATGCAAACGTGCGGGCGATTGAGGGTGACAACGTCGTTTACCTACCAACGAAAAAAGACGTACTGGGTGTCGTACCGCCTTACGGGGAGACACTGGATGTTGCAGGAGGATATGTGAACTGGGGATCTGGGTGGAGTGATGCAGGCGCGAGTGTGAAGTTCGTCAAGAAATTACTCGACGAGGACAAGAAGGTTGTGTTCAAGCATGGTGAGGTAAAGCGCGTGCTTTTCGACTCTTCCTCATCGAAGAAACGTGCGACTGGTGTGGAGATGGTTGATGGAGAGACGGTCAACGCTGACCTGGTCGTTCTTGCGACGGGTGCTTGGACTCCTCGGCTGGTTGATCTTCGTGGTAAGGCTCTTGCGACAGGACAGGCGATTGCGTATATCAAGATCAGCGATGCTGAGCAGCGTGAGCTTGAGAATTTGCCTACTATCCTTAACTTCGCTACTGGTATCTTTATTATCCCGCCGCGGGATAATCTGCTTAAGATTGCGCGGCATGCGTACGGGTATCGGAATCCGATCACCGTCCCGGTACCTGGATCGCAGTCTGGAGAGACGATGCAGGTCAGTCTGCCTGAAACGGGAGTGCCGGTGCCGTTGGAAGGAGAGGAGGCGTTCCGTGTTGCACTGAGACAGCTTCTGCCTCGGTTTGCGGATCGGTCGTTTGCTGGTACGAGGATTTGTTGGTATACTGATACGTGAGTTTCCATTTCTCTGTCTGATGTTTGCTTTTGGTGCAGAGCTGGTTCTAACGCTATTGTGCAGTCCGGATGGTGACTTTATTGTTTCATACCACCCCGAATACGAGGGTCTCTTCCTGGCTACAGGTGGCAGTGGACATGCTTATAAGTTCTTCCCTGTTCTTGGAGACAAGGTTGTTGATGCATTGGAGGGTACACTGGAACCGGAATTGCGAGCGCTATGGGAATGGACTGAGGCGACACCGACATCTGCCTCCGAGGATATGTTTGATGGTGATGGCAGTCGGTCTGGTGAACGAAACTCGATTTTGAAAGATGAGCTGGCGAAGACCAAGAAGGCTGGCAGTGGCAGCGTCCTGTAAGGTCGACGGGTGACAAGTGCATACACATATACATCTGGCGTCCAATTGTGAATAGAAAAGTACTGAGCGGATATAGGCATCCATTGAATATACTCATACAAGGCGAAGTCTCACGGTCAGGCCTAGACCTATAAGCATTCCTATGTTCACGTTTACAAGGAAGAAAGGTTTTTTGAATTTCCATTTTGGATATCGGAAACGGCCAAAGCCGATCCAGTCTCGCTGCTGGCAGACTCGCGACGGAATCTAAGCTCACCATAATTTTTTTTTGGGCCCGTGACAAGTTGCCTCACCAACGGGGATGACCAGGACGTAACATGATTAAGAGGCAGCCTTCGACCAGCGCACAGAACCGCCTCACTGCGGTGTGCAGCAATCTCTAAGTGTAAACGGTCGAAGAGATGAAAAGCAAAAACAAGGACTGGGGAACAGTCCAAACCGCTAAAACGCCCAACAATGCTTGCGTAAAGAATCGTGAAAGAAGAGGGTACGGGAAAGATAAGACGGGCTTCAAGGCCACAGCCAATCAATCACCCATAAACGAAAAAAAGATAAGAGAAGATGTTAATACAGCGTTGAAAACAAGAGGGTTTTGATCTTCCTGGTGGAATCGATCTGCTTAGACCTTGCGGAAGTCTATTCTCATGTTAGTTATGGATCGCATGCCACCAGCCAAAATTGGAACATACCAGAAAGCACAGGATAGATCATCTCGAAAGCCTGATAAATTTCCTCGCGCACTTTGGCACCAGTAAGGACGATCTTGCCACTGACGAAGATCAAAAGTACAATCTTGGGCTTCATCATGCGGTAGATCAGACCAGGGAAAAGTTCAGGTTCATAGGACGAGAAGTTGTGGTGACGAGAGGCCAGACCCTCCAAACGGATGGGGAACTTGATGTCGCAGGAGCCGACGATGTTTTGGATCTTGAAGTCGGTAAACTTGGCGTTGAAACCGAGCTTCTGGATGATACGCGCATACTTGCGCGACGCCAGCTTGGAATCATCTTCAGATTTGGCACCAGTCACGACCATCTTGCCGGAGGCGAAGATCAGTGCAGTAGTCTTGGGCTCACGGATACGCATGATGACGGCGGCGAAACGCTATTTGATAACAAGAGTTCAAAGTTCAGCCACACTGTACCCGGATGAAGAAATCTCAGGGTGTGGAATATACCTTAGGGTTGTACTCGGCGTTACGAGCGTGCAACGCGATGGTCTTGAGATCCAGACGGCAGTCAAGGTTGACAGTAGCCACGATGTTTCTTTAGGACAAGATTGGTTCAGCCATTTTGACTCTGGGAATGTGGTTTAAGACAAGCCAGAAGAGTCAATACTCACTGCAAAGTAGGAACGATACCACTGCTTCCGGTAGTAGCCCCCGGGGTCGCGACCGGGGTGGCTGGAGTAGCGGGCATCACCCCGTTGCCGTTGTTGGCAATTGCTCCAGCTTGGCCGTTCATCATGCCGTTGACACCCTGAATCTCTTTCTCAGAAGAGGGAGGGGTCAAATCAGCAGCGCCACCGGGAAAGGACAGCGAGGAAGGCGAAGTGAAGGCACGAGCCTGCTGCGCATTCGACGGGTGAGTCGTGAGCGAGTCCATGATAGGCAAATATGATCAAGGATCAAAGATCAAAGACCAGAGATGGGTGTCAAAGAGAAGTGGAGCACTGCAGGACAACGACCAGGTAAGGTCAGTGAGCCGTCCAAACAAAGGAAGACAGAGACCAAAACAAGCTGGCGGTGAAAAGTGGCAGAATAAAGCGCAAGATGCACTCACCAGAAAGTTGGGAGATGGACAAGTCAATGTATCCCCCTGATATGCAGGACGTGTTGACACGAATGCGAGGTTCAAATATCCCGGGAAGATATCAGAAAATGAATCCAGAAAAGCACACTGAAGTGTTTTCAAGAAGGGATCGCCACAGGAAGAGGTAAAGATTTATGATCAAGGAGTCAGACAGCAACAACTTTCTTTTTGCAGTTGGGCGATAAAGGGGCACTTTTTTTTGTCTCCTGCTTTTTTTTCAATTGGGATTTTCTTTTTGGGTTTCTATCTGCAAACGCGACCTGAATGAGAGTGGCAGAAGCGAGCAACTGGGACAGGCTTCAAATGGAGCACCGAACGATTAGTTTTTATCCTCGGTCAAAAGGATAAAAAAATCAAAGCCTTCTTTCCCACGGGTGATTTCTTTGAATTCTATCTTTTTCAAGATCAGAAAATAAAGAAAGACCGGAATTAGTATAGATTGCAGCAGGATGCCACAATAGGAAAGAGGTGGGGAGGGGAGGGAGTAAGAAGCAGTGCCAAGACCAGGACAGGAATCTCAGAGCGACATGAAAAGTGGGAGGATGGCCCTTTATATAGTGCTGACTCACTGCCCGCGTCAGGGGAGGCTGGGCCCGCTGGTGGCGCTTAAAGCAGCACTGCACTCTCTCCCTTCACCCATGGCTAGGACCCTCACTAGCGGCTCTGGGACTGCTTCTGCGGGCCAATCATAGGCAATAGGACCCGTGATTGGTTTACCTCTTATCCGCCCCACTCCCTTCTCCCTCCTGAGTGGCTCAATCACCCTTGCTTTTATCCTCCGCAGCGCCATGGTTACAACCAGTAGTTGCCCAGTCCGTAGCGGTCCTGCTGCTGATAGTTGGGTCTATCCACCCCATCCTGCCGTTTCCCCCAATCATCATCCTCCACCCTTCTCGGTCACTCCCTGTACGACGCGCTATCCTCTCGCCGCTTTAGTGGATGGCGACTGAACAAAAATTGTTGCCGCCGACCTGTTCTTTCCCTTTTTTTTCTCCCCCACAAACAGGCTGTTGGTGCTTTTGAAGCGCCCGTCCCAAATCCTTGATCTTGTGATGCCTATATTCACTGACCAAAAACTGCAGCCTAAATGATAAGAGACTAATCATTCACAGCTTCGTGTTGGTGGTGGCATTTTTGAAGGGGAGGAAGTAATAAAAAAAGAGGCCAGCGTGGCCATTTGGGACGGGATTGCGCGCTGGACTGGTCGCGTCACGGATCTGATCCACCGCTTTTGCCAAGCCTTGGATCAATCTCATGGCATGCGATCATCACTGACCTCGGGATGTGTATGGTCTCGGTATGCTGAATACCATCAGCGGTGCCATCGTCACATTCCACCATTTTCTATGAATTCCCTGGTATTTATCATGGAATACCATGGGAAATATTCAAAGAAGAAGAAAATTCAAATTGATCATGGTATGCAGTGTGATTCGGGTAGTATGGGAAGCTTAATGTTTGCCGTCAACCCGATCGTATGCCGTGTCTTTAATTTGGGTCGATGACTAGCTTATTTCGAATGCCGTGCCCGTCTTCGTTCTGAGGTCCGATTTTTTTCTGATACTCGCGATGTCAATGATGTCAAGATGGGCTCCGAATGTGACCCATAGAGATTTTCAACGGTCGGATCCTGGCAAAAAGGGTTCTGAAGTATTGCATCTTCGTGAGGCATGGAGTACATGACTGCACAAATTCCATGCTATATCCGAAAGACCAGATCCCCGTCCGCCCCGTTCGGGGGGATCGAACGCCCAGTTGTGACGGGTCGGTGAAGCCGGGTGGCAATTCCGAATCACACCGCCTCTGATTGGCTACGCGATTTAAGTAATTTCGGCTTCTCCTACATCAGGTACTTTGGTTACCTTGGACACGAAACAATAAGAACTACGGAGTACGGAGGAAAAACAGGGTTCAGGTAAGATCATTGCCGATCTCACGTGGAAGCCAAGCGTTGCCTATTTTGGTAATCTTCAACATGGGGATTCAAGTTTCACGTAGCCATTCTCTCCCGGTCAGCTCACGATTTTCGCCACCGTTGCTTTCGCCGTAATTTACTACCCAGGACGGGAGAAGAAGCCTCTGCCAACGCATCCGTAGATACGTGCATATACGGCATTCCACATGTTTTGCATGAACTGGCCCCTATTCCTGTCTTGGTCTCTTCAGCTCCGCCTCTTCTAGGCCGTTGACCGCCTCTCCTGACCAGGTTGGTTTTCCCTCCTTAGTGGGACTGTTCACCGCTGAGAGTATTTCCTGGTACCCTCAAAAAGTTGATCGTGTGTGGTTTAGGAATGAGGCTGTCTTTTCTCCTTGAGCCCCTTTTCTGGTGTACCTGGACTTGTATATGACCAGTTTTGAATAGATTGGAAAATAGCCAATATCAAAAGTGCTGCATGCATATCTCGGGGAAACTTTTTTCTCCGTATATTGAATTCTATGTTGATAGATCTAATGGGTGTTACGAGGTGGAAGTAGAACTATCCATAATGTATACAAGACCCGCCCGTGGCGGAGGGCGGGCAGAACCGTGGAATGGAAGGTGGAGGTCCACGAGACGGATCGACCATAGTTTACAATCCTATAGTTGCAATATTATGTGCCCTCTATTGGAAAAATGTATACATAGTCCAGCCAAAAGCTGATCCTTAATTTAAGCGCCAAACTCTGAAACTCTGTCAGTGGGGGACCACGTGGATGCAATTCACCACCAGGAAAAACCAAACAAAAGTGAGGCGGACAGAGTTGCCAATCATTCCCTCCCACCGCCAGATCTGTGCTTTCTTTTTCCCTCTTTCCTTCCCCTCTTCTTTCCTGTCATCTGCACCGTTCCCTTTGCTTCCTCCAGCCTGACACTTGCAGAAAGCGTTTACCTGTGGATCCAGTCCAGCCCACTCGGGGAAGAAAAGAGCTTTAAGCGCCCTGCCGCCCATCACCGCCATCTTCCCTGATTTGGCCGCGTCCCACGGTCCTTCCGTTGCGCTGGGACTCCTCTCACTAATCTTCTCTTCCCTCTTCCTTCTCCAGGACTCATTCAGACAGGTCTTTTCTGAGCCATGACGGAGGTTTCGTCGACCCGACTGTATCTCGGGAACCTTCCCCGCAATGGTACGCTGGCACCCGCACCCTTTTTCTCTCTCAGCCTCAAAGCGACGGCCAGCCCTGCTGGAACTTCAGTCTTGCCCATGGATTTAGCTTGGCCTCCTAACTGAGAGGACTACACCCTGTGGTCCACCCTCTTGAATGCCCAGGCATCGGGAAACAGCCCAGGAGCCCGACATTTGATTTTGTTTTCTGAGCGCAGCTAACGCGGATCTAATGACTGGCAGTTACCAAGCAGGATATCGAGGAACACTTCAGTACTCATGGGTCTGGTAAGATCACGGAAATCAAGCTGATGAACGGCTTCGGCTTCATCGAGTACGAGGATGCCATGGACGCCCGCGATGTTGTACCCGGTAAGTCTTGACCATAAACATTCATGGAGCTTGCTAACTCGTTCTCTAGCTTTTCGTACGTCATGTTTCCTCGAATACTACCTACATCCTATTAATACCGCAACAGATGGAAGCGACTTCAAGGGTGAACGATTGACTGTGCAGTTTGCTCGTGGCCCCCGGCGCAAGGAGAACTTCCCTGGTCCGCCGGACCGCCCCACCGCTCCTCGTCCACGCCGTACCATGTTCCGGATGCAGATCTCTGGTCTCCCAGAAACAAGTTGGCAGGTTAGCAGCCCAAGCCCATTCTTCCCTGGACATCTCCCCCGGACTTTATACCTGGCCTTTTCCCTTGATGCCATGCCCTCCCGTAGTCCTCGGTTAGGTCGTTGGAAACAACCGATTTGCACTATCAATCCTGGTGTTACGGACAGCTTCTCCTACTGGGAAAATCGTTCATACCACATCAGCGAGCTGTTGCCGAGGATTCGGAACCATGGCCACCATCCCAAACCCTTTGCATCTCGGACGTAGAATCTATCTGCCCTTCCACCTGGACCCATCGGCCACATTGCTTACTTCCTGGAATCTGGACTCACCACCTTCTCTAGGACCTGAAAGACTTCGCCCGCCAGTCTGGACTGGACGTTGTCTACTCGGAAACCGGCCGTGAACAAGGCAAAGGGTAGGTTATTACTCTCAAGCCGGACCCGGGCTTTGTAACTTCAATTGACAATGGAAAAGGTTTGTTGAATTCGAGACAGCCAACGACCTGAAGACTGCCGTGGAAAAGCTGGACCAACGCGAGTTCAAAGGCGCTGTTGTGTCCTGCATTTCGGATGTAAGGAACCATATTCATTCTGCCCCGGACCGTAGGAAGGATCCCCCATCTCATGCTTCCCCACAGATCCAGACCAACTTTGATGACCGTCCCTTCCGAGACCCCTATCGGTCTCGCTCCCCACGTCGGGCCTACCCTCCCATGGAAGAATATGACAGAAGGTTCCCAGCACCCCGTGGATACAGCCCTCGGGATCACTACCGGGAGCGATCGCCCATTCCCATGCGACGGGATTATTATGACCGAGAGGGCTATGGACGCCGTACTCCTCCTCCGCCACGGCCTCGATTGGAAGACTACCCACCCCCGCGTCGTCCCTACGATGACCCTTATGATGCCCGGCCTCCGCCCCCACCCCCACGTCACTATGAGGATCCATATCTTGCGGCGCGGCCCTATGGCCGTCCCCGTACTCCTCCCCGAAGTGACTACGTTGGTTATGGCCGCCCTCGCTACTGGTAGATAACGACCCTTCCCTGGTGGTTTCCCTGATTTGTCCTTTCGGATGTTTCCTGCAGATGATTTGCCTTCTCTCTTCCTACGAATACCCGCTACTTATTGCATTGCGCTTTATGGTACCATGAATCTTTTCCATCTGCCGAGATTTTAGCGTGTTTTCCTGGCCAGATTTACTCTTTGAAATGGACAATACGTTTAATTTTTGACTTCTTTTCTATTGGTCCGGTAGCTCTCCACTCCAAATGTGGACGGATGGCAAGACAAGCCATATATATTGATTCTGGCCTACTAATGAACTTCCAAAGTTGAGACAACAATATTTAAACTTACCTTTATTCGGTGCATAGGTTTGTTGTGGCACGCTAAACTTTGGTACAACCTTAGTTGAACCGTTGTGATCTACGGACAGCCCCGCCAAAAAACTTCCCAAGCTCCCCCACCTCCCATCTCTCTCCACCTGAGATTATTTGCAGGCTTGAGTGGGAACGACCTCCATTCCAGACTTTGAACGGCGAATAATTCAACGCATCACCCAAAATGGCTCAACCAAGCTCCAGCATCTACATTCCTCAGCCCCCACCGGTCCTGGACAATGTCGTCCTTAAGGAAATCCAGCTCCCCCTCCCCCGCAGCTCCAGAAGCCTGGCACCGCCCCGGCAAACCCCAACCTTGCACCGCAACCCTAAAGCTTTCTTATTCCTCTGCTATTGCCTCCGCCGACACAGACGATGTCTCCCTTTCCATTGACTACGGAAAGCTTTTCCGTCGCCTCGAATCCGATGCCCGCAATTTGGCTACGTCCACCTCATCCCCAGAGCACCACCGTATGGTAAGCTTGGACGGAACACAACGCGAGGATATGAAAATCAGTGATGTGGGTCAGGACCCCCGCGCTACGGCGGGAATGGTCGCGAATGCGGGACTAGGAATGCTAGATGAGACCGCAGCGGGGGTGCGGCGGATGGCGCATATACAGCCGAGCCCGCGGAATGGGTACTCTGGAGCCGGAAACATGAGTGTGTCACCTGCCAAATATCCGATTGAGGCGGAGTATGGAAAGTGTGAGGTCTGGCTGCATTTCCCGAAAGCGCTGTTGAGGGCCGAGGAGGGATTGAAGTATCGCAGTTTGACGGTTTGGGGATACAAGCAGAGCGACTTGCAAGAGAGGTGTCCTGTTGTGGTGGAAGAGGAGTACCTCATTGAAGGTATTCGCTGTTATTGTATCCTCGGCGTGAACCCGCATGAGCGCATCGAGAAGCAGGCCGTGATTGTTTCGCTAGCGTTCACTGGGCCTGGACAGCTTGCTTGGGGATCGACTGTTGTGGAGACTTATCAGGCCATGACAAGGGCTGTGGCTGAGGTATGTTTAAAGCTTCTATGCGTTTATGCATTTGTGGATTATGCTGATATTTGGAATCAAATAGCGCGTCGACAATACCACGTTCAAGACTGTGGAGGCCCTGGCCACTTTGGTGGCTTCCATTGCGACGTTGGAATTTGGGAATGAGCGGGTAACAGTTAAGGTTGAGAAGCCCAGTGCATTGGCATTTGTGCAGAGATCGGGTGTTGAGATCACCCGATCTAAGGCATTCTTCCAGAACCACGAGGCTCAACAATAGATATGTTATGCATGACATTTCAGGCAGATCGCTGCAGGGACCTGCATTCACCGTAAAACAAAATTTCTTTTCTCATTAGAAGACAATGAATGCTATGGCTCAATATTATACTAAGATTACATACAGAATAGCCTTGGAGCCCTAGAACAAGTTCTATAGAAGAAGAACAAGCTAATCGAAGGAGCCTATCGTAGCACATGTAATCGAGTAACACGTGAACACCGGATCGGGGCTAGCGTTGGCCCCCCCGGATTTCCGCCTCAAAGCAAGATGATTTTCCTCAGCTGGACTTGTACATCTCATTCACTTCCACTTCGTGGGAACCTTTGATAACTCACTTTAAGATTCTTGAAATTACTCACTTCCTGATTCTCTATGTGCCTATCTGCGCAGCCCTCTTCGTTTCCCTTTATTTCTCTTACCAGCTACCTGGTCAGCTTGAACCTGATCTCCCTAGATTCTCCCTCGCAGCGCGCTCCTCCCGACCTCCTCGACGTGTCCCCATACCC
This sequence comes from Penicillium tannophilum, assembly GCA_028829675.1. Taxonomy (NCBI): domain Eukaryota; kingdom Fungi; phylum Ascomycota; class Eurotiomycetes; order Eurotiales; family Aspergillaceae; genus Penicillium; species Penicillium tannophilum. The sequence continues at coordinate 1,208,864 of JAQKAK010000001.1, read as the reverse complement.
TGCACCGACTACATCCGCCTTGGCCTTCGACCCCGCCGCAGGCGAGGTGATCTGGCTAGGGGTCCCAGGTCCGTCCTGAGGAAGGGCGGACGGTAAAACTACTCGAGACATTCCAGTTGGGGTCTTACCCAAACCAGAGAAGAGATTGTGCTGTTTGTTTTTCTAAACTGAGGTACGTGTCGTCTTTTTTTCTTTTTCTGACCTTTATTTGCTTTGTCTGTGGTGCCATTGGTGGGGCAGAAAATCTCTCAAAAGAAAGCTCAAATTTACCCCTCCAAAATCTGCAACGGCGAAATTGGAAAGAATGAAGCTAACCAAGTTGTCGGTATAGTAGTTGCGATTTCGGTATCTTGAGTACCTACTTGCCATATTTCCCCGTTTTACCCGATCAATTGCCTGCTGGATAGCGACTTTTGTCGTTGTTTCGAGCGGAACAACCGTTAGAGGCATTCCCTCGGCATTGATAACCTTTCGAACCTCGACCAGGACGCGCATCGCATTCCTAAACCATGGATTCTGTTACGCCCCACGATGACATCTCCGTTGGAGATGTGTTCACCCCGCAAGCCGACATTGCGCAGCCCTGCACGAATACTTCGACCAATCAACATGCCCCGGATGTCCACATGGGAGATCGGCTGTCGCCGCGCAAAGATATGGCCAATTACCTAACCAATCGAGATGGCGACATGAAACCACCGGCTTTGAATCCAAACCTGCTGACCGGAAAGGCGCGCCGAAAGAAGAAGAAGAAGCAGGCAAGCCAAGCCGACCCAGCTCGATCGACCGTACACGGCTTCACACCATTGGCCTCGGCTGACGAAGACTCGGATTTTTCAACGACAAGCTCGCGCGTCCCGAATTCGGGCAGCGCTACTCCTGTTAGACGAACCAGTCCCCGTGGCGGCCACGGAGTCAGCGCACTGAAGCTTCAACTCGATTCACTGAACCTTTCGAACAAACCTACTGCGGGTTCCAGTGGGCTTTGTTCCGAGACTCCTAGCAATGCGAGTGTGTATTCTGACAGCGACCAGACCGAGATCTTGACGAGCTATGAAGTGCCTCTGGACCAGGATTTTGTCAGTGCGGAAGCGGTCGACGAAGAGACGGATAGCCCAGGGACAGCTGTGACCATGGATATGCGACGCCAGATGTGTCGCAAGATGACTGCGCAAGACTTCGAGCCTATTCTCTGCCTCGGCAAGGGCTCGTTTGGAACTGTGTTACTGGTGCGACACGTTATCACCGGCAAGCTCTACGCCCAAAAGCAGTTCCGAAAAGCCTCGCTCACCGTGCACAAGAAGCTTGTGGAGCAAACTAAGACGGAGCGCACGATCCTAGAGAGCGTCAACCGACACCCGTTCGTGGTCAAACTGTTTTATGCTTTCCAAGATCATGAGAAGCTTTACCTGATTCTGGAGTACGCTCAGGGTGGCGAGCTGTTCACCCACCTCGCCATGGAACGCATGTTTGACGAAGATGCCACCGCCTTTTACATGGCTGAGATGGTGCTCGCCTTGGAGCATCTGCACCAGAACGTTGGCGTCCTCTACCGCGATCTCAAACCCGAGAATTGTCTTCTGGACCGCGAGGGTCACCTGCTGCTCACCGATTTTGGTTTGAGCAAGATTGCTCTCAACGATGACGAACGCTGCAATTCTTCCCTAGGTACCATCGAATACATGGCGCCGGAAGTTGTGCAAGGCAAGCCGTACGGCAAAGCTTGCGACTGGTGGTCCCTCGGTGCATTGGGCTTCGATCTCCTCACCGGCTCCCCCCCCTTCCGCGCAAACAACCACGCCAAACTGCAAGAGAAGATCATTAAGCAGAAGCTTGTCCTTCCCTATTTCCTTGGACCGGACGCCAAAGACCTTCTCACTCGCCTGTTGCGCAAAGATCCAGGAAAGCGCTTGGGTTACCACATGCCCAAGGACCTGACCACCATCAAGAAACACCGCTTCTTCCGCAAGATCGACTGGGCCGCCCTTGAACGTCGCGAGGTCGAGCCTCCAATTCGACCCATTGTCACTGATCCGGCTCTCGCTGAGAACTTCTCCAAGGACTTTATCAATCTTCCTCTTAGCCCTACAGTCGAAAGTGGGTTTGATGAGCTCTCCGCATCACCTTTTGCGCCTGGCCACTCCCGGGCTTTGTCCACCGGTCTTGGTGCCTCTGGTGATAACGAAATGTTCGGTGGATTCAGCTTCGTCGCTTCGAGCAGTCTGCTAGATCATGGATTAGGTGTTATGGCGGACTGACTAGCTAGGATATCAAGGTCCCCATCTCCAACCTTGGTGACTTCTTTTTCTATTTTCGTTTTCGGGAGTTTCAGGTTGACGCCTAAGTTATTCTTTCATTGCATTTTTGTATTGCATTTTCTTTGCGTCTTTCGTTTCCATCTGATCTGCCGCTGCCACTGTCTTATGCCGGGCGCGCTGGAGGATATTCCTGCAGGGTCTTCTTTGTTTTTGTTGCATTGCTGTTATAGGCAGATGAATTCCCAACATAGACCGCGAACACACGATTTCGGATACTGCTTTCAATCATATACTTCAATCCTTCTCGTCCACAAGATATCATGATAGTAATCTTTGTCATTGAAAACCTTCGTAGAGTCGTTTATGTACAGTCCATCCATATTCCCCCGGAACAACCTGCATCACTTAGATGATCTTATCATGGTAGAACAAAACAGCAAAGAAACGGAAGAGACAAAGAAAGCTCCCCAGGTCCATGCATCCCATTCCGTAGGTAAGGCAAAATGGAACGGGAAAAAAAGAAATCTAAATTTCGCCCTCTTCGCTTCCCCCTCCGTCGTCGAATGCATCTTTTCCTGGTGATACCGCTGCGTTCGGCTGATTGGCATCCTTATCATCTGAGACCTCGCCCTCTTCCGTACTCGCTCCATCCTTAGTATGAGAAGCAAGATCGTGATTTGAATTCGAAGCCACTTGGGAGCCCGATGCATCCTCATTATTCGACAATTTGGGTTTCGGGGGTAAGGAGGCCATTGCTCGCAGCGGAATACGAGGACGAGATGTCTGAGGTGGCCCGGGGGGAGTTGCCACGTTAGGCGCCGGCGACACTGTGCATTGGCGCTTTGGCGAACGCTCGCCGTTCAATGTTTGAGTCTGAGGTGGGGGGATAGGGCTCGGATACTGGTTGTCCGCGGAGAAAGATTCTGGCTCGCGGGAGCGTTTGCGCCCGTTCATAGCGGGTGAGTCTGCTGCGGGCGTAGAGAGAGATGAATTGATATCTGGGGCAGAGAGAGGGTTGCTGTGGAAGAGACGGGTGGGGTCATTGGGGTCGGCATCGCTGATGGCGAAGTCCGGGTAGTTCTTGCTCAGATTCTGCTGTACACGCTCATAGATCTTGACGATGAGCTTGCAGGCGGTTATGAGGTCTTCGACACGGACGTCGATCTGCTCCCACCACGGACGACCTTGGGAATCGTCTGGGAACGAGACCTTGCAGTGGCGCGCAGCCGCATAAAGGGCCGCGGCGGCGATAACACGCGGCTGGAACAGCAGAGAGAGCACGGTGTATGTGGAATCGTTGAGAAAGGCGTATGCGGCGTGTCGGAGAGGTCGGTTGTCGGGGACATTGAGGAAGAGGGAGTAATCCCACAGAATGCGGTAGGGCGACTCAAGTTGCAGGTCGAAGCAAAGGAACTCGAGCATGACGCTCTCGTTCTGTAGGATCAAATCCCGCCACTTCCAGTAGTCTTTTGACTGCTCGTCGACAATCATATCGGGTTGCTTCATGGCAACGCGGCAACACGCCACAACAAAGTCCTTCATTCGGCGCATGGTCTCGTCAACCTTAAATGCGACGAAGAGCGACACTGCCGCGATGACCTTGGGGTGCATAAGGTCCCCACCTTGTTCAGGATACTGCCCGCGTAAGGAGTAGCGCATCAAGAATCGGTGCATGAAAACGGTTGCCGTCATTGAGGTCTGTGGCGGCATCTTCAGCATCATGCTCACCTGCCAGATGAATTCGACAGCTCGGTGCCGGATGTAGTCCTCCTGTTCACGGGTGATCTTGTCTAAGCGCGATGGAGTGCGCTCCATATCCTCCTCTGTAAACAACCATTTTGCCTCGGCTGCTGCCACCACAGGGTTGGGTAGACCGGGGATGCGGTGCTTTGACGGCGCAGGAGACGCCGTAGACTCCATTTAGAACAATCCGATCGCTTCGGGAACGGTTGTGGCAGGGAGGGAACAGCGAACAAGGCCGCCGAAGGTCTGAAGGAAGGGTATAGAGGTCGTGCCTGCTTCTCACGAGAAAGGTGGTCGGGAAAGCGCGCCTGCGCGCTTGGGGTAGTTTATAGATGGCGATCCGAGGCTAAGTTGTCGTCTAGTCCAATCAAGCATAGCGGGGCTTTTCATCGCATTTCGGAGGTAAATTCGGGATTAGGTGACTGTCATGTAAGATAAATAATAGCGTTTACCCCTGGGAACAGAGTGAGCATGTAGCAACGGGCACGCATCTACGTTCAAAAGGAAGTGAAAGTGAAAGCTGCTCGGAACGGAATAACCTCAGCCTCCGGGCAGTCGAAGTATAGACCGCAACTGGCAACAACCATATCAGGGGAGGATAAAAGAGAACAAACGAGTAGCTCTTGATAATAGAGGACTTGAATGTTGATAGTTGAGTCTTGGAATGGATTCAATGCATATTCTCTAATGCAAGTCATTATGAGCTAGCTTTGCCCTCTAGAAGCGTTTTTATACTGGTTTATACTTCTTCCAAATCGCCATATTTGGGAGCACCTATTGTTTCTGTCGCTCTGGTTCGTAGAGCAGGGAAGAGTCGGGAATAGATAGATGAAAATTTTGGAATTCGAAAAGGGACTTCTCTCGTGCTTCCAACACCCGTCAATGCATCGCAAGACTTGAACCAAACATTCATTCACGGATGGAAGGAGGAGCCATAAGGACAAGGTACCCTAACATTTCAAATGTTCTTGAATGCCATTTTTATTAATGATTTTGCGCGATATGAAGAGACTTCCCTAGCAAGGAAGATCTAAGCCATAATAGCTGTACATGTACCATGCTCACAGTAAGCATTGCAGTAGATAATTCGGTCGAACCTATCATGAACCCGGAGCTTCGAACGAAATATGATCATTTTCAGTACGCTACTTGGCAAACAAGCCAATTCGCATCACGCTCGTAAGGCTTTACTCCTCACAAATTTATCTTTCCACTGGATTAATAGCCTTAGGGACATAAGGTTCTTCAAGGTACTGAATCTCTTCCGGCGTCAGCTTGACCTGGACACTCGCAACAGCCTCATCGATGCGATCCTTAGAGTTCAGCCCGACGATGGGATACTCGCTGGGGTGACTCAGTGACCATGCAATTGCAACTTGTGCCATGCTGATTCCCTTCTTGCCAGCCAATTCTTCCACACGGTCAATAATAGCTTTGTCGGACTCGGACTCGCGGGCACGAACGATAATACTTAGCCCAACATCGGTGTTTTCACGCAAGGTAGAGCGAGAAGCCCAGGGTCTGGCGAGGGCTCCACGTGCGACAGGAGACCAAGGGATAAGAGATACGCCACTGTCAAGGCAGTAAGGAATCATTTCACGTTCCTCTTCACGGGCAATGAGATTGTGGTAGTTCTGCATGGAGATAAACTTGTGCCAGCCATTGCGAATGGCAATGTTTTGTAGGGTCTGGAATTCCCAAGCGGCCATCTACAAGGAAGAAAGGTATTAGTGCTTGCTTCTTCGGCTTGCTGAAGGTGAAGCATACCGAGCTAGCGCCGATGTATCGAACCTTGCCGCTCTCTACCACGTCATTCAGCGCCCTCATGATCTCCTCGCGTGGTACCTCACGATCAAGTCGATGGATTTGAAGCACGTCAATATAGGTTCCCAGTCGTTCTACACTGGCATCAACGGCCTCCAAGATGTGCCTGCGAGAAAGACCGACGCGATTCAAGTAGTCACCCGCGTTCTCTCTCCCGGTTGAGAGGGGAGGGGGGATGTTCCCTTGATCGTCCACACCGAAGTAACATTTGGTCATAATTACCACTCGGGAACGGGGGATGTTGTATTTCTTCAGAGCCTTTCCCACGATTTCTTCGGATCTGCCTTGGGAGTACATATCGGCCTGGTTGGAATCTGTTAGCACGCGTGTTTACTCCCGCATTTCTCTTCTTACAGTATCCCAGGTCCTGATGCCTTTCTTATAGGCATATTCAATAAGCGGAAGAGATTCTTCTTCATTCAGCACCCACCCCTGCCACTCTGGGGTACCGTATCCCATGGTACCCAGTATCACCTTTGAGACCTTAAGGCCCGAATCTCCCAGCCTGTGTCATTTTGTCATAGCAGGTCAGCAATTGGGCCTTTCAACAATTTTTGAAAGGCACTTGGGTCAATGCTATCAAGGTGGATACGGAGAACCTTACCGTGCGTATTCCATTTGTCCGGAGATTGTAGTACTGGGTAACGAGAATTGTGATAGACTTATGAAGCTTCAAGGGTCATGAACATGTAGACGAAAGAGAAACTGCAGGTTGAAGGAGAGGGCGAGAAACCTTTTTATTCCCACAGTGAGTCCACTTAGAGTCACTGATGGCAAGTCCGACATGCCTTGGACGGATTTAACTGACGAAGTCCGGACGACCAAACCTTCTTGCATAAAAGACCTACTAGGTAGATGTTGGGCGAGAAACCTTATTATTCCCACAGCACCTGGAGTTACCCATGGCAAGTCCGACATGCCTAGGACGGAGTTAACTGACGTAAGTCCGGACGAGCAATTCTTCTTGCATCCAAAACCTACTAGGTAGATAATGAGTGAACACGGCATATAAAGGAAATCTCAATGTACATTGGTATCTTTGTCCTGTATCCTAGCGCCCACGCTGATAGTGCTATGCAATGTTTGAAAATAAAGAAATATCAGAACAGGAGGTACAAGGCTTTTACTCCTCTTCACTAACCTCGCTCTCGTCGTCACTGGCCACGTTGTATCGTCCAGAAGCATGCTGACTATATTGCTGACGGCGAGCCTCTTCTTCCCGGGCGCTTTCCTCAAAAGCAGCTTCCATCTCCTGTGCTAGTAAATCATCCTCATCTTCCAAATCTCCATCGGCAGCCGGGGCCGGAGGTGGATGTTGAGTATTTCGTGCCGGTGATGGAAGCCTGAAGCTATCAATGTCATCCTCTCCGTCTTCATCAGGGGTATTATCATTTGAGAAAAAGGCGGGGTTGACCAATGTTCGGGATGGTCGTGGCGATCCCATGTCAATGATCAGATCGCCATCGACAATGATATTCGAACCAGAAGACTGGACAGTATGTTGCGAAGTGTCTGATACTGCAGATCGACTATCATCGTTATCATGCGGGTCAGGCTCTGTGTAAGTGGGCTCGATGACCGGCTCTGGAGCCGGTTTAGGTGGAGTTGGCCGAGCCTGCGGCTTTGGCGCCGGACGTTTCGTCTCTCGGAATGGGTTTGCCTGCTTCCTCGGTCGGGGCATAGGCTTTGGCGCAGGTTTTGTCACCGGAATTATAGGAGTATTTGTCTTGCTGGTGTAGACTGGCTCCGGGGTGCTGTGCCCCGATGCAGGCTTGAGATCCTCCGCACCCTCCTTGGGAAGGAAATGTCGGAAGTCATATGGGTTGCTGTCATCGGCAGGACCCTCGTCCTCACTGATGCCCCCCGGATTGCGATCATCCCCCGATGTGTGTTCATCCTCCTGTACTATGCGGAGCTGTTCATATTGCTCAATGACCTGTTTCTCCGTCTTCCCCGGTGCCGATCGGAGGTTGAAGTTGAGCTTGGTGGCTACAGGCTCCAGAACAAAGGCCTTGCGATCGGGATCGAAGACTAGGACCAGGTTGCGCTCGCTGTCGGGGTCCTCGCTCCCTTTGTACGAGTACGTCAACGTGTGATCGGCACTCGGGGCCTTATCGGTGACGGAAAGGTCGTAGAGATCGCGCGATCGGCCGGAGGGAGTAACGGTCGAACGTTGTTGTGGTGTCGCATGCTTGGTCTTGTAATTATAGTTCACATTGATCAATCGGCTTCGGTCTGCATCGGCCAGCCGTTCACCCAGGACAATGGGATACTCGGCTTGCTTGGTCGGGTCAACCAGCGTGGGGGTGGCCATGGCTCCGCCACTGAGGATAAGGTAAGGAGGAGGTTCCGCGACAAGATGAGGTGTGTATTGGTAATTATAAGGTGTCTATAAGATATAGGGGAGAAGCAAAAGTAGTGTATAAGTGAAGAGTGAAAGAGGAGTTGAGTGAAAGGAAGAGAAGTGCCACAAGGCCCAAACACGGGGGAAAGGCGGAGACTCGCCCCGACATTAGCTTATTCAATAGGCTTGGCACTAACTACAATACAAGGGTAGGTGTAATATCATGAAGAACACCGTGAATGCATTTACTGCATTCAATGCACTGCCACTCGACTGGTCAATTGCTCCAATCGTCCTGCTAATGCCCGGTGTTTGCGCATCACTTCCTCCCACTCATACTCGATCTCCTCCTCCCCACTTAACTCCGTCAGAATCATGCCAAAATCGCCCCCGAGGCGACCCAAACTAGCCGCGCAGTACAACAATTGTGTCAGCAGACTCTCGCGCGAGCTCCTGTCCCGAACATTGGGAAGGTAAGTTCTCATCGTATCGGTCAGGAGTTGCACTAGGTGCATAGGAAAGGTCGCCAAAGCAGACGGGCGATTTTGCAATGGATCCGACGATTTTTGTTTGGAGTCAGCTCCACGTAGCCCTAGCGTAGTAGACTCGGACTCCGATTGCTCTGCGGCAAATATGTTCTTGTATAATGAAACGATGGCAAAACTCTGTTCTCGGAAGATCTCAATGTATCGTTTCAAATAGCGGTCCGTTTGCTGGCCACCAGACCACGAGTCCGCCTTATCCTTGCCACTTGTCCTCCGCTGTGTTTCTTGGTCGGCAAGTTCTCTGAGCGGGTCCAGTGCCTCCAGAGTTGAGACCAGATGGGCCAACCGACAGATCAGGAAGATGGCGCCCAGCGCTCCTTCTCCTGTCCCTGTGGCTCCTTCACTTTGTAAAGTCTCCAGGTCTGGCGCGACTCGCCGCAACCAGCCTACGGTTCGCATGCCCGCCGCGAGTCGTAAGTTCTGGGCTCGGAGCCCCGCAATGAGATTGGTGGTCATTTCTTTCATCGCGTCTTCGGCCTGGGATGCTACATCTTGGATCAGGGGCGACTCTGGGTATAATGTTTGTAGTCGCTTGATATGTGCGTGCAGATCGAGTGCAGAGGAGTATGTGGTGGATGCTGCACCCGCTCCTGAGTTGGCCGATGCCGCGGAGACTGCGGTGGATAGGAGTGAGGGCAATTCGAGGATATCGGACAATCGGTCCACATTGCGTGTCAGCTGCATAGCTTTTTTCCGTCTTTCTAGGGCGGCATTGTCGGTGATCTTGCTATACTTTGTAGAGAACCCCACAGCTGCTTCGTCCAACTTCGGAACAGCATCCCGGAGTTGTTGTGCCTCGCGGGTCAACTTGGGAATGGATGTGCGGAAGGTAGATAGATTATCGGCGGACGTAATAAAGGACCGATGAGAGCGATTGGATAATGCTTGAAGAGAGAGAAGCGTGGAATGGGAGGATTGGGCGAGGGACTGAGGTTCGGTGGTCGTGAGGTTTTGCAAGGACAGAGTGGACAGACGATTAAGATATTGGGAAGTCGTGGTATCACTAGGTAGTGGTGTCTCAAGATGCGGAGCCAATAGCTCCAACAATGAGTCGGCCATGTTGGAGAGTTTGTTGAAGCAAGTAAAGCTGGCGATTGCGTAAAAGCCGCGTGCTGGGAGCCGGGTGGTCCGTGCACGGACAGGAAACAACGTATCGGCGACGAGAACCTCTTTTAGTTCATCCAAACTCTTCCTTGTCAAGGTATCAGGTGTCTGGGATTGCTGCGGATATTTGTGGGTAGAACTTGTTCTATCATCTATACAGTTCCTACTTCCTCTCTCCAACAACTTTCCCCCTCCCCCGCATCTCCAGATTCTCGATTCTCTGTTCCACATGCTCTTTCAATCATGGGGAAACCACGGGTGAGCCTTTAATGCCGACAGTGATACAAAATCAAACCTAATATTTGCCTGTAGATGATCATTCTTATCCGCCATGCGCAGTCAGAAGGCAACAAGAACCGCGATATCCACCAGACAACCCCGGATCACCGAGTAAAACTCACGCCTGATGGTTACCGTCAAGCCCAAGAGGCCGGCCGCCGACTACGGGACCTCCTCCGCCCTGATGATACCCTTCATTTCTTTACGTCTCCATATCGCCGGACGAGGGAGACTACTGAAGGTATCCTAGACTCATTGACTTCAGACGACCCGGATCCCTCGCCGTTCCCGCGAAACACAATCCAAGTCTACGAGGAACCCCGGCTACGAGAGCAAGATTTTGGAAACTTCCAGCCCTGCTCGACAGAAATGGAGCGGATGTGGATGGAACGGGCAGACTACGGCCACTTCTTCTACCGCATACCCAACGGCGAGTCGGCGGCAGACGCATACGACCGCGTGAGTGGGTTTAACGAGTCTCTATGGCGACTTTTCGGCGAAGATGACTTTGCTAGTGTCTGCGTCCTCGTTACACATGGTCTCATGACTCGGGTGTTTCTGATGAAGTGGTACCATTGGAGCGTAGAGTACTTTGAGGACCTTCGCAACATCAACCACTGCGAGTTTGTGATTATGACCCACAATGAAGACAATGGGAAATACACATTGCAGAACAAGCTGAGAACTTGGTCTGATCTACGGAAGGAAAGAGATGCCGAGAAGAAGCGCGAACGTGAGGCGCAAGGGCTGAGTCCGACTCTACCCGCTCCCACGGAGCATGTCCCCATGCGGCGAAAATGGGGTGGCTGTCCCGATGGATGTACCCATGGTCTGTCTGCTGATGCTAAGAAGTCCCTCCGGGCGAGCATGTTCGAGACTATGCGCCAAGAGGATGATAACAGGGGACGCCTTGAATCGAAATCGGCTACATCGGCTTCTAAAGGGACAGATCAAGCCTACAGATCTCAAGCCCACGATGCAGCCAATAATCCCGATGAGAATGACGAAAACTCCGACAGTGATCACGCACAATCAAACCCTCGACCCGAAGTCGAGGCCGAAGAAGCAAAAAGATACAGGACCGGCGACTCCAGTTCCGACGCACGAATGAACAAACCTACTCGGCCTATCCGACCAGTCATCCGAGATCTTCGTCAAGACAGCGAAGACAATCTCCTGCACCCAACCGCTGCATCATCGTCCACAGCATGTCTGAAGCTGGCTCTTCTTCACCTAAGAGGCCGCGACGGAGGTGGCTCCATGAGCGGTGCAAACAGTCTCGCTCCATCCGACGATGAGGGAGAAGACAGCCTCACAACCACACAGTCGATTTCTAGACATCTACAATCAAAACCTATATTGAACCTGCCGTCGCAAAATGCAGAAGATGATGGCGATGACGAGCTCAGTGCGCACCATACGGACGAAACGAAACGGGTTCGTTCTCACAATAATCATTACACCCATCACCATTACCACCACCACCATAATAATGACTCGCATGATCATGTATCTCATCATCGCTACAGCTCTTCTACAAGTTCATCGCAGCCGCCGCATCGGATGGCTAATATCCTCGGGGATGGTGATGACGTCTCACAACACTCTGACGGTCATACCCCCGAGTCAAATTATAAAGACCCTGAAACAAAGTCTTCGAACAAGAATCATAATGAACAAGAAGAAAAAGAAAACCTTACACTGGAGGAGCAGCAACGACTTGACCAGAGTGTTCGAGGGAGCATATACTGATTGTGTTCTGCGTGCCCTGTGCTAGGATTTTTCTCCCAATTTTATTATTCCCTTGGTTTTGTTTCATGCATGATATTCTCCGGATCCATATTGAAAATATATGGATAAGGATGTACAAGGGGGATCATTTTAACATTGATTGGGTGCATTCTTCTACCCGACTCAGCGTTACGACTGCGGCGATAACACGAATGGATCAGGAAACTAGATACTGAGCTAGTCATTGGCATTTCCAAATTGTGATTCCAGTTTCGACAGTAATACTACGCTATGCTTTACATTTCCCCTTCCTACATGAACACCAGATACTTAAGTAATACTCTCGGCCACTGCCCTTGAAATGTGATACTTGTACACTTCGTCCGGAATAGCCAGACTGTGTAGTTCTATCAAGCTTGTGACTGACTATAGCTACGGTCTAAGCGTGATTACCAAGCGCCAAATCACTCAGATATTCAATACTTATTCCAAGGTTGATTGATTTATATTCAATGTTGTGACTTATATCAAATAAGCATCGTATCAGGGACACTATCCCCAATATTGAGAACATCCACGCACCCAGATGACCCAGGCAATCCCGAGTTCAGTGCACATATGAAATATACTACAGGTGGAACAAATCCTTAATCAAGACACCACACAGAAAATAAGGAAACGATTAGACAAAGATAATAGTTTGTCAAATATTTTAGCTTGGATCATGTCGCATAGCATTTCAACACACAAGACCATAATGACAACGAGACTCACGGAAGGACACAGCGAACCAGCGACCAGGAGAAGCGTCAAGTCAAGACATTGAAAGAAATTGGCGATGACATGCAATGGAAGGCAAGCATCAATACTACGTACAGATCAGACCCTCATGCAGGGACTGACTGGATCCCCAGAGCTGATGACAGACTGGAAAACATGCATGTGCAATGGGAGAAATCAGGTGGATTGAAAACCACATGGCCTGCACCCATATTGGTCGCTCTGCAGTCAAGGAATCGAGTAGAAAAAAAAAAAATTCTGAGCGATTGCGCTGCAGACGAAGTCGTAAATCGAAGAGCAAAGGAGAATGGAATCACATATCAAGTTTGTTTGGTCGAATTTCGGTAATTGAGGTTGTCAAAAGGAATCCGAAAGAAGAGTGAGGAGAAAATATTAACGCCGGGAATTGACTGTAGCGTGGGGAATTGAAATCAAAATAATGTACCGACATGAGGAGGAAGAGAGCAAGAAAAGAAGCAATCTATGGGTAATCAAGGCGAGACGAAAAATGCCAGGCATGAAGGGAAAAAGGGAGGAAAAGAAATGAAACGAAGATATGAACCGAAGTCATGGGTAATAAACAAGGGTCAGATTTTGTGAATTCGTGATCGTCGTGACTGCGTCCCCAGCCACCAGGGCCGCGGACTTGAATGTGGAAAGACCCGGTGAGCCTGGCTGGTGTGACACGATGTCCAACCGGACGATTGGCAAGGTATCGTGAATTTTTTTTTGGCTGGGGCGTGCCAATGTCGCCGCGGGGAGCGTTTTTTCCTCTTTTTTTGGTGTTTTTGAGTTTTTCGCATAGCCGACACGAACTAGCAGACGCAGAACAAATAAGGACTTTTCGGAGGTGACGCGAAATGCAGATCGATCAAAGTAAGGCCAGGCGAGTCAAAAAAAGATGACAGAAGGGCGTAAGCGTCGAATCAGATCAGGAAGCAGCGAAAAGAGTAAGAATAACAGTATCGTCAAAGAAGAGAACCATGCAAAAATCACTCAAACATCGCAATAAGAATGTCTAAAAAGCCGTCCTGAGTAGGTGAAAGAAGGCGACGAGGCCGTTGATACCTCAAAGAGAATGTCGTCCATTTCCATCCGTAGTCATGAATCAGCAGATAGGGATAATCAAGGAATGACATGGCTTAACCTGCAATGATGGGCTGCAGAGCCGGGAAGGCGGTGTTGCACATGTAGTGCTCGACGTGTTTGGCACAGTACATACAGCCACAGGAGGAGCCGTGACCAGTCCAAACACTCTGTGCAAATGGCAGGCCGTAAGCCGGAGTGTGGTGGTACGACGGAGGCTGTGATCGAGGTACTGATGCAGGCAGGTACTGCGGGGGCGGTACCCAGGCCCGCGAATAGGGCGGTGGTGGGTTGGGGTATGTCCAAGTGCCAGCTGCGTAGTAGTCAGGAGTGTTAGGGCCGCTGTGAGGAGCCGAAGGAGGTGAGTACTCAGATGCAGCCGGGTTGAGCCACGAGTTCTCGCCGCGCTGGTACTGAGGAGGAATGGGGCCTTCGGGGGACATGAGAGGTTTGGCGACAGTCTGTTGTTGCTGTTGTTGTTGTCGAACAACATTAGTGTCGAGGGGCGCCAAAGGTTGACGAGACTCTTGGTGAGCCCGAGCATTAGCCTTGGCGCGCCAGCTGTCCCAGTGTCGGCGCCACGAATTGAATCCATCCTGTTCATCGTACATGCGGTTGTGGATCTTCCACTCAAAGGCGAATAACCACTCCAACTCCATCTTGTTAAGTTCAGACACGGGGATATTGCTCACTTCCGACCAGGATTTGTTCTGGAAGGTGTTGTCATCGAGGAACTTGCTACCGAGCAACAGGGCCACGGTGAGCATGCGGTAGATCTGACCACTGCTGGTCTGGAACACGCGCTGGGACGAGAGTTGGCGCATGCGGCAAGACAGGTAGTAAAGGCCTAGTAGGATGGTCGAGCTCGGCAGGCGGGTCGAGGACAAAATCTGGTAGACGTATTTCCGGAACTGAGGGGGGACCGAAGATCCTGGGGAGATGCTTCGCATGATGTCAATATCTGCAAGGGTGATCTTGGTGTTGTACAATGCATACATTCCCTGGGTCATTTCCGCCACGAAGTCGGACATGCGATCCATTTCGTAATCCAGGTGGGCGGCAACACCTCCGGTTGCCTTTTCCTCCTTGCGGGGCTGCTCTTGCTGCATCGGGGCGATATCTTGACGACGGTACTGCGGGGGAATGGCACTATCCATGGGCGGCAGCTGAACACTGGAGCGGAGCGGTGGCAGAGTTGCCATCGGTCCATACATGGGCTGCTGAGCCATGGCGTGCATAGACTCCCGAGTAGGGTGCATCATATTCGCTGACTGGTGATGCATGTTCATCGAGTTGGGCTTGGTGTACCGAGACTGGGAGTAGTTTTCAATAAACTCACAGCCACTCTGATGGTAGCGAGGGGGAAACGCAGAGTGGTTGATCTGGTAAAAGGACGGTTCGTCCATGCGACCACCGCTGTTGACGTGAGGAGGGGTAGGAGGCAGGCCGTGGCCTGGAACGAAGAAAGATGGCATTTCAGGGGGGAGGTTAGGAAACACCAGCTCAGAACGGGGAGGAGAGACGAATGTGAATGCTATCGCGTCGGTTGGAGTCAGCGAACGATTCGAGCGAAACACCTGGGAAGAGTCGACGCGGGAAGAAAGAAAAGTTCAACGAACCGTCTACAGCTCCGCGCCGTTCTGATCCTGGGTAAGGGAGAGCGCTGCTCAGCGAGCGTATTGCTCAGTTGTGGTCCTAGGGAGCGTCTCTAATCGAATGACATCGGTAGTCGTTCAATCAATCTGGGACCAAGAAGCACAAATGAGACAGAAGGAGTGTGGTTAAATCAGGACCTTCACTGTGAATCTCAGAATACTGCGACTGAGAGAAGGCTGATCCACAAGGTTGAGAAGCAAAGCAAACTTTGAAGAGTATCCCTAGAAATTATTCTGGGGAGACGCGCGCACAACGGATATCCGCGATACAAAGATGAATCACGGAAAAAGTTTTTTGGGGTTTTCCCTCGCGTAGAGGCAAATTCCACTTGCGTGAAATCAGCAACGACACTTAGTGAAAAGCTCGTTGGAAGGGGGAGAGGTTGGATGGGGGAACGAAAAAGGGGAGAAGAGTAGGATGAAGAAGGTGAAAAGGGCGGCAGACTTCTGTGGGTGAAAGTGGCCGTGTGTGTTACAATACGTGACGGGGGCCTCGACCTGAACTTGCGGCAAAAAAAAAATCATTCAGTCACAATTGGTACGAATTCCTAAACCAGAGAACCAACCAAAACCATCCAAAACGACATAACCCCAAGCCCTTTTTTACCGTTTCACTGAGATCATAACCCGAAACCCGCACCCCCGATATTTAAGATAAATTAAAGATTAATCTAGGAAATAATGAACAATGTAAATGACCTATTTCTGGTGTACAAAGATGTCATTGAGAAAAATTCTTCTCCAATTATGGATATTGCCTCCCCGGTGGCTGTTTCTACACCGCGTAAGATAAACCTATGGGGGCCACCACCCCTAATCATCGGTGATGCAACGCCCGTGTCACTTGCCCCTAATTCAATAAAAAATACCTTAAGAAAAATCTAAAAATCTAAAAAAAGGTTACCAAAAAAGACCAAAAAAAAAATCGAACTCGTGCGGACTCCACCTGACTAATCCCCGGTAACAGAAAAAAAAGTGTTGAACCCCCATAGTCTCCATAATGAACCCCATAATAAATTACTAAAATACGGCCCAAGCGTTAAAACATTCCAGCCCGTTGCTTAGTCTACAAGGTGTCCTTGAACTCCTGGAATCTACAGTATTCATTCTCAGTTGATATATATATCTCAAAAGTTCCTTAAATGTCCGATTGAATACAATACAACAATACCATAGTTTATGTACGGAGGTGGGAACTATGGAATTCACTTATGCAGTAAGCTATCATTTAGGCCAGACTCCTAGATCGTCCGCTTTCCCCCTCCCATTTATCACCCGGTACAACCATGTAAGGGAAAGTCCATACACCAAGTCACCCCCCTCTGAGTCACAGACCAAAACTATGACTGTGGGTATGATCAATCCCTGCAGCCTGCATAGCGTCATGCCGCATGGCCAGTAGTGACAGGAGAGGGGGAGGCAACACCGGTGTGTCGAACTGACACCGGGGCCCGCGGCAGATGCTCTCATTGGACTGGAGGATCCGGCCCATAGTACGGGGTGTACACCTGGCATGCACACGGCCAACTGGAGGTACCTACGAGGTACCCATCCGAAGGTTTACTGAGGTGTTCTAATTCTTATTGGGGGCCCCATTTATTATTGTCTCCATATCCGGTCACGCTGCACCGACACTGCCTTGGGGCTATATAGGATTCGTCCTAGAGAATAAAGCAAAAATAAGATGAAAATTCTCAAGGTCCTGCTTTGTAATTCCTAATTTGTGCTTGTCAGAGCTTTGATTACCTCAGTTTCCGTAGGTACCTTTTTAAGAAGAATCGAGCTGCATTAGGCTTAAGGCGCTATGAATTAGCGCTTGGCTGGAATTTCTGGTTTATTGCTCTTTCCAGCCTTGTCCCAGAAGAATTCTCAGGGCTAGCCTTCTTTAGTAAACTCCCCCCTATTCGGTGGAGAATCGATAGCCGGATACACTCGGCCCAACTGTTCCTTCACGTTGCGTCGGGCAGAACAATTCTTAACCCCGCCATGGAACAATCCGGGCGCGCCCCCTCTGTTTGGGTTTTGTTTTGGGTGGGGGAGAGAGGCAAAACAAGGAAGATTGTCGGATAGTGGAGGCTGGGAAGCATTGACTAGTGAAAGAAATACCTCTGGAGACTTATCACTACATGTTACCTAGGTGACCTATAAAAATTAAGGTCAAGTTGAGGTCTAGATTTCCTGTGGAATATGGATTGGTATTTCTATGATGCTAGCTTTTGGTTTGGTTTTTTGAAAAATGCCCACACCTATAGGCGTCGGGAGGTAAAAAAAGGGTGGTTAGACAACACATAGGCTCGAGAGCGCCCGAGCCATCCCCTGTGGCAATGGTGACCATGTGCCAACCGAAAGAAAAAAAAGGACAAAGTGAAAAGAGTCAAAATCAAAGAGAACACAAAAGATGTTGAGGCATATGCCAGAACAGAGGGATATCATTAAGATTCAACAGAACCCAGTCACAAACAAAGACATAGACTCGTATACTCGATAAATCGTCAGGGAGGAAAACACTTTCCCCTCCCGGTCGAGTTCTTCCAAAGAAACACCCCCGATCTATTGCTCTCGGAGCAACCCCAAGTAGCAGATCGGGTCGCACCAAACTTTGATCAGAATGAACAGACGAAATGGAAGAGATGAAAACAAAAGAAGGGATCAAAACTCCGGGGAGCCATTCCCCAAGAACGTGCAAAGGGTCGTAAGTCGTGACGAGAAAAAACCAACGAAAAGAGAATCGGCAAAGCGGCTACTCGTCTTTCAAGCTTCCAACCAGGTTGCGAAGCACGTCCATGATGACGCCCTCGTCCTTGGGTTCTCCACCGGGGAACGAACTTTCAGTGGCATTGCCTACCACACGGGCACGGGCACTTCGAAGCACCTCTCGGATGTAGTTCTTGTCCTCGTAGTCTTCCATAAGAACGGCCTCAAAGTCATCAATGGCTTTGTTCGCACGCTCAGTGAATGAGGATGTCTCCGGGGGTCCATGCGGCATAGAACTTTGTCGCGGCGGCATTTGCTGCTGCTGGGAATGCGCTGGTGGACCAGGTGGTGGCGGAGGTGGTTGTTTCGGTGCCTGGTGGTGAGGCGGTACCACATGCTGATGCGGCTGCTGATGCTGATGCTGATGTTGATGGTGTTGATGCTGGGGCGGATGTGGTTGCTGAGGCGGCTGTTGCTGCGACTGGACCGGTTGCTGATGCTGGGGTTGGAACTGAGGCCCAGGAGGTGGGTAAGATTGGGGTTGCGGATTCATGTGTTGTGGTTGAGGTGGGTTTGGGGGTGGGTAGGGGGACTGCTGCGGAGGCGGTGGTCCCTGTCCAGGTCGTGGAGCTTGAGCCTGCTGAGCCTGAACACCCTGCCCAGGTGGATCAACTGCATAAGGAGATGTGTAGGTTGATGGAATGGTTCGAGCAAAAGCAGCCGGAAGGCTGCTGCGGATATTGTTCGCCATAGGGAAGGATGCAGCCGCGGGAGCAGGGGCAGGAGTGGGAGTAGGAGCAGGGGAAGGAACAGGAGCAGAAACAGGGACAGGAGGAGGGGCAGGAGGAGCCACAGAGGGAGCAGAAGAGACCGGAGCAGAAACAGGAGGAGCAGGAGCAGGAGCCGCAGCAGCGGGAGGAGGGGGTGGTGCAGCGTAAGGACTTGAATGTTGAGGAGCCGGCGGTGGTGCAGAGAAGTTGGTAGATGGCATCGGAGGGAATTGGAAGTTGTGATGCTGAGCTTGCATCGGAGGTGGTCCACCAGATGGAGGAGGATAGGAATGAGTAATAGGTCCCATATATGGCTGGGGAGCTGGTGCCGACACCTGCGGCGGAGGCTGTTGCGGCGGCGGTGGAGGAGGCGAGGGCCGTCTCTTCTTTTCTTTCTCGACGGAAGCACCAGGCCGGAGCTGCCATGACCAACCTTTACCATCTCGCTCCGCGTGCATGAACAGGTGGCCATTACCATTGAGATTGTGTCGTACACTCGAGGTCCATCCCTCCGTCTCACACTTGAAGCGGAAGTAGGGGTACTTCAATTTCAATGCGCGGTAAATTTGCTTTAGCGTCATCGGGGTACCAGCCTCTGTCAGAGCATCAAAGATGAGAACAGCGTAATTGTAAGGTGGCTTGGCCAGGTCCTCCTGCGTGTAAGCAGACTCGGGAGGATAATTTGGAGATGGAGACCGAGAGGGCTTGCGCTTCTTGACTGGCGGAGGCTTCACGTATTCCTCAGGTCGTTGCTCTGCAGGGAATTGCCCACTTTCCATAGAAGGTAGAGGGAAGTCCATCGAGGTGCCATCCTTCTTCCGCTTGTTGTATTTCCTTTTCTCTGAAGGCTTGACAGACGAAGGAGGCGATTCAGCACCAACGGATTCTTGGGTAATAGTGGTGGTTGTTACTGTCTTCCCTGCTTTAGTTGGCCGGTTCTGCTGCGGCGGCGTGACACCACCATTGGCTTCGCGCTTAGCGGCTATCTTCTGCTCCCGAGCAAGTTCAGCTCTTTCACGCTTAGACATGATGCCATCTTTGGGAGGTCGACCAGGCCCACGGCGGCGGGTCGGTTGATCTCCCGATTCGACGGACTGTGCCTTCGAGTCAGAATCCTTCGTCTTGATGACAATCTTGGTTGTCTTGGAATCTTTGCCCTCGCCATCGCTCAAGGGTCCTCCCATATCATCATCAAGCTCATGCTCAGCGTCGGCATCAGCATCAGCATCGGCGTCAATAGATTCCATAACATCCTCTTCCTCTGCTGCCTGTTCTTCCAAGCGATCCGCGCCAGTCTCTCCAATGGGAACATCTGGCAGTAAGAATCGAATGCGCACACCTCCAATTTGGATGTAGTCTCCACTGTGCAACGGACGGAGTTGACCTGGCGATAACCAATCGGCTCCGATGAAGGCTCCATTACGACCCATCACCTCCATCTCAAACAGGCTCTTGTCAAAATTGTAGGCAATGCGAACATGCCGGCGTGAAATACCGCGGTGACCTGCGGCACTACCGTCGATGGTTGATGGGGGATGAATGGGGATGGTAGGACAAGAGTCAGGTGATGGGAGTAAAGCCAAGGCATCAACTGGCTTAGGGTCGCCGTTTCCATCCTGAAGGGATTGCATCGCAAGCGCATTGTAGTCCGTTGATGTGGTAGTCTGTAATTGCGCTGGATTGGCATGCAAAGGCATTGAAGATTCACCAAGGGAAGATTTTGATGATCGTCGACTGATGTTCAAATTTGATGGAAGATGCGGGGGAACGTCCGGATCAAAGCCCATGATACCTCCACGATCACTGACCACACTGCCCATCATGGCAGCACTTTCCTCCCGCTTCATGCGGTTGGGGGGTATGTGAAGCGTTACCGCCACCGCTTGAGCTCTTTGCCCGAGAGCTCCGCACGGCCTGCCGGTACTGTATTTCTCGCTGGTGGGCGGCGCGCGCAGCTCGAACATCTCGCCCCAGAATAAAAGAGTAGGTATTACAGTAGAAATGTCCATCGTCAAACTCTAGCTTGGCAAATGCCTGAATGCGAGGCTCAGACCCGGCAATGGATGCCGATGCATCTTGATATCCAAGCGCTGATAGATCAGCGCCCTGTGAGAGGTATGCGGCCGTCAAAAGCTCATTCTGCTGGAGGGCATCAAAAGCATTCTTCGGAGCTCCGGTCAAGTCGAAAGCAGGTAGGAGTGATGGCTGCTCCAGACTCTGCTTGGGGTTCATCGGATCGGATAGAGAATCCACGGCGTCTGATAATCGATGTCCCAATCCACCTCCTTCATGCGAACCAAGTCCTGCAAGGAAATCCGTCATCGGAAAATCACCATTCGACATGTTGGGCATCTCCGTAGATACCGAGGTAGGATCATGTGGTAGATTCGAGTCGGCGTGCGTCGAGAATTGAGCGGTCAGGTCGAGTGACGGGCGATTTGAGTCGTGTATTCCTCCATCCTGTTCCTTGATCGGTGGCCCGACAGATTGATCTGGCGCAGAAGGATTCGGCGCGGACTGGTTTCCAAGCAGTTGGGCCAATAGCGCGCCGGCGGCAGACTGGGCATTCGCATCCTTTGTGTCTTCGGTCATGGAGAAGTCCTGGTTGTCAAACGACTCTCTCTTTATTCCAATCGGAGTGGCGGGCAAGCCTTTAGAGGCTGGGGCAGAATTATGCATGTCGGGGATTGCGGAGTCGCTTCTAGGGTCGGAGTGAGGCGAAGCGTCGTGCTGTGAGCCGCCATAGTCGTACATGGGCGTGTCGGTGCCTGGATCAGGCGGTCGATGGCCCACCGCTGGCGCCGTCATGGTCTGCGACGACATGGCTCTGGAGAGGAGAGAAGGGAAGAAGCAAAAGCTGAAGTTCTCTCTTTTGGGGCCGGGCGGTGAGAGTAGATTTGCCCGACTGGTCACTGCACGTGGCCGTAGCTGAAGGATCCTTCTTAGCGTGAATACCTGCCCTGCATGATCACGGATACGAATAGAGTCGACCAAAGAGATGAATAGATATCAGTTAACGGAGACCAGGATCCAGATTGTTGAATAGAAAATGGTTGACATTGTCCCAATTGTCCCTAGGTAGACGATCTTCCGGGTCAAATTTTCTCTTCCCGCCCCGCTCCTTTCTCCGACTCGATCCACTGGTTTGGGTGCCTGGCTCCTCACCGATTCGAGTGATCGACTAGATACCAGAGAACCCAATTCTTGATCACCCAAGATCAAATGATTGTAATTTCCCATAAAATTCGAGATATTCATAAGTCATAAATGGCAACATTAATATGACTTAATTACCTATTAATGCATTCTATATCCCTGGATATAACGGACAAGAGACCGTACGAGTGGAGAATACCCCTCTACTGATATTCGGTGGCTTGTCTCCGCTACAGAACTCGGGACGTGAAATCTATAGCCAATTCCCGGTCATTGCTTAAGGGGTAAAAAACTATGAACATCAGGCATAACTCTATATACAGTAATTAATTGCAATTATAAATTACTACAGCCCATGAAGCCTAAATCAATGTAGCCCAAGTAAACAAGCCCGAGACCCAATACCCAAACTGCGGGGACAAGCGGAGCAAAAGCTTTTTTGGAGTAAAAAAATGACCTGCAGGGTTGTCACCAATCTTATCAAGCAGTTGACGCACACCCCTCCACACACTCAACCCCTCAGATAGCATCTGGTGTACAGTCGTACCTAGTAGGTTAATCGATATGCCCAAGCCCAAAAAGATCGATCCCAAAACCCAGGCGCGCACCGCACCGTCAACCAACACCCCCACCATCCCCAACTGGCCACCTCTCCGCCCCCTCCTCCCCGCTACAGACCTCAGTCTCGTCCCTCTCGTCCCCGACCAGATTTACCTGATCCAGAACTTCCTATCGAGCTCCCTGTGCAAGAGCTATGCCTCGTTTCTCGCGTCCCTGCCGCTGACGACCACACCTGGGAAACCGAAGAAGGATGAGGCGGTGCGTGTAAACGATCGGTTTCAGGTGCAGGATGCGCGGTTTGCAGAAATGTTGTGGAGTGGGACTGCGCTGAAGGAGCTGGTCACGACAAGGTTTGCTGATGAAGAGACCTATAATGAGGATGGGGAATATGAGCCTCCGTCTGCGGAGGAGTTGGCAAAAAAGGCGAAGGAGGTTTGGGGCGGGGAGCCGTTGGGGTTGAATCCGAATATTCGCATTTATCGATATTCAACGGGGCAGTTCTTTGCTCAGCATTGTGAGTGGCCTTCTTTCATACCTGATATCGCGCTGGAGTGGACATGGCTAATTTGTGGTTAGACGACGAATCCAATTCGTTGACCTTCTTGCCTCAATCTGCTACGAAAGCTTGCCCCGCACGCACTACATGGACTCTCCTGATTTATTTGACTACTTGCTCTGGTGGAGAGACGGTGTTTTACCCCGAACCGACACGCGCAAACCGGAACCCGGAGCCAATAGCTGTGGCACCGGAGATCGGGATGGCGCTTCTACATCGGCATGGGGACCATTGCATGCTGCATGAAGGAATGGAGGTGACGGGTGGAGAGAAGTGGGTGCTGCGGAGTGACCTGGTTGTTGCTCGGTAATAATATCAGACATCTTGTTAAAGCATTTAGCAAGCTACGGGCGTTATGGGGGTGCATTAGTGGAAACATGATACACAATATAGATATTGACGATGCTTAGATGACTTTCAATCAATTTGCTCTGCCCTACTGTGGAGAGAGTACAATGAATTCAAGTAACACAGCAAGATAGTATGACAAGGACGATAGTAGGTACCTGTGTCAGGGGACCGCGCCGCACGTAACACGTAAAAGAGACAAGAATTTGTAGATACACAGAATCATAAAGAGTGTCAAGTGGGAATAGGGAGTAGAAAAGCAACAAACACAGGCATGCGAGGATAGGAACACTGGATGATTGGAGTAAGACTGGGATTTGGAGTGAAAAAAAATAATAGAAGTAATTGTATCACACCCAGCACACTCTACAATCTCCTTTTCCATGTCCTACTTCGATTTCATCGTATCGTATCACATTCATGAATCACCAGGAGACTTGGATGCGTCTACCTTATAATCGGCCCGACGCATGATATCCTCCACAGGCCCAAGCAGTCTCTTAAATCCGTCCCGGCCCAGGCGGGCGACCTTGACATCGGTCTTAGTGACAATGCTCGCCGCACGCGGCTTGTCATCCAACAAGGCCAACTCGCCAAAGTAGTCGCCCCGATGATAGCTCTTCACAGGCACGCCACCCTTGAGCGCCTCAGCCTCGCCTGACTCCAACAAATAGAACGCGTCACCTGGGTCACCTTCGGAGATGACGGTGGCATTGGCAGGATACTTGATTGTATCCAAGGCGTCGGCGATCTTGGACCGCTCATAAGGCTTGAGAGAGGAGAGAAGCGGCACTTCCTCTAAGAAGGCCTCATACATGCGGCGTCGCTGGAATGCCGAATCCATCAGAATCCGCCGGAATGTAATGCGATCCAACGCCCAGAGAGTGCTTTTAGGCTCAGTGGAAATGACCGTCGCCGCACGTGGGGCATTATACATCAGGGCCAGTTCACCAAAGGAGCCACCGGGTCCAGTGCTGCTAACCTTGTTGCCCAGACCATCTGGGCCAGGCTGCACTGCACCGGCTGAGTGAATATAAATGTCGAAGTGGCCGTTCTCCACAATGTAGAAATAGTCACCTGCGTCACCCTGTGAGATCACCTTGATGTCCTTGGCAGGAATGGGCTTCTCGACTAATGCGTCAAGTACAGTTTTGAACTGGTCGTCATCGAGGTGGGAAAACAAGAAGTTCCCACTGACCGCGGTCCGAAGCCGCGCCAGCTGCTCTTGCGTCTTGGGGTGACGCGGGGGTGTCCATCCCTCTGCACCGGCTGATGTTGGGTTCAAGGACTCTGCCGACACCGAGGTGCGACGACCCAGCGCGTAATTGTTCGGCAATCCCTCTCCTGCGGGGACTTGTAGATTTTCAGGCTCGTCGTCGCCTGCGTTGCCTCCGCCCGATGGTCCCGAGTCAAAGGGACTTCCCCGGCCAAACAAAGAGCCACCAAAGGCTTGTGACCCGCTTTCACTGAATGCGCTTCCTCCGAAAAGGGCGGTCCCTGACAAGGCGCCTATGTTGGCCTGTCGAAAGGTCATATCGGTGGGTGACGTCACCTCGAATTCCTCATCCTCCGAGATTTTCTGGAAGTTGGAAGGTTTGTCGGGTCTGTTGGAGTGGACGAATGGGTTAGACCCCGGGACTGAGCTTTCAGCCATGACTGAATTGTTGGTAGGGGCCGGAGAGGCCGCTCCGGCCACGGGAAGTTGAAAAGAGGGGGTGGTTTAGAGTATTGTGTGAAACGTGTAAATCAGAGTCTGGTCCTCTCCAGCTGTGATAATCGTTAGAACAAATATATTCGGAAATTAATATATCGCCGAGAAGGAGTTGAAGATAGAAATAGGGTAGAGAAATGGACAGGAGGGGTAGTCTCGGCACGGCAAGAATGGGAATTGAGCAGGAGTCTAACTGGGGAAGGCAGTGCCCAGGTGTGGAAGAAATATCCTAGACAGTTGCATCTGATGATACTGGTCTCGGAAAGGACTTTGTGTAGAACAGGAATCCTGAGAAGCGGTCTCACCTGGCGGGGCAGAGAAGGTAGAAGGAGCGCACACAACTCACAGTTATAAGGGAAAAAAGGAAAGGAGGCTGAAGATCCAAAAGGAGATGATGAGCCGAGCAGGAAGAACTCCAGGTCTCGTGCAAATCAATTGGACGGGGAAGAGAGGCAAAGGGTTAGAGAAGGAGGGGTAATAGGCGAAGAGGAGTAAAGTTGGGGCGGGTTGGTCTGAGCTTCTCTCGCGTCGATCAGCGGTCTCTCCCTTAGTTATGGTGATCGACGTCACTCGTTCCCATCTTTGGTTCAACTGGAGAGTTTGGAAAAGAAAAGATCCAATCGAACAGCTCGATATTCAATAGTTGGTGACAGAATCTGGATCCCTCAAAAAGTATAATTCCAATCAAAGTGGACAAGGCCTGCAGGAAAAAAAAGAAAAGAAAAAAGAAGCTTGACGCCCGAGTCTTCCAAGTGTCTTCTAGAACACGGCTAATGATCATTGGCATTGGTCGCCACTATAGTGGGACGTGGTGGCAAATTTGGGGCCCATATGACTCTTGGAGTCATGCATTTGGACGTTACCTTTGAACTTAGTACATTAGTCTCATACTAGATTGGCTCCCCTAACTTGACCGTTTGCAGGCTGCAGGGTTTTCATTC
Organism: Penicillium tannophilum; assembly: GCA_028829675.1. NCBI lineage: Eukaryota > Fungi > Ascomycota > Eurotiomycetes > Eurotiales > Aspergillaceae > Penicillium > Penicillium tannophilum. The sequence goes on along the minus strand of JAQKAK010000001.1, from coordinate 1,182,778 downwards.
GATTACTATATTAATTCTAAGAATTCTATAATTGTCTTTCAATGGATTCAAATAATTCTGAATTATGACATGAATTATAGAGTGACTATCGTATTTCGCGCACAATGTAATCAATAGAATCCTACATAGGACGGGTAGTGTCGATCGTTGCCCCCAGGTCACGCACAACGCAAAGCAAGCATATCCTTGCAACAGCTTTGACTTTTCCTTAGCTTAAAGCCCTTAGAATATTCTGACAGGTAAAATTAATTAAACCCCCTTCTCTAATTTCACGTCAACTGGCCTTTGATATGGAAGTCTATGCATACCCTAGATAAGTATGGGAGGCGCCCGGTTCCGGGGTCTAGATGGTGGCCCAACGATGGAACCATGGATCCTGTACGAAAGCTCTGAGAAGTCCAGGAAATGCTCGAGATAGCTGGTAGTAATTATGGTACCTATGATAGATGATAGGACCTGGACCAATTGCATTCACTACATGATTTTTTCCATCCTTTATTCCCTCTTCCATTTGACTTCGACAGGAACTGATCAGTCCGAACTCCTTGGGCCCTGGCACTTGGTCTGTGTCACACCCCACCCGATTTAGAGCTTGGAAGCGCCCTTCCAACTTTGATTTTCTTTCCCTTTCCAACTCTTTTACGATTCAATTTTTTCCCCTTGTGATAAAAGGACTCTCTGAATGGTCTTTGTTACAGCAATGGGTTCCTACACATTTCAATGGTGAGTTCGCCCGAATCAAATTTCCTGCCGGGCGCGGGTGTCTGGGGATGTGGAGAGCTCGAGTTCTTTTCCTCTACGCCTCTCCGAAGTGGCACAGACATAATTTGAATTGGATCGCTGACTGGACCGTTCCTCGTCTTTGTATGTAGGCCCTCTCCCGCGAACGAGGTGTTCGTTACTGGCACATTCGACGATTGGGGTAAGACGGTGAAACTGGACCGGGTGGGCGACATTTTCGCAAAGGAAGTTTCTCTTCCGATCGGACAGGAAGTTCAGTACAAGGTAGGCCATTCGTTTCGCCTGATTGTGGTCTCTTTTCCTCTCTTTTTTTTCCCCTGCCCTGGCCTTCTATAGGTAGTGCGCCTCATCCGTAGATAAAAGATGCGGTGAGCTGTATTGCCTCAGGCCAGAATAGGCACCAACCCCGGCTTTGTATGACGCCTTTGCTTTCTGACGTCATTCCCTTTGTCCCGCTTTCCCCCAACTATAAGACCACCTTGAGCACGCCACAAAAGGGGCTTGCGCTGACTTCATTTCAAGTTTGTTGTTGACGGAGTTTGGACTACCGACAAACGTATACGTGAAGTGAACGACGGCGCAGACAATCTAAACAACGTGCTATTACCGGAGGAGATCCAAACCCAAACTCAGACCCAGACCCAGACCGAACCTGAAACCCTTACTCAGAACCAAGACACCCCAACCACTGCCACCGCAGCTATGTCTGGCGTGACTCCTGAATCCACTACCGCCATCCTGGCAGCCGATGTCCCCAAGGAAGAGCATAATGGGCACCTCCCGGGCGCCTTCCCCGACACTCCGGGACAAGAGTCCGACCAAGTCTTCTCTGTGAACCCAATCCCAGCCTCGGGTGGCTACGGCAACCCAGTCAAACTCAACCCCGGCGAGAAGGTCCCCGACTCCAGCACGATCCATGGCAACACCGTCGACTCGACCGTGAAACTGGACAAGGAGTCCTATGAAAAGAGCGACAGTGTGCCCCTCGGCAGCGCTGGAACCCAGATTGACACGGCTGGGCCTAGTCTTTTCAACTTACCCCCCGTATCCAAGAACACCATCCCTGAATCCAGTCTGCCCATGGGCGGGCCTGCTCAGCGTGCTGCGTCTACTGAACAAGCCGGAGGCCCCGCGCAACAGGCTGCCATGGCTGACCCCGGCTTCACCATTCAATCCGCCCACCCCTCCTCTACCACCGCTGCTTTGGCCGCAGAAGTACCCTTGGAGAAGGAGAAGCAGACGAATGGCACTGCCCCAACCATCCAATCCGCCCACCCCTCTTCCACTTCCGCGGCGTTGGCCGCAGGAGTTCCCTTCGAGAATGAGACGGACGGTGCTGCCCCAGTGGCTGAAGTCCCCGAGGTTGTAAAGGAGTCTCTCAGTGAGGCGCACCAGGACCCCGAGGCGGCAGCCAACAAGAAGGCCGTTGAAGAGAAGAAAGAGGTCGAACAAGAGCTCACCAAGAAGGTCGACCTGGAAGAGTCCTCCGGTGCTCCTGCACCCACCGAGACTGCTGCCACCACTACCAAGGCCCCTGGCGTCACCAATGCTGGTCTCACTGCCTCTCATTTGACTGGCACTGGGTTTGATTCCGCCGATGTGTCCCCGACCTCGAGCCCACCTCCAGGTCATGCGGCACCTACCTCTGCCCCTCCTACTTCGGAGCCCAAGGCCACTGAAGCCCAAACTCAGCCTGTTACAACCACTGGTGTGGAAACTACCCCGACCGCCCAAACCAGTACCCCAGCCAAGCAAACTACTCCCGCTGCTAGTTCTTCTCAGGGTAGCCATAAGGATGATAAGAAGAAGCACCGCGTGAGCGGGTTCTTCAACAAGCTCAAGGAGAAGCTGAAGTAGATGTTCTCCATGAATATTTCCCCTCTCGGTGGTTCCTTCTTTCCGATGCTCGGCCAAGTTCAAAGCTTTAGATGGTGACCATTGTCACTGGGAAATGCCTTCGCTTGTTTGGGGTTGTAATCGTTCATGATTTCATGTTTTTGTCTTTTTGTGATTGATCGTTTTCGATTTGGATACCTCATTTGCACGCACTGCCGCATTGTACTCCAGCAAGCCTTATTCTGTCTTCCTCTAATAGTGCTTTTCGTCGAATGGATTTTATCTATTTCAGCCTCTCAAGCTCCGCCAGCTGCGTATTGTATAACTTTGGAAGAATAAGATTGTATTACTCCTGTAAATACGTGGTATTATATGTAAAATGGAAATCCCAAGTTAAAATCAAGGAGACTCCCATAGATTATCCGTGAATATGCCCCGCCTTAGCTCTCACAAGCCCGATGAGCATCAGAACGGTATAGCATTACTAACTTGCCCATTGAGTTTGACCGGGTATCCCAAAACACTATAAAGCTCGTTAGCGCTACTTCCCATAGCCATATCTTAGAAATAAAGAGAGCATACTCTCTCCCAGTCTGCGTGCATCCACAGCCACAGAAAATTGAAGCAGGCCAACAAATCACCTAGGCAGAGTCAGTCTCCAACAACAACTATAAGATATCTTCGTTTCATACCGCAGCGACAATCGTACAGCAGAACCCTAATCATGAGTTCAACGTTAGTACTCACGAGGTACGCGCTCGGGCATTCCTGACTTACCGAGAGTCGGCCCGACAACTTTACAGTGACATGGGTTCTGATCGGTACCGCATTGGAAGCAGATAGGGAAGAATGGAATGAAAGGGACGTCACACATTGTGGTGGGTCGAGAATGGGAGATGATGGGGAAAGAAGGAGGCAAAGTAGGGCTTGAGAATATTCATTAAAGTGACGAAGGGTTCGAAATATTACGTAGTTTTCTAGTCGAGCTTTCCCCAGATTGCAGAGCCGGAAATCGTCGCTTGAGTTTGTATTTTATCATTATGACGCAGATGAAGTGAGCCCGATCGGGATAATTGTGGGGACTTTGTATGTTAACAGTATGCAGGCTCGAGATTGTGATAGATCTACATAGATGAGAGATCAGATTTTGAGCGAATCTCAGCGGTGTGGGAGATATGTGTCTAGTAATTCCTTCTATTGCAGAGCTACCCCTGAATCAGCACGGTGCAGGACCTACGGACTCTTTGGCCTTCTATGCCTAATTGAGCCGCATGCTTTTGAAACGGGACAGAACACATGGATCAAGTTACAGTAACAAACCGTTCTACTGTAGCCATGATATTGGGGATATCCCGGCCCCGACCCTCTTTCCCCATAGCCGCTCTGGAGTTACTCAGCCTTGTATACCGAGTACGGATATTCCAATAGAACCAGGGGGCTCACGTGCGCATTGAAACATATTACAGCTGCCTGCAAGTCATGAAGGTATATAGAGTACTCGTATACATTGGCACCAGCCACCAATTTTTCGAAGATTGGACCCAGTAATTCATAAGGCTTAGAATTATGAACTTTTTTATCCACCTCCCCAAACAGGGCAAGCGTCAGCCACATATTTCTTTTTTAAGGAAATACCGCTCTGCACCGCCACATCATCCCCTCAGATTAACGTCACAGGGGCCCCAGATGAACGATGAACACCTGATTCGACCTAGTTCACTCTTCCAGAATTCCCTCGTCGGACATTCTTTCTTTGACAAATTACTACTCCGTTTTACCAGGCAGCAACATTCACCAAGCGCCCCCATCTGCACTAAGCCTTGGCGCCGGTAACGCGTGCATACCTTTAGAACCGTGAACCGACTCCACTTCAGCCCGATCGCTTTAAAGCCACACATCCCACCTTTCTCACGCCTCAGTATATTGGATCTCGATACCTACCTACCAAAAAAAAATTGTCGCGAAAATGGACGGCCTGAAGAAAGTACTTCCCCTCATCCTCCTTCTCGTCTTTGTCGCTATCGTCGCTTTCGTGGGATATGCCGTCTGGACCGTCGTTCTGGATGTTAAGAAGAATACGCGCGCGGAGATGGAGCGCAAGCACATGTCTTTTTCGAGGGATGGAATGAAGGTCAGCGTGAAGGAGGTGAATGATGAGAGCTATAAGGATCGGACGCAGAGGTACGTTATGCGACATCTACCCCTGATGTGACGAACTGTGGGGTTTGGTTTTTTCCACTATCTTCCCGTGATGTTTTAGTCGCGACACACTAGCCTGGATTTGGACTTTGCTGATTCTCGTATTATAGTGTTCTCGTCAACGTGTGGAACCACACCTCCTTCCCGGCATACAAGAGTCGACTTTGGGATATGACAGGGGCATCGAGCTCGCAGGCTGAGACTGGTGCTGAGAAGCGCAAGCCGTATGTCTCTCTTTTCGATTGTTTCTTCCTGAAATTTGCGCAAGATATCTAACGTCGCTTTTTCTTTACATAGGCACTCGAAATAAATATTAGTCCCACTGTGGATTGCGTGCCGATCTTGGTGCACATGGTACCTGCAGAAATTACCCGATTGGGGTTCCCTTCTTCGATCTGCATATCGCTCGCGTGCCTGTAGCGACATTTGCTCGCCTTTCGTTTACATTCCTATATTCTGAACCTACGGGTACAGGCTGTTCTTTTATGCCTATTCTTTTCGTTGTCTCTTATATTGGGATTTTCTTCACATTGGTTTCTGGTAATCACATCATGATGTACGTACGATAATGCCTTATACCCCGGGATCCCTTGCCTGCCTCTTCACATGTATATGCCTGGACTGGGATCTTGTTGGCATTTTCATGACTTGATTCTTCTTTATGGGTTACGATTCGGTCTGGATATAGCTCTTTTTCTGAGAAAAATTATTTTGGAACTAATTGAGGGCTACCTGGTATGCAAGTAGCATGATAAGTTAAGGATCAGGGAATACATAGTCTGTTTCCCCAAAACACCATGGAGATTTTCGCCTTACATATCTTCATAGTAGCTGTAGTCCTGGTTCAGGAGGTAAAAGGCTTCGGGCTCTGGCTCTCCAGCACCACCCAACCACTTAGGGGTGGTCAAAGTCTTAGGCGTATCAGTGCGGCGCTCGTTAGTGAAGACTGTCTCAAAGGTCTTCGCCCACTGAACACGGTTGTTCAGACCCTCCAGCTCCCACAGTTCCTGCAGGAAGTGCAGAATAGAGCTGTGGGTGTAAGCGGAGTTGTCCTCATACATGGTACCCTGGTCGTGGATGAGAGTGTTGGCTTCAAGGTAAGGCGAAATAAGGAAGGCGGGAACGCTGCAACCTGTTAGCGTTTGTACTCATGTTAGACGAGGAAGACATGAACATACCGGACTCCCAGGCGGGTGAAGTCGTATTGCACAACGTGACCATCGGAGGTACCGTTGAAAGTGATACCGTCCTTGGGTGCGGGCACGTTCATGGGTGGGGGGACGTGGTCAGCAAAACCACCATGCTCATCGAAGTTGATGATCAGCAAGCTATGAAGTCGGATTAGTGTCTGTTTCGGGCTGTGCAGGAATGATACTTACGCGTTATCCCAGTACTGGGAGCGGCGGAGCGCATCGTAGAGATGCTTGAGCATCTGCTCGCCGGATGCCATGGGGCTGGTTGGGTGCATGGAGTCGATGGTGCAGCACTCGGGGTTGATGTACGAGAAGGTGGGCAGAGTTCCCTCCTCAAGGTCGGTGTAGAACTGGCTGGCGTGTGCAAGGCGGTCCATGGCATTGTCTTGAACCCACTGCGAGGGATTAGCAATTGCAAGCTGTCTCTTCGATTATCTGCAACTAACCTTGTACATGAACGCATCGACGATATCAGTTTCGTAGTACTATGAAAAAGATAGTTAGTTTCCATTGCAGCATTATGAGATTGTCGCAACGTACGTTCTTCCAGGTGATGTTCTTCTTGGTCAGAGACTCGAAGATGGATGTAGCGCAGGTAGTTCCGGTCACATTGTTCCAAAATCCGGACGCCTGGTTGGTGTTGTCAACAAAGCCGCAAGAAGATCCCGAAGTCGCAAACTGGCGATTGACATCGGTTGGGCCGGGGTGCTCAGCGAACTATATAAAATCAGCACTGTTTCTCGTGTCTCTCCGACTTGCCAGGCAACTTACATAAGAATCAAAGAAAGCAAAGTTCTTTGCCAGCTCAGCCAGAAGAGCAGTCTTCTTCTCATCGTAGGCCATGATGACAAAAGAGGCATCACCGGGAGTCTCGCTGTACTTATCGGACTGGCGCTCAATGAAGCCACTCATATCAGGAGTGTCATCGTTGGTCGGGTTCCACTTGCGGAAGATCTCGTAGCTGGTACCAGCAAAGTTGTGATCAGGATCCTTCAGAGGCACCTCAGTCTCGTAAGGAGCTGCGCAGATATTCAATGGCTCGTCCCAGACAGTCCAGTTGGAGTTGGTGTACTCATTGCAGAAAGTACGGTTGCGCAGGTTGTTAATATCCGGGTGGAAGTCCCAGTAACCAGCAATGTTATCGAAAGAGTGGTTCTCGAGCGTCAGGTAGATAACGTGCTTGATCTATGTGAAGATAAAGTGAGCAAAGTGCCATGGTATATTTGAAATGACGTATCCACGTACGTTCTTGCGCAGGTTGCTCCACGCTTGAGTATTGCCCGTCGGAGCAGCCGAAGCTACCGCGAGCAGAGCTGAGAACGAAGCCAAAGTCCAAGTAGTCTTCATGCTTGCGATTGTCACCGTGAAGTGAAACAAGCTTGCAAGGATTTCTGCTGGGGTTCTCCACAAGATAAGATGTAGAGGGAAGAAGAGATCTTTTATACTAAGATTTAATTACAACTGGCCACCGATTCTTGGCTCATAGCTCATACTTTGCCTACATTTTGAATCCTGTATCGGCGTGCTCCGTTTTTTCTACACTTTAGCAAGATGGACACGCGCAACGCATCCGTTCTAAGTAGCTTAGACCGAAGCTAGAGAGAGCACGAGGCAAAGGTCGGCCGCTAATTGCCTACGCCAACCAGTAGGGATATAGCCGAAGTCCTATCAAGGCCGGAGGATTCGGCACGATCCCCACGACGTGTGTAACTGATTCCCCATTCTTGCCAAAGTGGGGTGAGAAGGCAAGCTAGCGTCTTCCTGATAAGAATGCATTTCGCTTAAGAAGCGGGATTTAATTAAAAGATTCGACACGTGCGGGCGAGATAAAAAAAATCCAATCATTTGTCGTATCAACTCGTTGTTTGAGAGCAGTTGGAAGTTTTTCAAAATTCAGGTACATGCGCGTGTTGACGCTACGATCGCATGTACCTGCTGCGGCGTGGCTTCTAGAGCCTATGGATTCCGCTTCCATGCAATCTAGTCAAGTTGAAATGAGTGTCGAATGAGGAAGTGTTAAGTGGGTCTCGGCTGGCCCACCGCTGACATTAATCAATCTGTGATTGGTTGGGTGTAACCGGCTCTGGTCAAATAAGCACCAGTGGCCCCACTTGTCTCCACTCGGACCATTCATGTAGCCGAAGCTCCTCGAATCAGCGTTGCACGTGCCTGGTGTTGCATCTGGCCCCGGGGCCAATGTTGATTTTAGTACAAAAATCGCCAAGCACGTTTTGCCTGGAAAGGCTGTGATGGGCTTATGTCTCCGCACGAGCGTTGCACTTCCAAGCGAGGCACACGCTCATTGTCCCTCTTAAGTCCGGTCATTGCCGATTTCCCTCTTGTTTTTCTTGATCGCTACATTTCAAAACAAATCTCATCCCTTGCTTGACAATGTCCATCACCTCAATCAGCGGCCTCATGTCTAACTACTCGCCCTTGTCAGGTCGGTCCTCGTCCGTGGAGGATGAGAAGGAATCGCACCTCCGACTGAACCCCGATGTGGAAGCTGGTGAGAAGCAAGTGGCCGAGAAGAAAAGCCGCTGGATCGATGGCCGTACTGTCTCCGATGCCATTATTGGCCTGTCCGACGGCATGACAGTGCCTTTTGCTCTCACTGCTGGTCTCTCTGCGCTGGGTGACACCAAAGTTGTTGTCTTTGGTGGCATGGCCGAGCTCATTGCGGGTGCTATCTCCATGGGTCTTGGTGGTTATCTAGGAGCCAAAAGTGAAGAGTATGTACCCCGCACGAAAGATCAACACAGTCAAACAGTGGTTGCAACCCACGCAAATAGGATCAATTTATTAACATCACACAGGGAATCATACAAGGCGACACTCAAGGAAACTCAAACACAAACCATGACCGACCCTGCGTCCGTCACTGGTACCATCTCCGAGATCTTCGAGCCTTATGAGCTACCATCTGAACTGGTTTCCCAACTCACCCACCACCTCTCCGCCTCGCCTCTGCTCCCTTCTTTCCTCATGAACTTCCAACACACACTCCCCGAACCATCAGAATCGCGTGCCGTCATTTGCGCCTTAACAATTGCTCTGGGCTACTTCATTGGTGGCTTCGTGCCCCTTCTGCCTTACTTTTTTGTCGGTCCCCACGAGGCCTTCATTGCTCTCCGCTGGTCTATCGCTACTATGGTCGTTGCTCTCTTCATCTTTGGCTACGGCAAGACCTGCTTCGTGTGTGGCTGGCGCGGTCGCCGAAACATCCGTAAAGGTGTAGTGGGTGGTGTCCAGATGGTTCTCGTCGGAGGTCTTGCGGCCGGCTCAGCAATGGGTCTTGTCAAGGCATTCTCGATGCTGGCTGATGGTGGTCACCCTCACCCAGACCACCAATGATCACATGTGGACTATCTTAATCCCTTCTTAATATGCTTTTTTTCTGGTTCATGGCGTTGGTGGAATAGGCATCTTCGATAACATACGAAATGGGCGTTCAGCGGTTCTCTTTTTTACACAAGCTTCTACAATTGCGGCTGGAGGTGGTATCGGTTCAAAAATATCCTCATTTAACAGCCTTTGCTATTGGGTTGAGCTAAAGAAAACAATTCAATCCTCAAAATCAAATTTCCAATCGACATTAACCTTTTTGCTCCAATTGTACATATAAACATCAGTACCACTTTGATACTCGATAGATGTCCTCCATCGTAAACAGGCTTTCTGCAGCCCCTATCATCTGCTCACATTTGAATGGTTCGCCACCAAGACTAGTGACTATGTACTGTACATGAAACGTCTGCACAGAGACCACATGAATTGAGGCGGTGGCAAACTCGTGGGGGCAATCATCTATATTAGTTGATCCGCCAAATACGAGTGAAGCTTACACGAAGTCCTATTTAGGTATGATCATATTGCCGGCGGCAAATTCAAGTAAGCAGCAGACTCCGCAATATAAGCATGACAATTTGAATACTCCGCCCACGCGACATGAACATAGAAAAGAGCTGTGGGGGCCGGGGGCCGGGGGCTATGAAGAAGGGGGCCATAATGGCGCATTAGAGTGGGATAAAGAAATGCTTGATTGTCTGGGTCCATGCGCTAGATCACACGGCCCCCACTATGTTCAATGCCAACTGGTGCCAGGAAAAGAGGCTATACAATACGTAGCAAATTAAATATTGGGAAACAATCTGACGTGTTCGATGTTTAAAGAGAGCGCGAGAGAATGAAAAGTAAATAGACTACAAAAAGAAGCAACAGAGATAATACAGCAAGGTCGGCGAAACAGTATATATGCCACAAGAGAACGAATTCCTCTAACCCAGCTCTTACTTATTCTCAAGTGTAACAGTAATGGCCTGAACCTGGTTATCTAAACCAGCAAAATATCGTGATGTTTTATAGCTGTAAAATCAAGCCTGTCAGACTTTCCCATGGTCCCGATATCACATTCAGACAATTGACTTACTGCCAGCTACTTGCTCCGGTGCGGAAATCCTTACAGGCTCTGATAAGTCGGCAAGTCTCTTCTTTCTGTTCGTCGGGAACCAGCTGAAGTAATTCATCTTCCAGGCGTCCAAATTTCAAGTAACTGGTATGGATCAGAGCGGCAGTTTCATCGATTGCCTTTTGGGCTCCCAGGGCTTTCTGGTGAGCCAGGATCGGGACATAGCTCTCAATGTGGCCATGTTTCTTGAGATTCTATCAGCCGATGTACTTGAGTTTGAGGGGCTGGGTAAGCTTACTATTTCTTTCACAAATGATATCATGTCATTCTCCCTAGAGCATTGAGTTAGCGAGCTTGGATATGGGACTGGGTCAATGGTTTCACGCACAGGGAAGACATGATGTTGGTTTGGTGCATTAGTTGTTTGACTAGTTCATGTCCCAAAATCCAGTCGGGCAAATCAATATGAATTGCAGACCTTGATAATGTCGTCAGTACAACACACAAACATGGGAGTGTCAGAACTTACAAGGTAATCCACAGAGATGGGTAGACCCCCGAGGTTTCCATCCGATTGGTAAAGTAGCTATCCAAGTCTACAATCTCCCCAGAGTTGCAGGTCGCGCCACCATCCACGGCCACCCGGATATATCGAGAAATGGAGTCACAGATCAATTCGCGAAGAAGGGCTTTTAATGGTTTCTATTAGCTGAGAAATGGTCAAAGTTTCGGAAGACGTACGTTGCTGAACAGCTTGACGGATCTCAGACCCAATTGTATAGAGCCCCTGAGCAAGTGAATAATTCGGTGCCAAAACTGCTGGGTCATGATCCACGCCATCTTCACTAAGAAGACTGTAGTGCGCACATTTGAGAGCCTCGTCACGATAGATATCTCTTTCCGCATCTTTCCCTTTGAAATAGTCGTGGTCGATTGCTATTGTATATCAGCTTTGGGTTTCGCATGCGGAAATAGGATTTATTACCGTCATCGTAAGCAAAAACCTACCAACAACATTGGAAGTTAGCCAAGTACCTTCTAAATGGATTCGACGAGCCTACTTACCCAGCAGCACCATTTAGCAACACAAGAAAGCCCCTTTAATTCCGCCTCTGGAGCAATGCTGCGTGAGAGCAGAGACACGTTTACCTTCTGGTTGGTTCGGCGCAAGTCATCACTAGCGATGTATCTTACGATGGATTGTCGAAATTAGCCACTTTAATTATATTGCAACGCTAAGAGCAATGTATACTTCTGCTGCCATTCCACAATGGAATTTTCCAGGTCCGGCTGACAGTTGATGTTGAGGCGAGGTTCCCAGCCAGGCGTTAAAGACAAAACGTTGGGAATAGTGACGCGTTGGCCACTAAAGAGCCTTCCCAGCTTGGTAGTGGAGGTTTCAACAAATGATGCTGCCATCATAAAACTTGATTTGGGTAGGGAGTCGTATATTCTGTGAGCAGGGTACAACTTTGGAAATTTATGATCGAAGCAGGCTTGAACTTGCCAGTGCATAGAACAAAAGGAAATCTCCCCAGGACGCTCATTCTGCTTAAGTATCTAAATTCATAGCTATCTAGAATCCAAATAGTCAAGTTTAACGGCAACCTCACGGGGCTGTGGGCCTCGCAAGATCACTAGATGAATCGACGGGCGTCTCCATATCCGGGATTTGGATGCACAATGCTTCTTTCAGTAGGTTGGGCTCGCACGCTATTAGTCTGTAAATATCTATCGGGCCACCTAACTCACAATCGGTTACACAAGTCGAATACCTATCGAATTAGCTTGCTCAATTCGATGCTGTTCGCCACTATCAGCCATCAAAATGCACATGGACTTAGGTTGAGACCGGGTAAAATGACTCAGAGTAATGAATAAATCTTTGCAGCAGAGTATGGGTCTACCAGAGATTGAAAGGTCAAGCATGACATTGCCGAGCACCAATTAAAGTGAGTAGGATCTAAATTATTGCCCAGGGTGGGCCACCGGCAGCGATCTTCGGTGAGATGAACGCGATAATGAATTAACAGCCACTAAATCACGAACGTTCTAATCCTTTAATAATAGAAGAGCCATAGATGGCTTGAATCTAGACCTACATTCAAACAAGTGCTCTACTATTGTCTCAACCAGCTCCGTATATATACTGTATACATATTGAATGGGAATCGCATAATGCCAGAATACGGAACAAGACGTTGACTTGCAGTTCCTAGTGCTGATGCTAAAAGCCAACTATAATCCCAAAAGTATTTCGTGCATATTGAGCGTGGCTCATTCACATTGATAGCCATCAGTCAACCTTCTTGGGCTCTATGTTTTGCAGATCAATGAGAGAAATAGACAAAAAATGATAGGATATAGGCATTTGATGGTTCTGCATGTCTAGAAGTAAACGTCACTATGCCATATTAGGTATAGTTAAAGCCCACTCAGGAAGGAAGTCAAGAGGCCGTTGCCGATCCAGTACCATATCCAGTGCTGATTTCTGATTTCATTTTCATTTCATATCTGCTCGGCTAATAGATTTCTGTCATATTCTTCGCTCTCGCTTTCTGTCTCGTTGTTGATCTCTCTCTCACTTTCACTCTCTTTCTCTCCAGCTTGTGATCGTTCAGCGGATTGACTCTGCTCTCTTTTTATTTTGTTATCTTTAATTTTATTTATTTATTTATTTTTTTTATTATTTTTTTTTTGAACCAGACCCCTCTTGATTCCATAGTTTCAATTATCTACTAGATCCTTGATCAGCTAGTAAATGTGAATTAAAGATTAAACGTGCTTCGGAAACTGTGCATCGAAGAGCCCCATTGTTGAGTTGCCGTGTACGGAGTAATTTCGGAGTTTATATCTTGGGTTACACGAAATCCTTATTTTTGTATGCAACATGAGATGGAAGGGGAATAAACTGATGCACTGAACTCAATCGGGGGTGGATTGACCATGCAGCCTCTTACGTGATCGACAGCAGGAACTTTAAACTTGGGTTCTCAATAATTTTGATCCACTACAAGGCTCTGTGCCGATAACTCAGTGTGAGTTATTATAGTGGAATTCTCAAAACTATGGCAAGCTGATAGGTAGGGGAAACTCCTTAGGCTTTAGATACTAGAAGCCAAGCTACTGCGTTCTTGCATTCAGACTCGGGCTAGGAGTCGTATAAATAGGTACCGCCTGGACAATTTGATTGATATTTCCTAGGCGATGTCTGGGACTTATATCTGAGAAATGATGTGTGAACATATAACCAATCCTGGGACAGAGGTTGCTATGACTATTTACTGCTGGGTGTCGTCGAAAAGAAAGTACAGAACAAATTCCTCACGGGATCATCAGGCCAATAGATGCGCATTAGCGACTCCAGGGAGATGTAATAGGTTGCTCAATTCATCAAAAATTAGCACAATGCATAGAAAGAGACCACCCGCGACCAATTTGGGGAAAAGATTTATCAGATCAAGGACACGGACCCCAGGGAATCTGATAAATATCAACACCGGCTGGCTACTGGGTTTGACGCTGATCAATGCATTTCTGATCGACATTAGTTATTCACATATTATTTCGCTTGGACTCGGCAGCCATTCCCTGCACATGTGGGTACATAAGAAATATTGATTCGTTACACTTTGGAATTAGACAAGTCATAATCACTCAAGCGCTCACAAGTAACCCCTCTTTCACCGACCGGAGTTCCGAAAACCACAGTCATTGTCTTGTTTGATTTCCCCAGGTATGATGTATGAAAGACACCCTAATTGCGTCATCGTACCTCCACAATGAAGAGCTGCCCACAGAACCGGCTACCCTACCCGATGAAATCAATCAAGTTTGCAGAGGCAAGGCTCGATTCAGTCTGTATTGTAAGTGTACTATTGTTTTCCTTTTCTTTCATAACAAGACCATGGCTCATACATACCAGCATGGTGTTGTGTTGACCCCACCAGATGTGGGGGTGTGGCATGATGTGCACTTCTGTGATTCACAAAGATCGACCATGCACATGACTCCCTTGTCGATCATATTCTTGTTGGACTACTGTATTGACAGTGGCCACAAGGCTGATTCTGCGATGTTGAGACTTGTCAGGAATCCTGGCTGTGCTATGCCAAGCATGGGGTTTGTGTGGCTGTAAGGGGCTGTTGCCTCTGCTCTACGGGCATAGCCACCTGGTTCAAAGCACGTTTGGGGACCGGTTAGCTCCGAGGCGAATCCCTTGGAGTAGGTTGCTTTGGGAAAGTTACTTAGAAGTCTGAAATTATCTCATCATTTAAATGCTTTTTGGCCCCCAATACTCGCAAGGCTGTTGCTTCTCTACAGGGCATTGCCCGGTGAGTACGCTGGACAACTCCGACGGACTCTGCCAGCTTTCCAGATACAGTATTTGAGGATCAAGCTTGATTTCTTGACAGAATTCATGATGATGACATCGTTCAGTCAAGCGAGGGATGTACAAGATGAAGCAGGGGCCACAACCAGAAAGTCCGCAATGCCGCTTTTTCATGCTGGGCGCTGTCAGCTGTTCCGCGCAAGGAATGAGGATAGAGCAAGGAAAACGACGTGATGCCCCCAGTCTAGCTAATAAGGCTCCAGCGTAGCTAACAAGGCTCCAGCGTAGCTAACAAGGCTCCAGCGCAGCTAACAAGGCTCCAGCGCAGTCAAAAGAATGTTGATAGCTCGAATGCAATTACCCTAATGAGGCACTCTGCAGCGCAATAAAGCGCAAACCTTAAATCGCGATCCCAAAATAGTCGTAAGCTACATTCGTACACGTGTAAGCCCTCACCTCAACCCCCTCGTTCCAGTAATCTGCTTTTCCAACGGTCTTCTCGTGCAGGCTGACCTCATACGTGTCTCCACCGCATGTGGCGCAGACACGTCTTCAGATAAGTGAGGGACTAGCGTTATCGTATCCACTTTACTCCAGGCAACCACATGGATTGATATTGGAAGAAAGCGAATACGATCTGACCTACACAGCCCTGAGTAGTATTACGCTGTCACGAATGTTGATTCAATCATTCGTGACGTGAATGTTTCAAGGTGGACAAAACGGTTTAGTTTGACGTAAGCGCCACGGGTGTGAGGCTGGTTCGTATTATTTGTGATTGGTCTCGGTCGCGCGACGTTGAGATCTGAAACGTGGGTTATTAATTCGTCCTGGGGATTTGGTACGGTCCTTTAATAGTGAATACCCAATAGGAAGGATTGAAAATGACATTTTTAGACTCAAAGAAATAAACGGAAATGAGATCCATTTCGGGCCCTCTTGTCTACAGTTAGATCGACGTCATTCTAGATTCATAGAGATGAGTCCACTTTTGACACACTTGAATATAGATCAATAGCTTTGGAAATCCAAAATTGACTTTATTTGTAGGTATAAAAATTTGGTTCTTCCAAGATCTTGAACGGGTTTAGTAGATAGGCTCCGACTCGGTTTCCATGGATTCTCAACTTAACCCAGCATCCGCCGCTCGGAAGAGCCGCGGCTGTAACATCTGTGCAGAATTACGTCTAAGAGTACGGACAGTTCCAATTCAAGTAGTTTTTCAGGTGCAGTTCCCTAGTCTCATTCATCCAAGCACCATAATGGATTATTTTGCCTTGAAGAAAAAGGTCTTAGAATCGACGACACCTGAGATGTATCAAACACATCTTGATGCCGAAGCGATCATTCCAGCAGATCTGTTCGCTCAAGGGTTCATGATCGTCATAATCTCTCGGCTGTATCTTCCTTTACTTCATGTGGTACTGGTGGACAAGTTGGACATCCAAGAGTAAGTATAAGTATCAGTTATTTTAGGCATGGTTCCTAACTTGAAAGGGATAAAAGCCATCGAGCATAGACCAAGCGACTGCGAAAATCGATATATCGAACCGCAAGTGAGACGGCCCCATTCATGCAAACCCAGCTCTGTATCCAGCTCTGTATCCACTCTTCTGCCCATGTAATTTCAGCAACGATGCCAGTACCCGAGTCCTCCACGTGTCTTCGGATGCAGCGCAAGCTGGTCTGACTGTACTGTGCCGGTGTATGGCTACGAAGCACTGTGATTGCTCGAATCAGAACAAAGAAAGTTCGAATTCGGCGAAATTGCTCTTGACAGGTCGCCTTGTCAGGTTGGAGCTTTGGCCCCCTTGAAGAGATTGTGATTGGCCATATTTGTGCGACTTTGGAATTTTGAAACTGGGGGCGACAAACTAGGCCATGATCGGCTTCAAGATATCCAGCTCCCGTGTTTAGTGAAAGTTTACGGGAAATTGGATTGGATTCCGGAGTTTTATTGAAACCACGTTAATAACTAGTAGTAACTAAAGAATGATCTTAAAAACGGAGGCTGGGCATCCCTGAGACTTGTGCACATCTTCATTTACGGCCCGGAACTAAACCGCAATAGCTTGCCGTGCAGAGTTTGTCCCGGAGTTTTACTAATAGATTCTACACCATCTGCCGTGGCCTTCCCTCGACAAGGGATGAGAAGCTGTCAGCCAACGCGACCACCTGCTTTCACTGAATTTTAAAAACAAGTATTAAAGCCACACACGCGCTCCCCCGCGACCGTTGGCGATCATACGGGTCATGGGGACCCTGTACCTGAGCACCGTGAAACATGAATACCCGCGCAACCGCGTTGTTTAGACAGGTCGCCTGAAATCACCAGGGACAACGGACTCCTGAGTAATACGGTTGAATCGGACAAGGACGCTGTACAACAGTGGACTAAGCGAAATTGGGCATGAGGATCTAGTGCATCCTGTTGGATACTGTAATTGAACGATGGGGCCGCCGAAGGGGAGGGTGGGCCAATCGGCCTTTCGCTATGGATCTTATATTGAAAATTTGCGTCTCAACCAATACAGGCCCCCCTTTGGGTCTGGTAATCGTACCTGGGTCCTGACTAGATTTTTTTTTTTGCGTATTGTAACGCTCTGTTTTTGGTTAGGCTCACCTTTTTGGCCCTTTTGGCCCTATTGACCCTTATTGTACTATTCTTGAATTTTTGTATTCGATACGAAGCTACTCGTACTTACTGGCTAGGTTTATTAGTGATGCTGAATATGAGAAACTTGGAAGAGAAGACCGAATTGTGACGGAAGATCGAAAAAATGACGATGAGAAATTTTCAGGTTCTCTTCGACCTCGGGTTTTGGAGATTCTAAAGTCAGCGGGTGTGCTTGTTCATAATCTCCGTTGTGATCTCTCATGCATCAGCCTCTCGGCCCCCAGTGACTCCGTTCCGTCGCATCCGCCCGGCACCGTCGGGACCTCGTATCGGTATTGTCTGCCACAATATCCCTCAGTATAGGCTAGAATTGAGATCATTGAGAGACAGTTTATTGTAAAGAAATAACGAAAGATCAAAGCTCCAAGCGTAGACTATACGTAGTAAAGGATTGGACCCAAAAATTCCCAAAACCGAACATGGTTACAATAGGGGCCGAGGACTAGTGACGCCATGGACTTTTATTGCGGCGCCAAACTTGGAACGCTGTAATACGGATACGGAAATTACGGGATCCCAATCTCTTCCCCTTCTTAATCCTTACCTATCCCCCCTCTCATTTCTCTTTCTTGTTTGCTCTTTATGTTTCTTTACGGCTCGGCGCCTTACTTCAATCCGGTCACTCCCATCCCATGCCGGTCGGTCAACGTTGATCTCCTTTGCGATTTCCTTCCGTCTCATCCCGCGGCATCCCTCGAACCCTTCCCCCCTTCTACATTCGAGTGATTCCAGAGCCTCCTAGAGGGGACTCACGCCGCGAAGATGTCTACCTTTCCCTCATGGAAGGATCGCACACAAAATCAGTTCGGCAAACTTCAGATCCAAGTGCCATGGCGCTCATTCAAGCTCCTGGTGCCGCATCGCATGCGCCGCAAGATCCGCTCAAAGCTTCGGAGTCGCTTATCGCCCACCTCGTCCATCTCGACATTGCAGACCTCATTTTCTCCCTTCGATACTCTGCGATCACTACAATCCCACCGATGGACGGTGTATGATTTCCAATACCTCCTGTTGCTTATTATCGGCATCTTCTCCCTGACCGTCATGCAATCGCCCGGCCCGCTTGGGAAGACCGCTATTTCGAGCCTTCTCCTGTTTTCGCTACTTATGCCCATCACACGGCAGTTCTTTCTGCCCTTTCTGCCCGTTGCTGGGTGGCTTATCTTTTTCTACGCTTGCCAGTATGTCTCACCTTTTTTTTCGCCCCGCGTGACGTTATCATTGCGCGTCTCGGTGGTCACCTCGTGAAAGCCCATTGCGGATTTTCGCGTCAATCATCCGGGAGAAAAGCTAACAAAGACCTTCATAGATTCGTTCCGAGCGACTGGAGACCCGCAATTTGGGTCCGAGTGCTACCCGCGCTGGAAAACATCCTATACGGTGCCAACATCAGCAACATCCTCTCGGCCCACCAAAACGTGGTGTTGGACATTCTGGCATGGATTCCCTACGGTCTTTGCCACTATGGCGCGCCCTTTGTCGTCTCTTTAATTCTCTTCGTCTTCGGTCCTCCTGGTACTACTCCGCTTTTTGCCCGGACTCTCGGCTACATCAGTATGGTGGCCGTCACCGTTCAGTTGGTGTTCCCGTGCTCTCCCCCGTGGTATGAGAATTTGTACGGCCTCGCTCCTGCAGACTACTCGATGCAGGGAAACCCCGCCGGTCTTGCTCGCATCGACAAGCTGCTCGGAATCGACCTGTACACCTCCGGATTCAAGCAGTCTCCCGTTGTGTTCGGTGCTTTTCCCTCGCTTCACGCTGCTGATTCCACCCTTGCGGCTCTCTTCATGAGCCACGTTTTCCCTCGAATGAAGTTCCTCTGGGTCACATATACTCTCTGGATGTGGTGGGCTACCATGTACCTTTCTCACCACTATGCGGTTGACCTGGTCTGTGGTGGTCTGCTCGCCACCGTTGCCTTCTACTTTGCCAAGACTCGCTTCCTCCCCCGCGTCCAACTCGACAAGAACTTCCGCTGGGACTACGACTACGTGGAGGTCGGCGACGCCTCGCGTGAGTTTGGCTACGACCTCGCCAGCCTCGACGGTGACTTCAACCTGGACAGCGATGAGTGGACCGTTGGTTCTTCCTCCTCGGTTTCCTCCGGCTCCCTCAGCCCCGTCGATGACCACTACACCTGGGAAAGTGAAACCCTCACCTCAAACCACGACCACCACGACCTTGAAGCTGGTCGCTAATTCCAGTGGTATGCAAATACCCTGTTCGACCTGTTGATTATTGCATCTATTTTTGATTCACGGCGTTCTACTTTTGACGATCATGTTGGGACTACTATCTGCATTGAACCATTTTCGACACCTAAAGGTTTTTAATCCTATTGGAAACCTCCGGTTCGCGCGGCACCAAATCCGCCTTGAGCCGAAGGTTATCTACCTTCTGGCTGTACATGCCTCGTCACTCTTGAGTGACAATCTCCGTCTATAATACTAATTCCGGTGGCGGGCCTTACCTGGGGCTTTTTTGCGTCTTCCGCAATCACCACCGTTTGGAAACATTCGCTTGTACAGACGCAGACGTCCCCCTTGGGACGATCTGCATTTACTCTTTTTCTGACCCATGTCTTTCGCTACGACTTCTTGCACGGGCCACCTTTTTACTTTGCTTCTCGGCTCGTGCACATGCACAAACATTTTTATCATTCGTGTCGATCGCTTATGACCGGCGTCTGGGAAACGGCTTTTTATGGAACAAAAAAAGTTTCGGCGCCTCTTGCTTGCACTACACTCGCTGTGCATTAGAACTTTGGATATTTTTGCTTTTGAGGACATTTTTATTGCATCGGCACATAGAAAGAGAAGGGTTGCAACGTGGACCGTGAAATCGGTCTAACCTTCGTTATGGTGCCTTCACCGCTGGCAGGTCAAATCCGGCGTCGGCATCGGGTGGTTCCTACTGGAATCTTCCCTGGGAACATCAAGTGGCTTTCGTCTGACAAGGAACTCTTTGTGATGGAACTTGCAGCGCGGACTACTGCGGCAGACTAGGAGGAAAAATGGGATTCGACGGAGCCCATTTCTCTCCTAGCTCATGCCGATCTCTTCGCCTCTGGCTTTGAATAAGGCACGATCCAGCTCAGGCATGGCATGCACTCACTCCGCCCACCTAACACCTAATATCTTGTGTTCTGTTCCTCTCTCCCCTGTTGAGAGGGCGTGGTGCATGTGCGATCGGCCTACCTATTTGGGGACGATCGCGTTGGCATATCGTTATTATTCTTAAACTCTAGAGGATGAAGCTATGAATTGTACATTACATTATTATCCCACACCGCACATTGTAAAACCTTGCATTAATACACAAATACCCCGATAAATTCTAACCGCTGTACCATTCTTCCTACCCAATACCGATTCCAACTTGGCACGTATTATCATGCAGCCCGTAATCGTGTCCCTCACTCCACTCAGACCACTAATTTGGCTCAGTGCAGATCATCATGACCCTTGCAAGTTTTTGGCCCCCGCTTTTGAATCATGCAGATCACCGGTCATCATCTGTTAACTCGTCGATCCCACGGGGCAAAATTCGCATGTGCCCTCCCGAGGCTGGGTCTCAAATTCGGGAATACATCGTGTGCTGTGGCATACCAAACGATTTGCTAGAGAGTTACCTACATGGTGCAGTCACATCTGACCTACATTGTTTTTCTGCGCTGAGTCATTTGGGCAAATTCTCGTATTCAACGGTAGCTGCGTACATTATCTTTTGGAACAGCATGGACGGGCCCTGATACTCTGACTGGCTATTTAATCTGCAGGGTAGAGCTAATGTATGTACGGTCAACCCAGTATATGGACCTAGGCTATCGTAATTTAAATATCAAATACCTATATTACAGTTCTAGTTCTGACGTGATATCACCTCTAGGTCATTATTATTCTCAGAGCTTGTTCCAAGGTTGAATACGGAACCATTTTCGCACATGTTTTCCTCGCAGCTTCAACCTTCAAAGTCAACAGGCTCCCACGGAGCTGGAGCTTTTGTAAGCTCCGCCTGACTATCCCTAGCTCCTATCACAAAAGTTACTTCCTCCTAGCTTAGTGCATCACACTCGAATAAGCAAAGAATCTTGTGACCTCAATAGACTTGTAATACGAGAAACTTAAAAAACGAAAGGTCTATACTTGTCGTATTATGGTAGTACACGGAGTCTGTCCACGGGTTTAGGTACGCCCTGTGGGGCTTACTGATGAGTCGGCGATAACCTGGTGTCGGTCCTTAAAGCCGGTATCTCAAAATTTATTTTCGCGTGCAGCTTACACGAGCTGCCTTGAGTACTATCTGCATTGATTGTATCATTATATATACCAATCTGGCATGCAGACTCATAGCTGGATACTGAGATGATACTTGTGATAAAGTTACGAACATAGCAAAGGAAAGATAAAGTGATCATAAGAGCAGGCGTGAGCCCATGTGGCATTACAAGTCTATTTGTCGTCAAAGATCTTTACACGATCCGCGTACTCTCGGATATTAGACACGAAGGTCTCCTCGATTTCATCGCCTCTGCCGCCGGCTACACGGAGGATAAGGTCATTCAATGAGGCACGACCAAGAATATCGACATGGTCACCTGATAATATGGTTAGTGGTTGCATGACATAATTATTTGGAGAAATTGTGAACATACCAGTGTTAGGTCCGCCGCGAGGCGAAAAGCGATCCGGTTCGTGTGGCATCTCGAAGACCTTAATCTTTGAGCCGGCTGGGTTGTACCGTTTCATGCGCCAGCCCTTGGCACACATGTAGCCCGTGCTAAGTAGGTTCACAGTGCCATCACCCTCACCCATGTTGACACCATGGTCAACTTTCTCATCTATGGTGACAGTGGTATCGATGCTGACATTGAGATTGACTAGCGGGTCCATCTCCTCCTGGTACCAGTAGCTGCGCTCGGTGGGCTTTCCTACGCCGTAGAAGCAGTAGATCTTCAAGTCTGGTGCATAAGGTAGCCGGGTCTCAAGTGGGTTCAGCCATGTGCGAGGATTTTTCTCGTTGGCCTCAACTTCAGCTGCGGTGTGTGCGACACCGTGTGAGTAACTTTCCAGTACCTGATTACGGTACCAGTCCTCGCTTTGGTCCAGGAGGTACTGCAGACTCTCAGCGGCGGTGAGATTTTGGCGCGTCCAAGATGAGTTGGTCTCACGGAAGTTCAAAAGGTTGCCAAAGCTCATCAACTGGCCTGGCTGATCATCCGGCGCCCACGTTGCGTTACCCCATACAGCTTCGCCGCCCTTGGGCAACATGCTAGAAATGCCTGGCATGGCGCGGAAGATTTCAGCTCGCTCTTCCTTGGACAGGAACTTTTCAAGTCCATATACAGCAAAGGCATTTAGTTGCGCTGTATCGCGCATCTCTCCTGATAGCACAGCCGTCAAGCCTTTAACAGCACCAAGCATACATCCGCTGATGTTGATCCAGGAATCAATATGCTTGTTCACCCAGTCCTTACCGCCTTTGCCATGCTCTTGGCTCTCTACCCACTTGAAGAAGTATAGCACGACCTGTGACCCCATACTGTGCGATGTCAAAGTGATCTTCTCGCCTTGCACCAGCACCGCGGTCTCGATATACGACTTGAGCCGACTGAAGTATTGATCGCGGACTTCCAGGTTCGGATATGAGAGCCGCCAGTCGTATGCGGCCGTGAAAGCATTTGTTGGATCATAGCCTATTGTCGCTAAGTTCTCCAGGATCTTATTCCAGATCCAGTACCCCGTGATAAAGAAGTCGGTCGCATCGAAGCCCTGGGCCGCACGCAGCTTGATACCGGGCGGGTCCAAGCCAGTCTCACGATCAAGCATGACGTGGTTCTTCCATTCTGCCTTGTCCATAACCAGTGCCCGCATCATGCTCCAACTGCCCCATAATCTCTTACGGAAGTATTGACGCGAAGTATCTCCAGTTCCCCAACTCTCAAGGCCCGTCGAGATAACTCCAGGAATCATCACGACAGGGTGTTTTGCTTCGATACCTTGTGATCGGAGGTGTAGGCCGATTGCGAATGAATCGTAATTGACGGCGTCGCGCTCATTTTGCTGTAGCAGCTGGACCGATTAGCGGGCTGGCAGGATAGTAAACAGCAAGCTATATAGTATGGGATTACATTACCGAGAACTCCTTCGCGTCACGCATGATTCCCTGTGGAATGGCATCAATCAAGGTATCGAGGTTCATGTCCAACAGCGACTCCAAGCTAATAACTTCCTGCTGGTTCGCGAAAAACACCGCAATGAAGATGCCGAAAAGGCCGCCCAGCGCGAAGATCAGCCCATTGCGACGCTTGCTCCGCCGCGGTGTATGAACCACCAGCTGCTTGACCTTGGCGCCATCAAATTCCGCGCGAAGCTTGTCCTCTTCTGTTTGTGATTTCAGATCCCGATTGTTGCCGTCGTTGGACGGGGTGTCGTCCTTGCCCGCACGGCGGCGCAACATAGCGACCGCTCAGAAAGAAAGAGGGCGTGAACCGAACCAAACCCAATTGATTGGCAGAAAGGAAGCTCGCCGAAAGGGTAAACACAGGTAGCAACTGTAGCCTAGGGAGGATCGAAAGGGAAAAAATAATTAAAATGGGATGTATCGTTTACGGGACGATCGGCGTCACATGGCAATCAGTCCACTGTGGTTTCCGCCTTGTGATTCCAGGTTATCTTGCTATCGCTTCCCCACCTCCCCTCTAGCTCCTCCAACCAACCGGGCACGCCTCGACCTTCGATGACTCCGGGATGAGCGAAGATGCCCCCTCTCCTCTCCGCTATGTGCGGTATGAAAGCGCTCGCGAAAACGAGTATGTCGCTGCAATGCGCCAGCTGATCTCCAAGGATCTCTCCGAGCCCTACAGCATCTACGTTTACCGCTATTTCCTCTACCAGTGGGGCGACCTTTGTTTTTTGGCGATGGATGACAAGAATGAGATGGTTGGGGTCGTGGTCTCAAAACTCGAGCCGCATCGCAGCGGTCCACTACGGGGGTATATCGCCATGCTGGCCGTGCGCGAGGAGTACCGGGGTAGGGGCATTGCGACAAAGCTGGTGCGCATGGCCATTGATGCAATGATTGAGCGGAATGCAGATGAGGTTTGTCCTGGCTCCATGGTGCAATGTTCTTTTCTGACCAGCGTCGCGCACAACAGATCGTTCTCGAGACCGAGATGACAAACACTGCGGCGATGAAATTGTACGAAAGGCTTGGCTTCCTACGCAGCAAGCGACTCCATCGATACTATTTGAATGGGAACTCTGCCTATCGGCTTGTTCTATATCTGAAAGAAGGTGTTGGCTCGATTCGACCGCCCTACGAGTCCTACGTGCCGCCGCCGCCGCCGGTGATGACAGAGCCGCCCGCTGCTGTTACTGGTCTTGGGAATGGTAACCCTTGGTGAGGGCGTTTATCGAAGGGGTAACTGTAGCTTGTCTGGATAGGTCAAGCAATGCCATGATGATGCGAAATGACTAGAAAAAAAATATAGATTTGCATTCTTACATGGAACCGGCGTCTGGATTGAATGTCAGGATATCCTTTTGCTAAAAATCTCAATTGGCATTCAGGAGAACAAAAAAGGCCTTTGACCTGAAACATGGCTATTTTTTACATGTCTATTGTTCTTTGGACCAACATCATTTTCAATCTAGTCCTGATGATATCTCCTTTCTTTAAGGTTGTACACAACAAGGGCCGACGGTCTCAATCCACCCAAAAAAGGACTTCCGTCGGCCTGTTTGATACGCACATGAAAAGGCCTAAAACTATTTCATTATAGACCTATTTATCACATCCTGTGTCGGAAGTCGATCCATGGATGAGTTCCGCATCCCAACCAAACGTGTTCTTGAACGAATACTATGCCTATTCGAGACGTATACGGCCGACTTGTAGAGCTCCCTCTTCTAAATATTCCTTTTTCTTTAACCTTCCCTCTCGCACTCGCTATCTACCTTGATATTATCTGACAATAACACCATGCAAGCTCGACAAGAAACAAGAATCCACAAGCTCGAGCAGGGGGTCAAGCAAGTATTTGCAGCGGCCCTTGATAAAACAGAGGGCAAGATTACCACAAAGCAATTGAAAAGAACGGCCGACAGGGCTACGTGGAATACCACTCGCCTTCTGGATGATTACTATATACCTACACGGGATTTGAAACTCAAGGGTGTCGATGCTCTTTTTACTGAGACCGGGAACCCAGGACATCGCTTTCTAGCTGAGCCCTCATTGATGTGGATGAAGTCTCGTCACTATATACCTCTTACTCGGACATTTGGTATGGTTCTGCTTTCACTCTTGATATATTGAGCATAACTAACCCTGCACAGAGAGATTATTGAATGCCATCCGCCTCCATGAACCGAACAATATAACAATCCGCAGAACTCGCCTAGATGTTCTTCTCAACCACGTTTTTGACAGAGTAAATGAAGCGATCAATAACTCACTTACCCTTCAATCTGACGTTGAATTCATCTTTGAGGGCGTGCCACGGGCAGGTAAAAAGTATGGCATTTACGGGGCTCCCTATTATAGTCTGTGGTACGGTCCGGTCGAGGACTTTTCGACAAATTTTATCGTCGTGCACACTGAGACACCAGGGTATTTTGATGAGGCAACCGTACATGCATATATGGGTAAGTAATGAGGTCTGAGCTTAATACAGATCCTAAGCTAACGTTTCATAGGCATGGTCCACAAGGCACGTAAATGCCGGGGCAAAAAGGACTGTGTAGTATATGGGCTTGCTACTGACTCGAAGGATTTCTGGTTCTACCAAGTCAACAATGAGAGCATGGTAAGCTTTCCGAGTGAATATTTTGATATATACAGTATATACTGATTACAATACATTAGTGGAGCCATACATATCTTGAGCCAGCACACGAGTACTTCTATGAAGATATCGGCTGCCTCCTGGCCTTTATCTTCCATGAAGCTCATAAGTTATCGCAAAAGAGCACGAAGAGGAAAAAGCCTAACAAATATCCCTTTTCTCAATTGAAGATTAGGCAGTTGCCCCACCCAGACACACATGAAGATTCTTACGAACGTCTACGAGGTCTATCTCCAGAGGGGTTGGACACTTGGATCAATTGAACCAGAAGTAGCCACGACAGCAAGTGGCTTACGCAGACATTAGTATAGAGTTTCTTGCTTAACGTCTTCCCTGTCATTGTTTTTCTTTCTGTTAACTAGTCCTGCTCAGTTACATCAATGAAGAGTGGGTTGCCCAAATTAATATATTTTAACAAGTTTGCGCGGCGCCCCCTACGTCATACCGTGCAACGGTTGATATAGATCTATGTCCTCATATCATAAATTATCCTAGCAGCTAAACTTACTCTGATCTACGCGTATCTCAGCCCTTCACTTCTATCCAAGGTTGACCTGTCTAGGCATCCTCCTCAAACCCCTCCACCCACCATGTCTCTCGACCAGGTCACCGGCAACCTCAACCGCGTCCCCGTGAACAAACCCGAAACCCCCAAACCCGCCAAAAATATCCCAAAACTAGACCGACCCGTGAAACAAATCCACAAACAAACCAAAGAAGTAACCGATCCCATCGTCCCGGGCGAGTTTCCGCGCGACGAAGGCACACCCCGCACCCAGCATGAGCCAACTCCACCCTCGACCTTCTCAAGCGTCTGGAACGGTTTCACGGGTTGGTTCACGAATATCGTGCCATCAACGATGGACCGATTCGAGAACTTCATGAAATGGCTCGTGATGTACGTCCTCCCACCGAACAAACAGGCGGAAGTGTACGAGGCTGCGTCGAAGAGACCGATCGCCACGACGTTTATCATCTGTCAGATGATTTGCTGTGGGGTCCCGCTGTTAGTGTTCTTGGCGGGCGTTTTTGTTTTTGCCGCTGTTGCGCTAATCTTGTGGGCGGTCTTGTCGTTGTTGATTCTTGGGCCCGTTTTATTGGTTGCTAGCATGATGGGTGTTTCGCTTTGGGGATGGGGGTGGATCTTCTATGGGTTGCTGAGGTGGATTGATCAGCGGTTCTTGGGAGGTATGATTAGTCGGTTTTGGCTTCCTAGGGTGCAGTCACAGGAACAGGATGGAGAGGAAGGGGGAGAGGAGAGTTCGAGTTCGGAGGAGAAAAAGGATAATTGAGATCACTGGGGGTGGCTTTAAGCTCGAGGTATCTATTGTTCAGTTGTTGGTGGTGGTGTTGGTGGTGTGGACTTTGCTGGTTTACTTGTTCTAGGTTCAGATTGTTGAGAGTATCTACTTCTATCACTGTCTTATATAGTATCAAGTTCATTTTACCTTTCTTTTCTACTTTCCATCCGTTGATTGTCAATTTAAAAATTACACCCGTATTCATTAGCATGGATACATTTAGCCTGCGTTTCATGTATACTTCCCGGGGTTTATCAGATCGACGTGAGGGGCTGAATATATACACATGTGGACCAAGACACCTGGACCAGCGTCTCAAGTCCAACCTTGGGAGCCCACCATTACCTACTTCACTACAAGCGTTTCCTTACGATTTCCCAGGATTCCTAAAGGAGAAGCCCATTCGCTGACACTAATCTGTGCAACCCTTATCAAAATTGGAACCAGGTCTAAAATCTAAGGCCTCTTTAACCGGGCCGTCCCTCGCGTAGGATGCATATGAATGGCTTGGCAAGTTTCAAATACCAATACTATGACGCTTGGGATATCGAGCTCCGATTTCAAGATAGAAACCAGAAAGCATATCGTCATGCCCTCCCAGCCGCAAGCCGGGAAAAGGCAACGGCCCCAAGACGAAGATTATCACAAATGCCAACTAGCGTGGACCGCCGAGCCAAAGCATTGCGTCAACACGCAACTAGCCGAACTCGTTGCGAGCCTCGATGACTAGCGCTAAACTTACCTGGGGTAATCAAAATCCCTCAGGCTCTCGCATTGCGCCGAGTCTTGAACACTATCGCAGCACAGACATATGCAGTCAGCCGACCTAGCATCCACATCGACCATTCTCCGCATTAAGAAGAAGAATGTAAGGCCCATACGAATAATAGATCCATGGATGTCAAGATCATGGGATGGACACGCCCCGAGGTATGCACTAAGCCCGTAGAGATGATCGCCCCGCTCACGAGCTCCAGGAGGAGCGGCCCGTTGAGTTACCAGCCTTTTACGCGCGCACTCGAGATATGCCAATACTGTGCATGCATTGCCGATCGTAGCCTTTTACTGTACCCCTGCCCCGAAGGCGTGTATCTTGCACGGAAACGAAACCTCGGGCATCAATTAGGGGGTTACTGAGCTGCAACGGATCTGCGACGGAGCTTGGTGCGTTTCATGATGGACGGGATGGGATGCATGTGGCCCGTGTGGTTGATCGTCCGGGCTAGGATGAGCATGGCGGATGTGGATGTAAAAAAAGAAAAATTAAATAAATATGCAAATTAAAAACAAACATGCGTATGCGAAGAATGGTTTTGCATTCCCTCACGCCACACTGAAGTATGTGCATGAGATTGTCTCAGACACGGATAGACGGCAGTGGGTGAACGATCAGGGGGGTATATGGTTTCCCTGTAGAGTTCATGCTGCGGAGAGGGACTCGAGTCTCCATCCCGAGTCCCACCGGATCCACTTTCGTGCGCATTTACCCCTGAACAGGAAAAGCACTGACCAGGAATGCCAATGTGTGCCAGGTTCGAGTCGGGAGGGGGCAAGACAGAAAAAAGCAACGAAGATAACTGCGTGTCCAGTGCACCCCCGCATACGCGACAGCTTCGAATTGGGTATAGTAGGGTCGAGCTTGGGACACTAGACGGCCCCAGGGTTTTTATCTGAACCATCTGGAGTCAGGGACTGAGCAGGTCTACGGTATACAGGTGTACAGAAAGGGAAGGACGAGACATAAATGTCCCATATTGTTCCAGGATGTCATGATGCCATCCCTATCTCGGAAAAAGTTGGAAAGCGTGTAACGAAAAATGAGAACAATTCCACGCGGACCGCACGATGTCGGATGAAGGAACCGGCTGCCAATCCGGCTGAGAGATCCGCTATAGAGTCCTTGCGTCTGAGACATCCGATAGTGTCGAACGATTGATGCACCTGCAGTAGGCAAGTGCTCTCTATGGGTTAAGAACAGTGGAGTTTGATAAGCATCCGAAGTGCCCGATTCCAACCCCAGAAGTCAACCAAGGTTAGAGTGAATCAATTTACAAGGCAAAACATAACTTAACTTGAAACTATGCGTCCACATGGAGGTCTCGTGGACAAAGCATCGAATTGACGGTTCAACCAGAATCCCCACTTGAGAGTCAGTGCGGCCCGGCTATGGCCCCTCCGGATGCAGGTACCTGAAGCGAATGGGTCATGGCATAGATTAGGTGGCACCGTTGCTTGACGTCAAGGAGACACAAGGATGACAAGGATTGGGACGATCATCAAAGGAACCTTGGAATGGTGTGCAATGGACCAAATAGAATTCGAGTCTCAAATCTGGTAACATACTCCGTGGATCTTTGGTAGAGATTAAAAAAAAAAAAAAAGGGGGGGGATGTTTCGCAAGTGGCGAACGCATTACAATGGGCCAGGGGTAAGTTACGTGCTAAAATAACCTATAGATACAACCATTTTGAGGGAGAAAAAAGACCGAATAACGAATAATGGAATTAGATAATTGATGCAAAATCAAAAATAGAAAAGACAGAATTAGGAAAAAGAAACAAAGCACGAAAGTCAACTTAAAAACCCAAGATATGGGATATGGTTCCCCTTGCATAAGGGATGGATCCAATACGATAGACCTTGACTGCCTTGTTGCTCTACAATCAGGGAAATCATTACTCATTAATTGATTTATCATATAAGAGAAATTTAACATGTAGACGGAAATCATGATGGTCCATAGCTCCACTGTCAATCCACCTTGTCCTTGACCTTTTCCCCAGAACCGCCCTAACAGCAAACTAACGAAATAATAATCTCCCCCTCCGATCAATCCCAATTCTCCCCTCCCTTCCCACCCCTCCGGCTTCTCTTCTCTTTTCTACACTCTCGCCTAACCCTTCCGTCGCGCGCCTCGCATTGATCGTGATTCGCCGCCTATCGACCGCTTTTCCCGCTCTCCTTTCCGTGGTCCGTGGTCGCGACAAAAACCTTCTTTGCCGGACCCCCCTGTTGTGGGAAAAAAAAGAAGCAGTTCAGCTCGGGGTGAGGTATGCGAACTAGTCCACTGGGCGCCTGACCTTGTCACTTCTTTCCTTTTCAGAGCAAGAGAGATTTTCATTGGAATTCTCGAAGCCCTTCTGACTTTGATTTCTCTTATCTACCCAGTTTCGCGCCAGCGACCTTAACAACAACGGTCGTCGGAAGTGCTCTCGGACTCCCGAAGACCTCCTCTTCCCTACCACACAATGTCAGTTGCGACGATGCTTCAACCTGCATCGAGAATATCGCGAGCGTCCTCGTCCTCCTCGTCCTCGTTTCAACCCGTCGCACGACAGAACACCATGTCGTCCCACGATACGCGGTCGCTCCGCCAATCCAAGCGGATGTCAGTCACCGCGCTATACCTGTCCATGTCCGCCAAGGACAGGGATTTGGAGATTTCGGATGACTTGGCCAGAGGTACGCCGCGAGCCCCTTATACATCCTAGTCAGTACTGACTCCCGCGCAGCACAGAAACACTTGCGAGAACTCAAGTCCAAGATCTCGTCCCAATCCAAGAAGAACTTCGTGTTGGAAAAGGACGTACGATACCTGGATTCACGAATTGCCTTGTTGATTCAAAACCGGATGGCTCTTGAGGAGGTAAGATTTGTTCAATCCACTGCGAATAAACTATCCGCTGACACCAACCCCTAGCAAAATGAAGTCGCAAGCCACCTCGACGATACGGCCGACCCCCAGGAAGGTTTCTTCCCCAACGATGAGAAAACCCAGAAATACGGCAACCTTCTGTTCCTGCTACAATCAGAGCCCCGCCACATTGCTCACTTATGTCGACTTGTTTCCATGGCGGAGATCGATTCTCTATTGCAGACCGTCATGTTCACCATTTACGGTAACCAGTACGAGAGCCGTGAAGAGCACCTTTTGCTCACCATGTTCCAATCCGTCCTTACCTACCAATTCGACAACACCCCAGAATACTCCTCCCTCCTGCGCCAGAACACCCCTGTGTCTCGTATGATGACCACATACACGCGACGTGGCCCCGGTCAAAGTTACCTGAAGCAGGTTCTCGCCGACCGCATCAACTCCTTGATCGAATTGCGCGACGTCGATTTGGAGATCAACCCCCTGAAGGTTTACGAGAGCATGGTGAAGCAGATTGAAGAAGAGACCGGCACCCTTCCAGACTACCTTGCCCGCTCCGTCACTGCTGAAGATGCTGCGGCGAATGAGCAGGTGCAAGCTATCATTGCTCCTCGCCTGAAGATGCTATCCGATATTGCAAATGGCTTCTTGACCACTATCATCGACTCGGTGGACGAGACTCCGTACGGAATTCGGTGGATTTGCAAGCAGATTCGCAGTTTGTCCCGCCGCAAGTATCCCGATGCACAGGACCAGACCATCTGTACCCTGATCGGCGGCTTCTTCTTCCTCCGCTTCATCAACCCTGCTATTGTGACTCCTCGCTCCTATATGCTGATCGACGCGACTCCTACCGACAAGCCCCGACGGACTCTGACGCTAATTGCCAAGATGCTGCAGAACTTGGCCAACAAACCCTCGTACGCCAAGGAGCCCTATATGGCCAACCTGCAGCCTTTCATTGAGTCCAACAAGGAGCGCGTGAACAAATTCCTGCTCGATCTGTGTGAAGTTCAAGATTTCTACGAGAGTCTCGAAATGGACAACTACGTCGCTCTCTCCAAGCGCGACCTTGAGCTCCAGATCACGTTGAATGAGATGTATGCCACTCACGCTCTTTTGGAGAAGCACACTGCAGCGCTGGCCCAAGATCAAAACTCGCATCTTTCTCTGCTGCTCCAGGAACTAGGAGCTGCACCTCCGCAAGTTCCTCGCAAAGAGAACCGCACCATTACTGTGCCTTTGTTCAGTCGGTGGGAAACCGCCTTGGATGATCTGACGGCTGCCTTAGACATTACCCAAGAGGAGGTATTCTTCATGGAGGCCAAGTCAACCTTTGTTCAGATTCTCCGGTCCTTGCCTCCCAA
The DNA here is from genome assembly GCA_028829675.1 of Penicillium tannophilum. Lineage (NCBI taxonomy): Eukaryota > Fungi > Ascomycota > Eurotiomycetes > Eurotiales > Aspergillaceae > Penicillium > Penicillium tannophilum. Next base: position 1,150,220 of record JAQKAK010000001.1, on the reverse strand, counting down.
TTCGTCAGTCGCGCGTCGGCCTCTGCGGCTGGACCGCATTGCCGAGGCTGCCGCCACCCTGAAGAATGACGCTGTTATGGTACGGAAGGGTATCCGCACCATGGAACTGCTGAGTCAGCTGCAAGACATGGGAGTGATCGATCGATCCGATGAGTTCAGTCTTCTCCGTGATGAGGTGGAGCAAGAGTTAGTGCACCTTGGTTCGCTGAAGGAGAAGGTACTTGAGGAAACACGGAAACTCGAAGAGGTTTTCGCCACGATCCGCGATCATAACGCGTATCTAGTGGGCCAGCTTGAAACCTACAAGTCCTATCTCCACAACGTGCGCAGCCAATCTGAGGGCAAACAGCGGAAGAAGGAAAAGCACCAGGAACTTGGTCCTTATAAGTTTACCCACCAGCAATTGGAGAAGGAGGGTGTCATCCGGCGCAGTAACGTGCCGGAGAACCGTCGGGCGAACATCTATTTCATGTTCAAGAGCCCGCTTCCCGGCACTTTCGTCATTAGCCTGCACTACAAGGGCCGTGCCCGTGGGCTTTTGGAGCTTGATCTCAAGCTTGATGACCTTTTGGAGATGCAGAAGGACAGCCTGGAGGATCTTGATCTGGAGTATGTCCAGTTTAATGTCAGCAAAGTCCTGACTCTTCTGAACAAGCGATTTGCACGAAAGAAGGGGTGGTAATGGTGATGCACCCCAGATCCCTTTATGATTGATATGAGACTGAGTGTAGGGCCTACTGTGCCCTTCCCTCTCCAACCTGAGATGCATCGGTTGGCGGTTAGTCTCGCCACCTAATCTTTTTTGATGATATGATGGACCCGGATCTACATCCGATTTTTACATGAACCGTCCATTCTCGACCGTCGATGAACGGAATGAATTGCTCCCTCTGCTATGATTTTGACGCTCTTGCTCTTTCCCAGTTGAGCCATGCGTCTAGTGTGAATGTTGTTGATACACGGACATATCTGACGGAGGATGATCAACGCTTGACCCGCTGGTTCGGGATCAGCAGACGATCTATTGGAAAGACTTTTTGGAACATTTTCTTTGTATTGTGATTTTGTCGTCTGCAAGTTATACCCAGCGCGCCTTTTGTTTGTTTGTTTTGCGGGTTGGTTCAGGCTCTTTTACGCCTGCAATTTCAATTTCTGGCATTTGTTTCTGTTGCACCCTCACCGCTCTGACTCTCGGGTCTTTGCGCTGTGTATAATAATATGTTTTGTCTTTATGTGTGGTTGTTTGGATTTAATACCCGTATTCGTTTATGATTATTCCCTTTGTACAGAGCCTAGAGGTACTGAATGAATTTTGGGTTTCACATATACCATTTGAAGGTACCCATGTTCCTTGTAGGCCCGAGCCAGGTAAAGTACTCCTGACAGTCAATTTAGACGTCATTTCGTTTAGGGTAAAGGTTTAGCATATGCATTGACACGACACCGCCTCAACGCCCCTCTTTGCCCCTCACTCCGGTAGGTTGGGCTTTCGAACGTTTCTGGCACGGGCTTTTGGTCTTGCATGCCATAGGATTGTATCAACGCCGCATACAGGGTTGGGCCGTTTGCGGACAACTTGATTTGTATAGCTATTTGACAATGACGTGTTGAGTAGAAGATCAACAATGGTCTTGTTACAATAATCGAACATTATCTTCCCCTAGTTACAACTATTTCGAATAATAACCATACGAAGAAAAAATAAAAAGGAGTTCGCGGTCTTCAACGCCGAAACTCGCCCCCTGAGTCTCAAAGCTTTGACACGACGAACATCATTAATTCTTTTCTAATTTATCTGTTTCTGTGATCATTTACCGGGTAAGCATTAATCTCTACCGCCTAAAAAAATAGACTATTGCTCCGGGCGCTTGTTTACCGTGAACCAAAGTGGCCGATCCCTCCGACGTTTTTATCCTTGTGGCCACTTACGCCTCCCCTCCGCCTTTCCCTCCTACAACCAACTTTCTTCCAATCTTCCACATCCGCCCCTCCCACCACATCATTCACCATGGCAGCCGCTACTGAGCACAAGTTGCCTCTTGATCCCAAGTACGATCAGTACACCTTCCCCACTACCGCTCCGGAAGCCCACACTGGTCACCCTGGCCACACCACCCCGGAGCAGGATGCGAAGGTCGTCCAGTTCCGCGCGGAGCTCGAGAAGGAGGGCTACACCGAGCGATTGGATACCTTGTCGCTTCTGCGTTTCCTGCGTGCCCGCAAGTTCGTTATCGCCGACGCCAAGGCTATGTACGTTTGACGATCCTTTTGTTATTGGCATTCTCCCCACGGGGAGCCTTGCATTTGACATGTGAAGACATGAGCTCATCTAATCTTTTTTCTTGCTTTTTGCAGGTTCACTAATTGCGAGAAGTGGCGCAAGGAGTTCGGAACTGACAAGCTCCCCGCTGTCTTCGAATATAACGAGAAGGCTGAGGTGTTCAAGTTCTACCCCCAATACTACCACAAGACCGACAAGGTAGGTTATCGCCACCCAAAGCATATTAGATCATTGGCCAGCTCAAACAGCAGAATTAATGAAAATCATGTTATAGGATGGCCGTCCCGTCTACATTGAGAAGCTAGGCAAGATTGACCTCGATGCCATGTACAAGATCACCACCAGCGAGCGCATGCTCCAGAACCTTGTTACCGAATACGAGAAGCTGGCCGACCCCCGTTTGCCCGCTTGCTCGCGCAAGGCCGGCAAGCTGCTGGAGACCTGCTGCACCATCATGGACCTGAAGGGTGTTGGTGTCACCAGCATTCCCTCCGTCTACGGATACGTTCGCCAGGCCTCCGAGATCTCCCAGAACTACTACCCCGAGCGTCTGGGTAAGCTGTACCTCATCAACGCCCCCTGGGGCTTCGGTGCTGCCTTCAACTTCGTCAAGGGTTTCCTTGACCCCGTTACCGTTGAGAAGATCCACGTTCTGGGTAGTGGTTACAAGAAGGAGTTGCTCTCCCAGGTCCCTGCTGAGAACCTGCCCGTTGAGTTCGGTGGTTCCTGCTCCTGTGAGGGTGGCTGTGAGCTCTCCGACATGGGTCCCTGGCAGGATCCCGAGTGGGCTCGTACCCCCGCCTGGGCTGCCCCCAAGGAGGAGGCCGTTCCCAAGCAGGACTCGGCTGCCGTCATCGAGAACCAGGACCCCGGTTACGAGAAGAAGGATACCGAGGGCCAGGAGGGCGCTCAGGCCAGCGTATAAATGGAATCATAGAACATTTTTCCCTTTCCACTCGTTAATTACATCCACTGGGTGGTCTTGATACTGCAATCACTGCAGTCTCACCCCTGTTTCCTCGAGAAGAAAAAAAGAGAAAAACCGACCTGAGAGAAAAGAGAAAATACGATAAGTTACTTGGTATATCCTTATCGATATGAGACCCACCTATCAAACGTGGTGGGACTTGCATCTGATATCCCTTTGACAACCGGGGTTTTTCTGGAATTCAACACATCATCGCCGACTACCCCACCACACAACCCGTGGATTCCTTGCCCCTTGTCTTTTACCTTTGCGTTCGATTTAGATATCATGGAGAGTTTTTAAATATCCTATTATTGCCTGTTGAGCAAGCGACTATGCCCGCGCTTGATATAGAAGGGCGAGTCAGGGCGGATTTCAAAAGCGAGTTTGGGGAGTGAAGTTGAAACTGGCTTTTGTTTATTTGGAGTGTACACACTGAGCACATAGCGGAAATTGCGACTGTCATAAGGAATGAATTCTTTTAAATCTTTACGCACCGAATTGAAGCCAAGTAGATAACTTGTAGTAGTAGACATTGTATGAACCTGGTGGGTCTATGCCCTAGAAGCGCCTGAAAAAGAATAGAATATGGTATCATGATCCCCGGCACCAAACGCCTCGCCCATTAAATCAAAAGAAACCCTAACTCCAAAAACAATACCATCCCTTTACATGCTCTCCACGACATCTGCAGCCCGCCCAGCCCTTTCTGCCTTCCCGACTGTCGTAGCCAACGCATTACCCTCAGAACCCTCCTCATCCACATCAGCCTCACCCTGCAATCGCTGCAACGTCCGCAAGGCACGCTCATAAACCTCCGCCATATCTCCACTCCGCCACCGCTCCGCCTCCGCATCAGTACCAAGCGGAACCTGCAATTCCCATGAAGGATCCGGACGGTTACGACGAGAGTGTGACTGCTCCGTCTGTTTTGGCTTAGACGAACCATCTCCCGCATCAACATCCATGGCTTCATCTTTGTCTTCACCGGCTCCTCCAGTCGTCTGTGTATCTTTCTCGTCGATATCGTCGTCCTCGTCCTCGTCCTTAAGTACTTGCATCAACTGCGCCGCATAATTCTTTGCCGCTTGTCGAGGCGCATCTCGTCTTTGCTGTGCTACTGTTGTCGTGAGCGATTCTAGCTGTGCATATAGGGTTGTTACGCGGGATGCTAGCTCGGTATCGTAGGGTTCGTATTCGACTGTCTCGGGTGCGGTGAAGGATGCTGGGAATGGGAATTGTGGATGAGACGAATCGATGCCGTTGATGCTGATTGAGGCAGAGGCTGTTATGAAGGTGCGGTTTATGTACTAGAATCAGATATGACCTGTCAGCTGGTTTGCCCCTCTACCTTATCCACTCTGGGTTTTGGATCTGGTCTCCTTCCTCCCTTTGTTTTGGGTAGCAACGACAAAAAGATACATTATGTGTCTCCCATTGTCCAGATTCAGGTTCAGGATTGGTTCGACTCACATCATCGACTAATTCTCGTACGCGTTCGCGCATCGGATCTGGTGTCTCATCGTTTGTCGCTGAAGGGGGGAAATAGAGATCGAGTTTCTTGCGTGAGAGCGCAACTGTGTTGGCGTACAGATAAGTCAAATCTGCTGGAGACTGAAGCTCAACTTTGCGCTGGTGTGCGGCCATGGTCTAGGCAGTTGTGGGGGAAGTATTGGAGTGTTGATCCGGAGATTGTTTTTCACGCGTTTAGGCGTTGCAGGTCTTGGCGTTTTGGTCCCCGCAAACGATGTCATCGATTGGATCCAACTTACACCTTAACTTTCACTACACCTTGTGACATTGTGACTTCATTCCTTCATTATACCACTTTCGCATTTTGGCTTTCTTTTCTAGCCCTATTTCTTTTGTTTTCTTGATATACTTGTCCTCTGTCCAGCAGGATCTGGACTGAACCAGGCAGCAGCGGAGTAATGCGACCATTCCAAGGATAATGCCGGCATTGTGATCCACGTCCAAGTTTTCGCAGCTTCAACCAAATAAAGCATTGAAGCATACACTCAAGCCCTTGGAAGATGACAACAACAACGGCTGTGGAGAGTAACCCTCCCACTATATCCCTGGTGGACAATACTGTCCCTTCGCAACAGCCGACAAATGGAGATTCCACACGAAGATCCTCGAAACGCAGCCAAAAAGGCAATCTATCAAAACACATAAGTCGCACATCGGTCTCCGGACAACTGGCAAAGCGCAAATACGCCAAATGGCAACCCGAAAGGCTGGGCCTATCAACAGACACCGAGACATCCCCTAGCAGAGAGTCGTCGCAAGTGCGCGGGTCAGCCTCAGCAGAGAGCTCGACGGGACCGGCAAACGAGCCCAACAGACCAGTTCAACCAGAGTACGGAACAGAAATCACACAAATCGATACAGTGGACTATGCTGCCCCTTCCCAAGTCCAGAGCCTTACACATGAAACAACACAATCGAGCAGCGGCTCAGGCCAACAGCCCGAGTTCGATACGATTGCAACACCCACCACCGAACTAGATGTCTTATACGAAAACCAGCGTGGCTGGTTCTTCTTCGGCGTGCCACGTTACTCCCACAGCTCGCTTCTCAACTTCGATCCTAGCGCCTGGATGACCCAGCACAAGCGACCCAGTCCCGTCAACATCACAAATGCCCAAGTGCCCGACCCCAGCTGGGAATGGGCATGGAGGACATGGTATGTAGATATGTCGGGGGATGTTGATGAGCAAGGATGGCAATATTCGCTCTCCTTTGGCTCGTCACAGTGGCATGGCACGCACCCGTGGTTTCACTCCTTTGCTCGGCGGAGGCGCTGGGTTCGGCTACGCCAGAAGATTCCAGAGAGGCGTCATCGTGATCGCTCAGAATTTGAGAAGGGGCATATGTTGACTGAGGATTACTTTACGATTCATTCTTCCAAGGCAAAAAGTCGTGAGCAGAGTATCGCGCGCCTTTCGACGGTTGAGTCGGGTTATTTGAGTCGGGTGAATACCAAGGTAGACGAAGAGGAGCATCTTGAAGAGATTGGAGACATTCCTTCTCTCATGTATGCGTTGAAGTTGGCATCAATTGATCGAGAGAGAATCGATGCGTTAAAGACGTTTGTCGAGCAGGGAGGGGAGGAGCTTTATTATCTCAATGACAAGGTGAGTGCCTCTCAAACACATTCAAAGAGGACATATTTCCCTGATTGGAGGCTAATTACTTCTTGCCTGTAAAGATCTCAGAGATCATGCCTATGTTCCTATTTCAGGCATCACGCTGGCAATTCGTGACATACCTTGGCAGCATGATCCAGCAGCTTTCCAAGCCATCCGATGACCCAGAACACAAAGATTCTGACAAGATCAAGCGCAAAAAAGATAACCTGATTCGAGTGGTCGAGAGTGCTAAGCAACATGTTACCGGCCCAGATGTCTTCAGTGATACATCCGGGGGCCAGGCATCTGAGCTACTCGATTTGACACCGCTTTCTCGGCATGATACTTTACTATCCAAGCGAGCGCAGGCTTCTGGTGAGCCATTGCATGTAATGAAAGTGAAGGATATTACCGGCATCCCCAAGGCCGCGCAAATTGGCCACGAAGGGCATATCTATTAATACCCGGCTATAACGCCAACCAGCACTCTCGGTTGTTTCTTCTGACCTGTATTAGCTACGTACACGACCTTTAGCAAGCATGTTTAATCAGAATTAAATCTCGGGATTTTCTATACAAGCCAAGCGTTCGCCAAGTATGTAAATAGTCGCGTGCTGTCGGGATCTCGGCCACCGCCTTCCCTTCCCGCGTAGATTTTTCGGAGCCAAAAGATCGGACTTCTCAACACTTTGCGCTCTTAACCACCTCTGTTTCAAGCACCGGATGCCACTAGTGCACCGATCCATATGCTCTCGAGTGGCCACCCGTGTCTAAGAAGGCGCCTTTCTGCCGTCTTGGACACTGTCGCGGCCGGCCCCGAAGATCCTCTCCTCTTCCTCTATCCCCGATGGGCCGCCTCTGCCTTGCAGCAACGACGACCGATCGCGTCCCTGACGCCCGCAGCAGCTCCAATAAAAGGCAATCGAGCTCCGAGCCACCCGCTTCGTGCCGCACTTCCTTCGTACACATCCGCGCCGTCATTTCATCCCCAGTCCACCCGATGGAGCTCCGCCGATGCCACGAGTCGATCTGCCAATAGCTCCGCTCCGAATCTGTCTACACCTGTGAAAGATGGTGCCGCGAGTACGTCGGGAAGTAGGGGTACTCGAGATGCCATTGAGTCAAGTCATGACATCGCGGGCTTCCCCGTGGGAATGTCACAAGAGTCCAATGGTTTCCTCGAGACCGCGTCCGATGCCTCCGAATCACATAGACGTCGTGGCAACTTAAGTCACAGGGAGCTGCGACAAAAACGATTAACGGGCCAGAGACAAGCGGCTGCTCATACTCTCGAAAAAGAGCCGGGGACGGAGTTTCCGTCAAACAAGATCTTGATCAGCAAGTTGTCCGTCCGGGATAAAAGAAAGCTTCGGTATGGAGATTATGTGAGGAGGAATCGTGGGCAGGGCCTGTTTGGAGGCTCTTTGGACGGATGGAATGATATGAAGGTGTTGTTAGAGGACGTGCAGAACGATCCTCGTACGGAGCCCAAAAGAAGCACCAGATCCAAAGAGCTACAAATTCCCGAGGAGACGGTAGCGCTCCTTGCTGGTATTATGAATACGAGTATGAAAGAGAATATCTGGTACGTGCATGTGCGGAATGGGTGTAAGGTGCAAATCTTGCATCCGAGGGAGGGTGACGGAACAAACCGCAAGGCTATCTTGACAGGATCGGAGCACGTCATGGAGCTGGTCGAAGCACGCATCAAAAGTGCCCAGACTGCCCAGGATTCCGGGGATCCTCTGGCTGATATTAGAAAGCCACCGGTTCCCATGTTCATGGAGAGGGAAGTGCTCTCACGGAGAAACATCCCAGCTCCAATGATTCGCGGAGTTTGGAGCTGGCAGCGCCATGCTCTAGAGCCGCTTACGCTAAGGGATGTCCTTGGGTTACGCTCTTCCTTGACTTCAGTGAAAGAATTTGCGGAATATGTTGAGGATTTAACAAGCGCAAGCGGGCCACCTACCCTTGGCGCGCAAGCATCTCGGAATATAAAATGGGTACCGCATGCCAATCAGATCTCACGCCATCTTTTAGACCTATTTCGGCATGACGCGTATCATCAGATCATATCTACTGCTGCGCTGAATCGAGCTTTGGAGTTTTTGTGTGAGCATGAACAACTCAATGCTGCTCGGATCGTCTTTCTCAAGGCCGAACATGTTGCGACAGTAGACACTTATAATGTTCTTCTGCGGTCTGCGGCACGGCGTCACGATACTTGGGCATTTCGCAAGTTCTTGAACTTGATGCCTCGAGCGAACATTCGTCCCAACCCAGATACATGGCTTGCTTTGCTATCGGCTCTGACTACATCCAATGCCAAGGCGTCACTCATTACACATATGGTGCAGAATGGCTTTATGACGGATGTCAAGGTGATTCGAACTGCCCTCCAGTTGACGATTCAAGACTCGCTTCTTGTACACCTTGAAAGCGGACAGGATGTTGAATCATTTGTCGCTCTCATGAATAAAACTCATGGCGCGGGTTGGTTTAGCTCTTCGCTTCTTGGGCAAATGGTCAGTGTAGCTGCGCGCTGTGAGAACTTTACCGCCGTGGACGCGCTATTGAAGATCTGCGCCGAGCAAAACTTTGACATCGACAGCTCTATCCTCAATCAGATTTTGCCTATGTGTCGTGCCAACATCCTTACTGCACTTCACTACACGTATCAATGCGCCAGGTTTCCTTCTTTCCGATTTGTGCCCCAGATTTGGGAGCGTCTGTTTTTCATTGCATACAAAAGCCAGCACTACAACATCTGCCGAGTGCTATGGCGGTATGCATGCATGGATGGAGCCGTGACCAGCAAAATGAGGAAAACCGTACTCAGCTCATTGACGCGCAATGCGTCATTCAAAAAGAGTACTAATCAAATGAGTGAAATCTGGCGTCTTGACGCCGGCAAGATCATCGTCGGCATGGACGTCCACTTCGAGGATTATAGAATCCGGAAATCTGTCTTGGAAAAACTTCCTTCTGAATTCCACGATATGCCTCTAACCTTCCTCTCATCCGGCTACAAGCCCCATGGCGAAGAACGCCTCATCCAGCTTCACCTGGCCAAATACCTCGTTGACCGTGACATAAGATACGGCGCCTCTACCTACGAGCCCATCAACTCCGTTTCTATTATGCTCCAAGCTGCAGCTGTCATAGACAGTGAGTGGAAGGGCGTTCCGCGTCCCTTGACGTGGAGGATTCAAAATGCCATCCATGTGCCAATTAATCGCAACAAGAATTGGCACCAAAAGATATAATCATCGCAAAGATCTTTGGACGATCTTTGTGACCCTTCTCCTCTTATTGGTTTCTGTCGCCTAGCGCTGTCGTGTTGCATGAGATATCCTATTCAGCGGGTTTGGATAGACATAGACTTGTACTATATTTTGTTTCTGTTCCACTCATCTTTGTATATAATCGCTGTGTATTATTTTCAAAACAAAGATACATACCATTCACCTTCCATTTCCTACCAGCATTGTTCACCAATCTCAAAAGAGTTCCAAAGTTGGAGCCGTTATTGATCCAGACGTCCTCAACCATCCTGGTATGCAGAATCGATATAATAGGATCTACGTTGTTGCGTCACCAGTGAACAACAGCCCAGAGAATTGAAAGCCGATATATATGGGCCTATATTGACGGCTGCCACAACTTGACCTGGGAGAATAGCCATTATGTCTAAAAACGATCTCACGATACTATGTGTACAGCCTTATACGGATTTAGTGTATGAATAACACCTTATCGAATCCTACCTATCACGATGAGTCGTCCCATGAAAGCTCATCCTGTTATTCATGAAGAGAAGGCTGAAACAGTAAAGCTACCCGATTTGGGAATCAGACGTTTTTGCTATAGCATCATACTACTAAATCCATTCGTCTCCGTCCCATGTAGTACTTACATGGATTGCTCGGCTTGAAAAGCTTTAACGGCAAGATGGAGTAGAAATTACCCGTCTCAAAAAGGAGGGGCTATTGCCAAACGAAATGAAGGTCTGTCGTCACCTTTCTTGGAGGCTAGAACTTTTTCACATCCAAATTGGGTACTGGTTCACATGTAATCTCAACATTGGTAGACTGTAGCTTCCGTCTCCGACTACGAAAGCTTTTCGTCTGCTAAAGATGTTCCTACATCACCGCTCTTGCGATTCCATTGCACCACGAGCTGGTCCGTGCTTTCTGTATTTTTTTCTTCCTACTGTCCACGGTGATGAGCTCTGATGCAGGGCTTTGACCGCCTGGAGATATCTTTGAGGTCACGAATGAGGAAAGTCAGTTGACCCGTGGAATCCTTGGAAATTACAATTATACCGAAAGAATGAGACATCTTTCCACGGGAACATATCACAGCACTATCTGGATTAATATGAGCCATCAGGCGGAGGATGCAGCCTTTGGAATGTTACTACCAATAGAAATACTGGTTTTCAAAGACAACACTAACCCCAAGCCACCTGGGCACTATTCATAGCACGTATATTGCACAAGCTGCATTAGTTCCTCTTAGCGAGAACCAATGAACTATTGAAAACAAGGGCCCAGCTTTAAGACAAGCGAGTTGCCAGGAATGCACTATACATTAAAGACAGATCTAAATATAGGGACACTACGTAATTCCCGACACCATCTAGGAAGAACATCCTTTCAACGGTGTTTGGAGACAAAAACCTGCTATGTAGTACGGAAGCAAGCCGGGCCCCTGAAGAGACCGGGGTCTGGCCCGCTGTCAAATGTTGATCGACCACGTTTAATTTGCTTTGGTTCCACCAACGCTTTCACAGGCCGTTTGCCCCGTTGGATTCCCATTGCCGAACGGTCATGGCTACTGTTTCCGGTATCTGAGTTCACCGCTGGGTATCCACGGTAAAGGGGGCTAGAGCATGGACTTTTCTTTTGAATTATCTTGTTTACTTTTTTTTTGGGTGGGATTGACCCCTGAAGAAGGAGTGTGGCATTTAGACTTTAGTCGGAAGTTTAAGTTCCTTGGTTTGGCCGGAATCACTGATCGCCGCTGCAATATGAGATGTCCATGTGGCTTGAAAGTTTCCCTTCTCCATACTCTGTACTCCGTACTTTCGGAGGCACCGTTGGGCGGGACCGTTAGGGCATCGGGCATACGTTGGGAGGAACGGAACAGGCTGAGGACCTGCTTTGTATGGAAATGTCCACGGGAATGCCGGTGCGTCAGATAGGAGAAGTGAGTGTCGGGATTTGGGACTCAAGCTCGATAGTAAGCTCAGTCATGCCAAAAGCCATCCCGCAAACCTTGGAAGGCGCCATTACTTAAATTTGGGTTGAGCATTGGCATGTGTAATGTTTTACCCCGGAGGTACCTTTGCTTCAACGGTAAACCCGATTGCGATGGTGGAACATCGTCTGGACCGATGCATTAACTAAAAGTGCTTTGCATACATACTCCCTGTGCTAAATTCCAGTCTAAGTCTTCTACGGTTAAATCGTCATGCAATGCAACTCTCCTAGAATCAATCAGGGATTATCGACCAGATCGGAACCGAAATACTCTCGATCAAGAATGAGGCCCGTGATAGGGAAATCTATCTCAAGAGACGAAGGATCACCCTTGCCTTTAGCAGCAAGAACGGCACGGATGACAACGGTACCGAAGATCGTGAAACCGGACAGAACGAACCGGAATCCAGCGTTTCAAATGATAAGCTACACAGCCTTGAGCTGAACGGGCTAGCGACCGAGACGAGTCTGGGGTTAGTAAAAAGTCCTGTACCGAGTACATGGCTTCCCTCGGGTAAAGGGAGAAAAGCGTTATCCGAGACTTAGCTTGTGCGTCCAAACTCAAAACCCAATCAGTGGATGTAATGATGAGCACGGGCACGCGTGCTTGACACGGAATGTGTGTGGAGTTGGCCCTGACGTTCTCCACTTGGTCTTGCCGAACCTGTTGTTCCCCGATGGATCAATTCTGGCCGTTTGGTCCCTTAAGGCGTTTTCTTTAGCGAAATTTGTATCCGCTCTGGAGACTGGAAACCCTGAAACGCGGTAATAGTGTCCAAGACTGGCGCAGCTAAACGAGGAAAACAAATAGTGTGAGAAGCGCCCGTCATTCGAAGATTCCTCGGAAGCCAAAGAACAAAATTTCCTTCTATTTAGGGGATCGAGCAAGCGGGGGCTTTGCTCAACAGGGGGGCTAAATGAACAGCACCAGGACACATGTGGAGCCTTGGCATAATCAGGAAGAGAACAGACTAAGCACTGGAAGCCGAGCCAGGATTCCACCGACGTTTCAGAAATTTCCTTGCGTCTATGCTGGCGCACAGCCCATGCGGGTTTCAGCAATTGCGTGCCGATCGCTGCAGCTTGCATTCCGCGTAGCGCCTTGGCGCGCAGCGAGGAACCATCGAAAAGCACGCGTGGAGCCCATTATCCACAATTTCCCTGGGCTTGGGAATAAAGCCGTATTGGGTACTCCGTCTGTATGTCCGGTATTTCTGATTTTCCATATAGTTATGAACACAATCGATAGTGTCATGCAAGGATCATATGTACTGAAGTGTTGATTGTTCTCGAACTCGATGCACGAGGCAATGTGATTGGTCCAATCGCATGGAATGGCCCGTCGATTTTCAATAGCGTCGCGATGGATCGGATCCTCTTGTCGGAGAAAGTGACTGATTTGGGACGAGAATGTACGTGAGTCTATTACGGAGGAGCTCCAGTACTAGACGGAGTACTGTCTAATGAGATCCTAGTCCATGTCGATCCGTACTTTTAGGATTAACATATCGAACAAAGTACAATCAATAGTACGGTATTCTGATCATGGTATTTTTAAAAGACAAATCAAAAAAAGGGAAGAAGTTGGCCCCATTGTCGTGGTGGATCAGCCTAGCGCCCCTAGTATGTACAACTCGTTCGTACAGGAGATTAGTACTTAGCAAAGAAAAAAAAGAGTTAGTAAAACCTTCTTCTTCCACACTCCGTGAGGAATTTGCAGAACTTTCTATTTTTTTTTGCTCCTCGGTAGTGGGCCTTGTAGGAATCTGCAATCTATAATCTGCACTCCGCAACACTGTCGCTGGATAAAACAATACACCAGTCTAGCCGCGTGCATCATCCTCCCCGCTTGTGGATTTCCCTGTGAGACGGGAGAGATGTACTACTGACCCTCTCAGCTTTATTTCTTCTCTCTTACTCCTCCCCTCCAATTTTCCCCGACCTTTGGTCCTCGGGTGCTTTTGTCACTGGAAACTGCCTGTCACCCTATTTCCTCCCCGCGAACGCCCCAACTCTGGATCCTTCCCGTCGATCTCGCGACCCCGACACCTCCCTCCCTTCCCAAACTGTTTCGCACACAGGTCATCAGTACTCGCCAGGTGACGGACTCGGTGTCTCGGAGGATAATTTGGTCCAATTGAAAACTCGGCGACGACATATTCGCAACGGAACGTGGCAGGCCCTGGGTGTGGGGAACCTTGACAGAATCGACCAAAGCGTTGACAGGATCTCTCGGATACGCCCGCTCATTCGTCGCGTGGGACTAAGCTGTTGAATAATTGTTAATTGGTAGGTTATGGCCCTATCACAACCCCCGGAGATCCAAATCGGTGCGCGTTCGAGAACACTCCTTCTCAGCCTCAAACAAGCTCGAAATTGAGACGGCGTGGCGTAGGCGGCGCGCATCCCTGATTCAGATCGAAGCTCCGTTTGAATCGACTCGAACTGCCCCTGTATTCTGGACGCAACCGCTGACTATATTGCGCCAATATAGAATTTTCGCTGTATTCCTGAAATCATGGGTTGTATCGCCTCGAAACCCGCCGAAGCGGATAAGGATGCCTCCCAGCGCAATGCCCGTATTGATCGGGTCATCAAGAGCGATAAGAAAACCATGGATCGTACTATTAAGATCTTGTTACTAGGTGAGGAATCCCGGCTTCCCAAATAGCCCCGCGCGCGAGCACTTGGGCTGACTTTCTCACCAGGTGCTGGAGAATCGGGCAAGTCAACCATCATCAAGCAGATGCGCATTATCCACAGCAGAGGCTTTCCCGAGGAAGAACGTCATCAAACACGAGCTGTCATCTACTCCAATGTGGTCATTGCTTTCAAGGTTTTGTTAGATATTATGAAAGCGGAGAACATTGATTTTGAGGATGAGAAGACACAGGTATGGTCATTTCTATCCCGGCCTGAATCCACGCGCTAACTGTTTCCCCAAGGGTCTTGCAGAATTGTTAGACAAGACCGAGCCCGACGTCGGCTCGGACGAGGCCTTCTCTGATTTGAAGGTCCGCGATGCGATGAGGGTCATGTGGCTCGATGGAGGCGTTCAAAAGGCTGTGGCGCGGGGGCATGAATTCGCGCTGCATGATAACCTTAGCTAGTGAGTACATCATTTGCGTGCGGCAGGTCACACTTATGCTAATGCTTCTTCAGTTTCTATGACTCGTTGGACCGGATCTTCACCCCCGGGTGGCTTCCTGATAACCAGGACATGCTGCAAGCTCGACTTCGGACAACAGGTATTACCGAGACTTTGTTCGAGCTCGGCCAGATGAACTTCCGGATGATGGACGTTGGCGGACAACGTTCGGAACGGAAAAAGTGGATTCATTGCTTTGAGGGAGTTCAGTGCTTGTTGTTCATGGTGGCTTTATCTGGATACGACCAATGTTTGGTTGAAGACCAGAACGCTGTAAGCATATCTCTCCCATCCCTGTGACATGTTGAAGTACTGACAAAGACATAGAATCAAATGCACGAAGCTATGATGCTATTCGAATCACTTGTCAACGGCGAGTGGTTTAAGCGCAAGCCGATTATCCTCTTCCTTAACAAGATCGACCTCTTCAGAGCAAAACTCGCCATTTCTGCTATCTCGAGGCACTTCCAAGATTACAGCGGCTCCGACACAGACTTTGAAGCTGCTGCACGGTACTTTGCCGATAGATTCCGCGGAATCAACCGAATCCCAGACCGCGAGATCTATATTCACCAGACCAACGCCACGGACACCACTCTCTTGAAGGCGACCATGGACTCAGTCCAGGACATGATTATACAAAAGAATCTGCATACCTTAATACTATAAGGCAGTGAATCTTTTAAATACCGGTGGCCTTTATGAACGTCATTGTTTGCCACGAAGTCGATTGTTGTTTCTTGTCAAGCTCTTGAGCCTACCTTTTTTTTCTTCGGTTGCATACTCCGGCGGTTAATTTTTTCTTTCTGTCATCGCGACACTACGTCTTTTGCATCCATTGCCTTCCCGACTTTCCTTTTTCGCATGAGGCGTCTTGATGATAGAGTCGTCGGCCCTCCTGACGTATCCTTGGGTCTGTTACGTTGCATCCCAAAAGTCCGTTCGATTTCGCCAACTAATGCCACGCTCCAAGCTCTGTGATGGTTTCCTTTCTCTACTCTGTTCTTGTCTTTTTTGATTATGCAGGATGATACCACTATTTCACTTCTTTGTCGCTGCAAATCCGTTTTGTTTACCTGACGACTGTATTACTACAGGTCCTTATTTTCCTTGGTTACTTATAACTTGAATGAAGTTGATATATTACCTTAAGAATTCTATACTATAGTCTATTCCGTTTTTATAGCATCCAAGTCAGGCATCGTACTACTCGGCATTGGCTAAACCTTTGAACCGAACGCTTACACTGAAAGGAAATTGCACATGGAGAAACCACCAGAGAGTGTTCAAATCGTTCACGACCATTGCATAAGGATATTACCACTGGAACCTCGAAAAACAAGGTAGAATAGTCAACTTGTAGATCAATATGCGCGTGCTAGGCGCTGTGCATGTACTAACTACATGTGTACCCAACCTGATTCTCACGTCTGCACCAGAGCCACAGTAGTCTTATAGAAATGCCTATATATAGGTCTATCGGACCTCAAAACTTTTAAGCCGTGTATTTGAGTTCACTAATCCTGCACCAGGAGTTGTGGAATAACCTTGAAGACTGCCAGTTGAGCCCATTGGACGCCACTTGAGTCAGGCACCAAATTACATAATCCCCGCATGATCAGAGACGCCGAGTTCCGGTCCGATGATTTCGCCTCCGAGCAAGTTCATCTTCACCTTCTTCCCCAGTTCCTGGGTACCACGCCAACCATGTTGTCAACATCTATACGCCGGGCCGCATGGGCGCCTCTCTCCAGTGCACCTCGCGCTGCTCAGAGTGTTCCCTCCACCGGTCTTATCGGCGCAACCCGCTACGTGCACCAACGCCGATACTCCTCATCCTCCTCTAAACCACCAGTCCCTCCCAGTGACGGTTCTCAGCGGCTGGATACCTCTACTCCTGCGAAGAGTGTGAACTCTTCTGGTGAGAAGAGCAAGGCTGCCCGCCGCCGAGGCAAGGACTCTGGCGCCCGCAACGGATCTTCCAAGTCCAGCGGGCAGCATGCGGCATTTTCGAAGCTCCCCAGTGTCCCCTCGACACAGCACAGACAACCCCATGGTGAGTTCTTGATAGCTTAGCAGAGCTTACCGTGCTTCATACATGTATTTTATACTAATTTTGTCTCCGCAATAGACGTTCACGTTGCCTCGTTCTTCTCCATTCACCGCCCGATCTCCGTGACCACCACGGTCCCCCCCAACCTCGAGCTCTGAAGCTTTCGAATCTATCTTCTCCAAGAGATCCATGAAGAACCAGCCCGACGATGTCATCTTCACCCTCTCGAACACCGTCCAGTCTATGGAGGGCGCTAACGGCATGTCCGAAGCTGAGGATCCGTTCGGCCAGATGCACGGCCGCTTCGCCAGCGATGCCAACGGTGATCTCCAGATGCTCGACAGCCCCGAGGCACACATGTCCGTCGAGGAGCTCACCCGTCGTCTCCGCCCCTTCCATCCTCCCCCACCCCCGGTCCCCATGAACATGAGCGCCGAGGCCGAGGCCATGGAGTCTCACGAGGCCCAGAGCGAACAGGATACTACCTACTCCACCGTCCTCACCATTCGGGAGTCTCGCCACGCCGATGGTCGCAAGACCTACGAGGCGTCGACTGGTCCCTTTGTCCGTGACGAGATGGAGGCCCCCGCTGGTTTGCGTGATGAGCTTACCATCAACGCTCCCAGCTCCAGCACTGGCATGACCTACGTTGAGCGTCTGCGCCACAACTCGTCCATGCATGCTATCAGCACCAAGAGACGGCGCAAGGTGAAGATGAAGAAGCACAAGTTCAAGAAGCTGATGCGGAGAACACGCACCCTCCGTCGTAAGCTCGACAAAGCTTAGATCTGGGGCGATTTCGCGTTTCCATTTGTTTGGTGTCATTTCTTCGGTTTTCATCGGATGCATCTTTGGCCTGCTTCTTGCATCTTTGCTGGGTTGAGGGGGGTTAGTATCTGAGTCGTAGGGCATATCCTCTTCTTATCCCTCCAGTACATTGCTATCTTATATTCCTGGTCATTTTCTTACTTGGCTTCCTCTATACTACTATCCTAACATTCGCCAATTTTTTTTTTTCTTTTTTTTGGAACGTCGGGGCAGAAGCTGTGGTTTTGGCCGTCTTTGTCTTCCTTATGTGTGGCATATCCTGCCTCTCATGCATTGCGGGCTACCCTATAGAATCTTTCTCTTGATAAACACCCTGTGTCTCAATTCCTCATAACTTTCACGGTTGTTACCGTTCGTAATTTGATAAACTAGAATTATATGATGGATTCCAGCGACTGGTCTTCAAAATGTGGTATCTCATCGCAAATTCAACGCGGATTACACAAAGGGTACACAGTATCTCCGGGGCTCTAGGGCTTATGGGAGAGATGTACTAGAGCTACGAAGAATCCAGAGCATGAAGAATCCAGAGCATAATGCACAAATCGGGATTGCTATATCATACCGGATACAAGGACTTGACAAGCCAAATAAAAAGACAAGAAGAGTCAAACCGAGAGTAAAAAGTTAGAGAAAGGAGGGTCTCCAGCAGCAGTGAGACCAACAAGACAGTCAACCTCACTGCAACCATAAGACGAAAGGGGGGAATGGGTCCCAATCAAGCGAGACTCAATATAAAGTACAGTATCCAGCGCGCGCATTCATGCAATGTAAGCCAATCCAATATCTACCCACACCTGTCCAACCGTTGGGATCCAATTGAAAGTGCCCCCCGATTCTACATACCACAGTGATCAAAAGAAGAATTTCCCATTCACAAGTCAAATGAATTTATCATAGCCGAAAATCTTTTTCCATCTTCACACTAGTCCTCGTACCCGACACCATGGGACGGAATAATTAACGCGCTTGTCATGTCGGGTTCAAGGGTTCACAAATTGA
Source organism: Penicillium tannophilum (assembly GCA_028829675.1). Classification (NCBI taxonomy): domain Eukaryota; kingdom Fungi; phylum Ascomycota; class Eurotiomycetes; order Eurotiales; family Aspergillaceae; genus Penicillium; species Penicillium tannophilum. Next base: position 1,131,543 of record JAQKAK010000001.1, on the reverse strand, counting down.
CACGTCGGACTGCAAGACACCTCACAGGCTCGATGAGTGAGATATCAAGTGTCTGAACGTTGTAACGAGGCGCTGCTCGTTTAACAATCTGCTTTAGAGCGAGAGTTCATGAGAAGAGCGACAATCAGCCCGTAAAGACCTGGAGGGACAATGTTAACGAAATACGATTAGCTTTCTTGGAGCTGAAAGAACTTACCCAAGACTTCAGCGAAAATGAGAATCAGAATCATTCCAACGTAGAGACGAGGTTGCTGAGCAGTTCCACGAACACCAGCGTCACCGACAATACCAATAGCGAAACTGTGAGGCGTTCCGTTAGCGTCCAGAGTCATGTGGGAGTTGAGGATTGACGATCGGACTTACCCAGCGGCCAGACCGGCCAGACCGACAGCGAGACCAGCACCCAGCTGGATGAATCCAGTGTATAGAGGGAGCTGCTGCTTCAGGTCGTTGGCGACCAGGACGGACACGACGAGACCGTAGATACCAATGATACCAGCCATGACAATGGGGACAATGTCTGTTCGTAGTCAGTATATGCGTCCAGGTATTGCGATAGGTTCGCTGGATGGATAATTCTCCAGGGTCTAAAGCTTGACGTACTCTTAACGATCAGGTCGGGGCGGAGGACGGCCATGGAGCAAACTCCGACACCGGCCTTAGCGGTACCGTAGGCAGCACCGAAGCAGGTGAAGACGATGGCTGAGGTGCAACCCAGCGCACCGAAGAAGGGCTATTGAAGATATATCAGTCATTCCGCCAATACGATTTTGACAAAGCGGGTGCCGGGGTTGGGAGGGGCGGTTATGACGGGGTCGCCGCTTGAATCGACTCGATGATGATCGAGGAAGCTAGACTTACCGCATAGACGGGGCTGTTCAAGACTGCAAGTTAGCAGGAGTTATCAATGCATGTGTGCCCATGATGGTTGTAGCAGTCCGAAGGTCGGTAGCTGTCAAGCACCCAGGGGGCGGGAGTCATGATGACAACGTACCAGAGTTCTGTGGCCATTCTGACGGATGATGCTCGACAAGGATGTCGAGGGGAAATCGGAGCTTAGATGAGATGGGAAAGATCCGAACGTGAAGGCGTGGACCGAAGAAGAGGTTAGCGGTGATCGGGAGGGAGAGAGCCAGCTACGAGGTCAGAGGCCACCACGCTGGTGTTGCAGTCACGTGTTTTCTTGGCACGGCGTCAGGATCCACATGAACGTATACATCGAACACCAATTTGAGATGCATTGTGATTATCGTACAGATCATTTTACAGAAGAAATGATTGTATGGGGCATATTTGGAATTTTCAAAGTTTCTCATAGCTAGGAACTTGGGATATAGTTGTTTGCTGCATATAGCCACCTTAGCTCTGCCATAAATCCCAAAAGGCTGGGGATGCTTCTCAGACTCGACTTTGAACATGTCAGGTAGTATTCCAGTCATTTTGCTTCATATATTCCACAACATCCCTAAGCTAGTCTGGCAGGTCTTAAATCCACAACAATGCGTCATCTTCTTACGACAAGGCCCAGCCGTCTAGCGATAGGTAGCTCAGAGATGGGCCTGATTGGCAACATGACAATAGGCTCGATGGAGTAGGAGTTTCGGAGATAGTCAGGGCTCTCACAGCACTATGCACACAACTTTTAGGAACTTCAATCATCTGGAGTGGCAATTGCCGCATTGTCTCGAGTCCAAAACGATACCTGGGCATATCCATAGATGGACCAAAGATAAAGCGGCCTGCAGAATTGGAATCAAACGAGGAAGATACAGGAATGATTTAGAAGAGAGATTAAGGATCGAATAGAAAGAGGATCTATACTCGACTGCCTCGCGCCTTCCTAATTTGATTGATCGTGCCTTCCCAAAATTTAATATGATGCCACTGGCTAATGCCTCCACGCGCGTAACTGGGCGGTGCAAAATAACAGTAATATGACGTATATAAGACGAGTTATCACTATAAGTGAGTTGAAATTTATGAAACGTAATACTTGACACACTAACCCAATACGGCAACCATTTCCGCGGGACCGCGGACGTCAGGCCCCCATCAGAGTCGCTCCGAAAGTATTGCTCTCGAAGAGACTACTTTCATTGGCTTCCTCGAAAGGATCTAATAGGAAAGACTTGAAGCTAGTCTTTGCCCGTGGTATATAAAGAATTCCCGCGGACGTCCGCGGCCTTGTGGTATCAGCGCCTTTCCATCAGACGGTAGTACTTTTTGGGACTATACATCATGAAGAGAGACGCCAACGGCAATCCAATAACAGCAGTGAGTAAGTGGGCTCGACCACCTCTGTCGTGCCAAGCTTGCCGTGAGAAGAAACGTAGATGTGATCGCACCTTACCATGCTCAAACTGCGTGCTCAGAAACATCCCCTGTGAATATTCTGGACAAAGCCCGGAAAGCTTGAGTGGTCCAGAGCCCTCACAGGGGCTTATTTCGACTACATTTAGCCAGAATGCAACAAAACGACCCGCACATTCGGCCCCAAAGTAGGCCGCCTTTACTTTCAATATTGCCCCATGTCTTACTAACACCTTTCAAGCAATTCCGATGAAATATTATATCGGTTAAGAAGATTAGAAGCAGCTTTCCTTGAGAAGTCTAATTCTCCTCAAGGACTTGGACCAAAGCCTCACGGTGTTTTCATAAATTCGACTACCTCACATGGGCAAGACCAGGTAATATTTGACCTACTTTTGCTTTCGAACCAATCTGCACTCAGCATACTTACTCGTCCCCTAGGCTTTTACTTCTCATTATGTCACCCCGTTCAGCGTCCATTATATGTCATCCCCGAATGAACAAAGCATTGGTGCATCCGATTTCCCAAGCATTATGGAATTGACGAGGAAGCTGCCACCATTACGGCAAGCCAGGGAGTTGTTCAACCACTTTGCAGTAACACTGCAGCCAACCTTCGGCGTCCTCCATATCCCCTCGTCCCGCGTGATGATGGAAAAGGTATATGAATGCATTGTTGAGGGTGAAGTACCCCCGGCTGCTGATTTGATGCTGCTCTTTAGCATCTTTGCGGGCTCCTCTCTGATCTGGACACCTAGCCTTTTAGAGAAGTTGAATGCGACGAGTGAAGGCGCACGGGCGGCTTTGATAGCGTATAGTCGGTTTGCATTGGCTATATTGGACCATCCTTCGCGGATTTTACAGCCATCAACGACCGCCCTTGTAGCCATCGGCACGCTGGGGCACATTATTTTGAATACGGATGGCTTCCCGTCCCGCGTTCAAATTCTCCGTCATCACTGTCTACTGATGTCGAGGGAATTAAAGATCCATCGGCTAGACACGGCGAGAGCTCGCGAAGAAAGAAGACTGAAAGGATGCGATATGATTGATGTCGAGATTCAACGACGAGCTTGGTGGCATATGGTAGCATCTGACTGGTGATTTCCCAGCGCTCCGAAACAAATAGGCCATAGCTGACCATAACAGGCTTCTTTCGTTCTCTGGTGGTCCCCAGGAAGGTGCATACATCTTTCAAACCAAACACATGAACGTGAATATGCCCAGCAACACGGACGATGAGCTTATCACGAGTGCTGGAGTCCAGCAAGATTTTCCATTGTCTGTGCCCACGTCGATGTCTGCTTTCATTACTCGAGTTCAAGGTGCAGATCTATGTCGTCAAGTGATAGATGCTCTTCCATCCGTTTTACTCGACTCTCAAGAGCCAGACTACAAAATCATCCTGGAGCTAGACTCTAAATTCCACGATCACATCGCCAGCCTTCCTGTATATTACAAGCTGGACCAAGAAAGTATAGAGCAGAGTCGGCAAATCTGCAAAGAGCGGCCATACATTGCTTGGCAGCGAATCAGCGTTCACTTCGGCCTCCACACACGACTTTGTCGATTGCATAGACCCTACCACCTTGAAGGTATAACGAATCGCAAATATGCGTACTCGCATATAGTATGCATCCGTTCGGCGCATAAGGTTCTGGAACTCCGGCGTGCGATGGATGAAGTGGCCCCAGAGGTTGGACTGAAAGCCGCCAGGTTCTGGACTGTCATGCACCATGTTTTCTTTGCCGCTTTGATTCTCGCAATGGATGTATCGTTCAATCCTATCGCACCCGATGCGGAGGCTCGAAAGGCTCAAGTACTTGCTGCCTACGAGACTTTGGAACAATCTAGGCGAGAGTCTAATGACCTGATGGAAGGCATTCAAAAGAATCTGCAGACCTTGATGTCTACATTGCACAAAAAGCGATCGCAGACATCCGCCCTACCGAAGGATGATGCAGCCCGGGAGGGACAGGTCACCCCGTCCTCAACAGGGAACCGATCGGCAAATGAGACGGGCGAGCCTGTGACAGCCCACGACGAAAGCACCTCTCTTGCACCGCCATCTTTAAGCGATGTTGATGGCTATGACCTACTCAATGATCTAGGTCAAGATGAGTGGGAGAAACTTTGGTCCGACTTTGTGGCTGTGGCCCCCGATTTAGATGCACCACAGTGGAACTCTTTGCTAGAGGATGTGGATTTTACTCCCCACATGAAAATATACTAGATTGAAGTATCTCATAATTAAAAATAAATCAGATGCAGCCCTATTGGGGCGTCAATTTCCTAAAAGGCTTAAAGTTGTTCAGACTCTTCCCCAAACAAGGAGTGGACCCGAAAGAACCTTGGAAATCCTGTACAGTTCGGCTTGCGTCAGGGGCTTTTTCACAATGAGTGTTGATTTTCTTGCTTTCTCAGCCACTTCCAGTTACACACCCCTGCACGAACTTTTAGGAACTTGCTAGGAACCAGCCGAGAGTGAAGTCACTACACAGTCATGGGTAACCAATGAAGCTCGTGGTGGCTGCAGCATGGCCTTGGCAGGTGGGGGTCCGAGTCACGATAGGGCTGGACCTTTGGTTATGATGCGCCACAGGTGACGAAAGGGATTTTTTAGCGGCCTCGTTGCGATCGTCACTACAGTATCATGCGACTCCGTGCAGACCGAGAAATGCTTCCTAACTTAGCCATGAACCAGGTCATGGCGCCAAGCTTTCCTTCCAGGCAACCGGCAAAACACGGCCTAGGATAGGACAGTTGTGAATGGAGCTGAGAAAGGCATTTGTACAGGGCGACTGCGAAGTATAGAATTCTTAATAATCAAATACGTATTTCTAGGGGGTGTAACAGGTGCGAACCCGTGTAGGCCGTGTAGGCTGTGAACCTTGGGATGATGATCATCCTAATTTAAAATTCAATAGAAACGGTAGAAAACCTTGCTTATCTTAGTGACAGCCACAGGCAGTGAGGTTTCTAGCCAATTAAAGCCCAGGGATGTGCAGTTGCGCCACATGTGTGGCGTCAATGATGTAATAGAAGAAGCTCTCTTGTTCCCGTTCCGTTTTCCAGTTTAAAAGAGCTCCGCATTTCCTCTTCCCTTCCGATTCTCTTCTTCATACTCAAATCTTCGTGATCCTCACATCCAGCCAACATGCCTTTCACCGCTTCGTAAGTTCACCCTTGTTGATTCCGGAGCTATCCTCTGGTTTCGCATGCCATGTCCTCTTGGCCCTGGCTTCCCATGTCGCACGAGGGCCACTGCCAGAAAGTTGGAACTAACTCGGAACTCCAGTGATATCTGCAAGATCATCTTCGCCATCATCCTGCCCCCTCTGGGAGTCTTCCTGGAGCGCGGATGTGGTGCTGACTTCCTGATCAACATCCTATTGACCATCCTTGGTTGGTTGCCTGGTGTTATCCACGCCTTGTACGTTTTCCCTCCTAGACTGCATATCATCCGAGGATTTTTCAGACTAACATTATCCTCTCTTATAGCTACATCATATTCAAATATTAACCACGCTGAAATGACAACCTATGGCGCCTTGCCTCGACCCATGCGCTTCCGAGCAATATTCAACGAGAATATAATTCGTTATCCCCTGTGTCGCATTCCACTAGCCATTCCTAGTTCCCTTGGAAATGCGCACCAGTGGCTGGAGGGTCGAGTGCAGCCGTCAGCGTGATTCCGCAGAGCTCCGAGACTAGCCTGCATTCCCCACCACCGGGTATGGCCGAAACGATGTTCATAATTCCTTAATGTTGGTAGTGTGCTATGTGGGCACCGCCAAGGATTTTTTTTTTTTTTGATTTCACTTTCCTATGTGCGATATCTTGCGGGTTTTCTCTTTTTCTTCTATGCTTTTCGAATGATACCACCTCATCTTGTATGACTCGCGGGCTTGTGTTGGCCTGGGGTTGGTTAGCTTTTTCGAATGGAATGGCAATTATTTGATTCCGATATTGTTCCAGCTGTTAACGTAGTAAACTCCACTGAGACTGGGTATCATTTCCGCATGGATGTAGTGGGACCGCTATATGTGACTATTGAATTATGCCGTTAGGCTCTCCGGCCGACGCGGATATGCAAGGATTCTCACCAAGGACCTTGTATTGTTAGGCAGTCGAGTCCTACGTGATTCACTTGGTCCTAGGAGCAAGGATCGACGTCCGCGATTATAAGTAGATCGATTTGGAGTATCCTTCCAGAAGCTTGACGTGGAATCCCCAACTCTCATCAACTAACCGCTTTAGTGAGAGACCAGAACTTCAAAACTGAGTATAGCAGATCAGCGATCAGCGCCTGAGCTATTCTGAAACACAGTGTCGATACGTTGACTGGGCGCTGCAAGGCAAGCGCCCCCCTTTGAGGCCCGGCGCGTAAAGTCAGCGGGCCCGCAGCCACCCAACCAGGTCAGGGCGCTTCACGACCACCACCATTCGTTCTATCCCGAAAAGAACAGGCCTGAAGATGTCATCTGGTTTCAACATAGCGCCTACATGCATTGCCACAATGCCTCGTTTCAGTTCGGGGCTGAACTTGATTTGCTTGGTCGGTATAAGCTGGTCAGCGTCATCATGCCTGGAGTCATCTCGCGCCTGAGATCGTGACGCGCCCGACATTTTCGTGTTTAATAATGTCCGTGGCCCATCTTGGAGGCGCTTGGTGGTTTTCTTTGATTCTCTCCTTGATCATCTTTCGATTAAATCTTGTGTCTTTCGCACCGAACAATACAACTGTGCTGATGATGATTAACTCAAGGACTACATGGCTTCAAGGGTAGTCACTCCTATGTATTATCCGACCAGGTCAGTGCGAGATAAGGAAAGAAAAAGCGAAACGGCTTCTCACCAAGTCCGATCATATAGAGCTGTCACAGCATGCTCCTCCATCCTGTTTACAGGATACTCGCTGCGGCCCTCCTGCTAGTCGCGTTCTGTGCGGCCAGCAGCGATACCTCCGATATAAAGAATGCCGCTCTTTGGGATATGGTCCCTGATTGCGCTCGAAATTGCACAGAAAACTTCATTCAGACCGAGTACACGACGGCGGAATGCAGTGACAAATCGAATATCAAGTGTTTGTGTCGTTCGGGTACACCCAGCAATCTTACCATCGGGGAAGCAGCCTTGACCTGTGTATATGCTTTATGCTCGGAGAAGATTAAGAAAAGCACCAATGTTTATCATATTTGCGACTCGGTGTCTGGGCATCTGGCTGAGACACATGCCACTCTCACTGCAACTACGTTTGCCCCTGCGTCCTCGACAACGACATCGACAACGGCCGAGGTGACCACCAGCTCGACTACAAAGAAGCACACGGCGGAGCCTACTACTGAATCTGAGACATCGACATCCACAACTTCGACGTCGATAACTTCTGACCCTACGGCCGAGATTACTTCCTACCATCCATCGACCTCTGCGTCCGAAGTATTGCCCTATACTAGCTCTGATACATCTACCACAACACCGACAAATTCCTCAACATCTGCGACTGGCAAAACCGATAGCCATCATGTCAGCCCAGGAACTGTTATTGGTGTCTCTGTTGTATCTGGTGTGGCCGGCTGCTTCATAATAGGAGTTGCTGTATTCTTCTGCGCGAAGAGGTGGAGGAAGAAGAACCAAATAGATTTTGAGATTGGGGGAGATATGTCCGAGCCCTCTGGTTTCTCGGACCCATCATATTCCCGAGGGCCTTCGCCGAATTCGAATACGGGGCCTTCGGAGCTGAACACTATGCGAAGTCCGCTGGAAATGTCTCAAGTGTCGCTGCCATCGCGGTCTTTGCAGTCAAATCCATACCCTCACAATTTCACCGCACCGGGCATTCGTCTGGTAGAAACACCTCGGGATGAACAGAATCAGCGAATAGGTTGTGCAATTACCTCCGAATCGGATTGGGATGGCTCACCCCGGACAGTGGATTCACAACATACACTGGCAGAGCTGCTACCAAGTCCAAGTGCCGGTTTAGTCCCAAAACCACTGAAATTGTGGTATCGACCAGCTAGTACAGGGACCGTATTTGAAGAAGACGAAAATCATGCCATGGCAGAAAAAAGTCTGCCCCCTCTGCCCAGTACGAGGAGGTATCAGAATTCAAAACAATCACCCATGATGCTGGGCCTCCCATCCAATCCTCGAGCTCCAAAAGAGGGATTTCCAGCATCGAAGTTCCGACGTGTCCAACCCCAACAGTCAAGCCCGATACAAACCTATTCACCCCGCGAGAAACCAGCAGGTCCTCGCGCCCTAGGACCACCTTTCTCTGCCACCCAAAACCGCCGGTCGCTGATCTCAAACAGCAGCAGTGGGCAAAACGATAGCTCTGGATTATCAGACTACACATCCAACACTTACCTCACAACACCACCTTTCAGTACTGCACAGGGCCGCATCCTCACTGGCACCTCCCAACGAAAACCCCAAATCTCACCATCACCCAGCACCTTAGCCCCAGCACCAGATATTGTGTCCCGACCACGGATCGTCCGCGGAGAAGATATCAAGCGCATTCCACCTGGTGAACGACCACCTAGCGAAGTCGTTGTCCCATACTGCCCAGAAGACTTTTGGCTCGAACGCGGTCGAGGCCCCTCTCGCTCTGTCTCCAATGAACTCCCATATCCATCGGATATGTTCTCAGGTGTGGTCTTATATCCAGACAGCCCGAAGAAACGACCTGAAGATGATCCGAAGAGGATATCCCCCACAAGCAGGAATTTAACTCCTTCTAGAAGAGGTGGTGATTTGATCCTCCGTGTGGATTAGATGTCTTCTCTCCTTATATTTGTATTTTTCTTATATTTTTAGTGAACCTGGTTGCAGCGGGCTGTTTCTGTGTTTGCTATATGTACATTATTCTCAATGCATGTGGGTAAATAGCGATCTTGAACTTGTACAAGAGCTTGGAATTGTATACTAAAGATCTGTGAAATACAATATCTGATTGGTTTTACCTTTTTATCGGGATTTAAGTCATGATTTACATGTGATACTGACCTCCCAAAAAGAGTATATCTAACATGAGAATTTGAAGGATTTATAAAGATACTTATAACTCTACTTATATGTAGTATAACACTAAGAGGCCTTTTTGAAACTTCGGAATTATTACTAGCATAGAAGCTCTAGATAGAATTCTTGTTTAATAATTGCAGTATCATCTACAGTAAATCCCCAGATGGAATTCATCGATTTTCTTCCAGGACATACTCATCACGGCACGATCATCCATCATCGTCCATAGATCCCACAGCACCCGAGTCCAACATTTCATCCATCCCGGAAAGGTATCATACTTGTCAATAGATGGCCATGCAGGATGCCGTCCATACCAAAGCTGGTTGAAACAGAAAAGGTACTACTCATCACTCAACAATTACACACCCGGGCAACTGACATACAACCGTATCAACGCCGTAACAAGGCACCTTTCCACTTCTCCTTCTATCCCCTTAATTCTCGAGGCCAAGAGAAACTCGGCTAGCGAATTGGGGCAGCTCTCTTAGGTGAAAGAATTTTCAGTGGCTCAGGCTAGGAGCTTATCTGCAACGATTATCTTTACAAAAAGAAAAACAAAGAAGGAAAAGCCTTTGCGTCTCGCTCTAAATAACCGCTGCGTAGTTCAGGTAAGCAAAGGAGAAACTCTAGCCACGTCCACGAGGAGTATCAGTCAATTTCAGATGACCTAAGAGAATAATTAAAACACTTGGGAACATCTCAACGCTAGAATCCGACTCTAAACAATTGGACGGATTGAATGACCGGGAATGCAAAGAGTCTTTAAGATTTGGGAATGAGGGCTTTAATGGTCCCTGGAATGCGAAGTATAAAGTAAGAACATGGGAATATACTTGACAGAAATGACAGGCGGGAAGATCCACTCACGCGGAAGAATGGGTCGGTATTTTTACCCTTCAAACGTCGAGATTTAGGAATCAGCCAGGAATGAGAGTTATCAGAGGACCAGGTGATATCTATACGGTCGCGCCTGAAGCAGGACGAATGATAGATGTAACCAAATCAATGACAGACACGGGAACAACTTTGAAAGTATGTTTCGAGTACGACCTTAGCATAGACCTCAATATGTATAAAAAGCAACTCTTTCCCCAGTTTAAATTTCACATCCAACAGCCTTAAATTTTACCACTGAGCCACCTGGGAAGCTTTTAGTCCCTTTATCGCTTTATTTCCATTGAGTATCCCAAAGTCGTCAAACACTCGGTATCATCCTCCACCCACAATGCTGGCAACCGACCTCATCACCCTCCTGGCTTTCACCACCCTCTCCGCCGCCCAAGGAGCGGCCTACACGAACCAGTGGGGCTATGCCGGCTGCTTCCCCTACTCCTTCAATGGTGCCCTTACAGGGGCAGGCCCAACCGTCACGACCATCGCAGGGTGTGCGTCCTATTGTAACAACCAGCCTGGCTACTATTACTTTGGGGTATCCACACCCCTCGGTGCTGCAACTGAGGGGGGCGAGTTCTGCATCTGCACGAACAGCCCAACTTCGTTGACCCCTGTGGATAACGGTCTATGCAACAGCACCTGCCCGGGGCATGCCGGTAAAAACTGTGGTGGGACCAACGGGGCCGGCTATTACTATGTGTCATTGTTTGCGTCTATTTGAGTGTTCAACCTCTCAAGTTTGGCTATCTCCGGACCTAGGAACGACAAATAATTGTGACTGGACTGGCGTTGTAGTAGGATGTTGGCTGGGTTGTTACAAATGGATGTTCTACTATATACGTTATTTCTGGCGAGCTAATATCGGGAATGCGCCTCGGTCTCTGTTTTCTTGCTCTTTTAGACTCAGAGGTTAGATTCAATGGTAGTGGAATGCAGGTATCTGAGTTGACTATTTGTCTATATTACACTTTCCCCCACAATAGCATACCGGTCGAAACCCTACCCCAACATTATCCACGCACATTAGTTCAAGTCGCCCTTCGATTCTTCCAAGCCTTTCAGCTCTTCCAAACCCTTCAACTCTTCCAGACTCTTCGACTCTTCCAGACTCTTCGACTCTTCCAGGCCCTTCGGCTCTTCCACGCCCTTCGACTCTTCCAAGCCCTTCGACTCCTCCAAGCCCTTCGACTCCTCCAAGCCCTTCGACTCCTCCATGTCCTTCGACTTTTGCAAAGTCTTCGACTCTTGCAAGATATGATCAGTCTCCAAAGCTTTATTCATGGTGCGACCAGCAACGAGTGGCGTAGCTAGCAGACCAAGAGCCCCAATGCCTGTCATGACCTCAAAAATGGAGTCCAACCCATACACATATGCATTCAGAACGCCTTCGCGCAATGAACCAGCGGGCAGTGTTTTAACTGTGCTGATATAACCTTCCGCATTTTGGGCGATGGAAGTAGGAAGGCCCAATTCGCTCAGTCTTGTGGCCATAAAATTTTGTAGCACTGTTGAGCCAATGATAACACCGATCGCAAAACCCAGCGTTCGGAAGAAAGTGTACATTGACGCGGCATATGCCACATCCTTGGCTGGTGCGCAGGCCTGTGCAGCGACCAACAGTGCGTTGAACAACACTCCGTGGCCGAAGCCAACGAAGGCGAAGATGAAGATCCAGGAGGCTGTGCTGGTGTGTCTGTGTAGGATGATGGTTACGCCAGTAGCTGCGACTGTAGCCACCCATCCGAGCCAGAGGGCCCAGCGGTACCGACCAGTTTTGGAAATGACGAAGGCGATCACTATGCTTGTGGGCATAAGGGCAACGGAAACGGGCAAAAGGCCGACTCCAGTCATGACACCGGACTCGAACTTGATAGCCTCTAGCCACAGAGAGAGATAGTAGAGGCAACCGTACATCTGGGAAATAGGTTAGTACATGATTGTTTTCCATCGAAATCTGAGCACCATGGGAGATCTCACTATAGTGCCTTGTACAATAGCGGCTGCATACACCGCCAAGGAGGATCTGTCTGTGAGGATGGAGAGCCTGATGAAGGGGTGACTAGTTCCAAAGAACTCCCAAAGTGCCGTTGCGATGATACCAACAACGCCAAGGCATAGTGGGATCAACGTCTGGTAACTTCCCCACGAGTACTGCACTCCGCCCCACGAAAGGCCGATCAAAAAGATAGATATACTTGCAATGAACAAGACTTGGCCGATCCAATCAACTGAGCGAAGCTGCACCCCACCTTTCTGAAACCGAACTGAAGCAAAAAGCATCACGCCTGCTAGAACAGAGAGAGGAAAATTGATATAGAAGACCCAGCGCCATCCTGTGGAGCTACTGGTATACTCCTCGAAACAACCACCGATCAAAGGTCCGAGGATAGTCCCCAGCGCCATAGACACTTGAACGATAGCAGCGTACTTGGGCCGTTGACGCAATGGGACCAGATCAGTGATAATGATCATCGCCAGTGGAATGAGACCACCGCCGCCCACACCTTGAATTACACGACCAGCCAAGAGGGTAGCCATATTGTGAGCGACGCATCCCACGATGGAACCGATCACGAAGAGACCCAGCGCGGCAATGAGCGCTTCCCTTCGGCCATATATATCGGAAAGAGAGGCCCATATAGGTTGAAATCCTGCACAAGGGACCAGGTACGCGCTACCCACCCACAGCGTGCTGGTAGCATCGCCACTTAGATCTTTGGCGATAAGCTGTTTTCACAGTTAGGTATGACCGAAAAGGAAACATGAAGCAAGTACTAACTGGGAGAATGGGTAGAAAGATAGTCATATCCAATGAAGCCATTATCCCGATAATAGACAGGCAGAAGAGGACTTGAAACACCTCTTTGCTTGCCTTCCATTCTGGCTCTTCGACAGCAGGTCTACACGCCTCTGCATCTTCATTTTGCTTGAAGCTTTCGTCGATCTGTGGTTGACTATCATGCGTCATTGTGCCGACTGTAAGCGGAGGATAAGAGGTGAGAAACAGTCAAGACAACCAAACGAACTTGAACGATAATGAGCTGAGATCAAAACAGAAATTTAGTTCAGGTCTTAGCGCCAATGTCTCACCCCTAGACATCTCGGGTAGTCGAAGGCTTGTTTGCTCCCTAAATCCACATTGTTTTCAAATTTGATTATTGATGCAATTTTTGCTAAGCTACGACGATCATAGCTGAAAAACGAAAAGAAAAAAACAGTCACACGCAATGCACCTTGCTGCCTACGTGTATCGGATGTACCATGTCGCTATGGAATAAATTCTGCTGCAAGTCCACAGAATAGGAAGTAACTGGGACTCCTGCAATGTCGATCAATTCCACAATATAGGAGATCCTTGAGAACATTACCATAAATACGCAATACAAACATTCGAGTCAGTCCGCATAAGTCTCGGTATTATTCGGCCGTGAATAGCTGGAATGAGTTAACCGAGCCGGATGACCATCTTCAGCTAAGTGGATCGGCCCGTCACTTTGGAAATCCTCAGCTGAGAACTTGATTCATTATGGACCCACTTCTGTATCTTGCATAAGGACTAGCGATGATCAACAATCCTTCGGGTCGTTATCCTTCACCGTAAAATTAGGTTTGTGTGGTACAGGAAAAATAAAGAAAAAAGCTTAGCGATACGAATGACTACATAAAAAATTACAATTTCTTTCGTATACCGCTATGTGTTGAGAACATCACCTAGACTACAGGGAATCCATGTTTTGAGGTCTGAACCCTGGAGATCATTTGTAGAATTGTGTAGGTTCGTATTATGTATGCAAGGAGATCATGTGGCGCTTATGACCAATCGCTCGTTCGATAGCTAGTTTGTTTTCACCTCCACCACCAACTACAGACATCGGATTTCCCTTATCTTTGCTTCAGCATTTGCATGCCCGTCATGTTGTTCGTAGGATGGTCAAGCTAATGGTCAAGCCAATGGTCAAGCCAATGCGCAAGCCCAATCCGTGTTATTCCAAGCCACCAAAACTCACAGCTCGGCGTGGATCCAGCTCGAGTTGTGGTACATGTCCATGAACTCATAGGCAGGGACAGTATTTGATAGCGAGTCTGCCAAGAATCCTGCAAGGACACTCATACCAAACATCGTATATCCGTGGCTAAACCACCACGCACAGTTCTTATCATCCTTGAGATTCACGCACGAAATAGTAGCAGCCAGGCTGACAGCTCCGCCACCAATAGCACAAGCGTAGTAAAGCGGACCAAGCTCAGTCATAACACCGATAGCAGTGAGGAGGCAGATCATCGGAGCACACATAATGGAACAGACAAGTTTGGTGCAGTTCTGGTATTTAACAGCCATACCCTTCACGCCAACGTGGATATCATCAGCCACATCCTGGTGCGCATAGATCGTATCATAGATCATGCTCCAAAGCGTGTTAACGAGAACAACACACATAGATGGAGCGAGAAACTCTTTCTCCATAGGGAAGACATGCACCGATCGAGCGCACAGCAGAGATCCCACGCCAAATGTTGTTCCCAGCACGGCTTGGGGGTAGTAGGTGTAGCGCTTTGCGAAGGGGTATGCCATGCCGAGAACCACGATCGCTCCCAGGTACTTCATCACCGCCATGGGCATGCGAGTGACCAAAAGCACCATCATGGCAAGTTGCACAATAGCCCAGGTATTCGCCTGAGAGCGTGTCACGGCACCGCGAGCAATGGGCCGCACGCTACAGCGCTCAACCTTCTTGTCGAAGTCGCGGTCCACACTGTCGTTCCAGGCACATGATGATCCACGCGCGAGCACGCAGCAGAGGAAAATTGTGATGCTACGGTCCACAAGGAGGAGGAGAGAGGGCTGAACGGCGGCGATTGCGGTTGCGTAGGCGAGACCGAAGATGCAGGGAAGATAGAAGGTGATGAAGCCGCCCAGTCGATCAAGACGCATGAGCTCAGCGTATGGAACCCATGCTTCTGGGAGGAAAGGGAAGATTCCGCTTGTAGGCCGCTGGTATGCGGCAAACTTGGATGCAGTTTTTTCCATTGATGCGAGTATGAAGTGAAGAGTGTGATGGTTTCAAACTGGCCGCAAGGGAATAATAAATAATGGAACCCAGTGAGCTGGCTTATAGTGCGAAATGTGGGAGGAACTATGCGATACAAGCTATATCTTTTAAATCTGGTCCAATTATCAGCTGTATCAAGCACGCCCTATGCATAGACCGAAGAAGGAAACACTCCCTACTGATCTTGGATCCAACACCATGCACCAAGGAACCATGCCGGCCCCGCCGAAGGAGGATACGAAGTGCATACTTCCAAGCTTTTTAGACGGGAAGGTATCGTCATGTACGGAGACGCATTCAAAAACTATATTTCAATAGAATGCCTATTTTTCCATATGTGGATACGGGAGAAGCAGACCCGCCCAGATGAGAACACCACATGGCTCCACTTGGCGCCACAATAAATTACAACTAAAATATAAATCCGTTTCGAAGAAATGATTTTGATTGGAGGTCGAAGATCTTGAAGATCTTTCCATTTAGGTAAGGTCGTCTTTATGAGATCGGAAAAAGCGCGTGCTGACACATTCCTCCTTTTGTTGATCCCCAAGCCAAAGTCAACTGCTTAAACACCCCCCTTTGACAATTACAGAGTACAAAGGGATAGTGTACATTACAGCAAATATGAAAGTTATCATCGTGGGGGCTGGCCTAGGAGGTCTGGCCTGCGCTATCGCGTGTCGTCGCGAGGGAATTGACGTGGTTGTACTAGAAAAATCACCCGAAGCTCAGGAGGCTGGGGCGGGTATCCAAATCCCTCCTAATGGCGGCCGCGTCATGCGGGAATTGGGAGTCTTCTCCAAGCTGCTCGAGAAAGGGGCCAAAGTGCAAGAGGTGGAGTTCCGCCGCTATGATGATGGCCATTCACTGCGGATCATGCCTTTTGGTGATGACATCACAGACGAATTTGGTGTGCCGTGGTTGTATGTTTCTAAAAGCTTACTTTTTATTGTTTATTATATACTAATAAATATTTCATTTAGAATCATTCATAGAGCTGATTACCATCAAGTTCTTCTTGAAGAGGCCATTCGGCTTGGAGTCAAGTTTCAATGGGGTGCTACCGTTGAGAATGTCCTTACTGACGGTCCCGAGGTTATCCTCGCCAGCGGAGAAAGAGTGTCGGGAGATGTTGTGATTGGAGCAGATGGTATGAAGAAAAACCCCTTCAACCTGTTTTAGTCCAGTCTAACTGGATCTAGGAATTGGCTCTACCGTTAGAGATATCCTTCTTGGAGATACTGTCTCTTTAATCGAGACGGGTGACCTAGCCTACCGGGCAGTATTCAAGCGAGAACAGCTGGAAGCCCTCAATGATGATAAAGTCACGGAGTTATGCAAAAGAGTTGGTGTGACAAGCTGGCTGGGACCAGACAAGCACACCATCTTCTATCCTGTTCGGGATGGCGAAGAGCTCAATCTTGTTCTCCTTCGACCCGATACCTTCAAACAAGCTTCTCATCGAGAGAAAGGTGATATTCATGAGATGCGAGAGAGCTACGCAGATTGGGATGAAACGTAAGTCGAAGAACGCCCAGCCAAGTACCGTGACTAACTCTTTGTAGACTTCGCAAGATCATCTCATGTGTGCCATCCGTTGACAAATGGAAATTATCAAATCTACCGGAGCTACCATCATGGACCAAGGTCGGTCTTATCTCTCAGTCTGCGTCACAGACCTATTATCGCTAACGTGTTACTTAGGGCGCTGTCGCTCTCCTCGGAGATGCATGCCATCCAACTCTGCCTTACCAAGCCCAGGGAGCAGCAATGGCAGTCGAAGATGGAGCCCTTATTGGAAAGCTTCTTGGCCTTTTGCAGGCCCGCTATACCAAGCTTGAGAAGGATCCATCGTTATCAACGAATGAGTCAACCCAAAGCAATCTCGTATCTGTGCTAGAGCTCTACGAGCATATCCGCAAGAAGCGCACTTCGCGCAGCGTCCAAGGAGCAATTATGAATCGCAAACTGTTTCACATGCAAGACGGCCTTCTCAGACGGATACGAGACTTCCTCGTGCGGTACGCGGGCGTTACACGCAAGTCTGATTGGACATGGTTATCTTCGTTCCGACAGAGACAAACTCTTGGACATGATGTTCTAGAGGAGTCGACGAAATTGTTCGAGACCTGGGCAGCTAGTCACCTTCCAGTCAAGAGTGGGTAATGCTTTGCCTGCAACTCTTGCTTGGCTCTTTTTTCGGCTTACTACCGATATTACATTAATACAGCAATACAGCTCTCATTATTCACTATGTACTTGCATATTATTCTCTCCTTTTTAGTAGTTTGCGTAATTACCAGCTTCTCGGGTCCACGGATGAGGGGTAGCTCAAATATGAGCTTGAGATATCAGCACATTATGGAGCAAATCGGGTCTAAGGCCTTTACTAGTAACAAGTATACAATAGTCGCATGAAGATCAACCCACCATCTTACTCACATATGGAGTAAACCATTCACCTTTTTAGAAGATTTGACATTTGATCTTTATGATCGGACGATATAGTATATTGCCACGAGTGATCAAAAATGATTATTCTCTGTTCCCTGCCGTGTGACCCACCTGTATGCCCTGACGCTGTGGGCCCTGCGGTGGATACCAATAGTATTACCGTACAAAATAGTGCAGGATCGAGCGGCTAGATGATCTGCAATTCCACGCAAGGTATACAGATCGATGAGTGCGCCGCTGTCAACGAACTAGCGTCTCGCTACCGAACATGGGCCTAAATCCGCATGAACCAAATGCCTCATAGAACAGACCTATCCTCAAGTGTCTCGGACCTCTGGCAAATGCAGACCCGCTTTCGATAATTCAAAAGCCATCTTTCATCTTCATTCGCAAATTTATGGCGGTGTAAGAGGTTAAATTGCTTCTCACCTTACCTAGCAGCAGATTCTTCCCATTCTTGACTCCGCAAAGAAAAAAAAAAGGAAAAGGAAATTCAGAACTTACTATGGCTACCCCGTCGGCAATTACCATCGGCAGCGGCTCATTCACGGGGAAATGGGTGATTGTATGCTCCAGCCTATCATATCCTCAAATGCATTGTGATGTACGGAGCTAACACCACTTTCAGGACAAAAAAGCTTCGCCTCCTCCGGATCCTGCATTGAGACTTGTATGTGTAGCGCGCTTCCAAGATTTGGAAACACGAGCCTTTTCTGTTTACTAAACATGAACGCCATTTAGCAAGGGGTAGGCTGGATCCTGCGCAAAGCTGCTGGTCTAGCCGTGCCAACTCTCCACATGTCCATCTCGTCACCCTCAGCCAGCCGTCTCTGTAGCGAGTCGCAATCTGCTCCACAGAAGGCGTATATTTCGGTCTTCCAGGTCCCCACAGCCGGGCTGGGAGCGATCACTGAGTCCCGTGTACTGGATTGGGATGAAAGGACCCCGCTGAAGGATTTTTTATTTGGAACCCGTCTTTCCCGGAACCGCTTCATCACCGGCAAAAAGAGAGATGATGGCCGTGTGGTGCCCGATTTCCTCCCCGAAACGACGATTGATAACCAGTTGATTGGTCAGATGCTGAGGGGAGAAATTTCACCCGAGGGATCTGATGACAGTGGATTCCTGGTGGAGGGAGACGATGAAGCTGAGGATGCAGGTCTCTGGATCCACACCTTCGAGTATCGGGAAGATGGAGCGTGGACTGCGGAACAGGTAAGTCTCTGCATGCTGGAGTGGGGCCGTGTGGTCATCTCTGCAGTTAGCTGATCGTCATGGGAACAGGTTTGGGGCTTTGAGATGATAGGGGGAGAAAGATTCCATACGAGACGATTTGTGGTTGCCGATAAAGGGGGGAAATTTGAGATGGGTCGCATTGTTTTTTCGTACTTTGGACCTATCGAGGGCTGAGCTGAAGAAGTGCAGTACGCTACTGCGGAGTTGCTGGGGCTAAGCTTTCTTCGATAGTCCATGGCGTTTAGTGGGTCCGGGTGCAGGTCTTTAGTCGTTCTTGGTATTGGGCGGTACGTATCGGTGGCTCTCGGGTCGTTCGTCTACGAATCACGCTAAGATCTCGGCATTGACCGTCGACCGATTCTTAATTTTTCGAGTAAACAAAAAGACGTCATGCAGCGGGCCCAATTCTTACCTCCACTCATGTATAGGGTTCATTGTTTTGTAATCCACGGTAAGCCAGTACGTTACAGCTGCCAATTTCATTCCGTACGTGTATGCACATCGTAAAGTTCCATAAAGAAATACATTACGGGGTATGCGGTGTGTACTGGAGTTAATTGGTGGAGATATACGAAGTACATAATGCAGCCCAGCTAGCTACTGTGGGAGCTTTACTCATTCTAAAAGGTTGGAAAAGTTCATTGCTATATCACATTATTCTTCTTCCACAACATTCAAACTCACACTTCACTTACCTTAACCTTGGAACCAAGTCGTGTTGAACTTTCATCAAAGTTCATCTACATCATGAGAATGCCTTCCGCCCTCAGCGAGACAAGACTATTTCGCAAGAGATCCAGTCAAACCAAGCCGCAAATCACAACTATCTCAAAGCCACTTCCTTATAGCGGAGCTTCATCACCAATCGACTCCACCCAGCGCCCCTCAGAAGAAAAGACAGCAGTCGGAGACTCATCGTCTAGTGACATTCTTCGAAACAACCACTCCCCCAGCCTAAGATATGATGAGATCCTTTTGGATGACTCGGCAATCCTCGCACCATGCGAGTACATCCGATCACTCCCGTCCAAGAATGTCCGTGCAACGGTCGTTCAAGCCTGCAACTTGTGGTTCAAGCTATCCGAAATTCACACCGCCGCCATCATCGACATCATCTCAGACCTCCATAATGCCTCTTTGATCTTGGACGACATCCAAGATGACACTGTCCTCCGTCGAGGAAGCCCGGCCACACACTGTGTCTACGGAAATGCGCAAGCCATCAACAGTGCCATTTACATGATCGTCAACAACTGTGCAAAGCTAGGACAACTACAACTTGTGGGCCCAGCGGCTATGAATGCCCTGGTGAATGGAACGATCGAATTATCTGTTGGTCAGAGCTGGGACTTGAAATGGAAAGCCCACCTACACTGTCCATCCGTGGGAGAATACATGCGAATGGTTGATGGAAAGACAGGAGCGATGCTCAAATTGATCATCCATCTGATGCATAGCATGTCCGACCAGCGTCAAATGGACAGTGCCATGCATTTATTCGACCGATTGGTACTTCTTCTTGGACGCTTTTACCAGGTTCGCGACGACTACCAGAACCTGCAGGATGACACATATTCAGAGCAGAAGGGATTCTGTGAAGACCTTGATGAGGGCAAGATCTCTTACCCTGTCATCGCGTGCTGCAACGCTGATCCCACTGCGAAGGATATCATTCTTGGTATCTTCCGCGAAAAACGGGATCCTAGTGTTAACCCGTTGCCTAAGAGCACGAAGATTTTCATGTTACAAATTATTGACCGCTCTGGGGCATTTGAGAGTACATGGAGCATGTTGCAGATCCTGGGTAAGGATACCTGGGATGCGCTCTTGGCTCTGGAAGAGGCTACAGGGAAGGCTAGCCCTGGGCTGCAGCAGATGATCAAGATGTTGATCAACACTGTACAGCCGCCTAAGCGTTGGTGATCAATATGTGGCTTAATTTATTTTTTACTGGTATGGAGTAAGGTGTTAGAGGTCTTTTTCCACTTTCATGATGTTAATTCATAATTTACATTCACTTCAACAATCTAGTCTTTATTATGTACCAAGGTTACGTAGACAGCAGGCCAGTGACAACTGCTATCAAATACGACGAACAATTTTCTAGTTTTGTTTTTTCCCTTTTTTCTTCTTTTTTCTTCTTCCTCGCGTGGTAGATAAGGCATCAAGCCACCTAGATGCACCTCGTCTGCAATGTTTCCGGTTTGCGACGTATTGAAAATGCAGCGATGCATTGTATCAAAGAGACCAACGCCACGGCGTCACCCGTATATGTCTTGCCAGCCCTAAAAGTCTATTTCGTCAGCCACCACAAATCAGGGGCTCACCGGTTCATGACCTTGCAGCAACATTTGGGATCTACTAATTGCCCCGCAGTAAACTGATCCACGAAACTCAGCCCTGGAATCAATCTAGACGTCAAGTTTCAATACGACTACTAGTCGTGTGGACCCGTATTGGCCTGTAACTGGGCCTTGGCCAATGGATGAGTTATCGGCAAGGCCCGCATGAACTACACTCCACCTAAGCTCCACAGGTACCCACCGTCATAATACCAAGATACGTAAATTGTGTCGCTAAGTGCAAGTAAAAAGAATCGGGACGTGTCTGCAAGAGCCTTGCCGCTATACGAATTACTGGCCGATCTTTCAGTGGGGGTAGCTGAGTCCTATGAGGTGGCACTGCTTCCACAAGCTGAGTGGAAAGCTGAACCGGAGATTCGGATGCTATGTATGTCCGATGGAATTTTTCTCCTTCCCGATGACCCCGAGGAAGCAGGCACAAAGAAAATAGGAGTCCTAGGTTTGTATAAGAGGCGGCACCAATAACGGGTTTGGAGTTTAAACTGATCGATCGCTCTCTTGGCCCTCTTGGCTTAGGCCCATCTCATCGGTATCTCACTTGATCCGCACAAGTTTCCCTTGGCGAGTAAGCACTTGGCACCCCGATTGGCCTTGAAGATGGACTCGGGAAAAAACCCCCGTTCAAGGTGCTCATCGCCGGTGGATCGATCACTGGCCTTACCCTCGCCAATGCCCTTGCGCGTGCCAATGTCGATTTCCTCGTGTTTGAAAGCCACGGTCGGATCGATGCTTCGATTGGTGGTGCATTGACTATTGTTAGCAATGGACAAAGGATTCTCGATCAGATGGGTATCTACGATGGTATCCACCCTTATCTCGAGCCGGCAGGTGATGTATACACATATTTGAAGGATGGGCGGTTATTAGGGAAAATGGACACACCAGCAGTGATGCGAGAACGGTATTCAACTAATTTTATTACGTTTGGTATCAAATGAACAGATGCTGATAGTATATGATTTATAGGCATTCTTACCCTGTCGCTTGGCTGCCGCGAGAGCAATTGTTAAGAATCCTGTACGACAAGATACCGGACAAGAACAAGGTCCTTGTGAACAAAAAGATCAAGACAGTTGATCACTCAGATGATGGTGTTGTCGTGCATTGTGAGGATGGTAGTGAATATGCCGGTAGTATGATCGCTGGTGCCGATGGAGTTCATAGTACCATTCGGGAGGAGATGTGGAGGCACATGGAGCAAAGCAAGAAGGGAAAGTCCAAGGCGAAGAAAGATCGGAAAGGTATGTGACTCATCTCTTGTTTGAAACTATGGGTAGTTAAGACGCAGTCTAACGTGAGTGGCAGCCATCACTGCCGAGTACGCGTGTATCCTAGGAATATCCCGTCCGACAGAGGGTCTGAAACCAGGAGAGATCCATCGGACCTGGGGTAAAGGTTTTACCACATTCGTGAACGTTGGGAAGGAAAACCAGGTGTTCTGGTTCATATTTACCAAGATGGACCGGAAGTATCAATATACAGGCATTCCAAAATTCTCGAAAGAAGACCTAGATGCCAAGGCCAAGTCCTTTTTGGATACGCATCTTTGCCCCGGTGTCAATTTCGGGGCGGTTTATGAAAATGCGATAAGTTCTTCATTTGTGCCATTGCAGGAAGGAGTTTGCAAATCGTGGAGCTGGGGCAGATTTGCTTGTTTAGGAGATGCGATTCACAAGGTTTGTCCCATTTTACCGTTGTTTTATCTAGCATCACAGACTGATCGTGATAGACAACGCCCAACATTGGTCAAGGCGCAGCCCTGGCCATTGAAGATGCCGCCTCACTGGCTAATCATATTGTGGAATTGGTCCGCAAAAACAGTGACATCACATCAGCTGATATCACTCAGTCCCTCACACATTGGGGGACTAGCCTAAGGCCAAGAGCGAAAGCGGTTTGCGATGGAGGTGCTATGTTTACGAGGCTAGAGGCGCTGGCAAGCTGGCCGCTCAAGCTTGTTGCGCTGTACGTTTCACCTCACCTTGGAGGCGTCTTTGCGGATATTGTCAGCATCACTCATCTTGGAGCGCCCACATTGGACTTCCTGCCATTGCCGGAGAGGGAAGAAACTGGTTCTGAGACGGATGACTCTGTCATAGATGGGAAGGGGATAAACGAGAAGGTTACAGATGAGAAAGTGACGTCTCGGAAGATGATGAAGAAACCAGAGTTGAAATTGCGGTCTTATGTTCGAGCGTTCTGGGCTGTGAATATGAAATTGAAATGAGGCTTCTAAATGTTGCTTGAGTGAGGGTTTCGGGCGCATTTTATATTCTCATCTCGATGAAGAGATACGGCTTCCAAGGTTGGCTAGGTATATACTTAAAGTGACCATTAATTATAATTTTCCTGATACACAATACAAATCAATTTCTCTGAGAAGGTTCTACCTGAGTGAGATGTAACAATGGTCGAAGGACTCGCACAATCTCTCTCCAGGGCTCTTCTTCTCTCGCTCTCGTGACATAGAAATATATATATGTGGGGGCTGCTGAAGGACTGATCGGTAACCGTCTTACTATAAGTACAACACTCCATGGAAGGTTCAACATGCAGATGTTCAGGGGAAAGGGGAAAGAGAATGAGGGGAAGCATAAGGAATAGATAGAAGAGAAGGGTTGGAATCGAAACAGAGTGGAGTGTGTATATTCGGCGGCATCGCGCCTTCCTATAATGATTATTCGTGCCTTCCACTTGATGTGATGTGAAGTGCAAACCAATTAAACATCAAATGTTGCCTAATTGGACAGCGGAGGGATGCACTGCGAGAAAAAAAAAACGTGTTGAAAGTCAATCTCCCATTCCTGATGAGCTATAAATCTGGGCACAATTAATACAATATTTATGTGCATTGCTCTAAAATTCGTCTATCATAATTCGAAGTCTATCGCTGTATGTAGTCAAGGGAAATAACATCATCGCTATAGTCCTCGCCCAGGATTCTGGGCTCCCTATTTATGCATCCAAAATACTTCGGGCATTCGCTGTGTTAAGGAAACAGAGAAATGGCAAAATGCAGCTGCTTACTCAGGTGAGCCACAGGTGAAGACACCATGCACAGTACCAGCATTGTACTTGTTGATCTGGAGTTCACGTTAATTTCATAAAAACGCACTTGAAATTAAGCACAGCCTGGGTGACACTTACAATATCGTCAATGCTGGCATAGGTTCCTGCGACCAGAGTGACGATTCCGATGAGGAAGACAAACAGGTTGACAACTCCAAGAATGATGTTCTTTGGCTCCTTCCAGCTACCCTTCTTGAGGAGCAGGACCCACATCATTGGAGGGAAGTAGAACGTGAAACCAGAAATGAAGAGCGACGACGAGATCGAAAGGAGGTCATTGAAAAATGGAATCACTTCGGCAATGATAAAAGCAATAATAGTGCCAGCAGAGATAACCGCCAGCCACGTGATCCAGCCCATCTTCGTGTTGATAAATCGAATTTGGGAGTTGGCAAAAATGCGGCCATGCACAAGACGACCGAAGACGACCGTGTTGATTGAACCACTGATGAAGATGACTGGCAATGCAATACCGAATGCAACACGCTTCAATAAGGAACCCGCTGAAAGGAGGGCAGGGCTTTGAACGTCCTGTCCGACGAAAGCGTAGATTAGAGAGCCGGTGAGGGTATAAATCACAATTTCAATAATACCCAAGGTCCAGATAGACTTAACATAGTCTCTTGGTGTGTGCATCTCGTCCATAAAAGAGAACTGGCAGAGCGCAAAGCTATAGGCGAAAATGATATTGGAGACCGAAACGAAGGCTTCTGCGAATGTGATGCCTTCCTTAGGCCATGCCGACCAGTTCACAGCCGCAAGGCCGCCAGGAGCATTGCTTGCATCCACGCCAGTAGCGATAATTGTAATACCAATGGCGATGATAATAGAGGCAAAGTCGATATAACCTAGCACGGCCATTTCGGTGAAGCTAGGAGGAATAGCGAGCAGGAGCAAGATCACTGCGGAGACAACACCGAATACCACTGAGCATACATCGCTCTTTGTGATATTAATGAAGGCAATTGTTCCAGTCAGACAGTGAGATCCAGTAAGGAAAAGCAATTGAATTCCCAGCATCAGGTTAATTAACTCGAACCCAAATCGAGGACATCCTAGACGTGCACCCATCAATCGGCCAGCGTCCGCATAATGCGCAATCTCAGGGAAGGCCAGCTTGACCTTTCCAATAATCCAACTAGTATAAATTGCGACCAGGCCGAGACCCACTGAGCAGATCACACCGGCAACCATGCCAAGCGTTGCGAAAGTGGAAGGAATAGACAAGCTTCCCAGCGCAATCGCTTCAACAATAAGAATGACAGTAAGACGCTTCCAGCCCAGACGACTGAATTTCTGAATACCGCTCTCATAAATATGTCTGTCTGCCTCAGTCATGTATCCAACTTTAATATCTCTCTCCTCGAATGGCGCGGTGGGTTGCCATTTTTCTTCTTCGTCGCGATTCGTTTCGCGGTTCTCCTCACGAGCAGGAACCTCATTATTGTCGTGACCATGCTGGCCATGAGAGATCTCGTCGTGATCCATGATGGCTATGGCGATGAGGAGCGTGAAAAAGAGAATTCAGGAAGAAGGTGGGCGAATCTCCAAAACAATTAGGGTCAACAATTTTCGCTCAGCAACCCAACGCTTATAAACGGGCAATCTCGGACAGACTCCGGCCCACTATATATCTCCAATAATCCTTGGCTTGAAATTCCTCGCCTCCACTCGTATGGTCGAACCAGCAATCAGATATTGGTAAAATTGCGCTCCTATTCCATCTTAGAGGCGGGGAAATGCAGCTCATAATGTACATGGGGAACCCTAGTCTCGTCATACCTTGAGCAGAGGGGTCATCACGTAAAAAAAATTCTGAACATCCTTAAAAAAGTGGACCGTGACCGCATATGGTGTTGAAACATGAACGAGGTCCAAAAACAGAGTTGACCCACTTTTACCATTAGGGTTGTAGGGTTCCTCGAGTCTTCGGTGAAAAACGTAATCTTCCCGAGAATTCTCCCTTGCTCGGCGCCCGCGTCCAAACTAGGTCCCGGAACAGGGGTTGTGGAGAACGACTATCGAAATTTGGCAATTTAGTGGGGATTCATACCAATCTTTGATACATTCGTCCGGCCGAAGGTCATTGGGGTAATCAGCGGGGCGTACGTATCCAACCTGACCTTTGCCCGCAAGGCTTAGCTACCAGAGTTGCGCCTGGGGAAGGTGTTCCACCTGGGGATTCAATCGCGGGGAATGTTGTTTCTTGTACCTAATGTAATCCACTTGATGCAATACCGTGCATATTGACATCACAATTGTGCTTCCGGGGGCACGAGAAAGCGGGATTTGGCTTCCGGGCACCAGGTAAACAATGACACTATATGATTACTACTAGTAGTAAACGGGTTCCTCCAACAAGTTGATGAATCTATGTCTGAGTCTTTTCCCGAAATTTTCCTGCTTGAACTTCGTGTCATGCGATCGACGACCCACAGCTCTGGAGGTGGCCCGTCTCCCAGCAAACTCATTGCGTGGGCCTTTCGCGCCAGAGATCTTTGAGTCGCAAGGCTTACTATGAAGTCCGACAGGGCGGATGTAACTCAAATGCCAAATTCTTCAAACCTGTCCACCAATTCACTCACAGTCAACAGCGAAAAGGCTTCGTAAGGCCTGACGATGGTGGAAAGGAGGGCATCAAATGAATAGCAGACCACCTATGACCCGGAGACAATTGTAGGGCAACGGTTTGGACACCTCAGTCACATTTTTTGTCATCAACGCTGATCACGCGTCAATTGATGCAATCATACCTGCGCAATCCGATTTATGCCCAGAGGCGGACATATTTCGAGTTCACTTTGAGCATCTGGATGAAAATCAAATCCGGTGATTGGGGACTTGAGGATGATGAGATATTCAATCACGAACCTCGGTGGCTTCTGAGGTCTAAAGATACTCATTTCACTTAGCCGCATAAAGGTGCATTTCTTACTTCACATGTCACCCCGGATCTTCCACGCATGACTGCGCTTGGGCCCACGGCACAAAAGGCGTATGCATGAATACAAAAACGAAGATGTGCCGCCCTTAGATCGGCATTTACGTGCGCGGTTAGTTGATGGCAACTACTATCAAAACTAGATTTCTGTCCAAGAGCCGTGTTCGTCATCCCGTCCAAACGGGGCTCGAAGCAAGCCCAAATTACGGTGTCTTCTCAGTCCTAGAAGTTGAAAGAAAAGTGGAAAAAGCGCTCAGTTGCGCTGCGACGATTGATATGGCACCGCGTGGTTCTTAATTTTCACTTTTCTACCACTCGTCCTAAGTTTGATGGCCTAGGATACGACTGGTCTGCCAGAATGCGATTTGCGGCGGACGATCCTCCAATCGGGTGATATGCTGAGTCATCACCCGCGTCGATGACATCATGGGTTCCGACCCCGCGGTGATGCAATATGATTCGATCACGTACCTGAACCAACCTTGGAATAACACCTGGACACGAAGCCCCGGGATACCCTAACAGGATAGTAAGGGGTCAAAGAACGGCTAGTCGGATAAAAAATTACCGACATGTGTCGCCGAGACTCTTGTGTCCTAATGGCTTTTCTCAATTACGCCACGCCAAATCAAGCTTGAATAGAGGGAGTAGTGTCCTCCGTATGGTTGGTTCCGATTGTTTGACAGGAAAACAGCCATACAGGCTTTGCCTGATTGGAGGCGATAACGAGCAGGAAATGCCATCACTGTCTTTGTAACTTTTTAGCATGGCCCTACTCCATGAAATTCTCCCCGCGTTCTGACCACCCAGTCACCAATTGTGACTGGTGACTGGGCCTAGACGGACTCCACTCTGTCAATTGAGGACTTTAGCATGTGTTTCCATTTGTACGGATCAATCAGCGTCTCTGAATAGACTCTGGGCTGGTTCATTCCGGTGCCAAGGGCAAGCGGGTGTGGAACCATAGGAACAACCTTCATTCTCTTTTGGATATGTTGGACGTTTACATCCGTACGACCAGTCGGGACTCAGATAAATTAAAGCCCGGGTGATGACGAAGGGCAAGTTGAAGCCAACGAGTGGGTCCGAAGGCTTCCAGGAAACGCAAATTCCTGATACCAAATAGTATATTAAGGGCCCAAGTCCCCCCGCTTGATGCCATCCGTCTAACTTCCTTTGACAAGATTTGCGCAAGACTACATTTCTCCTGCAGACTGCATATTTCACTTTTTCTTTTCTTTTTACCATACTACACGGAGGCTCTTGCATTTAGCAGCAACCCTTGTGGAAAATCATTCCAGGTCTGGGGTACCGGCGATCTCGCAGTTACAAGACCCGCTTTTTGGACCCACTCTCGAACGCCGCACACCGTTCACAGTCCACAATGACGACCAGTACCGGGTTCGGCTCCCAGAGGGCCCGGCTTTCTAGCCTAGACGCCGACCGGGCCGACCTTTACGGTGGACCTAATGTCGTCGTTCCTCCCAAATACCTGATGGCTCCCAGTGGAGATGGTGACTTCATACCTTCCGTCAAAAAGACTAAAAATCATGAAGAAGCCGTCTTTTCGGAAGAAGAATATTTTCAAACAGACACTCCCCTCTCTACCCCGCCAATGACCACCAGCAACGATTTCGCCTTAGCCTTCGATATTGATGGCGTCCTCTTGCGGGGTGGCAACCCCATCCCTGAGGCCGTGGATGCCATGAAATATATCAATGGCGAAAACCCATTCGGAATGAGAGTGTAAGTCTCATCATGTACCTTGCATTGGAGTTTCTTCTTATCGTGACCATATTCTGACACAAATTACCAACAGTCCCTATATTTTCTTAACAAATGGCGGTGGCAAAACCGAGCAAGAACGATGCGAAGATCTCACTCGCCAGCTTGGCATCGAGGTCAGCCCTGGTCAATTTATTTGTGGTCATACTCCCATGCGTGAAATGGCGGAGCGATACAACACCGTCCTGGTCGTGGGTGGCGAAGGCGAGAAGTGCCGTATCGTGGCAGAAGCATATGGATTCAAGGACGTGATCACACCCGGTGATATTATCAAGACGCGACCAGACACAGCTCCCTTCCGAAAGTTGACCGAGGACGAATACAACAATTCTCGAACACTCGATTTGGGCAAGACTCAAATTGAGGCTATTTTCGTGTTCGCCGACAGTCGCGACTGGGCCAGTGATCAGCAAATCATTTTGGATTGTGTTATGTCAAAGAACGGGTGTCTGGATCAACGGTCGGAGACATTTGACGACGGACCTCCTGTCTTTTTCTCCCACAACGACGTCGTGTGGTCCACATCTCACGATTACTCCCGCATTGGTATGGGTGCACTACGTGCGTCACTCGAGGCTCTCTACAAAGCCGTCACTGGAAAGGACCTTAAGAGTATTGCCTTCGGCAAGCCACAAATCGGCACATTCCAATTCGCCACTCGCTTACTACAAGAATGGCGCAGTGAGTCCCACGGCATCAACGAACCTCCCGCCACCGTCTACTTCTTCGGTGATACTCCAGAATCGGATGTGCGCGGGACCAACGAATACAACGAGATCGCTGAAAACGAATGGTACTCTATCCTCGTGAAAACCGGTGTCTACCAAGACGGCACCGAACCTCGCTTCCCGCCCAAGAAGATTTGTAATAACGTCTACGATGGTGTCAAATTTGCGATTGAGCGTGAGCATGAGAAAATGCTCAATGGCGGCCGTTATCCCGATGACTCGGCAGATGCCAATAAAGGCGAAGTCCGCAATTAAGGCCGTACTCCACCCTTGGCAACTAGCTGGCTGAGCTCAACTGCTGCCTATGGCTCCAGAATCGACACAATTCACTTCAATGACTGCGATTGACTCTTATGTCAACATGATTCCCAATTTACGATTTCATGCCATTTTTTGCTTTAATACTTTTTTCCAAGTGCTGGCGCTATGAGTCTACTCTTTTCGCCTCACCTGGACCATCTACTTCTACATTATGAACAATATGATAAATGGTATAGAATTTTTATCTCGGTTTCACTTGGATTTCTCCTGTAGACCTTCGAATCTTGCTCTTTCTACTTGACCAATGACCAACTTTACAGAGACTTCATGAAGCATATCTATTCAAGAAATTCCGGTTCCAGTGCAAATGTACATATTTGCAATCAATGGGCGGGCGCGTGGCATGACAGTGCAAAAGGGGTCAGAGTACTCCAAGTGCTTACGTATGACGCAACACAATTCAGGCCCCCATCACAAACCTCAATGAATCTTACTTAAGAGCTTTTTCCCAATGTTGCCCTTATTGTTTGTTAATTCTTCTCACAAATGATACCATGACTTATTCGGTGCTTAGTTCAAGGCTTTTGCTGGTGCTGTCCGCCTTTGTAGCCGTTGCGTGCTTGTCCATCCGGAAGTTTCTCACCCGTCGCCAGACTGTCAGCGCCCATGGCTGCAAAAAGGTGGCAAAGGCAGCAAACAAGGATCCATTCTTAGGAATCGACACTATATTCTGGGCTAAGAACGCTTACAAGGACCACCAATTGCTCGACAGGAATTCCGAACTTTTCCACACTCTCGGCAACACATTCACCACAAGACAGCTCCATAAATATTCAATTAGGACCATCGAACCAGAGAACATCAAAACGATTTTGTCGCTTAAATTCGAAGACTACGGTATCAGCTTCCGGCTTGAGCCATTCAATGCACTTCTGGGAAAGGGCATCTTCGACACTGATGGCGACCACTGGGCCGCATCGCGCGCCCTTATTCGACCCAGCTTTACTCGTGATCAGATAGCTGACCTAACGTCGCTGGAGAGCTTGATCCAGGATCTTTTTGCACTGCTTCCCCGCGATGGAGAGACGGTCGTCGATCTACAAGAGCTCTTCTTCCGATATACCATTGATTCAGCGACTGAGTTTCTGTTCGGAGAATCAGTCGGTACTTTAAAGAAGGCTCAATCAGAGCGCGACTTTGCCCACGCTTTCCAGTATGCTCAGAGCGATATCATCACGCGAGCCATGCTGGGTCCGTTGAAAATATTTCACAAAGATCCAAAGGCCGATGAGTCCAATCGTATTTGCCGAGAGTTTGTCCAGCAGTTTGTCGATGAGGCATACCGTGCGGTCGATGTCAAGCAGGAAGAAACAGTGAAAAGGGGAAACTGACTCGAACCGCCAGAAACATGTTTTTGCGCAAGAATTGGCTTCGCGGACAACTGATCGAACTCGCGTTCTGGATGAATTGATGAATGTTCTCCTAGCTGGTCGCGATACCACTGCTAGTCTACTTGGCAATTTGTTCTTCATGCTTGCTAAAAACCCAGCAATGTGGGACAAGTTGCGCCGAGAAGTTGCTTTCTTGCAAGGTCGAACACCAACTTATGAGGAGCTTCGCAGCCTCAAATATGTTCATTGCTGTATGAATGAATGTGAGTGAAAATTGTTTACCAAGACTATCAATGACCATTAGCCTTACTGACTTTCTTAGCACTACGTTTACACCCAGTCGTACCACGAAACGAGCGAGAAGCAGTGCGAGATACTGTACTGCCACTTGGGGGAGGCGAAGATGGTCTCTCGCCTGTCTTCGTCCCCAAAGGCACGATAGTGGGCTACTGCGTATATGCAATGCATCGGCGTGTTGACGTCTATGGTGCGGATGCAGAAGAGTTCCGTCCAGACCGCTGGGAAGATGGGAAACTTCTGCCTCGCTGGGGATACCTGCCATTTAATGGTGGCCCACGTATCTGTATAGGTCAACGTTATGCATTGACCGAAGCTGCCTACGTTATTGCTCGGATGGCGCAGGAATTCAAAATATTGGAAAGTCGGGATCCAGGGCCATGGGAAGAATCTGTGGCCTTGACTTTGTGCTCGAGGAATGGGGCAAAGGTAGCTCTCACGCCTGCTTGAATTACATGACGAAATACAGGTGGCTTTTATCGGTTTACTTATCGGTTTAACTTTCGAAATATCAAAACCCTTACTTGGATTTTGTTCTCTTCGACCACTCGGCTTGGTGACACCGGATGCATCCCTAATTGTCTGTGCTTGTCTAGTCTCCAATTGAGAGGTAACCCCCAAATTTCTAAAGGAGACCTTCTAGCGCCCTCTCCCCTCCGCTTCCCTCTTCCATCGGAATTATGAAAGACCTAGGGAACATACAATGTCTTGGTATGATGTAATTCTCTAGATGGCACAGCAACCCAAACATTCGGAGTCAGATGGAGTATGCGAGCCGAGATTACACTAATGATATCCTAGCCATACAGAAGTTTTCTATTTCTGGTGCGGGGTTCTGGGATGGACAGATTAGGTGAAGCCGAACATTGCCGGTCTCATAACCCCGGTCAAACTAGGTTGCATCTGTGAGGCGCAGGGGAGTCCACGTGCGCATGGCGGGGGTCAATCCGGGTTAATGATCCGTGGTGTGGATGATGTCGAATTAAAGTTGGCCTGGAGGAGGTTCTTTCCCGTGGGTGTATGTCATAATTTCTCCTTTGAACTTCCGTACGAATTTGATTACGATAGGGTGTTCATACATGTATTCGCGTGCTATCTTGGCATTGTTTGTCGGGGCTCACTAGTTGAACACCACAAAATTAGCTGAACACCACATCATTTCTACATCTGATATGGGCAGTAATTGTAATTCGGAAAAGATTACATGGTAAGCATCAAAGAAAATCACATTATCCCGCTTAGTTCCCGTCAGTATCTGAGATAACGCTTCGTTGGAGCCATGATATGGGTTAGGGAAAGGTCGCTTAGTGGGTATCACTCCTTAATCACCTTAGACATTCCAGTGTATCCTATAGAGTAGCGTATATTAGTAGGTGCCTGGGTACGTACTCAGTAATATTACTCTCTGAATCTTGAATACTGTGCTACTTTGCATGCGTTTAGTGAGGGTGTCCAACTAAATTCTTGGTGTTCAATTAAAAAGCTCCTATCTGTCTTGACCTCTATTCTAAGCAGGGCGTTGATTCAGATGTGCTGCTGGCTGTGAGTCCTGGGTATAAATTTTGACATAGCTATCAATATTTTCTGGATATGTTAGGCAAACGTAAAACTTGATGAAGAGGTTGTTGCCTCTTCTTCTTCCAAAAGTGACCATCACTCACTGGTGCCTGATAATTCAGGCATCCGACTCCGCCCTTCGATTGACATGCCCCACACAGCGCGGGAGCAACTCCCAGGTCTCATTCCTCCTGAAAAGCGAAGGATAGGTGGTATACTCTGGCAAATATTCCAATTGACAAGATGGTATGTAAAAGGCTAGTGGTATATGCAACTTCAGCTGCTAAATCAAGCCAGGCAATCCCTACAGAGGCACTATATCTACACGACGCCTCTCTGCGATCTCTGACAACAGAGATTGTGTCGTATCAACCTATCTCATCACTTCCAGATGATGAAAAAGAGCTAGCAAAAAATGTCGACGGAGATGACTCAGCTATGACAACGCGCCAAACAATCCTGTACCCACAAGGAGGTGGACAGCTCAGCGACACTGGCACCATCACAGTCGCAAACCAAAAGCCTAGCTTCACAGTGTCCCTGGTCCGCAAGGCGCAAGACGGCACGATTATCCACTTTGGAAAACCCAGCAATGGCGATTCGTCATCTTTTTCTAAGGGCCAGATTGTTGTACAGAGGGTTGACGGTGCCAAACGTGACTACCATTCTCAACTGCATACGGCCGGTCATATTATCGGCGTGGCGATGGAGATTCTCATGCCGCATATGAAAGAGGTCAAGGCCAACCATACGCCTAAGGAGGCGGGCATGGAATATGAGGGATTGCTGTATAACGAACATAAGCCGGTGATTCAGGCGAAGATTGATGAGTTGGTTCAGCAGGATCTGCCTGTTATTATCTCATGGTTGGACGCCGGCACGGTTGTTGATGATCGTGCTAAGCCAGGTGATGGTCCTGTTCGGATGGTTAGTATTGGTGGGCTCGATCAGAGTCCCTGTGGTGGTACTCATGTTGAGCGGACTGGTCTAGTTGGCTCTATCAGTATCCGGAAGATTACTAGAAAGAGTGGGATTAGTCGGATATCATATGAGGTACAACAGAACTAATTGAATGGTCACGTCTATCGCAAACTTGGAGTCCTTTCAGCTTCCTTTTTCTCCCTGACTCGAGCTCTTATCCCAGGCACGAACATGGTACTGGTTCATCTCTCAAATGATCAAGTAGCTCTGGTAGGCGCTACAGTCTTATGGACTAACTACCATCAAGCCTACTGGGAATAATCTCGGAGCTGACACGTATTTTGATTTGCGGCTGTGGTGAACAAAGGCTTACCACCCAAGACTGAGATAAAACAAACCCCCACGGTCTCTTTCAACTGGGCTACTCTTCAACTCCATGGTACAATTTAAGCATTCCACGAGCAGCGTGCTCACCAAGAGTTTCCAAACTACCCATCCCCATCATTTCAAGCACACTGATATCGAACCCGAAGGTCAATCTCCACCACTGTCTCACTTCTATGGCCACAAGAGAATCGATTCCAAGCTCAGGCAGGGAGCAGGACGTCTGCAGATCTTCTTCTGGTTTCAACAGAAAGTTGAAAATCTTCTTTCCGATCTGGATGGCGAGAAAGTGGGCACAGTCGGGCTGATCAAGTAAAGCTTTGTCAGCCTTGGCCGCAGCTAGGAAAGATTGAAGGCCTTCAGTAGAGGAAGAACCAGACGAATTTCCAGTCTCTTCGTGATTCTTGAAGGCAGCCATACGGATATCCTTCTTCCAAGGTGAGCGACTTCCGGTATTCCCTGAGGGTGCGCTCGCGCGAATTCCAAGACAGAAGGCAGGATGCGACTTCGATTGTGCAGCTGCCTCAATCGCTTCAAGGAGTTCTCGTCCTGAGACTTTCCAGTCTCCGACGCTAGAAGTCATCAATTTCTGCATAAGCGAGTCGTGCTCGCTAAGGTATCCAACATCGTCGACGGCACCAATCTGGATGGAGCAGGCAGGCAGCCCCAGGCCCAAACGATACTGAGAGAAGGCATCCAAGAAGCTATTTGCACCAGCATAATTCATTTGGCCAGGCTGGCCAAAGATGCCAGATATTGAGCTGAAAAGAATGAAGAAGTCAAGGTCCGCGGATATTGAAGCATTGTGGAGATTCCAGGTTCCTTTGATCTTTGGATCAACAGCTGTATTCCACTCTTTCATCGTCATACGCGGGAAGCTTTTGTCAGCAAGTACCATGGACATCTGCAATATACCCTTGAGCCCTTGAGCTTGTGTGATGGCCTTGGAAACATCCTCAATCTTGTCAACACTTCCTTGAACAAAGCTGGCGCGGCAGCCCATGCTGGAAAGTTCTTGGGCAAATTCCAAGTGTTTTCTTGAACCTGCGCTTCGAGACAGGTATACGAGGTGACGAGCCCCATGTTCTACCATCCAAATGGAGATAAAGCGGCCTAAGCCTCCAAGGCCACCAACAAGCAGATATGCTCCAGAGCCATCGAACTGCATCGCCTTCTTGCGCTGCTGCACGTCCTTTCCAATGCTAATTTGGCCAGTTTCGTCGCGCATTGACACAACAATCTTGCCCAGGTGAACACCCTGTTGCATATACCGGAATGCATCAAGAATGGCATCAGATTTAAAGACCTTGATAGGTCTAATGGGATTGATGTGGCGTTGTCTGAGTAGTTCCACGATGCTTTTAAGTAGCCTTCATCGCTATACGTTAGCACTTGAATACCAAACCACGATCCTACCAGGAAGGTCTTTGGCACTTACTCCTTTGCCATCTTTTCCCTGGTGAAACAAATTTGGTCCAGGTCAACGCAGCAGTAGCTGCGATTATCCAAGAACGGACTCATATCAAGCTTGCCAGAGCCTACCAAGTCGCGTTTTCCAATCTCGACCATCTTACCAAAAGGTGCAATACACTGCCATGTTGCATGCAGCAGCTCGCCAGATAAAGAATTCAAGGCCAAATCCACACCTTCACCGTTTGTCTCCCGCATCACATCCTCGACGAAAGAGGTGTTGCGGGAGTTGAAGATTCTATTCCTGGGAAGCCCAAAGGTTTCCATAAGATACTTGACCTTCTCCTCGTTACCTACCGTCGTATACACATCGGCACCAACCATCTGAGAAAGCTGGATAGCGGAAATACCGATCCCACCGCAAGCGCTGTGAATGAGAACAGACTAGAAAGCCGTCAGAACATCGCCAATGAGTATGGTGAGAGAATCGACAAACCTGTCCTTTTTTCAGGTTCCCGATGTTGAATAACGAGTGGATCGACGTCGCGAATACGCAAGGCATGGCAGCTGCGTCCTCAAAGCTCAACCCATCTGGAATGACTTCACAAAGCTTCTCGGATATGACAACGTGTGTTCCAAATGCACCTCGCGAAAT
Organism: Penicillium tannophilum; assembly: GCA_028829675.1. Lineage (NCBI taxonomy): Eukaryota > Fungi > Ascomycota > Eurotiomycetes > Eurotiales > Aspergillaceae > Penicillium > Penicillium tannophilum. Next base: position 1,094,798 of record JAQKAK010000001.1, on the reverse strand, counting down.
AAACATGACGCGATCACCGGCCTTCATGTTAACATTCAATCCGGTGCGTCGAACAATGCCGGCGCCTTCAAGACCGAACCCATCTCCTGAAGATTCTAGAATTCCCATAGCACACAAAACGTCCTACGTATAAATCATCGGGGTTAGCCATATCCTTTCATCTTTTAGAATATGGTTTGGCTTACCTTGAAATTCAAGCCAGTCGCATATGTTTCAATCTCCACGTCATTTTCTTTCAGGACTTGAGACTCCTGGTGAGCCCATTCTAAAGCGGTCAGGCGGCCAGGCTTGCTGGTGCGAAGAGCGATCTTGTCATTTGGAGCTGGTAGCGATGATTCGTCCTGAACAGAGAAGCAATGAAATCTTCCAACGTGGACCGTATCTTTCACAATAGCGTATTCGAATTCGGGCTTGAATGTTTCATCTTCCTGGCGAGCCTGGAATTCCTCAAAGACATCAATGATTCTTTCTGTGGAGGAAATATTGACATTGTCGACCTCGCAGGTTGCAAAATCGATTAGCAGTTCAGAGCGAATTGTCCTGGCAATACCGGTTATCTGGCCAAACCTGGGGTCGTTGCATTGGATTTGCGAAAGGCCAGTCACCCAGAGAATGCCACAATTCTTCAGGTTATCCACCAATGTTTTGAATGATTCGAACCGCTGATTGTCGATCTCATCAAAGAAAGGACCTTCCTCATCAACTAAGGCAACAATATCCTGACCACTAGGCAATTTCAAGGGCAAATCCTGCAATCTGCAGTGGTGAACGGCATATCCCCGATTTTCCAGACCTTGTGTTATACAATTCACGGCTTCTGAGTCGGACAAAGTTAAGAGCGTAACACGCTTATCAGGGATGCTGTCAGCCATTGGTTTAGCCGCAATCATATTGTTTAGTTGATGTGGCTCCGCAGAGTCAGGAACCATGGCATGGGGGTGGAATCCAGCAGCCTGAAGCTCGCTTTTCCAGCGCTCAGTACTAACATATGGCTCGTCTGCTCGGTTATCAGTTTGACCAGCCCACCAGCCAGGTAGAACTCCCCAGACATAATTAGGCCATTTGCAAGTTGGTGTCAATTCATGGAGCAGCAGCCAGCCGTTGGGGTCTAGCATTTGCCTAATATTGCTCAGGCTCTCATGGAGAGACTTCGTGGCATGAATGACGTTTGTAGCCAAGATCAAGTCGTACTTACGACCATCAAACCCCTGCGTAGAGGGATCCTTGCTGATATCCAAGGCAACATATTCTATGTTTGGCTGCGTTCTGAATCGCTCTTTAGCCGCAACAAAAAAGCCGGGCGAGACATCAGTGTAGGTGTATTTGGAGTAGAGAGTTCTGTTTCCAGGTGTAGGTGTTAACATCTTCAGAATTTCAGCAGTAGATCCACCTGTTCCGGCACCAATTTCAAGAACCCGCAGATTGGGCTTGGTATGAGTTAAGTGCTTAAAGAACAGTGACTCATCACATTGTTCCATGGAGACATAGACATCGGTCAAAGTATCGTCTGAGAGGAGAAGGTCCAATGCTTCCATTTCACCTGTGAAGATCTTTTCAACATTTCTGAAGACTTTCTGCATGGCCACCATGCAAGCATAATCAGTCGCATCTTTTGATGTGCTGTGGATGATGTCTTTCACTCGCTGCTCAATGACAGCGTCTTCAAGAGATTCGAAATCTCGAACATCAACAGACTGTAAATGGCGGTCAATCCAAGACCGGTAGTTGTGCATATGGTCAATTGAAGTACTCAATCCCGCAATCACCCGTCTTGTGTGAATCATGCATAAATGAGTGAGCTCTGTCATTACAGGCATGGATCCACTACGATCAATGAGTGGCTTTATTAGATTCTTGGCATCCAAAAAGCCAATATGAGGACCCCATTCTGCGCGACAAGTGGTGTCACCAACTTCGTTGGAATCTTGCTGTCCATCAAGAACGGATAGTCTAATCCCAGAGCTGCGCAAGGCAATCTTGCCATGAGATGTGACACATTGCCCACTTCCAATGATGGAACCGTTCGGAGTGTAGCTTCCGGAAGCCCGGATCTGAACATTCTCATGGCAGCGGTAAATGCACATTTCTGCAATATTGGTGGGGACCATGGTCTTTATCGCTGGGTCATAGCCTTTCGACACAGCAACATAGAGCAACTGTAGTGACGCGTCTATCACAGTCGGATGCATATAATAATATCCCTCGTCGTCGGTGTCTTTGGCGGCCACATCCGAAACCGCATTCTGCGTAGTAGTGTCGGCCTGGACGATATCAAGTCGTTGGAACTCAGGGCCAAAGTTGAGACCTGCCTTGGCCATTGACTTGTAGCAATGACGGGCGTCGACTTTGCGCTTGAAATCAATATTCTTCTCCGCATTTTTGGCTTCTTCAATATGCGAACTCGCCTCGCCGGAGCAGTGCTTGGTCCAACCGGTTCCGTTGTGGGAAGCGATGGTAAATTCCCACCATTCGCTATCTAGAGAGTCCGTCAAGGGGACACGGCGCATTGCAGTCATTATTTCGACTGGCTGAGCTTCGTTCAACACAAGGGCGGTGCTAACGATGACCTTGCGCAACTTGAATGCCTCGTTGACCCCAGTGATCTGGCCTCCGGTGATTTTACCTCCAGTGATCTGACGCACGGCCTCACCGATCATCCCTACATATCCAGCGAACGGGAAGACAATATCCATACCAACCTTGTGATCCCGAATCCATGGTGCATTATCCAAGTGGAAGACATTCCGGAATAGAACATCGAGGCTCTCCACGACCCGAGTGCCCAAAAGATCGTGATGCCTATGCTCCCGGTGTCGCCACTCTTTACTCAGCCTAGATTCGTACCAAAATTTCTTTGAGTGGTCCCATGGGTATCTTGGGAGGTCTGGCAATGTCGTGCCGTCGGAAATGACCTTGTTCAACTTGAGCGGACAATTGAGTACATACAGCGCTCCAATCGCTGCCAAGAATGCTTCCAAATCGTTCTGGTTGCGGATAAAGGCTGACACATATGGAGAAGCAAAGTCGGTGACCTGAGTCTGAATTTCTCTCAAGGGGCCTGAGAGAGCCGAGTGGGGCCCAACCTCAAGGAACAACATCTTCTTCGCAACATTGTGATGGTTGATAATAGATGAAACTGCGGAGTAGAAAAGCACCGGAGACTCCAAGTTCTTTTGCCAGTATTTGGGACCTAGGCTTGAGCCTTGGGTAAGGATCTTATTTTCAACGGTGCTGAAAAACAACTTTGTGGACTCTTTGGCAGAAACTCTGTTTTCAATCAGCGAATAATACTCGTTGCCAATATCCTTCATATGGTGAGAATGATAAGCTTTATCGACCTTCAGCAGTCTTGCGAGAATATCAGGGTGGGCCTCTTTGATCCTGGTAACAACCATTTGAACTGCTTCGGAGTCACCGGAAATAGTAACACTTCTTGGTGAATTCTCACAAGCAATGACTACTCCTACTCCAGGCTGCAGATATTCTTGGACATCTTCAGATCTCATTCCAATGGCCGCCATGGCTCCAGATTTTGCCTGCTTTGTGACTTGGCCACGGTAAAATGCAATTTCAATGGCCTCATTGGCCGTAATCGCGCCAGCAGCATATGCAGCGGCCACCTCACCACTAGAGTGGCCTACAACAGCCGCAGGCTCCACTCCAATAGAGGCGAAAGTGTCGACTAGAGCTATTTGAATTGCCGTGCAGAGAGGTTGAGACAATTCAGCGGAACTAAGTCTGCTAGCATCAGGTAGCCTCTGGAGCTCTTCTTCGATACACCATTCCGGGGAATGCTTTAGTGTTCGTAGATGTTCATCGAGTGACTGGATGCTCTTTTTGAACACAGGATACGCGCTGCTTTGGAGCATACACTGACCCATCTGTGGCCATTGAGCACCTTGGCCGGTGAATACCATAATGATACTAGGTACCCCCTCGGTTTTTGATGCTGAGAGTGCTGAAGTTGTGACAGTGGCAAGAAGACTTGCCACAGCAAATGCACGATGCGGCAAATGCTCTCTTCTATTGGCTAGGGTGAATGCTAAATCACGAACTCGGCCTGGATTGTTCAGAGCAAAGGATTTGTAAGCCTCAGTCATCGTTTTCAGCGAGTCAGCGCTGTTCGCCGAGTAGACCAGCAGTTGTGGGGACGTGAGAGGCCGCTTCGGGGCTGGGGAGATGATCCCAAAACTTTTAGCCGAGTCCAGGATGACATGAGCATTGGTACCAGTGATACCAAAGCTGTTCACGCTGATACGTTCGCTCCGAGACTCGGGCCATGGCATTGGCTCTGTGGGAACGGAGAGTCCAGAGTCCCATGGAATGTTTGGATTGGGCTTGTTGAATTTGATATTCGGAGGAATGATAGATTTCTCCAGAGCGAGTACCGATTTAATCAGTGATGTTAAGCCCGAAGCTCCTTCGGAGTGACCAAGATTGGGTTTGACTGAGCCGATTTGGATCCCACCAGGACCAAAAACACGGCCTATAGCCTTGGTCTCAATGGGATCACCAACAGCTGTACCTGTGCCATGACACTCGAAGAACCCAGTCTGGGAATAATCTGATATGCCCGCCACTTCATAGGCACGTCTGATCATGGCCTCATGGGCAATGTCATTGGGAGAGTATATACCAGCACCAGAACCCTTTCCATCGTTGTTTGACGCAGTTGCTCGAATGACAGCTCGTACTGGGTTTCCATCCCTAATGGCGTCGGCTAGAGGTTTTATGAAAACAGCAGATACTGCTTCTGCTCGGCCATAACCATTGGCGTCGGCGGAAAATGACTTACAAGAGCCATCAGGTGATAAGACGCCTTGCTCCGTCATAGCAATAGTCATCTCCGGGCTCAATATCAAGTTGGCTCCGCCGACAATAGCTCCCTCACAATCACCCCTAGATATTGCCAGACACGCTTCATGCAATGCAACCATGGATGCGGAACAAGCAGTGCGTATTACCATGCTGTTTTTTTTTAAGAGTTAGTTGCAGGAGAGGTACAAGAGAGGCACCAAATAACTAACCTTGGCCCTATCAGATCCATCTCATGAGAGACACGATTCGCTAAAACAAAATCCCCGTATCCTGTCACACGGTACAAGCCATGCTGTTGGCTCTCTTTGGCAAATATGCCATTCCAATCTTCGCCAAAGCTACCCATATAACAGCCAATTGGTCTTCCTTTCCAGTTGGTTTCACCGGCATCCTCCATGCATTCTCTTGCAACTTCTAGCATTAGCCGTTGGTGTGGGTCCGCTCGCTCAACCTCTACCTTATTCATGGAGAAGAATGACGTATCTATGGAAGCTAGATCGTCATCAAGGAAGTACCCATACTCAGTCTTGACACTGCCTGGTTTTGCCGTCTTGGAGTAGTATGCAGAAGCATTGTATCTTGATTCCGGTACTGGGCTGCGGGCGTCACCCTTGGCAATCAAGAAGTCCCATAACTGTTGTGGTGAACTCAGGCCTCCGGGGAGACGTACCGACATACCACAGATGGCGATCGGATCCGGGGTTTCAACTTTTAGTACATGATTTCCATCGACAGAAACTCCCTCGTCGCTGATCTCGGCAGGTGTATTAGCTTGAGACTTTTCAGTCAAGTTACTATCACACTCATCGATTGTGCGAATCTCAGCATTGAAATTTTCCATAGTCGCCGAGGTGTACTCATTCGAATCTTGAGTGGCAGCTTTCAAGGTCATTGTTATGGCCAAGTGGAGTGGTGATCTCTTGGAAAAGAATTTATTTTTATTTAATTGAGTACTGAGTCAGAGTGAGAGATCTTAGAAACTCAGGAAAGTAGCGAGATGGAGAATCATAAATAGAGAGTTACTTGACACGTCCCACTTTTGTCGTATATGCAGGTCAGATTGACACATAGGAGGGCTCGGGCCATCAACCATTCTCTGTTCATAGTTCACGCCAAGGCTATGAGCCTTGCTATGCATATGGCAAAGATCAGCATATAAGGCTGTGAAACAAATAGACGGAATGGAGTTTTCCATCAATGATATTGTAGTTTGGGGAACACTGCTTTACAAATTAAGGTTGACCGAGAGTTTTCAATGGACTTGGCACATGCAGGTGCCTAAAATTCAATTCGTGATCAGTTAGATTTGGTTTGCCATTCCAAATAGCTTGTATTAGTTGCAACAGTATATGCCAGATATCATGTACAGCCCTTAGCAATGTCCAGAGATAGTGTTTAACACTGTATGTTTGCTTTTCCATGTACGCTGTGGCTGCTTTTAGTGTTACACTGATAAGCGACTAGTAGCTGACCAAGGAGCTTTTTAATTGAACACCACAGAATTGATTGAACACCCTCACTAACCGCATTCAAAGTAGCGCAGTATTCGAAATTCAGAGAGTAATATTATTGAGTACATACCCAAGTACTTTCTTGCTCACATTACTCTATAGACTACGCTGGAATGTGAAGGTGATTAGAGAGTGATACCCGTTAAGCTACCTTTTATTACTTATATTATGACTCTAATGAATCATTATCTCGCATATTGACGTGAAACAAGCGAGGTGATGCAATGTACTTTAATACTTGAGATAGCGGTTTTTCTGAATTACAATTACTGCACCATACCGGATACAGAGATAGAGTGGTGCACAACTAATTCTGTCATCGCGCTCCCTGACCAATTTTCTGAGCTGGTTTCTGATTGGCAATGATACGGGTAGGCTATCCACGTTCTCGTTATTGATACTAATGGGCTTTGCAGCTAACAGGCATTCGGAGCCACTAGTGGCTCTTCGGGGTGGATGGGCCTGTGGTAATCCTAGGCGATTGGAGACGCGAAAATCGACGCCCCCATGAATGGAGATCTATCATGTTGTACGACTTACAGATAAGAATGAGAGATACAGATTCCAGGAATGTGGCGAATTGCGCACGAACCATCGAGATCGATCTTCGCTTGGCCTCCGATGGGATCGGCGTGTAACCATCTGCACCGGCTAGATAAGTGACCGGAGCGGTGAGCTCAATCTACAATATCCCAGATGACGTTATAAATCTCGGGTCCAAGAGAGTGTGTGCGACAATGTTTAGGGACTAGCCCGGTCATTGGCCCAGGGTCGTTTTATCAGACATGAGAGTGAAATCTATTATTTGATATACAGGATGCTAGTGCGAGAAAATTATCCAAAAATTACCTCCAGAATGCTGTGACCGTATTGTATAATTCTCAACGTGATACCGCATGGCACAAAATCATACAATGAAACCATTGTCAAGCCAGTGTTTCATGACCAGTTTGCCTTCGTTGAAACTGTCCTTTTGAATTCGAACAATAATAGCTGCATGGGTGTGTCGGTGTTTGTGAATATAAACGGGATATTTCCGGAATCCCACATCATTCAAAGAATCAATAATGTCGAATTGGTCAGGCGTTAGAGCAAGCTTCGGAAATTTGGGTACTGTGTGGCCAATAGGTGGAGATTGGGAATCTGCCGAGTGGTCTGGATTAAACCCAGTCGGCTTCGATCCCCTCCCTGTGGTCTTCTCAAAAGAGTCAGAAGCTTCGACATCAGAGCCTGAGAGATAGGCAGGCTCTTCGCGAGCATTGGCATTCTCAAAGACTTCGTCCATAACTTGTTGCATATCCCGCACCAGTAGGGGTACCTTGTACTTCCCAAACAGTGCACCATTCTTGCCCTCCACATGCAGGCGAATTCTTTTCTGGCTGCGGAACGTTTGTATCGCAGCATTGATGCAGAATAATGTGGAAGCGGGAGGAAGCAACAGCAGAAGAAGCAGGTAAAAAGGCATGTTTTGTACGAAATCTTTGGCCTGTTTCCACGTTTCGGATGTACAATCCTCAGTTTCCTTGGGTGTGAGCGGCAGCAAGAACTCATCAGGATCAACGATCACTTGCTCGTAACCTTCGACGTAATTGATATTTATCTTTTCGAGGTCCCGGAAGGGATTCGTTTTCGTAAACAAAGTTGTGTACAATGCCGTGGTGCGATCATTCACAACATTGCCGTACACACTCCGGTTTTGAAACCTCTTCAATCCCTGGATAAAAATGCTCTCTGGGTCGGCCAGGATGCTAAGCAGGGGCCGCCCGGTGTCGCGGAACGAATCGACCATGAACAATTGCTGGCCCGATATAGAAACCAGTCGTGGTCCCAATCCATTCCATATTTGTCCTCTTACACCCTTGAGGGGAGTTCTCACACCGATATGTGGTGAGGCAAATGTTGTGAAGTTCATGGGTTCCACTTTATCCAGCCATCCGTGGGCTTGAAGTAGCCCAATAGCATATCGAGCAACCAGACCTCCCAGAGAGTAGCCAACAACGCTGATTTTTGTAATCTTCTGCCCTTTGCTTTCCAATTTTTCAAGGGTGTCTTCGATCTCATGCACCACGCGTTCGCCACCCACCTCGATTCCATCGTAGGTGAAGTTGCCGCTGTTTCCTTCTGGGCAAAGAATGTGGAGATGGTCTTCGCCATATTTCTCCTTAAGCGCCGCTACCATATAGTCAAGGTGCGATGGCTTACCCCAGAGGCTACACGAAGGGCGGATTAGCTTGCCTCCCGACGTCATCTGGAACCAGGGGACTAAACATACCCATGCACCAAGACACAGAGATGGTCGGCTTTGTTTGAAGCCCCAGTGTCGGACATTTCTGCAATATGTGACTGACTTATTTGTGAAAGTAAAATTAAATCAGGAGGCCAGGCTGACGAGATAAAAGGTCACTCAGCCACTCTGCTGATCGGAGTTAAGGCTGACTGACAAGCTTCCATCCGATAAGCCCGGTGATAAGATCGACCTTCCATATTGTCGCCTGGATCTTCAGGTGTCTGGTTTGGCTTGGTTTGCATTCCCATCTTCAACATTTAATCAACTCTGGCCTTGATCTCTCCTACACCATTTGATTACACGTAACTCTGCTGATTATTCATGGTGGCGTACTTCTCTTGAACGTCATCCGACAGGAAGGAGATCTAATTATTTCATCGGATTTCCCCGTGTTATCTCACGAACAATCGGTGATGCTCATAATTGCATCCCGAGGTCTATGAATTGCACGCCATAAAAGGTGGAAGGTTGTATGCTTTTCTGCGCCCTACACCGACCCCAGCATAGCTTACGAAGCTTCATTCTGTTCTCAAATGTTTACTATGCTCCCTTGATCCTGTCCTTCGGATCGACGCGTCATTACACGAGCAACAAGTCGTCTCATACTTAGAGAGTCTAGCCGAGGACTCTTCAACCGACAATGTTCACAACTTTGGGTTTATTTGACGGCATTCCCTGCCCTCAGGGTACGCAATGCTTGCTTGTAACCTGTCTGTTCTCGCATAAGACCCAGACTTTCAAGCCGCCTACGGCTGAAAAACGTGCATTTAGCTCAGTTGACAGCGAGCGTACTTCCAAGAGGCTTAAGGTTGAAAACACTACCCTATCATCAGACTCGAAATCAATCCCATCTACTCATGTTCAAGTTCAAGAGCGTTCAACACATCCGCCAGTGGCCGCGACTGGGCTAAAGCAAGATTCACAAAGCGCCAGCTCGGGCGTTTCCAAGCTGTCATCGGTTTCTCGGAAAGTCTCTCCTCCGCCAAAACGCGCAGAGTCTAAAGCTACAAGCCAAGGAACTGGACTCAAGGCTGCGACGACTTCTTCAGAGCGTGCATCTTCACAGCTTCCTCCTCGAAAGGTGCCAAAAGAAAGCCTCAATCCTCGAATGCTTCCCAAGGCCCCAGCCAATCATGCCGTTCGGACAGCCATCCTGACCAAGCTACATTCTGGAATGTGTGCACTCAATGAGAAACTTGCCAAGGACAAGGACACTTCAAACAAATGCTTTGTCCTTAACAAAGATGAGCTTGTGACAATGGCCCTGGACGAAGAGGAAAAGGTAGCCAGGGACAACCCTGGGGTTTACTCCAATGTCATAAAGCTTCGGATAGTAAAATTGACGAAGATGGCGATGGAAGAATGGACAAAAGAGGTGATGGCTCATCTCAATTCTCGGTACTACAAAATTCAGCCCCTTGAGCCAAATACTCAAAATCTACCAAAGCCTATCAACACAGGCCTGTCACCGAAGGAAGAGACTGCCCTTGCAGTTGCACTTGTTACGCCAGTGGTTGGCCTTGAAGAATTTGGCTATGTCACCAAAGCACCTACTGCAGCAGAGATTGAGACAGCGAGGAAAGGGGTCGTCGAGTCTAAGGGCTGGGAAAAGTGTGATCGGTGTGGTGGACGCTTTCAGGTCTTCCCTGGGCGCCACGAGGATGGAGCATTGGCCAGCGGCGGTGAATGTACCTATCACCCAGCCCGACCTATGTATCCGCCGCGCAAAAAAACGGACAATGTCACCGGCGCCCAGGAAGCTTACTTTCCATGCTGCACTGAATCTATGGGCGCTTCGTCAGGCTGCACCAAAGCTAAAACCCATGTGTTCAAAGTATCAGAGGTCAAGCGCCTTGCAACCATCCTCCAGTTCGAAGAAACCCCAGCACAGCCCGATAAAGGGCCCCTGGACCCTGTTTCTTTTGACTGCGAAATGGGTTACACAACTTTGGGCTTAGAGCTCATTCGTCTGACAGCTGTCAGCTGGCCGCAGGGTCGTGATATTTTGGACGTTCTAGTCAAGCCTATGGGCGAGGTGCTAGACCTCAACTCACGTTATTCAGGTGTCTTCCCTGAACACTATGCAACTGCCGTTCCTTATGGCACCTCAACTACCGTTCAAGAGCAGAACGGTAAAGACACCAAGCCACTGCAGATTGTCGATTCTCCTGCTGCAGCGCGATCCCTTCTTTTCAGTTTCCTACAGCCCGATACACCATTGATTGGCCATGCAATCGATAACGATCTTAATGTTTGCCGAATTATTCATCCCGTTATAATTGATACCGTGCTTCTGTACCCCCACCCAAGAGGCCGTCTACCCAGTCGCATGAGTCTCAAAACACTGGCACAAAGGCATCTCGACCGAGACATTCAAATGGGAGGAGACAAGGGTCACGACTCCAAGGAAGATTCGATTGCCACGGGTGACTTGGTGCGAGTGAAGGCAGGTGTGATATGGAAGCGATTGGAGGCGAAAGGGTGGAAGTTTCAAAATGGTAACTTAATTGCACCTCCTGGTGAAGACGTCCAGAATGTAAGAGAGGCAGCACAGGGAACTGGCGGTCCCCAGAGATAGAACCCAAGCATCATATAGCATAGTCTCTACTGCGATTTAGCCAATGATACCACATGACGACCATCGATCCATCTTTCAAACTTCGGTGATATGTCCAGTGGATATGTCCAACACTCTGTCTTATGATATACTAGCGATAAAGCAATCTACGATTTCTGTAACGAAACATTCTACAACAATTCAAAATTGTGTGAAGGGTATAAACTTTTTTGATTTCATAGCGCATTTAAGTGCTAATCTACCCTCACAAATCCACGACCCAACTTTCCATGGCTCTCACACTTTTGTCCGGCAAAAATCCCAAGCCAAAAAGGAATGCACATATACCAGTTCGAATCGATCGACAATGAGGTCAAGAGTCAGTAGAGAGAGGGAGAATTTACTCCTCATCCTCCTCAGCCTCGTCGTTGACGACGTTGTAGAAGCGGAGCTCGTAGACACCCTTGGAGGTGGAGACGACACGGAGCCAGTCACGGAGCTGCTGCTTCTTGAGGTACTTCTTGGTCCTATAAACGAGAAAAGACACGGTCAGTGGAAGGGTCCCAGTGTATCATCGAGAATGGGCGCAATAATCAACGTACAGGTACTTGAGGTAGCGACCGGAGAAGGGGATGTGAGCAACAACCTCGACCTTGCCGTCACCAATGGAGTTGATAACGACGTTCTCGCCAAGGTTGCCGACACGGCCCTCGACCTTGATGCGGTCGTGGAGGAACTTCTCGAAGGCAGAGACATCGAAGATCTTGTCGCTAGCGGGCTGCGAAGCGTTGATGATGAACTGTGAAACGATTTGTTAGTTCCTCGGGCTCCGAAACATCCAATTGAATTGGATACAAGTTTTTTGTAAGTTGCAGTAACATACCTTCTGGGTGGTCTTCTGGGCCTTGCGACCACGGGCCTATTTACCGGAAAAGAACTTGAATTAGCCTACTGCTCCCAACATGTCGAGTCCCCAGTGGCAGTCGCAGCAGATCATGTCCACGCAATTTGTGACCAGCCGAATAGATATTTCAATATTCGGCCGCCGTCATATTGGGTGGTGCATGGTCTGCCACAGACATAGCCGGTGGGGAGGAACAGCAAAGCGTTCACGGGGTGTCTTTCAACGTACAGCAGCAACGGGAGCCATTGTGAATAGATGGGAGGGGATGGGGACGGAAAAGGGTAAGGTCGCAAAGAAGTGAATATCCTGCGCCGGCGAGAGGGATGGTCGGAAGAAGATCTGTCGTTCGTGGTGGAGCCCTTAATCGAACTTGCGAAAAAATCCCAAAATTGCCCACCCGTGGGCTACGCTTAGCCTGTTTAGGTGTGATTAGGGTTGGGGCTTATCAGTGAATCACGTGGCGGTTGACCACCGGTGAGATGTGGCAGTAATCGGTATCTATCATGTGATGTATGACTCATGGTGGCCCGCTTTTATACTTGTCTCTGATTGGTTGAAATACGCGAGGCGAGCACTAGCTCCGTTTCCCAAAGGTATAAATATCTCCTCCCGCTCTCCCCCATTTCCTCTTTTCTTTTTTCTTTTCCAGCTCTCTTTGCCAATTGGCTTAGATCAAGTGTAGTATCTGTTCTTTTCAGTTTAATCTCTGAAAGTTTCCTACGGGAAACACATTGATTATTCTCATTTTTGGATCTCGTGACCAACCTCTGTGCTTGCGCACGTTGGTCGCACAGTGTCATCGGGCTTACACTACCCCCGATCGACGCGAACTCACTTTTTCATCAACTGCATCGGCTTGCCCGGTCGCTTGGAGAAGAAGCTACTATATGTTACCTGTAGTCAGTGTATCCACAAAAGTTTTTAGTTTACGTTCCATGAATCGGTAGCACTGTCTTTCCACTAAGTTAAACTGTGGCTTGGACCCTATTGTTGCCATGTTCTCCGTAAACAATCCCCACATCTGGCCGATGCGGTGAAGTCTTCTCGAGTCCTGTCTCTGCCTGAATGATCGGCTGTTTCCCGACGCTACTTGGTTATGATCCACACAGCCTCCAAAATGTCATGCAGGCACCCGTCTGGAGGTCTACACTTGTGTTCAAGTGAAATAAATTTCCGTCTACGTAGATAGTTTATAGGCTACCACAGAAGTTTATGGAAGTATTTTTTTCATTCAATCGTGGCGTTTATCTCCATGATTCCATTCCTCATTCCCAAAAATCGCCAAGTATTTGTTGTGGGTCATTCGGATAGTTGCTGTTTACCAGCGGCCACTCTGCTCCATGCGGCTCTCGTAGGCCTGCTTGGCATGGTGCTTAGCCTTCTCACGGTCAATGAAGTCAAGACCCTTGGTCTCAACCTCACGGTCAATGAAGGCACCGGCAATACCAGCCATGATCTCCTTGGCCTTGGCGTGGTTGTCAATCTTGCCTGTAAATGATGTCAGTCCATGAGCCTTGCTTGGGACGTGAATTGGATCATTTACCCTCGCGAGCCTCGTGCTCCTCGTAGGCCTTCATGGCCTCGTAGGCAGCAGCACCGCCAATGAGCTCGTGGGACCACTGGGCCTCGTGAGGGCGGTTGGTCACCTCCTCGTGGCTGCGGGCCTCGTGGCTGTCGTCTGTGATAGGGAAGATTGTTAGGCTTTGGTAATCTTTCAATTTGAAAAGGAATGTTTTGTGGTACTCACCGTCAAACCAACCCATTTTGATAGATGTTATGTGATGTAGAAGGGTAGAGAAGTGTGTTGTGGAGGACAAAGAGAGGGTAGAGAAAGAGAGGGACGCAAGCCTTATAACCCCTCCTCAGCCCCGCGCCACCCTTGTGAAACTACCAGGGCCAAGAGGAGCTTTCCAGCGATTCGTGCCAGATTTGCTAAGCTTAGCGAGCTTTAGCTTTGGGTCTCGTCTTGCATTCAGAATGGTGCATCGAATAGTACGTACTCACTATGCCTGTTTGAGCTAGTGGGGACCACCAGATCGAGTATGTGATTGGAACGGCATTTCCTTTTCCGCCGAGGTCCCAATATTACCCAATATTCTGGCGCCTTCTGAGGCTTAGACTCCCTTGGCTGACTCGACACGTGTAGAGTAGATGATTTGTTGAGATGGTGTCTAGCACCACCCGCCGGCTGGAAGCGGAAGACGAGACAAAGGTCCCAATGAGGAGTATTGCCTGATGCTACGAGTACAGAGATGCATGCTTATGCACATGTGTGCTGTCTTAGTACATGTATGTACTCTATACCATAGCTCTACATGTAGACTGCAGCTGACTATTATGCGTAGGCTCCACCTACAAATGGATCAAGGTTCAGAAAAAATCGGATTAAATAGCCGCTGCTCAGCAATGAAGTAGGATGAAGCCACCGCTTCTTTGTTGGGCTTCGTTCATGAATGCTACTTCTAAGATTGGGGATGACCACAGGGCCGCGTGGGAGAATTCATCGTGAGGGCTCTTTGGAAAGCTAGATAGAACCTTGTTTAGTATGTTTGTTGAAGCAAGCACTTATAAACTCCAATGGCACCTTCTCGGTACTGAGGCTTCCAAGTCTTTCATTCAAACCTGCATTGAGCACTGCAAATTAAGCATCTTGGAACTTATTCTCCGGGGTGGGGGAAACATATTTTAGGTGGGCGCTAAGAAGACATACAAGTTAGAAAATGACATACACTGGTCAATTAGCTTATTCATTTCACTCCCAAGGCTTTTACCAAAACCCATCAGAAATCCCCGAAGCCAAAAACAAAACATTCAAAACAAACCTAAACTGACCCATGTAATCTTTTGGAACCGTGGAACGTTTGGTTGCTGGAGGTACTCGTGATTTAGAGTCGATCGGTCACCTGACCCTATCGCGGGGTGCCAGCGATAAGCTCCAGCTTCTCCAATTTTCACCCTGCGCATCATCCCTCAAGAAAACATCGTCATGGGTTCCATTGTACTGCCTCACCTGCGGTCAGCCTGGCACGTAGACCAAGCTATCCTCTCCGAGGAAGAACGCCTTGTCGTCATCCGGTTTGGTCGCGATCACGATCCCGACTGTAAGTTCCCTCCACTCCTCCTCGAGGTGGCGACACTAATAACTCCTTCCACTAGGCATTCGTCAGGATGAAGTCCTTTACAAGATCGCCGAGCGAGTAAAGAGTACGTCTATTCATCCCTTCCGCAAGAATTACGCTTTCTAACACTAGCGCCCCATTAGACTTCGCTGTCATTTACCTCTGCGATCTCGACGAGGTCCCCGACTTCAGTACCATGTACGAGCTCTACGACCCGATGACTATCATGTACTTCTATCGCAATAAACACATGATGTGTGATTTCGGAACGGGTAACAACAACAAATTGAACTGGGTCCTGGAGGACAAGCAGGAGTTGATCGACATCATTGAGACCATCTACAAGGGCGCTAAGAAGGGTCGCGGTTTGGTCGTTAGCCCCAAGGGTATGTTCCTCAAGCGCTTTTTCAACACTGTGGAGCTCGGGCACATGCTGACAATTATGCAGATTACTCGACGAGATACCGATACTAGACAAGGCCTGTTCAGAATAATGGCGGCTTCCGGTGGTGTGTGCTGAATGGCGCCACCATTCATGACATTTACGATTACGATCGCTAGAAATAAAAGGGGGGCTGGAAGGAAGATCACCTTGGGCATATATGGGAAGTTTGATGTGGAAGCTATGTTGTGGCTGTCATACTGGTAAAACCCAAGTGAGCTCGCGATGAGAGTCTTGCCCAAGAAACCCATAATACATCTATCGAAAATTATGAAAAATAGTAGGACTCAATAAGACAGAAATTCTCTTCATAATATCTAGCACCATAAATAAGCAGTAGTGATCTGAATCACTTCAAGCGACACCCAACCGTGTCACGTACCACACAAGATAGCGATAGCTTAATAGAAGAGAGAGGAAATAAATAGCAAAATGGTTAACTAAAGCTCATTCCTATTTCAAATTCCCAATTAAATTGCAGGTTTAGTGTGATCCCAAATCTAAGATTTTGACGTAATTCGCCCAACTCCCACCACCAACCGCCTACCGCAACACCTTGAACTCTCACCTCTCCACATCAGCATTCACCCTAACGACAAAATGATTGACCAACGTATTTTCGAGGATCTCCAGACAAAGATCGACGAGGAGACTACTGTCCGCGACGTGAGTCACCCAAGCACCCGCGCAGTCCGCGTATAGCGAAATTCTTCGCGTGCCAAGCCCAAGCCCAAGCTCGCGGCGCGCACAATATCCGGCTACCAGAGCTGACGGTGGACGTACAGGAATTACACGATATTGTCCAGACACTTGCACGGAAAGGTAACTTCACTTCAAAGCTGATTTGAAGGCTGAAGCTTTCAGTTCTGGATATGACTAGTCCCGTTGTCGGGATTGCAAAATTGTTCGAAGACTGATGCTGTTCTGTAGGACGTTCTACACAGGCTATTCTCTCAAGGGCACACTCTACCCCGACTGATCAGAGTATGTATTCCTATTTTGGTGAATCCATGTAGTTTTTGACACTGTTTGCTATCACGCATTGTTGTCTGTCGGCAGAGACACTGCATGATAGTTTTAATCTTCTTGGCTTCGCGTCTATGCATTGACTAACTTAAGAAACAGTCAAATCTGTCCTCGATGATGCGACTGTGGCAATCATTGCTCAGAAGCAAGATGTTGCCCGCCTGAAGGCTGTGGCTGACAAGCACCCATTCTACAAGTACAACAACGTCTGGTCGCGGGAACTGCAGAACCTGGTACGTTTTGCAACTTGATTTCATGCTTCGGGTATGATGAACCTGAACCATAGAGCTAAAAATTGCGACTAGGTTTCTTCCATTGAGCTGTGTGCTTGGCTTGGTGGGCTCCAGGAGCACAATGGTCCTGACTCTACCTCGTTCATGACTGTTGAGGATGTCGGAAAGTTTCTGGAGGGTAAGTGGAATGCCTGACTGACGTCGATACTGGAGAAAGAAAGCGAATAACTGAGACTGACGTAAAACAACTGCAGTTCCTGTTAACCTGAAAGAGCAAGATGCCTTCCACCTGACCATCGAGGAGTATCTCCTGGCGCTGATCTCCATGGTTGAAGAACTGGTACGAATGCAACTTTTGTTTATCTCGAAAGTCAGTGTATTTACTAACTTGGACTTAGTCTCGTTTGGCCGTCAACTCTGTTACCCTAGGTGACTACGAACGGCCCACGCAGATCTGCAACTTCATCAAGGAGCTTTTCGCTGGGTTCCAGCTGCTGAACCTGAAGAATGACATCCTTCGTAAGCGAAGCGATGGAATCAAGTATAGCGTGAGTTAATGCTTATTCCATAACTGATTACGGTCATACTGACGTGTCTACGATGTATAGGTCAAGAAGGTTGAAGACGTTGTGTACGATCTTTCGTTGCGCAACCTCATTCCTAAGGGTAGCGCTGCATGATCATTTTATGACCAATATATTCCGAAGGGCTGGTGAAAAAGTTTCCATACCATTGAAATTTGATGAGCAGACGAATGGATTTGGGGAGAAGCATATTTGAAACATTGATAACGTTTTGATAGCAATCTCCTTACTGTATATGACCTCTACTCGTATATGATCAAAGTTCTTTCCTAGTGGTATGAGAAAGGTCGGATATAAATTGATTTGAGAACATGTAAAATGTATAGATGGTCATATTTCGTACAGATATTACCTAAACAATAGTAAACAATAGATATTCATACATATCAAGGTATAAGAAAATGGTATCAAAACAGCCTCATCCCAAAGAAGAGAAAGACCTCCAGGCTCGCACCAACATAGTAAGCTCGATCACTCAGCAGCCTTCTTAGACGAAGCAAGAGTGCCGGCCTTCTTAGCCTTCTCGATCTCCTGCTCAATAGTCTCCTGCAAACCCTCGGGCTTAGTCAAAGATGAGTACCGAGAAACGACCTTTCCATCAGCACTAACAAGGAACTTCTCGAAGTTCCACTTGATGCGCTTCAGACCCATGACACCGGGCTGCTGCTCCTTGAGCCAGGTGTACAGAGGTGCGGCATCGTTGCCGTTGACGTCCAGTTTGCCGAGCACGGGGAAGGTGACACCGTAGTTCAGCTGGCAGAAGGACTGAATCTCGTCGTTGGAGCCGGGATCTTGGCTACCGAACTGGTTGCAGGGGAAACCGATGATAGTGAAGTCGTCGGGGTATTTGGCCTTGAGGGTCTGGTAGAGCTTCTCCAGGCCCTCGAACTGCGGGGTGAAACCGCACTTGGAGGCGGTGTTCACAACAAGGACGACCTTGCCTTCGAGGGAGCTGAGGGGGAAAGTCTGGCCACGCTCTATTGGGAAGATGTTAGTGACTGGATTCTTTCTTGTGCGGCGCTTGTGCAAACGGGGGGTTCAAGGTTTCCTCGAATGCGCTGGTTTGTCGCAAGAACCCTGAGATGGAGGGGAGAGGGGTAGTGGGAATGAAATTTGCGGCACGTACTGTCAACGGGCTCAAACTCGAAGAAGGAGGTCGCGGAAGCCATTGTTCTGAAAGTGGAGAGGGGTGGTGTGAAAATTAGAGGTTGGAGATGAAGCTGCCGAGGGTTGTAGCTTTTTTGGAGAAGGTTCCTTGATGACGTCGTAGAGTAAAAACGGCCGTGGGAGGTGCGGGGAGGGAGCCAAGACTTTATACCGCGAGGGACGGCGCGCAGGTAGTGCTTTTGTATTAATTGCATCGAGTAGAAACCGAGGCTTTGAGTCAGTGATATTACCAATGATCACAGGTCCAGACACGGACGGTCGAGGGGCCGCCGGGCCTCTGCACACCCGAGCCGATCCTATTAAACCCAAGCGATTTGATTGGTTGATCTATGAACCGTTTTTTACGTTTCCGATTCTGCAGCTTCTTTTTCCTTCTTCTATTGATTCTAGGATCCACTTTGAATCCGCTATGGCATATTATTAAACTTATCCGGTCTAGCTCTGCACAATTATGGGTACGAATCACCGGAAAGGAGACATAAATTCGTGTTCAGTGCATTTCGTGGCGGGAGAGGTTCTGCTTAGAAGAGCGGGACGGTCTCGATTCCATCCCAAATTAGAATGCGCCCGTGCCAAGAACGCAAATACAAATACTTGCTCGCGCAATTTAGGCCCCGATGGAGCTCATTTCCCGGTGCTATGTAAGACTGCATTTTCATGTTGCCCTGGTCTGAACAGTATGCTGCATTGCCTGATCAAATTCATCGCAAGAACCTGAAAACGGGTGGTGAGATTGGGTTGCCCAGTCATTGTAAAGCAGAATCCCCGCAGTTTGTACCCTGTACCTGTGGCCTGTTCATTTTTGTAAGGATCTAGGGACACTGGCTTTATCAGCAGCGTCCTGGTCCCATCATGGACGGTGGTGCATATAGAGAAAGCACCATGCGCCCTGTGGCTGTTACACTGCCGAGTAGCTCTGCCGACCTGATAGACCTGCCCAAAGGTACATAGATATACCCCGCGATCTGAGCTTCGTTATCCAAGAGCCATAGTTTGTGCTCAAATTCATCCTTCAAATTCGGCTTCGAGCACATCGACGTCCAACTCGGCCATCGCGCCTAAGATAACACCCATACTCTCCATGAATCCATTGACGGCGACTCGTAGCATGCGGTTCGTAGTGGCATAGTAATTGACCTGCAGGACGGTCTTCGACTCATCCGAGTCATCTGAGTTGGGGTCTTGCTTCAACTTCTTTTCTTGGGGCTCGGTCGCTGTGTCGGGGGTGGGGGTGGTGAGGGTCAAAGTGCGTCGCACAAATGCTGACAACTCAGGGTCGACATCGAGCGTTTGCAGGGCAGACGAGGCAAGGCGTTGGGTTGGCAGTGGAATTGAGATTTCCCTGTCGTTTGGGTTAGTACATGGTTCGGCTGGAAAGGACATGGCGCGTGGGTTGTCAATTTGGTGGTGGGGAGGTGGGGGAGACCGTACAATGAGTAGGGGAATTCGGATTTTGGCGGTGGTGCAGTGGCAGCCATGATTGAAGTGTAAGGGAGTCCAATTGACGGTGAACTGGACGCGGAAAAGACTAATTATGGCAACGACCCAATTGTGACGTGGTATGGCCTGGAAGAATCAACTGCTGTGTGCACTTGAATATATGTCGGGTGAGTCCGAGGGCCAAGGGGTGACTCAGCATCTCCACTACGAATAACTATGAAAACATGCGTCTTTATTATGCATGGATACGACGAATATCTGGGAAAGGATACGGCTCAGTTGAAAAAGTAAAAACAAAAAATATTTGAGATAGTGTATGGAATTCAGTAAATCTAAATAGGGAATTTTCTCATAGGAAGCTAATTCCAAGAGGTATGATTGCGAACAAAGTCATCAAAAATATAGAAACGCACTCATGATGTATAGTACAATAATTGGTCAAGTATAAACCCGAGGTATTTCAGGTAGGAAAGAAGTGAAGACAAGAAGAACAGTATCACGCCGACTGAGCAAAGTCGTGACACCTGGAATGCTTACCGACAACCAATAAGAGTTGATCGCGGTTGCAAGATCGTCTAAGCGGTGTAAAGGTAGCCAACGACGAGCTGCAACTCAGCAGGGAGAGAAGAGATCTGACTGGGGAGGATTCCACCAGTAGCAAGAGCAGCCTGGAGGCCGCCGAGGGCACCAATGAGGCCAGAGGGGTCTACATAGAATGGTTAACGAGTTCCAATCTGGAGAGGGGAATCTGTAAACATACTGCCGCTCAGCATGGCAAGGTCGTTCTGGACGGAGGCCTTCACAATGTTACCAGCGCCTGGGAGCTGACGCTTAGCTGCGGACTCTGTTAGTATCAAGTCCTCCGTTCTAAGAAAATGGATCATGAAATGGAACTTACCAGGAACGGCTCCAGCAACTGTACTCTCAGCAGTTCCGACGAGACCCGAGGAAGTGCTCTCAGCGGTGCCAGCAGCACTACCGACGATGCCAGTGGCACCGTTGGTCGTTTCGGTAACACCATAGACAAGACCGCTGACAGCATCGCCCCCATCACGCTTGAAACCAAGAGTGTCCTCTAAAGAACCGACAACACCCCCATCTTGGCGCTTAGCTACTCATAAGGTAAGCAATCTGTCCAAACATAATGGAGAAACTTCCGTGTTGGCTTACCAGGAACGGCTCCAGAAACTGTGCTCTCAGCAGTTCCAACGAGACCCGAGGAAGTGCTCTCGGCGGTGCCAGCAGCACTGCCGACGATGCCAGTGGCACCGTTGGTCGCGCCGGTGACTCCATAAACAAGGCCACTGGCAGCATCGCCCCCATCACGCTTCAGACTACCGATAGTAGCATCTGCAATGCTGTCTACAGCACCTTCAACAGTACGCAGCTGGCGCTTAGCTATTCATGAGGTAAATAATTTGTCCAAATGTATCTTGAGAAAGTTCCATGTTGACTTACCAGGAACGGCTCCAGAAACCGTGCTCTCAGCAGTGCCGACGAGACCCGAGGAAGTGCTCTCGGCGGTGCCAGCAGCACTGCCGATGATGCCAGTGGCGCCGTTGGTCGCGCCAGTAACACCATAAACAAGACCACTGGCAGCATCGCCCGCATCACGCTTCAGGGCCCCCAGAGCGCCCTCAGCGGTGTTTTCAGCGGTGTTCTCAATGCCACCCACGGCGGTACGGCCAGGGATGGTAGGAAGAGCAGCAGCGGAGACAATGCCAGCAAGGGCGACAGAGAAAGTGAATCCAGTGAACTTCATAGTTGTGGTCGGTTGATTTTTTAGGTTGTAAATTTGTCAAAAGAGTGACTAGGTTGAGTTCAAAGATGTATACAACCGGAAAAATGCGTAAATAGCGGAAGGAGTGGAATGAGTGACTTGAGTAGAGAACTAATAGACAAAGCTGGAGCGGCCCCAAGGCAGATTTTATACATCTCCTATTGAGTGTTTTGATGAGCTCAAGCAGCTACATGTGGTCCGGCGAACTCCTCGCATGCACTGTAAATGGGATCATCAGGGGTCCATCATTATTCCGCGCCTATTCTTTGTCCGTTTAGGCCATGGCTGATGATGATCGACAGTTAGAAGGTGCTATCCGCAGCGCCGCACAGCTAGTATTGTCAAGGGAGGCCCACATGGGCTCCAATAAGATTTTCTGATGCGAGCGGTGTACTCATTTGGCAGAGTGAGATAGGCTTTCAGCAAGGATCAAGGTCGAAAGGGGCACTGATGGTTGCCATAGCTCTGCTGGTAGTTTGCGGACAGCCCTTAACTTTGCTATAGATCATATTTCGTAGATTTCATATTGAAATTCTGGAGGTGGAATTTGACGGACTAGAGGAAATTCAATGCGATTTTCGACCGGAGGAACTGCAGAAATTTCCCACTATCTAGTGAAGCAGGATGCGTTAATAGCGTTGCAAGCCATCAGGGCCTCATTTCATGTTGCATGTGAGGGATGGTCCGGATGCATCCGCTATGACCTGTGTGGTGGAGTAAGCAAGGCAAGGGCGTTAGTATCGGAAAACGCTGAACCAGTAGTCCGGAGAGGTCGTTGGTAGTGCCGTGTCGATCCTCCAACTCTGTCCTTAAATGCGCGTCAGGTCTTTGGATACATCATTCTATCTTCTTGTTGCTACCGCGGTTCCGAAGTTTACTAACGACCGTTCAATAACCCTGCATCGATCGCGCACTGACCCGACTGAATGACTAAGTCCTTGAGTGGGAATTTGACCATGGGGCAATTAATCCTCCATCGCATCCCGAGCTCAGTGATGTGCTGCGTTCAGGAATCTTGATTCGCGCCGAAAACAAGAGACCGAATGACCAGGGTAAGCAGCGTGATCTCTAGATTGAGGCGTCTCGGCAAATAGATGAAATGAAGGCCAATCATTCGCCGGCTGGTGGGGACAAACAACACTGTGGGTCTGATCAATTTTGGCGCGTAGAATGTCAACAAATAGAGTGGCGAAAGGCCTGGAGAACCTAGACTTTGTTAGTCCAGCATTCGACTATTACCTGATCCTAACTACCGATAGTACTAATCGGTGCTTGAATTCAACGGGACTTGCTGTCTGATCACATGTGGAAGTATCAAGGGATGTAGTTTTGGTCAATAGTACGGATGTTGGATTATGGAGGTCCGGGGGTCATAAGGTCTAGTGTGAGTAGAGCTCCCTGGCGGGCTGTAACATTAAAGACAAGACTATATCTTCTCTAAAAAGGGGGAGGGGGACTGTCACCTTGAACCCTGATTATGCCGCAGCTAATGTTGAAGCGGGTAATATATATTTGCGGATATCCGGCATCATTCTGCCCGCTTAGCTTAAGGTACCTGAGGCGCCTTGGTAGTGGCCAACATTGCTGATGCACATTTCCTCGCTGGTCATACGGAATGCAATGCTTTCTGACCTCGGAACTACATGGGTTGCCCTTTTCAGGCATCAAAATATAACGCGGGACAATATGGGTCGAATATTATGTTTTCATGAGGCGGAAAACACCACAGATGCCTGGGCAACGACCGCCAACAAGTGCAATTCATGCAAGCCAGGTTGCGTCAGAGAGGGGCAATGGGCGTGTACAACTTATCATGGATGGAGCTGTCAGTTGGCAATGTTTGGATGAGGTAATCGTTAACGTTTGCTTTTGGCCTGAGGCCATGGATAACTGATGGTTGTCGAGTCAACGCGGGACACTAATCCTAATTCGGCCCAGCACAACATAACATCGTTAGCGTGGCATGGCAATAACCCCAACACCATGAGATTCTTCTTCCGCTCTTCTATCTTCTAAAGTTCCTCTTCCCCAGGCACTATCCTTACTTTTCTTTTTCCTCATCCTTCCTCAGGTCCTCTAGATCATGAGCGTGTAGGTCATTCATCTTACCAATTGTCGATCTTGTGTTTTCCACGCCATTGGGCACCGTCTCCAAAAGTGACGATTTACGACGCCGATACAGCTTGCATTGTTTACCTTGACTATCCCACATCTGTTAACGTCGCAACTTGCCCATTGACAACATGTCGCATGACTCTGGCAAAATGATTGAATACATTCAAGGTGCGTGACCGATGTTGTTGTTATCATCTGAAGTGTTGAAAGTGGTGGGGTCTAACAATAAACAAACATCAGACCGCCTGTACCTGGCATCCTATGACTCTGCCCCAAGCTCGAGGACGCCATTCCCTTACCCCGCCGAGTCACCCAAGTCTCCAAGCAAGCGGTCGCGTGCTCAACCTCCCACTACGCCTAGCAGCAAGCGCCGCGCTCCCGTGTACTTCACCGTTGACGATACACTCCTTTACAACGCATTCCATGCGGACTTCGGCCCTCTGCACATCGGCCACTTGTATCGATTTGCAGTGCTGTTCCATGAGATCCTCGGTGACCCAGCCAACAGCGACCGACCCGTGGTCTTCTACAGCAAGACTGACGCACGAAGCCGTGCGAACGCCGCATGCCTTGTCGCGTGCTACATGGTTTTAATCCAGTCGTGGCCGCCCCACTTGGCACTTGCTCCCATTGCGCAGGCTGATCCTCCATACATGCCATTCCGCGATGCGGGATACAGCCAGGCGGATTTCGTCCTGAACATCCAAGATGTAGTGTATGGTGTGTGGAAAGCAAAGGAAAAGGGTCTGTGCGGCCTGCGGGATTTCAACCTAGAAGAGTATGTACCTGAACCTTAATTTTGGCATAGCATTTGCTGATCGGTCATGCAGGTACGAAAAGTTTGAGAGAGTTGATATGGGTGACTTCAACTGGGTGACACAGGATTTCCTCGCTTTCGCCTCTCCCCAACACCAACCTGTTGAGCCCGTTCCCGCGAACACCCCCGAATACGATGCCCTGCCCTCCACTATTTCCGAGGTCTGCTCCTCCAAGTTGCCTATGCCTTTTAAGAACGTGCTTGTTCACTTTGCGTCGCGTAATGTGGGTCTTGTTGTGCGGTTGAACTCGGAGCTTTACAGCCCATCTTACTTCACAGCTATGGGAATCGCTCACATCGACATGATTTTCGAAGACGGCACCTGCCCACCTCTGCAACTTGTGCGCAAGTTCATCAAGATGGCCCATGAGATGATCACCGTGAAGGACAAGGGTATCGCTGTTCACTGCAAGGCCGGCCTCGGTCGGACGGGATGTTTGATCGGCGCCTATCTCATCTACCGCTATGGCTTTACCGCCAATGAGGTCATTGCTTTCATGCGATTCATGCGCCCTGGCATGGTCGTTGGACCTCAGCAACACTGGCTGCACCTGAACCAGGGTTCGTTCCGCGAGTGGTGGTTTGAGGACAGCATGCGCGAGAAGCTGGCTCAGTCGGCTCCTGTCACTCCTGCTCGTATGTCGACCAAGAAGCGTGCGAGCAATGGCGTTGTTTCCACCCCTCCCAACAACACTCACTCGAAGCGCGCTGCTCTCGGGGAGATTGATCACAACGAAGGCGCTGCAAACCAGCACGAGGAGAACCTCCCAGCACCAACTCCTGGTCAGCCACGCAAGTCACACCGAAAGGATTCTCGCCACCACCCTTATTCCCGCACAGCATCTGGATCATTAGCTGTGGAGCATGATGCTCACAAGACCGAGCAGCGCCCTAAGGGTCACCGCCTCAGCAATGAGAGCAGTGAGAGTGACGAAGAGATCCAACTTCGTATGTTGGCCAAGAAATCATCCAAGTCTCCGGTTGCGTCTACCACATCACGATCTATCAGCTACTCGGCGACTGTCACAGCCAGCTACACATTGACCGATGACATCCACGAGGACCGAGAGAACTGGGTGGAGAATGCCGCCCCCAAGACTCCCACGAGCCGGAAGAGCGCCGGTGCCCCCATTTCCGTCAGCAAGATTCGCACCAGCCCCCGGCGGGCAACAGACAGCACCAAGACTGACTCACGAGGCGTTCGCAAGCCCAGTGGTCGCATTGGAAGCACATCTAGCCCCGCTCGGGCTGTTCGGCCTGTTCAGTAAGGTCCTGTCTCTTGGTTTTTCTTCCGACTGTCTGCCTGCGGCGACACATTCTATTCTTCTCGTCCACTCGGACAACCATTCGCATACCCCTTTTTCTGCTGCATTTGAATGCTCCTAATGTTCTACTTTTCTTCGTGTCCACATTTTCTGCTTCCGGTTTTTCTGGCGTGACATTATGGTCCTTGGCATGTTCTGCTTGGCGTCTGGTTGTTAATTCTTTTCGTTTCTGTTCAATCCTTGGGTGACCTGGAAGTTGTCATGACATTGTTGATTCCGATTTTCAATTCTTCCCGGTTTCTTCACGCCCCTGGCATGGCGTTGTGTTGCAGGTGTTTCTGTACGTGTCAATTTGTATGGCGAAACGACAATCAATCTCACGATCCCACAATACTCCATGATCCAAGTAATTCGTATCCCGGTAATCTCCTCGGGTCTACCCGCTCAAGTAGCTTATGTTTCTCACCTCGACAAGCCGGTCTATTCATCATGCTCGATTATCTGAACAGCTTTAGAAAGTGAAAGTAAGCGCAATTTAATCAATTTTACTATATCCCAATTGACTCCTGCTAGGGCCAGCAAAATAATCTCAAAACAGCTCAATTCAAGCCTTGTCGTGACGTTCAGTTACGGATATATTATGCTTTTTGACTTCCTCTGACCCCGCTTTAGAATCCAATTCGCCACTCTCGGGGTTAGGCCCTTCACGGTAAAACTTAAGAGAGTCATATTTATGATTTCCCTCTTTTGCCTGTGATGTTTCCGAATTCGACGGAGTTTCTAATTTCGACTTGGTCAGCCATATGGTGTATTTACTTCCCGCGTTCTCGAGCGACATGACATTCACTTTTGTTATTGTCTTTTTCTTCCTTGCCTGTATTGGCCTGAGAAGACTTTTTGCCTTCTGTCGATGTATGACTCGTGTCCTTGTCATCGGATACAATTGTACTGCCGTGGGAAAATGCTATATTGCGTCGAAAACTGGAATTTACGACGCAGCATCCCCGTGCAGGTTGATAATTGATTGGCAGTCTTCGAAGAGTCTGCATTGCAAAATTGTTGTTTGTATTTTGGCAGGATTTTGAAGACATATTACCAAGGTTGGTTGTTATTATAAAGCATTCGAAGAAAGCTTGCCTATCGTGTGACCCTTCCAAACCTTAACCTCTTACGTCGCCAACCACGTTTCTGGGCTCTCGAAACCCGGGTAACAAGTCATATTCGCGGGATAAGTTTTCAAGAACGGAACAGAAGCAACTAAGGTTTGATTTTTCTTTTCGCCTTATGTGCATCGCATAATCACCGAGTCACACGTGGCGCCACGATGTCATACTAAGGTAGACTTTAAATGAAAGATAAGCCCCCTCACCACCAACTAACCTTCCACGCTGCTCTTTCCGTATTATGGCAGAAGAAGAAGCACATACAGTGAGCAAAGTAAGCAAGCTGACAACTTGCTGAAACTGAAACCGAACTCTCGGTTAATCCTTACGAAGCTACGCATCGACGCAAATGCCGAGGCAAATGCTGAAGCAGCCCGTCGTTATGGAACCGTTCCATTCCGAGACAAATTATTCCCCCATGAATCAAAAGTCTGCTCTCGAATCTGATAACAGTTGTTCCTGTACTAAATTATGATTCGCGATTCACAGCATCGTACATACTTCGACTCCGCCGAGTTTGCTCTAAACTCCGTCCACAGACCTTCGGAAGTCTGTCATAATGATATTGGAACTAAGCACCCCGATTGTGCTCATATCTCTCAACCTTTTTGTGCTGTACCTGGCTCCAGTAACGTTTCCCAGCACGCGAATGATGGGTTTCACACTGCCGGGCATGGATATCAAAGGTGTGATAGCCATCTACACGAGAACGAGGCGGATGGATATAAGGGGTTGGTTGATTTGAAATAATCAAGGGAGGGCTATCTATTTGATCGGGTTTAACGGAATACAAAAGGCCTTAGATAGGGAAAGATATTACCACTGCTTTATCAAGTTTTACTACTTTGGTGAGGCTTGTATTAGAATGTTGTGTCTCAAGATAATTTGAATGAGTGATACAAGCTGATGACTAGTTGTCCGTATTGCACTTTTTTGAGTAAGTAGGGCAATTCTATTACCATTATAAGAATCTATCAGAGATCTGGAAGCCCAGTTGCTCTAGGTGACAAACAATACATCCTTGTCCGTTCATGTGTAGATTCAAAGTGGGCCCATGCCCACACGCTAACCCGCTTTAGGCAACTGACATCCGCATTTTCTCCTCCATCTCTCATCTACTCGGTACTTTCCAGTCTTATGGGCCAATGCAATGAGAGATACCGATGATCGGCGCTCGCGGTCACCGGCGGCGACCCGCCGAAATGGCGCGCTGCAGTCATGTGAGCCCTGTCGCCGGTCAAAACAGCGATGCGACCATGAGCGACCCGTATGTCGCCGATGTGCTGCCAAGCGGATGAGCGACAAATGTTTTTATCATCCAGCCCCAATGACTAGACGGAGGTCTTTACAGAATGCCAACCCAACGATAACATCCTCTAACCGGTTCGCAAGTCAGCCAGCGTCCAAGTAAATATGAACTCCCCCCACCCTTTCAGCTTCAGGAGATATCTAATTCGAGTTTAGTGCTTCGAGTCCTGGATCCTTGAGTGGTGGTCGCACTTTTATAGCAGCAGAGCATCCGTCTTGTCTCCCCGGGTATCTGGGGTCCACGAGCTTTACTGCAGTGCTGACAGAGCATCGGGATGAAATCCCATTTGAACCAGAAGAGAGCTCTGATTCTTACCCCGTCGTATCGGTGGAGCCCGAGCGGGCCAAGTCCGGGGCAGATGTGTTACTTTTCCTCTACAGCCTCAGCTTCCGGCAAAAACTGGTTGACAAATTTTATAGCCGATCATGGAATGCCGTCGTACCCAAGATTGTATTGGAAGCTATCCTCAATTCGATACAAGAGATTTTTGATGGGTTTGACCCCAATAATCTCATGCCCCAGCTGCAGAACTTGGCCACGCAAATATTTCAGAACTCATCGCGGGCAATGAAGACATATCCGTCAATGACCGTCAAGGAGTACCTTGCCTCATTCACTGGGCGGAACCTTCGTTGGGAAGCCATAGCAAACATCTTTCAAGTGTGCGGGCAACAGCTTGTGATCACACCGGATAATGATCCCGAGGTTTCTCAGGGAGTCGAGGATCCGCGGGCAAAGGAACGACTTCTAGAACAAGTGATTGGAGCTAGCAACGTTTGCCTAAGCTTTTGTGACCAGGCTTCTTCTGCCAATGAGTTGCTTGCATATCTACAATACAACGATGTCATGCTTCAAACACAGCAATATGGTGATTCAAGTATGTCTCTCCTTGCCACATAGCTGCACCTGTGCAATCAGCTCTAACAGGAATTTCAGGTTACCAAGCATGGCGTCGGCTGGGTGACTTAGTCGCTACGATCTATGCAGCAGGAATTCATCTTGACACCGACAGTGCAGAGAACAGTCCCTTCTTTCTGCGGCAATG
The DNA here is from genome assembly GCA_028829675.1 of Penicillium tannophilum. NCBI lineage: Eukaryota > Fungi > Ascomycota > Eurotiomycetes > Eurotiales > Aspergillaceae > Penicillium > Penicillium tannophilum. The sequence goes on along the minus strand of JAQKAK010000001.1, from coordinate 1,065,216 downwards.
GCGAAGAGGCGCCTTCATCTCGGCTTTTCACATGGATAAGACAATGGCAACATTCGTTGGTCGACCACCCCTCATGAACTATCGATATTGCACTTTGGCCCCTCCGCTAGACCTAAGCGACGATGTTCTTGTTGCAGGAGGAGACGTTCTTGCCCAAGCGATATCAGAGCTTGACAGTAATGGCTGGAATACGCAAGGGGCTCGACATCGCATGTCACCCTCACGAGTGCGATTTCATTTGGCGCTCGCGAGAGAGCAAACCCTTGATATCGCATTAGGGAATCCTGAAAGCCAAGACCTTGTCCGCAAATCAAAGTAGGTTGCCATATTTCCTAGGAATCGTACACATGTTCTGACGTTTGTTTTCAACAGTGAAATCGAAGAAAGTGTGCGCGTAGTGTGGTCTGCAACACCTGATCATCTTCGATATGACCGTCAGCCGAACAATGATGGACTCCGATATGATCTTCCACCGAACAACGATTTCCACCATGGGTGGTTGACAATCGTTTACCTGTATCTCAATTATCTTTATACATGCTTCCTCTTGCAACGGGCTCTAATAAAGCACGCGAACACCGGACATGCCGCTCTCTTTGATGTCTCTCGCCGAGTTCTCGCCATTGTTATCAGCATCACCTCTCAACGAAACCCCATGGTGGATCTCGATAGGCATTATTCTTGGATTGTATGCTTTCTTCTTCTCTTGCCTACCAAAATGAACGAGTAGATTTTACTAACTTGTTCCAGGCCCTCACATACGGTCTTCCGAGTGCCAGTGTTCTTCTCGTCGAGCTCCTACACCAATCTCATGAACCTGGCCCCCATTCCGTCCCCCTCCCGCGCGCTGAATTGATCCGCAACATCAGCGTATTCGTCTCATTACTATCTTGGGTATCACGACCTGGTCATGGGAATTACCACACATGCAAAGAAGCGGAGAAGAAGTTGTCTCGCATCCTAGATCAATTGTTGGACCCACAGCCCGTGCAGGCGGACATGGTGCACGATGTCACTTCTGGCTTATCGAGCTTTTTAGACTGGTCGAACTACAACACTTGGGACTTTACTGAGTATTTCCCCGGTGGTGGAGGCTTTGCGCCTTGAGGGATCTTACACTAATTACGAAGATCATATTAGCGTATTAGCTTAGGCTTAATTCTGATGTCATGTTTCCACCAAGTAGACGATTATAGATAGGAAGTATAGATAAAATCATAAACATCACTTGAAACTGCGCTATTACCCAAGTGATTGGTTGGTACTATTATAGGGGAGCACGATAATTGAACAAAATTATTTGAACACCGCTCCATTTCTATATCCGGCATGGCGCAGTAATTGTAAATCAGAAAAACCGCTATCTCAAATATTCAAGTACATTGCATCATCTCGCTTAATAAACGTCAATATACGAGATGACGCTTCCTGGAGTCATAATATAAGTAACAAAAGGTAGCTTAATGGATATCACTCTCTAATCACCTTCACATTCCAGCGTAGTCTACAGAGTAATGTGACCAAGTAGGTACTTGGGTATGTACTCAACAATATTACTCTCTGAATCCTGAATACTGCGCTACTTTGAATGCGGTTAGTGAGGGTGTTTAATTTATAATGTGGTGTTCAATTGAAAAGCTCCATTATAGGGTTGCCTCCTATACGCGTATAGAGTAGACGAAGTCCGAAGCGCTAGACTTAATTGTGGGTCTTTCTGTAGGGGTGCAGCCGCTTCCTAGATTTGACTACATGGACACGTTCAGACCCACACTGACCCAGTATCTATACGCGTATTCGTTCCGAGATCGATTCCTATTCAAATACTAGATAGCACCAATAATAAAAATTCATGATGTTTTGATGTTAGTCTTTGGCAATTGGAGGAATTTTCCTTATAAAAGACCCTATCCTTCATTGGGTAGCGTTATACCATACCCTTCCTCCAGCTTCAACATGTCTCAACTCATAGCCCGCGCCTATAAATTCTGGAACTATGTTCCTTCCCTGCCGGCAGCAGTCATTTTTATGCTGGCCTTCCTTGCTATGATAGGTCTTCATACCTGGAAAATGATCAGTACCAAGACATGGTTCTGCATCCCCTTCGCTATAGGCGGAGTCTGTACGTCGAAATGCCTCTATCCATCAATTTTTCACCCCACTGACCTTTCGCAGTCGAATGTATCGGTTATCTCGGTCGCTGTATAGCGCATGGTAATACTACAACTATGGGGCCTTACATCCTTACCAATATGTTCACTCTCCTTGGTCCGACGCTCTTCGCCGCCACAATCTATATGACCCTCGGCCGTCTCATCAGAGCCATCCATGCAGAACACCTATCCGTCATTAAGATCACCCGGCTTACAAAGCTGTTTGTTTGGGGCGATGTGATCTCTTTTCTCGTTCAGGGCAACTCCTCCAGTCTCTCTGTTCTAGGATACCCAGGCTGGGCCAAGGTCGTAGTGATCATTGGTCTCGCGATCCAGCTCATCTCGTTCTCGATCTTTTGGATAAGTTCCTTCGTTTTGGAACGAAGAATTCGTCGCTCTCCTACTCTTGAGTCTCTTCAGACTACTGTGCCATGGAAGAAGTTCCTCTACATGCTGTATGCTGTCAGTACGCTCATCATTATCCGTTCTGCTTTTCGGGTGGTTGAGTATGTTTTGGGTGATAATGGGTACCCGCTCGAACATGAATGGACTCTGTATACTTTTGATACAGTTCCTATGTTTGTTGTGATGGTTTTGTTTTATATGTGGTATCCAGATATGCTGAAGCCATGTATGCAGGACGGAGAAGCTTTACCTTTTGTACATCCTTATAGTTCGCTGCATGGGCCATCTAAATAACTTGTACTGATGTGGATATAGATAACAAGGTTCTTTGTCACTTGTATCTAGTTGAATAGGAAGAATGATATGGTGCGCATAGGTATGAATGCCTAGCTTACGTGTGTTCTTCCAACATAAGGAAGGAAAGTCGCTTTCTTTTACTTTCTCGTGGGAAATCGCAATTGGGAATACTGTAGGAGCATGATCTGTAATAACCCTGAAATCATAATATCATCTCATAATCATTAATATCGGATGCTGAATCATTTAAATTGATATCGGGAATGGCAAAATTTGATCCACCCCGTTGCCCAAGATCATACCATCCACACATAATCATGTCGTGGCGGCGTCTCCGCAACAAAATAGGCACGATGGCACAGCGGACAATTATAATGATCACCTAAGAACCATTTCTCCAAGCATTCTCGATGAAAAACATGCAAGCAGCGCAACTCCCGTATCTCCTCGGAACGATCCACTTGTTCCAGGCACACCGCACTGTATCCTAATAATCAGCATCCAGATTGCCTGACAGCGGGATATGGGAGGTACATACCAAACAAACTGGCCATCCACCGCCTCTGAAAGGCCCATTTTGCCTTTTGTCATGGTCCACCATTGCTCCAATGTCCGGGTCGGTGATACCGCATCTAAACTGGCCAGTCGCTCGTCGGGATTTTTCCTTGACCGCAAGAATGAGCGGCGATCGCGCCGGTTAATGACAATCGTCAATCTGGGTGGGATTGTCAGTACTTCTGAATCGGTCATGTCGCACAAAATCAGAGCGTAGCCCGAATGATCTCAGCGTGAAACAAGACACAAGAAGGATGCTCAAAGAGTAATTCCACAAGCCTCTCGTAGTGAAAACGAAAGCCAACTCACACCAAGCTTAAAACAATAAGCAATACCACCCCGAGCCCAATGCCCAAGACGATGGCCATATGGCTCGTCTTGAGGTTATTGTCATCGGCCATTTCCCCCCTTGGGAAAATCTTCACTTTGTGCGATCAGCGGGGGATGGGCCCGTAATCTGAGATTCAACACGAGGTGTCAACTAAGAAGGAACACGTATTATAGCGCAAGATTAAACGCCCAATCAAGGGTCGAGTAATTTACCTCTAACAAGGAGCGAAGTTCGCGGTAGTATCCCGCACGAAAGGGGGTCAAGGAGAAGGTAGGGAAAGAAAACAGAAAAAGAAACATCGACGATGTGAGTGGTAACTTTGGGAAATTCAGCTTTTGAGATTTGAATTTCGGACTTTGGATTCGATAGGTCCTCATGCGCCCGTATGGGATGATCGACCCGTTCAAAGCGGGGGAGCTGGTGGATAACACGAGTTGCTCTTCCTATGTCATGATTTGTTTCTTTTCACACCCCTCCCTTGTACTCCGTGGAACCAATGGTGATTCGACTTAGTGGAAGGGATGTGCCAAGCGTTAGCGGCTGGGAATGCTGATCGGCTGAATTATCCATTATTTTAGGTTGTGGAACTGAGTTATGGTCAGATGAGCCTGGTTATCTTTGTATTCGAATGGTGCCACCCTCCCCACTTTGTAGCCCTTTACTTCTCCACTCTCCACTCTATCTACCGATACTTTAATTCTGCAAATGATTCCACATTTGTCGATACTTCCTTGTCTGACTGAACCACTGTCTCTGATATCCGGTCGAGCGACCGATCAAAGAGCAGATCAATCTCCTCGAGACTTTTCTGCTTAGTCTCCTGGAAGAAAACATAAATTATTGGAAATGACACGCAGAGATCTAGACGGGAAACGGTCAGCAGGGGGGATCCACACGTTAAGGGGTAACGGATGCTCACTCCATGCCACAAACACAAAATATAATTTCCACTGAATCTGACCGAGTGCAATGGGTGAGACCTGATTCCACAAGGTATTGATCGCCCAGTTACCAATCCCGACTGCGAATGCATTGCCCTTGCTGCGAATCTGCATTGGCATGACCTCGGCCATATATACCCTGCCTTGGTGTGAGAAAAACAACGGAAGATAGAAAGGGGGTTCGTACCAGCTGCACGGCCCAAACGATACCGAGAAGGCAACCGATACGGCAAAAAGGAAAAATACTCCTCCAATACTGTATCCTATCCGCTGGCCGTCTGGATTCTGTGATGTGAGTATGGCCTCACAGGTCAGCGCTAGGGAGATCGCTACGGTGCCGAAGAGCAGGGGCTTCCGTCGCCCAACTCGGTCGAGGAAAAACACCACGAAGATCAGGTTGGCCAGTGGGCCCACGCAGTTGTATACCCCTGCGACCAGTGTGTTGCGACTGCCTGTGATACCTAGGGCTTTGTACATGATCGTTTGGTAATAAGTGATCACGTTGACGCCGGTCATAGCAGTAAACACCTGAACAGCAAGGCCGTGACTGCAACTGTGAGTTTTGGCATTTGAAGAGGAGCAAGGGATCGGGAACATACAGCATACGAGTGCGCCACTTTGCAACAGTGAACATCGAGATCCAACTAGGGACTGCGACCAACTTCCCTGATTCATTAGCTTGACATATCTCGTTGAACTCTGCCTCGATCCAGTCGCCATTGCTTCCATCATAATGCAGCTTCCGGAGCACGCGCATAGCCTCTGCATAGCGACCTTTCTCAATGAGGAACCGTGGGGACTCTGGTACGAAGACCATCCCGATGACGAGAACGAGAGCTGGCACAACCTGGAAGGCTAGCGGGAATCGCCATTGGAATTGCTGGTGTCTGATGCATGGAGAGAGCCGTATCCCACCCATCTAGATATACTGTCAGCTTCCACTAAAGATCCTAATGAACAGGAATCAGCCATACGTGCTAACAATGAAACCAACACCAATCATCTGCTGCGACAAGCCCACAATCAAGCCCCGAGAGCGGGGATGCGCAAACTCGGCTTGGTAAACGGGGACCGACATAGACATGATCCCGACACCCCAGCCTGCCAAGATACGACCAACAAGGATCATGGATAAATTTTGAGCCGCCGCCTGGAGCGTTGCGCCGACGAGACAGATCAAAGCGCCCATTTGGATAGTCACCTTGCGGCCGAAGCGATCTAGGGTGAAACTACCTTGAAAAGCACCGATCATTGCTATTGACATCAGAGCATTAGCATGATTAACCCTATTGATATGAATTGAATTTCAGAAAAGCTCACCACCACCAGAGTAGGTACTATTGATAGCCCCAATGATCGCCGATGTCTGCGTCGTATGGAAGTATTCCAGAAAATTCGCCGAGTCAATCACATCAGTCATGACACCACTATCATAACCAAACAGAAACGACCCCATCGCCGCCAAAGAGGCTATGAAAATGGGGTACAATCGCCCCATTGCCGAGAATGTGGGCTGCTTGTTGATGATCTCTGTGAATTGGAAAGACAAGAACCCAATTGATCTACATCACGGCCTAGCCACGAATGCGCGATCCTTTTAATCTCCAACTAGCATGGACCTGGGTGCGGGGACAAGGGAAAATGCAGCGCCCTAGAATTACAGTGATTGCGCAGGATCAGAGCATAAATCCGGGGTGCGACGGATCTGCCGTTCACCCTATCACAGATTGTGGGGACCGGGGCGTGGTGGCCCGGTTCCAGACTGTTGCCGGTGTCGGCTTCTCACCCCGCACTTTGTATGGCTTGTTTACTCGTACCCGTCAAGGCTAATTGATTTAGCATTGCTATTTTTGACTGTTGAGTAAATTGCAAAAACTTGGAGGTAGAGGACGGGTGAAGCTTTTTGTGGCAGCTTGGTCAGCAAATTTGACCCGGTCGAGTCATGTTGGACTTTCTCCGATGGCGCACTAGCCCTGTGTCCAAGCCGAATATAATTTGAAGTCAAGAATCCCGAATCTTAACGCTTTGTCTCTAGGTAATTGTCCAAGTACCTTATGGTATTCTTCTAAATCTAGTGCCTCCCAGCTACCTAGTGCCTTGGATTTCACACTACAGGTCACATTCAAGGAAAGCGCTTGGAAAAAAGGGGGAGAGTTAATCGAAATTGGAAGTTAGGCTTCAACAGAAAGGAGTGTACATCGGGATTAAGAGACATCTACTCTCAAAAAGCTTCCAACTTTTATTGGACCGACTCAATGTCAGCCCAAAGCGTCGAACCCGACTAGCTGGGTTCGCCCTACCGCCAAAGGTTCCATGAGTGGCCCAACCGCCACAGCAGATTAATTGCGACTACATTGAGTATGTTTCCAGGGTTTACAGGGGCTAGCATTTCGAGACATGCTTCTATCAAGGCTACTAGTGGCATGTTTGCGCTTTCGCCGTTGGCTTACTATTGCAAACAACTTCAATTCACCATGGCTTATTCAGTGTTGGCTACCCATTCTTGGCTAATGAGACGCCCCTGGGGTATTTAAGTATGGTTACAGAGAGTGGATTGGCTTTGGAGGAGGGATTGACGGAGTTTACGCCCCGTAATGCGGAGTGTTTACTTCGCGTGCAGGCTGGAGTGGTTGGATTTCCACCAAGGTACTTCACAAACCCTATTATCTGTAAATATAATTATATAGAAGTTTTCAGGAAGGCTCCTCGACCAATCCTTCGGAATTAGAGTGGCAAATTCTCCTAAATCGGAATCCAAACTGTCAATGTGAGGCTGATAAAGCAACTGGTTAATGACTCGAAAGGTCACGTGAAGACGTGTTTTTCGCGTTTGGGGCTTTTTGGTGGCAGTTCGCATACCGCGGTTTAATATCGGGGACTTTTGGATCTGTTCCCAAATTGATGGGACTATGATGACATGTAGAATGCTGCATACTAGAGTTTCTAAGATTCTTAAGATCTCGCGCATTCTATAACGTGACGTGGGACACGCGATGGCCCCATAGCACGTCCGTGGCCGCAGTGGGGAATCCCGAATTTACCTCCGACCGCGTCAATAGAGAGTAAATAAAGAACAATTCAACGGGAGATCAAGGAGATATTAGTAAAATCAAAAGTAGAAAATGTAGATTATTATGTTCTCATGAAGATTCAGGTTAATTTAAGACCAAAAATTCATCCCAAACCTTGGAGGCGAAGACTAGCGCGGGCACGGTCTCGATTCCTCCGCGTCCACACTCGCGACGCGATCCCGCTACGGCCTTGGTTTGCATACTCTTTCTTTGCACCAGCCTCACTCCTAATTTCTTTCTATCTTTTCCTTTTCTTTTTCCTTTTTGTTATATATTGGCTCTGGAATTGCCTTGGACGAAACCATCCTTTATTACTCCTCCCCTCCATGCTCTGTTGAGACTATGTCTGACCCGGAGCCATCGATGGCGGCCGCTTCGTCCTCGCCATCTCTCCCGGCCACCGAATGCAATGCCTTAAACTACGCCTTCCTCGTTCACTCCCAGAAAACCCTCACTCAAAATCTCCCCCCACGCGTCGATAATAAGCTGCTAGCTCGCCAAAAACGACGCCGAACGAGGTAAGTTCGGCTGCCATTGGTCGACCCAACGGACTGCCCCAGACGCGTGTTTGTCTAACCAGCATGACCGATTGGATATAGTCCTGAAGACCACGCAATCCTAGAGACCGAATACCAAAAAGATCCCAAGCCGGATAAAGTTGCTCGCGCAAATATTGTGAACCGCGTCTCGCTCGGCGAGAAAGAGGTCCAGGTACGTGATGCCAAGACCTCACGCCCCAAAAATCCACCCGTAGAACGTGACTGATTCCTGCAGATCTGGTTTCAAAATCGCCGCCAGAACGACCGACGGAAATCACGACCCCTACAGCCGCACGAAATGCTCGCTCCTCGATCGAGTATGTCTGATTCGGTGGGACATCCTTCTAGTGATGATAACGCGTCCGCGGAACCTGGGTCGTCGAGTGGGGCAGAGCTGGTCGACACCCAAGACCGACCGGAGGAATCCAGGCCAAAAACGTGGGGTGGTGATCTGCTGCAGTTATCTGATGACATGGAGCCGGTGACAAGTGAGAGAGAGGAGCCTGAGCTGCCACCGCAGAGCACACAGACTAGCGTGGCCACCGCAGATTCTTTGGACGATACCCCACCAACCACGCAGGAGGAATTTCCCGGCGCGAACTCGAGACACAACCCGAACGAGACAAAATTGGAGGAATCGTTACCGACACCGACACGGAAGCGATCGAACTCTGAAATCCAGGATGAGGGAGTAACACAAGAAGAGCCACGCACAGATCATGTCATGTCAACTCCAACCAAGTCACCACCCTCACTACGACTGTCAATGTCGTTTGATGGAGAGGCCATGGTGAGAAAGGAAGATGAGATGACGCCTTCGCCGCCCAAGGGTCGAAACGCGCTGCGAATTGCCATGTCGTCCGATGGCAAGGCCGTCATCCGTGCAGAGAACGAACCGTCCCCGTCCAAGAACAGAGTGGCCATGTTCTCAGTACGCCGCACAAAACTCTCAGGCCTGCGTCGCAGTAGCAGTGCTATCTTCCCGACCACGCCGCGGGCAGGCATGACCGAGAATGATCGCGCCTTTGGCCGATCGCGTGATCCCCGTAACTGGGAGTCTTTCTTTGACACAGATGCACGGAGCGCCCTGTCCACGCCCGCCAGCTCCCAAACTGCGCCCAATCCCCATTCATCTCCTAGCCTCTTCCAATCCCGCGGCCCGCGTTCCCTCACCCGCAGTGCATCAACAAGACAAAGTCTCCTCTCCGCCCACGCCGACCTTTCCCGTACCCCTATCTCACAGGCGATGGGAGAAAAGCGACGAAAGCTCTCTCGCACTGTTTCATCCATGGGCAGGTTAGAGACTGAGCGCAACCGCTTCAACTCTCATTCCAAGCTGTCCAAGTTCACCACACCTTCAAAGCCTGGAAAATTAGACCTGGAGATGGATCCCGGTGACTCAGATAAAGAAAATTGGGTACCAGGAACTCGAGCATCTCAAGTTCGTCGTCGAACAACATCTCATACTACCCGTCCTGCTCTTCGTGACGCCAACCGGAATCACGGGTTAGGGCTGACAACCGGGAAACGCAACCGACCATTCGCAGCTGGCGCACAGGGCAAGGCCCCGCCGGAATTGAGTGCAGAGGTATCTGCATTCATGTCTGGTGGTACAGGGGATAGCCAAGAAGATGATCTGGACTGTGTCCAGGGACTCCTTTCATTGAGTCAAGGGGCGTGGCGATAGCGATAGCCCCTGCCCGCTTTATTCGCGGGGATGAAAAAAAAGGGTCCAGGTACAGATGATGTATCTGCTGTCGGCGTTGTCATTTACTTTCCCCTCTCCCCACCAATATTTTCGGGGATTTTTTTCCCTTTTCCTATGTCCTTTCTTTTCTTGTTCGTCTCATGATTCTGATTCGCGATGTGTGCTTGCAAGCGATTCTTCGCCACATCTTCGTCACGTGAACTACATGATCCCTTGATTCTAGGTCCGTTGAGACCTTTCTGTGTATATCTGCTCCCTGCGAGTTTCGTTTGGCTCGCTGTGCGGGAGGTGGATTTATGTGATGTGCCTAAATGGCTGTGTCTTGTCGCTGGTCGCTGTTGTTAAGACCAACTGTGGGAGATGGCTCCCGGTATAGATAAAACTAATCCTGGAATGAAACCCCAGTAACGATCCAATGATACAGGCTTTTGAATATTGAGTTTTCATATCCTCCAAGTAATGAAGCAAATACTGTTCCGGCTTAAAACCCCGGACTTGCACTACCTAGTCCTGTTCATCGGTATCCGATCCATGATGGACACCGCCAAAAGTCACACCCTCTACATGCATGCATTCAGTAACTTTATACACAAAACTCCCATATATATTCACACTTCTCGCCTCGAATCCCATTTTATGTCCAAACTACAACTTCCCATCGGAAGGCAAAGAATCATCTTTCCCCGCAGAAACCCCAACCACTCCTAACCCCCTCCTCTGACAAACCTGACCGGCAACCCTCTCCCCACTCCAATAAGCACCAGTAGTAGTACCAAGCGCCACAAAAGGCGCCGTATGTTCACCAGCAAACCACAAGCCCCGTTCCTCCCCAACACCGACCCCAGACCGCATAGCCTCAATATCACGATCACCCTGCTCGAGCCCAACCTGGAAATTGCAGTAAGATCCATACCCAGCATACGGATCTGTCTGCCACTTCGTCGCTAGAATGGTACTTGGTACACAATCTGGCGAGCTGGCGTCGTAACCGGGTAGCTTGGAGTAGAAGGGTTCGAGGGTTTTGATCAGTGTTTCCTTGTATCCTTTTGAGGAGCGATCGAGGGAGGCGATGCTTTGGACTATTTCTGCGCCGCCTGGTCCGTAGGTGTAGAATAAGAGGGTTGGGTGGGCGCATGGAGATGGGAATGAGGCCATTGAGAGGCATTCTTGGTTCCATTCTAAATGGGCTGGGTGCTCTGCGTAGGATGGGTCGAGAAATTGGGTGAAGGTTGGGTTTGTGGGGAGGGCTGTGTTGGTGCTGTCTTTGGAATCTGTTTGCCAGAATGCACGAGGGAATTTCACGAAGACTTTCTCCAGGCGGCCGAAAGAGATGCTTTCTATCGCTTTTTGGAGGCGAGGTGGGAGAGCAGGCGTGAATGCGTTGAGGTTGTTCTTGAGCCAGCCGAGTGGGCAGGTGATTACCAGGTCGTCGAAGGTGAAGCGGTCTCCTGAAGCTGTTGTCACAGTGACCTGGTGCTGATTTATAGATTCGTCGGTTTTCCGGGGTGGTGCTTCGATGTTCACGACTGGATGGTTCAGCTTGATGTCGGCTTGGGTTTGAGCTGCCTTGGCGACCTGCTCTAGGATGCGTTTATGGGTTCCCGCTACGAAGTAGTTATCTTTGAGTGATTGATTAGTTCGGCAAAGGAAATTTCTCGAGCATGCAATGCGGAGGTAAAGACTTACATCCGTCGATGCATTCTTCCAAGCGGAAGAATCTTAAACTCTGTCTATGGATAGGCTCGCCCACATAAGCGCCCCAGAGCTTGCATGCGTCCAGAACAAGCTGTTGCTCCTCCTCCGAGAAATCTGATTCCCGGACCTTCATTTGGAAGAAATCATATAGACTTTCTTCCGGGCTGATGCTCTCTCCACGCTCATTACTGTACGTGAAGGCGTCTGCAATCGTAGTCCACACGAATTCGGAGACCTTAGTCCCGATATCCTCGCTGACGTATTTCCCATCGCGGGAGACTACGAAATTTCCACCTTCGGGGTCATAAGTGACAGTCTGAGTTTCCCGAGCCATGGTCATGATAGGGTTCTCGCCCTGGCCATGAATCCAGTTTGCTCCCCTGTCATGAGTATTAGCCTTATTCATAAAACTTTTATTTTCAAACGAGTTTGGAGGAAAGAAAGTAGCCACTTACATGTCAACTACATGACCTTCCAGGTCATCTTGATAAACCTATCAAAGTACCAAGAACATTAGTCCAAAGCCCCGATATGCAAAGTTTTTTTTTTTTTTCGACAATATCGACCAGAAACAGTTGAAAGGCCACTTACTCTCCCACCGATCCGATCCCTAGCTTCTAGAATGGTGACTCTTGCCCCATTTTGAATGAGGATATCGGCGCAGCGTAGACCCGCAAAGCCGGCTCCAATGATACCAACATGCGGCTGAGAACTCATGATGGCGGAGCTGGAAAAGAAATGGTGACCACCGAAAGACCTCCGACAAGCGAACTGGATTGCTGCCCTGTACATGAAAATGCCAGCTGGTCGAAGTTGTGGTAAAGTTTCCGCGGTTGATGGCACTGATAGGAGTGGGACCAGGGTTCGCGGGTGATTGGCTGACGTTTGATCTATGGGCCGCTTGGTCTTAGGTCGACTCTTGAGGATACCGAGGCATTCCTATGAGTGTAATTATGTATATTTATTTGTTGTCTCCAAAATAGAGTATAGAATGTTTAATTCTTGCTTTAGTGGCAGCAGATACTGAGATGCGGTCTATAGTCATCGCTGTTGTTCAGCACTGTCTGGTATGTACCTTGGAATGTCTAGGTCTAAACTGGGTAGCGAATTTCGACATCTATATGGTTTTCACTAAGATAATTTCAAGTTCTACGTGATCCATCTGGCCGGGAAATGACCTTTCATTCAATTCTGAGCCTAGGGCCGTAACTAGAAACACAATGCAGATATGCCCACAAGTAAAATGCTCCGAGACCATGGTATTGAGCAAAGAAAAACAAAAGCTGAAATCAAATGTTACACCCAGAAAAGACAAAAATTATGCTCAGCATAATAAATGAGAAAGCCATGCGCCTAGTCACACTTCCTCACGCGCCGAGTAAGAACAGCAGAAAACAATTGGAAAAACAAAGCACCCTCAAACTCCTTTTGGTGTGATGATATCGCAGAAAGATGAGAAATGCAAGAAAACATGTACGTGTCGGATACAAGTGGAGGGTATCAAGTGATGTCAGGAATGGCGTAGGGGGAAAGTAAGCCGACAGCTAGGCTGCACCTGTAGAGATCAACTCCAGAGGGAAAAAAAGCCGGGTGAGGGTTGTGGTCGAATTGAAGATGCTGTGGCGCCCGCATAAGGTAAGGGCGACAAGCCTTACATTGGTAATGCAGGCTTCTTAGTCCTCCCAGATAGTTTCCAGGTCGAGATCCTGCCGGCGCTCTGCGCCACAGACACTCCATCGCTTGCGACCACCGCGCGCGGTGTTGAAAGAATTGGAACTAGAAGTGTCGGATGCACCGCGTCGTCGGTTGTTATTGCTTGCTGCATCGGCCGCATCGGCCGCAGCCTTTAGCTCGGCGATCCGATCATCTTCAACGGCCTCCGCCTCCGCGTCAGGAATATCGGGAATAGTTTCCAGAGAGGAAATGCTAGGACTGCGGGATCGAAGACTGGTTGGGGTTGACGGAACAGACGAAGAAGAAGAAGCGGAAAGGCCGGGATATGTTTCGTTGTATTTCCCGGTGAGAGTGGGGGAGGTATGAATAGAAGGTGGGCTGCTAATCGGGGGTTGAAAATGAAGGGGGGATGTTGAGCGCATGCGACCGATGCGGGGGAATGTCTGCGGCATCAAGACCGGAGAGGATCCCGACTGCGAGGAGGGCGACTTCGGGGCGGTCTCCAGTTCGGCGTTCTCAGAGATCGTCTCGGAAATGTTAAGCGACCCCAGCCGGGTCTCGATGTGATCGTCCATGCGCATCTGCAAGGGCACTCGCTTTGCATCGGCTGGTGAGGCAGGCATCCCACGGCCGTTAACAAAGATATATCTTCCCCGAGAGTCCAGCCCTGGGGAAGAGTATGCGCGCGTCATGGATGGCATGCCGGGGATTCCCACCAGTGATCGAGAGCGGAGGTGCGATCGGGGCAAAGGGGACCGGGTCCGAGATGGTGCCGGCGGTTCGGGAGAGACAGACAAAGTGATCATGACGTCTTCCTTTCCCATCTGTTCCGAAGAGACATCAGAGTTGCGTTTGTTGGGTTCGCTGAAGTCGGATTGAGGAGGGCGCATGGCCTCCGGTCGTTGTGAACCTTCCATGTCGATCAGGTCGAGAAAAGGGGAAGGGGGAGGGGCGAAAATTGAAGGCGATCACGGGCGCATCATATCAAGGGAACAAAAAACAGAAATCTTGGGCCGGCCAAGCTTCGAAGATTTGAACAAAGTTCGTTGGAGAGAAGAAAGGTGGAAAGGGTGGAGGAGAAAAAAAAAAGAAGTTAAAAGAGTTGAGGCGAAAAAGGCAGGTCCAGACCGCGGAACCCTGACACGCATCGCCTTTGATACTTTTGATTCGACGAATTCGTGTTTGTCTCAATACAAAAATGGTTCTCTTCAATTGAAGTATCAAGGGGTTAAATCCGGCTCGCATTGAGTGCTCTACGTGAAACTACTAAGATCTAAGATTCGGAGAGCGACGGGGGTTTCATCCATGGATCGGTTCACAACGGAGATAGGATCCTTCAACCAATCGTAAGAGCCCGTCGCCGCAGTTTATCTGGACGTCGTAGGGTTTCAGTACTGTGAAGATCTGATTTAAAATGTTTACTGCTTCCCTACACGTTGTGGGAATATGGTCCATCCAATGTGACATTGGATATTACGGTGTGCCCTTGACCTGATCTAATTATACCCGATGTTGACATCAATATTGACATCAGAGTTTTCTTCTGTTTGTATGGCACGTTAGGCTCTAGACTTACCATATGAAGGGACTATACAGCATGAACCATGGTCTCTGTTTCCTAGATGACGCCATAATGGCCAGACTCCATCAACACAAGTGCACGAGGTTCGGCGAGTCCGATAGCTAAGTATAGAAAGCTACACTGATCGACGAAGCCGCACGTTCTTTAGCTCTCGGCATGATGGGGACTGTTGACGCGTCGGTATAAGTATGAGATAAGGTATGAAAGTCATGTAATGAGAAGATATTTTCCGGGCCTAGAAGCTCATTCACCTCCCCTGGCAACTTGACTGGGTAAGCCAAGTCCAAAAAGTAGTGAAGAACCTTGGATCGGGAATTAAAATCCCCACCAAGGACTAGTGTCCGCAGTGGGGGCTCAACTCGAGACTGTGTCAGCGTGAGACAGCGGGACAATCACAATTCCATGCCTTGGTGCCTGACTTCATAATCTGCATTTCGCACCGCAGTGGACCCGGTTTGCAGTAAACAGACTCGAGGCGTAAGGCAAACAATATTACGAGATTTTGATATGGGCTACGGGAATCTAGACCGCTGCGTATGGTTCCAGATGTGATTGCCATTGACATTTTGAGACATGTTACATCGGACTGAGACTAAATATTATACTAAGGGTAGTAGATCAATGTATAATCATGGTAGAAAAGAAGACAAAAGAAAACAAAAAGGACGAAAAGGGGGTAATCGAAAGAAAGATCATGGGATCATCAATGGGCGTGCTCTTGCTCGTGTGGCACCTCATCCTTGCACTTGGTGGCTTGGTCTTTCCGCACGTATGTTTCGCGGACTCCATCACCCTCGTTCTTGAGCACCTCCCATTCTCCCATACCGAGATAGGTGGGAGCAATACGCACACCACGACCACCACCACCAACAATAATGTTACCAGGGCGGTATTTGGGGTCAGCTTGCATACGCCGGATGGCAGACACGTGAATCTCAGCGTCAAGCGGCACGTCACGGACCTCACCACGCGGCAGCGGCCAGCGAATGGGTTTCCAAGACCCATCACTTTGGAGATCCATACGACGGAACGGTAGCCACTCCATGATTCGCCAGGAGATGACAGAGGTAGTTGGTAAACCTTGCTTGAACTCGAGACAGTCGTGCAGGAGACCCTTCGTGCTGGATGTGTGCAGCGCATGCCAGAAGTCACGGCTGGCAGCGGAACGCTGCTTCTCATTGGGGGCTTCACGGTAGGCGTTGGGGTCATCCTGGCCCGGTTGCTGACTGATGCGGCTACCGCGGCGGTTGCCTATAGTTTCCTGAATGGGAGTGTAGTCACCATCGAACTCCTCAAGACACTGGAACTGCTTCATCTTGCGCTCATCCAGTTCCAGACCTGCTTTATGGGCTTCTTGCACCATCCACACTAATGGAGCGTGACTCAGGGCCCATAGCTCGCCACCTTGGAGTTTCCATCCTCCGCCAATATCAGCGTGACATCCTGGAAACCACACTTCGTGAATGTCCTGTTCTTCATCATCACTCTCATAGCCATCGCCGGCATGACTGGGAACTTGGATAGATAGGTGGCCAGATTGACCACTGCGAACTGATCTGAGGTCATCCACGGATACCCTTCCGTTGGGAACAGTCAGACCAGCTCGTCGAGGAGATGGTGCGCGGTATCGGTGAGGCTTATCTCCGAAGTTGCTGTCACTACCTTGGTTTGAGGAGCCCGGGTGAAGGTGAGAATGAGAGTGATAGTATGACTCGCCTGGGTTGGGACCCCACCCAGGGTTTTCCGAAGGGGGCACTCCCTCAACAGGGGCCACTTTCTCCGCTCCAGGAGTTCCAGCATCGTCATTCAAACGGATAGCCGGCACCTCATCGGGGGGTGCATCCCGCTGATGGATATGCAGATGGTGTTGGGCATCAACGTGGCGTGCCAGGGGGTTCTCGAAATGGGGATTGTGTGACATGTGTGGTATGTGTGGTGTAGGAAGGTGGTGACGGTGGTGCTTATGCTTGTCTTGTGGGCGCTTTCCAGAGATCAAATCCTGACGGAACTTGGCACGGCGCTCGTCAATACCGACTGCATGACGAATGACCTTGGCGGAACTGCGGGCTGTATAGGGGAACTTGCTGCGCTGCATCCAGGCATTCTCGAATCGTGGGACACTGTTTACGGTATCGAAAAGCCCCATAAACTTGATGCGCGTGATCGGACGACTAAATGTTTCACGGAAAGCCTTCATATACTCGAAGAGTTTCTTCTTCTCCTCCTGCTCATCCTCAGAATCACCTTGGCGTTGCTGCCACTTGGCGAAAGTCTTCCAAGCAAATCTGATCAGTTCTTCGTTACCGGCCTCGAGCAGACCGATGTAATCGAGCATCTCGGCCAAAAAACGGGCGATATAAGATCCACGACTGAAACCGATGAAAAAGATCTCGTCGCCAGGAGAATAATATCGCATCAAAAACTTGTACCCTCCCATCACATGCTCATCAAAAGAAGACCCAATGGCCGAATCTTTGGCCTTTTCGTACCAGGATCTAATGCGCTGAATGCGACCATGACTGCTGAGTGACTTTGTTGTCACGTAGGTACCAATACCTGGTTGGTAGTAATGGTACTGGTGCGGTTTACTGCGATCCAGCATCTGTTTGGCATTTGTTTAGCGGGGATTTGCAAGTCCGTTAATCGGAGGACTTACGCGAAAGATTTTCAAGACGTTACTATCCGACTCATCGCCAGCAAACTTGTTGCCAGTTCCATCGAAACAGAGCACAAACTGCTTCGGCGCCTGTGAAGGCGGTACGTGCTGAGCCATGATTGCAAAAGAGATGTATAATCCCGAGAGTGGTCTCACGGAAACTATTAAAGGAAACTGGGAGTTGCGAGGACAAGCTGCAGCTTTTACGGCGTAGAGGGGCGCAACTACCGCGAATCAGGGCCCAGGCGGCCGCAGGAGGGGGTTGGATAAGAATGCTCCAAGCGTGCCACCCACTGCGATGATCCCTGCAGACCCGAATACGTCAAGTTCAAGTGAGATGTGGGACTCGACATTGGCACATTCCATTTATGGATACATGACACATTTTCTGGGATTTTCCCTCGATTTTACGGCTTTTGTTTTAACCTTTAGTTCTCTACCCTGGGACGCCAATGCTATGCACGCAAAAAAAACAAACAAAAAAACAAAAAAAAAACAAAAACAAAACAAAACAAAGGTTTCTTCCGAATAACAGGACAACAAGGCTGACCCTAAGTTGGCTGATGTTGTACAGGAACGACACACTTATCTCACGGAGGCGCACTTTATCCAATCACCATAATGCCTCGGATCGCATTACCCAGAGTTTGATCTGGGCTGAACTGGTCACTCAAATGATGCTGCATCCCTTAGTGGGGGGTGCACAAGCCCGGGTGTTCTGAAAAACAGACCAAAAAACAAAATAAAATTCAAATCTGCAGACCGTGCAAGTCGAGACACAACGCGACATCGATGGAGACTTGGTTGACGAGGTTGGACCTATGAGAACCCGTGTACGGGAGAGATACACATAAGATTGTATGACTCGGGACATTATTGTCGATCTTTCCCCACGGACCGAACAGCTCTGTACCAATGGATCTGCGCGAGTTAGGGGTGTGAGAAAGAGGGGGCGTTCGTCTGTATTCATCCTTTTTCCTCATCTTGATCGAGACTTCGCCGCCGCTATGCCGAAAGTGTCACTTTTTCCACATCGTGGGCCGTCCGGGACCCACCTGTCTGCCGTCACCTGAAGATTCCCAGAGTTTGGGAACGAATGACGCGGACCGAGTACGGGTTCAAGGAATTACAGAAGAGTTTTCCTCTGGTGGAACCCGATCAGCTTTCAAAAACCTTCTCCTGAAAATTTAGTGCTTGGAGCATTACGGCTGAACACACTGGGAATTGACTAATTTTTGATGATTGTTATTGATGACGATTGACTATTATGAATCTGTTTCCGCACTGTTCTTTACAATCGTGCCAAAGCCCCCGGGAGTGGCCGCGTTCCCCGGACATGCCACTGTTGCCCGACCCGTGGTTTAGTGCCATGACTGCAGACTCAGGGTCTCGACCATGGAAAGCACCGTCAATCATATGTCAGATGCTTCTGATCTTCTCTTTTTTATCCCTAGATTATGATCCCCGTGCATAGGCCTGATGCATCTTATCCACGAGGTTGAAAACCTGAATTGCACAATTGTACGATGAGGACCCTAAAAAGGGGGTGGGGAAAGTTACGATGCATCATATTCAGGTTAATTACTTACGATGACTAGCAGATTGGTCCGCCAATGACCAGGAGCACATAGCGGTTCGTGCTACCAATTCACGATCCTTGGCGCACGCTAGAGCCCATAGTGGGAGAACATGTGGGTCAGTGTTGCCGATCCATCTCATCATGGGAAAAGATGAGAACGAAAACATGCAGTTGCAGTAAATCCGTAAGTCTGTGTTTTTATTGCGGTTACATTTGCATCCCTTGCGTCGCATCCCAACCGTCAATGGGGTATGACAGTGGTCATGGTCTTGCGCATGAATATGATTCAGCTTAACTGGTAACCTGATGATGCGGGATCGTCCCAGCCAGCCACGGAACAGAAAGGCGAGTTTTCCGATCGGGAGGTCAAGCGCAAACTTACCATTACAATGCCCCCACTTGGCGTTGCCATGGCCCATCTGGCTGGATCTCAAGTTATTGTGGGGCTCTGACTCCACGACTCCGAGATTCGGTTCCAGACGGAATACACCGCTACTGTAATTTGATACATTTCAATTGGTCTCTTTTTCTCCTAAGAAGAAAAACCCCCCCAATGCAGGGGGGAGGAAATCAATCCTTTGCTCGTGACGTAGCCAGCTGAGCTTCGTCTCTATGGTGATGAAGTACGCCTTAGGGGTTCCATTGTTCCATCTTGGGTGACGTGCCGTGTTCAATTGCCTGGCCCACCCCCTTTCCCAGACATTCATGACGCTCTCCACTAGAGGAGTCAACAGGGTGATCAATTACTCGGTTCAGCTGTCCGTCATTGTAACAGCAATGCTGAAGTGGGGGTATCCCAGCAGCTGGACCTCGAGCTTGTCCCACGCGGGGCCATCGAGCTGATTGGCCTGAGCCACAGCCTCCGGGCAGATCAAAGCTAGTGAACCTGACCATCCCCAATCAGATCTGTCTGGCAGTCAATCAACTATTGGCGATAACAAATCCGCCACCTATGGGTGCTCCACAGTCTTGCAGCTGTGGTGACCTTTCGCCCGCACAGCTCGTTTTTAATCCGAAGCGCGAGTACTTCATAACCTTGTCCCCCTGGTTTAGGTCGTAGCCACTTTTTTTTTTTTTTTTGTCTTCTTCATTTTCTTGTATCTCCCTTTGAGTGACTTGTCTGTGTGAGCCTCAGACTACCATCACCATGTTGCGGAGATTCTCTACCCAGTTCAAAAAGAACAAGGACGCCAATGGCGATGCCGAGCCTAAGGCTGAGAAGCAGAATAAGCGCTTCTCCAAGGTGTCGCCTACACCGAAGGCTTCCTCTAAGGAGGACACCACCGAGACACATCAGGTGAAGCGCTCAGAGGTAGTCGCAGTGTTCGAGAAGTATGCGCAGGCCATCCACGCTTCGCGCGAGCCTTTGCCCAACCAGACTGGTGATGGCACATATCTGAAGCACGATCAGTCCAGCGGACTGATCGCTGACATTAAGTCTCTCGGATTCCGCGATGTCAACACCGTTAAGGACTTGATTAAGAACAAGGCCTCTGGTGAATTGGTTGATGACAAGACCTACCTTATGGAGCGCATTATTCAGGTACGAGCAAAGAGAATTGGAATTGAAATCGCAATTGGAAAAATAACTAATTGAAATCTCGATCATAGCTTGTTGCCGACATGCCCGGCCACTCCAAGAACCGTGTCGAGCTAACAAATGGATTCCTTGATGAGCTGTGGACCTCCTTGCCGCACCCCCCGCTCTCGTAAGCAGCCCCAATTGCGCCGTAATTTTGACGTATTCGAGGGACTAACACGAGGTTTAGCTTCATGGGAGATGATTACAAGTACCGTTCCGCTGACGGATCCAACAACAACCCCACACTCCCATGGTTGGGTGCTGCCAATACCCCTTACTGCCGCACCATTCCTCCTCTCTCTATTCAGCCCAGCGGTTTGCCTGATGCGGGTCTGGTCTTCGACAGCCTGTTCGCCCGTCAGGAGTTCACTCCTCACCCCAACAAGGTGTCGAGTGTCTTCTTCGACTGGGCTTCTCTGGTTATTCACGGTAAGCAGTTATTCATCAATCTAGATAGCGCAAGAGTACTAATGATTCTATAGACATTTTCCAGACTGACTACCGTCAACCACACCTGAACAAGACCTCCGCCTACCTTGATCTCTCTATTCTCTATGGTGACGTTAAGGAACAGCAGGATCAAATCCGTTCCCACAAGGATGGTAAGCTGAAGCCTGACTGCTTCTCCGAGGGTCGCCTGCAGGCTCTTCCTCCTGCTTGCGGTGTCTTGCTGGTTATGCTTAACCGTTTCCACAACCACATTGTTGAGCAGCTTGCTGAGATTAACGAAAATGGCCGTTTCTCCAAGCCTGGCTCCAACGTCACTGGCGAGGCTGCTGAGAAGGCCTGGGCTAAGTACGACGAGGACTTGTTCCAGACTGGTCGTCTGATTACTTGCGGTCTGTACATTAACATCACTCTGTATGATTACCTGCGTACCATCGTCAACCTCAATCGCAGCAACTCTACCTGGTGTCTGGACCCCCGTGCCCAGATGGAGAAGGCCGGTGCTACCCCCTCCGGTCTGGGTAATCAGTGCTCCGTCGAGTTCAACCTGGCTTACCGCTGGCACTCGGCCATCGCCCAGAAAGATGAGAAGTGGATTGAGAAGATCTACTACGACCTCATGGGCAAGCCCGCTGACCAGGTCTCTATGCCCGAGCTGCTGATGGGCATGAAGAAGGTTGAGGGCATGCTTGACGCTGACCCGGCCAAACGTGAGTTCGCTCACCTGAAGCGTGGACCGGACGGTAGGTTCGACGATGGTGAGCTTGTCGCTGTTCTCCAGTCTGCCTCCGAGGACGTTGCCAGCTCTTTCGGACCCCGCAATGTCCCCAAGGCTCTGCGTTCCATCGAGATTCTTGGTATGGAGGCTGCCCGTCGCTGGCAGGTTGGTTCCCTCAACGAGTTCCGTAAGCACTTCGGCTTGAAGACCTACGACACTTTCGAGGAGATCAACTCCGACCCAGAGATTGCCAACACTCTGCGTCACCTGTACGAGCACCCTGACTACGTCGAGCTGTACCCCGGTATTATTTCTGAGGAGGCTAAGGAGCCCATGATTCCCGGTGTCGGTATCGCCCCAACCTACACCGTTTCCCGTGCTGTCTTGTCCGATGCCGTGGCTCTTGTCCGTGGTGACCGTCACTACACCGTTGACTACAACCCCCGTAACATGACCAACTGGGGTTACAACGAGTGCCGTTACGACCTGAACATCAACCAGGGTTGTGTCTTCTACAAGCTGGCTACCCGTGCTTTCCCCAACTACTACAAGCCTGACTCTATCTACGCTCACTACCCCATGACCATCCCATCTGAGAACCGCAAGATCATGAAGACGCTTGGTCGTGAGAACGACTACTCCTACGATGCTCCTGCCTACATTCCTCCCCGTGTTAACTTGACCTCGCACCAGTCTGCCAAGCTTGTTTTGGGCAACCAGATCGACTTCAAGCCGGCTTTCAGCTCCGCTCTGGAGGACTTGTTCGGCAAGGGCAAGTTTGACTCTCAGCAGCAGGAAGCCATTGGCAAGGCTCTGGCCACCGAGGAGTTCCCCAAACTCATTAAGAAGTTCTACGAGGAGACCACCCTGCACCTCATCCAGCAGAACGGTGCCAAGATCGCCAACCTCAACCAGGTTGACATCACCCGCGATGTTGGTAACTCTGCCCACGTCTACTTCGCCTCCGCTCTCTTCGGCCTGCCCCTGAAGACCGAGGAGAACCCCTCTGGTCTCTTTACCGAGCACGAGATGTACATGATCCTCACCACCATCTACTCCGCGCTCTTCTTCGATGTGGATGCCCCCCGGTCGTACCCTCTGAACCGCGCCGCCACCGCCGTTGCCCAGCAGCTCGGCGCCGTTGTTGAGGCCACCGTCAAAGCTGACACCAACACTGGCCTCCTGTCCGGTCTGATGAGCAACTTCCGTCCCCACGACAACGCCCTCCGCGAGTTCGGTACCGGCGCTCTCCGCCGTCTGCAGGAGTCTGGCTTGTCTGCCTCGGAGATCACCTGGTCCCAGGTCATCCCCACCGTCGTGTCACTGGTTCCCAACCAGGGCCAAGTGTTCACTCAGGTCATTGAGTACTACACCGGCGCTGGCAAGCAGCACTGGGCCGAGATCAGCCGTCTCTCCAAGGAGGAGTCCGCCGCCAGCGATGAGCAGATCTACCGCTACTGCCTGGAGGCCATCCGTATCAACGGAACCTTCGGTGCCTACCGCGAGGCCCAGAACGCCGTTACCGTCGAGGAAAACGGCAAGTCCATCGACATCCAGCCCGGCAACAAGATCTTCGCTTCCTTCGTCGAGGCCAACCATGACTCCAGCGTCTTCCCCGAGCCCAACGAGGTCAAGCTCGACCGTCCCATCGACTCCTACATCACCTCTATCCAGGGTGCCAGCACCGGATTCGGCCAGGAGATCACTAAGATCGCTCTTGTTACCATGGTCCGCGTCGTCGGCCGCCTGGAGAACCTCCGCCGCGCCTCCGGTGCTCAGGGCCAGCTTAAGAAGATCCAGCAGGAGGGTGGCTACTATGTCTACCTCCGCCAGGATGGCACTTCTTACTTCCCCTTCCCTATGAGTAAGTCCAAAAACTTAATCTTTCACATCAATTTTTACTCTGAATACATGCTAACGGATTACCTCTACAGCTCTCAAGCTTCACTGGGACGGCGACTTCAAGTTCGAGCAGAAGAAATACTAAGCAAAAAGCGTCTCAACTTTTTTAATACTAGACTCTTACTGTCTAGGGCTTGGAATAATGTTCAGCCTCTCGTATGGGTGGTCATGCTTAACGTTTTGAGTTTATTGTTTACAAGGATATCCAGAAATTGTTCTTCTAGCTTGGAAGCTTTGCTTCTCACCGTGTATAGTTCAATGATGACACTTTATATATGACTACTCTTATTTCACCGTATTTTCCTTCTCGTAGGTGCATAATTTTTACGTTCGATAAGGGCGATTCTAGACTATAAAGTATTGGGGAAATGGCGTTCTTTACATTCTTATCACTGTGCATCGTGAGATTAAAATTTATCTCAAATGAAAAGCAATTGTCTTATTTTCAAATTCCGTTAACCTATTTCAGTTTCTGTCTAAAATTATAACTGAGAAGATCTAGTTGCATATAAGTGAACAGTCAGAGTACTTGAAGGTAGGGCTTGCTTGGATCATGGGCGAAGACTACTAGTTCGTTTACGATTGTCGATGACCGACACACCAAAGATATTTGCTTAATGTCTTTGAGTCTAAGCTCCAACCGAATTTTGCTCGTAGGTGAAACGTGATATTAAAATTACATTCTCAAGGCCAACTGTCACACGTTTCAATCACAAACAAACAAAAGCTTTCAAAGCCTCCATCTGAGCAAGTAATAGCAGTAGCCAATCATTTCCAGGACCAGTCCGCCCTTTAGAATTAAAAACAAGAAATACAAAGACTGATTCTCACAATAGTAGCTCAAACAGACACATTCCCTGCGCCACTGCGACCCTGTCCCCCACGACGCCACTCCGCAACACCCTCCCCGGTGATCATCAAACCGATTGTACCGATAATCAAAAGAACACCGAACACGATGAAAAACAGACTTAGGAAGGCCCATAAAATCATAAGAAACCAAGTACCAACTTCGTGAATCTCTGGACCACTTTCTAGTTCTACGGCAAGATATATGATCCATCCTCCGCATGCAATGCTAAGCAGCGCCATCAGGACCCTTACTTCCTTGATCGTTATTTTGTTCTTTTTAGGGAGTTGGGTATTATCGACCGAAATTGTTGGTGCCTGTTGTATTCCGTGCAGGGGTATTCCGTGCAGGGGGTAGGCTGGCGGAGGTCTGGTGGTCATTTTGACAGTCATTGCGATGTCCAGGTGGGATTATGAATAGAATGTGCATAGAGAGATATAAGTGGGAAGGAATTCTAAGCTAGATAACTACGTATAAGTACTCAAGAGCTTGTGTGAATTTAAGCTTCCAAGGTCCGAACCCGATATATTCAAAACCCCTTGTATTGCCCTAAGATTTAAGTTCTACCCACGTTTTACGCGCCCATGTATAGCTTCTCATGGCCAGCCATCATACCTCAAGACGTATATACTCATAAGTTCGATCACCAAGATACAAAAAACAGTTCAACCCCCACCGGAGCAAATACCTTTTAGCAATATCTTATCGTTTCAAGCCCTGTTTGCCTTTTCAAAATCCGACTACCTGCATTCTCAAAGATTGATCTCTCAAAACAGCTTAAACAGGCAGATTCTCCTCACTTTTGCGATCCCTTCTTCCACAACCCCAATCAGTAACGTCAGTCTTGGCAGTCAGGAAAAAACCAAATATGATGAAAAAAAGGCCGGCGAGGCCCACTAATAAAACTTTAAACCAGGGCCAAACTTCGTGGTTATCTATCTCACTGTGAATGGAAGAACTTTTCCAGAGGCAGGTGGTAAGGAATATAATAAAAGCTCCCAACGCAATCAAAAAAAGCCCTGATATGAGTTCGCATGCTTTACCACTTTCCGAGTGATCGGATTGATCTTCTGCGGAAGCGCTGGTGTTTTTCTTCGGAATGGTCGGTGCCAGCTGTATGTCGCATGAAGTTGTGTTGTGCGTTGATGGCTGATAATTCATCCACGGCTGATAGTACATCCATGGCTGGTCAAGCATACCTGGCTCTGTCATTTTGGTGGTGTTGTAAATGGAATGTGTAAAGAGGGAATCTGGAGATAGGAAATAACTATTAAAATAGTATGAGTGCTTGAGGGCAAGATCATACATAATACATGAGTCAGACAAGGCCTACTAGGCCATTCTAAGCTTTCGCCTTCTAAGATTGGAAGCCCGCCGTTGTCCGAACCCCGAAATGTTTAGAGCCGCTTTATTGTTCTCGCAAGGTTTAAGTTACCAAGTGTAGCTCCAAACATATGTAAACCTAAAAAGCCCGAGTCCTCTTCCACGCCGTACCTAGTAGATATGCACCTCAGCTAAATGGGCAGTCAAATATTGTAAAGCCAGATCTTTTGATAAGAAAAAGCCTCAAATATTGGAAGCCCCATCAGAGTAAAATAATAGCAAAATTAATTTATTCATGGAAACAATAGCTTTCATTGATGCTCGTTCCGTATCCGCTTTCATTTCAGCTCTGTCAGTGCTATTGATATCCCCAAAGGCAAGCTATTTCAAGCCCAATAATACATACAATTTTCACAATGCTCAAACAGACTGATACTCCACCACATGACTTCCCCGGTTGTGGCAAGAAGAACACAAGGCACTCACGCTTATTCCGAGTATGATCATGCCCATTACCAGGAAGAACAGACCAACAATGGCTATAAAGCCCACAAAAGTCCCAGTCAGTAGAGCAGCGGACCAGTCCATGAAGGGGTCGCTATCACGGCTCATTGATGAGATGGCACCTAGCGCAAAGCAGGCTCCCAACATCATCAAAATGAGTCCCAGTAAAAAGGCGGTACCTATGGCAAGATAGTGTTTGTCTCCATCATCATCTTCGTTCACTTCGATATGCGAGGCGTCTGCTGGCAATGAAGTCAATTCAAGGTTACGTGAGTTAGATGTTGTTGCCATTTTGATAGTTGAGTGAGGGTGGAGTGAGACAAGGAAAAGATGCTTTTGAAAGTGGTAACTTAGATGGCCTAGATATAGTCTGGGAAGTACGGTCGACCTCCTGACCTGTAGACCTGAGGTATAAAATACTAAGCCAATCTTGGTTGGCCGACTCCTAATCCTCTTAAAGTTACGTCACTGGAGTTTCTTATTATTTTAGGCCCCAAGATTACTCCTAAGCTTTCATTAGAATCTCAATTTACCCTCATCTGGAGGTATCAAAAACTGTAATCATCAAGTCATCTATGCCCACATATTCATAGCAAAAATATTGGAATTCCACTTCAAGCCTCTTTCAGCCGTCTCAGAATAGAGGATTGTACATAGTCTTGATAGCGCTCTCTCTCTATCTCCCACTATAAAGTCCCAGGGTAGTATTCTTTCAAATAGGTTTCAAACAGACGTATGCCCATTACCCTCCTTCTCTTTTCCATCTAAGCAATGACAGCCCTTCTTGAATATCAGAACAATACCAAGTATACCCAGAAAAAGACCGAACGGGATATGTTGCGCGATCACAGAATACCACATCCATGTAGCATCCTTAAAATGACCGAAGGAAAGACCGATCGGGTCCAATATGGCATAACCAATTACGATGACTCCTAGCGTGAGCGAAAGGGTTCCTAAAAAAATGAGTCTTCGGGAGCGTTGCGGCTTCGTTTGCGACGGAGTTGGAGTTGACATATTCATTTTGAAGGCTACTTGTGTGAAATGTAGATGCAAAAGGAAACATACGACGAGGGTGATTATTATGAATATTTAGGAATTATCTGGGGACGATGGGGTTTGTAAGTGAATTCAGGGCTGTAAATGTGAGGAACCTTGAACTAGGTCATTTGTGGTTGCCCGACTCCTGATATATCAAACCTTATTCCTTATTGATCTTCCGAGTTTTGAACACGTATTTATGTCATGCCTTTATGGGTCTACACGGAAAATAGCCTAAAGGTCATAAGCTTTTACATTGGTATCATAATGCTCAAATCAAAAAACCCACTCCGGCAAAGCCGTTGCGCCGGTTCACACATGTGCAGTATAGCAATAACCAACTCCCCCTCCAGCCCTGTTGATCCATCCCAGATTTTGTCGCTCGGAAGCTCCACATACTTCCATTCCAGATCTGCATCTTTCTCCTTCATCTGTACCATACCAGTCCCCGCGCCAGTCCAGCGATGTAGATACAGCTTTTCGCAAGAAAGGTTTCCAACGCCTATTCTGCTATCTCTTGATGCGGCGCGTAGACATGTTGATAGCATGTGCAGAAACTCGCGGGTTATCTGTGGATCGCATCGTTTATATGTATCTTCGAGTACTCGGAAAATTTCTATATGAGCCTGTGTGGATGTGATGAGTTTGGCTGGGGGGCTGATGTGTGCAAAGTCGGATTGGAAAATGAATTGGCGGAGAGCTAGGCAGTGAATTGCGGATGAGATACAGAGTAGGTAGATTGTTGTTGGAGTGAGGCTTTCTAGGTGGGGATTTGTAGATAGTAAAGGGGGTATAATCTGAGGGTTCATTGTCAATACCACGTTTTGTATATATAGGCAAGTTGGAGGGGTGTGTACTTCGCCGAGCAATAATGAATGTTCAAAGAGGTGGTTAAAGCGATTGACTTCGAGATATGTCGTCTTCTTGAGTAGGTTGATGAAGTCCCGAGTTGAATCTGCGATAATTCGTTAATACCCTTGATCCTGATACCTATTTGTGGGGTTTGTAGTCTCACATAGCACAATGAATAGGCCATGTAGCCAGATCATTGCCTCAAACTGATACGAATGACTGACGTTGTTAAATTCCAATAATCCTTCGGGAAATTGGAAAAAGTAATCTTCCAATTCCTCCTCAACCTCTACCCAAGGTGGCGAGCCAATATCGGGCTCTTGAGCGACTTTTTTCATGACACTGCTGTATGGTCAGGAGAAAGTATGTGAAATGTGATGCAAGTGAGTATGTACCTGATGAAAGGTTGGAATAATGAAAAATATGTACGAGGACCTGGGATGTGGATTGGCTCGAAGTCTGATGAATGACTCAACGAATGCCATTCCTCATCGGATATGAATGGTGACGGGATCTTCGACTCATGATGTGGTCGTACGTGCATGCAATTGCTCACTAGGCAGAGAACACTTTCCACATAATTAGTAATTATTGATCGCAGGCCATGACCAATGTGAAATTCACCATTCCTGTAGGCTCAGCCCAATACCTGTCCTGTAATGCATATTAGAGATTGCTTGGCCTGTTACAGAGGATAGACCTTCCATACCGACGCGTAAACTCCCTAGAGTAAGGAGACGTCCCCTCATCTCCCTTTTCGCAATTGTCAAAGATAATCCTCGCAAGAGAGCACCATTGCATTGGAATCTTCTTGAAATGCTCCGCAATAGCCCAGGTATGACTGAGTAATAGGAGGCAGAGAACACCGGACAATGAAGGCCTATTGCTTCTCGAAGCAATATTTGGAATTAATGAAAGGGCGCTCGTGTGAAGCCCATCTTGGTCAAAATCGGCCTTCTTTTGCGTGTATCCCGGAACACGATGCCCGTATAAGTTCAGGGCAATTGCGACCAAAGTATATCGAACCTCAGGTTGAAACACATCTTCAAGAACCTGCTTGAAAGCACCACCATGGTTCAATTGCAGATTTGTGCATGCGGGAATGATACTATACAGACCCAGTCCAGAGACCGAATTGAGAAATTGCTGAACAATTGAGGAAAGAACATCAAATGGCAGGGAAATTTCTGGTAGACCTTGGAGAAATGGTGATGACTCGGTAGAGTTAAGGCCACCGAGCGGCGATGGAGAGCTTGTGTCTTCTGGTGACAGCTGGACGGTGTGTGCAGACTAGGAACATATGAGTGGTGTTGCTAAGCAGAAGCTTATCGACTTACCCGGGGCTTAGATGTCCCCTTTGGAGGGCGACCGCGCGCACGCAGAGGTCGGTCATTGGTACAATTTAAGCCAAGTCGCTCGCATCTTCCACAGGGGTTCCCGAACAGACATTGTGTTTTCTGATTAAATGAGGGGTTGGGTCAATATCGAGACCATGGGTTTGTGGGGTTTTCAGGGACTTACTAATGAGTGGCATCGGTCGCACGCCCGTGGAGGAGTGGCCTCGTATGGCGAATCAATGTCCATCGCGAGACCGACAGTCTGCTATCTGCCCTCCGTGTGCCGAGGAGGAAAGGTCGCACTTTAGTCTTGGTGGTGGGCTAGGGTACAAAAGTTCCCTGGACCCCAGGCAATTCCCTTATCCAGCATGGACCAATGAGGTGAGAAGACTATAATTTAACTGTAGTGAAACTTGGGAGCCTAACATCCTTCCATTGGCTGATGCTTTATAGTTTGACTGGTTGATGGGTCTCTGAACTGCTATGTCTAAAACGCTGGAGCTTTATGCTTATTTTATGCCCATTATCTTTTTAGTCTATAAATTGAGTCAGGAACACATGTAAGGCTGCACCTTGTTGCTCCTCTCCATTGGACATTTACGCCGCATTCCTCCCCCAGACCGAGACACTTTCTCCACACTGCTTGTCAATAGTCAAGTTGGGAGATACGTGTGGTTGCCCTTCTCATGAAAGAATTTTGATACAATGTTCCACTCTTCCACTCTTGGATAAGATAGTCCTATTCAACCCATGGAAGCCATGAAGGCGAGGGACATGCGGGCATTGAAGACCAGGTTTAGGGGACACATTGCAGCTCTATATCCGGATCTAACAATCCCCATTCTCGGTTGTTGGAAGCGCACGTTGCGAGCAATGTATGGAGCCTGATCAATTTTAATAAATGTTGGAGAAACCTCCAAGTGGGTTCGTTCAGTGTGGGCAGATTTGCCGGCTAATTCGTGCCGAAGCTTTCTGGAAAGGATCCACATTCCACAATGGGCTCAATTGTCCTACCTTGGCGACTCCAACTAGTTACATCACATCTAGGGTGTACCTATTGATGAAACTCAATGGTACAGTGTTGAGGAATGGTATCTCGGCAACTAAATGCTAGATGCCACTGATCATACATGCCTTTTCTGTCATGAATCTACCCGGGCTGGCATCTGGTCTCTTTAACGTCATCAATGAGCCTTTATCCCTCCATTGCTCTCACATGTGTAAAGCATGACGTCAATCAAACCGACTATCTATATATAACTAATCATATAACAAACATTGATATTCCATCAACTCAAAACTATGGGACCGGGGAGATTCTCTCTTTGCTGATCTAATCACACGATGTGCTGCCCAAGTGGATTAGGTTCGATGTCTTAAGTTGCGAAGTCGTATGTTCGGCTTTTAATTCTACATACCTAGGTATATAATGCATATGGCATCTTATTGTTCCTTCTTAGGTCCCCTGGTGGTCAAAATATTGACAACGAGAATTGTCTTGATGTAAGTTTCATTTTGATTAATGTTGAAAGCTCGTAGTAAAGTGGAGCTCATTTGAATGAGGCTTGGTAAGCCTCAGAAGATCTCGCATAGGGGCTGTAGCGTCAGGCAACAAGATCCAATCCCGTTTTGCCGTTTTTGCGGATAGTCAAGTGGGTTTGGCTTCAAGTCCCGGTTGTGCTTACCCCAATGTTCCCCGGCCGAGACTTGAAACTTATATCCGATAAACCCGCGATGACGGTCCCGGTGTAGATTATGCGATCTTCATTTCCGGACCAAACTTCGGTCTCAAGACCCCAAGGCAGCAGTTGTGCCGATCAAAGTGGTTGTACTGGCTCCATAATGGCTATACCACGAGGGCGCAACTAATTCGACCCATTCCTCTAATAATTGCCGTTTGAACATACAATCCGATGGCTTGCGCACGGCGTTGGGCAATAAGGGAGCTCAAGGGGTTTGCTAGGGTTCGGGATTTGCCGAAGACATTATAGGCTTTTGGTGGATCTTCACGGCAAGGACCACCAGAACAGCAAACAAGGTTGCAATCCGGACGGGGCTACGGATGGAAATCGAGGATTTAGAGATTTAACGATGATACGCAGAGCATTTAAAGTGAGTTTGAATTATCTGTGTGTAGCCAAAGTGGATAAGAGGAGAGACCAACGTTCATCAGATCTGAGCTTTGCCCGGTCCGTTGGGATGATAATCATCTGCACCCCCCACATTAGGACTTTGAGCTCCACCAAGATACCAAGGAAAGTGACCGACGGTGATTTACCTTGGCGGTCTGTTCACTGAATGAGCCAATAACTCAATTGAATTTATGCACGTTCGATGGTGACTCTGACTTCTAGGATTGATTCTTTGAGCCTGTGCGCTGCGCATGGGCCCTAAAATATTTAGTCCCCTTGGAACTATATGGTCTCGAGATTTTGAAATCTGCCGTGACTTGCCATTTCATAGCCCTTTTCCTAACATCAAGGGACGTCGGACTCAATATTTTGTTGTTTTTGGGGATGCACCGTTTCAATACTTGTGTTCATGAGATTCAATATGCCCAAAGATGAGCTATTTCGACGTGAGCGCGTGGGATTTGAGGTTGAGTGGTATTGATAACCAAAATATTCGTTTATGTACGTACATTGCTGCCCTTCGTCACAATGGCTTCGCAGAAACGATCAAACTAATAAGGGGGCCCATCTCCAGTAGTTCGACAGTTTCAACGAACTCTCGTGGCGGTTCCGGGCTATGGCGTTCCGATTCTACAGTGCTTACTGCCTTTGGCAGCTCGTCACGCGACCACTTTAGATGCACTTTTGACGCTAGCAACCCGGTTTCGCTCCTCTCGCTTATTGCCCAGTGGCACCCCAGAGTCGGAGCCCGCCAACTTGGGGGATCAAAGCTCGAATGTTGCCTCTGACAGTTACCAGCATGCCGTCAAAAATTTGCAATCCAGTCTAGCTCGTTTGCAGTCAGGGCATGGAGATATTGAAGAGGCCATCGCGATCTCGGTGATTCTGTGGATCTCCTGCCTCCCGGGACACGAGATTTGGTACATTCATCTGCATGGTCTGATCGCACTTCTGGACACCACACCGCTACCTGCTTTTGACGCTCTGCTCCCTTTGTCTCTCCAGAAATATGCGTCGTTCGCGGCCGCACATGCCGACATTAAGGCCATTACCATTGGCAGGGCCGACCCTAGCCAGCGGCTTTGGCTGAGGTGGAGGTTATGCCCCCCAGAAGAAATATTGGCAATGCCGTCCAAGGAGAAGATGCTTTCTGAGTGGGAAATCAACTCCGGGTACCCGGAGACGTTGATGACAGTCATTGCTTTATTATCGGCGGTTGTGGACGACGATCTCTCTGGCCAAAATCCCTACCCTGTCAGTGAGGATTATCTCGAACAACTTACTTTTCAGACCTCGCATTCAGCTGGTTTGAGCGTGAGTCCAATCCTCCGAAGCACCATGCCGTTGAACGAGCCAGAAAAAAAGTATATTTGTGTGATGGAGACATTGATTACCCGTTGGAAGTCACCTTCGATCCCCGATTCTATGCCCTTGGAAACAAGCGTTGTTCTCAGCACCGCATGGGAGGTCATACGAAAGGCCGCATTGATTTATTTATGGCGTGGTGGCTTTGATACCGACCCAATGGCCCCGTTATCCACTGAGCAGGAACTCTTCATCGATCGATATATCCGGGAGATGTGCGGTGGTATTGAGCAAATCATCCAAGCGGCCGAAAAATATCATATACCCCTGGCGCTCACGCTGATATGGCCGCTGGCGGTCATCGGCAATGAGGCCTCACGGTCTCCACATCTGCAGGATAAGATACGCGACTACCTCGGGCGTATGTATACTTACTTTCGGATTCCCCATCACCAGTTGCTTGGGAGCGTACTACAGAAATTGTGGGAGGGAGCGGCTGAACGCAACTTCAACTTCACCGCAGGGGCTCCCTTGAGTCTACAGTCCATCTGTCTAGAAGGCAATACGCTAGTGCCATTGTTGTAAAAAGGGGGTTCAATACAGTTCAAACAATCTCATGCAGTCTGCATAAAGCCTTGCTCGTAGAGGGCCATGAGGCACACGTACGTAGCCACAAGGACATCAACTTTCGAAAACGCACACAGACACAAAAAAATGGCCAAATCCGCCTATATGCAGCAAGGAAAACACAAAAAGGCAGCATTGTACCATACCATAGAGAGGCTGATGGGTCCATTTTCTCTTGATGAACAACAGTAATTTGGTCAAGGTTCTGACCACGAGCATGAAAACCCTGCCGGAGGAGGAAGCCCTGTTGATTCCCAATCCTGTCAAAATTACTTCCTCAGTTTCCCCCGTGGTCAAGGTGCTCTCTCCAGCCTCCTTCCTCTTGGAATTTCAATCTGTCATACCATGTCTAAAGCTAGTCATTCCTTTGAGTTATCACTAAGCCGCAAACTAACTACAAACAGTTACCGTCATCCGGACCGCGCTCGAACAAGCCTCTCACGAAATCTTCTGCACTACGGTACCCACATCTACGTAAATATTACGAGGATACTAGATATTTAGCCTAGAGAAGCATGAACACATAGTGAGGATATATGACAGTACCAGAAAAATTCCATACGATATCAGTCTTTTCTTCGTCAAACATTCAACCCTACACCCCGACACCAGACCCCGGCCATACAACATAATTGGCAACAGATCGCAAGCTCGTGATAACATCTTTGTTCAAAATGGGATTCCATCTTGAGCCTGTGACACCGGATCTTGTTGGTCTTGTATTCCTCAGTTCCTTATCCATCTTGTTCGGCCTGCTCGTGGTCTTGTGGGGTCTGGAAATGGCTAAGCTGACGCCTTATCATGGAACAAATCATCATTCACTCGATCTGTTATTTTGCTTGGTGTTTGGATTTATGGTGCTCTTCATGAGCAGCGTTCTTGGATACGTTGGTTTCTTAGGTTTGCGATATAATTTGCTCATGCTTTCGTGTCGTTTCAGGTAGATCTTGAGGTGGCAGTGGAAAGCGTGTGATCGGGTTCTACACATGGTCCAGAATCTTAGCTATCATGAAAGGAAGGGCATAGCTGTGTTTCAGTGGATTCAAGTTGCTTATTTTCTACTATTTGACAAGGGAAATGGACAGTCTACACTACCGTACCTACGCCTACGAAGATATTACCAGTATACTTGCCAGGTGAGTCAAAGCTGACGAGCAAGATGAAATAGTAAAGACAAACTTGGAGAGACTTAGACCGCTCTATTTCCTCAAAGCCACAATCTTACACCCCAGCGCCAGACAAGATAATAAGTGTAGCAAGCGACCTAACCAAGGTATTCACTACTAGGCCTTTCTAAGCCTCTTGTTCCTAATATCCAACCTTTTCAAACCCTTCAAGTTGTCTGCAGACTACATTACGTAGGATTTTATAGTTTGCAGCACAAACATCTATCAAAATGAAATGTGGAGTTTTAAAAAACAGAAGTTGTAAGCGCAGTAACCCCGGAGTAGAGAATGGCAGCTACACATACGCAGCTGGAGCCGAATACAATGGATAGCCTTGGAAGCGTAGTCTCCCATAGTGGCTAACATGAGATTGAGAGGAATCAAAGCTTCCACTTTCTCCTTTAATGTAGCGCTGATCCGTCACTTGACTGGTAAACATAACCTTTGTAGTGCTTCTCTACTCCAAATCCGCCCCACACCGCCTTAGCGCATCCGCGTTTATCAACATCGGGGAAAGGCCGAACAAACAACTTGCCTCGACAGGTATAGCCTCGCTCCAAAATGCCTCCCAAAGCCGCCAAGAGCGAGTACATCGAGACCGTACGTACATCCCTACACCCCTCAATGCCTTATCCACCCACAAGACTTACCTCAAAAACCCCAAACTGACATACCACAGGACACGGGAAACAAGATCTCGCGCCGCTCTCAAATCCACGGCACACAGCACATTATCCTCGGCGGAAAGACGGTCATCCAAGCTGAAGCTGTCATCCGTGGTGACCTTTACCGTCTTCCCTCCACAGCCGTCTCTACAGACCCAAACAACCCGCCTCAGCAACCCAATACCCCCAGCGTCGCTATCACGGTCGGTCGGTACAGTTATATCTCCAAGAGCGTGATTCTTCGCCCGCCGAGCAGGCTACATCGTGGTGTGCACTCGTTTTATCCGCTGAAGATTGGTGACCATGTCTTTGTGGGCGAGTCGGCTGTTGTGGAGGCCGCGTCGCTTGGGAACCATGTTCATGTTGGAGCGGGCGCGACGATCGGGAGTATGGCCATTGTGAAGGATTTTTCAGTTGTTCTGGAGGGTGCGGTTGTTCCGCCTGGTATGGTTGTGCCTAGCTGGTGCGTTGTTGGGGGACGACCGGCGCGCATTGTTGGTGAGGTTGGCGAGGGTTATGGGGTTGAAGGGGCGGAGGGTGGTTTGGCTAGGGAAAGGTATCGGCTTGTTGGACGCCCGTGAGATGGGTCGGTTTGGTTTTGGTTTTGATATTTCTTTTGATTTTCAATGATACCCTTCTACATTTCTTGCCTGAATTGAATTACATATTGGTGTTGACTACTGAATACGAGTAATGAGTGGGACCTTCTTCTGCGGCAAAATTTATTCAAATGTGGCTGGCATGAAAGATAAATACGAATGAGTGGGTTGATACAATTTTTTACCCCATGTTTTGCACCTGCACTGCTCGCTTGAGATGGGGTACGTCGGG
This sequence comes from Penicillium tannophilum, assembly GCA_028829675.1. Lineage (NCBI taxonomy): Eukaryota > Fungi > Ascomycota > Eurotiomycetes > Eurotiales > Aspergillaceae > Penicillium > Penicillium tannophilum. Next base: position 1,028,751 of record JAQKAK010000001.1, on the reverse strand, counting down.
TAGGTCTTTCGTCGGGGGAAGACCAAGTTCCTCGAAAGCCAGGTCATTAATCCAGCGCCCGTTTGGCTTCACCGGCTCACCCTTGGACAACTTTGAGGCAAGGTAAAGCCAACAGAAGGTGTTGCCCACCGTGCCCATCTCGTCAGAAACGTGGCTTTGTGCATACTGCGACATACGGTGGTACAGGTCGTCGTCCGTCCACAAAGTATAGAGATGTTGCGCAACGGCATCGGTGTCACCGACGTCCACCAGGAATCCGTTCTTACCGTTCTCAACCTGCAGCGGGATTCCACCAGCACGCGTGGCAATCACCGGCTTGCCCTTGTGGATGGCCTCGGACACTTTGACCTCGAACCCCTCACGGCTGGATAACTGGAGTGCAATAGTAGCCTTGGAGAGGAGAGCATTCAAAACCTGATCTGAAGGTCGTAGCCGCATTATGCAGATCAGATGCCGTAGGTGTGAAATATTATTTTCGATGTGATCTATCACAGCATCGTAAATGATCGCTCCATCTGGGTCATCCACTGAGCCATGGCCGCAGATCAAAAGCTTTGGTGGCACTAGATCAGGCCGAGCATTGGCCAGCCGGTCATGAAACTTCTCGTATGAATCTAGTACATCCAAGATCCCTTTCGATGGATCAAATCGTGCAATCTGCACGATGTACTTGTCTGATTCAAAATAGTTAGCTGCATTAGCTCATGTATATATTAACGATAAGAGCTTCTTTACCGTCAGGATAACAAATTGTCGTCATATCCGCAAGCCTGCAGGATGCGTTGAAGATGCGGCCGTAGTGGGCTAAATCCCAGTCTCGCATATCCTTGTTCAGCCCATCCAACCTGGAAAGATCAGTAAGATAATGCATATTTACCAGGCCACTTACCAATCAGTTGATGCCGGCATGTAGCCCACCATCTCGGGTGGGACATCGCTTGGTACAAATGCGCTTACGGGGTGACTGATGAAACAGTCGGCAAGCTTGATTTGGTTCCAGAGAAACTCCCACGCTTCGGCCTGAGGGGTTCCAGGCTGCTTGATGAGATCACTGCGAATTTGAATGTGGCTACGGAAGATGACAGGTCGATCCGGTGCATATTGTTTGGCAATAGGTATGAGTCCTGGCATCTGGGGATCATCCACGATGATCACATCTGCCCCGCCCTCTGATGGAGGCAGTAGTGGACCGCTAGACCCAGTCCAATATCGCCTTGCGTTCTCTTCGATCCATTCGTGCAGCAATTGCTTATTCTCGGTAGTCAATCGCTCGCCGGGTCGTGCAACACCCTGAAGTATATTGTGGTTGTTCTTGGTTACCCGGAAAACCCCTGGCCGAGGCTTTGGAACATACCTGCATGCGAATCAATAAATATGTCTCTTTCCCTTCGTCGTGTGTCAGGCCTACCATTTGATGTCCGTGCCCAGATTATAAGAGAAGCGCACCAGCGCATGCCGCATCAGCGCCACTCCACCTCCCTGGGGAGTTGCACTGAAGAAGGCAATGCGAACATTTCGTTCCTTCAGGTCAGCAGCGTAATGCTCCACGGCAGACCACGTCCTGCCAGACACAGTTGATTTAAAATCATCAAGATCTGCAATGCGAACACGAAAATTCGTGTCAACTTCCACGAGGCCCTTGAATCCCACTTGTAGTAAGGGGAGGTTCTCCGGACCAAACAATCTGCGTAGAGTTTAACGATACGTTCTTCGCAGCCCGGTGGATCCCAACTTACCGCACACACTTTCGCGACATGGACTCCGCCTGCTCGTCGATAGTTTTCGAACCCCCCTTCGTTGTACCATTAGGGACACGTGAGGTGTAGTGTTCGTCCAGACTGGAATCTGGAAGTACCAGGCAAAGAATGTCGAGCTCTGCCCACAGGCGTGAGCAGAGCCTGGGTAATTTGTCCGCAACATGTTGAGGCATTGTCACGCCAATAATCTTCTCCAAATGACCTTGTCCATATGATTTCAGTTCAGAGACAATGAAATCCGCCGTTGCTTCTGCAGCTTCTTTGTGCTCAGTGGCATCAAACACCTTCTCGGTGAAGTCCAGTAGATAGGTGGTATCACGGAAGGCAATGGCGATGCTTGAGGGCCGACTTGTTGAGAAATGGCCTGAAATACCGGCATAAATGGTCTTTGGAGGTCAATTTCAGCTTCATTTCATAGTGTCTTGGTAGTGCGTACATCTGATGGAGGAGCTAGCCAGGCGCAGTTCTTAAATTGCTGGGAAAGCCGACGTTGCTGCACCACCGAGGCGCGGCGCTCATACTTGTGATCATTAGTAGGCATATTGCTAAGGATATTTATCGAATTGAATTGTAGAATTGAAGTCTTTTGAGGAAGGCAGACGAAACAGATGAAACAGGCAGAGGGAACCATTGAGATATGGGGTAGAACCGGGTCATGACGTATGAAAAGTATCATGCAACCACGGTTCCTCAACTCTGGCCATGATTGGGTAGACTTCCGTTTTTGACATGCTGTACAATAATGATGAGCTCCGATGCTCGATATATAGATAACCTAATTAAGTACTTCGGTAGGAGGTAATTTGTTATTAAGTGGATCCGCGTCGCAGATGGGGCTGAGTCAGCCTAGCCTGCCCCTTTTCCCCCGCCTCATCTCGTTCTGTCTTGTTTTCCTAAGTTCCAACTTCCGGGGTGAAAGCCACTATTATCCCTGGCTGATTTTCTGTCTATCTGTGCAAGAGCACCCCGTTCTGACTTTTCCCAATCGACAATCAATTGATACCGCCAAGATGGGTGGCTCAGTCTCCAAGATGATGGGGAAGATCTTCGGCACCAAGGAAATGCGCATTCTCATGCTGGGTCTAGATGCTGCTGGAAAGACTAGTAAGATTCCCCTATGATTATTCCCATGAGCGATTGGTACACGGGATCAAAAGCTAACTTCTACCAGCTATTCTTTACAAATTGAAACTCAGCAACCAGGATGTCACCACAATCCCCACCGTCGGCTTCAACGTGGAGAGCGTGACCTATAAGAACGTCAAGTTCAATGTTTGGGATGTCGGTGGTCAGGACAAGATTCGTCCTCTCTGGCGTCACTACTACTCCGGCACACAAGGCTTGATTTTCGTGGTGGATTCTAGCGACACTGCTCGCCTGGAGGAAGCTCGCTCGGAGCTCCACAAGATCATTAACGATCGTGAAATGAAAGATGCCCTCCTGTTGGTGTTTGCCAACAAGCAGGATATTAGTGGTCGTACGTGTTTATTCCAATCTAGGGGAATTTCAAATACCCCCCTTTCCTGCCCATACTGACCAACTGTCCTAGACCTGAGCCCGGAGGAAATTACCAACACGCTCCAGCTGACCAAGCTTAAGGACAAGCTGTGGTATGTTGCGCCCAGTGTGGCCACAGATGGTACTGGTATCTTTGAGGGTCTGGTAAGTACTAACTGTCCCTGTTTCGACCTGACGAAAACCAAAACAAATCCCTGACCCGCAATTTCTCCACTTTCCAGGCCTGGCTCTCCAACAACGTCAAGACCCAACCCGCGAAATAAACCTGTCCATCTATCCTCGAATTGAACGCCAAGGGTCGAACCTCCGGTCTTCCCAGACATGCGCCCGACCAGGCACGCCACGCCGTTGATCACTCATACCCATCCAGTCTGGGACCTGGATCGCCCCGGCTATGATCCTGAGAGGCATCCTCCGCCGCCTCGTGTATAACACCTCGCACTGTCCGACAAAGTCTTCATCTCTTTCGCTTCATGTCCGTGTTTGATGACCAGACGACGCAGCATTTGGGCCCTATTTCCTTTCCCCTTTTCCTCGGAGTTTTTCCTTGGATGTTTTCCTTTATGTGCGGGTTACTTCTCTGTTTTTTTCTCTCCCTTCCCGTTTTCCTTCTATGATATCCCCTCTGTTCTTACCCATGGGACTCGTCATGAGCTCCGACTTAATTATTTAATTCGTATAGTGGTCCATATCAGCGTTACCATTGTTCGATTCCCTTGTGATTTTCTTCTGGATTCCCGATGTGTATAGAGTTGATTAACTTCATAGAGAGATGCAATAAGTGGAAACTGCGCTGGGATTGAGAATCAGAATGAATATGACATACGCGTGACCGAACAAGCCTGGCATCTACCTTCCATCTACTAGGGAGTAAACGGCTCGGAATTTCAACCCGAGCAGTCGCCGCTACTATATAATGCTTTCCTAACGTCCCGGCCATGTAAATGTGACGTGGAGCCCCGGAACCCGAATCCTTTTCTCATGCATATATAAATAGAGCTAAATCGAGTCAAACAAGACTATCCCATAACATACTTCGGATCCTCTTTGTCCTATTCAGTGATACTCGGATTTCCAATATTGCCAAAACGTACAACTCCAAACCACACCATACAACACCTCACGACGAATTCGTTCTTCCCAAGAATTGCTCAGACACAATGCCTATGTTCCACCAAGGACAGCGAGTTAGCTATAAGCCCGTGGGCGGTATGCATTACCCAATTTTTCCAATGTGCAAGTAATCTATCACTCGAATACAATCTGACAATGTCTTTACTTCCAAGGGCCCACTCCAATACCAGTGCGAGTGTCGGCATCATCCGTGAGATTGCTACCAAGCCGACTAATCTGACTGGCCGAAGTGTCGTGGCCTCGGACGAAGAGCCACGTTACCAGGTGTGTTGATATCCGGAAATTGAGGTAAATTATGGATAGGAGTATTGACAGTTGACTGGCTTGCAGATTGAGAACGAGAAAACTCGCAAGAGCTCTGCTGTCAAAGAGGCTAATATCATTGGTCCCGCAGAGTAAGCTTGAGCTGGATGATTCGGTTGCCAGGCATCATTGGGTTCTAGCTGTGCCTTTTTTGGCATTTGTTCAGCGTATCCAAAGTAGGTAGTCCGTTCTAAATCTCAAAGCTGGAAGCTCTTGCTATAGAACATTGTCATCGTAGTCGTTTTTAGGCCCACCATACCTAGATTATTAGGCAGTGATAGGCCCATAGCTTATTTCCAGCTTAGTTTGGGGACCTTGGGATTAGCTCCGTTGAGAGTTAAATACCCCGTTCCCTCCCCGCGTGTACTTATTCCAACCTCTACTCTCTTCCACTTACATTGTCATCATGTTACTCAGCAAGTTTGTTTGTGATCATGAACACGGGGTTCTTTGTTCATTGACTATATCCAAGAATCATACGTTAAGTTGGTCATCCAAAATATCAATCATGACGTTCGTCCCAAGCATCCCACCGGCGGTGTACACAAAAAAGAAAATCCCAGACCCGTCGCATTGTTGAATAGGCAACTGGAGCATGGCCCCTCTTGGGAGTGACAAAGAAAAATTACAGATGGGTATTCGTTGAAGTCGTTCTACATTTTGTTTTTGCTTTTCGCTTACAGCTGGTTGGGCCAGATATCGTTGGCGATGTCACGGACCAACTGGAGCTTGTTGATCATGCCATCCCAGTCAATAGCGTTACCCTCACGGTGGGAAGCGAATCCACACTGGGGGCTGACGCCGACCTGGTTCAGGGCAGCCTCGAGGGAGATGTTGTTGCCCTCGGCGATGATCTTGGCGGCGTTGATGACACGAGTCTTCATCTCCTCCTTGTCCTCCATGGTGGCGAACTTGGAGGTGACAACACCCAAGATGACGTTCTTGTGGGTGGGGAGGTGCTTGAGGGGCTCGAAGCCACCGGCACGCTCGGTGTCGTACTCGAGGTAGTAGGTGTGCACGTTAAGCTCCTGGAAGAGCTTGATGGCGATGCGGTCGTAGCCACCCTCGGAGAAGTGACGGCTGCCGACGAAGTTACCGCGGCACAGGTGGACACCGATGTGCATATCCTCGGGAATGCCGATGAAGCAGTCGTTGTACAGCTTGATGTACTTCTCGAACAACTCGTCGGCAGTGTAGACGTTCAAGGGGTCAGCCTTGAAGCCGTCGAGGAACTTCTCGGAGCAGAAGTCTAATACAATGTGAGTTCTCTTGATCTAGCTCATGGGAAATGGGGCGCTGCTTACAGGCGAGGTTAGGGTCGTCGTATTGCACGTTGCGGCAGCCGGCCTCGTACAGGATCTTCAGCTCGGCCTGGTAGGCCTTGGCGATGTCACCGAAGTACTCCTCGTCGGTGCTGTACACGTCCTTGGGGTAGGCCTTGCCCTCAACGTAGCGCAAGTGGTACCAGTTAGGAGCAGCCAGAGTGATCTTCAGGTTCTTGACCTGATCAGCGGGGACTTGGCTGGCAAGGTACTTGAACTGGTCGACATAGGTGCTGCCGACGTGCTTGATCTTGCCTGTGCAGATGACGGTCTCACCAGGCTTGTGGCCAGCCTCGAGGAAGGCAGCAATGTCGGGAGCGTAAGAGCGGAAGATGTCGGTCTCGAACTCGGTGATCTCCTCGAATCCGTCCAGACCGGGGAAGAAAGTACCCCAGAACACTGGATTATGTTAATATTGCGTCTCTGCCTTGTCCTCAGGGTTGGGTTCTTACTGTGACGACGGTATTCACCATCCGAAGCGGCCGGGTAACCAAGCTTCAGCTGGGTGTTGACAATGTCGGTGATCTCCTTGTCCTCGACCTTGGCAAGCTCGGCATCGGAGACCTTGCCGGCCTCGTGGGAAATCTTGACATCCAAAAGCTGCTGGGGGCGGAGGAGCGAACCCAGGTGCTCTGCGCGGAAGGGAGGTCTTTGGTGAAGTTGGGGCGCCATGGTGAAATGAACTACAGGGTGATTAGCTTTAGTCGCAATGCTGGAGGACGAAGTACTCACGATCAAAGGGCTTTGTCTAGTGAAAGGAAAGGAGGAAAGAGAAGGAAAAGTCAAGCCCGAAGCCGGAGTTCAAAAGAGGGGCACGGAACCAAGTCATCTTGATTCCATCTGCCGTTGTGCTCGCGTCCGGACAGGTGGGGCCTCAAGTCGCAAAGATGAGCATCTCCACACCTGCGGCTCGCCTATCAGATTCTTTTGATTTAACACTGTGATCTTCGGTCAATGCACTTATTCTGTCTATGAAGCAGCTGAACATTGATGGATAGAAATCTTTCACTGGCGCTCTTTAGCCAAATTGTTGGGCTTAGCAGACTGACGTCAAGAACATCCGGGCGCAAACGGTTTGAACTATACAATTGTAGACTAACAGTGGGGCGTAGCTTGGCACATCAGCCGGGGTAGGTTAAGGCCGGGGTTTGATTCTATGCATAGAATGGTCTATGCGCTAGGTCTAATGCTGGTTAAACCATGCCGAATTACGACCCCTTATTGCAGCAGTTTTTGCGCACCAAAGTCAGTGGCAAAAATGAAATTAATATTCTTCCATTGTACTGTGGATCATGTCATAAGGTCCACAGTTCTCTTTTTCCTCCCGGGGGTTTTTCCGGATCAGCTCCCCAGATTTTCTTCTTGTGCTAGGCCACTGGTGAGGTTTACATATTGACACAGGTTAGACAAACGCATGCCATTGCCTTTCTGTCTAATTTGAAATCTCCTTTAATTATAAAAGGCATCACAGGCCCTGGCTGAGTAAAGGCTGACAAAGTGCCAAGTGGAGGAGTCGAAGTGGGGAACCGGCAAATCTACCTCGACTGCATTCCCGAAGCCTCGACTTCACCACTGCGGTCAAGCAACACACATCACACACCGACAATGGGATAATCCTTAGGCTAAAACGAAATCACGTCATGTGAGCTATGCCTGTGGCCACCCTGAGTGGCCAATTGCGGGCTATTAGCTCAAATAGGGATTTGAGCTGTTGGCCCTGTATTTTGGGTCGGCAAAAAGGTTGGAATACTAGTATTAGCAGTATAGAGAGAAAGATCAGTCAAAATCACTAGCTTGGCATTAACATAAACTCTATACATCAATAAGACTATGGCTATGAGCAGCTCCTTACCACCCATATAGCTAATATTCTCGCTAATAACTATATGGTCGACCTTATAGAGGGGACACGCGCGTATGTATATGAATGAGCCTACAGAGTCAGTCAAATGCATAATCTCTGATGAGGGACTCTACGATACATGTGGTCCGCGAAACCTCAACTTCTGATAGTTGACCTTCCGTACCCTGCTATCCCCAGGCGGCACCTGACTAGTCAGGCCGGCTTTGGTCGCCTTCCAAATGTACTACATCTAACCTGCCTGCATCGGGAGCCTGGACATACTACAGTATGATAGGTGCTAATGGGGTTTCTGTGGAGATTGGCAGGGCTAAGCTGTCACAACGGTTGAGCTACGTTGTACCTGGACTACCCAGGTGAGCCACGATCAGACCTACTAACGCATCAACGTGTAATTCAGAGAGAACATCTCCTCAAGTACCAAAGAACATCACATCACTTCGCTTAATTCACGCCAATATGCGAGATAATGATTCATTAAAGCCATGATATAGGTAAAAAAAGGTGGCTCAGCGGGTAGGTATCACACTTTTGTCACCTTCACATTCCAGCGTAGTCTACAAAGTAACGTGAGCAAGTGGGCACGGGCATGTACTCATTAATATCAACAACTCCCTGAATCTTGAATAGTGCGCTACTTTAAATACGGTCAGTGAGGGTAATCAACTAATTTTGTGGCGTTCAATTGAAAAGCTCCCCACACGGGCCGAGGTTGGATGACTAAGGTATGATCATAAACCCCCACACTACTCCGTACACTAGTTAACTGTCAACGAGTCAAGGCATCCAACACTGCGGCCGGAGCAACACACACTACACTCGTACATAGGCTGAATTGAAATCACGTCATGTGAGCCAGGGCTGCAGCCGCCATGAGCATCATGCCGTGCGCCCTAGAGCTGCTCCCTAATGAGCTCCTGGATCAGATAATCTTCTATTTGACCACAGAGCCGCCCTCTCTGGCACGGCTCCATCAATCGCCAGACCGCCAGATCACCCAGTCCCAGAACAAACAACTTAAGCATCTGGCCCAATGCTCGTCCCATTTACTGGATCTCGTGCGACCCCGGCTTTTCGCCCATGCATGCCTTGACCTAAAGGATGAGTCGGCGTTTCAGGCTTTCATGGTTGCATCAGATCTGGGTCGATACGTGACTTCCCTCGTCGCCATCACGGAAGATACTTCCCTGGTTCCAGCTGATCATCACTGGTGGCAGCGGGCTCTTCAATATCTAGACCCGACTCGTATCACTGTGCTGGCGCCGCCGACTCTTATCGGGAACATGCTGAACACCCGCATTATGAACGGCCACAATTGGTCGTTTGATATCCATCTGCAAATTTTACAACTAGAGCGTGATGGTCCAACCGTACCTCCTGTCTCAAAAATGGGTGACTGCGATAGCCTACTTCTGGCCCGCCCGTGGACGTCCATGTCTTTTAACGAATCATCTTCTCTAAAAGCATATAATCACTACGAATACTTTCTCTCCCGTGTTCCCTCAGTGGTCGGAGAATGGGGCTTCCAGCTTAATCCACAGGAATTTCCACCAGCGCACTTATCGGCCATGCTAGGTCGCCTTACTTCTTTCTCCTATACTGCCATTTTCCCGTTCTACAACCATGTGAAGTTGGTGCTTGACTCTCTATCGGTAATGCCGAATTTGCAAGTCTTGAGCGTGCAATTAGCGCCCGAGGAGCACAATCATGTTCTAGAGATGGAACAACGTGGGTCTTTGGATCCCAACGACCCATGGACAGAGCTTTCAACTTCCTACTCTTTGATTGGCTTCGAAGTTCGCAATAAGGAGTCTTTGGTAGAGTTCAAAAGTCGAGATTTTGCATTCGAGGCTATCCGAGAGGAACTAGCCTTTGAACTCGATGCCAATCTGGGAGATACTAATTGGTCTCCTGAGGGCAATGGTGTTTGGAGGCGACGCAAGACATGAATGGAATTCTAAACTCAAAGCTGAATGACTGTCATGGAAAATAGCTGTATCCTGGACATAGAATAGGCTGCCTTCTTCCTCGAAACCGTAGTCATCGTATCACCACGCGTGCATGACCTCCCTTGGCCCCTGCTCAGTGACCGGCTCACCTACATTCAGTATAGATTCAATGCTGAAATGTGGTTGTCGTTAGTGAGTTCCCTTTGAGCCACGCCCAGATAAAATTAGCGAGATATCTGACCGCTAGAGCCACTGTTGCTCATCTAAGTAGTTTCCCTCCCCTATCATGTACTAGATAGAAGCCGCGGGATGCGCGCATGTGTTTTGGCTTGATGAAAAGCCAGCAAATCCCCGCTTTCTAAGGTTATTTTTCTCTGTCAGCGTGGCAATTATACAAGAGGCTAGCAGCTCGGTGGAGCCGTGCCCGAGTCACATGGGATAAGCCTTGTTAAGAGGGTTTAATGAGTTGCGGGACTCGTCGGCCTTGATTCTGGCAAGAATAATCCTGGAGGAAATCTAAGCTAATTGCGGACATGATGATCTCATAATACGCATGAGCCCTTGATTCCCTTAAACCTCCTTTCTTAGACTAGCTTATCTCCACCTTATCTTTGTTTACTTTGCTGGATCAATCTTTGGAAAAGCACACAAGTGGAGGCTCATATAGTTTCTATGGTTATCAAGATAAGATTCATCTCAGTATATTATCCTCTGTGCCATGCCCCTTTGCCTCGAATTCTCTTCGGTTATTGGGTATTAACTTCGCTGTCGCGTTCGATATTTTCGATATGGGGACTATTGTCGAGGCCCAAGGTGCCAACTTCCGGGTGTGTGAAACTTGGATCTGGGTTAACATGCAGATCGTTTCTGAAACGTTTCGACCTAACAAATAACTAACCTGAAGCCTTTGATCAGACTGTATTCATGTTCTATCTTACCACCGCCGTCGGTAATTTGTTCTTTGACCCTGTTGAAAGCGGGGTAAGTATCTTGCTAACGAACATTCGAAGAGGAATGGTATTTAAATTACTTTTGTATCTCGGAATCTGTAGCGTCGGACTTGAAGGTAAGCTGTAGCTGAAGGTTAGAACAAGAATAAGCCAAAAGGTATGAGGCCAACACGTGGACGTACGATGTGACTCGGCATGATGGAGTTGGATTTGATATTTTGCTGAAGAGAGGAAAAGTATGCAAGAATTTCTTGTGAGGGGAAAGATGGGTGGGCAGCCTAGTTAATTTATATACCGCGCTGCACGTGTGCCTGGTTGCTACATGTAGGTGATGAGCCCCGCACTTATCTTGATTGCGAGATCTATAATGACGTCACAAACTCGGAGAATCGAATGGCTCTCTGGCAATGTTAGTGCATTTCGAAATGTTGACTATGAGGGTTTCAACTGATGGAGATCAGGAGAATGGGAAAGGATTTTGAATCCAAAAGTAAGAGAAGGTATGCACCATTATGCTTCTGAATGGTTATATTTGAACGACTTTCACAGGTAAATCCAGGGCTTATGTGAAGTTAGTCTTCGTCACGCATTACATTTAATTCCCTAAAAATAGCTTTACTTTCTCTGATGAAAGCCTTTATAACATCTAGACATGGTCCGACCAAGAAAGGATTCATGATGGATAATAATCATCTAAATGCTAAAGCCTAAGCTTCTCAATAAGCTATCATGTTGGTAAAAACCAATTGGTCTTTCTTTAAACACGTTGCTTGCCTAGCATCCACGGGTATTGCTGACGGGCAAGTATAGTGATGGCTTACCTATTGCCCCCTGTAAGGCGATGTTAAAACATTATAAGAATGTACTTGAACCAGGCTTTCTAAGGCCAATTCTCTATATGCTGTCTGACATACGGTCCCCTTGGAGTAGCGAAGACATTTCCATTACACGACCCAGGAGAAGACTGCTAGTGAAGATTAACCTGGAAATGCCCAGGTGAAGTTGAGAAAAAAACCGTCTGCTATACGAGCCAATCGCTTCTTGAGACGACAGTGATTCACCTGGAAATTGTAATTCTTCAAATTTAATCAGACACCCTAAATGTGCTCAGCATCTCGATCCTTCTCGAAGTTTTGTTGTAGATATGAAATTGAGTCTGTAGCTTCGTGGATTTCGGGAACGCTAGAATCGCACAAAGCGGTGGATCTCTCACTCTTCAAGCTTCCCACCTCAAGAATTACCATCACCCATCGCATCAACATGCCCTCCGAAGGTTGCATGTACTGAAAGACTAACTGTCTGTGTGTGTTCATCGGTGATCATGACTTCCAGCGTTTACTCCGCAGAGCCCGCTCATCCAGTTCTTGCTCAATCCTTGCTCGGTGAGCCTGGACCCACAGCTACGAACAACGAGCAACCTACCCAGAGATCAACGACAAATGACTGGAATCTAAAGGACGACTGGGCCGCCGGCATACAATCATCCAGTGATGCAATCTTCCGCTGCGGAACTGTCATCGGGTTCTCACGATTAAGAACCAGAAGCAGCGACAACGACGAATACATCGGACAAGTAAGAGAGCCCCCATGTGTATCCAAAATTTCACTCCGCATCATCTAACCAAGACCCAGATTCCTCGCTGTCTTTTGACAACACACCTGCGGAAGAATCCACCGTCAGCTGAAGCAAACACTTTCATAATCTATCCAAGTAACTTTGATGCCTTTGCAGCCCGGAACTTATTTACAGACCTGCAATCTGGCCCCTCAGCTCTATCCAAAGACGATGCTCTGAAGCGACTAGATTTAGTACAACTTTTTCCAGTGTACAATCTGCAAAATGCCGCTCAGGCCATCAAGCAAGTCTCGGAATTACTCCAAGAGGCCCAAGAAAAGCGACAGCAGTTGGACCAGGCGGCAGCTTCGGGCAACCCCGCTATCATCCTTGTTGTGGCCGGCCTGGACACATTAGCTGAAGGCGTTGTCCGAGCTTCCAATCCGGCCAGAGGAGCAGCTGTGCTGGCGAGTACCTTGCGCATATTGACGCGCATGTCTCGCACATACAGCTCGTTTCTTTCCGTCATGCTTGTCAATACGAACGGGCTAGGACCGCATGTTGAAGTTGAGCATGAGGGGTCGAATGGACGGGCTGCTTTCGGGACTGGGGAAGTTGATGCGAGACCGACTGATCATGATGGAATTCACTCTATTTTTCAGCTACCTGGATCTTCACTCCTTTCAACTTTGTTGATGAGGACGTTGGATCAGGGTATCGATACGCACATCTTGCTATCCGATGTGAAATATGCCCGCGTGGCAGAAGTCATCAAAGATCGCACTGGGGCAGGACTAGGGAAATGGGGGATTTGGTCACCTCAAAGATGAGCTTTAATATATCGATGTGGATATTTGCAAGTTCTCGAAATTCGTTGGGATTGCTCTACGGCGCAATCGATACTAATCGTACAATTCGACATACATACATATCCAGATTCACCCCTTGAAGCGCCATGAATCCATGCAAAAGAGTCATCAATGACAGACCCCGCCGAGTTCTCCCGATTTTGCAAGATACCAACTCCGTTCCATGAGCCAGTTTTTGTCTGCTAAGAAAAAATAAAAGGGTATCAAACTTTCCGTTTTGGGTTTGTTTGCCCAGTCCCCGTACATGCTCCACGTGGCGAACTAGGAAATCAACGAAATCCTGGGTATCTTCTCCTACCTCGCATTTGTTGGCATGTTTTCTCTTTCCGCCCACCTCCGCAGAACAGCTCTCTCAGCGACGGAGCGTGCGTCTATGGCACACTGAGCGAGATCTTGGTCCGCAGTATCTTCTTCGAACACGATATCCTGTTGTTGCACCTTTGTCCATTGCTTATGTCTTTCGCAACGTTTCTTGATGCAGACTCCGCGGGTTAAGAAGTTCATCTCCTCTTCTTCTGTACCGGCCATTGGTGTGTCCTCGTCAGCAGGGTAGCTAGAAGCCAGAGCTTCAACTGTTCCTTCCGCGAGAGCAAGTTTTCCAGCTTCGGTCAAACGCCAATCATCGAATTCCTGGTCGGACCACGCGAGTCGCATGTCAAACCCGCAAATGTCCTTCCACCCGCCTTTTGGCTCCTGCTGCTTCAACCTTTCTACCAGGCCCTTAGCTCTCTGGCGCAAAAGGGTCACGAATTTTGTACGAGCAGCAAGCATCTCTTTGCGGTGGAGGAGGTCATTGCGTCGTGCCCGGATCTTTTCGATCTTAGCCGCTTCCTCAACTGAATATTCAACATTGTGTGCGTCGATATCGAATTCATTTTTAGTATCCGGTGGTGACTTCTCTTTCGTGTCACCATTGGGTTTGTCACCATTGGGAGTGTCTTCCTTGATAGATTCTGGTGACGATGACAGAATTTTATCACCAAGTTGCCTAAACTCTGCCACAGACTTTACTCCGAGAATTGCTGCCCGGAGATCGCCAGGCGTGAGAATACCGCCCATGCTACCCAGGTCCTCTTGTCCTTTTCTGTCAGGCGCCAACTTGAGGTTGCAAATTTGACGGCGCATGAATTCATGGCCATGCTCATCAGAGCAGTATTTGCTCTTCTGCGCAACGCGCGCTGGCTTGCGACACTCAAGGAGACGGCACATTGGTTTCCACGTGGTGCAGCGTTTGCCATTCTCACTGCAGTTTGGGCCTGTTTTCGTCTGATTAGTACCGGAGAATAAGATGGAAACTGGGTAAAGAGTGGAACCTACATATGTACTTCTCGATCAATTCAGAGTCTCGAGAATCGATATTGACACATTTTCCATGGAACCAATCTTCGCATCCACCATCACACCCGATCATCCATGTATGATTATCAGGTCGTCGACAGATACAGAAAAGAGCATTTTCATCTGACTCTTCCTCGTCGTCTTCCTCGACAGGCCGCTTGGTACGCTTTTTAGGGTTTTTCTTTAATTCGGGCGCAGGAGATCCTGCAATAGACACAGAATCCTGCTTGTTACCAGGTATTTTGGTCGTGCGAGATGCAGGAGTATTGGATCGGCGTCCATCCAGACTATCTGCATCTGGTTCGTTCGCCTTGCGTTTGGCCGCTGGCTTCTTTTTGGCAGGCCCCTTCTTCGCCGGAGGCTTCACAGAGTTTGCGGGCGAGGACCGATCGGAAGATGATGCTCGGGAGTTCACGCCATTTCTGAGATTGGAAAGTTTCTTTGAGGTTGCATAGTCATTTGTGCCATCACCACCAAAAGACTTGGTTTCAAAATCATCCCCGCTAGGTTCTGTTTTGACTGATGGAAGGGGGGTATCTTTGTTTGCGACCAGTGTACCTTGGCCCGGTTCGTAATCACCATCGTAGAGATCTGACCATGTCGTACCCTTGCCGCCCTTCGGCTTAGGCAGATCGGTATTCCTTAATAACCGGTGTATCTTTTTCGCCCTCTCAAAGCCAAAAAATCCACTTTGTCGCCAGCCAGTAACGCCCACGACCCGGTCATCTTTCACAATTATATTCGCTGGCACCAAGTCATTGTGAGTGAAACAGAGCTCCTCCTTCATATTCTTCTCGGCGAATAGTATGGTGCGCTCCGATTCCTGGCGGGAGGGCGGTTCCTGGGAGTTGAGTCCGCGACAGACATAAGTAGGTTCGTTAAGGGAGGCGTCGATGGAGGCGAGTATTTGTAGGATTTGGCGAGTCTGGTTTTTGAAAACACTGATCTGTTTCGGGGTGAGATATCGCCCTGCGACTTCAAGCGAGACCCCAGGGATTCGAGATTCCACTGTTACGTTCCGCCCTTCGATTGTCCCACAAAAATATGTCACTGGAACTGCAACACCGACCTCTCTGAGTGACTCCTCAACTTTTCGTGCCGCAGACAATTCATTGGCATTCACGCAAGAAAACACTTCTGCAGCTGCGCCAGCAGCGGACTCGCGGTCAACCCATATGATCACGCTGCCTGCAGCGAATGCTTCCCTGGGCCCCATGATGTTTAGCGAGTGCTCCGGGGTGCAGAATTTCTCGGCAACTCCCACCCAGAAGGCGTTCGCATCGGGGTCAGAATGGTACCAGTGCTTGTAGCGAGGAGTGAAATCGTCGGGATGCGGGGTGTAACGTCCATATTGTGCGCTTTGGGCGAGAAAGGGGTCGTCACGCGGAATATGGTCTGGGTTGGTTTCGTACGGGTTAACACTCGTCTTGGTGGTCTTTGCGCTGTCGGCGAACCCATTCACATGTGTTACGCGACCCGCGGCCTCCATATCTGGTGTCATGACAATAGCGATGAGCGGACTCAATTTGTAACGGAGATTTCCACTGAGATATCAGATATCGTAGGGGGAAGTGCGACACTCAAGTCCGGAGGACTAATACTGGTTCAGGGTGTATCGAGAACACAGGGAGCGCGGGACAAGTTAAATCCACATAGATCCAAAGGAGAAGGTTGGAGGCATCATGGAACTTTGACCGATTCATACAATGTCTAAGCCCTCTCTAAAGGCTCCCAGTGTCCTGGCGACGGCAAGAATATGCGACCAGGGCGGCCCTTCACCCGGGACAGGGTCGCCGGGGGATTTCTTTCGCGAGAATCGTGGACTCCACCGCTTCCTTTGAGGGGGACAGCGGGGGCCCAATTCGCTTTGTAGGGGTTTTCGAGGGACGGAGGTTGGAATAATAAATCTGGAAAGGAGGCTGGAACATGCAAAACCTCACCAGAGCCACACACGTTAGCGCTGTCAGGTCCCTTGAATCCTGGATACGGATCGGAGACGCGGAGTTTTGGCGGACTGTCAAGGCGGTGAGTTGTTCAACACGCGACAGTGCGGGCGCGGGCTCACCGCCTTATAGCCCACCGCCTTTGGATGATGTGCTTCGCAGTCCATCTTGACTCAAGCAGGACTTGACAATGCCAAAACAATGTCTTGATGAGCTGCAAGCCCGACCACCGATCTTTAATGTAACAGCTCCAGGGCTTCCCATTATCCCGGAACGAGACAGGTTCCCCCAAAAGAGCCTGTTGGCTTCCCTGAATAAACCATTGCTTCTGCCCAATCTTGGACGCCAAAAGATCGCCTAGGCCTACGGATACACAATTGCGAGTTCATACAGCCAAACTACATCAAATAATCTCCACACACTTGTCTTTGCAGGCAAATATTTGAACGCAAGGGGATTCTGCACATGGAGATTTCATGTACACCTAACAAAATCGGTACATTCAAGGTCGCAAAGGGATGGAAGTTGCTAGAGATCCCAGTGATCTCGGTGAGGAAGCATAGGCCTGGATAAAGATGCACTGGGTATTTGGCCATTTCTCCTATAAGTGGCATCCGCAGAAGTTCTGAAATAGGGAAAGATCAGAACAAGAGTGATTGTGAACGATATGGGCTATTGACATTGGCGAAACAGGGGCAGCATGAACCATGAGTTCAGCTTGGATGTGCATGATCTGGGAAGGGGGGCCGTATCTTAACATTCTATTTCAGCTCAAAATCGGACTAGCCAACGATCCGCACCAAAGCTACCTTGGCCCTGAAGTCACCAAGAAGGTGTGTTTCGTTCTTAGACTACTGATCTGCCCAGGGTTCCTCCAAAACTGCACTAAACAACTGGAATCAAAGTTTCTTTATTAATGGTAAGATCGCCTCAGTGCATCAGAGAAATAAGGATTTAAAGCCTTGAACCAGATAATCATGTCTGTTACGCCTCGTCCCCGCTCTGCGGCAGTCTTAATATAGGCAGGGCGCTGTCAGATGTATGACTCCGTACTTTGTACTCAGGAGGACTTCCAGCTTCATTGAAGACCCTGGCAATGATCATCCTAAATAATACCGAAGACGGTATGTCGCGGATGGTATGTGGGGGCTTTATCTATGCACAAAGCACTGTGGATCATAGCGGGGAGTACTCGATAATCGTCATCTTAAAGCACCGGAAAAGATTTGCGACGGTCTGTCCCGTAAATGCCGTCATACACTGACTGATTCTAAGACACGGAGACATTCCGAGGAGTCGACTTCCGTAGTGCCTATTTCCAAGGTCCCATTGAAGTTTTATAATTCTATGACGAACGTTCCTCTCGAGTTCATTTCAAGAAATGTAATTCACCCTGGAAACCGGTAGCTGCAGGACTCAACGGGTTCAATAGCTTATTCATCCTCGTATTCGCGGTAATGCAGAAATTCGTTGTGGAGAACGCTCTAAAATGTGGCCCTCGGATCACGCTTAGCCTAAAATGGGGATGGAAGTGCGAGGTAGTGCCAATCATCATTATCGTTGATCGCGGGCCGCACCAAATGATCTTATTCATCCCCGATCGGGCATGGATCGGTTGGTTGTCGAATTCTCGTTAATTGTAGCCCTGTACTCATTCGGCCCCATTTCCACTTGGAACCGGCTGGTCGCTGATTCGCTCGCCTACGGAGATCCCGACTTTACCTTGTCAGCTCGAACCACACGTGTTGGTTTCGGCATATTGGATCATCATCTCTGTGTCCAAGCTATTATCTACAGCCTTGCTGCCCTGAATGATCAGTGGAGGCAAAGTTACTTAAACAAGCTCGCCTTTCAGGCTCAATGCACGAGCGCTCGGTGGACCCCTGGCTCTTGCGTATCTCCTCGCCCCCCGCTGTTCCACCCCCGGCTTTGTCTGATCTTCGGCTACTGAAACCTTTCTGCCCCGAAGGATCACTTTTTCGATGCAGTAAGATCCACCTGGCAGCTCATAGTCCTTTGCATTTGCAGTCATAACGCAGGGGACTGCACTTCATCATTCCATCGTCCCCCCACTTTTACCTGAAATAACGCGATACCGGAGCACAAAGGGTCGCTCACCTTCTCCGAGCGCCATGTCGAATTCCGATGGAGGAAATTCAAGCAGCCAGCAAGATGCTGCTAACACACGGTGGCAATTTATTGACGCCTCCGACAACCGCCGGAGCAACTTGACGCAGGTAAAGCGTCATGTGATGCAAGAGTATATGCGCCAAAAGAAAGGTGGCTCTCGTCAAAGTGAGAGCGAAGAAGAACTTAGTCGACCACCACCCAAACGCGGACGTCCTAAAAAGGATCGAGCAGGAAAACAGAAGTCTGTCAAAAATGCCAGAAAAGACGACCAAGGTGCTTCAAGCGCATCGACGAATGAACGAGGATCTCTATCTACAGAAGGATATGCATCAGACGACATCGAAACCGTACAGGGCTGGTACCATGGGAATCCCATGTTACCACATCCACGCGATGCGTCTTTCAATCTTCCATTTCGGGACACTATGCCTGAGACACAAGGAAATCCTTTCCTACCAAACTTTGTTCATATCGATCCACGGAATACAGCGAGCTTTCCCAGTCTTTCATCAAGCTCTTCGGCGCTTTCGACTCCTTGGGAACTTGCGCGATCCCCACGAACCATTATGAGCGCTGCTAGAACAGATCCATTCAATTCACTCCCCTTGGAACTGGACCTAGATGGCCAAAGGCTATTCGACTTTTACGTCAACGATATGCCTGCGTGCTCTTATGGATCACATTTCAGATCACCAAAGGCCCATAACTGGTACACTTCAGTCTTTGTTCCTGAAGGAATGAAAGGCGCAGTTGCATTCCAGAACACTATCCTCGTCCACGCGGCAAATACCTGGGCCTGGGTCCGCAACGAGGCTGAAACCACAGATACCCTCTTGCATCGAGATCGCGCTGTCAGCATGCTTCGCGCGCACCTAACTAAGAACCCCCGAGACAACTCCGATGTCGCAATTATATCTTGCTTGAGCGCTGCTGCTCTTGAAGACTTCGATCCACGCCCAGGGCACAAAGAAATTAGCTGGGTGCATATGCGTGCAGCGCGCGAGATGATTCGGAGTCGTGGCGGGCCCACTGCCTTTGCTTACACCCGCCTTGGAATGTTGATTAATTGGCAAGATTATATCTTATCGGGGTATGAAACACATGGGCCTAGCTTTTCGTTTGAGCACCCTCCACCAATCACGACCTTACCGCCGGATCCTACGCCATCTCAGCCTTCTGACAACATCGCCTCTATGCCCTCTCCACCATCTTCTACGTCGTCTGCCATGTCCGATACATCACCCTGTGTGGAACTTCCATCAAACTCCTTGCAAATATCGACCACCTACCCCATGGATGAAATTCGTCTCCATTGCGAAGAATTTCTCGATTTCCTCCGACGCTGCGAGCAGCTCGCCCTCTATCAAAAAGATAATCCAGAGTCCTGTGATCCATCCCGACACACAGCAGTGTCAGGGACATCCCAGCTATTCCAAATCCTAGCTGCTCCTCCTGGCTCCCGATTCACATCCTCAGGAGATCGCAAGCAAATGGTCGCCCGGCTAACTGCGCTCATGATGCTGAACGCCGCCTTCTGGGACTACCGGTACACACCCCTCCATGCCGGGAACTTCCTCAGAACTCTAGACCAAGCCATAATCGACAGTGAAGTCAGCATGAGTGGCTCTGTTGAGGCAATCCTCCAGATCCTTCTTGCATGCAATGACGGATATACAACAGAATGGATGACTAGCCGCGACGGAACCATGTCCCCTGCATTCTCGGAGTTGACCCCGGATTTCACACAATATTCTCCCACTGCTACATCCCCCTCCGCACGGCCCTGGTTTGCTGGTCGAATGCTGAAAATCGCTAAGCGGTTAAGTGCGGACTCGTGGTATCGCATTAATGATTTCCTTTTCTCTTGTCTCACTATGACATTGTCGGAGCCTGCTGCATATCTGTGGGAAACTGATCTACGGCGTGAGATTCTTGAGGCGCCTTTAACGAGCTATACTATGCCTTCTTTGATGTAACTTATAATTTTCATCTGTCCTGTATAACTTATATAATCACAAAATATATCAATAATCCTGCCACCACTACTCATTGGAACACTTGTTCTCCTAGCGAGATCGAAGATCACACACCTGCGACCTGAAGCTCATCACCTTCTTTCGCTACCCCATCCACAATACCTTTCAGCATCATTATATCCAACCGACATCTGTACGTCTTCACTACCCTCCTACCTGCAACCTTCTAATCCCCGAAAAAGCCCATCATATCTCTTTCTGACACCAATGATCCAGCTTGGTCCTGGCAGCCGCCAGATCGACCTTCTTCCTCAATTCTATGCACGCTTTCCGCACCTCCGTTCTCCGTAGAGATTATTTCACCCACCACCAAGTAGAGCTCTCCTCTTTCAGCTGCCATCGCTTTGCGAAATTGCCTAGGCTCAGGCTTAGTGGGTGCCTAGTATGTAGGATTCAGCCCTATAAGTAAGGCCAACAGGAAAAACCCAGGCTGCGTAATCTCTGCTGCGGCTGACACAAGTGGCCAATCAGAGTATCTACAGGAAAAGGACCCCCTTTATTTGGTTTCAATTTGGGGGGATCACTGCGCTCACGCTTCACCGCCGCTTTTCGCTGAGCCATGATCTTCACATGGTTTGCTCATGCTTGTTCGTTGAGAGGTGTGGTTCACACCCTATATCCCCGGGCCGGAGCCACGCAACTCAAAATACATGGGTCGGAAGACCTACTCGACGCGAAAGTGGATACCGATCTTCGATGGTGATGCACCGGCTAAACATCGGTGCCTGGCGGTTACAATTACTAGTTCGAGGATGCATCGGCTGAACTCCGGCATCTTTCATTCCCCGCATCACCACTATGGAGCTGCGGGGCTCGAGCTGCGGTTTTGAGAACATGCCACTATACCATGACCAATTCAAATAAAGCCTGGTTCTCTCGTGGCTGCCATCTAGTACCTGTTTATTGCACATCATTCTTCAAAAGTCGCAAACAATCATGGCATCTCCCAATCAACTCCAGACATTCCCTTCTAAGCCACGTGTGTTCATTCTAAGTGACATCTCTAATGAACCCGATGATGCAGAGTCTTTGGTTCGCTACCTTCTTTACTCCAACCAGTTCCAGACGGAAGGTCTGGTCGCTTGTACGTCGACATGGATGAAGAATAAGGTCTGTCCGCAGGATATGCATAAGATTGTGGAGGGGTATGAGGAAGTAGTCGACAACCTCAACGCCCACGTAAATCCGAACGACCCATATCCAACAGCGCAATACCTGAGATCCCTTATCAAAAAAGGTGCAGAGGTATTTATATCCCGCCCGATTCTCATATCTTCATTCATTGCTAGCTCCTAACATGCGTAATATTGAAGACATACGGCATGAATGCAGTAGGAAACAACATTCCCCTCAGCGAGGGAGGCGAGCTCCTCCTACAAAGCATCCTCGCAACAACAGAAAACCCCCTCTGGATCCTCTGCTGGGGCGGAACAAACGTCCTCGCCTCAGTCCTCCTCAAAATTCAAAACACACACTCACCCGCCGATGCCCTGAAATTGCGCTCCAAGCTGCGTGTCTACACAATTTCCGACCAAGACGACACGGGCACCTGGATCAGACACCATTACCCAGACCTTTTCTATATCTGCTCCGTGCACGGCTGGAACCAATACGGCATGGCAGCCTGGTGCGGTATATCTGGTGACAAATGGTACGGCTTCGACAAAGGCGGACCGGACCCAAGCAAGATTAGCATGGAATGGATCAAAGACAATATACAGATTGGACCGCTTGGCACAAAGTACCCCGATTATATGTTTATTCCAGAGGGCGATACCCCGACATTCCTGTATCTTATCCAGAACGGATTGGGTGTGTCCGAGCGGCCAGAATATGGATCTTGGGGTGGTCGGTATATTGCCACTGATGTTAGTGGTGGGGGAGTGGCTAATGGCCATTTCAGCGATACTACTGATGAGGTTGTTGGACTTGATGGACAGAAACACAAGTCCAACCAGGCAACGATTTGGCGGTGGCGAGATGCCTTCCAGACTGATTTCGCGGCGCGGATGCAGTGGTCGCTTTCGTCTGATCTGAGGAAAGCTAATCATCATCCTGTTGTTGTTTTGAATGGTAGTAAGGGGGTGGAACCGCTGCGGTTTGAGCTGGAGGCTGGATCGACGTTTCAGTTGGATGCATCTGCGTCTTATGACCCTGACCCAAATGATCAGATCACTTTTAAATGGTATCAGTACCGTGATCCGACTGCGACGCAGTGGTCTGTCCATTATGAGGTCAGTCTTTTGGAGATCAAGCCGGTCAATGAGGCTAGTAGTATTGTGGATGTTACGATTCCGCCGCCGGATAAGTGTTGTGTTGAGCTTATTAGTCGAGTGGCTGTGCCAAAGGGACAGGTGCTGCATCTGATTCTTGAAGTTAAGGATAATGGGTCTCCTGCTCTTATAAGCTATCGCCGTGTTATCATTCAAACTACGAATGAGAAGTTGTTGGGCGGCGGCGGCGGAGCGGATGCGATTGGGGATATGATGCGGGATATGATTTCGAATAATTAGATACATTTCTGGAAAGATTTTATGTGAATTATGAAACGAACAAAGACGAACATTGCAGTCAAGTTTCGTCCAAAATCTAGTGCAGTAAATGACAAAGAATCGTAAATTTGTTACATATATAATCTTATACTTCCATCTTCTTACACCATAGCCGCGGCGATGTATTGCTACCGCGACTGCTCCAGCTACTACTCGTTGGATGCATAGACAAAGGATCCATTCCCTTGTGCTTGATATGCGAACGAGCTCGCACAAGATCCGGGCTTGGCGCCTCAGGAATCACTTCCGGTTGCGAAACCTGAGTCTTGTCCGTGAAGACATCCTCAACCTCCTCAAGAGAGTGGCCCACAGTCTCGGGGTAGCAAAACCAAACGATAAACATAGCTGCCCAATTGAAAGCAACAAAGCAGTAGAAATACTTCGAGCCAATATTTGTCAGTGCAATAGGTGAGCACTGCGCGAAGATCAAGTTCAGACTCCAGTTTGTCGCGGTAGCGATGGAAGTTCCCCGAGCTCGAATGGCTGTAGGGAAGATCTCGGCCGGATAAATCCATGATATCATGCCTAGAGCCGTAAAGAAGAGAGAGAAAACAAAGAACATGGCAATTGCAGCCCGAAGTGCGCTCTGGTTGGCGTTGCTGTCGCTAAAATCGACGTAACGCGCGAGTGTGGCCTCAACGCACATGACTGCGCCCATGCCCAACAGCGATGGGATCAGCAGCTTCCGCCGACCAACTTTGTCGATGAATGCCATGAAAATCGTATTCCAAAACTGCGCCAGCGCACCCCAGACGCCGATGATCATGAGTGATGTCGAGGTCGAGAGACCCAAGGACTTATATAGGCGAGGTCCGTAGTTTTGAATGACGTTCGCGCCAGATATTTGCGTGAATGCTTGTAAGCCACAAGCCAAGAGAATCCGATATCGCCACTGCCGGGATAGTAAGAGCTGACGCCAGGAGCGGACGGCGATGGTTTGCTCGTAAGCGACACTCTCGCGAATCTGGGCCATCTCTTCCTCAACGAGCTGGCTGTTGGTCGCACTGAAATTCAAATGGAGCTTAGTCAGTACCGACCGACCGGCTGCTTCTTGTCCATGTTCGATGAGCCAGCGAGGCGACTCGGGGAGAAACCAGACACCGCATGTCAGGATGATAGCTGGTGCTGTTTGCAACGAGAGAGGGAATCTCCAGGCAAAATCGTCGGTATAGCGAGAACATCCATATCCGACCCATTGCTAAGAAAAAGTTAGATAAGCATCACAATAATGAGATTGACGCCACTTACAGCCACCATAATTCCCAGGCCAATCATCCATTGCTGCATGCTCGCCAGCATACCACGAATCCGGGGTGGCGCAACCTCGCTCTGTGGAAAAATCAGTCAATGACGGCCTTGGCAACAATATCCTGGGTGACTTGGACCGACGTACGCAATATACGGGAATGGTTGCAGACATCAGACCAATTGCCAAGCCAGCGATGAATCGACCAGCGATTAGCATCGCAACAGTGACGGCACCTCCTTGGAGTGCAGCACCAAGGGTAGCAAGAGCTCCTCCAATGAAGATGACCATCCTCCGGCCTTTGAAATCAGAAATGTAGGGTGCAAGCAAAGACCCCACGATTGCCCCTCCTAAGGGTCGCAGATTAGAATCGGATCTTGCATTCATCTTCCAGTGCAGTGAACGATACCTGTATAGGAGGAGATAATTCCACCACTGGCCGCATCAGATAGATTAGGCGACCCAAATTTAGCCAGGAAGGCATTCTGCTCTATGCTCGACGAGATCACACCCGAGTCATAACCGAACAGGAATGACCCCAAGGCCGCGAAAGCGCAACAGAGAGTGACTAGCACGTAAGCCATAATTTAAACCAGCTCAACTGCCATTGTCCATGCAACAGGTAGCTAGGTGGACAGGATATAAGAGTTGGTTCAACTCAAGTTTGGGGGCGCGTCGCAGAATGTGGCGATCCACACTGGGGAAGTGGGACGTGCCGAAGGGGGGTCGATCACGAAAACTAGTTCAACCTTGAGCTTTGGAACCTTGGAATGTCATGCAGGATGTGAGGGGATCAACTGGGAGCAACTTGAAAGCCTGCTAGACAAGTTGACACGCTGATAATTCAATGAGTTATCGGAGTTGTAGAGATAATGTCCCCTGCAGGGCTAACAAGCTTAAAGCTGAACTGAGTTTTCCCGCCGATCGCCAATCGTTCGAGACTCATATTGGTTCCATGGCCCATGTACAGTGTAGGTTTGTACTCCCTACTCCCTCATGATTGGATAGTTTCAGATTGCTTTTTTTTCGTTTGTTCGGTCTCCTAGTGGGCATTCCCAGTCGCGTCACAGGGTTTTGTCATGGTCCCCTTTGCATGGTTGATCCCTTCATGACGATAAGCAGATATCAATCAAGGGCCAGGCTATCGAACCTTTGGCAAGATCAATTGACATATCATCTGCAGCCTCGGAATACATATCGCTAATCAATATTTGGCGGGTGCCGAGGCAACTACGATATAATCGTAAACCGTTACCCCCCTTGATGTTCTTGGCAAGTTTATGTATGTTGATAATCCCATGTCAACCCAATCTATACCGTAGAATATTTGATAGATGTCGTTCCTATATAGGTTTGACGTAAACTTTAGCGTAAAAATTGAAGTTCAAAAAATACCGCAAATCCTGCATGGTCGGCAACTCATCTCGGCGATTAAGCAATTGACCGAATACCCCGAGGGTTTAATTGGAGGAGTTTTGCTTCTTTCACGCGGCAGTTCGATTCGTAATGTAACGGTGGAGTGCATATGAAGTACTACTGGTACTACTACTTAGACGGTGAAATAGTCTCTACAGCTCCCGTGAAAGACTCCGACGGAATAATCGGCAGCCTAGGCTCTGCGAGAATTCGGCATGTTAAAAGCTCCACCGAAGCTCACAGTCCGATTCCAGCCGTGTTAAGAAAGCCGCGGTGGAGACTGGAAAATTCTATCATCGGAGGGGAAGCCGATGGGAAAATGCCTCAATACAAGAACCCTGGTAATCCCCGCCCTTTGTCGGGCGCTGTCGGCCTTGCTCCTCTCGGATGTCCGAAAAAGATCTGGTGACTAACGGTTAGTCTGCATAAACCGGTTGTAATCGGTCTTTTGTCAAAGGCAAGAGACCAATGGTAGAATTCATAGAGTAGAGGACTCAAGATCCCTCGTATTTGCGAGTCAAGCCAAGCTTTAGAGGAACATTCCACAGGTTCCCTCCACCTTACACCGCTTTCGGTCTGCAATAATCATTTCATCATCGCTTACTCTCGACTCTTGATCTTCGTACTCCGTGTTGAACTCTACTTTTCATTCGTCGCTGGAATTTAATTATTTCTTTTTTCTTCCTTTTAATGTTCCGGCAAGGAGGGCGATCAAGAACTTGCTAAATAGATCGCCCGCCAAGCTCTCCCTTACATGAATCACAGTCTCCCACTGTCTACACTATGGCTACGACCACAGGTCCTCATTCTGGCGAGAATGAGGATGATCCCTCTATGATTGATGCCTATTCACATGAAGAGGACTTCTCGCCGCATGATACCTCCCCCACAGATCATAAATCCAACCAGTCCTTACCGATGCAAAAGAGGCGACGAGTTGGCCGCGCCTGTGACGAATGCCGTAGAAAGAAGATCAAGTGTGACGGGAAACAACCTTGCACCCACTGTACGGTCTATAGTTATGGTGCGAACCACTGAAATCCCATTCTTCTTCCCCCCTTCTCCAGTCTCACGTGGCTGACATTCCACAGAATGCACGTATGATCAGCCTTCCAACCGTCGTCGCAATCCAGCCCCGCAATATGTCGAAGCCCTGGAGGCCCGTATGCACAAGGCAGAAGCCCTCCTCCGTTCCATTCTTCCTGATATCAATCTCGATGACCCACAGCTGGATGTAAAAGCCACAGAGAAGCGCCTCGTCGCTGCGCAAAAGGCGAAACAGCCGACCGGGCCTTCCGCGCCGAAGCCACCCGCGGGGCCAGTTGAGCCAACCCCTGAGGGTGGAGACGAGTCGCTACTAGAGACCATGGTCGATAATTCTGGCTGTTTAGATCGTGATGATCAGGGTCACTGGGATTACCATGGCCACACGTCGGGCATCATCTTTGTCCGCCGTCTGCGCAAGCAACTCGGTGCCGCCGATTTGCCCATTACACGAGCCCACAGCATTACACAATCGCTTGAGAGCCCCAAATCAGTCTCAGATTCACCGCAAGACTCAACATTGCCCCCGACGCATGATCTGCCTCCTCGGGTCGTTGCACGACGGTTGTGTCACAATGCGCTGGATGACGCCTGCAGTTTGATGCGCTTCGTGCATGAGCCATCTTTCTACGCCAGCCTCGAGCGCATTTATGACAAATCACCCGATCAATACACAAACGAAGAGAACTCCTTTTTGCCGCTTCTATTTATTGTCATGGCAGTGGGGTGCTTATTCTCCGATGACGGGGTAGGTACCCTCGATGTAGCTGGTTACGAGGGTGCCATCGGCCAAGGGTAAGTTTCACTGTTTCTCCCCCATGGGTTTACAAATAGTAGCTGATTCTCTTGTCAGATGCCAATTCTTCAAGGCTGGGCGGCAGCTTTTGGAGGTCACAGATTGTCGAGACCTGACTTCTTTACAAGCCATTTGCTTCATGGTTCTATTCCTACAATCCTCTGCCAAGCTTAGTACGTGCTATTCCTATGTGGGAATCGCGCTCCGCTCGGCACTCCGATTGGGCTTGCACCGCAATGTAGTAGCGGACTTCAATCCTATTGAACGAGAACTGCGTAAGCGCATATTCTGGGTGGTACGAAAGATGGACGTCTATGTCAGCACATTGCTGGGTCTCCCGCAGATGCTGAGCGATGATGATATTGACCAAGAACACCCCTTGGAAATTGACGGAGAGTTTATTACCGCGGAAGGTATCATGCAGATGCCCACAGACTACACCCCTCTGATGGCCGGTCCAAATGCGCATACCCGCCTTTCCAATATTATCTTGAAAGTGGTCAAGTATATTTATCCCGTGAAAAACGTGCGCTATCGCTCCAAATTTGACCAGCGATATATGGTCAGCCATTCGAAGATTCGCGAAATTGAGCGCGATCTTCAAAACTGGATGGAGGAACTGCCACCAGCTCTCCGCCCTGGTACGGAGGTGTCTCCACAGCTCGAAAGGTATGAAACCGACGTCCGCGAGCCCACACTTAGGATAGAAATAGCTAATAAGCTTTCTAGGATTCGTCAGCTGCTCCGCATCAGCTATGCTCACGTGCAGATGGTCATGTACCGTCCATTCTTACACTACGTATCTGGTGGGTCTCAGGCCCGTGGCGTCGACAAACGTTCTTATGCCTGTGCGGCGGCTTGCGTCAGCGTGTCCCGCAATATCGTTCACATCACGACCGGGATGCACAAGCGGGGCCTTCTTAATGGGTCTTTCTGGTTCACCATGTACACAACCTATTTTGCCATCCTTTCATTGATATTCTTCGTGGTTGAGAACCCTGATTCTCCTACTGCCAAAGATGGTGTTCTTAAGGATGCCATGGAGGGCAAAGCCACACTGGCTGGCCTAGCCAAGAAAAGTATGGCGGCGGACCGCTGCTCTCAGAGCCTGACTGTAAGTGCGGACCTTATCTACGAAATTGTCACATGCTAATACGATATGCAGTGCTTGTTCAAGACCTTGCCAGAGATGTTGAAGAATCGACAGAGCTCCAAGACTCCAGTGAATCTCAAGCGACCAGCGCCATCTAGCATTTCAGCAGAGCCAGAACCCATCAAGGTTTCATCAGAGCAAACCACTCTACCTCATCGCTCAAGCACATTCCCCACCCAGATGATGCAACAGTCTCCGATCTTGGACCCTTCGAGCCGTCGACAAAAGAGTCTGGATACTTCCCAGGCCATGAACAATCGCCCCTCTGAAAATGGTATCCAGTCGGCCTGGATGGCCCAGACACCTGAGCTGTTGACAGAAACCATGGCCACCCCGGAACCTATGTCCGCGTCCTCTATGAACGCTTCGATGGCCAACCAAGAGCCCTCGAGCTTGGCGTGGGCGCAACAGTTTACCAACCCGAGCAACTTGCCGGATCTTATGCCTATCATGTTCCCCTCCGACGATCCTTTCGCGTATCCCACTCAGCCCATGTCCACCCTGGAAGACGACCACTTCCGACATGATAATTCGGGCATCTCCTCCGCCCACTACCCATACGACTCAGCCTCACAAACAGGAATGGTAAATTCACCGAGCGACCCGAGTGTCACCACCCCCGGATTTGACTTTTCAAACCTCCCCGGCTTTGGGACACCTGGAATCAAGTCATCGGTGCCCAGTCGCCTTCATGCTCCCACTCAATCAATGAGCTCGCCCCGCGTGCACTCCCCAATCTCTCAAAGTCATACCCCAACCGAAGCTCTAAGCAGCCCCGACCTGGTTTCCATTCCCAACCAGAATTTTGTTTGGCAAGGCTACAACTTCCAACCGACAAACGGGAATGTCGCTCTCGATCAGTCTATGCAGCAACAGCAGCCTACCAGTGGAATTCCAGACTTCAGCATGGGTCTCGAGGAGAACAACATGGGCATGAACATGGATCTGGGCATCTCATTCGATGACTTGTTTGGAAACAACACCACCTGCCGCCCTAGTAACGGCGCACCCAATGATGAGTGGACCCAGTGGATGAATGCCGGGGTGTAAACCAAACACTAGTGGCTCTACGACGATATGCACTTACGAAGGAAACCAAAAAAGAAAAATATGTTTATACCTGGTCGGCGTTGCGTAGTTATGGGCGTGCTTTTTTATTTTTATTTTTATTACAGGTCATTTGTGACATACAGGACTAGTTAGGCGATTGACCTAGCAATCGCATTAAATGAATAGTAATGTTTTTCACATACCACCGTGAATTCGTAGATGATTTCACTGATCTTCAATGCCTGGAACGGTTTAGTCCGGACCATCTCCAGACCCACTTCAATGATCCTCGCATGCCGGAATCACCCCATCGAGACTGACGACTTCTCCCCACTCAACATGGCTTTGCCCACCGACAACCCATCAATTGGGACCTCCAGCCATACTATCCTTGGCATTTGAGTATATCGACCTCCATTACCTAGCCCGGAGTCTTCCGCGCAACCCACGCGCACCGGTCGCATGAGCTATTCGGGAAGCTCTGTCATTTCACTATATTGAACAAGATTTTAATTATTTATTCCGATCTATCCGCAAGAATGTCCCTCCCAAAACTTTCCACCGTCGTCACATGGGCTCTATACTTTGTCCCAGTATATATCTTCATCCTCTCTCCGCTCCTGCAAACATTTTTCGGCTCCAGCAGTACCAACTCCGAGAACGTGAACATATTCGACTGGACCGGCGAAGACACAATTCCAGCACCAAATCTCCGAGATGATAGCTTCATAAGCCCAGAAGATGGCGTTCCGACAACTTGTCCGGGCGAACCGGCCGGATACAAAGTACACTTGCTTTCACGCGCACCACTCATTTTGTACCTGGAGAACTTCCTCAGCGACGAGGAAGCGGATCATCTAGTCGATATCAGGTAAGCAGATACCCGCACGTGAAGAGCCAAAGGCATAGCTGTTAGCTAACACAGTCATCTCGATAGCGTGGACAAATACAAGCCCTCCATCGTCTACGACGGCAAGACAGAACAAGTCGATCCCAGCAAACGCCTCTCCGACCGCGCACTCCTCGACCGCGACGACACAGTCCGCTGTCTCGAAGACCGCGCCCGCGCGTTCCAAGGCTGGCGTCCGCACCTATACATCGAGCGCATGTGGGCACAGCGATACAATGCGTCAGGACACTACCGACATCATTACGACTGGACCGGAACGCTCGCACGTGGTGGAGACAGGCTGAGTACGTTCATGGTGTACCTTGGAGCCGACTGTGAAGGTGGGGGTACGAATTTCCCACGGTTGACGATGCCGCCGGGGAAGGAGTGGTGTCGATTTTTGGAGTGTGAGGAGGACGGGGCCGAGGCTCAGATCCAAGCTGGCGATCTAGACTCGGACTCGGACCAGAATTTGGGAGGAATTCCGAAGCAGAAACCGGGGATCACATTTAAGCCTATTAAGGGGAATGCGATCTTTTGGGAGAATCTGCGTTCCGATGGGACTGGGTATCCTGAGACTTGGCATGCGGCTTACCCGGTCACGTCGGGGACGAAGGTGGGATTGAATATTTGGAGTTGGTATCAGCCACCGATGCGGGCGCGTAGAGGGTGAGGTACACAATTGGAGTGTATCTGTGTATATACCCCATTTTTCTTGTTTAAAGATTTGGTTCGAGGGGCGTTGTTTGGGTTCTCATCTTCATGGAATGCTTGGTGTCGGTGTTGCACTGCCCAGATGGTGCAATTTGCACCGCCTGCTTCGGTTCTACTGGTTGGAGTTATGCTCCAAGGTTGCTCCAAGGTTCCTCCGAAGGTCGTTGTATATGGCGTCAATTGGTATATAGCGTGTAACATAGTTCTATACATAGACCTGTCTGAACATGGTGTGGTTTTCGATATATCCCGGGATCTATGCTATGTTCCCCGGCTGTCTCACAACCCCATAACAGAAGAACACACGAGACAGATCACGGTGGGGGCCATTGAAGATAGGCAGCGACATTCATCAGGAGACAAGGGATGCCAAGTGCCAATTTCGCCGAGACATAAGATTGGGGGCTTCGGAGCGGGAATTGGCAAAGAGGAAAACCTTGGCTGCCAAGAATGTATCGCCACGGCTGACGACGCTTGGCGCCAATTAGTTGCCATTGGGCATAGTGGCACTAAGAACGATCCATCACCCAGGGGTCGTGGATCCAAGGACTCTTCAAGCTTGTACTG
Organism: Penicillium tannophilum; assembly: GCA_028829675.1. NCBI lineage: Eukaryota > Fungi > Ascomycota > Eurotiomycetes > Eurotiales > Aspergillaceae > Penicillium > Penicillium tannophilum. The sequence continues at coordinate 996,659 of JAQKAK010000001.1, read as the reverse complement.
GGTTTATTGGTTCGTTGGTTGAAGCGATTTGGTGATTTGGTAATTTGGTAAATTTGGGGAAGTTTTAGTCTGGTGCTTGACCCGATTAGGGCGACAGACCGGGTCCATGAGAGCAGGCTGACATTTGGCTGAATTCTACACGAGTTGCAATAACCATGTGTGATGGCATAGCACCCTTGAAAAGAGATAAGTACACGAGACCATTTCTCAAATCGTATGTTCTCACCATTTTAAAAGAGGAGAATGCACAGCCCCCTGTTCGGACTTGCTTTTTCTCCAACGAGAACCAAAAACTCTTGGAAGCCCCGCAATAACTCTTGGCCCGTTGTCCGTGCTTGTCCCTTTCTTGTCCCGCCCCGGTAAAAAAGACTCTGGGCAAAGGCTCGGCTTATTACTCTCTACCCCCTTCTTACGCGCTTTCCCATCCCACTTCTTCCTCTTCATTCCCCCTGTTTGAACCTTTTGGACACGTTGGTCTATTTTATATCACTTCTGTGTGACCTCTTGTTGGTGGCCAGATCACAATTTCCGCTGCTCTTCGCCCCCTCTTTTTCTTGGTTCATTTTTGATAAACGTTGTGCCTGGGCATCCCGCCAGCACGACAAGAATCCCCGTTTCTTGGCATCATGACGGAGAACAATATCCCCCCAACTTCAACACCTCAACTGGCGCCGTCGGCGCCCGTTGACCAGACACACCCCGTGGCGCAGGTCACCACTACTCCGACCGCCTCGGTCACGGCGACCGCCGCCGCTGCTACCGCCGCCATCAACAACTCCATGAACGGCGGCGAGCAGTTGCCTTGTCAATGGGTGGGCTGTACAGAGAAGAGTCCTACTGCCGAAGCGCTCTATGTAAGTTGATCGCAAATATAGCGCCGTCGCTCAGTGGAATACTAATCAGCGGTTGTTCAAACAGGAGCACGTGTGTGAGCGCCATGTCGGTCGCAAGAGCACAAACAACTTGAACTTGACTTGCCAGTGGGGATCTTGCAACACCACTACGGTGAAGCGCGACCACATTACCTCGCACATTCGAGTTCATGTGCCCCTGAAGCCGCACAAGTGTGATTTTTGTGGCAAGGCCTTTAAGCGTCCTCAGGATCTGAAGAAGCATGTCAAGACCCACGCGGATGACTCCGAGATCCGGTCGCCTGAGCCCGGGCTCAAGCACCACCACCACCACCCGGATATGATGTTCCCTCAGAACCCCAAGGGATATGCGGCAGCTACTCATTATTTCGAGGGCCCCATCAGCGGCGTCCCCAACCAAGCTTATACTCATGGCGCGCCCCAGTACTACCAGACACACCCGGCGCCACCCCCGCCTGCCAACCCGCATTCCTACGGCAATGTATATTACGCCCTCAGCCAGGGTCATGATGGCGCCCCTTCTTATGACCGCAAGCGCGGATACGACGCGCTGAATGAGTTCTTTGGAGATCTCAAGCGCCGCCAGTTTGACCCGAACTCTTATGCTGCTGTTGGCCAGCGGTTGCTGGGTCTGCAGGCCCTCCAGCTCCCTATTCTGAACGGACCTGTGCCCGAGTACCAGCCCATGCCCACCGGTGTTGCTGTGGGTGGAGGCGGTGGTTATAGCCCCGGTGGCTCTCAGGCACCTGCCTACCACCTGCCTCCGATGTCCAACGTCCGCACCAAGAACGATCTGATCAATATTGATCAGTTCCTTGAGCAGATGCAGAACACCATTTACGAGAGTGATGAGAACGTGGCTGCTGCTGGTGTTGCGCAGCCCGGCGCCCACTACGTGCAGCCTGGCATGCACTACCGTGCCACCCACTCCCCACCAAGCCAATTACCTCCTAGCCATGTCACAGCCACCACCTCTGCACCGATGATGCAGGCACACTCCCCATCTGTCGGGACTCCGGCATTGACTCCTCCCTCCAGCGCTCAGTCATACACTTCCAACCGCTCCCCCATCTCCATGCACAACCACCGCGTCTCTCCGCCTCATGAGAGTGGCGCCGGCATGTACCCTCGTCTCCCATCTGCCAGCATGTCTGATAGCATGGGTGCTGGCTACCCCACTTCATCTGGTGCCGCTCCCCCCTCCACTCTCGGTGCCTTTGACAACGATGATCGTCGTCGTTACACTGGAGGTACTCTGCAGCGGGCGCGCCCGGCAGAGCGCGGAGTTGACGACAGCCAGATGGATACTGCGCAAGATAGCAAGGCAGATGGTGAACGCACTCCGACCAAGGATCGCATGAACATCTCCGAGAGTCTGATTGACCCTGCTCTGTCCAGCAACTCTCCCGACCCTGACCAGGAAGCTGCTCAGCGGACTGCTCAGGCCGCTACCGAAGTGGCTGAGCGTGATGTCAATGTTGCTTGGGTGGAGAAGGTTCGCTTGCTTGAGAACCTCCGACGCCTCGTTTCGGAGCTCTTGGAGGCCGGTCAGTTTAACCCTGACTCAGGGCGCGAGTCCGGGTCCCCCACCCTTGATGGAGCTATGGAGGGCATTGAGATTGCTAGTGCACGTGCATCCTCTGAGCCTGCCAAGGAGGAACCCACCAAAACCGAACCTGTGGAGACTGTCTCCTACCCGACCCTCCGTGGGCTGGACGAAGACGGAGACGCTAAGATGCCGGGTGATGATGTATAGGGGGCATCAAAATTGGATTGATCCCGTTGGCCTTTCTCATCTAACGCCGTTACGACTATTTGTTTAAGTTTCATTCTACCCATCTTCTTTACTTATCTATTTTCCTTTGTGAGCACGGCCCTAGAGCCCTTTCCTTCACCCTTTTATTGGTGGACCATGCCTGTCTTATATTGATCTTCTGTCTCCCTCCCATTTTGTTCTCTTTTTGTCTCAATTGTCTTCCTGGAAGCCTCTCTGTAGCAATAAAACCGCACACGCTGTTTATTTACAGCTTTTCATATTGTTTGCATCCAATGACCTCATGGAGTAGTGTAACCAAGTCTAGAACTGGGACAGATCGAGATCACCCCTTGGCAAGATTAAGGTTACATGATTGTAATGTTGTGTTTCCTATAGTTTGTTGGCATAGTCTCCCCGGATTTGGCGATATGAACCCCGATCGACATGTCAAATCCAAAAGGGGCATGGCAACATTCCAACGGGTGAGACTAAACTGCATCCGGGGCCCTGTGACGCAAACGACCGACACCCCCAGTCAACAGAGGATTCATGATTCCTGCAAGGATCTCTTGATCCAATGGTCAGGTGTACAATTGTTATAAAATACTAGTAATTAGACTTGCAAAGATGAAGCGGATGAACCTACAAACAGTTTGTTATTGCAAAGGGAGGCATAGTTAAGGTTATTCTAGACCCGAGTCCAAGAACCCTGTGTTCAATCATACCTTGATCACTTCCAAGGCAGCCCCTCTTCTAACGTAGGATGTGGTTCACGATGAACTGATCATGTAACTGCACTCGGAAACATCGTGGATCCCACGCTGAGCACGTAATGTGTATGTAATGGTATTACCCGATAAGCCCCGCCTCCCTCCCGCTAATCGGTTGGTATTATACACGAGCGTGACCAGACTCCACCACTGTTTACGGCCAAACCGGCGCACTAGATTTATTCTGTTTCTGTTTCTTTATTTCTTTGGAATACATTGAGCTTCTTATTCCTTCTTTTCCTCTCCTCTTTCTCTTATGTTTTTCTTCCCTTGAAAACTCCTGAAGGAACTGAAAGAATTGCAAAACAAGCCCACACGCTCCCCACGCGACAAGGCGGTCACCCCAAACAGACGCCATCGCGTCGATCGTAGGGATTATCGATAACCAACATCCCCAGCCACTTCAATTTACACTTCAACTCTCTCCACTTTTTGTTGTGTGTTTGGGATTTTTGGTTTTGGAGCTTTGGGGGATTGTTTTTCTATTATTTTTCTCTCTCTTACTTCCACGAATTTTTTTGTCGCGGTGGCAAACTCCGACTCAATCGGGTGGTTCTGACGGACTCATTTCTCTGGTTCTACCTGTCTGAAGGTGCCTCCGAAACTGGGGCGCTGAAATCCGGATCCAGACTTGGTCTGTTGTGTTTTTTATTTTCCCTTTGTCTGGGATCTTGCCTCTCTGAACTTCATCTTTTGTTGCCCCGCTCATATCTGCGGAGTATTCGAATTCCCAACCCGCTACATTGCCCACATTCTTGAAAATTCCGAAGCCTGTCACGGCCACCATTCCGGTGCTGATTTGCGGGAACCCTCTCGGTTCATAAGAAAATAAGACCCGCCCACTATCCTCCGAGAAGTGATAAAGATGCCGTTGTCAAATCGTCGGCGTGCGCGCCGGAAGGAGATTCAACTTCAGGAAACATCCGACGCAGAGGCACCAGACTCATCGCCTAGTCGGCCGTCTGCAAAGAAGCGCAAGGTGAGTTTCGATAACAGTGGCGATAGGTTCCGTCGGTCCGAGGCCGAATCCTCCAAGACAAACGGTTCAAGAGAAGAAAACAGACGCTAACATGTTGTTTGTTCAACTTAAAAGGTTGATCGCCGCGCCTCACCTTCTCGAACCGCTATCAAAGCGGCACCCGAATCCGACGATGACGAAGACTCCGCTGGTGACCATGATCCGTCAACCCATCAGGATGTGGTCGACCTGGTGATCTCATACCTAAACACCCCGCGCGAAGAACTGCGCGTTACGCGCGACTTCTCCAACACCAAGAACGAGAACAAACAGAGTGTTCAAGCCTATGCGAAAATCGCCGGCCGCGACTGGACCTATTACGTCAAGTCACTGCATGTCAATATCGGTCGCGAACCGGACCGCGAGCAACATCCCGCTGAACAGTCCAGTCCCGTCACCATTGCCGCTCGTTCACTCCCGGATGTCGATGTGGATTTAGGTCCTAGCAAATTCGTGTCGCGGCTTCATGCGGAGATCTTCTATGATGGCAAGCAGGCGCCAGCCTGGCATATCCGGGTGAATGGTCGCAATGGTGTTCGTCACAACAACTCGATTCTCAAGCGGGGCGCCGATGCGGTCCTGCATTGTGGAGATATCATTGAGGTCGCCAATACACAGATGATGTTTGTTACGCCTGGCGATGTCCCTAATATTCAACCTAGCTTTGTCGAGCGCGCGCAGCGCATTGCGAGTGGCCTGGAGCCAGACCCTGCTACCGTGGCCTGGGATGCATCGCAGCATGCTCACCCGCAAGCCTCACAGGCAACTGAATCAGCGCGTCCCTCTTCATCTGGTGGGCCTTCATTGGCGCCAGCACCGAACTTCCTCAAGCGTCAGGTCACGCCGCCTCCTCGGTCCCCGGATACAGCGGGCGCGCGAACGGTCAAGCAGTCTCCACTCTACAACCGAGGTATGATGATGGAGAGTACCGAAGAGATCGATTACAGCCAAGATGCGAACAAGGATCTCAAGCCGCCGTACAGTTATGCCTCATTGATTGCGCAGGCTATCTTCTCCAGCGAGGAGGAGAAGCTTACTCTCAACAGCATTTACAATTGGATCATGGACCGATACGCTTTCTATCGACACTCCCAGAGCGGGTGGCAGAATTCTATTCGTCACAACCTTTCATTGAACAAGGCTTTCCAGAAAGTTCCTCGTCGGACTGATGAGCCGGGCAAGGGAATGAAATGGCAGATTGCTGTGGAATACCGTGACGAGTATCGGAAGAAACAAGCACGAAAGGGAAATCAGTCGTCGGCCCCGTCATCGCCAGCAACCAAAGAGCCTCCTTCGTCAGCCCGTGCCGCTCACATCCCCTCAATCGATACTTCATTCCCCGCGACAGCCAAAAAGTCCCCACCCGTCTCATCTCCAGGCTTCAGCTCATTCTCCGTTGCGCCCGTGGAGGCCTTTACTCCGGAGCGAGGTTCGCGCGCCGGTCGTGGTCTTGGTTCCGACCATCCACTGCGACACATGAACCCGCAAGCTTACGAAGAACCGTCCCCTCTACCTGCTCGCACACGTAACAGTGCCGCATCCACGCAAGCGCCCAATACCAACAACAACCTCAGCCATGCATACGGACTCTCGGACAACGTGGCTGGGTCCCCACCAGTGCTCTCCTCATCATATTACGATGACGGCCCTTCATCCATGATCACACCCGCCCCTCAACGACAACAACCTCGCCTCCCTCCTCCAAGCACCGCACAGATCCCATCAAAGTTCATGCCCATGAGCTCACCCGCTCAATTCTGGAAGTTTGCCGATATTGGCAGCACTCCCGCGCGCCCGGTACCGGATATGAGTCCGCTTAAGGGCGAGACTGAGGATCGGATCATTGGCGGTTTCCCTAGTAGTAGTCCACCTCCACCGAATCTTGCTAGTCCCAGCAAGCCGGGTACATCGAATGGACTTGGTTCTAGTAGGACATTGCCGCCGCTGCAATCTGATGCTGGGGATATGGGTCCGGCTGCCTCACGGAAAGAAGAGGAGGAAGAGGATGATAATGGCTTTGATCTTGCTCGGTAAGCTACCCAGCTCTTTATGTTTTTTGATTAGATCAGTTCTATTCTTTGTTTTTCCTTTCAACAACCTTTCAGACAAAGAGTCTCTAACATAGACTTTAGTGGATTCCAACCTATCGGCTCATACCACCGACAGCTAAGCAATGCTGCACGTGCCACAGCAACCTAGTCCTTCCTCTACCATTTCATGATGTATAACATGTTCCCCAGATTGTATGTTACTAGTTCCGTGTTTGTCTGGTTTTTGTTTTTGCTCCGCATACACTGGTGTTGGAAGGATTGATTCATTGCTTTGCCTATCTTTATGTCTGATCTGGCTTTTTGTGTTTATTATTTACAGTGTAGCGCGGTGCTGAGATTGGTGTTTGGGGGTTTTGTTTTGTCTGGTGTTAGGCATTGTTCTTTTTGCGGGTTCCAGCTGTTTGCTTGTTTTATGTATGTCAAGTCGAGGCCACAGTGCCCCTGTATGTACGGGTAGTTATCAATGTATGATATCTGCATACAAAGTGCGATGTGCAAAGTCCTGTTTCCGGTTTCGTAGTTTGTAGATGGTGTGCATGTGAACTGTACGCTTAAGCAGTTGGGAGAAAGATCATGCAGGAGACAAGTGATATCATTTCCAAGGTTTGCAGCTGATACATGTATCATATTGGCTTGCTATCAATCCACTCGATTTCCCATCTATCTATCTATCAATACATCGACTGATGTGTACAGTATCTGTACAGGGCTGGATACCAGGGCGAACCCTGGTTCTCGAACGTGACCATCACACATTTCTGTGGACGTGAAGATCTTCTCGGATGCAATTGACCAAAAGACTAGCGTCCTGACCGACATATTTCCGACAAGAGTATAGTCAGGTACTAGGCGTGCACTAAATTAAGGGTCGCACTGACGCCATTACCACATCAGCCCCACTCCAGCTCCGATCTTAGGCCCTTAATTACCCCATTGCCCCTCCAAATTTTTATCTATATCAAACAACCCTCACCCCCCTCCACCCCTCAATTGACCTTTCAAAACCCAAAATGTCAAGCCAAGGCCCCCTAACAGCCTGGCTGCTTCAAAGCTCTCCCGAATCTCTCACCCGCGCAACAACCCACCCTTTCCTCGCTGCCGCCGGCCGCGGAACCCTCCCCAAATCAATCCTGTCCCAATGGCTCTCCCAGGACAGACTCTACGCGCAATCTTACATCCGCTTCATGGGCCAACTCCTCACAAAGATCCGCCTCGACTCCCGCTCCTCAAACCCAAATGCTGTTACTGCCTCAACAGCAGATCAACAAGCCGTCGATGTCATCATCGATGCCCTCGTGAACATCCGGACAGAACTACGCTTCTTCGAGTCCACGGCTCGGGAATACGGTCTTGATCTCTCTGCCATCTCGACCGAGGAAGGTGGACTTGGTCTAGCCGGGAACGGATCCGGATGTATCACCACCTCCGCTGGGATCTCGACTACAGGCTCAGGATCTTGTCCGGGCTTTACCGGAGCTGCGGGCCCACAGGGTGGTAAAGTGATGGGGGACAGCAAGACTGGTGGATACGGGATAAGTAAAGAAGAAATGGATCCCCCCGTTTCGACCATCGAATCTGGAGAGCTGGATTCTGGCGACAGTGTCCTCCACCGTCAATGTGGTGCTCAGGGTGAATGTCAGATGCAGGCTGGTGGTGATGTTTGTCACCCGCCTTCGCCCGCGTCTTGTGCCAATGCCAAGAATAAGACATCTGTTGGCTCTATGCCTGAAGCTCAGCCTGTCATGACTTCTGGTGGTGGGCGTCCTGCGTCCAAGACACCGCTTGAGCGGGGTGGACCTGTTTTCTTTGCTGCGACTCGGATTACCCGCGCCTATATTGATATGTTTATGTCTGCGGGAAGTGCAGGCGTTCCTGTTATTGAGGGGTTAACTGTTCTGTGGGCGACTGAGGTTTGTTACTTGCGGGCTTGGAAGTATGCTGCGGCGTTCTTGAAGGAGAGGATTGCGAAGGAAGATGGGTCTGGGTCTGGGTCCGTTGATGCGGATGGGGGGGCGTTGAGGGAGAAGTTTATTCCTAATTGGTCTAGTGATGAGTTTGAGGCTTTTGTTGATCAGATTGGTGAGGTTTTGAATGTTTTGGCAAGCCAGTGCAAGGGGGCTGAGGAGTGCGAGATGATGCGTAGAAGGTGTTTGGAGTGGTGGAGGCAGGTTGTTTGGTTGGAGGAGCGGTTCTGGCCTGTGATGGAGTAAGTGGGCAATATCGATGAATAATTCCTGTCGAGAGTCAGACGGTGCTTCTACAATGATCACCCTACGGGTAACAGTTGAGTCCGCAGGGGTTGGAACTTTCTGCACAAATTTACATCTAGTGATGAACAGTGGACTGTGATTTTTATCCCTCAGTCCGCGTGGAATTCGTTGGTGAGAAAATATATTCAAGTTCAAGAATGATTACCGTGGATGACATGAAGACTTCCGCTCTGAGGTTGAAGAATTCCATTGTTTCGAGATAGCTAATTGTCTTTTGTCAGACAAATGTATGATGGGAGTTAATAAAGTACAGTCAAGCAATGATATGGTTTTATAGATCAGATGCCAAGTCTCGTCGCTTACCTAAGCGCAAACAAACAGGCTCCACCCATGGACCTTTCGGACCCCATGGCACATGCAGGAGCTTGAGCTGACCTCGACCCCGGACACCTCCACTGAATTCTGGTGCGCTTCAGTCGCCCCAACGATTTGTTTCCATCCAAACAAATCTCACTCACTCCGTGGTTCTCATTCATCCTTGCGGTCCTGATAAACGCGTCCCTCATCCGCAAGGATGCCCATGACCGATGAGACCGACCACAGTGGCGGGGTCATCTTAGATGGCCCCTTTGACCCTGACGCGCAGGCAACTGTTACTGATTACATCGACTATACGGAGTACCTCCCGGCCGATCTGATGCGCTCCCTCACCCTTATCCACGGTCTCGATGAACGCTACCTTGACTCTGCGCAAGAAGTACACAATTTGACCAAGACCTACGGCCAGCTCCCGGACCTTCCCTCCAGTGAGCGCCCAAGCGCGATCTCGCTGCGCCGAGATGTCTCACACCAACTTGACCGCGCCATTAATGCCCGTGAATCCGCCTATGCGGAGGCCTGCCGCCTGTACGATGTTGTGGATCGCCACTTCGACCGCTTGAGCTGCATTCGACAGAAGTTAGAGACATTACCACGACCTCCTTCAGTGGAACCATCCCCACCGCCGGAGCCGACCCCAAAACGCGTGCGCAAGGACAAGAAATCGGGGGCCTCCACTACGCGCATCACCCTGCGCCTAGATAATCGTAAGAAGAGCGCAACACAGAAGTCGAGATCGCGACGTGTGGGCATTGTGGAACAATTTGCAGACTTCAATCCGGACTCTCCGATTGCTAGTACCGAGCAGTCTGATGCGGATGTGGAATTGCCAACTGTTCCTAAATCCAGACCACCGAAGAAGGAGAAGCAACGACGCCCTAGTTCAGGGGTTGGAATTTCAACAAGCAATGCGCTCGCTTTGCTTAAGCCCCCACCCCCGGATGCGAAGCCAGGCAGTCCAGATGCACCATGGTTGCGACTAACGGAGTATGAAATGACTAGGCTGCGAAAGAAAATGAAGAAAAACGCTATGTGGCAGCCAAGCGAGGTCATGATACACCGTGAGTTAGCTCTGGCAGGCCGTGGCTGGGAGGCATACCTGGCGGCCAAACTATTAGCGGAAGAGACTGGTGCAGAATTTCTAGATTGTGACAATATTGCAGCGACTCATGGTGGTGAAAAGCCGAAAGAGATGGAAGAAACCAAGCTAAGCAATCGGGGCATGAAATTGAATGAAGCGAAGAAGCTCAAGCGGGAGTTGTTAGCACGAGAAGCGGCTGCTAACGGCGGTGAAATAGCTCTCACAACTAAACCAACAGTCCCTGCCCAGGGGACCCCCGCTAACCGCTCATCCCGAAAGAGAAAACGGGAAGAGATTGCAGTCGAGGATGATCTCTTGGACCTGGTCCCAGAACCTGCCCCTACACAGACACCAGTACCGACACAATCCTCCAAATCACGCCGGAAATCTGACCGAGGAGCTCCCAGCAGCGGATCAGCAGATGCTACCAGTGCCCCTGTGCCTGAAATTGCAACACAAGGACCTGCCGAAGTAAAGGTATCGCCACCATTGCCATCACCCACTGGATCCAAGCGTTCTGTCAAATCTGTTGTTCAACATGCCGCCACACCCACTCCACCAGTTACTAGGCCTTCCTCCCGACGCTCCGCAGCCGCGGCAACAAGCGAGCCCAGAGGCTTGCAAGGAACCTTCCCAATTTCCATCGCCGGCGGGCGAGACCTACGGATTAAAAGTGCAACCCCGGCACGGAAGACCCCAGTTCGAGAGACATCTCATGCTCCTAGCGTTCCCGCTCCAGCCCGCCGACGCAAACGTCCGGCTCCGGGCCCAGTTTCATCTGGCCAGGACGGAGGTGCGGCTGTTAGTTACGGCCGTCGCAAGGCGAAACCGAGCAAGAAGCGCATCAGTATCGCCAACTCCCAGGATGTTCGTGTTGATGAGGATGGAGTCCTTGAGGAGATTAATGCCAATGAGCCTCGTTACTGCCTCTGTGGGGATGTGAGCTTTGGGACGATGATTTGTTGTGAGAATCAAGATGTAAGTTTCTCCCTCATAAATACCTTGGTTCGTGAACTAATTATTTCTCAGTGTGATCGTGAATGGTTCCACCTTGACTGCATTGGCCTCTCCGAGGTCCCTTCGCGCACGGCTAAATGGTACTGCCCAGAGTGTCGTGTCAAGTTTAGCAAGGGCTCAGATGGCATTGTGAAGGGTGGATCGCGGCGTTGAAGTTTTGATTGAAGAGTGAAGTTTCTTGCATGATACCACACAACGTTGCTTCAAGTTTTGAAATTTTTAGATTTTGTTTTTCGTGTTCTGGCGTGGAATTGAGTTCGGAGTTTAGAGGAATCGGGTATTCCTCGAGGGTTTATCGATAGCGAATTTGACTACATTTCTTAATCTTTCCCAGGTAGTTATTCTTCTCTTTTGATACTTGTTGCAAATTTTATTCTTTTATACGATGCATATTTAGATCATATGTGCATATTTACGATCAAATTTACTTCAGTTCCCACTTTTCTCCCTCGGACACAATCTCCACAGGCCGGCGCTCATCCAGTGACTTGCGGCCTGCATCGAGAATAGCTGTGGTGGCAATTGTGTTCTTCAGGGTAGGCAGGGGGCGCGCATCGAGCTGGTCGAGTGTCACGCGGCCCTCGTTGAGTGCTGTCACAGCATCAATGAACTTCTCGAAGCTGACATAGCCGTAGCCAGTCTGGCCGCCGAAGTTTCCTTCCTCGTCGGGAGCGTAGCGCATGTAGAAGCTAGAAGAGTCAGTGAGATTTCTCAGGGTAGTATATCTTGGTAATTCAACTTACGGGTTCACCCAGATCAAACCCTGGTCATCGGTGGTCACATCGTAGCTACGCTTGGCCTGGTTCACACGGATCTCGCCGTTGGCAGCCATGTCTATAATAACCGTCAGTATATTACAAACACACAAGAGACAAAAATCCAAGAGAAGAAAACTCACAGTGGAAGTACTGGTTAGAGTGCACACCCGCATTCTGCGGCGCAGTCCAACTAGCAGTGTAAACACCAGTAGCAATCTTAGCCGGGTTATCACGACGACGCCACTCGACAAGCAATGTAATAGTATCCTCGGTCTCAGGCACGCAGCCCAACGCCTCAGCCGTACCCTGCGAAGCCGTAGCGGTAACCCTCACAGGCTTATAATCCGGCACCATACTCTCATTGATATCAATGTGGTGTGAGTTAAGGTAGTAAGAGATATCCGACTCGCGGCCCGCCCACGCCTTGAAAGTCTCAAGCTGGCTCTTCGGCTGGCTCATATAGCTGTAGAAGTAGTTGAAGTCACCCAGGGTGCGAGCCTTAGCCCGCGCATCAGAATAGGCGGGATCGAAGCGCTTGTGGTGCTCGATGAAGACGAAGACGCCGTGTTTGCGGGCTGCGTCGACCAGCGCGAGGTGGTCTTCTAGACGCTGGGTTGCGGGCTTGGTGATCATTACGTGGATGCCGCGCTCAATTGCGTAGAGGGCGATTGGGAAGTGGGTTGGGTCTGGGGTGAAGATCGTGATTGCGGAGCCGCGGGGGAGAGCGTCGATGGCTGTCTTGTAGGCATCTGGGTCTGTTTGGTCGTCTGATGGGTATGAGGCGAAGGATGTATCGAGGCCATTGTAGACTTGGCAGATGTTGCGGTGCAGGTGGTCGCCTTTGTTTCTGTTAGTTTTGTGCTTGTGCTGAGCTTCTTGGTCTACTTACGAATTCCGGGGAACTTCTTGCCCGACACGCCGACCATGCTTAGGTCGCCTACTTTGCCCCGGCGGCGCAGATCGAAGAGACTCAGGCCGACTACGCCGACCTTCTTGTCGGAGCCAGAGGCGCCACCGCCGACGAAGCCGGTGGTGTACTCGCCGGTGCCGACCTGGAGAATTATTAGCTTGTGCTGTATGGTGCGGGGCAATTGTTCTCACCATCAATACGCTAGGAGGAGCCATGTTGTTTTTTTGGAAGTAGAGGAATGGAGGATATTAGGAGAGGGTTACGAGGAGTAAGTAGAGAATGAAATAGAAAATTGTGACTAGGGTGTTACGTCGCTGGACATAATTCTTCCGGCGTTTGAATCGAACATCGTCAATAGCCGATGTCATATCTTATCGTGAGCCGACAAGCTCAACGCGCTCGATGTTCAGTCCATATTTTAAGAATAGTTTTAATTTGTGCTTGAGATGAATACTATGGGGTCATTGACCTTTTTGAAGCATTCAATTATCTTCATCTTCGGCATTCATCTTGCGCGACTGTACTTGCGCATTCTTGGACCCCCTCCTCCACGATGTCCCCCACATTTCGTGCAATGACGATGATTGGTGGAATGGAATTCTCCGCCATACACAATGCATCGGAGAATCCGCCGAACGTGGGGGAGGGACAATGACTGCCGGACCATTAAAAGAAAACATGCCGCCAGGTGTTTTTCGTTTTCAAGTTGCTTCATTGTACATTCTATAACCCAAAAAATCCTTGTAAGTTTCATCAAAATATACTGCTTGATAGCTCTAGCTAACCAGTCACTAGCACCATGTCGCCCACTCCCCTCCGTCCCGGCGTCTATGCGCCAACCATGACCTTCTTCGACCCCGCCACCGAGAACCTCGATGTCGCGTCTATCCGCCGCCATGCCGTTCGCCTGGCCAAGGCCGGTCTGGTCGGTCTAGTCACCATGGGATCCAACGGTGAAGCCGTGCACCTCACAAACGAGGAGCGCATGACCGTCACTCGCGAGACCCGCTCCGCTCTCGACGAGGCCGGCTTCCAGAACGTGCCTGTCATCTCCGGTGCCAGCGAGAACAGCATCCGTGGCACCATCGAGCTCTGCAAGCAGGTTGCCTCTGCTGGCGGCGAGTACGCCCTGATCGTGCCCCCATCCTACTACCGTGGCGCGGTTGGCAACGACGAGACTCTGTACCAGTACTTCACATCCGTTGCTGATGGCTCTCCCATTCCTCTTATTCTCTACAACTACCCCGGCGCTGTCGCCGGTATCGACATGGACTCCGACCTTATCATCCGTATCTCCGAGCACCCCAACGTCGTCGGTACTAAGTTCACTTGCGCCAACACCGGCAAGCTGACCCGTGTCGCCGCTGCCCTTGGTGCTATTGTTCCTCCGTCCCCATTGGCTCCTGCTCAGCGTGCTGCCCCGACTGTTACCAAGCCCAACGCTAAGCACCCCTACGTTGCTTTCGGTGGTATTGCCGATTTCAGTCTCCAGACCCTCGTGTCCGGTGGCTCTGCCATTCTTGCTGGTGGTGCTAATGTTATTCCCCGCTTGTGTGTGCGCATCTTCAACCTCTGGTCTGAGGGCCGTCTTGCTGAGGCTATGGAGGCTCAGCAGCAGCTTAGCGCTGCTGATTGGGTTCTCACTAAGGCTGCCATCCCCGGTACCAAGTCTGCTATTGAGTCCTACTACGGATACGGTGGATACCCCCGCCGACCTCTCGCTCGCCTCAGCGATGCTCAGGTCAAGGAGATTGCTGATAAGATTAAGCCTGCATTGGATGTTGAGCTCTCATTGAAGGATGTGGTATAAATATGACTTGATGATGTAAATAGGGAAATACTTAGCTGTATATGATCATAAATGATGACTGAAGTTTGCAAACTCTCATTAAATTCCTGAACCTTAAAACCACTAGAAAAAAAGAATTTGCATACCCCTCATTCCTAGAAATTCTAGCTTTACTCCCCTGTTATGGCCCATCCTTATCGTAGTCGATAAGCCCCATCATCCACGGGTCCCATTTTCTCCGGCGCTTCTGATAGGTGGAGAAACCCTAGTCGGAGTTGGTACGAGATATCACTGTTATCGTTTACCCCACGCCCAGAGACCACCCCACGCCCACCTGATCTGGCTCCACCAAAAAAAAAAAAAAGTGCTCGGTATAGTAGGTTCCGGACGTGACTTTGTTAAATGCAACGCGCTTCCTGATGCACGCAGGACTCATACCGTAGCTGAACAGCTAAACTTATGTCATGTGTTTTGAGAGGTTCGGCCAATATAAGTTTCTTGTAGAACTGAGCTATTAATCGTCATTCGTGGAGTGTCAAGGGTACATGGAAGTGTATTTCCAGGAGTAAGTTTCTCTCGGAGAATGACGTTGACTCTACTACGTATGTGGATACCAGATGGATACACGGGGCGTAGGAATTATTTGACGGACCGAGCTTTGAGATAGTGGGATTCTGTTCCTTGGGTTGATATACCCCTCCAATTCCCACTGTCTCTGCTTTTCTTTTTTCTTCTAATCTTCATTCTGACTTCCTATTCGCTTTGTCACCTACCTTTGAGCCATATCACCGTTTGCCCTCATACCCAATTGAACTTCTGCTATCATGCCTTACCCTGAGGAAGCTGAGGGTTTCCAGGTCGATGGACCTGACTCCTTTACCCAGTTCCACAAGCGATTTGTGAGTTGACGCGCGCATGATCTCCTGGAATTTTCTAACAATCACCAAAATATAGTTCAAGCTGAAGCCTTTCGGTGACTATGGTACGTCAAAGAGACATTGAATTTCCATTGCTCATCTCTAACATCATCCAGACGTCGACGTCAAGATCGAGGCATGTGGCGTGTGCGGCAGTGATGTCCACACCATTAGTGGTACGAGACCATCTTACATACTACAATGACAAAAACTTACAAGGTTCCACAGGTGGATGGGGAGACCAGAAATTCCCTCTCTGCGTCGGCCACGGTAAGACTCCCAAAAACATGACACCCAATCTACGAATCTGGCAGCTAACAACCTCTCTAGAAATCATTGGCCGCGCCATTCGTGTCGGACCCAAGGTCACCCTAATTAAAGAAGGCCAACGCGTCGGCGTCGGCGCCCAGTCCTACTCCTGCGGCGAGTGCAAGCAATGCAAGAACGATAACGAGACCTACTGCCCCGTTCAAATGATGGACACATACGGATCCGAGTGGCCCGAGACCGGCATTGTCAGCCAGGGTGGTTACTCCTCGCATGTGCGCACACACGAGCACTGGGTCTTCCCCATCCCCGACGCACTGGAGAGCAACACTGTTGCCCCCATGCTGTGCGCCGGACTGACAGCCTACTCGCCCCTTGTGCGTAACGGTGCTGGACCAGGCAAGAAGGTTGGTATCGTTGGCCTGGGCGGTATTGGCCACTTCGGTGTCATGTTTGCCAAGGCGCTGGGCGCGGAGGTCTGGGCTATTTCACGATCAAGGGCTAAGGAGGCTGATGCTCTGAAGCTTGGTGCTGATGGCTACATTGCTACTGCTGAGGAGGAGTGGGAGTTGCCTCATAAGTTTTCGTTCGATTTGATTGTGAACTGTGCCAATTCTTCCGAGGGCTTTGATTTGGCTCGGTATTTGTCTATGATGGATGTTCATGGCAGATGGATTAGTGTTGGCTTGCCTGAAGAGGAGGGACAGGTCATTAAGGCACAGAACCTTATTAATAATGGTGTTCTTATTGGTGCTAGTCACCTTGGTAGTCGGAGGGAGATGTTGGAGATGCTGCAGCTGGCTGCGGACAAGGGTCTTAAGGGCTGGGTTGAGGAGATTGCTATTGGAGAGGAGGGATTGAAGGAGGCTATGCAGCGGATGCAGAAGGGTGATGTGCATTACCGGTTTACTTTGACTGGTTATGAGAAGATGTTCGGTTAAAAAGGTTGATGGGTTTGGAGTTTAGGATGGTGGCGTGGAATGGTGAATGGAATCTTAGAGTAAGCGATTAGAGGAATGTTGACGAATGATAAACGTTGTCATAAAAGACAATGCTTGGAACAAAACTTGAAAATAGTAAAAGACCGGAGAATAATAAAATGATCATAACTTAAGATACATTTCGGACGTAGCTTTTCAGTCAGGTGAGACAACACAACTTGTAAGTAAGCAAGTTAAGAATTTTGCTATAAGGCAAGAAGTCGATCATTCAGGAGGGAAGACAGAAGGTGAACAAAAACTCGCAAACTCGCTCAAAATATTGTTGAAGTAGTCATTGGACTGAAGGAAGAGACCTGACCTTGCTTGAATAAGCTTGATCAATAAATTTTCTACATTGACATATACTATCCATGGCTACTAATGTGAATTCTGTCTCGCTTATATAGAGACCTAAGTTGGGCTTGCTTCTATCATTCGTCGTTGTGACCTAGAGCTTTTTAAACTCACGCCTGAAGATAGAACACTACCGGGAGCAAGCTTTTGGTCACCCAAAGGTGGAGAATGATGAATTTACGAGTGCTGGTTACTGGATCTTGCTAGATTGATTCCTCCTTGGGCTTTTATAGCGAGAGCTCTAATGGGAATGCTTATCGAGAGACACCCATGGGGATCATGCAATCAATCTGGGTCTCGGTATATGTGACATGTGAGTATGGGATAGAAGCAAGAAAGATAAGCAAGAAGTGCTGGTTATCTACATGATGACGTCACGTGTCAGCTCTGCGGACTTTCATATAGTCAGATATGAACGGACTTGAAAGATTTCACGAGAAAAGTTTTAACCCCCAAATCCCTACTTTCCCCGATTGTAATCAGAGTTGGAAGAAACCTTGGATGAGGTGGCCTAAACCGCCACTCCGAGGCCCAACCATTGGTTCTACTGGAAGTACTCGGTACTTAGATCGGAAGGCAACTTCCAGTGATCTTCTGGGTAGCGGTACTCCACACTCTTGTCAGCCCCAGGATTTGCCCCCAGATGCTAAAAAAAATCAATTCTTTGCAGGCTCGGGTAGCGCGGCAAGTAGCGGTGACCTCAAACTTGGTAGTGCTCACTATAGACTTCGAAGACACTGGTACATCATCTTTACATTGTGATACAGCCAATCAATCGGTGCCGATTCACCGCCCGACTCTCAGACCCATTCAATCTTTCCTTCTGGAATTCTTCCGCTTCTCCTTTATCTCTCCTTGCGCAGCCCTCGTTTCATTATTTTTTTCCTTTGATTCTGTTCCTGTATTCTAATCCATTGCATTCATTCCCTTCATTTCCTTCTATTCCCAGGGCACGTTGTGTCGTTACAATCTTTCCATACCTTGATTCGCCCCCTTCAGCCCGGTACACTTGCATTTTCTATATCAACACCATATAGACTGGGATTGGAGAAAAAGTTCAATCATTCTGTGAAAATATACTACTGACCAGCCAAAGGTCATCAGTGCCAGTATATTTGTTATTAATTCACCTTTCGTTATTCCCGAACTGCCGACGTCATGTCGCCACGAGAGACCACTACCTCCACGAGACGCCACCCCTCGCTATCACTTCGCCCACGAGCCCGCACTGCAGTGCAGATCACCTTTCCCAAAGACTGTACATTCGGCGAGTGGCAAGAGACCTCCCCGGTGGAGGCATGCCAGGATAATAATGCTTCGGTGGTCGAGGAGATGGAGCCCTTTCCGCATGCCGTGCCCCGGCGCCGTGCGGCTAAGAGCTTCTCGAGCTTGCGCCATCCGATGGATGGATTAGTTGCGTTGGGACGCCGTCTTTCGGTCACCCTTCGCAACAAATCTTCGAAGCATAATCTGCGCGCTGCTGGAGAGGAGGAGGAGACCGAACGCCACTACCAAATCGCAGGTCATTCCCACAAGCGCAATGCTGCATCTGGTAACTGGGAGGTGCGAGCTCAGCCGTGGACCAACGCCTACAGCGTCAACCGACGTCCTTCCCTGAACAGCGTCTCCGCATTACATGGTTTCTATGCGCCCACCTCGGCCATTCCAATCCCTATCCCAGGGCATGGATCGGAGCCGCCCATCTTACCGAATGATCGGTTCTCGGGTGCGGCGGCTCGTGCTGCGGCTGCTGCGCAGAACGAACAGATGGAGATGGCTAGGCTCGAACTCGCCCGATCGGTACAAGAGAAGACTTTCGATACGATCGTGACGCAGGATTCAGAGAGTGGAATCGAAATCGATCTACGGGACCACACTGACTCGGACACTGAGCTGGACATTATGCGCATCGGTAAGGATCTGACTCGCGAGCTCATTCTTTGCCATATCGTTTGTATGGCTAACTGATCTTTAGATCCGGCTTCGTACTTGCCTGCTGAAATCATGACACACATCCTTTCTCACCTGGATCCTGCTTCCTTGTTGAATTCCGAGCTTGTATCGCATCTTTGGAACCAGCAAGCCTCGTCTCCTTACGTCTGGAAGCCTGTGTTTCGCGGCGCCTACCCCCGTCGTCCTGCTAGTTCCACAGCAACCAAGAAAAAGCAGTCTTTCGGGTTGGGAAAGAAGATTCCTAACCAAGACTGGAAGAGAATGTTTCTCGTCCGGCGAGCTCTCGAGCATCGCTGGAAAGAAGGCAAAGCGGCAGCCATTTACTTGCATGGACACCAAGACAGTGTCTACTGCGCGCAATTTGATGAGTAAGTTGAACATGTCTACCAATTTCATCTATTTGAATCAACTGATGCTAATGTCCTGCTAGGGATAAAATCATTACTGGGTCTCGGGATCGCACCATTCGTGTATGGGATGCTCACTATCCTTGGCCTTGCCTCAAGGTCATTGGTCCTCCTCCGGGTGAAGTGCCTGGAATTGGCCAAGTGAACAACCCAGCCCAACAGGCGACTGGAAAGTCTCCCTTTATGACCATCTGTCCCCCGTCCACTCCTTTGGAGAGCATTGTTTCGCCGATGGAGCAGCCACTTGACTATCATAGCGCCTCGATCCTCTGTCTGCGTTTTGATGAGGAGATCATGGTCACTGGGTCTTCTGACTATACCTGCATCGTGTGGGATATTAAAAATGATTACAAGCCGATTCGTCGTCTTGCTGGACACCGTGCTGGTGTACTGGATGTCTGTTTCGATGATCGTTACATCGTTTCATGCTCCAAGGATAGCACCATCTGTGTGTGGGACCGTAAGACCGGTGAACTACTGAAGAACCTTGTTGGTCACCGCGGACCGGTTAATGCTGTGCAACTGCGGGGTGATCTCGTGGTGTCGGCCAGCGGTGATGGTGTGGCTAAGCTGTGGAACGTCACATCTGGCCACTGCGTCAAGGAGTTCCCCAGCAAGGACCGCGGTCTAGCCTGTGTTGAGTTTAGCGATGATGGTCGAACCATCTTGACTGGTGGAAATGATAAGACTATCTATCAGTTCAATGCCAACACAGGCGAACTGGTCAGTGAACTCAAGGGCCACACTGGCTTGATCCGCTCGCTACACCTGGACAGCATGAACAAGCGTATCGTAAGCGGAAGCTACGATATGAGTGTCAAGGTTTTTGATGCTGATTCTGGCGAGCTATCCATTGATCTGCCGGGATGGACCACCAGCTGGATGCTGAATGTTCAGTCTGATTACCGACGCATTGTGGCCACCAGTCAGGACTCCCGGGCTGTGATCATGGATTTCGGCTACGGCCTTGACGGGATTGACCTGTTAGAAGAGTGATCTCGGGCCTCTGTTTATATAATATATTTGCTCTGAAAATAATATTTAGCGTGTTTCTCCTTTGGTTTGGGACAGATTGGTTGGCATCTATGGATGGATTATGGGGGAGTTGGTATAAAATTGGGAACTTCGGACATTTGAACTTTAGGTGGCACTCGGGGCATAGATCTTTTACACGCTCACTTTGGGGCTTTCATGCGTTAAAGCTTTGGACTTCAGCAATGGACTATATACAATCTACTACAGGCACTTCTCTGTCAAAAAAAAATTCCCAGACATACTCCCAATAGTTTAATATAGTTCCATAGAACTGAAAAGCTAGAAATCGAAGCCTGAGGCTGGAAGGCGGTGAGATGACGTAAAGTCCTTGCGATTGGTTGTCTTGGTGCCTAGTGCCACTGTGATCCGTGGGTTTTGGCATCAAAACAATCACGTCGCTGTTTTGCATCAACACAGACAGGCAAACCCTGACAAGGAGCCCTGGTTCTGAATAACACGTTTCTAATTAGCGCTTCGCCCATTACGCTCCATTCCACGTTCCTCCCACCCCCGTTTCCCTTACAATTTCGGCTACGGCTATCACTACCCCACCATGGGTGAATCCAGGTTCGGCTGGCGCCCCCTATCGTCAATTAGTTGCACGACGCGTCAATGATAAACTAACAATAGTGTTTATTTAGACAAGAGCTGCTGGCTTGGTTGAACAACCTGCTCCAGTTGAACATTACCAAAATCGAACAATGTGGAACCGGGTATGATAGATCGACAAGCCCCCTCTTGTGACGACTGGTCAACGGATTGGCGGCTAGAAGAGTGTGACTGACGTGGGATTCTGCATATTCGATACAGTGCCGCACTATGCCAGATCTTTGATTCGATCTTCAGTGAGTTCAGCCTTGATTGCAAGATTCGCCGACTAGCGGTCAGACGCGAAAGGGGAAGGGCAAAAAAATAAAAATTTGAAAGCTGGATGTCTTTACTGATGCGGTGGTTGTTTCTAGTGGATGTGCCCATGTCTCGCGTCAAGTTCAACGTCAACACCGAATATGCCTACCTACAGAACTTCAAGGTCCTCCAGAGTATGTCCCGACGAACCTGATCTCGGTCTCCGACCCCATCTGGCGTACCTAACCTTCGTTCAGACGTCTTTGCCCGCCATGGCGTAGAGAAGCCCGTTCCCGTTCAATCCCTCACCAAGTGCCGCATGCAGGATAACCTGGAGTTCCTTCAGTGGGTCAAGCGATACTGGGACCAGCACTACCCCGGTGGTGAATACGACGCCATTGGCCGACGGAAGGCTTCGGGTGCCCCTGCTGGTGCTGCCTCAGCTTCTTCACGCGCTCCCTCGGCTGGATCTCGCCGTGGAGCCACCCCGGTCACATCTGCTGCCCGTCCCCGGGTTGCTACCTCAGGCCCTAACACCTCGGCCCTGACACAGGAGATTGCCACCCAGAAGGAGGCCATCGCTGGTCTTGAGAAGGAGCGGGACTTCTACTTTGCTAAGCTGCGTGACATTGAACTGCTGTTGCAGACCGCCATTGAGGCCGACCCTGAGCTGGAGAAGGAAGAGGACACTCTGGTGAAGCACATCCAGGGCATTCTGTACTCGACTGAGGTGAGTTTATGATTATGTCACTTGTTATGCTTATCCGCTAGGAGGCTCCATGCTAAACTTTGTTTTTCAGGATGGATTCGAGATCCCGGCCGAGGCGGAAGAGGGTGTTGCCGATGAACTGGAGACATTCTAAGCGACAAACTAGGGAGGGGAATCTGATAGCGCGAGAACTGTCCCATTTTACTAAATACCCCCCGTTTGTGTTTCTCAAGATGAGAACGCAGATAGTGAATTTACACCTGTGAAGTACAGAGAGTAGAGAGATGATTATTATTGGTGTGGTTTCACCAGGGTTTAGATGATTGGTTGCACCGGGGCCCCAATTAATAAGTAATCATCTGTAATATTAATAGGACGGGCCTCTGTCCTTACTGAACAATAATTAAACCCGCGTGAGACGCTAAACTGCATGCGGTTTAGCGGGGGTGACAGTGGCTGGCCAGAACCCTCGGCAATCTCCACTTCTTCCCCTCTGATTCGTCCTTTCACTCGTGTACCTGCAGCGTCACTATTCCTTTTTCGAGCCCCCCGTTGGTCTCCTCGCATCTTTATGGATTTTCCTTTCCCAAATAAACAAAGATGCCTTCTGAATCAATCTTGGTTCTCTCAACTTTGAAATCTTCCAATTCTTTGTGAGCATCGCAACCCCCTGAAAGTATAGGGGAAAGCCCTAAGTGTAAAACCAATTTGGCCCCGTCGGGCTACTTCGTCATCCACGCGGGTCGGGACTTAGCTTCGATTAGGGGAGCGCTGGGTCCCGGTCTGGCCGTTCCACCCATTTCGCTTTTTTCATCCTCTCTTCTCTCTTTCCCCCACTCTCAAGACATACTCAACAGAGTCACTGTTTCTGCAGAAAGAAAGTCTTCGGGACTACATCGTGTTACAAGCGCCCAGTGCGTTTTGCTTATCACCGTTGAACCCGTCGCTTCCGGGTCGACGCTGATATCACTTGGTCGTCAGCGCTTTGGAGGGAAAATCGTCTTCTGCAATGTTCAACATGGACTAGGCCGCGCGGTCTTTTCTTCACTTGTGTTTTTTTCTTCACTCTTTTGATCCTGGTACGTTCCTAGTGGGGCATATGAGTCCGAGTTGGACCGAAAAAAGAAACGAAACAACACGATGTTTACCATGTCGCACCTCTGTCAACAGTGAATTGAACCATGCTAATAGTATCTAACCACCAGGCTATTCAGACGAATGCCATTCACTCATTACTGAACCTCAATCGTTGGCGGTTTATTCTATCCGGCCAACATCCATTCCTTACTTCTTCCGCCAGCTTCCTCCTTTTGGAAGCTTTGGATCCATTCATTCTATCGAATTAGCGGGCAAGACCCGGCTGCTGTCTATCCCGACGGATTACTCGCCTAGGAACATTCACTTCCATTCGCCATCGTGCTGGTCGATCCAGCCCCGACCTCTGTGAGGACATACGACAAACCTTTGTTCCCACATTTATTATTGCTTGACAACCATCGGCACGATGTCTCACCACGGATTTCGCCATTCCCGGATCGGCAGGATCATCAATGCAAAGCATCGACATGAGGCTAGTGAAGGAGATGTGGTGGATGACTCGAACCCAATCGTGCAGAACGTAAATGGAGTGCAAAAGCCTCTGGTATCAGAGGATACAATTTTGGCCGAGCCATGCTACCCGCTGCTGGACAAAGCTTGCTTGGAGAATAGAGCCACTCTCTCCGATGACTTCCTGGTAAAACGACAAGCTGAGTCATCTCAAACTACAGCTGCAGTGGAGACTGTAGTGCAAGTGGTGGAGAGTGCCTCGCCAACTTGGACATCCATCGGAACGGACTTTCCAATGACAAATTCAAGCACGGCTCTTATTGGGGTGACGATCTCGGTGGGTGATACAGTGCTCGTGACCTCTCCAACGGATTCCCCAATCACGTCGATCACATCGCCTACCACGCAGATCACTACTACGGCCACAAGCAAGCAGCGTGTACCTATTTCGTCGCCCAAGGTCTCTGCAGCTGCTAGCTCTCAGCCTTATAATTCCACTCCTCTGGTTTCATCCGCCAGCAGCCCGACAACTTCGGCTACGACCGTTACCCCAACTACAAACAGTGTTTACTATTACTCAACATCATCACTGTCATCATTATCATCATCGTCATCATCATCGTCATCATCATCGTACTCATACTCATCCTCATCTTCATCCTCTTACTACGACTACGACTCTACCACTTCGTGGACTGGCTACTATTCAACCTCGACTCAATCGCCATCTTCATCTACGGAATCGTATGGAGGTGCAGTGCACACTGGTATTAGTTCTGGCTCTGGGGCCGGTGATGGATCAGGATCATCGACGAACACAGGATCTTCAGGCTCAGGATCTCCCATTTCCGCTCGAACATCAAAGATAGTAGGCGGGGTTTTAGGCAGTGTTGCTGGTCTAGCCTTAATTTTCGCTCTTCTCTTCTATATCCTTCGCCGTCGTGGCTACTTCCAGCGTTTCTTCAAAGACCAGGGGAACCAAGCCCTTCCATCCAGCGATGCCGGAACTGCTGCTACCAGGGAAATGGCCGAGAGACCTTCAAGCGTCTTTACCACTTCGTACCTGGCTCCCGCCTTTATGAAGCGCTGGCGCCAGTCGACCATGACCACAAGGACTGACAGCACAGTCGATTCCAATTCCAGCGAGCGCGGATTCCAAAAGATCTCGGGCCGGAAGATACCTCCCGTTCTCACCCACGGAGGAGATGGCTTTGGCGGTGGATTAGATGGTGACTCGCCTACCATCCCCGACTGTCTGATTGGTCTATCTCTCCCATCCGCTAGTGCAGGACCTAGTGGAGGAAATTTGTCTTCTCCCGGTGGACATGGTCCGCCTCCAGCATCCCCGTATGGCTCACCACTTGACACGAACTACACACGGGAAGCGGACGAGTTACCACCCCCAGAACGGCCCAAGATTCAACTTCCCGTCTCCAACTCAGTGAATTTCGGCTCTCCCACAATGGTCACTTCTTCTCCACACCTGATTCCTCAGCCCCAGAGTGCGGTGCCTCAGCAACCGGATTCAGTGGGACGGAGCCATCCAAGCTTTGACGGAAGCCGTGGCAGCCGCTTCACGGAGAGTCTAGATCTGTGATCCAGGATACCCTCTCCGAGATATGCGATATGCGATACGAACTAGAAAAAAACAAAACAAAACAAAAAGCCGATGCATTTACGGGGCTTGGCGATCTGGCCTTGCCGATAGGCCACGACCCATTTGAGCGCTTTAATTTGGTACAGTCCTCTTTCGCCTTCACCTTTTTTTTCTGCTTTGCTTCGTCTTCTCCTACTCTCTGAGCCCTTCCTGTCGTTGACACCATTTTCTTCTTCTTTTCTCTTCTCTTGTCATTTCTTCCATATAGATACCCATTCTCTGACCCCCTCACTTGTCAATATTTTGTTCTTCATCTGTTGTCTATCTGTCTGTATTTCTTTTTTGTCGTCGCTTCCAGGAACATTTTAGTAATATGGTTATGAGCCAATCTTCGGTCATGCCATTAATGTGTGGATAGTCCAGGATAATTTAATAATTGAGCCTAGAGCAAATACGTTCTGATCATCACAATAGAAGCCTAGGATGTATACTTATTTTAGTATTTAGGTATCCGAGTCAGCACTAGGTCAACCGTCTCATCACTTGTCCGTCTGCCCACTTTTAAATTAGCTTTCGAGGTGTTACTCGCAGCTTACTATTCTGCCTGGAAGCCAACCACCTCACGGTAAACATATCCCCGAGAGAGATTGATAATGATGCCAGAATTCAACCTCGTTCCATTATCTCCACTCCACCTTTCTGGGACAGCAATAACTTTCTTTGAGACATGGAAGAGCCTTCCACCCGAAGGCGATATCCCGCTCACACCTCTCAACCTTCACCCTGACAGGCTGGCGGGAGCGACTTGAGCAGTTGTTGTCACAGTCGAACATCTACGAGATAATCGTGGCCACTGGGGCTAAATCCAAAATCTCACCGATGACTGAAACCGAGCTTAATGAAAACATGGTTCTGGTTATTGGTAGTAAACAAGGAAGAAAAGGCACTAGATCAACTTTTTGGTCATCCTAGGGCACAGGGTCTAGGTCTGGGGGCTGTGCTTCTAGCCCTTGCGAAGACTAGGCTGCCGCAGGAAAAGGGGCCTTTGGCTCCGGACTGCTGAGGGGCATTTATCTGCTTGTAGGTTCATTGAGAAGAAAAAATTATGGTATCCTAGGAGAGAAAAACATCCTGATTGGGGTTACTTGACTTTATCCGTGTGAGAATGAATACAAATGCCCAGCTATATATCACCACACTTGAACATAATAGAAGCTGGCAACAGACTCGCCAGAAAGGATTCGAAACACCAACACATACACCAACACATGAAAGAACTCATCGGAATATTAAAAATATTCAAACGCCCTATATCCTTGCAAAGTCTTGCCCAGGCGTTTATTCCGCGATAAGATCTACGCTTAATAAGCGCATGTATACGAAATCTGCCTTGAATCGTGTGTTGCCTATATAGCCGACATTTTGAGACAATTTGCCCCAGGCTGAGTGCATTACAGCCTCCTCTGCTGATCAGCCACCATGCAACCCCACGATCGCATGTGCCCGAGTGCCTGGAGGCTCAGCTTGGCATATGCCTAGAGACGTGGTGGTCATCACCTTATCTCCGCACCGCCACAAGTTTAATTGCCACGGGGCTCAGCCACATGTCCGTGGCTAGTGGCAAGATCACCGCCAAGCTTCCTTGCAGACTGAATCAAACCAGTGCTGAGTGGCCAAAACACATGATCTTCACACCCCTGCCATCATCTGCCAATGAGGACTTGTCGTCGCTTATGGAGATTGATTAATAATTCGAGTGACTTCCAAACTTTGTCTGCTCAGACCTCTTCAAAGTACCTCAAGCTATACCAAGCCGCTATGACATCCTCGACAAAACTTTCTCGTCTCCTTACTTGATGGAAACAATTCCCATGAAATTTGATGGGTGAACATTATATCTGACGCATAGAGTTAGGCGGAGTTTGTCAAATTCCATGTCATTGGTTTCTCATTGAGGCGCAGCAAGCAAACCACTCCACCCAAGGTAACCGGCGGCAAGCCCAAATCCGTCAGCACAAACGAGGATTGGACGGCTTTGTTCGCGGAACCAGTTCCAATATCTGATTCTGTCGTCAGGCCCAGCGCCACGGGCCGAAAAGAATAAGCTGGAGTTTGAGAAATAGTATGCCGGCGCCTAGATTCATCAAGATTAGTAGATCCAAGCATATGTCAACCTGGTGTCCGTGTACTTCATCCAAGCTAGCGGCTCCTTCCAATTCGCCCCCAAGTATTACCTGTGTTTCTGCTATCCGTATCTCGGATTATGCTTGTAGCCTTTGGTCTGATGAGTAGTTGGGCCGCCCAGTAACCTAAACAAGAGGCTGTGTTCTTGGGAAACGTCATCTTGGAAGGATCACCCCGGGTGACGGTCTTTTTCTACCCTCGTGCCAATACTGTTGCCGCCGTTCTTCTCAACAAACCTGTGGGCCTCAGCTTGGCATCTTCTTAACTCCTAGCGCGACTGAGATGTCCTATCGAAGTTCGGCTGTAACTTCTCTCGGCAGTCTAGGCATTTATACACAGCCACCTTGCAGGGTCATAACAGTCTCTTGCGCCCCAGATTTGAAACAGGAATAACAGACGAAATTTCAAACTGGAACCCTTTATTAAACTTGCATAATTGAAGGAGCTAGCTTGGTGCATTAGCGGCACCCATGTCTTCTCCAAATCACAACACGGCCCATCAGGGCTCATTATTGAGCCCGATTGTGGTTACCAATACTTCGGGCAGAGAGGTGCGTTCATATACATCCCCAGCATCCGGAATGAGTTCGGCGCCAAAATATCCATACTAACCTTATGATTTTCGACCCCCCAGCGCTCGCTATCTGTTTCATCAGCAGCAGCGTCTTCATCATGTCCCAGTCCCACAGATTTTGCCCATAGTCCATCATCAACTCTATCTCCAGATATGGCATGGAACCAAGATCCAAACCACCTAAGCGTGCACAATGCCTCACAGCATCGGCCCTCACAGTCCATCGACGGAGATACCCTCCGTCCACGCTCGGACTCATTCGTCTCAAATACAGATACTATGTTGCTCCGCTCGAGAACAAACTCCGACGTCGGTACCAATAATAAATTACTATACGATGATGTGCCGCTCTCTGAGGCATTACGGCCTGATCCTCGCGAAGAAGCCGATTTCCACGTCCAAGATAACAGATTCGCTTTTTCACCGGGCCAACTGAATAAAATGCAGAATCCGAAATCCCTCGCTGCTTTTCATGCTCTTGGTGGATTGCAGGGACTTGAACGTGGTCTCCGGACAGATATCCATGCTGGCTTATCTGTTGATGAAGGTCGATTGGCTGGGTCTGTGGATTTTCAGCAGGTCACGCCGCCTTTATACGATAGACGGCCTTCGACGACTAAATCACCCCTTAATGAGAAGAGCAGTGAGGCACCGACTACGGCGCCTGAGGTTATTTCTGGCGATGGTGGCTCACCCTTCGAAGACCGGACCCGGATATTTGGGCATAACAAACTTCCGGCTCGGAAGTCGACTGGCTTTTTCAAATTGTTTTGGATTGCGTATAACGATAAGATTATTATCCTGCTGACTATTGCTGCTATCGTTTCGTTGTCATTGGGCATATACGAGACTATTGATGATGGAACTGGAGTGGAATGGGTGGAAGGTGTTGCTATTTGTGTTGCTATATTGATTGTTACTGTTGTCACTGCTGCCAACGATTGGCAGAAGGAAAGACAGTTTGCTAAACTAAACAAACGGGTGAGTTTCTGTTAGTTTTTTCTTGCTTTATCATTTGCTGACATGTTATCGTCTAGAATGATGATCGGGATGTCAAAGTCATTCGCTCAGGCAGGTCCATGATGGTATCTGTCTATGATATCATGGTAGGCGATGTCCTACACCTTGAACCTGGTGACTCTATTCCAGCCGATGGAATATTGATCTCGGGGCATGGTGTGAAATGTGATGAATCATCTGCGACTGGTGAGTCTGATCAGATGAAGAAAACGAATGGCAACGAGGTCTGGCAACAGATCATCGAGGGTAGAGCCACCAAGAAGCTCGACCCTTTTATGATTTCTGGTAGCAAAGTTCTGGAAGGCGTTGGTACCTACTTGGTTACTAGCGTCGGACCTTACTCTTCGTATGGGCGCATCATGCTCTCATTGCAGACTACTAATGACCCGACACCGCTTCAGGTGAAGCTGGGTCGCTTGGCTGATTGGATTGGATATCTGGGTTCAGCGTAAGTGAACAATGTCTTGGCAGATATACGGACAAGTTTTACTAACGAGCTGCTTCAGTGCTGCAATCATCTTGTTTTTGATCTTGGTATTCCGATTTATTGCCGACTTGCCAAACAACCATGGTAATTCCGCTGCCAAGGGCAAGGAGTTTGTGGATATCCTCATTGTGGCTGTGACGGTTATTGTTGTCGCCATTCCTGGTAAGAGATCCTGCTCCCAATATGATATATTCGAGAACTAATACCTCCTTTCTATCTAGAGGGTCTCCCATTGGCTGTCACACTGGCTTTGGCATTTGCCACCACTCGCATGGTCAAGGAGAACAATCTCGTTCGTGTCCTTCGGGCTTGCGAGACAATGGGAAATGCCACAGTTATCTGCTCAGATAAGACAGGAACTCTGACCCAGAACAGGATGACAGTGGTTGCCGGTACCTGGGGCTCAAGCGAAAGCTTCAGCCAGTCCTCTGAATTTGATGTTGACACCACTGGCAACAAACCAATGAGTACTGCTGAGAGCTTCAAGAAGTTCTCAGGCCCGGTCAGAGATCTCATTATCAAAAGCGTCGCCTTAAATTCTACGGCATTTGAAGAGGTGAAAAATGGTCAAAAAGAATTCCTGGGAAGTAAGACAGAAGTCGCTCTACTCCAGATGGCTCTTGACTACCTTGGTATGGACCTTACTTCGGAGCGTGGATCTGCCGAAATTGCCCAACTTATTCCCTTTGATTCCGCGCGAAAGTGTATGGGTGTTGTATACCGGCAACCGGGCGCAGGATATCGTCTCCTTGTCAAGGGCGCCTCGGAGTTAATGGTCGATGCTTGTTCCGCGCAGATCACAGATCTTGATGCCTGCAAGGAGTCACTATACACTGAGTCGCTGTCTGATAAAGAAAGACAGGTCATTTTGGCGACCATTGAGCAATATGCTAAAGGGTCTCTTCGAACCATTGGAATCGTCTACAAGGACTTTAGTTCTTGGCCACCACAAGATGCCAAGAGACTGGAAGATGACCCTTCTGCCGCGAGCTTCGACGATCTCTTCCACGACATGACCTGGGTTGGAGTTGTCGGAATTCAAGATCCGCTTCGCCCAGAAGTCCCATCTGCCATTCGCAAATGTCACTCCGCAGGAGTCCAGGTCAAGATGGTGACAGGTGACAATGTCGCGACAGCCACAGCTATCGCGTCAGCCTGTGGTATCAAGACTGAAGATGGTCTCGTCATGGAGGGTCCTAAGTTTCGTCAGCTATCGGACGAAGAAATGAACGAAGTGATTCCTCGCCTCCAGGTCCTGGCACGTTCATCACCAGAAGACAAGCGGATCCTTGTTGAACGACTGAAAATTCTTGGTGAAACCGTCGCTGTCACAGGTGATGGCACCAATGACGGGCCTGCTCTCCGCACTGCCGATGTCGGGTTCTCTATGGGTATTGCTGGAACAGAAGTTGCCAAGGAGGCTAGCTCGATCATTCTTCTGGATGATAATTTCCGATCGATTGTCACGGCCATTGCGTGGGGTCGGGCTGTCAATGATTCTGTGGCTAAGTTCCTGCAGTTCCAGATTACAGTTAATATCACCGCTGTGATCTTGACTTTCGTTTCATCTGTGTATAGCAGTTCAAACCAGAGTGTTTTGAATGCTGTGCAGTTGCTCTGGGTTAATCTAATTATGGATACCTTTGCTGCCCTGGCCTTGTGAGTATTTCTCGGCTACCCTAACTAAACAAAGGCACTAGCTAACACATCAACAGAGCCACCGATGGCCCAACAAAAGATATCTTAGATCGAAAGCCCGTTCCGAAAACTAAATCACTATTCACTTTAACAATGTGGAAAATGATTCTTGGGCAATCCGTTTATAAACTAGCCATCGTCTTCATGTTATACTTTGCTGGTGATCAAATCCTCAACGATCATCTCGTCTCCGACGACCCGGCACTCCGCGCAAAACAGCTATCCACGGTTGTTTTCAACACATTCGTGTGGATGCAAATCTTCAACGAACTCAACAACCGCCGCCTCGATAACCGCTTTAACATCTTCGAAGGCATGTTCCGCAACTATTGGTTCCTGGGTATTAATACTCTCATTGTCGCCGGACAAGTGATGATCATTTTCGTCGGAGGCCAGGCATTCGGTGTAACCCGAATTAACGGCACCCTGTGGGCAGTTTGTATAATCTGTGGCTTTGGATGTCTACCATGGGCTGTGGTCCTCCGCCTGATTCCAGACCGTCATTTTGGGGTTGTGTTCAATGCTATTGTTAGCACATGTTCATTCATCCTCAGGCCATTTTTGATGGTCTGGAAGATTATTGTTCGTGGTGTGAAAGCAATCTTTCAACCCGTGACACGATTTTCCCGTCGGGTCTTTTCTCGTCGGCGTGTGAAGACTAGTGAGTCCGCTGAAGAGTCCTCGGGCACTCCTGAGGATTTGGACGCTCCTGTTGTTGATGAGGAGAATCCTGTGGAGCGGAAGGTGGTTCGAGAGGAGAGCCCAGAGCGGCCTTCTGCGCCACCGGCGATATCGGTGCCCCCGATTACTGTGACTGTGTCGCCATAGATTTTGGATTCTAAAGGGGTACTTATATGCTTTATGAATGGGTGGCTGTTTGTTATACTTTTTGATAGCGTTTAGCGTGTTTCTTCTTTTCATTTTCTTGTTTCTCATCTTCATCATGCCTATACGATACATAGATCAATAAGATACCAAGGAAATCATCTCCTCTCAAACCCAAAGAAGACTAGAGACTTACGTCTCTTACCCCTTAGTTCTAAACCGTGGATACTCGGTAGTTAAATTCAGGGCTTATCTCTGCTACTCCCTTTGAGCTGGGTACCCCGGTTCAGAGACTAGCCTTGGTGTTGAATTAGCCCTTTCGGGTATAAGGCAACCAATGTAACCATGAGAATAATAGAAGGGGAAATTACACACATGCCCATGTGGAGATTGCGATGGGGGCCAGAATGCAAGACTTTCCTATATCACCAGGGCTGTTGCCTTGTTGCCTTGGGATATGCTAGGTAGCCCCCAGGGTCAATAATGATTCTTTACCATAGGAGATTCCTGCATATTCAAGCTTACAGTAACTTTATCTCACATAAACTTCACTGAAGCTATTATGTACATCAGATTACCTGCAGGAACAGTGGCAGGGGAACCTTGGAACCAAACTCACTAAACGTTATTTTTCGTTCCAACAACATTTAGATATGATGTTTACTAGGTGTCGAGTAGTCTTGAATCGGCAAATCCCCCTTCCAATTCAAAAAAGAGTTTCATTCCGTGAATATACTTTGTAGTTAAAATTCTATAATTAGTGAGACAAAAAGCTTTGAATTGCTTATTGGCCTATCGTTGGCCCCCACGCATGCCGCTCGCAACAAAGCGGCCTGTTGCCAAGACCAGTCCAGGGATCACCATGACTAAAGCTGCAACCCCCTCCTGAGAAACGTGGAGCTTCAAGACCCATGGATTGTGTTCTGATTTTGAATCCATCCAACTCGTCGTGAGTGGTACGCGGGGGTGAAACAATGTCGACCGGCGCAGAATTCCCAGGTTTACGGAACCCGTTCCACAGCCCGATCCCCTCTTCGCTTTCATGTACACAAACCCAACTTTCTCCGCACTAGCTCCCAACCCAACTAATAACTTCCAGCTGAATGCGCAAAGGCAGCGGCGATTATCGACTCCTTTATCAACCCGAAAGTTGTCGGCGATGGCGGGATTCCGCGTAAGATCCTTTTACGCGCTAAAGTAAGCGATTTTCCTGATTCTTAGCTACGCGGAGGCTTACTATTATAGGCCCTGGTTATATGCACCGTGTTTCGAATAGGATTCATGGGTAGCGTGCGCTTTGGTTCTGGGGTTGTCGTTGTTCGTCTCCCCGACGAGAGCTGGTCCGCTCCATCAGCCATTGGCCTCGGCGGACTGGGATTCGGTGGGCTCATTGGAGCCGAGTTAACGGATTTTGTGTTCGTTCTCTATAACGACGAAGCGGTCACGAAGTTCATGCAGTCCGGTTTCCTGCATTTGGGCCTTAATGTCTCGGCTGCGTTCGGGATCGGCCGCAGTGCGGAATCTGGTGGTATAGCAGGAGCTAAGGGCGTGTCGGGCTTCTACTCCTTTTCAAAAACTCGGGGGCTGTATGGGGGTGTCTCGGGTGAGTTGGGAGTTATCACTGAGCGCTCGCGGGCCAACAAGAAGATATATGAGCGGAAACTCAAAGCGGTTCATCTGGCTGGTGGGGAGATCCCTTCTCCTCGTGAAGCTGAATCACTGATTCACCTTCTCAATACGATGGTGCCTCGTCCTTCCAAAAAGCCCGTTGGAAACCCTGCTGTGGAACCCAGTGCGAACCCCGTGATGAACCCCGTTGTGAGCCCTGTTGCGAACCCCATTGTGAATCCTGATTCCAGTGGACTCCAATCTCTTGGTCGTGAAGTGCCACCGGAACTGGAAATGGGAGACCTAAGTAATTTGGGTCCTGGGCTTTCTGAAATCGGATCTTCTGAAGCCCACTGGAGTGGGTTGTCTGCTCCGGGTACTACACATAGACCCAGAGAGCTTAACACGGTCCCTCGAGAGCTCCTCGGTAACCCAATTCAGCCTGTGGAGTCGGCTGAACCTGCTCAGCCTATTGAGCCTACTGAGCCTTCAAAGGTCTTCGAATTGGAGTCTCGCCATGGCTCTACGCTACCGCCCAGCGAGGACCTCTCGCATCATGCGTCTGTGAACTCGTCTACTGGGAGCTCTTCGCAACACACATCGCTTCAATCGTCTGTTGTCAACCCGCTGGAAACGCGAGAAACACACGATTCGTCTGTTGTGGCGTCTCCCGGTATCATTCCTGAGAGTCCATCGAAGGAAGCGCAAGCCGAACATGCGGCAGAAAATAACGCGACAGTTCAAGCTTAATTTCTTGCAACCCATTGAGTTAAAATTACCAAGCATTTGATGCATGCGAGCGTTTTATCTTTCTTTTGTTCTTCCCTTTTGTTCATTCACGCGTGATGGGATAATGTATGGTCGGAAACTTATTTAATTCCCTTGGTGATATCCCTAGCTAGCTTCATTATCGACTCGTGAACATACGAGGATACATATCATGTCACTCAATCCTCAAAAGCTTTTCCCAAGTTATATTAACTCCAACCTGGCTGCAAGATTA
The DNA here is from genome assembly GCA_028829675.1 of Penicillium tannophilum. Taxonomy (NCBI): domain Eukaryota; kingdom Fungi; phylum Ascomycota; class Eurotiomycetes; order Eurotiales; family Aspergillaceae; genus Penicillium; species Penicillium tannophilum. The sequence goes on along the minus strand of JAQKAK010000001.1, from coordinate 962,037 downwards.
TGTGCAATATAAAACCAGATTACGCTCAAAACAAAGCAAATACCCAACTACCACGAGAAGCTCTCTTCAATAAAGTCTAAATTCGACGTAGACTGCCTTCTCCGACAGACATGCCGAACATCATCACTTAAACTCCCACTCCCGCACACCATAACGCCCATAGCACCGATCTGATTCCCAATCTCCATATCAACAAGCGTTTCAATATTAGGCCGGCCCGGGAAAATCGGTATAGTCATCAAACACTCCTGAATATCCTTCGTACTCTGCGGCTGAGTAACAAACACTATTATGCGAAGTATATCCCGCTGTTGATCCATAGCCAGGATACTTGTTATCCAGGACCGAACCCATTGCAGATGCGCCGAGGAACGAACAACCCACACGAGAAATATTCTGCGCGTGGCTACTGTGCCTTCAGCAAATCCCGACACAAGATGAAGAACAAAAGAAATCTGGTGTGCAATCCCCAATCCGCCTGCGAATAGGAGAACTGTTCCGTATGAGTTTAGTGAATGGATGTTGCCGTATGGCCCTTCCGTCAAAGCACGGTATGTAATGGACCCCTTTGAGGTATTTCGGAAAAGTCGATCTGTCAGTCCGGCGCGACGTTGGACTATCAGGGAAATAGTGCTTTGTCGATGTCCAAGAAGATCGTCTTCAGATGAGGGTAGGCACTCGTCTGAGAATGTGTCCTCGCTCCAGGCGATGGAGAACGGATGGGATGTCCACCACCCTACTGCTGGGATGTAGAGATATAAATGTTGGCCCGGTTGAAAGGTCCATGGTCGTGCTAGTCGAAGGGTAATGCGTATTGCATCACCATGAAGGACCTCCACATTCGCGGTGGTGGAGTTGGGGCCGAAATTCCGGTATATAAGGACGACGATGCGGACAACGCGCTAGGGTCGGGCTGAGCTACTGGCTTTATTGATAGGGTCAAGAGGAGCACCTACCTCTAAGGCCCAGAGGATCATTGCGGTGAGCAAATACTTCTGGGAATGCATGCCATCCAAGTGTACCCAAAGGAAAGCCATAGTAAAGGCTGCAAGAACGAAATGAAGATGAAGGAAAGTTTCATAAAAGGCATGTCGAATCGGCGATGGCGAGTGCAAAAGAATGACTGTTAGAATACAAGTTGCCTAGACCCCGAGTCTCAGTAAATCATCCAAATCTCCGGAACAATAAGCATGCACTTACAATAAAACCGTCCCGAAGGAAACTACCTCCAACAAGCGCCGCAAAAACAGTCCTCCAATTTTCCGCTTCAGCATAAGATATGCCCCAAGTCATAGTATGCACCAGAGATTCTAGCACCACAATCCGCCCCAGCCACCTATGCAACAACATCCACGTATCAAAAGGAACATGCAACGCCCTGATAAGCGGGTTATTCCGGCCAGCCATCAAAACAAGAGGGATGAAGTTAGCAGTAGCCGCCGTCCCCGTGTTTTTCCGGATAGCCTTCGCCGCAGAATCCCTATTCTGATACGGAACATTCACCAAACAAAGGACGATATTCAAAGATAGCATCGCGAAGATCAACAAACTATGGAACCGACTCGGTAGAGTTCCCATGTGGATATTCTTCCGAAGCCGAAACTCGCGATTATGCCGTACTTTGAAGAGTGGGGCATATATGAGATGTTCCTTTAGCCAGGAAAGGATGTCACTGGATGGCCTTACGAAGTACTGTTGATTGCCATGACCGAATGTCGATATTTGTCGGAGATGGTTGTTGTAGCGGAAAAAGAGCTGCCATATTAGGTAGGCTAATGCTGTGCAGCTGAATGAGAGGAGACTGTATCTTGCAAGGTGGATGGGTTCATGGCTAGACCAGACTGGTTTTGATACGACGTCTGTATCTTTGGCACTACTTATCCCGATGAAGGGTAGGATGATGAAGTATCTCATGGTTTCTCCTTAGTACCATATTCATGCGCCGGGGTGACCTTGGGACGCTCTGTCCTATAAGTTCTCCTTTTCTAATCTTCTGTTTTGTAATTGTAGCTTGCGTAGGTAGCCTGATTCCAAATTTTGCTATATATAGAGGGTGTTTTCGACGTGCAGAGTGGGGGATAACTTGGCTGCTGGCAGTGTTGGAGCTGGCCCCAGGGAGGTTTTGATTCTCTTTTGAGTATCTCAACTGCTATATCTTTCTGCAAGTTTGAAGGTGTATGCAAAGTTTACTTTTGAATTGTGTTCCTATCCTCAGACATTATAAAGTTCTAAGGTTAACCTCAGCAAAGCTATCTTGAATGTCAGCCGTGAGCAGCCATAGCATAAGGTGCGGAATCATAATCATATTCAATTGCTCGGTACAAATAGCCCCCACGACTATAGGAGTATTTGATGCCGCGCATATCGGACAGCAAAGGACATTAAATTGAAATTCGAGTATCCTTATAAGTATAAGCTGTCCTTGAGAAAAGAGAAGTACCACAATAGAGGCACACCTGCCAGTATATCCTGTTAAAGCAGCTAAATAGCCTACAGGAAGCCCTCAGATGCCGAGAACATGGTGTTTAAGTTGTTCAGACAGGTGTCTACTAAATTTAAGGGCCATCCTACATCATATACTCGGCCCCATCCCCGGACTTGGTTTTTATGTAGAATCCGGGCCAGAAGAGGTAGCCAAGACTACGTAGGTTGCCAAGCTAATCCTATCGACTGGTTTAGCTAGATATGATGAGATCCTATGGGATTTGCCAGTTTAAGAGAACATAATACTTGGTCATAATGCTTGCAATGGTCATCTTGAAACAAATAATCTCATCTTGTCAACACCAATTAAAAATATGATTACAAACAGATTCCATCCAACACCGAGCACCAAGCGCTATCAGAATCGAATAATCAAATCTTCAGTACACGTCCCCAACACCCAGCACATTCATGGTATCACATCACATCATACATCATACACCATCCACCGCCTCAATCCAGCCAAAGACAGCACCTACTGCCACCGTCGCGAACGTCCAGACCGCAGCCCAGAGAGACGCTCCCTCCACAGAAACACTGTTGATTGTGCCTGCAATCTGCACAATCGTATTGAAGAAAACGCCGGTGGCAAGCACAAGAGTCCGAGAAATAAGAATTCGAGTCTTGTTCGACAGTTGACACCAACTCTTGCGGTACAATGACTTTATCAATAGCTCGCCTTCGTGATCAGCAGTTTTCACTGTCGCATCTGTCGCGTGACCGGTGGAGCTAACGAAAAGGAAGTCGCGCACGGCATAACCGGTAGGGATAAGAGTCAAGAAGAGTACCGGGAGCCCGGCGGGACCTGCATGCGCAGCGCTAATATCGGGGATGCTGTCGAAGTGCACAACCAGCTGGGCGGGCAGCCAGGATGCGTAGCTAGCATATAGCACAACGGTGAAAATCGAGGTCGCGGCGAGGGTAGTGTAGATCGTAGTGGGGCGATCTTGTAGGATAGATCTGTTGGCTACTGCGCCCGAGGGGGCGTGCGACAGGTCGTGAACAGATGCAGGGCGGCGAAGGAAGAAGAATGGAATCACAGTCGAAAGGACTGTGATCGCGTAGGATACAATTGTGGATGTCGGCCGGACACCGTAGAAGAATGTCAAGAGCGAGTAGGTGGGGAGGTGGGTTATGTATAGGAAAGATGCAACATCCCAGCCTAGATACGATGGTAAGAATTAACTGTTAGTCTTTTTTTATTTCGGAGAAGAAGTCACAGCTTCCCCGGCCATATGGAAATGCACTTACTGTCGAATCCCAGCACCCAAGCTAGACCAATCTCCACGGCTTTCCAAGCTACAAGGCCCCCCACTTCCCACCACTCCTCCAGGTGCTTGCTGATCAGGCCAAGGTCGCCGACGGTCAGATGAGAAGTCAAAGTGAATGCGGCCGAGCTCAAGATGAGGCTACTCAGGACAGCCAGGGAGAAGCGCGCTGGTGAGGGGATTCGCGCCAGTCGCGGAACCGCAGGGGCCAAAGCCTCCGTAAAGTCGCGCTCGGGCGCTTTGGCGCTCTTAGATGAGGACTGTTTCTTAGGCGACATTATCCGCTTCGTGCAATTCAATGGCAAGTGAATAGAAGGTATGGGGAGTCGCACAAAGCTCTTACTGAACAGGAAACTTGGAATGTTTGGTTGGCGGTGAGGCTGATGATGTCACCATGTAGCTGTCGGAAGGAACCCACATTCCAAGTATGACATGTTTGAATTAGAAAATACAGTAAATATCACATAAAATACATTGAATATCTAGTCTTCCTTGCGCTCTGCCACAGAGAACTCCACAGTACCACTCTCATTGCCCCTGGTGTCCTTCACGACGACTCGGTACTTGCCTTGGTCCCAGAGGTCCTTGATCGTCAGCTCACGAGTACGGCCGAGAGATTCAATGTCGCCAATGCGCTCCAGGGTGCCCTCGAGGTGCTGGTCGAAGTTTTCGATGGCACAGATCTCTCGGAATGCGCGCTGCATCGGAACGGAGTCGGCACGCACCATGGCTCGCGAATTAATGGTGAAGATATTCTCATGATCGTAGGATTGCATGAAGTCGGCGCGGGTCATAATTTCGCGAGCTTTATGTAGCTCAATCTCAGGCAAGATATGACCATTCTCGGGGTGGTAGGTCTCTTCCATTTCATTTTCAAGGTCGACAAGGGCTTTGGCCAAGACCATTGCGGCAGACTGAAAGTTTATCAATATTTCCTCATCATCATATGGTAAACGAGAGGACACTTACGGAATACTTCTGTTCATCCATGACATCGTCGTCCATCTCCTTACCTAAAATCCAACACTTGTTGAGGAACCATACCTTCTCGGCCCGACAGATCTCATCGCAGGTTTTCAAGATGTCGGAGGATTTGGCTACTCGATTCAAAAAGGAAAGCCGACCACCCACCGTATCGTAGACATGTTCGAGAACCGAGGATGGAAGGTCTTCGTGGCAGAACTGTCTGCGATATCTCTTCAGAGCATCCATCGCCTTCTGCTTAGGCAAATCTGAAACTGAAACAACCTCCATGCGGGTAGCATAGCGCTTTAGGCGTTCATATACCCAGTAGTCGTCACTGTTGAGGACTATTTTGGAGGTCAGTTGATGCAAGGCGGACGCAATTCGGTATAGGGAACTCACTAGTTGTGACTAGGCCACTTGCAGCCCATTGTTCAGCCCGCTGCTGAATCATCTCTAGCAAGTCCTGTCCGTCATGGTCATCGCGCACCAAATGGGTGCTATTGATGATTAGAACCAATGGTCGTCCGTGCGAGGCTCTTCTGGCTAACGCGACCTTTTCCATCTTGTTGAAGGCCCGCTCGATATCTAGAAGTGCGGTGGTGTCCCGCGGACCACGGATGCTGAACAAGCTGCCAATGTAGCTGTATGTCATTGTTAGTAGCACTCCATTTGAGAGGTGAGGGATGTGACCAACTCTTCGTGGAACTCGTAATCAAGTGCCTTGCCAAGTCGAATGCGGAAGATCTCCAGATCAGCATGCGCCTCAAACATAGCGACGCCAGTGCCATTGATTTTGCGCATAGCTTCAAGGAGCATCGACGTCTTTCCGGTGCCTTTCTCACCGACCATCAAATAATAGTGGCCCGCTCGTTTCCCGGCAACAATGTCATCAATCCGAGGTTGCTCATCCCTGGGGATCCAGTGCTCTTGGTGGTGATATTCATGCTTGCCAGACACGACACCCGCCATCTCGAGAGCAGGATCACCTGGGTTGAAAGCATTGTCCATTTTGTCCAGGACCAAGTATTTGTAGTACCGGTGGTATGAATAACCAGCCGCACTATATAAAACGATTTAGTTAAACCCGATCTAGTCGCTTATATAGACAACAATCATACCCTAGGATGAAAATCGATGCTGCTGTAGTTGCCGCAGTCTCAAGCATCTTGAGGATTGTAGACTTCACATTGGGCTCCGAATCATTTTTCTGGCCTCGCCCCTGATCCTCTTCCTCATTTTGTTCTGCAGGATCCGGGCTATACTTGCCAGTATTTTGAGGATTCGAGTTGAACCTCTTGCCTGCGTATTGCACAATTCGCCCATGAGGTCTTACAGGTCTCGATAGGCCTTGTCGAGCGAATGATGACAAGGGTGGCGCGAGCCTTTTCCATAGCATTGTGGATCTCCTTGGCGCCTTTATTTGACACTAATTCGACTTCAAAAGGATTAGGGCCTTGTAAATTTATTTTTTTGTGCAACAATATGCAATCCACGAGGATTTGTGGGCCCTAGTTGGTCCTATGCACCCTTGCAACAGCCACGGCTTTAGACTGTTATAGACCTGCCTCCGAGGTCGACGCCACACCTCCAGGGGCTGACGCGTCAATAAAGAAGTGAGCGGACAGGACAAAAGACCCTAATGTTTGGAACGAAAAAAGCACACAAGGTAAGGAAAGAAAAGAATTGAAAAAGAGAGACAATGAGTGGAATGGGATACGGCCCTGGAGGTTGTCAGCCAGGAAAGGGTGCAAAGAAGGCGTTGTGGCTGAGCGGTGGAGTCTCTATCATTACAGAGGCTTGGCAGATGTGTTGGCCATAAACACAATTTCAGCTTTCCAAGGTTCCATGGCAGCTCTAGCAAAGCGAATCGGGAAAAAGTTATATCCTAAACATGCTGGGCTCAATTCCTATTCTTCGATCTATGTTGCTTTCCCCGGATACTAATAGTCTCAAGCTAGGCACATCGGATTTATTACATAAAAAAATGGGGAGAGCTTTCTAGACCTCGATGTTTTCTATGGGGCAGCTCCAAAGATGAGGACAGCTAAAAGCTTTTGTTGAAACTTGCCAGTTAGCTAACACAATTGGAAAGTGATTGTGGGTGTTTCTTCTCTCCACAACACGGGAGTCATCCCAAAGCTGAGGTCCCAACACATACGTAACCAGGGTGTTGACAGAACAACGGATGTTCGAATTGGATCTAGAAACTATCAATCGTTGGGAGAACAAAAAAATCAGAATGTTATGGTTGCATATCGTCGCTTAACTGTACAAAGCCACAATGAGTTAAAATGAAGAATTCCGCGGGGAAGCCTCAGGCCCCAACATTCTGTACGTCACTCTCATGTTGGAAGTACAACACCGGCACTCTATATTATTACGTTAGAAAATGGATGACCACATATCCAACAAAGCTCAATTGCTCCAAATCCAAGTCATTAAATGTCCGATTTCCGCATCTTCCATGGTTTGTGGAGAAGATCCACGGTGCCTTCCCCGAACCCACCGCCCGAGCACTTCCGAGGGTATGCCGCATCCGCGAAATTTTCTCCTTCCATCTCTCATACATCTGGACCCTTTCCTTTTTTGCATCTTTATTTCTGGGGTACGGGGTCTTTGCTGATCTGCTTCAGTTTCCCTGTTCTTCTTGTATCATAGCGACTTTTTTCTCCCTGCCCCGCAGGTCCTTACCTTTTTTCTTTTTTGACCCGACAACAGATAGCTACTCGTCGACTCGAGCGTAGCTATCCTATTTATCAATTCGACATAATGGCACACACCAATGGGGAATTGGAGCCCTCGAAAGGTTGGTTCGCCCTCGACACCTCCGAATTGTCACACGACACCGAACTGCGGCAGAAGCACACGACCGAACATGACACGAATACATTCTGACTCCTTAAAATAGAGGTTCCTCAGGAAAACGGAGACCACGTGGAGGTTGCTGCGGAGGATGAGAACGCTGGTGGTATGTGCAATGGCTTAAGAATTCGTGACGGGACGAGTGTGGCGGTTTTCTGACTCGTGTCAAGGTCTCTTCCAGATCACCGTGAAGCTTCCTCATGAACCACACAAGATCCAGGTGATGGTGGGTAGATTACCGCAAGAGTTTTGATGGAACAGGGTCCCTAACGAATTTTCCATAGGTCTCGAGCCAAGAACAGGTTCAGGATGTTCGCCAATCCATCGTCGAGCTTCCTGGTACCTTCCAGTACACCTGCTTCCACCTGGAGCACAACGGCGTCCGCGTCAACGACTTCGTCGAGCTGTCCGAGGTACCTGACCTGAAGGCCGACTCCGAGATCGTGCTTGTTGAGGAGCCCTACACCGAGAAGGAGGCCCGTATGCATGTGGTGCGCATGCGCGAGCTGGTTGGTGCTGCTGGAGATCGGACTGACACCCTCCACGGTATCTCTGCCGGTCTTTCCCTGCACGATGCCATCTCCGCGGAGGCAGCCCGTGCCGGTGAATCGGAGAAGGATCACTCGCTCGCCAAGTACGAGCTCACCGGTCCCTCTTCGCTCCAGACCATTTTGCCCCAGTCTGAGGCCCCTCTTCCCAAGACAGTGAAATCTATTTCGCTTTCGCCGTGGAACCCTGTTCCGTACCACCTCCGCCAGAAGGGTCACCTGCTTTACCTGCAGGTCCAGACCACCGAGGGCGAGCAGTTCCAGATTACCTCTCACGTCTCCGGCTTCTTCGTGAACAAGTCCTCGAGCAGCCGTTTCGATCCTTTCCCGAGAACGATCCCCAAGAAGGCCAGCGCCCACTCTCTTCTGACTCTCATCTCCCTCATCTCGCCTTCCTTCAACGCTTCCTTCGAGGCCCTGCAGGAGGCCAACAACCAGAAGGATCTCCTGACCACCTTCCCCTTCCAGAATGCCATCCCCAACAACCCGTGGTTGGTTGCCCCGACTTCTTCCGCCCTGAACTCTCACCAGCCCGATATCACTCGCTCACAGGAGAGCTTCTTGATCTCTGGCGCGGACAACGCCGAGACCTTGCGTGACTGGAACGAGGAGTTCCAGACCACCCGTGAGCTTCCTCGTGATACCGTCCAGGACCGTGTGTTCCGGGAGCGTCTGACCTCCAAGCTGTTCGCTGATTACAACGAGGCTGCCGCCCGCGGTGCTGTACTGGTCGCCCGTGGCGAGGTTGCTCCTCTGAACCCCACTGAGGCTCAGGACGCTCAGATCTTTGTTTACAACAACATCTTCTACTCCTTCGGTGCTGACGGTGTTGGCACTTTCACCTCCGAGGGCGGTGATGAGGCTGCTCGCGTTGCTGTTGGCAAGGACGTCCTCGGTATCAAGGCTGTGAACCAGCTTGATATCCCTGGCCTGTTCACTCCTGGTACCGTGGTTGTCGATTACTTGGGCAAGCGTATTGTCGGTCAGAGCATTGTCCCCGGAATCTTCAAGCAGCGTGAGCCAGGTGAGCACCAGATCGACTACGGTGGTGTTGAGGGTAAGGAGGTTGTGGCCACCCACGAGGACTTTGTTCCTGTCTTTGAGAAGCTGTCGAAGGCACTCCGCATTAAGCAGCACCCTGTTTGGGATAAGGATAACAAGCGCCACGATCTTCAGGGCAGTGTTGAAACCAAGGGTCTTTTGGGAACCGATGGTCGCAAATATGTTCTGGACCTTTACCGTATTGCCCCTCTGGATGCTCAGTGGCAGGAGGAGATTGGTGACGGTGAATACCCCCACCGCATGTCGGTTCTGAGATTGGAGTTGGTCGAGTCGTACTGGAGACACAAGATGAGCCAGTACGTTAAGGCTGAGGTTGAGAAGCGCCGTGCCGCTAAGGCTGAGGAGGCACCCAAGGAGAAGGTTGAGGAGGCACCCAAGGAGAAGGCCGAGGGTGATTCTGAGGAGAAGACCGAGGAAAAGACTGAGGAGAAGACCGAGGAGGCTGTGGATCAGGAGCGTGTTGACATCTCTGGATTCAACTTGTCTCTGAACCCCGACGTTTTCAGCGGTCAGGTCCCCCAGACCAAGGAAGAGAAGGAGCAGTGGGCTCAGGACGAGCAGGAAGTCCGTGATGCTGGTGACCACCTGCGGTCCAAGATCATGCCTGACTTGATTAAGGACTTGCACGACGGTGATGTTGGCTTCCCCATGGATGGCCAGTCATTGACCCAGTTGCTGCACAAGCGTGGTATCAACATCCGTTACCTCGGTAAGCTGGCTCAGCTCTCTACCGAGAAGGGTGCCCGTTTGCAAGCTTTGTCCACTCTGCTGGTCCAGGAAATGATTGCTCGTGCCTTCAAGCACGTAGCCAACGGCTACTTGCGTAACGTTCCTGCTCCGTTCGCTGCCCCCTGTGCTGCTCACTTGCTGAACTGCCTCCTGGGCACTGATGTCAACTCTGCCCCCAAGGCTGAGATTGACCAGTCTCTGCGTGAGGTTTACCCTGAGGGCGACTTCTCTTTCGAGAAGGTCACTCCTGAGTCCCTCCGGACTGAGATTGAGAAGCAGGTTACCCTGCGCTACCGCTTCTCTCTCGAGAAGGGATGGGCTGGCTCCCTCAGACATCTGCAGCTCCTGCGTGACATTTCCATCAAGCTTGGTCTTCAGCTTGGTGCCCGCGACTACGCTTTCAACATCGCTGATGTCAAGGCACCGGCTCCTGCCCCTGTCAATGCCAACGGAAACGGCCACGATGAGGGCAAGAAGCGTAAGGGCAAGAAGGGCGGTGACAACAAGGCTTCCCGCCCTGTGGTTGCTGAGGTCAAGCCTGCTGTCACCATTCTTGCAGATGATATTCTCAACATTGTGCCATTGGTTAAGGATGCTTCTCCTCGCAGTGCCCTGGCCGAAGAAGCCCTGGAGGCTGGCCGGATCTCTCTCATGCAGAACCAGAAGCAATTGGGCCAGGAGCTCATTCTAGAGTCTCTGTCTCTGCACGAGCAGATCTATGGTATCCTCCACCCCGAGGTTGCCAAGTTGTACCACCAGTTGTCCATGCTCTACTACCAGACTGATGAGAAGGAGGCCGCTGTGGAGCTGGCTCGCAAGGCTGTCATTGTCACCGAGCGCACCATGGGTGTTGACTCTGCTGACACCATCCTTGCTTACCTGAACCTGAGCTTGTTCGAGCACGCCTCGGGCAACACCAAGACTGCTCTGGTGTACATCAAGCACGCCATGGATCTCTGGAAGATCATCTACGGTGCTAACCACCCTGACTCCATTACCACCATGAACAACGCCGCCGTCATGCTGCAGCACCTCAAGCAGTACGGTGACTCGCGCAAGTGGTTCGAGGCCTCTCTCTCCGTTTGTGAGAACCTGTTCGGCAAGGACTCTATCAACACTGCCACTATCCTCTTCCAGCTGGCCCAGGCCCTCGCGCTCGACCAGGACTCCAAGGCTGCCGTTGGCAAGATGCGTGATGCCTACAACATCTTCCTTGCTCAGCTTGGTCCCGAGGACCGCAACACCAAGGAAGCTGAGACCTGGTTGGAGCAGCTGACTCAGAACGCTGTCTCCATTGCTAAGCACGCCAAGGATATTCAGGCCCGTCGTCTGCGTCGCATCAATATCAACCCGCGTACCTCTTCCATGGGCACTCGCGTTCAGCCCCAGGTTGGCCAGACCGCCCCTGAGACCGCTGGCACGGCCGGTACCTCTGGCTCATCCCTGGACTCTCGCAGCATCGACGAGCTGCTGAAGTTCATTGAGGGTGGTGACTCTAACGCTTCAGGCTCCAAGCAAAAGAAGCGTTCTGCTGCCAACCCCAAGCTCCGGGGCTCTAAGCAGTCCAAGGCATAGATATATTCTGTGTTTCATAAAGATTGGACTTTTTAGTTCATATAGTTTCAGATTTTCATCCTTTTTTTTTCTTGGTCATCTCGTGTCTTAACAACAAAATATACTCCATTATTGTTTTACGGAAGGGGGCTGGGGTTAAGGTTGATGAGCGGAAAAATGCTGTATTTTAGATCTCTCTCCTCTCTTTTTGGTTCATCTTACGATTTGATCTACTGGACTTGTCCTGCCCAGGTGGGCATAGCATGGGAATTTCATGGATTTGGTTGTATTATAAACCCTTCGATGTGCATTGACGATACGATAGTATCTAAGAACATATATGACTGTGTGTTTTACGAACAAAGTGGGATCCTAAATACTCAGGTTATAGAATACAACTTCGCTCTAATTCTTGCTCATATCTCATGAGGCTAAAATGTTAGTTGCACAATGATGCTTGACGCTAAACCGTATTGGGATGACCCACCTCAAGTTTGTTTTGTTCCTCCAAGTTCAACCTCCACCGTAACTCTTTCATATTCGCATAACATTTTAACGTGCGGTATTCTTGCTTTGCAGCTCTATCTTATTTAGTCTTACCATCATAGCTCTTCTCCTATGTTTGCAGGCCGAGGGTGGTGATTCCACACTCAGTCGCAAACAGGGTTGTGATCATTTCGTTACTTGAGTGCGCCTAGCTCCCCACCAAACGCCTTTGGAGACGAGACTGACGCGTTTGCTTATAGCTGAATGCCTTTACCCGGTAGGATTATTACCATCAATCACCAATGGACGAAGTGCAAGCTACCGCGAAGTGGGCAAACCGTGTACTACGCCCTTTAACCTCTATCTACCGTCGACTCGAGAAACACCAAGAGACACTGGCAATAATTGCGGCCGAGTCAAGGGCCAAGGAGCGCGACAAGGAGCCCCAAGAACGAAATTTTGACGAATCTCAACCTCCAAGTGCTAGAGAAAACTACTCCGGGTCCGACGCCGATGAGGATGATCCAGGATGGATTCCAGGGAAAAGGCTCGACCAGCGCCGCGTCAAGCATAAATACTCTACGCGCGGAGGGAATAAGACAGGGCGCAGACGCACAAGGTTCACAATCAATAGCCCAGAAACCACCCGGACCCTCCCTGGCGCGATCGAGTTAGCAACACCGATGATCACGGGTAAAAGGTGGGAGTTGCCTTCAAGCGCTCAATCGCAACCGTCTGTGGGAAAACATAGGACAACCAAATCATATGGAGATGTGCAAGTATTTCGTGATCGGTATTCACTGCACAAGAGCCCATGGCAAGAACTCCTTGACCAATCTGGAGATACCGGGTTTGCCAACATTGCACACAATCTGGATCGTGTGGTCCAAATATTCTTGGGTAAAACCCGCATCGTCAAAAACAGCCGTACTGCTTTTTTGAACAAACCGGAACGGGGTGCACGCTCCCTTCTTTCCATAGTCGCCCGGCGCTTACCTGAGTACATGGCGATCGAACAGGAAGCGCAAGATGAAGAAGATGAGGAAGGCGATGAGGATATGTGCGATGCGTACTTCACTGAGCTAGAGTCGTTCTATGCGCCCCATGGTAAGGGGTGGAAACCATTGCGCGAAGCAGTCCGTGCCCAAGGCATTCATTTGGTCTCTGAAATGATACGAAATCAGTGGCTGACGGATTCAATTACTTATGCATTGCTTGATAAGTTATGCCACGAGGAAGATGCTTTTGAATCGCTGCTCTCAACATATCTTTCAATTTGCACAACTTGCACTCTTCCTGTGGCTCTTAAGCCCGTCCCCGACAACTTGTCTCCTAAACCTTCCGTTCGGTTATTGTATAAGTATGCTAAAAATGGCCCATATCGTCAGGCTTACATTTTCGACGAAATTTCTAAACTACTTGACCGAGGCGTGTTGCCTCCAGAATGGATAGCAACCACACCATGGACGAGGTGGATGACCCGAGCAACGGTATCATTCTCAAAGGACGATTCTTATTGTGCCATGTCCTCACGGTTAATTGAAGCTGTACTCGTTTCTGCTTGTGGCTTTTTCACAAATGAGAATTTGCAAGTCCGCGCGCAACAGCGACCGACCCGCGACCGCGTTGCTCATTCCAGAGCAGCACGGACTCCTAGAGTGCCGGCAATCTGTCTGGACACTAATCGGATATGCCCTGTGCCTGTGGAGGATGCCTTGAGCAACCATGTTATAAGTGTCTTAGCAACGCTTTGCGGCATGCACATATCACGATCTCGCAAGTTTGATGAGTCAAATGATATCAATGGTACAAAGGCAGGCTACCTTATCAATCGTGTTTGCTTTGCAGTGAAGAGAAAGATGGAAACCGAAATGCCCCCCCATATGCTCAGACTGCCTTCCCGTCAATTGTTGCGACGTGGTTGCATTTTGCTGGCAGATTGCCTTTTACAGTGCAACGATGCAGTTTTAGCTGACAAAACTGAGCCCTTTTTGATATCAACGACAGCCATTGAAGAATACTCCCATGCGCTAGTGCTCCGCTCTGATTTGATCAAAGAAATGGCACTGTTTGTTCGACAGGCATTCCGCTGTTTCAGCAGTTCTGAGGATACTGATATGAGAGGCGAAATACGACGAATTGTCTCCCGTCTTCCGTATTTGACTAAGGCCCCGGGATTATCCATGCTTCTTGGCCGTGTTGCCGTGGAGGCTGCTATGGAGTTTGCAGAAGGAACTGGGGATCCAGATGATCATCTGTGGGCCGTTGAGATTCAGGAAACGAACGTTCCTATTCAAACTCGAGCATATTCAAGCCTGGGGTCAGGCAGTGAAACAGAGGACCCGGGACCGAAAAGAGGCCTGTTTCGCTGGGAAGATGGTATAGGAGAGTGGGTCGCTCGTACTCCAGCAATCAAAGCAAATCCAACGGCCCTGGGACCAAAGAGACGGGCTTCTGCGATGTCCAACAATTCGCCTTGCATTCGGGGCTCAACAGACATTAGCTCCCCGGAGTCAGATTATTTCGAAGATCCCAGTCCAAATCTAACTTCTTCTCCTTCTTCTGTTGGGACAACGCGGCACATCGAGGCTGCGGTATCTTCGCCCACCAGACCCTCCAAGCGAAGATGTGTCGCCCCTCGGGTTGTGATTGATCAGACACAGCGCAGCCGATCTAAATCTCCGTCTGATCGCTCTCCATCGAGATCCCCATCCTTGGAACCAATCCCTTCTAATCGCCGTGTCCTACGCGACATGTCAACTCACATTATTGCCAATCCGACACGCTCTGTGCCACCATCCAGGCCTGCATCAAAAGTCGAGGTAGTAATTATCAACAAGAAACAGCCTCAACCCGCTGCGAGGCCTGTCTTGGAGCACGTTGAGAAACAGGTTCATCGATCGAAGACCCGGGGAAGACCCGGACGGCCCTCGATCCCTCGTGCTCCTAGTCCGGCCATGGTTCTTCGACGTCAATCCGTCATCCCTTGCTCACAAGATGACAGCGACGATGAGCTTAGCTTCATCTAACCCTACGTTGGCTTGATCCAACACATTGCCTGCTTTATCCCTTAAGGCTGAGCGACTCTACCTTTCCCACTGACTGCTTTTTTTCAATTCGGCGTTTCGACCTTTTCTTACTTTGATACCCATGGCTGCTGATTTGGCTTTCCTCTGGCTCGTATGGCTGTCCATTTGGATATTTCATTTGCTTTCTCTTTTGTTCCAATCCCATCCGTTTATGCAAATCCATAGATCGAACAAACCAAATGAACAAAATTATAGAATCAAACCCTAACTCTATTGAAAGATATAATCCTCCAACTCCTTGTAAGCAACCTCCAGATCATCATTGACAATGATCTTATCAACCCCCCGCTGTGAATTCGCATACTCAAGCTCGGAAGTAGCCTGCGCAAGCCTTTTCCGCACATCCTCATCACTCTCCGTCCCCCGGCCCCGCAACCGTTGCTCTAGGATCTCCACGCTGGGCGGCTGAATGAACACAAAACGAGGATGAATGCTAGGGTTCTCCTTGATCTGCTTCACGCCGTTCATCTCGATATCCAAAACAACAACCCGGCCCTTGGCCATCTGGTCGCCAATAGTCCGGTGGCTGGTTCCGTACTTGTTTGAGCCGAATTGTGCGTGCTCGACGAAAGCATTTTCGGAGACAAGCTTGTCAAATTCGGAGTGCTCGACGAAAAAGTAGCTTGTTCCGTCGGTTTCGCCGGCGCGGGGCTTGCGGGTTGTGTGGGAGACTGTGAAGGCGAAGGTGTCGGGGTGCTTAGAGAAGAGCTTCTCGATTAGGGAGCCTTTGCCGACGCCTGAGGGGCCGGAGATCACGATTGGTCTGGTATCTTTGGGGGCTGGGTTGGTTAGTGAGTGTTGTTGGGTTCGCTTGATTCATTTGCTGCTTACCAGGCATTTTGATGGTGGTAATGCCTTATGCGACAGGTTATGGAGTTAGACTGGATTTGGAGGGAGTCTGTGTTGTGGGCGGGATGTTGAAGTGGGATATGTAATTTATTGTTACAGGTATTTATGGCTATCATCGGCGTTGTGGGCGTGGTATTACGCATGCGGGGTGCGTTCCTGTATTTGTATGTATCAATATTTATCGCTGTCGCATCCGGAGATCTAGATATGAAATCGCGATAGTATGATAGCCAATTGCGTTGTTATTTAAAATGAATATGCTAGTTCACTTTGAGCAGCTATGACAGTTATGATTGGGGTAATTCTTGTTTTGCATTATTCGAATTGATCACAAGTCTATGGCCGTCGTTATCGCTAAAGCTCTAAATAGTCCAATCACACCACATTAAGGTATATAGGAAAACAGAAGAAGTGAAAGAAACAAATGAGTCAACCTTGCAACTAGTAGTTCTCCGAAGCGCGGTTCATCTCCATCTCATCTGTAGAAATCGGTCGTTTGAAACCATCATCCTTCGGCAGTAACCAACCAGGGTGCACAAAGTTGAAAACCACAACCGCAGCGATCATCATGGCACCATCCATCGCAATGAAGTACTTCTCGTGAGTAATCAGATAACCACTCCAACCCTGCAACAGCTCGATCGTACGGTAGATACTCCGAACGTAGATACAGAGCACGGAGAAAACCATAGCATACAGTAGCGGTTGGACAGAGCCAGTCAGAGGCTGGAGAAGACCGTGACGCAGGGAGCGGCGAATGAAGTCTGCGGCGCAGAAGACGAAGATGGTGATGGAGAATAACTGGAACACGATACCAGCAACCATGATGTGTGTACCGGGTGCGGTGTCACCGTTGACCTGGTTCACTGCGATTGACGCGAGACCACCACCAACCGCTTGGATCACTAGTGATATGATGTCGCAGGTGCAGAATATCCAGAGGTACCATTTGGGTGTCAGAATGGAGGATTCGCGGCCCAAAATTTGAATGAATCGGCCGAGGAGAACGTAGATTCCGGCAGTGAAGAAAGTCGGGGCTAGAGAGGATGAGTGAAGGTCTCTATACATCAGGAATTGATTCGACTTACCAATAATGAGAGTGGAAATCTGCATCAAGAAGGCAGTACCGTTGTACG
Source organism: Penicillium tannophilum (assembly GCA_028829675.1). NCBI lineage: Eukaryota > Fungi > Ascomycota > Eurotiomycetes > Eurotiales > Aspergillaceae > Penicillium > Penicillium tannophilum. Next base: position 945,004 of record JAQKAK010000001.1, on the reverse strand, counting down.
GACACTCATGCGACCAGGTTCGACCAGCCCATCCGATCAATTCCACTATATCACTTGTTATTTATACCGAATCGTGTTGATTGGTTCTGCGTGCCACTTACCCATGCATCCCAAAGTAAACACTACACACCACCATTGTCGCTTCCAGCAGAATTGAACGGTATGCGCAATCATCGAGAGACCAAAAAGAACGCAGAAGGCAATTCCCGCTGACAAATGCGGTACATATCCATAGGAGGTGCCGACGCCTTCGATTTTGGCGTGGCAGCCCACCGTCAAGGCCATTTTATCGACCATGATGAATGCAACCCAGTCTGAACTGGTGTATGAAGATTGAGATGCGCAAATTCGGTCTAGAGGGGTATAAATCGAGAATATTGGCTGGGATCAAAGGAGCGGGGTCGTTTAGTAGGTAGCAGCTGGGTAAGAAAGATGTACTGTACTCCACAGAGTGGGATTAGAAATAGACGATAGTAAACGAATGGGCGCGACGTATATAAAGCGACGCGGAGTAAAGTCGAGCATCAACGCTAACCCCGAGAGGAAGCTTGCGAGCATGCAAGTATAAATAAGTGGGTGGTCCACGAATATTGGACTGAAGAATTGACAGGTTCTCACCCGCAAAATCTGTCGGCTACGGACCTGCCGACGGTCCATCGGACAAACCAATCCCGCCTAATGCTCTGGGCTCCGTATAGAGGAAAAGGTCTGTCTCATGCAGTGTCAAATCAGCAGAAAAAATCCGGATGAGTGGGTACCCATCAGACAACCTGAACCAATTCGCGGAACCAATGCATTGTCTTCTGTAAGAGATGACTTTCCAGGCCCAGGAACCAGGCGAAATGGACCAGATCTGATAGGCATTCGGGCCGGTTGGAGTGTCTGTCCGCGTGTAAAGCATGAATCTCGCAAGATCCTCTATTCTTGGTTTAGTGCGGTGGAGACAGACACTCGCTAGCGTAAGTCCGATCCGACGTTGCCGGAGCCTCTCTGTCTTGGCACCCGTAAGCCATTATCATTCTGTTTGAATTGTCTCAGATTTTGGAGTTGGAACATGGCAGGGAAGAACGTGCCAAGAGTTATTTCATGACCGTTCAGACCTGGGCTTCGTTGACGTAAATGAAAGGCTCGAACGAGCAGATCTGGTTTTGTATGCACGGGCCTCGCCGCTATTATCTTTGACACATTGGAAACTTGGCGAGCAACGTTACAGAGGTCTCGGTCTGCGGGTTTGATGGCTTGCAGCCTCAATACACCTGGAAGACATGGTTTCCTAGGTGCCAACAGTGAGATCTTCAGAGAGAACATCCATGTAGAGAAATGTCCCCTCATCTATATATACGTGCAGCCTGATCAGTTGATTACTTCGGATGCTCGACACGTTCAATTCTCAATACCTAATCTCATCTTCAGTATATTCAATGAAATTAAGCGCCAGTTCTGGTCCAAAAATCAACTTCGCATATTGACCAAGCTATCATGCAGATTGAAAGTGACTGAAATATGGAAATTATAGCGCTCGTCTAATCTATCCTCTCCTAGGTCATCATGTACACCTACCTGTGCTTTTATACAATGCTGGACGACAAATAGCGGTCTAGGTGGACATGACTTCGGCGTCTAATGTGACGCAAGAAAATTAATAAGTAATAGTGGCGCTCACGAACAGGATAGACCAACAATGTGCTTATTCCGCGCACGAAACCCGCTTTACAGGGTAGTTTCACCTGGATTGATTTGATGTCTTTCTTTGGCTGTGGTCGCATACTGCAACATTCGAAATTAGCAATCATGTTATACACAGAGAAATTACCTTAAGCCTCACTGCCAAAATGATGGTGAAATAGTCGTGAAGTATGGTAGGAAACATCGTGTTGCTCGAAAAGGAATTCTAACAACTTCATATAAGGCATGGGCTGTTGCACGTAGTCTTTGCATCTGACAATAAGTGGGTTAATCAGCTGCGAGTTATCTCCTGAATACTACTATACATATTGCATCTAGGAGCTACGTTTTTTAGTGAAATGATAGCATCTTAAATACTAGACATTATATTTCACTGCATTGATGTAAGAGAGATATAGCGCTTCGCTTTCCTACTTTCTACGACCAGTGTCCAAGTGAGATGAGATTCCCTTGCATAGATTGATATTTCAACAGCATAGTGACGGGCCAGAAAAGTACTTGCATCTAAAGACTCATGTTCTCACCAAAACCGTCCATATAATCTGGTTTTAGAACCGCTGAAAACTACTATAACACTTTCAAGACGTATAGGCTATTGAATATTGATGGGTGGTGTAAGCTATTTCGTCCGCTAGCAAATAGACATTTTTCTCTTCTTTTCACCTACAGAATATTACATAACTGACCGAGGTGCAAATAATTATGACCCGCCGCGTACGTCACGACTCACGATCGCAGTTGCCTCCTGGACTTGTTTTTGCCCCAAGCACGTCAAAGAAACAATACATACTAGAAACCATGTGTGATTCAGAAAGTAAGCCAATTCCACATAATTCAGCATGAGATGGCCTCTTGAACAGGATTCCAAAGACCCTTCTTCCTCCCAAGTTGCATGGCAGGTGGCCTGGTTTGCATTGCTAGCACTAGGACTTGCTACCATGACCCAGCCATGTGGAAATGTACTTTGCATGAAAGCAACAAACCACCGCTTTTACATGCGCGCCGCGCCAATAGTTTGCGTTTTCGATGTGGTACAATTTATTGTCTTCCTCATACTAGGGTTCAGCTGCAGTCCCCAGGTATGGCTTCGAAATATCAAGTTTGAATTAAAGAAACGTTTCGATCAAGATTCAAGCGCCAGGGACCGAAAGTCCGCCGAGAATTCAACAATCATGCGCTGGTTACTAATGATTTTGGGCGGTAGCCAGTTTCAAGTCATAAAACTTATGGCCATGAAAGGAATCCCATGGACCCAGGTTTGGGCAACGATGTTCTTCATATCTATAGTATTTGGGGAGCTTCTCATACTATCTTTACGGGCTCTGAACCTTGATGATGACTCGTCACATATAATGCCTGCGTGGAGACGCAGCGCCAGAATCTCCGATGCTTTGGATCATATCGGCATCATTCCAGTCTCTCTACAGATTGCCATCTCCTGTGAGACCTTTATCGCCTTTTTCATGTGGTTAGTTAACCGAATTGCTTGTTGGAGCATTGATCCATGCAAAGCAGATGGCCCTTCCTCGGTAGTTCCTGTTGCTAGCATTTGCATCTTCCCTTTGCTTTTCCTTTCACCGATGCTCCCTGGGTTCCTAACTGCTTTCCATGTAAACGACTCGGCCAGCATTCCCCCTTTCCTTCGACCCGAGATACATTACTGGACAAAACATCAACTTTGTTCGTTGCTATGTTTCACAATTATTTCTGTTTCCTTATTTACCCCCTATGTCTTGAAACGACACTTTTACGAATTGGAGGATTCAATATCGACATGGATATGGAGATGGATTACAATGAGGATATTCTTCTCTTTCGTTCTCTGGGGGCTGGCAAACAACCTTCCTAAGTTTATTCCTAGAAGGATTCAAAGGCGAATATTTCGAGTGGACTCGTTCCAGGGCTCCCAAGCTGTCGTTCTCGCTTTTCTAACGTTCCTCGCCAGCATTCTGCATTATGGAGTGTTGTATGAGTCATTCGGAACAGTTAACCCAAAGTTTACTGGGATTTTCGGTCGTTAACGCTATCAATGATTTTTTAGACTTTCCAAGAAAAAAGGTTTGTCAACGAAGATGAAGGCCTTCTTCGGCAGCCTTGGCTTCTTTCACAGTACAGATTGTTTTTGAAGGCTCTTTTCGGACTAATGTAACATAATCTATTCAGATTCCACTACTGCCTCTCTATCTATTTGAATTTCGGAAGCTCATATAAGCCCTCAGGATCTATTTCAATCAGCACGCAAATTCCACCAAAAGTAAAGGGCAGTACTCACCTTCATGGTTCTCGATAATGAACTTCCTTGACTCAACAATGTTATGACTCAGTTCAGCCATCAACTCATGATGCCGGACCTGGATCTTCTGATTGAATCTCGCGGCCCCCTGAATAGCAGCCTGAGCCACATGGAATCTCGAAGTCCGATTGACAAGCATCATATCAAACGGCGTGGTAGTAGATCCCTCTTCCATGTACCCAGCAATGGAAACACGCTCCAGACGCGGCCGACCAAACAGTAACCCTTGCAACTCAGTCTGGTATCCATGGTAATTAAAGTGAATACACTTATCAGTCGTGAAAAGATGATCAAACGCCTCATCTGACAACGAGTGCGGGTGTTCACCTGCGTTATCCAGAATCATCAGATCTGTCACGTTAACCACACGGACACGCAGATCTGGTATACGTTCGCGGAGGATTGCTGCAGCCGCGATGACTTCGAACATTACCTCGACTCCTATTCCTACCAGGACGACGTCTGGGTCGAGTCCGTTGTCTGTGCTGCAGAAGTTCCATACGGATGCGCCTGCACGGCAGTGATTTTCCGCTTCGCTAGGTGTAAGGTAGACTGGAGTTGGTTGCTTCGAGCCTACCATCAAGTTGATGTAGTTCTGGGACTGTAAGCAGTGGTGTAGTGTTGATAGGAAGGTATTCGCATCTGGTGGTAGATAGACGCGGGCTGCGGTTGGTTTCAGTTTCAAGACCGATCCAATGAATGAGGGATTTTGGTGAGAGAAGCCGTTGTGTTCCTGACGGGTCCAGGTGCTGGTTTCGATGTAGTTTAAGCTGGCGTTTTTGGAATGCCATTTTGTCTCTTCGGCCTGCTATTTATTAGGGTATGCTCAAAATGGACGGGGAGAGGTGGTGTGTTCAGACTGACCATTTTCATGAATTTGGCGTACTGCACCATCATTGTGTGAATAATTCCCAGGAAACTCTCATACGATGGGAAGATTCCCACGCGACCAGTCAAAGTATACCCCTGCATGAAGCCCTGACACATATGCTCACTGAGCACTTCGATGACACGCCCTCCGCGGGCGTTGGAAAACTCATCCCACTGGAAATTCCGGCCCGTCTGTTCAAGAGCCGCATCTAGCTTGTTACTCTCCAACTCATCTGGCGAGAATAGACGCGCACTATGTGGGTTCCGGATGAAGAGTTCATTGATCAGTTTACCTGCTACCTTCATCGAACTTTCTTCATTACCCGCCTTCACGCCCAGCTGTTTCCAGTCGGGAAGGTCCGGTGCTTTGTAGCTATTATATGCTTCAATGCGTTGACCAAGTTTTTTGGAGTTGTCGGTCGGGATCACGGATTTGACCTCATCAATGATGTCGCCATTTTCTGTGAAGAGCTCATCAGGCTTATAACCCGAGAGCCACTTTTGAAGTAGATCCAGTTGTTCTTTGTCAGTTTTTGCCTTGGGCAATGGCACCTGGTGTGAATGGAACGAGCCCTCGATGTAGTCCCCGTGAAGCATCTTGGGTCCTGACCAGCCCTGGTAACATATCAGCATGATTTCATAATACGAACCTGGAGTGAGTGCCTACCTTGGGTGTTCGCAGTATCAGCAGTGGCCAGCGAGGTTTGACAATGGGCTTTCCAGAGCGAGCCGCTTGTTGGATCCGGTGGATTTCGTTCACAGCCCACACCATCGAAAAGTGTAGATCCGTATCAATGTCATCCAGGTCCTCCACAAACCGGACTTGGTATCCATATCCACTGAAGAGAGCCAAAAGCTCTTTGTTATCCATGCATCCAAAGATCGTGCGCTCGCTAATTTTGAACCCATTGACATGGAGGATTGGAAGAACGGCGCCAGACTCCTTCGGGTCAAGGTATTTAATAGCATGCCAGGACCTATACGAGCCCAAGGTTAGCATTGTTCAATTAGAAGATGGATGAATACGAACGTAGCCGTTGGCCCACTCTCAGCCTCCCCATCACCCACGATGCAAGGAACAATCAAATCGGGATTGTCCATAACCGCACCAAATGATACAGCTAGAGCGTATCCCAGCTCTCCACCTTCGTGAATTGCACCCGGAGTCTCGGCGTTGATGTGACTTGGGAGTCCGGCTGTTGTGCTAAATGTGGATACGAGATTATGAAGCCCTTGAGCGTCCCGAGAATACTCGGGATAGAATTTCTCCAACGACCCCTCTAACCACAGTGCGGCTAGGATTCCTGGAGCTCCGTGTCCTGGGCCGACGACATAGAGCATATCTAGGTTCATTGTTTTGATGATGTAATTTAGGTGGGAGTAGACGAGTACCAGACCGGGACATGTTCCCCAGTGACCTAGCAATAATTAGTGATCGCACCGAGATTATGTCAAGTTGACTCACCCAGTAGTCGGGGTTTGATGTCGTTGAACTCGAGGGGTCGTTTAAGAAGAGTGTTTTCTTGCAAGAAAATCATTGCTTTGTACAAGTTAGAACTTTGAATCTACAGAACTTCAAGATGCCAGTATGTCATACCTGCGGCGATGTAGTTCGCCGCCCGGCGAAACTTGAGCAGAGAATCGCATGCTTTCTGGTCTAATGTTTCGTGAGGAATTGTGACCTTCAGCTTCTCCAAATCATCTGGTAGATGTGATGGTAAGGGCTGTGGATTCGGCCGATCGATGACTTCTCCAGGCATGACGGGTGGGTAGATCTGGAAATCGACGATCTAGTAAGTGAATGTTGAGATTCTCTTTGTTGCGGGAAAAAGAGTCGGAAAACGCCACACAGGAAATAGATTAAATAACGTGGGAACTAGAATTGCCTAATGCATGGGTCATGCCATACAGGGCACAGTAGGTATATTATCCGGCTTGTCCCTCACGACGTCACAACTCCCCAACGTAACCTTGACATCACATCTCACTTCCACCCCACCACTCAGGCAGATCCAAAATCACTGCAATAGCTCATCATTGCGCGAGATATCACCACTTTAATATGACAAAATACATCCTTGCCGTCAACGCCGGCTCATCCTCGGTCAAAGTCACGTTCTATACATACGAGAACCCGCCAAGAGCTATCGCCGATTGCCAAGTGTCGGGTATCACTGCTCCCCCACCTGCTCTCAAGTATCAGCGCGGCCCTGTCAAAATCCAAGAGAAACTGAAAGAGAAGTTGGATACGCCTCAGGATGCATTCAAATACATACTGCAGCGCTGCTTCAATGACCCCGACCTATCCGAGGTCGCTAGTGAGACTGATCTCGCATATATATGTCATCGGGTAGTCCACGGAGGGGACTACAAAGAAGCAGTCACTATCAACGACGAAAGTTTACACCATCTTGAAGAACTAGAAGATCTGGCTCCGTTGTAAGTGTACTATGCCTACTATCTCCGCGCATGTCACTTACTCCATCGAACCAGACACAATTTCTCAGCCTTAGAGATCATCCGCCTCTGCAAAGAAGAGCTTCCAAGCGTCGCCAGTATCACCTTCTTTGACTCCGCATTCCATCAGACTATGCCCGTCCATGTGAAAACATATCCCATCGACCAGGAAATCGCGAAAGCAAATGGGTTACGAAAGTACGGGTTCCACGGAATCAGTTACTCATTCATTCTACGCTCGGTCGCACAGTTCCTGAATAAACCGGTCGAATCCACTAATGTGATCGCGATGCATATTGGTAGTGGAGCTTCAATCTGCGCGATCAAGGAGGGCAAATCGATTGATACTTCGTGAGCCATATCTTCCTTTGATCACGGTACGGTTCACTGATAACATCTAGAATGGGCCTTACACCCCTAGCTGGGTTACCCGGCGCAACGCGAAGTGGTAGCATCGATCCCTCGTGGGTTCCCTTTCCAGCAACCTGGACCTCGGAAATCAGCCCTAGCGGAGATACTAACTGTGATCTAGGCTGGTCTTCCACTACACGAGCGAGGCGGGGAAGTTAAGTCCCGCCAGCACCAAGGAAATGCACATTAGCACGGTAAGGACAAAACCCGATCGAAGTTTAGCGAGGTAAACGAGGTCTAATCGCTTATGCACCAAAATTCAGGCCGAAGAAATCCTTAATAAAAAGTCCGGCTGGAAAGCTCTAACCGGCACGACTGATTTCTCAGAGATAGCTGTTGCGGACGCACCTGACACACACAAACTAGCTTTCGATATCATGGTCGATCGGATCCTAGGCTATATCGGGAGTTACTACGTAAAGCTAAATGGACAGGTAGACGCACTCGTATTTGCGGGCGGAATTGGCGAGAAGAGCGCATTATTGCGCCGGACGCTGGTTGAGCAATGCCAAAGCCTAGGTGTGGCGATTGACTCGGGAGCTAATGACAAGGGGCCGGGGGACGAGACAGTCAAAGATATCTCCCTTGGCGGCAAGGGGCCTCGAGTGCTGATTTGCCAAACCAATGAACAGGTAAGACTGTGGCTTGTTTTGCTTTTGCATTTATTTGTGCATCCGCATCCGCGAAGCAGGGTGTATTCGTTTGCTAATGAGATTTGTGAATATAGTTTGAGATGGCGTATAGTGTTTGTACCCGATGAGGTATCGATTTTGGATTTAGTCACAAAGAGCTGAGATCTAATTTAAATTCCAAATCTTAAATATGACAGGTTAGGGTGACATGAACGTTAAGAATGACAGATACGTAAATTCGCCATGACAGGAATAGCCAGGAACTTGCAGTCGTATTTAGGCTTTAAGTTTTTGTCATTCCTGGGAGTAAAGCAACCAAAAAAGACATGTCCCTGCATTCCATTGCAATGCTTTGAGTCTAATCTACTGAAGATCCAAGTGGGGGGTGCCACGGGTGTTATGAATGTGATGCATCAAACCTGGTTGTCGGATTCGACAGCTTGCATCGGAATTCCCGTTCCCCCCGAGACTCTGTCGATCAGTATGCAGGCGGGAAGGGAGAGGATCGCGATCGGAGAATGAGATCGAAGGAGTTTGTAACCTTGGCTCATGTACTCGACACGTACTTTTGAAGATAGGGATGATCTGCACAGATCCAGTGCCACATCTAAAGTTCAATGTTGCTTGGATCTCTGCAGTGCATACAGATCGATCGCATGCAAGTCAAATAATGGCACACAGCAAGGTCAAAGATGCAGTACATGTGCAGGTAGATAGCACCTGTAGGCTGTACTGTTGTCATCGTGCATCATATGCGACGATCCAAACGAAAGGGGCAGAGGCGCACATTTGAGAAGCTGATTTTCGGCTCCACTGGTGGACATTAGTGTGGCTGGAAACATTAACCATTGAACCGTGGACGATCTTCCAACTGGCCGCGGAAGTGCAGCAAGAAGCCGGGCCCCAGGAATGCCCCCTAGAACAAGCCCAGTGGGTCAGATTGGCGTCTTCACATTGCACTCTGTATGGCTCGATTCATCTGAAAATCTGAAATAACTATTCCTTCTGCTGCTGCGTCATGAGAGTCAGGGGCCCGGCAGGGAGGAAAAGGAGACGATCAAACCCGACACGATGGGTTTTGGTGCCGACGATCGTCATTCGGTTTTTCTTAGTCAGTTCACCTACTTGTTTTTTATTTCTGTGATGTAATTCGTAGAGGTCGAGAATTGAGGCTGTCACTCGGGATAACATTATCCACTGTCTGGATCTCGGATTGCCTTTGCGGGTGTCGCCGTGCGGTTTTCCGACGATCTCAACAAAGGGAGATCATGCTCAAAAACTGGGCGAATTAGAAAAAAAATAACAGATCGCGTCCCGGGGAAGCTAACGGAGTACTTTTTTCTTTGACACATCCAGAAATACCATCTCCACCTATCCACTCGAGGTCGCGGATCAATGCCAGGTTCCAGAATATCGGATAAATGCAGGCGGAGTACAGCGTACGGAGTACAGTACAACCGGAATACCACAGCCAAAGTGGACTCTGCCAAATGTCCACTTGTTCCAGAAGCTTTCGATGGAGTCGAGTGATTTTTTGGGACCTAGGATCGTCCGGCTTCTCTTCCGCGGAGCCCTAGCTCGAAATAAATTGACATCGAATTTTGGTCTTGGTCTTGCGCGCTATATTGATGAGCTATTGTGAGCTACTTGGGACTGGGATAGATGGTCTGGGCCATTAAGTCCGAGATTAAATCCCCAACGGCCGCCACAATCTTGAGCAATTGACGTATCGAGATCTATTGAAACAAAGAAATCTTTCAGCAAGGATACCCCTGCGCTGTAAGGCGGTTGACCAAGTCGCGGTCTTTTCTTCCGTGACACCCCTGTTCCTTTACCAATGCATGGCCGATCGGAGAATTCGATAAGAATCAGGTTAATTTGTACTGTGGGAGTCCTTCGACTCAACACATTAATCTCCCCATATTGCAATTCCCTGCGTAATCAGCATCGGACCAAAAAGCCAAAATAGCGGTTCATGCAATTCGCTAAACCTTGTTCCTTGCGGGTGGACTAATGCATCGAGCCGAAGTCTGGAGACGCGTTCAGGAACCCGCTGTGGCAAGCTCATCCGACTGGATCAGCAAGAGGCAAATTGAACCCAGAGCCCTGGATCCTAGCCGTTATAGTCTAACTGAAAATCTTGCCATTTTCGAACACAACACCTAAAATTTTCTTAATAAAAACTCAAAATAAAGGGGATTCAGACGGGGAGGGCGGACATCTAGGCCGGCTAGTAAACACCTAGAAGGGAAGAGACTGGAGACTAATTGATTCTGGAAGGCGTCAACCTCTTCTCCCGTTTCTAGCGTCATTCTAGCTGTAAGAGAAACGGGGTCTTCCCGAGGTCCTTTCCATGCCGTCTCCACCGTAAGAAACAGGAAGCTCGTTTCCTTCCTGCTTCCTTGCCCTTTTTTGACTAAGTGTCCCGAGTATCCATTCAACTGTTCCTGATCGGGTCAGTCTACTGCAACGTAAATACCGTGAGGCCCCATTATTTGGGTCCTTTCTACCGCGTGCGGACCCACTGAGGATCATCATCAATTCCCCTGTCCTACGAATAGGAACTGACCCTGGAACAAGGTGGCTTGCAAAGGCGGCATTCACATAAGCAACTTGCGAGATAGATGGAGCAAAAAAGGGAATATTGTACGGAGAGTAGCCTGTCGCCTTCCCCGTGGCGTGGAGCCTTGCTAAGTTTCACCCTGCCGTGTCTAGGGTACCACTCGATCTCGCTAACGGCCTCGGACTACAATTCCGCGGTAGATCTTCAGGCCCGATTGCAATAACGATGGAAGCCTGGTAGATAGTAGGTGGACTTATCGATTTCACTATTGCACCCTATACCCTAGTCTTAATCCCGGTCTACTATAGATGATATCAGCATTAGGCATGGCTGAAACAAGATTTTCGTCCTAATTACGTGAGAGTAGTCAAGAAAGATAGGGAGCACGCGGACTTGATTAATACCTCATCTAACAGAGGAAGGTGATAGAGGCCTAAAAAAGACCATAGCCATATACAGGCTCCAGTGTGGCGAGAGCTGACGCAAGTAACAAAAGAGGCTGGGTACATTGTGTGTACCCTTTAAAAAGATAGGGGTATATGGGGGTGGATCCCCCGTAACTGCTTTCTGCAGTTCCCGAATGGAAGGAGTTCAGAAAAATTTCGATGGAGAATTTACGGGGGGGTGGAGAGTGTGCCACTTGTATCATCGCATACCGCGAAGTGGGCCACTCTACCCAAGTTCCCGGGAGAACTAGAAAGGCTAGAAGGCGAAAAGAATGTTCATACGTAACCGAGACCAGGAGTGGGTTCGTTAAAGCTTCTGATTTGGCTTTCGAATCGACGCGCCGTAACGATGGAGTTTTCGGGGCCTGGTAGCGCGCGCCCCCGGGGACCCACCCCCTATGATGGATACTTGTCCACTCCCAACAGGATCGTGGGAACCGTGATCGAGATCGGTTGGTTTGAAGGATTAGTGCGGGAAGAGTCTCTTAATTTGGGATGAGACAGGGCGGTGCAGGGCGCGAAAGAAAAGAAAAGAAAAAAAAGTGTCCGACGTGGTTTCAACGATTGGCTTTGTTCGGGGATGAGATCAAGGGGGGAAGAGATAGGAGCAGCGATTGGCCGGGGCGAGAGAAAGATATCCCGAGACGACTTATCTTTTGAAGGACAAATGGGTTGGCATTTCATTTAGATACATAGCAATAATCAGGAGGGACTAAAAATGATAGCGCGAAGGATGGCGAAACCAGATGTCTGAACTTGATTACTCGTGAAATCGCATTAGGTTGGCTAGGGGATATGATACCCAGATACATAGCCCGTACCTAGGCATCAGATGTCAGCGCCAGGGACCCCTGGGAATGGTTGAGACAGGCTAGATCCCAACTTTCTATGGGGGATCTAGTACGAAGACAGGTTAGTGAATCCATCTGTCCGATGGAGCCCGAACCACGCGAGAGCGTAAGGAAAAGAGAACTTGTCTCTTCGGATGGATCCGTTTTCTGTTCCTGCGGCTGCTTCCCTGTTCTCCACTTATGCAAAAGGCTGCCCGGAGACTCGGTTCCTAGCTTTCCCCTGGGAAAGTGGAGAGCTCTCTGGGTCGGGGAAAATCACCACTGCACGGTACTTTTGAAGGATAGGAGCAAGGTAGGTCAAATATGAGAGTGGCTGAGGGCGATGTATCAATAGCACTTTTTGATGGATCCAGTTTTGATTGATAGCAAAAAAGCATCTGATCGGCCCCCTTGGCGTTAGACGTTAAGGGGAACAGGAACAGTTCCCCGGGACAGGGACGGGAGAGCCGCTCTAAACAAAGAGGATTTGCAAATGAAGTGTTTTATTGAATTTTTGGCAATTTACTTTTCTGGTTTTCCTTTTCGGATTTGATGGATTTCTTTTTCGATTTTCGATTTTACAGTATTTTTATTTTTTCGGATTTTTAATTCATTTCTTATTTTCTGATTCCTTTTTTGAACTCTTTTTTTTTCTTTCATTTTTTTTATCAAATAGAAGGGAAAATGGGATGATCATTTGCAATGTGTTTTCTATATATCTACGCAATCGTTCCCTTCTTTCCAAGTTCTCTTCTCTGACCTAATTAATTCTCCTCGACCTGGAGCATTGGACATACTTGACGACCAAACAAATACTACGCCCCTACCTGTCCCTGTCCTCTCCCTTCTCTCCCTTGCGATACGTCGTCTTTGCTGGATTTTCAACCGGATCTACCGGGTCACTTCCGCGGCACTTTCTCCTTTCCAGGGCCTCCCTTGCCGGCTTAACTATCCCTTCTCTGCCGTTTATCCTTGGTTCAGATCGCGATTTTCATGAACTTGATTCTGCAGCCACCCTCGCGCTTATCATTGCGAATTACTTTGGGTCAATAAATTCGATACGATCAAGCCCATAAAAAGCAACGAGCGGCGACCTGTCGAGCCTCTTTCTACACCATTCGAGACCGCCATTTTTATTTGTCGGGTGTCGTCACATTCCTGCCCTACAATCTGCTGGTGCCCGCAACGTCCTAGTGGTCATCTTTAAAAAGGATCTCCTTTCCGATCTCGACCGCACACGCCTATCACCGTTATCCTTGTCGAGAACCGTTCCGTACCTTTTTTCGTTTTTCTTGACTTCGGGGGGTTGGATTGGGAGCTCGTTTGTCTGGCGCTCGAATCTCCGGCCGGAAAACAAAACTATATAAGATCCTTCGCGGTCGTGTTTATTTGGTAAGTTCTTCATCTCATTCCTCAACCTTCCAAATTACAGCACCCTCCAAATCGCTGGTTTTCGCAAGCTTGATCCTAATTATGATGTCTTCTGCAGAACTAAATATGATCCTTCGAGATCTCTCTGCTTTCAACATGGGTCGCGGAGCATATGATACAACCGGTGTTAAGAAGCCCGGTCCACCACCACCACCCAAATAATCGCCTTACCAAGATACCCTCGATCCTCATACTTGTTCGGTATCAAGGATTTCCCTGAGCGCAGATGCGCTAGGACATCACGCCTCTACGTTGGAGTTGACACTTTTCTTTCGGTGAGTCAGACTTCGCCTTATTTTGGGCACCAACTGAACAACCACTAACCCTGATATCAGACATCTGTAACACTATTGAACTTTCGCTCTGTTCTGTCTTATTTTCGGTCATATCCTTGTCTACGTTTCGCCACCGGATTTGCGCGACCAACTATTATACCCCTTTTAATTCTTATTTTGCATCGGTTTCGGATTCCCCCAGCGTCGACACTTTTATCTCGTTTCTCGACTTTTTTCGTCTTCGCATGTGCGCCTTATTACTTTTTCTCGGCACCCCGTCCTTCTCTCCGACATCCTCACCCTGACTTTCTCTCTCTGATATGACTTTCCGGGGTTGCCTGTCTTTTGATCTCTCAAAAAGTTGTTATGTGTTGATTTATCCGGTTATTTGTTTACTCTTCGGCGTTATGGTTAGATGGGATGGAAGTTATTGTTTGCATGGGATGCATGGGTTTATACCAGAAGGAAATAGACCTTCGACCCCACGGTCAAATAGCATGATTTGCTGATATATTATTTGGGATTTTTTACTTCATTTGCATTGTGTATCTGTGTATCTCCGCGCGCCTGAACGTAAGCGCCTATCGGTTGTCTTCTCCCTGACCCCCGGTCTAGACCACGTTCGAATCCATATATCCAAGCAGACTTGTCAACTGTCGTGTCGGTTTGTCAGCTGCAGGTAGAATCTGTTGAGCATTGGGCAGATTTGCTTGGGGACTGACGAGTCCAGGAACCGGTCTGATTTTGGATGTGGGCCCTGTCAGATTGTTGGTGGAGGCATTCCAACCAGTCGCTTGTACCCGACATCATCTTGCATACCCGTTGGGCACTAGCCCGGTCAGGAACGAGGTTTGTGCGAACGTGAAGCTCTAGAGTCTCGTTCTACAGTTTAATGCACTGGTTGCATAGGTATGCTATGGAGATTGTTTTCTGGTGATCGGACGGCCTTGGCGACCAGTAAACATGGAATGTTTCTATATTCAATCCCAGGTCCAAGGAAATTGGCGCCCAATTGTCATTTAGAGGATGGCTACTTTCAATGTTCACGAGATCTGCCAACGTAGCACTACAGAGATCCGTTCTAGAAGTTACAAAAGTACCGACCCCCACTCCGAATTCCCCTGACGCTCGTCAATAACTGTGGAATATATACCACGAAAGACACGTTGATTGTTTGGGGTTAAGGGTCTCGGTCCTGGTCCTTTGGGGTTCAGCAAGACTTTGTAGCCCCGGTCGGTCAAAGCTTCAATGAACCAACTCAGGGACTGAGTCCAAATGCTACAACTCAAAGTTGACGATTATACTGAAGCCTCAACACTCAGTGATATCAATCCGCAGACCCTGAACCCCAGACCTTCACCTCCAATGTATTGTTTATGCAGCGTATACTGTGTGGGATCACGTGACAGTATGACATGGAGTTCGCGCTAAACTACATAGGGTAAGTGTATCATCATCGACCTCCGCCTAAGCATCTCAATCCTCAAGAACCTCTCAGCACTTCCACTTGCGACATTTCCTGGAACTCTTACTACAACCCCTTTGGACCTTCTCAAGAAATACAATTTCTTGTACATCAGCCTCTGTCTCACGTCTTAGGCCGCCAGCTTATAGGTCCCAGCTGAATCTCGCCAGCTCAGCCTTCTGCCTGATCACCAATTGTTTGACAGGCGTCGCTTCCTGCACGACGGCCTAACCGGTCCTTTCTATTTCCCACCGCTTTAATCACTCAACCCTTGCCATGTCCGAGTCAGCGGGCGCGAATGCCCCCAAGCCAAGCAGCAGTGTCAAGCTCGTGCTGCTGGGAGAGGCTGCCGTGGGAAAGGTATAGTTCTCCTCGCCACGTTACACAGGAATCAGTAGCTGATCAGCATGGTGCTTGCTTACAGTCCTCTCTCGTCCTTCGGTTCGTCAACAATGATTTCCAAGAGAACAAGGAGCCAACGATCGGCGGTAAGACAACCCCCCATTCCGCTTACCCACCCCTCCAACCACCCGCCGAAGATGAATGAAGATGTTACCGCATTATCCATGGTCATACATTTATCTCTGTCGCAATAGTCCTTGCATGGTGTTACATTAGTGGCGATCCATTCAAATAACCCACTACCTCAATTTCACACTCCATATTGACTCTAAATGGATGGACTAACATGATCATGCAGCCGCCTTCCTTACACAGAAATGCACTCTCCCCTCGCGCACAATCAAGTTCGAGATCTGGGATACCGCAGGCCAGGAACGGTTCGCCTCGCTCGCCCCGATGTACTACCGCAACGCCCAGGCCGCCCTCGTGGTCTACGATGTTACCAAGCCCTCCTCGCTGACCAAGGCGAAACACTGGGTGGCCGAACTTCAGCGCCAGGCTAGCCCCGGGATTGTCATCGCCCTCGTCGGTAACAAGCTGGACTTGACCAACGACGGAGGCGATGCCTCCGCTGCTCAGGACGTCGAGTCTGAGTCAGCTGCCCCCGAGAGCGATGAAGCAACTGGCGAGGAAGGTGAAGAGCAGGATGCAACTCCCGGTGATGCCCGCAAAGTGTCGACTCGTGAGGCTACGGGTTATGCTGAAGAGGAGGGGTTGTTGTTCTTTGAGACCAGTGCCAAGACTGGAACCAATGTGGTGGATGTGTTCACGGCCATTGCCAATGCCATCCCAGAAAGCAGCTTGAAGACCGGCCGGGGTGCCGCTGGAGCCGGTCAGACTGCATTGGGTAGCCGCTCTGGAGAAGATTCTCGGGTCAATTTGGGTGACCGTAATGCTGCGACAGCCAAAGAGGGCTGCGCTTGTTGATCTGCGTTTTCGGTTTCCATTTCCCATTTTCCACTTTTTTTTTCTTCTCCAACATCCCCCGCAATTTCCAGGCGTCTTCATACCTATTGTCTTGTTCTCGCTTCGTTATTCCAGTTACATTTTAGTTGCTTCCAGTATCGGAAACACTTGAATGTCTCTACTGCACATCCTGTGGTATATCACCATTTTTTGCCTCATAAGTCAATGATACAGTAAATCTTCTAGAGTGTATAGAGAGTTTGGGTCTTAAAGCAGTGCTATTTCTTAAACATTGGAACACTAAGGGCAAAAGTAGTAAAAGTCTGGAACGTAACTAACAGCCGACCAATCAGAAGAATCCGAGGGCAGAGTAGTCACGGGACCACCAATCCCCTAAAGAAACCACGCTAAACCCTATTTGGTTCAAGCGCACCCTAAGCGAAAGTGACGATCCCACAGCAAATTCCCATTTGGCTTCTTGATGCGAGAACACCTCCCCTCCGCCGACATCTCAACCAGCACCTTCCGCAGCACCCCGTTGCTCACCATGGCTGCCGTCAACAAGATTGCCCTCAACTCGCCGTCCCGGCAGAACCCCTCCGAGCTGGAGACCGCGATTGCCGGTGCTCTGTTCGACCTCGAGAGCAACACACAGGACCTGAAGGCCACCCTTCGCCCCCTGCAGTTCGTCTCTGCCCGTGAGGTAAGAATTGCGCCTACGCCCATCGGATATCAACTTGGAAATCGTGTCGACGGAATTTTTTTGTGCGGTTTTGTGTGATCGGAGCAAGAGACGGAAATTTAAAGATATCATGGACAATGTCGAATCGCCTCAATTCCTTGCCAGACAATACAACAAGGCAATACCGACATATAAGGGAGGCATACACGACAATGGGAACACACAATCGACACACCACGACCAAAAAATTCTGTCGACATTTTTTTCTGGGGTTGAAATCTGGATTTTGATGTTTTTGTGTGCGCCCGCCGCACGTTGAAATCATACATTCTAACATGAATCCCATCACAGGTTGAGGTCGGCCACGGCAAGAAGGCTATCGTTGTCTTCGTCCCCGTTCCCCTTCTCCAGGGCTTCCACAAGATCCAGCAGCGGTAAGACTCGACACCTAATCTTGCACACAAATCAACAACCACTCTACGGATCAATACAAAGAACTCAGACTAATCAATTGCGACAACAGCCTCACCCGCGAGCTGGAGAAGAAGTTCTCTGACCGCCATGTCCTCTTCGTGGCTCAGCGCCGCATCCTGCCCCGCCCCAAGCGCTCCGTCAACTCGCGCTCCACCCAGACTCAGAAGCGTCCCCGTTCCCGCACTCTGACCGCTGTCCACGACTCCATCCTCACTGACCTCGTCTACCCCGTCGAGATCGTCGGCAAGCGCATCCGCACCAAGGAGGACGGCAGCAAGACCCTCAAGGTTGTTCTGGACGAGAAGGAGAAGGGTGGTGTTGACCACCGTCTCGACGCTTACGGCGAGGTCTACCGTCGGTTGACCGGCCGCAACGTTGTTTTCGAGTTCCCCCAGAGCGGCGCTGAGTACTAAGCTATAAACCACCAGGTTTAAGCTTTGCTTCTGTGTTGTTTTGAAGGAATGGAGGGACAGGACAGGAAAGGAGGTGTATTGGGTTACTTGTTTCTAGGTCTTGAAACTCAACTAGATCCAAGGCATGACGGGTGAAAAGACCAAAAAATGCATTCACGGGTTTTGATTTATGTGTGCCCTTTCCATTGACTTGGTGCATGGTTTGTCCTCCCTTTATAGCGAGGCGACGGAGCTGAGTATTTTTTTCCATCCGGCCACCGTGTTTCTTCTTTAATGAGGATGGGATGGGATATGTGATAAACTATTCCAATTGAACATTTCCGACTTTCAATTATGCGTAGGAATCACCCGCAATACTACCTGTTCTGAGTCCTGGAAGCCGGAACATATGCCCTCGTACTGGATATGATGCAGTTCGAGACCGTAGCCCATCCTCTCATGCTCAAGTGATTGTTCAAGCGAGATGTCACTTGCAGGAAAAGTTATTGCACTTGAGCAAAAAATTGATATGTATAGAACTAACCATGGGGTATGAACAAAATAACTATGCATAAGACAGACGTTACCATCTACAACGCGGCCTGAATCTTGCCAACGCCCAAAACCATCCAGTAAGCCAACTCCCTCGCAACAAGATCATCAGGCTTAGAAGCCTTCCCAACATTCTGTTGCTCAAGCTGCGCCTCCGCATCCCACTCCATGTGCACGAAGACCGGAATTTCCAACACATCCTCATCCTCCTTCAAAGCCACAGCGCCCTCATCTCCAGCATCCTCGTTGCCGGCATTAGTAGTATCAGCTTCAGACCCCGGCAATGTCCCCGGAATAACCTCTAAGACGACAGTCGTCCAGTTCCGGCCTTTATCCCACACTTTGCCGGCCTCCGGGACCTTTTCTGCGCTTCGTATACCGGTCAAACGCGAGTCTCCGACAGGAGCCGAGGCACCTGCCAAAGCCTCGTCCCAAACATCGCTGTTTGCACCGATCTCGAATTGCGGGCTTAGGATGGTCACTTTACTAGCGACGCGGCCTGGGGTTACGGATGGTGTGGCCAGGGTGATGCGGACGGGATCGAACATGTGGTTCTTCAGCGTGAGAAGTACATGCACGGGCCTAAGTGGAGGCAAAGAGTCCAGGTCCGGTGTCTGCGTCACGGTGCCCGACGTAAACGATGACGGAGCAGGTAGAGCCAGAGGACGCAGAGTAGGCAGCGGAATGTAGCTGAGGGCGATGAGACGAATACGGAAGCGAGTGGATTGCGGCTTTGTCTCTGGTTTGACGAGGATATGCTTGCAAGACTTGCAGCGCTTTGCGCGTTTGGTGCGGAGGAGGACAGGTAGTGGGAGGAGCTCGTCGACGAAGCGGACATCTGGTGATTGCTGTGCGCGCTGCTCGAGTGATGCGATGCTATCCCAGCCGCCCTCTGGGGATGCGAGACGCTCGATTATAGCGGCTTCTTCGCCTGCGGGTGTAACACGGAGACCCTCGCTGGCGGTCAGGGCTTCTCGCATAACTGGGGGCTTTGATTTGGCTTTCTTGTTGCCGCCATAGAGTCCGCTTAGACGTGATGAGGATGCGTAGAGAGACATGAGGCGGTTCAGAGCGCCGGGCGAGGAGAAACCGAATTCCGAAAGAGGATCGTTGGGTGAGTTTGATGTTTCTGAGATCTGATTGCGGTAGAAGGACTTTAATGCTGCGAAGCGGGCATCTGTGTTGGCAGGTGCTACGTCTGTTGAGTCCTCTTTTGTTTGCGCTTCGCTGCCGTTGCCATTGCCATTGTCGTTGTCGTTGGGCGCGCTGGGTTGTCCCTCGGCTGAGATCAAAGTTGATAGAGGCGATTTTAAATCACCGAATGCACGAGAGCCTTGTCTTGACCGGACATCGTAGGCAGGGGATGCAGTGGAATCGGTCATCTTTTGCAGCTGACTACGGATATTGGTCGGCTTGTCGAACTTGATACCGATGTCAAGTGTCGTCCACATGCAGTATCCACAAGATAAAACCCATGGCCCTTGTTGGGTTCCATTGCCTGTGACATCCTCAATGGTGCTCACGGCCAGCGGGGCTGTACAGACAGGGCAATTGAAGCAATTACGTCCACACCTGCTTGTAGTTAGCAAGATTTTACTGGAATTCAATTATCTTCAAACATACCGATTGCCGTCACTTTTTACCATGCTACTTGGTGTCTCGAATAGACAGTTCGGACAGTACCAGCTCACGATTTCCTCGGTTATGCATCGGGGGCACTTGATTTGGTGACAATCTTCACAGTATAGAAGCTGCTCAGGTGGGTACAGCGAGAAGTTGGACCGCAGAGATCGAGGATCAAATGTCTGATCTTCGTCCGAGTCCTCCACATCTAGATTATCCTCCTGCTTTGGTGCTGTCGCATCATCTGTGGCATCTGTTCGCTCCGGTGTTGCTTTCTGTGACGACTCCCTCGACCTTCGCTTTTTGGCGGGGTCGGGGATTGGGGTGTCGGCGCAAGGGCACGAGATGTAGCTGTATGGAAATGGACGCGACATCCTGGGTTGGTGGGAATAGCGATTCAATGAGATGGTTTCGGAAAATGAAAGGTGTTTCGCTCGGTCAATTCATGCTTCGAGTTGGCGGGGTCGATATAATAAGGGGTGGACGCAGAGACGGCAGGACGTAGAACAAGATTGCAGTAGAAAATCTTTGACTGTTGTTTCAATCATTAGCATGCGCTATCTAGTCTTGAGCTTCGTTTTGACCGCCGCGAAACCCCGGTCGTGGGGTAAGGAGACATCGACGATACGTACGCGAATATGTACCAAAACCAAGCTTTAGACAAATTTCTCTAGACCCAGTTGGCTGTTGAATAGGTCCAGATCTGATTCAGAGATCCACGCAGTGGTGTTCACGTGGAACGGGGGTGCAATTGCGGGCGCAAGAAAACGCAGCGCGCGGAGATTGAGCTGCGGAGGTCGATATCAACAATCGACGTCAGAACAAAATTTGGGCCTCAATTGCAACCTCAATTCCAACCTCCACTCCTCCACTTCTCCACCCCGCAACTCCAAAATGATCTAGGATCGACTCTAATCCTCACGAATAAAAAGGCACTCTCTCTTTTCCTACCATGTTCTCTCTTCACACCATTCGTTCTGGTCTGCCGCGGCGATGTCTCGCCGCAAACGTGCGGATGTACGCCAGCCAGACCCCCGGTAACCCTATGATGGAGGTATTCAACCGCAAAACAAAGCACCTACAGAAGGACCGAGCAGCTCGAAATGTCGAGGAGAGCCGGAAGGTCGACTATTTGAAAGATGAAGTGGCAAGGCGGTTATGCGAACGGTTGCTGGTAAGGAAGCTCGCGGAAAGGCTACAGGCACAGGAAGCCTTGAGGTTAATTTAATTGCTAACGGACTATGGCCTTTGTATAGGACATTAAACGCGATTTCCCTAATGTACTTGATCTTGGCGCGAATAGCTGCAACATTGCAAGAGCACTGACGACTCCGGATCTCGACATGGCTGCGCCGGAGGGCGTTTCGACACCACCGTTGACGCAGAAAATTCCCAACATTACATGCGTGGAGACATCGCGGGCTTTGCTACACCGGGACGAGGATATGCCCTTCAATAAAGAACTCAATATCCAACGCGATGTGATTCCGGATCTAGAGACGTTGCCGTATCAGGCTAACCAGTTTGATGCTGTGCTTTCGTCGCTATCGATGCATTGGATCAATGATTTGCCGGCATTGCTCAATCAGGTCAACACCATCCTCAAGCCGGATTGCCCTTTCATTGGCGCTATGTTCGGTGGTGATACACTGTTCGAGCTCCGAGGGTCGATGCAGCTGGCTGATCTGGAGCGCCGCGGTGGAGTCAGTCCGCATGTGTCGCCGTTAGCGGATGTTAAGGATGTGGGAAGTCTGCTTAATCGTGCTGGATTTAAGATGCTCACGGTAGATGTGGAGGATATTGTGGTTGAGTTCCCGGACACATTCGCTCTCATGCAAGATCTACAGGCTATGGGCGAGAGCAATGCTATCATGCATCGGGAGGCTGGCCCCTTGTCTCGTGATGTCTTATTGGCCAACGAGGCTATCTACCGGACTCTGCATATGGACGACGATGCACCTGGTATCCCTGCTACATTCCGAATGATTTACATGATTGGTTGGAAGGAGGGCAAGGACCAGCCGCAGCCATTGCAGCGCGGTAGTGGTGATGTCAATCTCAAGGATATTTTGGGCGGAGGTGATTTTGAAAGGCCTTGAGACCTTCCAGCATGTATAGTACAAGGGGGATCAAGATTGGATGTAAGGCCAACATAATGTTTTAGTATACCAATGTAAAACAGTCACGCTGAACCACAGAAAGATTTTGGACAAAGAAGGGAAACTTGTATGAAATGCCGGCCTCTACCATAGAACAGCAAATGAAACACGATTACTTTCACTTAAACCGTCCGGCGGTCTGTCATGACCCGAACAATTGATCCAGTCCCTGTCAACTCCACCAGCTTCTCATGCCAATTGAGCAGCACGCTCATCTGCTGACCACCGCCACCCTCACCAACGTTCCGAGCCTGAATCTGCGAGAAGCCTGTAGCCTGCGGCGAAACGTTCTTAGATCCACCGCTGGGACCAGATGAGGACATGCCCTTGTATCTGTTTTGGTTCAGGTTAGCTCATGTCACAGACACTCAATTCAAGCTGAGTTCCAAGCATGCAGCGGGGATGCCTTGGTAAACATACAGGTACTTCATCAAACAATCCGCCCGCTCAGCACCGCCATTCGAGGCACAAACTCCCTCCAGAACACGAGTCATCTCTGCCTGCCGAATACCCTGCAGCACCTCAATAACAGTCGCCATGTGCACCTCCTTAGCACGGTCATCACCGCCCAGCGGCGCAGTGTCCAGAACGTGGCGGAGCGCACCCTCGGTGTCACCGCCGCGCAGCAGCTGGCGCACCTGGGTTGCGACGTTTGCGGCGTCACTAGAGGTTTCGGGTTGAGGGAGGGTAGGGGGCAGGAGGGTTTCCATGGGGAAGTTGGCCGACGACTCCGGGTCGAGCTGGTCGATGTTGATGGTGCGGTAGTTGATTTGCGACATGATGGCGGAGTTTGGTGTTCTCTGACTCGTATCTCGTGGGGATTAAGGAGTTTGAGGGGTAATTGAGCTTGAATTTGGTATATGAATCCCAATTAGGGAATGGGGGTTCGCGCGATGTTTGCCTGTTGGGTATATCGGGCGGTGGAGAGCGGGGGTTCGGGGGAATTGGGGCGGTGTTGCCGGGCGGTATGAGATGGGGAGGAATGATGCACGCAATATTGGAGCCGCAATTTTCCAACTTGTCCCAAAATAAGGTACAGGTTCGAACCTCTGAAATTGCGATGTGAAAGCCGACTGGAATAGCATACGTAAGTAGTGGCCACATTGTCTTTTAGCTTGGTGCCTAAATCCTGGAGTTGAGGTACGTAATGCTTCTTTAATGAAGTATAGCATACCTTTCAGACAACTCTCTCCATGATTGTTCGAATATGTGAGTCTCCTTGAATAAATCAGTTGCTCTGGTAAAAAGCAAGCTATAGCAAACATTTTTAATGGAGTCTTGTTCTCTCTGTCCGACTCATCACCATAGTCCTTGAAACTCTGGGGTAGTAGACCTCGTTACACGTTACAGCCAGCAGAGCTCGAGTCTAAATATTTATTCAATATTAAAGGGCAAGACCATTCTGTTAATAGATTGTACATATTAGAGAGCTTTGCTCAAGCACCTCATTGTGCTCATTTGCTAATTTCAACCTATTCTCTCGTCGATTCATATGGCCCATTAGTCCGACCCTGAACCATCACTCGGTCTATCATAAAATCCCTCATCCTTGGTCCATTCAGCATCGAGCACCTGGTCTCATATCACAGGCATCTTTGAGGGCACATGCCGTAATAACCGTGCTTAGTCAAACGAGCTATTTTCCCGCAAAGTATTGCGCGTCTAGATCAAGATCAAGTGGAGTAATTCGGTTGATCTACAGATCCGAAAACGACTCGTAAGCCTTCACGGGCCAACGTGTGACAAAAAAGCTTATCGTCATAACCTGTTATTCGATTTACCAAATTAGGCAGAAACCGATCTACCTTTTGCAGCATATAGAGATGAAACAAGGCCAAAAATGAGATCGGTAAGGAGATCTGAAGCTTGGGAAAAGCTTGTGAAGCTTGTATGAAGCTGTACCAGAGAACCATGTGGAGCACCTAGGTGCTTGAAGAGGCGATTGGAAATCTGTTAATGGGATAGAATCAACACTAATGCGTTGAGCAATTAGAAATTATGTAGAAATGCTCAATTCCAATGCCACATCACAATGTTGGAATGGTATTAAGGTAAAAAGATCCATGCTCGTTGATCTTCAGGCAATGGCTAATCGATCGAAATCTGCATATTCAAGTTCCGTAGGATCCCAATTTTGGGTCTGAATGATGCATGAAATTCCACACACCCAACCATATCCTGAATGATTTGCACGGGCAAGTGGAGAACGGAAACCAGGAATCGACCCATAGTTCGCTATGCGAAGCGTAAAATGCGGGCCTGTATGGGACCGATCTCCTCACGGTGATCTATCTTTTATGTACCTGAGTAATTGTTCTTTGCGGTGTTTATATCTCTGCTTTTCTTCTGCTTTTCTTATCCTCATTTGTCTATCATTTACGAGTCGCACGGGCTTTTACTCATTTTACTACCTTCCAATTCTGAATATGCATTCTTCTCAGACGGATACCGGGCCTCTGATCTCGCCTATACCTGGTCATAAAGATCTACAGTCAGTTTTAAATGAACATGGCTTGGAGTTTACTCCAGATGGCCAATTGATTCGCTGGTCTGCTTCGAACAAGAATCATCCGCGGAATTGGACTCTGGGACGAAAGATCTATGATAGTCTTATGATCATCTTTTTGGATCTTTTTACGTACGTTATTGGCCGCCACCACTTCTATGCTAGCAGAGCTAATTATCATGTCAACTAGAACTTGTATAAGTACAGCTGGGGTATGCAGTCCCTGCTCAACTATCACGGGACAAAAGCTGACCCATTCTCATAGAGTACTGCAGCCGATCATGCACAGCATGAATTCGGTATTGGACATACATTCTCAATTTTTATCTTTGTTTCTCTGTCAGTCACTTCTCCTTCTGGTCAATATTAGGGAACGACTTGTTCTGATTGTCTTTGCTGCGCAGATATATGATTGGCCAAGCCACCGGGGGAATCATCTTCCCATCCTACTCTGAGGCCTTTGGTCGGAAGAAACTCTACATCATCAGCACAGCTCTATATAGCATCTTCTGCGTTATTGTGGGAGTAGCTCCCTCGATCACAGCCGTGGCCATCAGTCGTCTAATATCGGGGATTTTATCGGCAATGCCAACGATCGTTGTGGCGGGTAGTATTGAAGACATGTTCAATTCTAGGGACCGAGTTTGGTTGATCTTTCTATGGGCCATGGTCGCGAATATTGGTCTTTGTATGGGCCCTATAATGAGCACTTACATCACTGCACATCTTGGTTGGTAAGTATTATTGCTTGAACATGGACATCCACCTTTACTGACACATGTGTATTAGGCGCTGGGTCTTTTACATTGCTGCAATTGTCATGGCAGTTCTCACTGCATTCATTTCTTGCATACGCGAGTCACGGCCATCACTTCTTCTTGTTAGAGAAGTTGCTAAGGTACGCGAGGAATGTGGTATCGCAACCCTAACCGCTCTGAACCCAGATCATACACCTGATCTCAAGACATGGGCTCGCCTTTCTCTGTTTCGTCCTATCAAGCTTTTCTTCACAGAGCCCATCGTCTGCATGGTTGCAACTATAAGTGCTGTCGCCTTTGCCTTGATCTATATGTTCACTGAAGCCCTGCCGCCGGTATATCAATCCATGGGGTTCTCCCAGACCTCTTCCTCTCTTCCATTCCTGGCAATTATTATCGGGCTGATATTGGGGCTTCTCACGCGTATCCAGGATCACCGCATGCTTTCAAAGTACGAAAAGGAGGGTCTACCATTGGAGCCTGAGTATAAGCTTCTTGGGTTTTGTATCGGCGCACCCATGTTTGCTGCGGGGCTCTGGTGGTTTGCTTGGACTATCCCTCCCCTCGTTGAGAATGTGCACTGGATTGTGTCTACCGCTTCGTTGGTGCTTATTGGGTATGCTATTAATGAGTTTGATGCTGTGCTGGCGGGGTATTTGGCGGATAGTTACTTGAGCTTTGCGGCAAGTGGGTTTGCGGCTTTATCGCTTGTTCGGTCTTTAATGTCGGGTGCTTTCCCATTATTTGCGACGCAGATGTTTGATGGACTTGGGGCGAATGTTGCGGCTTCTGTTTTGGCAGCGTTGGCAACTGTGTTCTGTATCGTGCCTCCGCTGTTCACTCGGTATGGAAAGAAGATTCGGGCGAGGAGTAAGTTTGCTCGGTATAGTCTACAGGTTTACGAGGAGAATGGCGTTGATAAGAATGGATATTGAGTGAGATTGGCTCACTATCCCTGTTGCATTTTCTGTGAGAAGATATCAAGAAAAAAGCCGAAAATGTTTCGAGAGATTGTTGAATCTACAGTATAGACGTCTAGTACATAGCCATCCAGATAACCTGCGTATTGGATATAGCAACTCGAGAGCGAGCAGCTGAGTGCTGCCAGAGCCAACTCTTGAAAAGAGCTCTATATCCACCAATCCAATAGTAGGGAACCAATGTCCTACAGCTCTCCATCTTGGCCATGGTGGTGCTTCCAAGGACCAGCAAGCTCTGCAGCTGCGGCTTCCGCATTCTCAGTCCAAGTTTGCATGGTCTCCTGATCCACATCATCCAAGAAAGATAGGCCAGGCATAGCACGGCCCCCGCATGCACGCTCCAGTGCCAAGAAAGCAAAATGACCACCAATGACCGGTCTAGCAAAGAAATTCGGACCTGGGAAGTTGCCATCGCCTTCGGTCTGGTGAAGGTCAGTGAAGGGCCGGTCGGTAACGGTTTCATTGACCCAGCGCGCAACGGACTCAAGAATTTCCGAGCGGACGGGCTTGGATGCCACCGCCATGGAGAAGAACTCCCAGTCAGTCTTGGTGTATAGATGTCGGCTGTCAAGAGGGAGTCCGTATTTCTGGCGCACGTAGTGATACCACACAGACTGTTTCTGGTAAATGTGACGAGGAACGAAACCAGGAGATTTATTGGAGGAGGTATCGACTCCATCCAGGTGGAAGCAAAGCTGAGCATCGGCGTATAGGTTGTAAATTGTGGTCCACGAGCCATACCAGTCATAAGCGAGCTTGGCATGTGAGCCATCGCGGGACATGGCAAATTTCTCCCACTTAGCGATGTATTGGTCGGCGATGCCCTGGGTTTAGGGGTTTAATACTTGGTTCTCGCACATGTTGAAGATTGATACATACCTTGAAGTAAGAGGCATCATCGTCGTTTCCAGTCAACTTGGACAGTTTGCTCATGGCATTGATGCCGACAATGCCTTTCAGTGCCAAATTGGTCTGCAGTGCCAGCCAGCCCGCGAAGTCATCGGTTGAAACTGTGTCTGTTAGCCTTACTTCAGGAATATGAGAAACTCATCATTTGGACCCACGTTGATTGGCTGGTTCCAGGGAGAATTCCACCAAATAACCGGTCCATTGCTTCCAAAGACGGTAGCTTCGCTTGACCCATTTCTCAGCTAGGTGCTGACCTTCAATACCGCCGCCCCATTTGCCGTCCAGGTGTGCAATACCGGAAAGCATCTGGAGGTTGTTAAGAGGGAAGATGCCGGCCTCCTCGCTAGAAGACATTGGAGGTGCGGAGCCTTGTGAGGACCATATGGACGCAGCTTCAGATGACTCCTCGTACTGCAGAGAATTCGCAATTGCCAAGCCCATAATCAAGATGTTACCACATTCTTCCACGGGCATATACTCGTCCTTACCATCAGGATGACCCGTAGCATTAGGGAAGTGGGTCCCCAGGTCATGCATGGCATAGGTATTGGGGTATTGTCCACTCAGCATATGCTCAATCAGTGGCTCAAGGAGGTACGCCAACCAACGCGGGTTGGTGTATAAGAAAAATGGGAAAGCCGGGAAGATGACATCAATGGTTTGGAAGTTACCATTTGATGAAATTTCCTTCAGGAACAGAAGAGGGTTATCTGGGGTTCCGGAGAAAGTTGTAGCGCCCATGACCTGCCGCGCGCTGAGGGCGACAATATCAACATAGTCATCAGCGCCAGAAAGATACGCGTCATCGGCAACCTGAGCAGAGTAATTGGCTGCCAGAGATGCGGCCACCGCGTGATCGTTATAATGGAAAGTGAGCAATTCCTCCGTAGTGGGATACCAGGATTCCCAAAGAGGTCGCATCAAGGTGAGTCCCCGAGCCGATGCATACTGCACAACTGGGATTTGGATCAGAGCGATAGTGAATGTGACACTATCAGATTCCTGCTTGGATGACAGATTGAAAGACTTGGAAAATGCAAAGACAGGCGAACGATCCCGAATGGCACGGAATTCCTTGTCATTCTTGTTATGGAGCATTCCAGTACTGGCAAATCTTTGCCTCACCTTACCTGCTTCTCCAGACTCATATTGAGTGTTCTATAGAGCGTGTTAATCCTACCTTCCAAGTTCAAGGGGATTTCAAGGACTTACAGTAGGCCCGGTGAAATGAAGGGTCCCCCATTCGGCACGATCGCGAATCTCCGATAGTAGAAGTTCACTCTCTCTCCGGATTTTCCATTGCTGCAGATTTGGCTTCGCCTTATTTTCGATGTTCACAGTGTCCCAGTCCCAGTTAATCTGGGACCCGTCGTCTCCGCTCACCCAGCGCCCATCAATGTCCATATAGACATTGACGTCAAGCTTGCCCTTTACGTCTATTGTGACATAGGAAGCCGGAATAGACTGTCGCAAAGTCGATGTCGGCGTGATTGGAGACAGGAATGAGACTGTTATTTCGAGAGGCGTGGAAGATTCGGTGTCAATGCGATAGGTGAAATTGGTTGTGGAGGCATCATAGTTATTTCCCAGATACTCAGGGTACCGTACTTTATATCTATATTATTTGAAGTAATCAGCGATTGATTTCCGGGGTATCCTAAGACAGTCAAGCTTTCCGAGGTTCATTCTTACCCGGTGCCTGCACCCAAGGAATCTTGTGGCTTGCCCACCAGGGGATAAACCGAGCCCTGGCTCGGAACATGGGCCATCAATGAGAGCCCTACTTCCTGTCCAGTATAGAACATAGGCCATTTGGCCCATGGTTTGTCACGGGCATTTCCCAGCCAAGTACTAAGGTAAGGATTGCGCACGATTAGCGGCAGTACCGGCGGTGTGAGGCTCGATGCTGTCGTCACAGCCGCCTGACAGACGGCTGTGGCCAGAACGGCAAGTGACAGCTGCATGGCAGGGTTTAAATTCAATGACGGCAATATTGTAAGTCCAACCAGGGTCAGCAGGGGATAATGGATGTGTGACAGACGCAGACCCAAACCAAGGGGGTTTGGAATGTGAAATGCGGGGAAGAGGTCACAGGTGAGATCGACTCCGAGCACGGATCAGGGCACTTTGTTACGTACATTGGAGCGCAAGGAACTTTAAAGGCTGAAGAACAATGAATTGCGCTTATGACCTAACTTTTCTTCTCTTTTATTTCATCTTTCTACAGCCTCAAGTGCTCTCAAGGTGATTTACTATTCTTTATGCAAGATTAGAGATCAGATTCCTCTCCGATGATGTCATGCGGAGTCGATAACTATGAATTGTTATACTTCTAGCTTCTCCCTTTTCGAGGCTCACTTCCTGGCATGGTATGATGTTTATGTTTATTTGCTGTCCTTTTTATTTTCAAGGTTGGTCATGTATCTGATGGTTTTGAAAGTTCAGGTGTCCCAGAGAAACTACCGCATGAACATGGACCAAATATAGAATGCCGTCCTATATTATATACTGTCACCATCCCAGTCCAACCCCGAGCCGAAAAGATAAAATACATCATTGGACCCTAGACACTAGATTCACGGACAACTAGATATAAAGCTAGGTTTATTGATCTAAATATTATGTACCCTCAAGATACGGTCTTCCAAATAGAGCCCCGTGTCGCGTATTTGACGCGCCTCCAGAGCTGCCACTACACTAAATCGGACGCGGTATTTTAGAGATCACGCGAGACTTTATTGATCAAGGTTTGACGCCAAATATGGAGTATGAAGATTTCAAATCATTATGTAAAATATTGCTGCATGAAAATTGAACCGTGGCTGAGATTGCTATGTTCGCCAGATCGGATGGGAAGAAAAATATCAGATAAAACAGCCTTGAGATTGCAATGTCGCGTGTAAAAAGACAATGGGATAGTTTGCATAAAAACACAAGGGTCAGAAAGCCCTAGACTAGAATGCTTGTAGCTAGTCTACCTTGGACGCGTGCTCAACACGACCGTGTGTCGGGTGGATCCCATGTCCGTGCTCTATACAAGCTAGTACTGGAGGTATCGAAGACTATACGCGATTGACGCGACCGTTTTTTTTTGTCGACCTTCTTTGTTCCCCAATTCTTCTTTCTCCATTGTCAAGCTTCACTCCCTTTCATTTCTTTCTTCCCAATTTCTTCCCAAGTTCATATCGGGTATTGCTCCTATCATAACGCCCCCACGCGCCGAGCCCACTTCCCCGCCACGGCTCGTTTCTTTCTTCTTTGTCTTTTCTACGCCTCTCCCACCCCTGCTAGCGCCAATCAAACTTCAAGATGCAGTCGACAGGAACCCAGCTCAGTCCAGTCAAGGATGGACGTCGTATCCTTGGTGAAAAAGATACCAACGCGTGTCTGTCGCCAGCC
Organism: Penicillium tannophilum; assembly: GCA_028829675.1. Lineage (NCBI taxonomy): Eukaryota > Fungi > Ascomycota > Eurotiomycetes > Eurotiales > Aspergillaceae > Penicillium > Penicillium tannophilum. Next base: position 913,903 of record JAQKAK010000001.1, on the reverse strand, counting down.
CACCAGAGCAAACAGTCTCTCCCGGTCACCGGAACGCCAGTCAAACGTGCCCTGTTCTCGACAGTATCACCTAAGAAGCTTCTGCCCTCGCCTATGTTTGCAGGTCAAAAAAGGACTAGGGACCAGGTGGACGAAACAGAGGAGAACGGATCGGTGCAGACGCGGGGCTCTCCGATTGAAAGCTCCCCGGTTAATAATGCCAGCCCGAAGGTAAGCTCGCATATGCTCTTTGAGGTTAAACACTGGACAAGGAAACACTGGCTAATATAGATGGCAAGTTACAGCACCAAGAACTAGACATGCAGGATATTCGTGTCGTCACGCCTCCACGCTCCGAACGCGACCAAAATCAACATATGGATACACAATCGCCTACCGCGTCGAACCAAGAAACCCGAACAATCCCCAACGACCCAGACGCGCGAAAAATATTCATTCAAGAAGTAAGTGCTCCACAGACTCATACATGAACCCTAAGACATACTAACAAAATCCTAAGAAAGCGGCTCTCCTCCGAAACACCCTCCAAACCGCCATGCGCAATGTGACCGACCACCAAATTGACCGACGAGTCTCCGACTTAGAAGAACACAGCCGGAAATGTCCCAGAGTCTCCATGTCGATCCTATCCTCTTCACCGCTGCCTCAATTATCTTTCCGCAATACCATCACGCCTAAATTCACCACTCCCCGCATTGGTTCGATGCCCGATATGAGCTCGACACCTTGTCACCAGACCCCTGATCTTCCCCGCCGCAGGTCCCCGCTCGCTAATGCAGAACGCGTCAAGGCTTCGCAGCGAACACCGCCCCGTACGCTCGGATCCCCTATGCAACTGAGTAGCCCTCCTGCTACAGTAGTTCGTCACAGTCGTACCTGTGATGTTGAGAGCGGAGACGCAAATCGGGAGGGCCTATCACCGTCTCAACGTGGGGATGCGGTGGATGGGCTGCTCAAGTTAATGAGCACGGCTGATCAACGTTCCAGCGCTGATGCATGGAGTGGGTGATGTCATGCGTGTGATTGGAGGCTCCGATTGACCATGGGTTCTCGGAACGTCTCCAGAGGCAAATAAGGGTCGGTTCCTTGTGGGACTATCATTTGTTGACGATCATCTGGTTGCCTTGTAACGACTGTATAAGAGTTGCCTGTGGGTTTTTTCTCTCTTCTTTTGACCATTATCATGCCTACTTGGCTTGAGGGAGACGGGGGCGTTATAATTTTGGGTAATGCGAGAGGCGTTTAGACTAATTACATCAATGATACCATTTCCGCCATAAAAGTGACAAATCCTTGCCGATAGAAGGAACAGTGTGAATTATGAACATTGCACTTGGGCCTCGTCCTTCCTGAAAGAGCGAAGCTAGTCGTTAGTATACTTCGGTTCTACATCACCACGTCATGCTCTGTGTTACCGCAGATATGCGGGTGATCATTTAGATCGAACAATTACCCAATGGTCGGGGATGAAGCACAATGCAAGCCTCCCAGCCTCATCGCGATGACTCCCTAAGACAGGGATCACGAACGGTCCCAGGATTCTCGTGGTTTCCATAATCCTCACGATCTCGAGTGCTGATTGGTGTAGACCGATTATCACCCCCGCCCGTTTGTGTGATGCATAGATGGTTACACAGCTTCGGGAAATAGACCCAACTGGCTGGTAATGACGGAGTCACAGGCTGTGTATCATTCCTTCCAATACCTGTCAGAATGTCGATAGGTTGTTCCTCGAATAGGATTGATACTTTCCACGACGGTCATCGGGATTTGCTCACAGACCGGAGGATCGATAAATCCCGACTTCAAGATGAACCGACTGAATACTCGTATGTGCAACGCCATAACGAAATCTTATCAGGTGGCGAACCATTTCCTCTTTAAATCTATTGCCCTTGGCTCTCCTCTCACCATGACGCGAGCGGTAGCCTTTAGCCGTGATGGAGGGTAGGTAGTACTATATAGAGGGTCAAGAGGGGACGTTTCTTTCTGTAGATCAGACTGAGCTACTTCCCCAATTCAAGGGTAAATCACTGTACTTCTACTATTCCATTCCACAATGATCTTCAATCAGGCCTGCGAGCATTGTCGGCAGAAGGTACGTCCATCTAGATACGGTATTTATTGACGACGTCGTTCTAATGACTCTCCTTCAGTTGAGAAAGGGACTCGATCATGTCTATACTTTCAACTCTCCCATCACAGAGAGGCAACATAGACGGCACTCATCAACCATTAGCTCAGCCTCCAGTACTTCTCTGCACCAACACCCATGGCTGAATGAACAGGTACTAAGCGCCTTTGATGAGCCCTCAGTACCAGAGATGTTCCCTCAAGTCCGGCCAGCACAGGGACTATACAATACTCTTACACCCGATATCTACTCGAACACATTCCAGCCATCTCCCGACGAAGTGTTCGAGATGCTACAGAATCTCGAGGCCGAGATAGGAACCGAGAATCTGGAGGGAAATATGCTCAACGTGCTCCACGATACTGCGGGTGAACATTGCCCTATGGCTTGTGAACCTGATATACTCTCGCCCCAAGCTAGAGCCCTACTCAACTGCTTCCCTGAGCTAGATCGTTCCAACACCACAGCCGGGGATCAGTGGAGATGTGCACCTACTTATGTCTCTGGTGACTCCATGGTATCTAATATTCCATTTTCGCCTTCTCCTGTCCCCGTTCCCCCTGCGCCGTCTCCTTCAAATCCGAGTGGCCCCCTCCGTGACTCTGGCATGGATTACTTGCCTCGGTTTCCTGATCCTTTTGTTTCGTCGGATAGTGATTGCTTGCAGAATGGTTCTGCTGGCAAGCACTCGCTTCCTTATTCGAGGCCAACCCAGCAGACTAACGCGTGTACACATTCCGTTTCTAGGAATCGGCCTTATAGAAAGTTTCAGTTTGTTTTAGAGGATATTGGGGGAAAGGCGCCGGTTTTTATGCAATAGATAGGGAATTGATTTTGAGTGGAAAACGTGAAAACATATACGCTTTGCAATCATACGTTCTGGTATCAAACTTCGAAATTTTACATATATAACAGATCACCGGACTTTCTTCAACTTGTTCCGCTTGCGGCCTAATACATCGCGGCCTTCGTCGATCTCACCCATTGCCTCGCGCTTCGCCGAGCCAACCTCCTTCAGGACGTTGGTTCGCACGACACGGCTTTCAATGTTGACGCCCTCCTGGGCCCACTCTTCCATCTGTCGACCCACCCGAGCTTCGATGGCGAGGATGAGCTCGACATCACGTTGTCCAACTAATGTGACTGCCTCACCGGTTCGTCCAGCACGGGCTGTACGACCAACACGGTGGACATAGTCATCTGGGTTGCGAGGAACGTCGAAGTTGATAACTAGGCTAACGATTGGGATATCGAGACCACGAGATGCGACATCAGTAGCGACCAGAACGCGAGCGGCAGCGGCGCGGAACCGGGCAAGATTAGATGTGCGCTCGGACTGGGGAGAAGACTGTGCAGGGAGGTGGCGCGGTGACCCAGGCGGCGGAGGGTACGCTCCAGCAAATCGGTAGTCTTGGTATGATTGCAGAAGATGATGACAGGCTTGGAAATGTTTTCTTCAGTGGAGAGCAGGGCGTGCAGGAAGGCTTCGCGGTGTGTCATGGGCACTTTGAGGTATGTCTGTTTCAGGGTTGGGGGGATCTTGCCCTCATTTTCGGTGCCGATTTCCGTCACAAAGATAGGCGGCTTGCCTTCTGGGCGGGGCATGGACTGCAGGGCTCGGACCTCGGCCGTCAAGGTAGCTGTGAAAAGGAGTGTTTGGCGTTCTGCTGAGGGTGGTAAAGCAGATAGACAGGTTTCTACGTCTGGTAACATGCTGCCTTGTCCGCCTGTGAGCAGTCGGTCTGCTTCATCCATCACCACCATTTTCACGCGCCCCAATCCAGCAATTGTATCCTGACCGGAGGTCTTGATGTGATCTGCAAGTCGACCGGGGGTGGCGATCACGACGTGAGGACGCTCGGCGAGAGCGATTGCCTGTTGTCGCATGTCCGTACCACCGGTGATAAGGATAGGCTTCATGCTCTGCGGCGCCGAGATAGCCTTGAACTGCTCAAAGATTTGTAGCGCAAGCTCTCTGAAAGTGAGGTCATGTTAGATAAGTTTAGGAGTATGATGCGGCGCAAATGAACATACCTCGTCGGTGTCAATACCAGAGCAAAGATTCCAAAGGGATCCTTAGCCCATTTTTGCATAATAGGAACGGCAAATGCAATAGTCTTTCCGGAACCTGTCCGACTTCCACCAATGCAATCACGACCCTTCAGAATTTCAGGGATACACGCCTTCTGAATGGCTGTAGGCCGTCGGACAGCCATAGTAGTCAAAGATCCTACTAGCCATGGCGCGACATCCAGCGCACCAAAAGTGGACTGCTCGGCCTGCAAGCCAATTTCAAGGGCGTCCTTAATTGTGACTGGGTTCTCATCATCGTTCGACTCGGGCTTCTTCGTGTCGTCCTTCTTCTTAATACGGGAGAGAGTGGGGAGAGGTGCTGGCGCAACATAAGAGTCGGTCGAGGACTCGGAGAGACGGCGCCGCTTGGGAGCTCGGTCTTGCGCATCGAGCTGGTTATCTTCTGAGGAATCAGAGGTATAAGAGTCATCAGACTTCAGATCATCCTGTGAGGGCGCCATTGTGATTGCAGTTTAGATCGTGACTGTTGCCAGAGAAATAATTTTGCGGCAGAATATGCGATTATTATCTGGCGGTGTGGAAGATTGCTGCCTGGTATATCGGGCAAGATATATGATACCACCGCACAATGTTCGCCTCCACAAGCCAAAATTCAGTCGGCTGGACTCTGGAACAGTTTTATTAAATCTGAGAGACCTAATATAAGGATATGTTTAATTTCCAAGTGTGTTTAGACGTTCCATATCGTGTACATTGATTCAAGACTATATTTGCAATTTTCCTCTAATCTTTCATCCACTGGCAAGATGGCCGAGTTGGTCTAAGGCGTCAGGTTAAGGTCCACCTTGACATCATTTCCTGATCTACGTTTGTAGGCGTGGGTTCAAATCCCACTCTTGTCATTTCTTTTTTGTCTTTTTGCTCCTTGTGTAAAGTTTGAGAAGACCTTCCTTCAAATGACCTTTTTGCTAGTTCAGTGCATTATGTTCAAAGCAACACTCGATTTGGTTACTGTGGAATGAAGTTAGAACTAGATTTTAACCTCTATTCTCTAATGACAGCTATCAATAAATCAGTCAGCTCGACTAGTTGTACTTCTTCTCCGCATAGACGATCGAAGCTCATAAGCCTCTCCTCGCTCAAGATCATTATCCTCAACAGCAGATTCCTCAGACGAGGAATGACCTCGTAGAACCCCGTTTCCATTGCTCGACTGTGCACCGCTAGATGTCACCTCTGCAGATTCCTGCTCTTCCAATCCATGTGTACCACCGACACTTTCCATGGTGAACGGACTAGCCGTAGGAGCATCCAAAACATTCAATTCCTCGCGCGTGAACCAAAGCGGAAATAGGAACGACCGCACAGGCACCAAGAGGAGAATAATCACCGGGAAACCGATGGCAGCAATAGTCTGGGTGATTGCAAAAGTAGCACCGAAACCAAGCAATTCGATAATGACAAATACCCAGATAGCGGATCGGCGTTTAATCCGCTTCAGAGGGTTCGATGCAGGAGTTAAATCTTTGTCCTGGGCGAGGAAGATCAGCTTCTGGGTAATGCCGTTACCCTGGAGTGCTTGAACTCCCATGATGAAGAAAAGTCCGGCCATGACACCTTGAGGGATTAGGTGGAGGACAATCAGGAGCGGCCCGGACATTGTGCCCAAGGTAAGGAGGCCTTGGGCTAAGTTGCTGACTCGCTGCTCCACTACGTGATCTGTGATTCGGATAGCTTTGCCCTTGTTTGTGTCATCCTCATCGGCTACCTGGCGAGTCACACAGAGAGCAGCGGTATGGAAGGGCGCCTGTGGGATGAGCCCATTGGGGAATGGGATTCCAAGGAGACCAGCAACAAAGGTGGTAAGGCCGAGGAGCCAGATATCCCAGTGGAAGCCAGCGGGCTTCCGCAGAGGAAACTCTGTGCCCTGCGCAATAAGAGATGAAACTTGTGTATGTTAGTCTTAGTACAGAAAACACTGTTCTGGGAGTATACCTACCATTATGGTCGAAATAGAAAAGGATTGTCAATAGGAGAGCGAAGGGGATAGCCAGGAATATGTCCCCAACGTCAATGTTCCAGAAATGTACCAGCCACGGCCGATCGAGCGTGGGGAAGAATGACTTGCTAGTGGGAAGCACAGCAACGTCAACATCACGCATGTGACCAAAGTGGACGAAGCCCGTAAAGAAAACAATGACCAAAGGTGTGCCATAATCTTCAAGGAACTTTCGAACATATCGTTGGAATAGATTACTGTTGCCCAGCTCCCCAATGATCCAAGCAGCCATTAAGACAAGAAGAGCCACCATGATAGCGAGATATGCGGAAGTTTCACCGACTGATGCCCATTGTCTAGTGAGGACCTGGATTCCCTTCTGCAGATAGATGCAAGCAACATAGAAGCCGAAGATATCACACGAAAATCGAGTGACATATTTGAGCCCATTGCACGCATTTGTGATAGCCAGAAGCCAATGCATGACCAATGACCATCTGGTTGGAAGATTAGTAAGTCTAACAAGCGTTGCAAAGGGATAAAAGCGTACATTCCAATCCAGCACATAAATGCGAGATAAGGGGTTCCACGAGGGCTGACGATATCGTAGACTGTATAATTAAACACAGTGATGGGTCCTATACACTATTAGATCCTGCTTTTGCCCGTTACTTTCAAGAGATAACAGACCAGTAACACCAACAATAACCAGTGGCTGAGCTGCCAATAGAGCAAAGACGACAGCTCCAAGAACAGATGCAAGCAGAACCTCGTTGACTCCATAGCTCTGGTTGGTCTTCTCGAACATGTCCAATGAGAAAGCAAGCGCGGGTAAAATACTAAGGTTACTGTGAGCATTCTGCTGTGCAGGAGACAGGTGGTCGTTATCAATATCCAAATTGAGACCATCCTGTTGGGTTGCAAAGGACATACTTAGCAAAATACATATACACTGTCGCAGGCACAATGCGATAGTCCCAGGCATCAGTCCAATCACTCCAGTAATAAGGAGCTCTGCGCTTAACATCATTAATCATGCCTCGAAATAGACGTATGCGCCACCATTTTGGTTGCGACGAATGAGACGAGGTCGCTGTGGATGTACGGCGCTGCTCCTCCTGCAAAGTATCTGCTGGAGCTGCAGAGTGGGTTGAATGATAAGAAGAAGGGGCATGGCTTGATGCTGCTGACCGCAAAGATGCTTTGCGCTGGGATTGCCAAGACGTTTTCCGGTGCGTTGACGAGCCGGAAGCTTGCATACTGGCTTCGGGAAGGCCCCCGTGCGGCGAATTTTGTTGATGAATTGGGTATACAATCAAGCAATCAGGGCAGATCTCCCCCTGTGAAGGCGATATCAGTTTTACTAGTGGTATATATGGAGCTCTCGGGGAAAAACCCAGCTAGGGAGTTTTGCGGGGTTTGAAAAGTTGGAGCCAAGACTGGAATTATGGCCTGAGGCATCACTCATATGGTCCTGGAATGCTCCGACAACACATAGTACATATATTCCACTTATTGTGTATGATTCTACGAGACATGAAAGTAGATTTGAAACCCAAACTAGGGTAATTCGCAGCTGTAAAGTATTACGTCACATAGATAAACGAGGAAAAGAACCAGGCCCATCTGCGGTATCACTGAGAAAGAAAAGCAAACAACCCAGAGACTTTTGTCGCCAATAAACCAATTGCACGAAGGCAAATAGCTTAAGCCGGAGGCGGAGGGGGAGGAGGCTGGTCACTGGGAGGAGGTGGTGGAGGTCCATCGACAGGTGGGGGAGGGGGGAGGGCTGCCAGCACCAGGAGCGCCAGGAGCAGCAGCTCCGTAGGACCAAGGAGCCATGCCGGGCGGCGGGGGAGCAGCGGCCATACCAGGGGCAGCATAACCGTATCCTCCATATCCGTAAGCGGGCTGACCACCAGGGGCAGCCTGCTGTTGCCAGGGAGCAGCGCCTGGAGCAGCGCCTGGAGCAGTTCCGGGTGCAGCATATCCAGCGTTGCTGTGACCACCGTGACCACCGTAGCCACCACGAGATTCATAGCCACCGCCGCCATAGCCGCCAGAGTCGCCGCCACGCTTCTGCCAAGGAGCAGGTCCATTGTCGCGAGAACCGTAATCATCACGAGGGCGGGGTTCACGTCTCTGTTGCCAAGGAGCCACATCACTGGGTGGAGGTGGCGGGCCGCGCTGCTGCCAGGGGTTCGCATCACGGTCATCAGCAGGAGGGTAAGCGCCCTGATCGGGACCAGCTTCAATACGACGAGGCGGATACTCGCCAGGGGCACCTCCGGACAGCTCGTTCATGAGTTGCTGCAAAAAATATTAGTAGGCGTTCTCAATCTCATCTAGGGTAAAAAGAGATACTCACCTCCATCTCACGGTCGACAGCATCGCCAGTACCAATGGCACGAGGACCACCGGGACCAGCAGGACCACGGGCACCAGGGAAGCCACCGTTGTTACGCCAATCGCTGCCTCTCTGGCGGTCGGGACAATCGCGGGCCATGTGACCAGCATTGCCACAAACGCGACAGATAATGTTGGCTGTGAAGTTGCGCTGCTCGGGACAGTCGTACTTGCGATGTCCGATTTGACCACCTTGTAGATTGTTAGAATCAATGGAATCAATATACTGGGTCGATATCAACTTACAGTTCTGGCAAGCCTGGTTCTCGTCGTCACGGAGAGTACCGTTGAGAGCCGCCAGCTCACGGAGCTGATTGCGCTTGAGCTCATTCTGACCTTCGGGGATGGAAGCGGCCTAATAAGATGGTGAGTGGTAATCTTCAGACCAAAGGTATTTGGACGGGACTTACTGTCTCGATAACGTTGTGAATCAGCTTCTTAGCCTTGTTCACCTTCTCTTCAGTCTCTGCCATGATCAGACAGTGGAGATCCTCCTCCTGGTTGCTAGCATGAGCGGCATCAGATCGGCCTTTTCCTTCCTTGACGGAGCCTTTTCCACGAATAGCAATCTTGGCGCCAGATTCGGTCTCCATTTTCTTCAAGGTGTTTCCACGAGGTCCTATAAGTAAGCCAACTTTAAAAAGGTAGCAAAGAGCTAAGTGTTAGTGATCCGGTAATTATGAAGTATGTGCAACATCAAGCACCAGGTGTTATCAAGAAACGGGCCGAGGACATCCAAGAAAATGTCTCGTCAGCTCGAATCGAGCAGGGAGTCATGACAGATACAGCGGAGTTAGGAGTTAGAGGGTTAGTTATCATACTGAAGTTAATCTCTGGATAGTCGTTCACTGGGACATAGACCTTCTCCTGGGTCTTGGTAGGGCGTCTGTAGTCAGATGGCGGGTGGTAGTTAGGAATGGTCTTCATGGCCTTCTCGACCAATTTGTGACGCTCATCCTCGAGGCGCTTGCGATAACGGTACTCGCGAGTGTTCACACGTCTACCGAAGTTGTCGTACTGCGGGGGTGGCGAGGGGGATCTGATGCTGTGTTAGCAGGGGTACCATAGGTATCGAAGGAGCCGGCACTCACCTGTCACCATCACCTGGGACCACATCATTGATCCGCAGCTTCTGGCTGATCTCCTCGATACGCAGATGCAGAGTGTAGGCCTCCAGCTGCTCGCTGGTGAAGTTGGCCATAATCATAGTGGGCAAGCCCATCAGACCGGCGGCCTTGTTCTCCTGCTGATCTCCCCAACGGTTGCGCTTCTTGCGCCTTTTGACGCCATCACCATCTACTGCAGGGGCTTCCGCTAAATTCGGCAAGAAAGTACCGTTAGAGCCGATGCTGAAACGGCGGTAATAGGGATGAGACATACCTCGAACAGGGCTGCGGCCGCGCTTAGGACCATCGGGCATAGAGGAAGGAGTCGCAGTGCTGCTGTCCTCCTCCTCGTCACCCTGGAAGCGACGGCGCGTCCCCAGGGGGATGTTGTTAGAGCCCGTGGTGCCTTGGTTACGCCAGGCCATGGCTTCAATAAGTTGACAAAAAAAAATGTAAATCGAAAGAGACAGATTTGAAGTGAAAGTATCTTTGAAGTTACGATCTTCTGAACGAAAAGTGGCCACCCGATCACGTGGGTTCAAAGGGCTTCAAAGGCGGTGAACATTATACATACTTTACTACGGATGAGGTTTATCTTATCGTCACTGCTTGATTAAAAATAATATATGATGCATATAACATTCAGACCTCGTCTCCTCTAAACCTTGCTCTTAGAGTCGTCCTTCATTCCTTGCACAATCCATGCTCGGGCCTCAGCGGCTTTCTCCTCCATGGCTTTCTTATCCTTAAGCAGCTCCTTAATTGTATGCGGGGAAGGGACATGGCGTCCCTTCTCCACACCTGGTCGCTGAGCCATAAAATCTTCCCAAGCCTTCAGGTTAGGGAACTCATCAATATCCACACCCGGCCATCCAGCAGCGGCCACCCATCCCCAGAGTGAAATATCGGCAATGGAGACATGGTCGCCTACCAGGTACCCGGACTTGGATTGGGCAAGGTGCTTATCAAGCACGCCATACAGTCGGCGTGTTTCATTAACGTATCGTGTCACACCATACTCAATGCGCTCAGGCGCATATCGCGCAAAGTGGTTTGCCTGGCCTTGCATGGGGCCAACGCCTGCATTCTGGAAGAAGAGCCAGTTGTTCATCTCGTAGTGTTCGCGGGTGCCCTTGGGGAAAGAAATCTTGTACTCGGGGTCATATTGGTCCGCCAGGTACTGCAAAATACCACCAGACTCGAACAGGCGGATTTTCTGACCATCGGCGAATTCGTCGGTTAGAGCGGGAATCCGTCCATTGGGGTTGATCTCAAGGAACCAGCTATGTACCGGTTAGTATCTGGTGAGATCACTCGTATGAAGATACGTACTCCTCCTTTTGTTCGTTGGCGCCCATGTCGATCTTCTTGACCTCGTAGGGCAACCTGTCAAGCTGTCAGAAACGGCATCATGTATCAACACTACTGAGGTAAGGACCCACCCGAGCTCCTCCAGGGCAATGGAGATCTTGATCCCATTGGGGGTCTGGGCCGTGTAGAGAGTGATGTTAGGGCGAGGCATTATGGGCAATGATTTAATCTGAAAATTCTCTGTTGAAATGCTGAAGAATTAATAATATTTCAAATTCACCGGAATTGGCGGGTTTTTTAAATGGGGTTGAGGTCATCAACAATTCCCCACTTGGATTTATAATCGTCCAACTTTATCGGGAACGTTCTGTGAAGGATATCACCACCTGAGTAAGCTACTTGATACATCGGCATCTTCGGTCCCCGAACGCAAAACAAGTCTGAGTTATTTCGATGTCATCATTCATAGAGCAAGTGCATGATAAGAATATCAATATCTCAACAATGTGACTTAAACCAACTTCTTGTTTATAACAGTCTGGAAAATCGCTCCAAGATACGTGAAGCCCAATCTTGGGTTCAAGTTAAGCCATAGCACCGTTGACCCTCACAACTTGCCCAGAGATCCAGCTACTATTCTTCCCAGCCAAGAACAACATCACGGCCGCGATCTCCTGTGGCTCTCCAATGCGGCCGAATGGATTAGACCCAGCGATCGCCTTGAGAATCTGCTCTGACTTACCCTCCATAAAAAGCTCAGTACTTGTCGGGCCAGGAGCGATTGCATTCACCAAAATACCTCTCCGTCCAAGGTCTTTAGCCAGAACACGGGAAATCTGCTCGATGGCACCTTTGGTCGAGACATAAAGAAGATAGGCAGGTGCAATACTAGATGCAGCATTGAGACTGGTAGAAACAAAGATGATGCGTCCTCCAGGTGGCATGTATTTCGCAGCTTTCTATGGAAGTAATCAGTGATTGCTCTTTGAAAAGGAACCTTGTGCTAACGTACCTGCGCCAGGAAATATGGCCCCTTTACCATCAGGTTATGAGAATTATCAAAGTCCTCCTCCGTCGTATTTTCCAGGTCCTTCATGGCTAGAATTCCCGCATTTGGAATGAGGATATCAATTTTGCCGAATCTAGCGACTGTTGCTTCGACCAGCCGATCTAGATCTGGTAGTTTGGAGGCATCGGCCTGGACGGCCAGGGCGCGGTCCGGGCCGATTTGCTCAACCACGCTGTTAGCTGCAGCTGAGTCGGAACGGTAGTTGATGACTAGGCTGGCACCTTCGCTGGCAAGTCGAAGGGCTGTTGCTTTGCCAATTCCCTGAGAGGAGCCGGTGATCAGGGCTACTTTTCCAGACAGAGACATCGTATGTGATTTGTGGAGTTGCTTTGTAGATGTATTGTGAAAATGGTCAGGTAATATTGATCTGTCTCGAACCAGTTCGATGGTCTACATGGCCATACCTAGGTATATATCTTGAGTTTTTATAGATGATCCATCGACTTTAAATCCATATAAAGTTGATAAATCCGGAGGCATTTAGCTGGACAAAGGCAATCCGGGGCTAAAAGTAACATGGACTAATTCTATTCCTAATTCCAGCGAATAGAGTTGATGGATGTAAATGAATGCAAATCGTGCAAATCGGGCAAACTGCAAGTAATTCCCGGGAATGGCTTTAAATCCCTGTCTTTTCAAAAAATGTCAGAGAATCCGGTCTCCGGCCGTGAGCCGGACATAACCCCGCGCACTTAAAGCCGAGTCCGTACAGTCCATATATACATCACGGAATTATGTGAGTATCGTTGTGTCAGGCATTTCTCATGGACTTTAGAAAGACTGAGTGACAAAAATAAAAAGAATGAAAAAACGGGGTCGATACATTTCCACTGGACTGAATGGTGTAAGATGATCCATTCGATATCTGGATAACAAGGCATTATACTTCATGGTTGCACTGGCACATTTCTATATAGCTACCGGTAAATTGACAGCGGAAGGGGTAGTGAGCAAGCCGCTGGTGACTTTGCACTTCTCTGGCCACAGAAGAGAATCGAGTCGTTACGCCATCATAAGCCCGGTTCTGAATGTTGGATGGGTTGGGTTGGTTTGCATAAGATGTTTCATTTGTCTGTGGCTTCAAATCGGTTTAGGAAGGCGCGATTTTCGAGTATAAACCCCCCCCCTCTTTTTCGAATTTCAAGTCTCCTCTTCTAAAGAGAGACAAAAAACAGAGAATGAGGATCAATATAGATATGCATGACGGTCATCGGGGTATCACTATCAACTCAAGACTTCCAAAATGAGACTCGCACGCATATAAATTCATGTATGAAATGCAATGTTCAACCGGAATCATTCAGGTTTTCCTCCTTCCCTCCTGCATGCGCCCCTCAATAGCCCGAACAATCATCTTCCGCCTTGACTCGGCTTCAGACCCCGTAGATCCAAAAGCCTGATAGTGGACCTGGTGGGTCATTTGGATCTCATATCAAGGACAAAGGGAAGTCCATCAGATAAACCTTATCCTGTACGATGTTCCATACGATTTACATAGACCTCATTTACATTTCAGTTCATCCAATTCACGTTTGTTTGCACACATGTTAAAAGAGCACAGTAGACACAAGACACAGCCTCGACAGTCATCTTTTATGGACCCAATAGATCATAAAAGCAGAATGGCAAGGTGTGGCCATATTTTTAGAGCGCGGCCCAGAACAAAAAGATTAAAAACACAAACCGATTTCTTCATTTCATTTCAACAACCATCAATTGTCTGCACACTGAAACTCCCTTCGTTCCCCCACACTCAAGTCCCGTATAACGAAAATAGGAAGAAATCCACACATAAAGCATCAGTTGCGGATTTCATGGACCACAGACCACGAACAAGAGATAGAATCATCACATCCCTTCTTCTACGAAGATGAAAAAAAGGGACAAGGGGGCACCACAGAGGGGGGAAAAGAAAACAGAGGAGCAAAGCAGAAATCAAGGGCCGGTTCTGGGCAGCAGTTTCGTTTCCCGTTTTAAGTCAGCACTGGGGCGAAATGAGAAGGGGGCACGATAGTAGGGAAGATTTAGTTGCCGCCCAGGCTGGGGAAGTTCTTCTCGTCGACGGTAGGGCCGGCGGGGGCACGGGCACCACCACGAGGAGCAGCAGCAGCGCCGCCGCGGGGAGCACCACCACGGGGACCACCGCGAGCGGGACGGTCACCACGGGGAGCACGATCGCCACGGGGAGCACGGTCACCACGGGGAGCGCGGTCACCACCACGGTCACCACCACGGCCACCACGGGGGCCGGAGGAGGGGCCAGAGCGGGGCTGCTCAACGAAGCGCATGTCAACGTCAAGGAAGTTCTTCTCCTTGCGAGTCTTCTCACGCTGCTTCTTCTCGGCGGTGGGAGCAATGTAGCTGGTCTCACCCTCGGTGCGCTTCAGCTCGGTGGCAGCAGCCCACTTCTTGTCCTCCTTGACGCCCTCGTTGGCGGCACGGACGGGCTTGGCAGCCAGGCTGTCGCGGGCGGCCTTCTCGGCGAGGTAGTCGTCGTAAGACTTGGACTTGTCGGCCTCCTCGACCTCCTCAGCGGGAGTCTGGGGCTCCTTGTCCTCCTCCTTGGCGATGGACTCGCCAACGCGCTCGTCGTCCCAGGTCTTCTCACCGGACTCGCCGCCCCAGCCCTGCTGGACCTGCTTGCGAGTGTCGCTGTCATCGAAAATCACTGTTAGTTATGCTGCACTGCGGGTCCAAGCTTAAGTTGCCACACGCTTGTCGGTAGAGCGACTGGAATTCCTTCTCTCTCATTGTTTTACATCTCTTTCTTTCTCTTCAATGTTCTCCCGATTCGTGTGTGGCTTGTTTTGCTTGGATAGAATGGCCTCTTTCGAGGAAAGGATCGCTTACGTCTGACCAGTGCGGGACTGGCGGTCACCACGAGGGGGACGGTTGCCACGGGGGCGCGAGGACTGACCCTCGGCCTCATCGGTGGGCTTGGTGCGGTTGTTAGAGCGACCAGCGTTGCGGTCACGGTAGGCTAAAGAGGGCCAAAGCTTGTCAGCTTCCGATGCTTCCTATCAAGCTTTCCCCACACTTCATCGACCCCACCAACTTCTTCACGGATCGATCGGGTTTCACATACCAGCCTCGTTGCCGGCGGTCACACGGCCTCCACGGCGGTTGTTGTCGGAGCGAGGAGCGGGAGCGGCAGCGGGAGCCTCCTTGGGGGCATCACGCTTGCCAACGCGGGGAGCGGGACGGTCGACGGCCCGGGCGGGGGGAGGAGCAGGTCTGCTGGGGTCGAGCTCAGGGTCGTTGCCTAAAAATCAGGAGAAAGATGGATTAGTTTGGGATGAACTTCGGGCAGCTTGGAGATGCTCTGTAATGAGGGGCAGGTTCCCGACCATGAATTGGATCATGGAATCGGAATACGCGGGAGCTCATATAGTGCAGATTTAAAGAATCACATACCGAGAAGCTCGTAGAGGTTCTATTTCGAAGCAAAAAGCAAAGGCGATAATGTTAGCCACGGCGCTCGCTATAGAAGCGCAATTGTGAAGCAGAGCCGAGCTCCGCCCATGATTCCAACCACTTTCAACGTACCTTAGACCGGATGGCGTCAACCATGACGCCTGGTGCTGCGGAGTTCCTTCCGACGGGGAAGGCGCTCAACGATCACTAGGATGTAAGAAAGGTAGGCACAAGGCAGAACCTCAGCAAGTCCAGCCTCTTAATTTGATAGTGATTGAAGGGGTGTAGTCTTAGGAAGGGAAGGTTGAGGGTTTGTGGTGCAGCACGAATCCGGTTAGGCGCCATTTACTAAGCGAATCAGGCTAGGGCTTAGGGTATCATGGCGTCACTAGATGGCATCATACATTCTACAATCCCATTACTTCCCTGTCTACTTTTGCATTCAATTGCTTTTTACTGCCTCGGCTATGCAGGGAAGGAGTGTTTATTCCATTGTACATTGTACAACCCGATGGTATCAAAATAACATGTCAAAAACCACCAAAAACCCCAACTTTCAACGCCAGGCAATGCTAGAAAATGAAAAACTTTTTGGAAGCCAACCAATGTAACCCAACCAGGATCAATACTTTTTTTCTGTTTTCCTCTTTCCACTCGAAACATGGAGAGGGATGGTTTTGGATAGAAAAAATACACCCAAAATGACCCGCAAAAGATGCATCGCTTAATTGCGGGGATTGTTCTGTTCATAGTTGAACGGCGTAGGGAAATGCATGCTTGCACTCAGTCCAAACGGATCAGCATCCAGCATCGGTTCATACTGACCGAGAAGCTGGTTTGCATTTCCGAACTCTCCGGGCGTTCCGTCCCCGCCGGCAGGAGGATTGAATCCAGACAAATTATGCGAGCCGGAGGCAACTGACTGCGGTGTGAACCCGGGGACATATGGTGTATTTACTGAACCGTCATGGTCATCATCCACCATGTCAGCTTGTGCATCATACTCTTGTTCTGTTCAATTAAGTCAGCAATGTTGATCTTTTGTCTTTTTCTTAGCGATTGGTTCCGGAGCAATTGACTCACCCAGTTGATCATAATGTTTCTGGAAAGGAGATGGGTAATAATTAGCTGCAACTCGCTGTTGACCACGCGGCATCCGGAGCTTAGGCTCATTCGGATCCGACTGCGGCATACTAATGGCCGGTGGTGAGGTCTGGTTGTTGAAAGGCCTCGGTTGGGGTAGCAGCTGCGGACGTCCTGCCCCTTGCTGGTCAACGGGGGACATGCCAGTCTGGAAGCCAAAGCCAGGTGACTTGGCATGCGATGGTGATGACACATGAGACGTTGGCGTAGCCTGGAACTGTGGCGACGGCACGCCATACGCGCCCTCACGCTGTGACATGGCAAATGCATCAGGTTTGGACGTGATGCCAGGGTGCCTCGGCGTGGGTCGAGACCCTGTGGGACCCGGCGGCTTAGGTGGCATGGGAGTGGTCTTTGGCTGAGTTCCTGGAGCCCCAGTCTTTATCCGCAGCTCAGCTTGCACATCAATACCTGGAAGAGTCCGGGGTTAGCTCGGAAGCGGGGGAGGTATGCAAGTTTAGACGCAAGGAGGTACATACCTTTCTCTAACAGGATGCGCTCCAGCAAGGAGTTCTTATACCGCAGCATCAGACATTCATCTGCGGCGCTGCGGTGGCTCTGCTGTAGGCTCTGCAAGGACTCTTCATTGCGCTTGATGGTGGTCTCCAGCTGCCGAATATATTCCGTGCGGCGTTCACGGAAAGCAGCTTGGGCCTGCCTATTGCGCTGCTTCCGTTCTTCGGAAGTGGCGTAAATCTAAGATACGTCAATATCAAAACAAGATAAGTCACATAGGAGACCAAAAGGGATAAAAGATCCGGGGGCAGATCGACCAAACAGAAAACATGATAAGAGGGTGGAATGAAAAGATAAAAAAGAAAAAAATAAAAGGGAATGCGGGGCCCCGGATTATTGCATCAGATGCAAAGATGTTACGTACAGGTTTTCGACCACCTTTACGCTTTTGAGTCTGCGCAGGGTCTTGAGTCAAGGCTTCGACCTCGGGATCTGGCGTTGACACCGTCGAACTGATGGAGCCATCTAGCATAGGCTCGGTCTTAGGCACAACAGGGTCCATGACCATGTCATTCTGATCAGGATGAGAGGTCTCGACCATAGAGACCATTGGATTAACCCCCGTGCCTTTTCGATTTCTGTTACTTAACGAAGATCACGTCTTTTCCGCAACACGGACCAAGAGGGATATTCGTTTCTCCCTCCCGCCGAACCACGGGCTTAGGGGACGAGAGGGGAGGACAAAATCAGAAACAGACGCAAGAACCGCGCGGCTCGGCGGTTAGCAGGGAAGGAGCGAGTAAGAGGCAAGAGAGTGACATAAAAGAAATTGAAATTATGAGAAAGGAAGAGTCAGAAGAATTGAGATAAACGGAATGGGGCGAGGAGGAGAAGAAATGTGAGTAAAACGATTGAGTAAACGAATAATAATATTGTTCAAAGGGTCAGACGAGAGGGGCTCGCCTAGTTAGTTTTGACTTTTTTTTTTTTCTTTTCTTTTTTCTTTTCTTTTTTCCTCTATTTTTTTTCGCCTTCGTTCGCAACCATGAATGGTTCTGACGGCACGGGTCCACCCTAAGTCCCCAGACTGGTTGAACGGCCAAGTCTCAAGATCCTTAGTGGTCATACGAGGTGGATATGGGTGTGGGGAATTAGAAAAAAAGAAAAACCTGCCACGCAACAGGGGGGGGATGCAGGATTTAGTTCCGCGGAGAATCATGTAGAGCTACAGTAATCATAGGTGGAATGCTACTTCTACAACAAAGTACATAGCGACGGGCACACCACAGGTGGCCGAATAGCCGATACCGGGGCGTAAGTCAGGTTCGGCGCTCTCCGCCTATGCTGGTTCAGCTCACCGCGGGCGTTCAGGGGCGAAAAGGAAAAATTTTCACTTGAGCCCTGCAAAGCTAGTCTCCAAACATATACAGGAGACTAGCCTTGGCACCGATCTAGGCAGGTCATTAGAGAAAGGCCCACGGTGCCTTGACCCTCTTTGGGATCACGCGGTCCGCGGTCCCACGTTTCTTTGGCCCCCTACCATGATGCAATATTGAACGCGTTACAGATGTTCCGTCCTTCCGACCTCGTCTAGGTGGACCGTTTGGTACATGGTCTGATGCTCTGGAACTCGTATATGAAACGCTAAACCCTTGGGAATCCCCAGATTATATACTCGACATTCCGTACCTCGTGGCCCCATAGGAACTAACTTTCATATACCCCCCGAAAACGTCAAATAACAAAAGCATCAATCTTTAAGCCTTGCATCCAGGGACAATAGATCAGATCAGATCAGATCTCAGCCCTGGAGGACACGAAACCTTTCTCTGACGTACTACTGCGCGCCATATGTGCAAAGCATGCAATATGCTCTCGGCGATCGGCATTCGGTTCCCCGCCATAAACTAAAGTCACATGCCGTGAATCTTCCCAACTTCCCCGTAACCAACAGGGTCTGGTCGTATTCTCGCTCTTCATTCATAAATTCATCTAGAATAGGCGATCATGGCCAACATCTCAGCCCCCGACGTGCCGGAGGATACAACCTTACCTGCAGCCCCCGAGACCCCCGCGTCTGAGCAACCCAATGCGCAAGCTACACCTGCAGAGCCCCCACAGAAGCAGCAAGCCGCTCACGACAATGACGATGATGATGACTCCGATTTGGACGAATTGGATGGTACGATCTCTCTCTCTCCCCCGAATTCATTTTCCTTTTGCGCCAGTCATATCGGCATCTAATCAGCATATTTCCCCGCAACAGACGTGCTAGATGACTTCTCCAAACCCAAGCCTGCACCCGCGCAGCCCGCCCCTGCACCGGCAACCGAGGCCCCGGCCGATTTCGATGAAGATGCTTTCTTGAAACAGCTGGAACAAGACATGGCAAACATGATGTCTAACCCGGGCGCAAATCCGTTCGGCGCAGGCGCCGACCCCAATCTCGCCTCGGTAGAAGAAGGTGCCGACGCCTTCGCTAAACAGCTTGGGGAAAGCGGCATTCCACCTGGTGACTTTTTGAAACAATTGCTTGCCGATGTGATGGCCGAAGAGAGTGGGAATAGCGATGCTGGTGCCGGGTCCGGCGCGAAAGCAGCGCCTAGTAGCACCCCACCTGCACCTGCATCGGCCGATACTGGAGCCTCTGGTTCCAGTGAACAACCGACTGAGTCTTTTAATGATGCGATTCAGCGTACTATGGAGCGGATGAAGAGCTCCGGGGGATCGGGCTACGGAGGCTGCGACTGAGGATGATGGGTTGTCAGATGACATGCTTGCGCAGTTGCTTAAGGCTGTGGAGGCTGGAGCCGCAGGTGGTGACGAGGGAGATTTATCGAAAATGTTTATGGGAATGATGGAGCAGTTGTCTAATAAGGAAATGCTGTATGAGCCGATGAAGGAGCTTGATGGGAAGTTTGCGCCTTGGCTTGAGAAGAATAAGGCCGAGGGTAAGGTCCCCCCTGAGGACATGACCCGGTATGAGACGCAGGCGAAGGTGGTGGGTCAAATTGTGAAGAAGTTTGAGGAGGCAGGATACTCAGATGATGATCCGAAGTGTCGGGAGTATGTGTGGGAGCGAATGCAGGAGGTAAGTCTTTCGCGATTATGATAGCGGGATCCGGCTAATTGGTTCTATAGATGCAAGCTGCTGGAAGTCCTCCAGAGGAGCTGATTTCGAACCCGCTAATGGACATGGGTGATTTAGGCGGCGCTGGAGCTGCTGCCGCTGCCGGAGGGGTCCCTGATTGTCCACAGCAATAAGGAAGAGTTAAGGTTTCAATATGAAGATACACATCTTCATTAACTTGCTCTGTACTGTATATATACACACGACCGATACCCAATCATTTACTCCGAGATATCCACAGATGATTAACCATAGCCCATATCCATAAACGCCACCCTGATGCACAATAGACGCTCAAATCTAAAAATATCCACAAACGCTCAATCCTCATGACATATCCATATCTTGGCTCTCATAAGACAGCGCATGCTCAGGCAACGTCATAAAGATATCATCATACTCATCATCACTGAAAGAACCGTTCTGCTGATCCTGCATAGCCATCTCCATCGCCTCTTCTTGAGAGACAAACTCATCAAGAGCACGGGCATCATCATCTGAGAGGGAAGTTAGCCAAATGATCATCTAATACAAATAACGCAAGAGACAAAGAACATACCAGGAAGCATATCATCCTCCTCCATATCTCCCTGCATCGGCACAATATCCATATCGCGCGCCATAGACTCCTCCCACTTCCGCTTATCAGCAAGATAATCCGCATGCATCATCTGCTCGCCACGCGCCTCATGCCGGCCCTCGTCACGCTCATTCCGTACGCGATTCATAAACATCTTCCGCGTTTTTGAGCGCGCAAGCGAAGTAGTACTCTTCATAGGGTTGGCAACCTGGTTTGTGTAGCGGTCCGAGAACTTGGTTGCGCGTGTAGAGGGCGAAGGTGAGGTGGGAGACATCATGTTTGCTTGGCTTGGAGAGAAGTTGAAAGGAGTCGAAACGGATGTAGGGGCGCCAAAGGTAGGTTGCGACAGCTGTTGTGTCTGAGGGCTATCATTGTGCAGCGAGAAAGAAGAGAATGGGACTGGGGAGAAGGCGTTCTCATTTGCGCCGGTTGGCTTTTGGGGGTGTCCGGATCCGGCGCGTGAGGGGGATCCCATTGTCCATGGGGGAGTTGCGATGTTGGAGCTGCGGAGGCCTAGTGGAGATGGGCGCGCTGGGGTGTAGTGGGAGGTTTGGCGGCAGGGCGTGGATGGAGACTGTGTTGCGAACATGATGGATTTGATTTGGTTTTGAGTAGGTGGTTGAGTAAGTGGGTTCCGGGTCCCGTGGTTCGATTTTGGAAATGTGTTGTTGTTTGACCAAGTCCGGGTTTTGGGTTTGATTTAGTTTGGAGATCCACTGGAGATTGATGATTTAATTGGAAGTCGTGAGGATAGAGTTGGGTTTTTAAATGGTGATGGAGGCTGGGATGAGTGGCGATCGGATCGCGACGCGCATTCCACACCACGTGAAATGAGGCGCGTTGGCACGTCAGACCACCGCTTGGAATGTTGATGGCGGTTATCTTGGGATGAGATCAATCTTATCTCTTGACGCGTTGGATGCTTAATTATTGATGAATATCTATAGGAATGATAGTATATGGAGTAGATTGTATCTATGTTATGAGTGGGTCTTTACTGCGCGCAGGTCACTGCTCCCATTTATCTCACTTCACATAAGCGTTTGCTACACATTTTACAATGCCTAGCTAGGATATACACTTCTATAAATCCTGTGGCCCTTACTTCACTACCAAAAGCCTTGAAAACGAATCAGTACGTTTAGAAGGTCGAGTGCATGGTAAGCAGATGAATTACCATGTATGAAACTATTTTTAAATGAATAGGTGGTCAAAGTTGTGCATCTCGCTGGAACACAGAAGAAAAGAAGAGAAAAGGTGAAATAGAAGAGAATGAAAAGAAAGAAAACCAGCCTCGAAGGACGAGCTCGTGAACGCCAAAACCCTATGCTCCAAACCCGCGATGCACACGGCGCAATGAAGAAGTAAAATCAAAGAGAAGAAGAGGTTAAGGAAAAAAGTGGAACAACTAGTGAGAACATCGCTTTCCCAGTCCTTGAAGGCCTTGGGTGTCTATATTTGATGAAAGGAAAAGAGTGTGGTAGGTATTATGTCGGGCGTAGTTTTGCGATTGCCCGACCGGCTGCGTAGATGGAGAGAGGTGAAGGAGATTGGATGGGCAATTGCGGCTCGTTACTTTCGAAAACTTTCGACTCCCAGGGTCGGGTTCTCAACGGCGCGGTCGGATGGGACACCTTCGTCACGACGCCGGGCAAAGAAGCTGTCGCATTCCGAGACGATGTGTGCCCATTCCGCGAGGGCACGACCAGCATATTTGCTGGGCACCAGATGGTCATAGACCGGTTGGAAGGGCAGTTCTGGCAATGGCGAGTCCTTGGTAGTGTGCACCCGATTCTGCATTTCTGAAACTGTTTCTGTCGAGAATAGCTTGGATTCTGAAGGAGGGTCGGATGGGTTTTCATCGGGGGTCATCTCGGAGTCTGTCACAGCTTCGGAGCTGGTGTCGTCGAACTCGCACGGTTTGGAGGGGGAACGTCGATGCTGCACATGGATTTGAGATGCCACGGGGAGGCAGGGGGCGAAGAGGCGCTTGTTCTTGGTAGGCCATTGTGGCCGATCCATCCATTCTAGTGAGAACTTGAAGAAGAAGGGCTGGTGGGGTGTTTTGGGGCGGACAAGATCATCCGAACTGGTGTTTGGGGTTGGCTCATGATCCTCTAGACACTTGCTCTCAGAGGTCATGGTTAAATCGATGCCAGTGTTGTCGAGCTCGTCAGAGCTGCTGCTGATGCCATCTGTGGCCCGGCTAGTCGACGAACTGCCAAACATGGACCGAAGAAGACCCCATCGACGTTTGGATGTCTGGCCTTCCGAACCCGTTGAATCCGAGGAACTGGATCTCCGATGTGTCATGACTTGATCGGAAGACATGGGTGGAACCACACGGTCAAATGAAACAAAGAGATTCACTGGAGAGATTTGGTTGTCACATCGAATGATGATGATTCTTCGTCCTGGAGCAGGTGTACAGGGTGCGGATGACAAGGGTGCAGTAAGTCCTTCCTCTGCCTTTGATTGAAACCCAATATAGTACTCCCAAACTCGCAATAAACGATCTGAAAGGGTCTCATATATGTTCCTAAAAGATTGATTAGCAATGAAGAGTGAAGTGGCAATCAGGTAAACTCACGAATCAAGCGCCGAAGGATCCCCGCTGAACCGGCCCACCCTCCAGCAAAGTAGGCGGTGGAAGTAGGCACGCACCATGGGACTCCAATGATTGAAATAGTGGTAAAAAACGGGTTCATGCAGGAGAAAGTCTAAGCATAGGCTCGCTTTCCTCTCCTCACTGGCAGTCCAGGTCCCCCAGACGGCATAAATGAACGAAAACACCCGAACTTCGGTCAGGGAGTTATGGCTCTGATTCATCTGCCGACATACGTCCAACCAAAAGGCCCAGTCGAAGAGCTCCGTTTCGATTGACTGCGCATATCGGGTGATAATCGGGATCGCCTCCTCAGTAAAGTCACACAGCAGGAAACACGCATTGTGGTCAAAGAGGGAGATCTTCTGGGCAACAATCTTCAAAAGCCCACAGAACGTCTCGGCGTACAGCAGGCGTGCACGGTTCGGTTCCGCAGAGGATTCAGAAAGCAAGTCACGCAAAAGAATGATCAATCGATTCTCTGCCATTGAGCGTTGGCTGTTTCTTGCACCTCCAATCTGATGAGGGGAGGCAGAAGCATCCGGTGATTCGAGATAATCATCAAATGTAACGGCAGCCGCTGTGGACGGGTTTTCGGGCATTTGCTGTACTGACTGCTTGTAGATCGTGTCCTCAAACGTGACAAGAAGCTGTGCATGAACCAGAAGCAAGCCAGGCGCCAAAATCCGCTTGGTTTTCTCCGTCTCTGGTGGCAAGTACTCCGCATAGAGAATATGGATATATTTGACGAAAACGAAGAACAAATCAGTTTCGCGGCCAGACCAGCGTGTAGTCCATGGTCCATTCCAAGCAATATTAGCTGTGTTCAAGGGGGCCTCTGGCTTCGTTCGTAAATATCGCAATAAGGGTGCATGTGAGTGGAATGCTAAAGGGCGAAGAGCGGCAGGGAAGCTGAGTGCGAGCTCTTGAGTGTATGCGCGCATGGTCCCAGCTCGAGAGACAGTAGATTCGGCGAAGACGCGGCGGAACATGGCAGGAGCTATGTTCCACAGACGAACCAAAATATCCGGTACCCCTGGGCAGAAAAAGAAGGCATAGGCACAAGCCTTCCCGCAGAAAGCGACCAGACTTGCAGGTGCGTGTCTCATGGACATTCGGTCTACAACAAACGACATTTGGGACAATAGGTTTTGGACAAATATGTTCCGAATGTTATGGTGGATTGATTCAACCAGGAAATCTGATCCTGATGAGCCTGAACCCTCGGAATTTTCCGACACAGAAGTTGACGCATATTGCAACGAGTCTGTTGTGACGCCACTGCTTTGCTGAGCTGTGGGAAACGGCATGCGCCATTCTGGTCGTGTCATAATGCCCACAACTGCCTCTAAGAACACCGGTCTGTCCGTTCCAGATATTGACTGATTGTGCTTCCCATTAAGCATCTCCAGCATCCCGATCCACCACTTGTTAAGAATATTAACCCGACGATCCAAGTCTTCGGGTCTGAGTTTCTTGCAGGAGGTGTGTAGATGATGACGGCTGAGGAAAGGAAGGAGTGAGGATCGAATAACATTGGCCTTGAGAGAGGTTGACTTGGATTGGAACCTGTGTCTTTTAGTCAGAAATGGTGTCATTTTAGTATAGTAAATTCAGACACTCACTTTTGGAAATCCGCTTCCAGGCCGCGAAATATTCCCCAAAGCTCATCTTTCTTCCGCGATTGCTCGGGTGCAGTATTCTGAAAGGAAGCAGCTGTAGCAGCAGCCCCTTTGGGCATCGGAGGAAGGACTGGTGTCGAGACAGAGAGAGAGGCAGTGAACTTCTCAAAGGAGGTCCGGTGTCGCAGCAAAGTGCTGCCAGGACTATTGCTAGAAGGACTACTTGGTGATCCAGGAGAGTCCTCGTGCCCTTTGGCTACCACTGCAAGCATAGGGCGACGCGGCCGCTTATATAGAATTGTCCGTCTGCGCGTCGGTCCTGTATCCGAGTCCGACTCATTTTTGCGCCCTCCTGATCTCGTTGGAGACTCCTCTGCTCTCTGCTTCACCCTCTTCGCCGTGGAAGGAGAGGGTGATCTCGATGAGGATCCGAATGGTTTGCGCGCAAGACTGACTATCCGACCTGACATTGAGCGGCTCTTCGACGGTCGAGCAGCGGGCTCCGGTGCCCTGTGTTCCGGTAGTTTTGTTTCAGCATTCTGCGGGTCCAAGTCCTTCAAGTCCTCCGACGATGACAGTGTGAAGTGAGTGACGGCGGCGGAGGTTCTATTTTTAGATCGCAGGGATGTGCGGCGTAGGATATCTTTCCCGGCAGCTACACTTTCTTTGGTGAGCTTAGTCGGCGATTTGGCTTGTGTAGGGACGGCATAGTCGGAGAACGTTCTTCGTAGGCTCGGTGAGCCGGTATCTGCGTCTGCCTGACTAGGAAGATCGGTGTAGCTCGCAGCGCGTTGGAGTAGGTCACTTCCTTCATCGTTCGTATAGACACTCGTTGTTTCAAGGGAGGGCAAAGACATGGTAGGAGGAAGCGGTCAGGAGAGTAGCTGTCTAGAACTGGACATTTCCCCGGGGGAGCACCGCAGACGTAACGAGGGTTTTGAAGAAGACCAGCTTCTCCATACACCAGAAGATTTCCGGTCAGTAATTAGTGCTTAGACGCGCAGCATTGCTGGATCCACAGGAGCAACAAGTAAACACAGCAGCCACCCTCCGAAAGGGAAAACAAGTCCAATAAAATAGAACAGGAGCAACGGGTGAAGGAAGCGCAAAGGGCCCTTCGATCAGTCACACGCGGGGAGGGATCAGATTTCTCCAAGAGCTGAACGCGCACACATCCGAGGAGAACGAAAAAATGTAGAGAAGTCGGTGACCTGTAGATAGATGGATCGTCGCTGCAGCTACAAGGGCCAGCGGCCGAGTGAAATGATCGGCGTCGGGAAATCCTCTAACGGGCGGTTCGGGGGCAGAACAAGGGTCCGGTCGCGTAGTGGCGGGGAAGCGGAAGTGAGGGAGTTGACGTAGAACAGAATAATTGATGAAAGGGATAACACGCAGCCCCGTTTATATGAGACGTGGTGATTGGTGAGGTTGGGATTGTTGTCCTTTTTTTTCCCCAAGGTTTGTTTACTGGTATGATTGGGTCGGGGGGAAGGGGGTGGAGGAGAAGAGAGAGGTTGGAGGTTTGATAGAAGGTAGGAGAGAAAGAAGTTGAAACAATCTGAAGAGCACCAAAAGTAAAACAATAGAAGATATGGAAACGAATAATAATCAAAAAAAAAAAAAAAAGATTAATGCTGTAATTGATTCAGATCCTCTCTCCCCTTGACCCAATCTCCCCATGCTAATGTGAGACACGCTGTCCGTTCCCCACTGCATAACCCACTCTGTATATAGTCATCATTCTCGCGTAATCTTGTGTCCCTCTTCAATGGTCTATTTCCAGGTTGACCTTGGTCTTGATTGCAACCTGGCACAGCAGCGCCAATAACATCGGCTCCGAAAGGTTTAGATAGAATTCGCCCCAAAGAGGGGAAAGGATAAGGTGCATGTCCAAGCTGGTTTTAGGTTTATATACAAGTTACCCGATCCGCCCACTTCCGTGTTATAGTAGATTCACTAGTGGTCACTATCAGCAATTGGTCAAGATCCGATGTATTCTCATGTTTCAATGCCATTCCTCCAGGGCTGCACCCATGGTAGTATATACATTCCACTGTGGAATGTCGCTTCCCAGGTGGCACGATCAAACCCAGAAGAAGAAAACGACAATGATATGACATGGTGCCCCACATTCCTCCACAGGGACATTGAAAACACTTGACCTTCAAATGGTACAGCTGGTGCACCATACTCGACCAGGATTACGATCGAATCGGCATCGCAGATTTACGGGGACATATGTGTCAATCTAGACTGTCTTGTGGGACATCATCGTCGTTCATTACCCACTCGGCAGGGGTTCCCGCCACTAAAAGACTGTCAAGGCCCATGGATAAACCTGGCTAAGCATGAGCCCTTTGGATTTGACTTGGTTCCGCTGGTGTAATCTCAGGGCCACTTCTCCAGGGCATTGCGCAAGCTCTTGGCGATGGTTTCATATTTCACCCCCTGTCAATGTATCCCAGCCACGACTTCGGCTGGAATCGAAAAAGGTGCTATAAGACAGTGGCTGCATGAACTATCAATAGGGTGGCTGTTGAACGGACAATATCACGGAGTGGTGCACAAGGCTGCAAGAGATAAAAAGCAATTCGATACGAGCTGAAGGCAAAAAAAGAAAAGTTGAAGAGGCACCAACAAGCGGGGATTAAGCTCGGCCAGATTGTCCATCGATGGGACCACGTCATTAGGCTCATTATGCAGGGTGTCCAGCCCCAGGTCCACTTGTTACGACGACAACTAACAAGACGCATCATTCAGCGAATTAGATCTAAGGCCACAACTATGATGTCAAATAAGACCCCATGCTTTATCAATTGGCAAGATGGCCGAGTTGGTCTAAGGCGTCAGGTTAAGGTTCACCTTGACATCAATTTCCTGATCTACGTTTGTAGGCGTGGGTTCAAATCCCACTCTTGTCATTTCTTTTTGTCTTTTTTGGGGGGTCTTTCACATCCTGGTAGCCACCCCCATAGTTTTGCTTTTGTCTCCGTTCCTATTTCATTCCTTTGAGTCTTGGCCAATTCGAATCCCATATATGATCAACAAGAGAATGGCGGATATATACATGGCAACTCTCTGCAAGCAGTCCTGGATTCTTCCAAGCCAAACAAAAGACCACGTTGTTTACCTATATGGATGGGTTCAACCATAATGTTCTAACAGGTCTGATTCGACTTACCTAGAGCTGTTATGATTTCCATCCGATCATACCAACTATGCTAGACATGCCAGTGATCGCCGGCATCGGAGCACCCCTCTAAATAGCCAGGGGCACCATGACCATGCATAGATTGATCCAATTCTAATTTCAGACCGGCCGTATGCATGGCCGTTACCTAGGTAGTTATATAGACTAGTCAACTGATCTACTGACACAGTTCAAAGCAAATACGATGTCCAATCATTAGCGTGAGGGGTGATCTGTTTATCAGATGCTGTACAGTAGGGCTTTGTTGACATGGCTCGAAATGTGATATCACTTCAAATGTTTCAAGGATTTCGTGCACCGGTCTTATTCACTCGAGCATAATTAAGAGGTTACATGGTAGCATAACACGGTTGGTGTCGAGGATTAGCATAATACGGGAATCCTGTCGCACCATGTCCACGGGCGCATGTCATGCTCCAGACTTAAAAGGCGAACATTCATCTTAACTCAAGAGCAGGCACAAGACAGGTTGAAGCAGGCCCATGGAAGGACCTTGTCGAGAACGAAGTAAAAAGAGGTTGAACATTTCAAGGGTGGTCTAATTTACAAGCTTCAGGACCCGAGAGGCGGCCAATCTAGTCACGCCACAGGCATGCACAGCCGGCCCCCCATATTTCCCCAGACCTTGCCAAACGATAGAAAGGGAAATTTAGTGGGCAGCAGCAGCCTCCTCTTCCTCCTCAACGAACCAGCTCTCCTCGACGGGAGCGGCCTCACCAGCGGCGGCCTGGCCCTCAACCTCAACCACGGACTGCTCGTAGGCGGAGAGCTCACCGGCAAGGTTGGCCTCTTCGGGGGAAGCGGGAGCCTTGGGGAGAGCAAACTTCTGGACGTGGGCATCGGCGTCGCTAGCCTTGATGGGGGTGGGCTTGTAGGCCTTGAGCTGGTTGATGTACAGGTCCTGGATGGTGTCGGCTGAGAGATGTCAGTCAGGGACAGGCGAGATTGAGTGTCGAGCTGAAGGATATTGTATAAGCCCTGAGGGGATTCAAGATCGATACATACCGCGGCGGACAGCGGAGGTCACGAAGGTGCGAGCGACCGGGACCTGTTGCCGAGCGGCACGGGTGAAGAGGGAGCGCTGGTTCGTGATCGCGTTAGCCGATTAGTTATAAAAGATCGCCAGTAGTAACTTACCGAAGCCCGGAGAGACTGAGACATCATCTTGGCGACGGGGGTAGTCGGTAGACGTAGAATGAGGGTATGCTCGACAGGAAGGAGATCTGAGCCGTCGTTCCGGTGCAGTGAAGTTCAAAACGACTTCTGTTCGGAAGGAAATGCTTGGCGCTGAGTCATTATCACGTGACACTCCGGATTGTTCTCAGCCGGCCTCGTCTCTCACTTCACCTTTGTTTCCTCTCATCTCTCCCCCAGCTCCTCGATCCACCCCCACCCTCAGCTTGTCTCCGGAACTCGACTCCTCTGCTCTTCGCGTTCCTGCAGCCATCCGGTTCGACGACCCCTTTCGTGAGCTCGTTCTTACGGAGACCTTGATTGGTTCCCCGCGGTCGAACAAGCTCAGGCATCGAGGCTCTCTGACTCTCTTTCTTTTCAAAGAAAGCGCAGATTAGTGAAGGCTTCTCACTACTGGGGGGTGATCTGTTTCGCTGCGCGTGGCCATATCTGAAAGGTAATGACGGCCTAGAGGACTCGGGAAAGTTTGTGGTGTCGCAACCTGGATACCCCAGTCAGGCGGCGACACCATCCCGGCTTGTCGTAGTTTTCATGCTGGATGCGGATGGGCTAACATGAATACCTGGGTAGTGGTGCGCGCAACCTGAGAAGGTAGCTACTGCTCTTTTTCTACTCGTGGCACATCCGCCAAGGTGTATTCGCCACTGTTCCTTCGTTACTATAATCGCAAATACAACATCCCTGTCACTGCCAAAAGGATCGCCAAGAGACAGAAATCCCGCTTCGAGCAAATTCGGCAAGCAAAGAAGATGGCGACCCTTTCCAGCGTGGCGGCCGATGCGGCAACAACTCCGTGGAAGAAAAACCTCTCTGCGACGCTCTGTTGCCCCGAATGCAAGGAAGTGCCTCCCAACTTGGAGTTTCCAGACTCCCACGAGACTGTCTGTGGCTCTTGCGGCTTAGTTCTAGCTGATCGCGAAATCGATATGCACTCCGAGTGGCGAACCTTTTCGAACGACGATCAAAACAATGACGATCCGTCTCGTGTCGGAGATGCCTCGAACCCGCTTCTTAACGGAGATCAACTTGAGACTACCATTGCTAGCGGAGCTACTGGTCGATCCCGCGATCTTTACCGTGCTCAGAACAAGCAGTCCAACGAGAAGTCCAACAAGGCCCTGTTGGCAGCATACAAGGAGATCGGTGCTCTCTGTGACGGCTTCAATATCCAGAAGAACGTGGCCGACACGGCCAAGTATCTCTTCAAGGTTGTGGATGATGCGAAAGCTTTCAAGGGGAAATCCCAGGATGTGATTATCGCTGGGTGTATCTTCATTGCGTGCCGTCAGTGCAAGGTCCCACGTACCTTCACTGAGATCTTTGCTGTGACGAAGGTCACTCGCAAGGAGATTGGCCGCATCTACAAGGCTCTTGAGAAGTTTTTCACCGCCCAGAACATTGAGCGCAACAACGCGTCTGGTGGTGCAGATTCCACTGATAACTACACTGCTACTACTTCGACCAAACCCAGCGACCTCTGCAGCCGTTTCTGCAACCTGCTCGATCTTCCGTACTCGGTTACCAGTGTCTCCTCTTCGCTGTCTGACCGTGTCACAGCCATGGGTGACCTGGCTGGACGTTCTCCCCTGTCTATCGTGGCTGCCTGTATCTACATGGCATCGTACCTTATGGGTCACCCCAAGTCTCCAAAGGAGATTGCTGTTGTTGCTCACGTGAGCGACGGAACTATTCGCGGTGCTTACAAACAGCTGTATGCTGAGCGTGATCGCTTGATCGACAAGGAATGGATCAGAGACGGCAGAGGTGACGTGTCTAAGCTTCCTGTGAGCTAAGCTTACCTGGAAAACTCCTTTTGAATTTCGCTGTATATTTCTCGTACAAAGTTCATGCAGATCATGATGTGTGGCTTTTCACCCTTTCATCTGTTTCAAGTGGTTTTTGTCCCAACTTTTAAAAACGAAAGTTTCCCCAAAAAAAAAGGGCTTTTTTGACAGATTCAATACCCCAGAAGTGACCATTTGCTAGCCCAAAAATGCTTTTCTTGTGTTTAGTCTGAGATGCCATTAATGCACATGGGTAATCCATCGAAACGGAATTACAAAATTCTTTACCAATTGTATCACTCGCTCTCCGTAGTTCATCTCCTAGTTGTAAAGCTGGAAAAATCATGAAATATCATGGTCGTGTACTGCAGACCATTGTGGCTTAGCTAAAATTAGGAATAGCGCTCGATAGTACATCGACGCTCATCAACATTCGGTCTACATGACTATATACTCTAATTAAACATTACCTAAAAAATACTGGGCCTTAAGCTATTGGACGCACTAATGCCAAATGACCAACAAGACAGCTTCCAAATCAACCAAGTGGCATTCTACAAGATGCCATAATGGAATAGATTCATGGTCTGGTGATTCAATCAATCACTAATTAAACAACACGCAACAATAGTTTGAGCAGGTTGGAGGGGTTGGATAATGTTAGCAGGGTCTGGGTGTGTTGACGTTGTAGAATGTACTTCTACTCGTCCCCATATTCAGTCCATCAACAGCAGAAAAGAAACAAGGCGAACGAAGAAGACAAGGTATGAGAATAATAAGGGAAACACAAAACAAATCAGATACTAATATGACGATGCCACGCCGTGTATATCGCCGTCTGATGCCTTCTTGCCATCGGCCGAAGCAGTCATGTCCTCGAGGGCGTTCTCCAATTTGGGGGAGGGGACTTCTTCGACAAGAGCTTGAGTGGTCTCGGTCAAGGGCTTGTCTTCCTTTGGATCGGACTGTGGCTCGTCTGATTGAGTTGGGGGCTCGACAATGGGCTCAGGAATTTGCTCGGGGGCTACGTCTTCGGTCAAAGTCTGCTCAACTTCGGGGGTTGCGCCAGTATCATTGGAAGCAGTCTCTTCGATCGCCGCGGGAGGCTCCAGGGTCGGGTCAACAGGTTCACCGGCAATGTTCTTTGCGATCTCTGGTGCCATGGTGGGCTCAGCGGGTATGGATACTTCTGGCGCCTTGGTGACCTTCTTTTCGTCACCGACAACCAGATTTCCATCTTCACAAAGCTGCCAGACGTTCCATGTCTCTGTAATCTTGATCTCTGGAATAGTCGGCAGTCGAGCATTGGCATTCTCCGCAGCGGGCTTTCGCCGGGCAGGACCACGAGCTCTGCCCTTGCGAGCATCACTTAGTGGCTGCTTCTCTGCTAGGGGTTCAGGCTCCTTCTCCTGGGGTTTTGGCTGTTGAGGGCCTAGCTGGAGACGCGAGTTCAAATCCGTAAGAAATCCTGCTTTCAGAGCCGCAATCTTGCTGCCACCGGGACGAGCTGGCACTGCTGGCTTTGCTTTGGGCACGGCTGAGCCTTCAGGAGAAGCCTCTTTGGTCTCTGAGCCAGCTGGTGCCTGAGGATTGGCCTTCGCGGGACGAACCGGTACCTGGGGCTT
Organism: Penicillium tannophilum; assembly: GCA_028829675.1. Classification (NCBI taxonomy): domain Eukaryota; kingdom Fungi; phylum Ascomycota; class Eurotiomycetes; order Eurotiales; family Aspergillaceae; genus Penicillium; species Penicillium tannophilum. The sequence continues at coordinate 881,080 of JAQKAK010000001.1, read as the reverse complement.
CGGGCGACCAGGAATGACAGGTGGTTGACGCTTCTCTATCGGTGATGTGTTTTGCGGCTGTTTTTGCGGGCGGGTAGGGATACTGGGTCTGGCGGGTACTTCTGGGCTTTTCACCCCATCTTCCGCGGGCTCGACGGTAGTCACCAGTTGCTGGCTGTCGGGTGCATCCTCCCAAATATCCTGACTTGGAAATCGCTGCTTGATAGCGTTGGGGCGCTTGGGGGCTTTGGGGCTTTCGCGCGCATTCTCTCCTTCAAGAATATGACTGGCTACTTGGTGAGAATCAATCTTAGAGTTCTGCATCCTGCGCATGGCTTCTTGTTCGGGCGTCTCAAAAATCCCCGAGGAGTCGGGTCTGGGGAGATCCGGGGTTGTGACGGTAGCATGGAGCTGCAGACTGTTCGGTGCATCTTCCCAGATATCCTGACTTGGGAACCTATGCTTGGACAGCTCAGGGCGCTGTTTGAAACGATCTGCAACTGAAACGGGGCGTTCCTTTTTGTTCTCATCGTCTGGAAACAACGGCTCGTATTCCTCGACATTCTCCAGAGGGGTGTGGTTATCATCATGCATTTCACGAGAGTCAAACCGAGTCAAATTTGGCACTCCCTGAGCACTGGCCGATCTGCTGTTAGAACGGCTGTGTGACACACTAGGTGTCCGGCTTCGGTACTCCTCATCAAAGCTGCCCCGAGTAGGTGAAACGGCAGGATGGAGGTATGCCGACCCGGGACGCGCTTCATCAGCAGCCAGAATAGGTTCATCTTCTTCGAATCGTTCTTCAATTGCCACGGTTGGCTCATCTTGCGCTGGAGTGGCAGCAAATCCATCTGGGTGGTGAAGAGGGTGCTTCGGGTTGTCGACGTGGATAATGTCATTATCTACATGATTGCCGTGCGATCTGCTCCGGACATGACGCAGCGGGGAGGCAGGCGCATATTTAGGCTCGGTTTCCGAGGCTGGGAAGCTCATCTGGCGAAGGGGAGATTCTATGGCGGGCTGAGAATCAAGGCGGTTGTCAGGTGGGGGAGATGCCATGCGGTGCATATATTCATCAGAAGCAAGGTATCCAACTTCCTCCTCAGGTGTTCCCTGAACATCAGGAGAAGTGCCTGTTTTTTGATAACTGAAATTAGGGCTTGGTTAAAGAGACTTTCCGGCCATTTCAGCGCTTACCTGGTGTAGAGCCAGCTGGGCCTCGAACAATCTTGTTCAGATCGTCACTGCTCAGAGCCCAATCGGGGCGGGGAGTGCCCACGCCAGGGCCATATTGCCCTTCCTCCTTAACATATTCATCGGGGTGCTTCTCATACCAGGCTCTCTCGAACTTATCACCGTTCGGCACACCGTGACCGTGCAGGCCGTAACTACCCGGGGGCAAGGAGGAGTCTCGGGCACTACGAGAACGGTGGTGGTTGCGACCTGAGCGTTGAGAGCCTTGGTCTAAGTAGGGGCTAGGAGAAGGTGCTTGAACATCACCGGCATTAGGGTACATAGGTACCCGGAAGCCATGTTCATCTCCGGGCTGCATGGAAAGTCGGCGATCGGAGGAAGCGGTGGACGACTCGGCCCGCGAGCCGCTGGCTCGGGAGTGCAGTGATCGACTGGCCCGTTCCGGCTCTTCGAGTGCGGGGGAGCTTTCGCTGTCACGGCCCAGGCCAGCAGCAGCAGCCTGGCGAGAGTCTGTGCGGGTGACCGCCTGCACTTTGGCCTTAGCACTTAACGTAGGTAAGGAGGGTCTCGGCGCATGAATCTTGAGGTCACTGCTAACGTTACGAGTCTCTGTCGGGTCCTGATTATGACCTTCGGGCACGTTTCCAACATCTAGATCTGCATACTCAATCCCTTCCTCGCCAAGGGACGGTATTGTTACGCTCGGAGGGCGCTGGGGAAGCTGAGGGATATCGTTCGACGTGGTCCGGCTCAAACTCGGACCACTCCATTCGTTGAAAGGAGATGGTGCATAGCTGCTCCGCATTGGAGACATTGATCGATCGATGCGGCGGTGAGCCGGGCGTGGAGGAATACCAGGCATTTCTAAAGAGGAACGCGGCTGTGGGGATCGAGAGGGCCGAGGAGGAATGACCGGAGCAGTTTGGGTAGACATGATGGAGATCTTTTTGAAGCTGTCGTATTTCAATATCAGCTTAGGCTCGACTACGCCCGAGGGCCACGTGTTTGAGGCATTTTAGGCCTCTTCCTGTACACTTGGAAAGTATGCAGGCCAAGGCTTGAGGGGCATGATTCTGTGGGGTCAACAGCCCGACAAGTGACGTCTATAGATGCAGGATAGGTCCAGGCCCCTAGTCTGTCCAGTAGGGGAGGGGGAAGGGGCGGGTAGCTGATAAGCAGATGCACAGGTGATTTGCTTACCCAGATTGATCTGTCGGAAATCGCAAATGCCTAAAGGCCAATTGAAAAGAATACAGCACAAAACGGTGAAAGTAGTGCCAAATGAGGGGAAAGGAGATGCTTTGAGAAACCAGAGACAGGAAAGCAGGATGATGTATGCCTCGTTCTGCCACGACCCACCGAGCGCGTGACGTGCTCTGACCGCATCCAAAGTCTGTGTCCAATCAATTATGGGTCTTTTACCGTATCATTACGGGTCTCGACGTTCGTCTAGCTGAATTGTATGAAATCTAAAAATACTCTATCTATCATACATCATTGGATTCGAGGTGTTTGATCCTCCATTCATTCTTCAAGGGACGAGCGATTTAATGAATCATTGGAATACCTCAAATTTGAGGACTTTCTGCGGCATTTTCGAAGCAAATGCCTCACGAAGAGTGGAGAGTGGTCGAGATCGTTTAGGTTCGGGGGCAAATCATGCTTCGTGTGGCCTTTATGGCGGTCTGTCTAGCCAGTCTAGCGTCTTTTTGTACAACGATGAATCCCCTATTTTCCTCTCCTTTTCGCAGACTATTGGACCGAAACTCATTTGGTCCAGACCATGGGCCCCAAAGGATATTAATAGCCTATCTCTGATACGGTGGCGGTGCATCGAAGATTCATAGCGATCGCTCCAATATGATAAGGAATATCGGTCTCGATTATTTCCGTGAGACTTGATTGGACTGCCTGGCCGAGGCGGTGAGTGTGAATGGTTCTCCGCATTGCATCATCTAGCATGAAAGACCCCTCTTTCAATGCACCGGCTCCAAAGAAAGTGTATAGTAGTCAATGTTTGGGAACACTCGAATAGAATTCTATCTATCTTGTGAAAGAAATTCATAAATGCCGATTCGGTAGGGGAATCACACGAGCAGGTTCGTTGAGCCTTGGTTAAGGTATAAGCTCCACTCTCAACCGGCCCTAGCCTTACAGAGATTGGCACAATTACCGTCACGGTCTTGTACGATGCGAGGGCCTGGAACAGGTTTCTTCCGGCATGGTTCCTGGGTGGGAGGTCAGGAGTATTCCCGGGTGGCTTGGGGGATCATGGGGCTGGTAGTCATTGAATCTGGTCTGGGGTTTCCCGGTTGTATTTGCGGGGTGACGATCCTTCCGAGGAACTAGTCTAGGCAGATGGGGAGCAGGGTGATCAAAGTAAATGACATTCTGCGGAAGATATCGCGTTACAATATTTTGATGCGTCTCCTTGACAGCCCTCAAGGCTGTCTTCAGCCTAAATTTGCCATCTCTCACGAGCTCTAATACCCAGCTACAACCTACGTCCGGTGAGCGACAACCCCGATGCACCTCTTCCGTGTATTTTGCTGTGAAGGCTAGTGCCTTGGCTGTCTTGACTTGATCAAAATCTTCCAGGCAATATGAAAAGGGGAAAAAAAGGCATTTTTGAAGAAATAGTTGCACAAAATCAAAGCTGGGCTAAGATCATGGTATAAGATGCAGGTGCCATCGAGACTAAAGCCTCCTCAGTCCCCACGCGTCCATCATGAGCCGTACCTCTTAGATCGACCTCCTATACGCGCCTATTTTATGGTACATATTTCAAAGTGGTCTACATTATTGTCCTAACAGCCGTGCCTCTATTCATCATATTTGCTCTTGCTGTTCTGTTGCAAATGGTCGTTGATGGATTTTCAATTTCTTTCGACATACCTGCTGTGTCAAGGGAAACATTGATGAGAAACGATTTAGGAAAAGGCTGAAGAAGAGAAGATGCCAAATTGCAAAGAAACAAACGAGACCGAGGCAAAGATCCAAGGCGATAGTATTGTTCCTTCGGTTAGCGTGGGCGCCACGTTTGTTACATTTGATGTGAGAAAATAAACGGCTTGAAGCCGAGCTTGAAGTCCGACTGGAGATGGGTGCCACTAGGACGGAGATGTTGAAGACTTTTGGAAAGGTGGATTCTAAGGATGATGCTTTTTCTCTTTGAAGCGAAGCCTCGTTTGATTTAGCTCACGCACTTGAATGGTTCAAATGTTATAACGCATCCTTTAGATGTATGCATGCAATCCCGATTATCCCAGGAAGAGAAGCATCTTAGAAAAGTCATGTGAGCCTCTGAACCTGCTATCCTTCTGCTTGAACCGTAATTGTTGGGTTTGACCTACGATGGTTGGGCAAAATGCTAGGTGACTTGTCAGTCGGCTGCGCTTTGAGGGCATTTGATTTCTTGTAAGCTCCGTCATACCATACAAGTCTTCCTATGATACTTGTATACAGTGCTGGAGGGAATTGAAGGTGTTGATCAGGTGGTTGAAGAGAAATGCATGAGGTATCTTTTACCTAGGGGTTAGGGCCAATCTGGAGGCGAGAACCCGTAGTCAAGGCACCGTAGTCAAGGCAAGAAACAGTATTCCGGAATGCCACATGAAATTACTTTACTTTTTCAATATAGTTGGTGAGAAGAGTAAAGGGTCCACGGGTGCTAAAAACAAAATGACAAAAAGAAATGACAAGAGTGGGATTTGAACCCACGCCTACAAACGTAGATCAGGAAATGATGTCAAGGTGGACCTTAACCTGACGCCTTAGACCAACTCGGCCATCTTGCCAGTGGATAGGTTGAACAGCCAACTATGACTATATAAGCGAGTACACTATTGCTCCACCACTAGAAGCCCATAGTAGATGATCAACAAACAATTGTCTAATGGTTTCAATTTCATTTTTCTTGATGATCAATTAATATATGATAGCATTGTGTGCCTCATCCCATACAGTATTGACGAATAGCTTCTCTTTCCCATAAATATAGGTCAAACCCATTCTTTATGTGTTTTAACATACTCTTAACTTCGTGGTTCAATATATATTTGACTCGACGGCTCCACGTGTCAAACAGCCAACGTTTCAGCCAAATATATGCGAGAAAAACCAACCAACCACAGTACCATATCATGTGTTACGACACATCATGAGAAGCGGCACCGTCCTATCTACATTGGAAGGCACCCATGCACAGTTCCACACGGTGGTATCAATTACCTGGAAGGAGCCCCAGAATTGAACATTCCATTTTTCATGACAATGAGTCTACTTGATTGATCCATATATGATATGGCAAAGAAGAAATAGGTGCCCCTGGACGAGGTAGTCCTCGCAGGACTTGTCGCAAATTTAATGAAGTGCACCTAGGCAAATAATTAAGTCATAAGGGATAGTGCAGCCTTAAACCATACAAAAGAACAGTTCAAATATGTTCAAGGCGAAAACATCAAAGTGCCAAGTAGGCTCGCCCCAAACTAGAGACATACAAGTACAGGGCAGATAAACAGCAAGGTCATGGCGCATTCCAATGCAAGTTGCCCGAGGGCCTTTTTGAGGATTTCGCATCGAGCATCTCATCATTCCACGCAGATATTCGAGCCCCAAGAGTTATGCTAGCGCGTACACATCCGGAACCGAAGGAAGCAGCGCGATACTAGTATCAGAAACCAAGCGCATTAAACGATCATCTGTACAACACCCTGGCCACCCAGTGTCTTGCTGCCAACAAACTCTTGGTTCTTCAGTCCAGCGAAGGCGTAGAAGAGTGCGGCGATAACGAGGACAACGGCCACTGCGATCAAACTGGAAGCGCCCGTGCAGAGACTGGCCCACTGGATAGCGCTCAGAACGGTGTACATGGCAGCTCGCATCCAGTTTGTGGTGAAACGGCGGATGAAGGCATCGAATGTGGAAGACGTAGGGCAGATGCGAAGGAGCCAAGGGACTTCAATAAAGAGGATGACAAAGGTCGAGGCACTGTTGCACGGTTAATGAGAGAGGGTTTCAGTTTGGAGGGAGTTCCAGGCTTACAGGGCAAGGACGGAAAAGATGATCCGAATGACATGAACGGTGAAAATGTTGGCAATTCCAAGCGCCAGGCAAAGAATCATACCCAAAACACCGGTCCTAGTAGATTTCGATCAGCTAACGCTCTGTTGTACACAGGTGGAGGTTCGGAGGCGGCAGTCCAAGTGAGCGCCACAGGCCTTCCACTGCCGCGGCGCATCACTCCTTCATGACATCGGGAGTCGAAGAGTCTTCAGGCGACACGACAATTGAGGATACTGACCATTGTCCGTAAATACCTAGATGAAAGTGAGGTTAGCAGTGTCAGGTAATCCACTGGTTACTGATCGGCATAGCCGCCGCATCAGCACGGGACGGTACATACTGAAATTTCGCGAGCGGAACTCCTCGGCAAGCGTCATGATGGGCAGAGAGCTGGCAGCAGGTTACAGCTATCAAAGAAGAACTTGAGTTTGAGATCACAGAAAGATGTTGCAGTTTTCACTTAGGAGAAGGGTTCAAGAGTGAAGTGTACACGCGGCTGATTAGCCACTGCGGCGGGCGGTCAATCACTGAAACGCAAACAAAAACAAAGCGGACAGAGTTGATGTCGATCAGGTACACTGGGTCCAAAGCAATCCTGTGAATGTAAAACAAAAGTAAGATCTGACAAGCTCCTTTATATATTTAGGAGCTTTTCAACTATTTTATCCTTCCACCCTCAGGCAGACGTCAAATCTTTTGGTCCGATACCAGCCCACTCCAACTTAGGCTACCACATATCGATATTACATTTCATTACTCTCGAGTCTCTAAGCTCCGTACCAAATAATTGGCATTGAGCCTCAAGATCATTCGTTCTCCCATGACAAAGCAATAAGGAGCAGCGACCTATTCATATCCTTAAAAGGCCTCTTGCTAACTTTGATATGAGAGCTCAACGCAAGTATACTGCAATAATCCAATAGGGTACTTTCGATAGCAGGACCAACCAGACACCAAATGGGTGCGCCTATATCAGGAAAAGCCAAGAAATGAACTTAGTTCTACAAGATATTGTGGGTGTAACAAAAACAAAAAGACAAAAGAAATGACAAGAGTGGGATTTGAACCCACGCCCCGAAAACGAGATGCGGAAATCTGGATCAGGTGAACCTGAACCGCACGCCTTGGACCAACTCGGCCATCTTGCCTGTTAATGTGAGAAACTTCTTCTTTTGGATACTTGATGCTAAACAATTTTTTTCACACAAAAGCCCTAGCAATCTCCCTAAGCTGGTCGAATCACCTCATCACCTGTGCCTTCAGCAAACCTATATGTCGGACAGGAATAAATCGCTTTCCGTATCCCCTCTGTATACTTAGTTACATCTGCACTACCTGCGCACAGTCATGAACGAGCAAAAGTCTTGACCTGTGGAAGACAACCCCCGAGTTGCTTTTTCACAAACATCATCAATCCAAGTAAGAGTCGACGATATTGATTTGACCACGATGAGAAAGCTCAAAATTAAATAGTATCGAGGCCTCCATGATCCCACGTCATCAGGATATGGTTTAGACGCCACATGGAAAATTGCTGAATGCTTTTTCTGTGACAATGCTATTCGGTAGAGTTCCCAAAGCTGATACCAGTCTTACCCGAAGCAAGTTCCATAGTGCTGATTTTGTAGCTGGGGTGCGACAATCTCCTCTAAAGAAATCTAACCTCACTAGATCTTGCTGTACTGGTTTGGTCTTGCTGTACTGGTTTGGTCTTGCTGTACTGGTTTGGTCTTGCTGTACTGGTTTGGTCTTGCTGTACTGGTTTGGTCTTGCTGTACTGGTTTGGTCTTGCTGTACTGGTTTGGTCTTGCTGTACTGGTTTGGTCTTGCTGTACTGGTTTGGTCTTGCTGTACTGGTTTGGTCATTTAGAACTATAATTCTGTGCTTGTATGAAGTTTGAACTATAGGAAACACTTGCTGTGCACTATTTATGCCCCTGACAGCTAGTTGCAGCCGTTGACCTTGCCTGTGATACACTTAATGCTGTTACTGTATTTGATATCCTTCACAACGGTATTTATCAAAGGCGAGTCCTAGACCAAGTGCCTATATTTGACAACTGTAAGTAGATAGATACACGCGCTGGAATATAAGAGTAGAGTCAGGCATTACTTCCCTTCAAGCCTTGGAAGGTTCCCGAGATTCCAGGTACAGGGCCTCTTCCGCTTTGGCCGTCATAACGCTGAGTAATTGGCTTCCCCTAAATAGTTGAAAGCACTCAATTGCACCGCTTATAAATTGTATGATAATATAGAGAATTAGCCCCTGAAATATGGCCTGTAGGAATCATGCCTTTTCTGTGATTGTAGCCACCATTTGAGGTCAATCTATACTTTGGCCAATAAAATTATTTTCCACATTGCCTTTTGGCTCACGCTCATCCGAAGCTGAAAATGGGGCTGTCCAACCGGAGATTGCAGATGGAATACCTCCTCTACGTACCAGCAGCATGGAAGGACCCACTAACGGCGCGCCACATCCGGAAGTCCTTAGACTTCAAACCATTCAGTGGTATTATCTAATGCAGGATTTCTGTTCATCATTGAAGAATGGACGGAAATCTTTTCTATGAATGAATATGTGTGTCTAAATCGGACCTAACCTCCAAATTCCGGACCAGAGCGAAATCAAATCCTAACTTATTGAACCATTCTTTCAAGTGCCTTCTTTTGGCGTTGATGTGAATAGCTCCCCAAAGATAGAAACTAGATCAGTTTCAGTACGGGCGGAAGGGCCCGTAATAGTTCGAGGCCCAAAAAGAAAACCTGAGATGAAGGCATAACCCCTTGTAGGGCTCCCCTTATACTGTAACCAAAATTCCTATTTCATGCCGTTCGAAGATTGTTATCCCCTCTCAGAAGTCTGCTACTACAAATACGTTATAATATTACAAACATGATTTGAATCGGGGGAATGCCATTCTCATAGAATGTTGACTTAATTGATTTCGGCTGAAACTGCGGCTTCTAATAGCGGGTATATTCGATCTATACAGCGCCAGAAGAAACGGTCCATAGGGCGTGGGGGAGTTGAGTTGTTGAGAACCTAGTGTCAGTTTCTGCCTATATGACCCGCACTGCGCAAGTAAAAGGACGATAAAATGGTCGAGGTAGCCACTACAAGATAATAGATAGGAGCTTTGGTATGCCCTAACCGATGATCAGATATTAGTGGCCGTATTGAGAAAGAGGGAGCCGAGTCTTCAATACACTGTGGAAGGATTTCATTGATATTACGATCCCTGCACAATGTCTTGGAAAGTTATGCACTAAACCAACTAGGGTCTAATTTGGGCTAGCCCAAATGTTCTTATCAGTATGCGCCACCGATCTCGAACTCTGTATACTCCAGATCCCAGACTTGATCATTCTGGCTTCATCCTGGATGCCAGAGGATATTGATCTGACTCTCCATCTCGGTTCATCTTACTTCAGAGAATGCAAGGCCAATTGATAACGTCTTGTCTTCCAAGGTTACAGTACATGATTGAGATCGCAAATGGTAGGGTTTCATCGGCGCATATATTTCTCGTAGCCAATTAATTCTAGTCAGCCTATATTTGATAAAGTTGGCATTGGATTGCATGATTTATGAAAGCTGGATATTACACCAATGAATTTGCATATGATCTATATTTTATAGTGCTGGTGTTATCTGGACTGTGTTCTGTAACTGATCTAGACCCGGTTCACAGGCCACGCACGTCATCCCGTACTTTGTGGACCGGGGACACTCACGTGAATTGCGTCATCAACCGGATTAAGATTAGTGCGCCAACTCACTATAAGTTGACCTCCATTGATCTTCAACCAGCCACTCAGCGTCTCGCATTCCGGTATCCGTTTATCCAACCTCCCGTCTATGCATAGATCTGACTGGCTGACACGCCCTACATCTGGGCCCCACTCAGCTGACCCAGCACCCGGGACACATTCCTGTCGTCGTCATCGTGAAATCATACATCCCCCTGTCACCTCAGATGTTGTTGTATTGTATTTCCGCGACAAATCTAAATGTAAAGGGCCCTAGGGAGGGAAATTCATACCCAACACCAATATTAGAGATATCGTTCTCCGTAGGCCATACTAGCATATACTAGATTCGTCAGGAGTCAGAACATTGAAAACGTAAGAAAAAATTTTCATCTTGTTGCCAGTTCCCAATCTAGCCCGGAAAGACGGTCGACTCCGCTTCCGATGCTATATGTCATTTATCATTGGTTGAATACACGGTAATGGACCCACTCTGTCTCTCCAGGTTCGACACCTCTGCGAGGGTCCATTGTCGAGTGACCAATTTTTCTTACTATTTCTCTCTTTCTAGCGTATGAAACTGTTTTTATGTGTGGACATGTATTTCTCTTTTATTCAAGCGAAGATCCCAGACCGATGTGATATAGGAAGTTTTCGAAAAGAAGAAGAGACAAATAAAAATTTCAAACTTGCATGCGCAACCAGTCCAGACTCGGGGTCAAGGCCAATACCCAACCTCCAACTGGTTTTTTCCTCTTTTGCTTCCCCCCTTTACCGGCTTCGGCTATAAAATAGTTTTCAGTTACATCGGTTACCTCGGGTTTACCGTACCATTCTGCTCCAGATGCGTGGGGATATTATAAATCACCATCAACCCTGTTTATGGTGAATGTATGGTAATGTGGTAATACGGCGGTATTGAACGGGGGCCGTAATTTCCCATGTTACTTAATGTTTTCTCTCCCCTAAAATTGTCGTCATCCCCCCTCTACGTCACTTCCCTCTTTCTCTTCTTCTCATCGGGACAGCCTGCAAGCCACGCAGTGATCTCTATCTCTTTTCGTGTGCGCTCGACTCCAGAAACGAGATTTGACAATTTTTATTTTCAAGTATGTCTGCTGCTGTCGCGCCCAGTACGACTACGATCAGAAACACTTTGTCCGCTATGGACTCGAAGAAAAATTCCAAAGAAGGTTCGTCGAATGCCTATTGATGCGCGCGTGTTCCCTTATGTGTCGTACCCCTTCTGCACCAACACCTGATATTCCTCTGCCCTTTATTATATATGGTGGGCACAACCAGGATAAACAAGAAAAGAGAGGGTAAAAAAGAAGAGAAGAAAGACAGAAAAAGGATACGAATGATTATTATAGCCGAATATAATAATTACTCTATCTTTTCTTGGTAATCCGCCACCTGGAGTTACTTTAACTCAACATCCCCCCCCTCTGCCGTTTGGATGATCTCACAACTGGCGTCATCGATCTTCCAATCTTCCTCCCACACAATGAAGGGCCCTCGTTTTCGACATCCTTCTGGTACCTTTATCGCGCGCGTCATCGTATGCCCTCATCATTCATGCTGACTCGCCTTCCAGACTCGCAGTCTTCAGGGAAGGACCAGAAGCCCGATTCGCAAAGCTCGCTGGCGCCACCCCGACGTCCAGCCGGCGCCGCCCCTAGTGATACCCCGGACTACTTCAACTCCGTGCACAACCCCTTCTCGCTGGAGCCAAACCCTTTTGAGCAATCCTTTAGCAGCAATCCCGGTGACACCCCCGGCAAGTCGCTGCTGCCGCCCGTCGCGTCCCTCACTTCCCCGGCCTTGCCTGGTGCAAGCTCTGCCGGTGGTTACAACTGGTCCAACTCCCTGCGCTCAGGGCCACTGAGCCCCGCCATGCTTCCCGGGCCCACTGGATCTAATGATTATTTCGACAGTATTGGCAGAGGCTTCCCGACACCCAACGAGTCGTCCCTTCGTACTGGCCTGACCCCGGGCGGTGGTGGGTCGATGTTCCCGGCCCCCAGCCCTAACTCCCAGGCTTTGCTACAACAACTTCAGAACGGCGGTGCCACACCGTCGACAATTGAGTTCCACCGTACTGCGTTGACCGCCCGGAAAAACAGCGCGAATGGTCAAGGAAACGAAGACCCAACCTCGAACGCGAACATGGACACTAAGCCTCAGCCCGTCCCCGCAGACCAATTTACTCAACATGATGCTGCCGATGCCGCCAATGGTCTCTTTATGCTAGCCAAGGGTGGCCAAGCCAACAATATGCAAGCGAACCCCAATATGCAGAATGATAGCCGCGCCGCTGCTCGGCGCGTTTCATCCAACACAAACGGCACTAGTGGTCGTGAGATGAGTGGCGATGGATCGGAGCAGGAACTCTCCAGACCCAAGGGCAAGGGCAAGAAGAATGCCGCCAAGGCTGCTCCAGCTGCTAACAACCGTCGCAAGGCCGACGATGGTGCTAAGGGACCTAACAAGAAGGCGAAACCCAACAGCGTCGAGCCACCGTCGGATATGGATTCAGATGATGAAGATATGAAGAAATTCTCGGGAGATCCCAAGAAGATGACCGATGAAGAAAAGAGACGTAACTTCCTGGAGCGCAATCGGTATGTCGCATTGAGTACCCAATCTCGGCGTGATCATATCAGTACTAACATATTTTCAGTGTCGCTGCCTTAAAATGTCGTCAACGCAAGAAGCAGTGGCTGGCCAACCTGCAGGCCAAGGTTGAGCTCTTCACCACCGAGAATGATGCGTTGACCGCTACGGTGACTCAACTTCGCGAGGAAATTGTAAACCTCAAGACCCTCCTGCTCGCTCACAAAGATTGCCCCGTTTCTCAAGCCCAGGGACTCGGCCCTCTCATGATGAATGGCATGTCAGCCGGATATGACCCCCACGGATATGGCATGGCTGGTCAAATGGGTATGCCGCCAGGTGCACCAATTCCCTCCCAGGGCATGCGCCGGGCGTGAGCACGAGAATTATAAAGTCTCCTTACGTCCACTGTTTTCCCTCTTATTCCATTTTCCTTGCTCGACTGCAGACGAGGCAAAATATAAGCCACTTGCTTAGATACGACAATCCGCCTTTTCTCTGGGGAGAAGGCACTTCCCAAAATGTTTTTTTCTCTCTCTTTTATTTCGGCTATGGCTCCGCCGAAACTTTGGCATGGGCAGGTGTTTATGATGCACATGATTCAAAAATTGGACGGGCTGATTCCGGTGGTCTGGAACGAATGAATTTCGTTTAGTCTTTGGAGGGCGCGTCATCTTGGCGTCTTGAAATTTTTATGGCTGCTTCAAGGGTCTCCTGGTTTCTGATGGCTCACGTTATTTCCCCCGTCTCCTCCCCCGTTGTATTTTCTGTCACCCCTTTTTTCTTTTAATATTTTTGTTTCTCTCGATGGGGTTTGGGAGATTCTTTTACTCTTTTTTTCGCTTGTCTAATATTTGGAGGACCCGCAGGTGCATGTGTTCTTTCTGATCCGGGTTGCTGAGATACATGATTTCTGGATGGCGTTTGGGTGGTTTGATCCTATGTTTGTTTTACTAGTTTCCTTGAACTGGATGCTGGAGCAATTGAATACCTATCGCTCTGCAATTGGACTGTAACCGTGCTTCGTAATTGTAGGTTGGCAACATGTAGTAGTACTAGTAGTATAGTAGTAGTACGTCAGGCCATAGAGATGTGATAAGTGATAAGAGACGCGCTTGGCCAAACAACCCAAACATCGGAAACACGAACTCCGCATTGAAGCCGCCATACCATGCGCCGCGAATTCCTCGGTCAATTCCTATAGAAAACCCCTCACCCTCAGTTTGACCGGACACTGGCAGATACAATTCATTCATTCACCACTGCCTTGGAATTTCAAGGCTCGCCACCCACGCTTTTCAACGCCCATCAATCCATCACTACCCAAAAGCGAATCTCGAATTCAAACCCGCTTAAACCCACTAACCCAGGACAATCACGCCCAATCAGCGGGGGAAAGGGCAGGAAGATGTCGACCTCGACCCGACAACCCACCCGCCCTCGTCGCATCGACGATGCCCTCTCCCAACTAGTCGACTCCCTGACCCCCGCGCTCCCCATCACAGCTATCCAAAACGACGATTACTCCGACCCGGACGAAGCGCTCGCCGCTGCCGAAGAACGCCGTCATAGCGCTTACCTCGAGCGTGCCTGGCGCATCATAGACACCCATACCGCCTCTAATCCTGCGGACGGCGGCTCTCCATCAGGTCGTCGGGGTAGTACCGCGGGAGCAGAAAATGTCAACAATGCCGCAGACCTGATCAAGCGCAAGCTGCGGCGCGAAAATGCAAGCCCAGAGCTAGCAGTGAAGTTCTCGAACATGTATTCGAAGCTCCTGACGCAGCCCGTGCTCTCACAGAAATGGGGAATCCTGTATTTGCTCTATAAGCTATCCGACGAGAACGAGTTTGCAGCTGAGCAAGGCGGGGAGCGAAGTCGCAGCCCGCTTATGGATGATGGCAATTTGCAGAATATGCTTGGTCGGGGTACTCGTCCTCGACGCGGTACTGGATCTCGTCCGTTCGACTCGGAGGATGACGAGGGTCCTGCTGTTAGTTCTTCTGCGTCGCAACGGGTGCCACTTTCATCTAAGCCGGAGCGTCAGAGTTCGCTACGTCGGGACTGGGAACGAGAGGAGCGTGCTAGTCGTGTGGCGAGCAGTTTTGATACGGCGATGACTGATCGCGAGGATGAGCGCGCGGATGCGGCTTCACCTCGACCGTCTACGGCGACGCCGACTGCTCAACCTCGGGCTCCAGAAGGTTTCGAACATGGGCTCCTACGTGACCTGCCTTTCAACTTGCAGGGATTGTCTTCGACAAACTTACGGTTCCAATCGGCTTCCATCCTGAAATTGCCGCCTAATTTACCAGCTCCAATTATATCCTTGCTCAACTGTCTGGCTGAGCCATGTCTTCTTTACAAAGGACTGTCTACCTTCGTGGAAAGTACGGAGGGTGGACTGGTCAACCAGAGCCTCCGGGCTGCCATCGCTAATGAGCTGCGGTCTTATCTCAGCTTGGTTGCGACCTTGGAAGCTGAGATTCGGCAGGCGCTTGCTGCCATTGGCAATGCAACTGAGCCTAAAAGCGTTCGGAAGGGTGGAGTTACTCTGAAGCGATGCGTGGTTTGGACTAGGGATGCTACGATGGCGCTCCGGCTGATGAGCCTTATTGTTGAAGAATCTCGAGGTTGGTAATTGGTTAAGAAAATGGCTACCATTGTCGTCCATTTGCTAATAGCAAGTCTAGACAAGAAAGGAGGCCAATTGATATCATTGATTCATGGCTTTTCTTCATCCCACGGTGACCCCTTCGTGTGTGCCTTTGCAGAGAAACTCCTAGTCCATGTAACGCAACCATTTTATGACATGCTTCGGTCATGGATTTACGACGGTGAACTGTCTGACCCGTATGAGGAATTCTTTGTTGCGGAAGGAAAGGGTAAGCCCGATGAGGATCCCCGCCGCATTGCAACTAGCGTTTGGGAAACCAAGTATGTCTTGGATGAGAAAATGCTGCCTTCTATCGTTACTCAAGAATTTGCGAACAAGGTCTTCTTGATTGGAAAATCTTTGAACTTCATCCGATATGCCTGCGGCGATTCCGCATGGGTGGAGGCATATTCCAAGGAGGCTTCTAAAGAGCTAAGATATGGCGATACTGCCACGCTGGAGATATCTATTGATGAGGCCTACAAGACCACCATGGCACGTCTGATTCACCTCATGGACAACAAATTCAAGCTCTTCGATCATTTGCAGGCATTGAAGAAGTATCTGCTGTTAGGTCAAGGTGACTTTATTGCATTGTTGATGGAGTCTCTAGCCTCAAACTTGGACCGTCCTGCAAACTCCCAATACCGACATACCCTCACTGCACAATTAGAACACGCTATCCGTGCCTCAAATGCGCAGTATGACTCGCCAGACGTGCTCCGCCGGCTGGATGCACGTATGCTTGAACTCAGTCACGGCGAGATCGGTTGGGACTGCTTCACCCTGGAATATAAGATCGACGCTCCCGTTGACGTCGTAATCACTCCATACGGATCAACCCAGTATCTCAAAGTTTTCAACTTCCTCTGGCGCGTGAAGCGAGTCGAGTTCGCGCTCAACAGTACCTGGCGCCGTTGCATGACCGGCGCACGAGGTGTTCTCGCCCATGTTGATGACAAAGTCGGACCAGACTGGAAGCGTGCACGATGTGTTATCGCTGAAATGATCCACTTCGTCTGCCAACTCCAGTACTATATCCTGTTCGAGGTCATTGAGTCCAGCTGGGACACGCTGCAGGCGGCCATATCCAAACCTGACTGTACGCTCGATGATCTCATCGTGGCGCACAAAGAATACCTCAATTCCATAACACACAAGGGTCTCCTTGGCTCGGCCTCCCCACGCTATGGTTCCTCCACCTCCGCCTCCGCCAAGCAACCCGAAGAAAGCTTCCTCTCCCAGCTCCACCATATTCTCAAGATCATGCTCTCTTATAAGGACGCGGTCGACGGCCTCTATTCATTCTCTGTTGCGGAATTCACACGCCGTCAGGAATTAAATGCTAAGATCGAAACCCGCACCGCGCAGGGCCGCTGGGGCGTCACAGATCGCGATCTCTTACCCCGTCGCACAAATAGCCGTGGCGGCACATCCATGTCCTCAACACCAAATCTTCGACCCTCAAGTAGTGGGCCCGACGGACTCGATACTCCGTTCTCTCTCTCGACGCAAGATTCCTCGGCTGATGACCACATGCTCGCGTCTCTACGTGTGCGGCTCCGGGATCTTTCCGTTGATTTCCGCTCGCGCCTGAATATTTTACTCGGTGACCTTGCATATCAGCCTGATGTCGATATGCGTTTCTTGGGTGTTAACATGAACTTCAATGATGTGTACGAGCCTATAAAACGACGACGGGCTACAGGTCCTAGCTCGCGAGATAAGGAGAAGGAAAGAGAGAGGGAGCGTGCTAAGCGAAAAGCTGCTGCTGCTGCTCAGGCCACGGGCTCGGGTACTGAAGGGAATAGCATTCCGCGGAGGGAACGAAAAGATGTCCCCGAACAAGGTGCCAATGGCGTTGCGGCGTGAGATTATGCCCACTCGTTTTTGTAGAAGAAAAGTATAGCAGTGAGGGACCTATTAATGCGAGACGAATCCATGGTACTAATCACTGGAATCATGATATCCAAACACATAGCGTAAATCTTCCATCTGTTATGACTTAAATCTTTGGAGTAC
This sequence comes from Penicillium tannophilum, assembly GCA_028829675.1. Classification (NCBI taxonomy): domain Eukaryota; kingdom Fungi; phylum Ascomycota; class Eurotiomycetes; order Eurotiales; family Aspergillaceae; genus Penicillium; species Penicillium tannophilum. The sequence goes on along the minus strand of JAQKAK010000001.1, from coordinate 863,796 downwards.
ATACTATATATGCCTGGGTATCTCCAGGCCCTAGGCAATCTTATCAATGACCGCCTTAGCCTGAGCCGGCAGAAAAAAAAAGTCAACTCCGCCTCGAGCCATCGTAGAAACAAATCTTCACAACAATCAGGCTCTTAGGAAAGAATCTGAGACCCTTTGAAACCTCCATAAACTTACAATTGAATCCGTTACAATTGTGGGACATCCAAATTGAAGTCTTACTAAGGTATCTGCGCTGCAGATCCTATCATCCAACCATCCGCCATGGCGAAGACAAAAGACACCAACTCCAAGCCAAAGTACGCCAAAGAGAGCACCGACGAAGACGTGCAGATGTCTGAACAAATGACACCAAAGAAAAGTGCCGACAAGGACAAGAAAAAGCGTAAATCGTCATCTGACGACGCGGAGGAAATCACGAAAAACAAGAAGCGGAGGCATAGCTCCGAGGCTGCAGATGAAGCCGATGCCGTGAAGGAGGAACCCACAAAGAAAAAGAAGAAAGAAAAGAAAGACAAGAAGAAGAGAGTCTCATTCGGAGCTGGGACCAAGACGGAAGACGGAAGCGGAGACGAGAGCGACGCTGATGCCGAAGACGAAGCCCCATCGAAAGCTGAAAACGATGATGACAATGACTCCGACAGCAGCGACACGGTAACCGACACCGACCCAGCACAGCAATTGCAAACCGACAATGAGAAAGCATTAGAGGAGATGCGCAAGCGCAAGCGCGAGAAGAAGAAGGCGAAGAAGAACAAGGATTCCTCAGCCCCCGCGCCATCATCATCTTCGGCGACACAACATCACCATGAATCGCCTATCATGTCTTATCTAAGCCACTACCACCACGATCGTTCGTCTTGGAAGTTCCAGAAGAACCGCGAGACAAACCTGTTCAAGCATCTCTACTCCGAGGAGCATGTTCCTTCTCGGTATAACATTGCGCTTTTGTCATACCTGAAGGGACTGAGGGGTGATGCGGCGAAGGCAAGATTGAGCCAGGGTGCAGTTCAGGTTCTGAAGGAGGATATTGAAGCCGCGCAAAAGGATGGCAAGGAGGAGGACCCTGTCTTCCAGGAGGCTGTGGATGCGCTTCGGGATTCCTTTGCCAGTGCCGGTGCCGAGCTGAATACTGTCGGGTCGGTAGAAGGTTTGAAGCCAGCTGCAAATAAGCGTCTTCAGAAGAGAGTACGGGCCGAGCTTGTCTTCTTTGCTATGTCCGATGAGCTATTCGACATTGTGAAGTCGGTCCCGAAAAAGGTGCCTGTTAAGGTGGAGCCGGTGAACAAAAAGAGGAAAAACCGTACTGCTGTTGTCGATATTTCGAGCAGTGAGAGTGACAGCGACAGCGACGACGAGACTTCTAGCTCTGGCAGTGACGATGACACCTCGAGCTCTGGCAGTGATGATGATTCCTCAGACTCGGATAGTGATGAGGACAAGCCGACTGCTACCAAGACCCAGCCCAAGCCCGTTCAGCCCAAGCCTGTGGTTAGCAAACCCTCTCCAGCTGAGAGTGTAGGCCCTGCTCCTATCTCCAAGACCAAGGCTGCTGCTGCAAGCAAGCAGGAGAAGAAGGAGAAGAAGGCTGCTTTGAGAAAGGAGAAGAAGCTGGCACTTCCGCCCACATCTGTTCCCAGCAAGAACAAGAAGAAGCAGAAGCGGAAGCTCAGAACTGCTGTGATTGACATTTCGAGTAGCGAGGATAGCGACTAAGGGTTGATGAAATTTTGTTCTTATGAGATGTACTAGAAAATATATCCAGCCATTTGTACAGCGAATAATCAAAAGATGAATACTGGGATGCGATTTGTATATCAATGCAATAACAACCTTCACATAGGCCATTGCTCTAGATCCGAGATGCTTCAGAGTAACACTATTAAGAATAGCATATTCGAGGCGATAATCCCCACTTGGCCTCTGCTTGGTAAAATGAGATAATCTGATTCTCATGCATCCTTGTGGCCATTAATTATCATAAGTTGAATCAATTCCTAAAAGCCAAAGAACACTCATTCATCTGAACTCCCAAGGGCTGCTCGGTAGCAATATCGAGGTTGGTCAAAGGCGGTGAGGCTCAAGCTCAAGCTCTCGCTCAAGCTTAGGCACCGCTGGCACGCGTCACTGTCAATTCCCTTTCCATCCATCGCTGCCAACGCATTTCGTCCCTCCCATTTCTTCCCTACCGCCATAAAAGAGTTCATAATTCGTCGCCATGTCCGGTATGTCTTCCCCAAGCCGCTACCATCGACCCAGCCCCATGACCTCAGCCCCGACTGACCCTCTTCTCCACATCAGGAAGCGCAGGTTACGATAGACATATCACCATCTTCTCCGACCAGGGTCGATTGTACCAAGTCGGTATGTACTTCATATTCTCTACGACTGCACCGGCGTCACTCGTGCCCGGCGGGCCACCGGTGATGCTCCGTCATGTTCACGGACACTGACAATCGATGTGCTGTAGAATATGCATTCAAGGCCATCACCTCTGCCAATATCACCTCTATCGGTGTGAGAGGAAAGGACTGTGCCGTCGTTCTGTCCCAGAAGAAAGTTGCTGTAAGTCGCCGCACTTGAATTACCCGCACAAGCAACCCAACTGACCCACTTGTTAGGATAAACTCATCGACCCATCCTCCGTCTCACATGTATTCAAGATCTCGCCCTCGGTGGGTTGCGTCATGACAGGCTCCATAGCAGATGCTCGTGCGTCCGTTGACCGTGCCCGTGGAGAGGCTGCCGAGTTCCGGTACAAGTTCGGATATGAGATGCCCTGTGACGTTCTTGCGAAGCGATTGGCGAATATCAACCAGGTCTACACACAACGAGTATGTGCTTTCACCAGTGTTTGAACTTGTCCCCCAGCCCTCAAGCGGTTACTGATCTGTAATTTTTCTTAGGCTTACATGCGGCCACTCGGTGTGGCTACGACCTTGATCTCCGTTGACGATGAGAATGGCCCCCAGCTCTACAAGTGTGACCCGGCCGGTTACTATGTTGGATACAAGGCAACTGCATCCGGTCCCAAGCAACAGGAGGCGCTGAACCACCTGGAGAAGAAGCTGAAGAACAAGGATGCCGCACCGGGCACCTGGGAGGAAGTTGTGGAGCTGGGCATTACTGCTCTCAGCAATGTGTTGAGCGTCGACTTCAAGAAGCACGAGCTGGAGGTCGGTATTGTTGGTGGTCCCTCGGAAGATGGCAAGGGCACAACTACAGCGTTCCGGGCTCTAACAGAGGAGGAGATTGATGAACGGCTGCAGGCCATCGCAGAGAAGGACTAAAGCAATGGCAAATTTGCAAGATTTTGCATATTAGGGGCAGTATGATGGACCTATGATGGACCGAAGAGTGTGCTATTGTGATATTCATTTTCTATTTTAGAAAGAACGACGAATGAATCTACTCCATTGAGCTTTTCTTGATTTTTCTATTCGTTGTATGTTTTTTTTGCTTTTCTGCAAGGCTTGGTGTTTCGGCTGTGTTTCGACGCACTACAAGGATCTTTAATTCTGCAGCTACTACAGTGACGGTATAGATATGCGCTTCGCTAGCGCATCAGGGATAATCATAGGAATCCCGGGGGTATCAGTTCAGGTGGGTCAAGAAAAAAAAAATACCTTGCCACCTGCTTATGGATCAATCACATATAGGAATGAACATTGTATCAAGGTAAGGGATTGACCGTGCGTAGGGGGATCGGTTCGAACAGTTTTCTTCAGCTTCTCAGCTGTCCGTGCAGGCGCCACATGTGGCTCGGCCAGGACCGTGGCTTGAACGGCCTCAGTCATAGCTGAACTTCTGCTATCTCTTCCAAGGTTCAGGTCCGAGAACTATATTCTTTTTTTTTATTTTGGTTTTGTGCGGACCCATTGTTTTTCTCGTGAGAAATCAATCCGCCACTTAGTGCTTTCGAAATGACAGGGTTCCCACGCGGATGCACCGAAAAGTAGTTCGAGCCGCTGTACACCAATCATGATCTTCAGACACCATCTCTCTCCTCGCCGAGGAGAGGCACATCGGCCGTACAGGAACCTAATCTCTGTCTCGGGGCTCCACTTGATGGTTGTCACTGGGTACGCTAGAAGCGCCCCATTTTTCAGAACTACCGTGTTTTTTTAACCAAAAATACCCACGCCAGGGATGGGTCCATGGGTCCTTTCCCCTGCCGACGGTTTTCTCGGGAGCTATCGTGTGGCCCGGTCCACCTCCCAGCTGTGCTTGACTCCGTTCCTAATTTCGCTTTCTTCACCGTCTATTGGTGCAGCTGCGATCATCGATCCCTCTCCGCTGTCATGGAATAATTACTTTTTTGGGTTCTATTTCTTTTTTTGGGATTTTGTTTGGATTTTCTTTTTCTTCTATGGGTCTGGTTCAAGATCGTTTGCTGTCAGGTATGGGGTACCGTGGAGGGATGACGCTGTTCTCTCTCACACACTCATTCCTATAAAAGACTTACAATCTCATCTCTTCCTCTAACCATTGACTCGTCGGACTCTGTTTACTTTACTTTCTTATACCTTACGTTCATTCTTCTCTTTCATTTGATCTCTTTCCTTTTGCAGTGACGTTTTCTACGAGCCTCTCTTTGCCACACTTTTTTCTAGATCTACATCTACATCTACATCTAGAATTACTTATAATAACGACACCCACGAGTTTCAATGGCAGACGGACGTAAGCATCGATCAATTCGTCCAATTGAACCTGAATCCTTTGCCAGGATGCTGATCTTCATCGAGAAACAGTCAACCAAGCCCGCGCAGTGCGAGTGGCCGAACTCATCAACGACTACCGAACTCTTCTGCTGCATATCTCTCAGCAGAACGTCGAAGTACACCCAGACGACCAATATGAGGAAGGATACACGGTGCTCCGTGAATGCCATACCTCTGCCCAGCGCTTAGTGGCCGCGAACTACCACCCGTGTCCGGTTACTGGTCAAGGCAATGCCGAGACAGAGAGGGTAGAATTGCAAAGGTAATTGCCACTTGATGGACAATTGGTTTCAAACACTAATGTTTTGCCAGAGTTATCATCGATAGCTGCGCTCGCCGATTCCAAGCACACAAGATCTACCTCCGAGCCGCCGCCGCTCGACGATGGGCCATGGCTCGCACAACTACCCTCCGCGGTGCACGCCCAACACCAGCACATGCCGCCGCCCTAAAAGCCGGCCACGTCTCACTACAGCAGGACTTAGCGCGCATCACCGATCAACACGTCATCGCTGATCTCCGTGCCGCGGACGTACGGGCAGGTCACTGGCTTGATGATGACCCTTCTCTGGATACCATCCGCCGCTGGATCGGGCGGTAGTGCCCCCAATTGAACTATATGACTATGACGCATTGGTCAGCTATGGGTCTTCAGGAGGCATTGTATTAATCTCCGAGGCTGGAACTGTTTCTAATAGGGATGGATACGAAGTTATGCGGGGACTTTTTCTTTACATCTTCCTTTTCTCTCCGGCGGGTACAGCGCGGGTCGCTGTGGTTGTTCGGGATTTACGAAACAGAACGAAAGTGACACACACAAAAAAAAGAGAAAGGGTAGATCAATGTTTCTCGAGCATGGCGAAGATATCCCCTCTTGTTTTTGGGTTTTTATATTTATTTTGGATCTTATGGTGATTGATTTTATTGTTTTGAATGGGCATTTTGAGTACAAACTCATTGTACTGTATGTGGGAGTAAACGAGAATCTTGCATCCGGACCTCCAGGCGAGTCTCAATGATCATTTCTATTTTCTCACTCATTGAGCTTTCTAAACATACTGTAATAAGAACCCGACGGAGATACCGACACTGACAACCCTCAGCAGCACCAAGATGAAAGTGGAAACAAACCAAACTAATTTACAAAACCCACTATGGAGCCACCGTTTCCTCTATCTTCGACTCAGGCATCATCAGCCCGTTATCCAGTCTCCACAGTTATGAGCCAGACCCGTAGGGCTCCAAAGAGAAGGAGTACGTATACACAGCCTTAAGAATCTACACATCCGAAACACGGTAAACAAAAAATGAAAGAAAAAACCTTACCGCACTAGTGCATTCTACAGATACAGAGCCAGAGGCTCGGGATAGCCTGCAACTTAACCCCCACTGCAAGCTAGGGGAGGTCCACTTACAGGAATTGACCCTGTCCCGATCATGCGATTGGGTTACCGCACGGACGGGGAACCAGACACCTGGGCCGCGAGGCAGACATACCAGCTGAAAATATACTCGATTAATTTGATGAATGACGAGTGGATAAAATTCATGTCCAGCGGTGAAATGGATCAGGGACCACTGGACTGGTTGGGCGCTGTGCATAAGTTGGCAGTTTAGCTATGCACGCTTTAATGCTAGTACTAGTATGGATTCGGCGTCTCCGTGGGAGATATGGGGACTAAAATAGAAGCTGGCTTTAACAGTATGGAGAATTGTAATTTGGTTGATAGATGTTGATCCTATTACTATTTAATTACTGTTACTACAGTATTGCTATTACTACTACATACTATATGTCGGAAACTGAACTGTTGGGCTGATTTAGTAATCGTTGGGAAGGTATGGAACCATCTGTGAGTGAACAAGTTGAGAAAACGGGTAAGAAAAAAGAAGGAAGATCCATGGTGGCGGATATAGCATCATTTCAAACCGTTTTGGCGCGCTCTCATCCATTCCGTCACTATGACTGGATGAGGGGTGGAAGGAGGGGGAATATGATCAGATTCTGAAGACGGCTTGAATCTAAGTGGATCCGGGGCTAAGGCGTTAGTCTGGCGAGCGCTATGCCAATCGGTGGTCAGATCGGGCGCGTGTCGGCTGAAGTTCAGCTGAGGTTGGTTTTGGTGAAAAATCTGCATTTTCTATTTTGAATTTGAATTTAATTTTAATCCTCAGTAAAAAGATTTAACCTTATATTTAATCAAACGGTGGATACGGAATGGCTTCCCCGGCACTTCTGGATTGAACTAGTGTTGGTTTCAGCTGCTGCCTCAGGTCTTCCATGTGATCGTCGTTTCACAACGGCCCATTCACTAGTGGGGCTCTTTTTTAAATCGAGTTTTTGTTTCGGTCCTCGGGCTGTTCTTTCAGGGTCGTGGGTCGTGCGCTGATGCCATGTGTCCCCCTCGGGTGTTTGCATGATTCAGACTTTTGATTATGTGGATGCTTTTGGCGTCTTACTTCAGCTGGTATAGCGTCAAACTTTGGCATTGGAAGGGCTCTGGATGCAATGTCTCGTTCTCACTAGGGAAATAGATTTTACTTTTTCCGGTAGATACACATGGCATTGGTTGCCTCCAACTATTCCAAGGTTTCCAGTGTGGCATGAGCTATTGGATTCCAAGGTTATCTATAAGCATGAAATCCGGCTAATGAATGATCACAAGCATGATAAAGAAACAAACCATGAACGTGGACTGGTAATACTTTTGAAAAAGAAGAGCTACTAGTAAGGCTTGGCTTCTGTGTTTCATTTTTTGTAACGAGTACTTAAATATACGAACCTACATTAATGATATACCTGTATTAATTCCATGCAGATAAAAGCCATACTGAAAAGTTAGGCGATTCGAAAAGCCCAATATTCTTCAGAGAAATTTTGGAAAGATATATATTTCAGCTCACAAGGCTCATGCGACCCCAAAACTAGAGGGAACCTCGCTTTAGCGTTCCTATCAATTGATTGTTGTCACCAGGATAATGACATGGATCAAGATACCCGTGGACGGTAAATAAACATCAGGTACTGTAGGTAGTGAACTTGAAAATACGAAAGCTTAATTTCAAGTGTCTGCGAATGGTTTTGTTGCGCTTTGCTTGTCACTACGTAGTAGGAATGGGTGTGTTATATTTCTAAACTAAGCTTACAAATCTCAACAAGGTCCCTTGGGACAGCGGTTACTCCGTTCGGTTTTGATCCGAAAGATCGCCGGTTCGACCCCGGCAGGGACCTTTATCTTTTTGTGTTTCTTTTTTATTTCTGCCATATGTTTCTTCGCCCTTTTAACAATTCTTTTTTTTTTTTTTTTTTTTTTTTTTTTTTAATAAAATTTCCCTTTCTTGTATGCTCGTCGTCATTAATCTCACCATGGTTGACTGGTTGACCAAGGAACACTGATACTCCATCCTGGTCCGCGGTAGGGATCTACTAACTCACTGACTTGGTGCCTCCAGGTAAGCAACGATATTTGGAGGCAAACACCAACACAATGAGTAAGTTCACAAGGCCCGTAGATCCATCTAGGTATGACCATGAAACAATAAATATCAAGATGCGAGATAGGCAGCATCGCATGTATATCTATTCTATGTTCAAAATTTCTAACCCAACAAATCTGGAAGGAATATTTCACTAAAGCATTAACATTCCTACACAACTCTCCAGTAAATGCAGGTCCAATTCAAGGGTTGAAGGGTCTGCCTCATAGTTAGTTACAATGAGGTGATTACCGAATGCTGGTTTCCAAGGGACCATTGGCAAGCACATTTACCTGGTCCGCTCTTCGATCAATCATCATTTGATACGTAAATTGTGTACAAGAATTGTCAAGTGCCAACTCTAATACTTTCCTTGCCAGGTGCCGAATAACCTACGTAGCTTAGCGGCATCTAGTAGCTAAGCATTTGGGTAAGGACCAGGTGGTCTATTAGTAACACTTAACCAAGCACCCTCGTGCTTCCAGTCTTCTATGCAACTTGACACCAAGCACCCTCCACATCTGAGTGTACAGCCCTTATGACTGCGATATATACCCGTCTCCAGGCTTATTCTTCCGAAACTAGAAGGAGAGCCATGATTTAAACATCCGCCGTGGCTACCCTTCATGCCCGTCACAGGCCATTAGGGTTCATGAATGACCTGCACGGCAAAGAGAGGAAACAGGTATCCCGAAAAATACCAATCAGCCCAATAATCAAAAATATGAAACCGCAGCATGACTGGTGCCTCAGGTTCCACAAGGGCCATGTGCAGATGTGGACGTCATGTTACATACTGGTTCTCGATTGTGCGCTCGCCGTATAAGATAGGGATTTCCAACTTCTTGTCATCGTTCTCCAGCTCGAGTCAAATCTCAGTCCCCGACAGATTGTGCACAGCCTCTAGTGAAACTTGTCTGCACACAGTCAGATTGACATTCAGCCACAGGTACGGGTTTCCCCAGCCACATGCACAGCCACATTACCCCTGTGGCCTATGGTTCAGTGGCGTTGTTATTTATAACCAGGTACATGCATCCACTAACAGTTAGGCTGCGACATTAGGTACCCTTCCATTTAATCCGGAGAACAGACCAAGCTGGTGATTGCCTTGATACAATCGAACTTTGTCTGATTATTCTTGATCATACAGTGTGGCTCGTCATCTGTCTCCCGTTGTATATCTCACTGCATTTGTGGTACTCGTGGCTGCCTTTGTGCAATATTCCTACCTCACTCGTACCACCCCGCCTGCAGCAACCATGAGATCCGTTGCTTATTTCGTCAACTGGGTATGTCCACCCAGTCTTTTAGTGTCTGCTGCCATAATGAACCAATTTCATTTCGCCCATTCTACCATGTGACATCTGTGGCCCGTGAATGTTGCTTTTGATGACTATGTACTGACCACCCCACATTACAGGCTATCTATGGTCGCAATCACAATCCCCAGGACCTGCCCGCAGACAAGTTGACCCACATTCTGTATGCATTCGCCAATATTCGTCCGGAATCCGGTGAAGTGTACGTTCATTCGCCTTTCTATTCCCTGGTGCTATGCTAACCTGGTATAGATACTTGACCGATAGCTGGTCTGATGTTGAGAAGCACTACCCCAGCGACTCATGGAATGATTCGGGCAACAATGTTTATGGATGCATCAAACAACTTTACCTCCTCAAAAAACAGAACCGCAAGATGAAGGTTCTGCTGTCCATTGGTGGCTGGACCTACTCTTCCAACTTCGCCCAGCCTGCCAGCACTGCAGAGGGGCGAGCCAAATTTGCTGAGACGGCGACCCGGCTTGTTCTTGACTTGGGATTCGATGGTGTGTTGCAATATCTGGCATTATAATAAGAGCAAATCACTGATGAAATCTACAGGTATTGATATTGATTGGGAGTATCCCCAAAGTAAGATTCGACAGCTCCTGACACTCATATACATGAAGCTAACGATCATAACCAGATGATGATCAGGCCCGCAACATGGTTGAGTTGCTCCAAGTCTGCCGAGAGGTATGTGTTATACTACCCCGCTGATTACAACCACCACTGACCAGACACCAGCACCTCGATCAAGCCGCAGGCTCAGACCGCAAGTTCTACCTGACAATTGCCTGTCCCGCTGGCCCAACCAACTTCAACCGTCTACGCCTCTCCGAAATGAACCAATTCCTAGATTTCTTTAACCTCATGGCATATGACTATGCCGGTAGCTGGGACTCAAACGCGGGTCACCAAGCCAACATCTACCCAGATAGCGGCAATCCATCCTCAACACCATTCTCCACCCAGGCCGCGATAGACCACTACATCAATTCCGGTGTTCCCCGTGACAAGATGGTGTTAGGCATGCCGCTGTACGGCCGTGCGTTCACCAACACCGACGGACCGGGCAAGCCATATAGCGGCGTTGGCGAGGGAAGCTGGGAAAATGGCGTCTGGGACTACAAGGCATTGCCGCGCCCTGGATCGGAGGAGCTGTATATTCAGCAGATTGGGGCTTCGTGGTGTTATGATTCCGGTTCACGCACCATGGTGTCTTATGACGACCCAGCGACGAGTAGGTTGAAGGCCCAGTATGTGCAGCAGAACCAGCTGGGTGGTGGGATGTGGTGGGAGAGTAGTGGTGATAAGGGAGGAAAGGCTGCGAATGCCGAGGATGGCAGCTTGATCGGTACCTTTGTTGATGCTGTTGGTGGAACTGGGGCTCTAGATCAGTCGTCCAATGCGCTCAACTTCCCCGAGAGCAAGTATGATAACCTGAGGGACGGGATGCCCTGAACATTGAGGTTCACTATGATATCCAGTGGGTAGCATTCGTGTTTTCAACACTGCAGAATATATATTACCCAGAATATGAGCACTCTGCGTATGCTTTTACTTGATCTCTACAACATGTAGTCAAAGTTGGCAATGCCGAAGTTTTTGTAATATTTTTTTTAGTATTGACACAAGTGTGCTTAACCATTATCCATCGGAAATCATAATATCATCCTAGCTATGCTCGAATTCAACGCAGAAACCCGATCAGACTAAGTCCATTTACTTGGACTCGTCGAAGACATAGGTCAGGTGGCACTTGCCGCAGTACTGGCGGTTGTGCATGGCAGCCATGAAGACACCGGCACCGCACTAGGGGAGAAAGTTAGTATGACTCTTTTGATCCGTGCAAGGAGTAGAAACATACCTCGGGAGCGGGGCACTCGCGGCGAAGACGCTCGATCTTTCCATCACCGTCAACCTTGTAGTACTTGAGGATGGCGAGCTTGGTCTTCTTGTGCTTGTGCTTGATCTTCTTGGGGGTGGTGTACACCTTCTTCTTGCGCTTCTTACCACCACCACGCAGGCGGAGGACGAGGTGAAGGGTGGACTCCTTCTGAATGTTGTAGTCAGAAAGAGTACGGCCGTCCTCGAGCTGCTTGCCAGCGAAGATCAGACGCTGCTGGTCTGGGGGAATGCCCTCCTTGTCTGTGAAGCTGTTAGAATTTTTGCCACCTTGTCACAACTGCGACGGGTTTGAGGGGGTCGTTCGTACCCTGGATCTTGGACTTGACATTGTCGATGGTGTCCGAGGACTCAACCTCGAGGGTGATGGTCTTGCCCGTGAGGGTCTTAACGAAGATCTGCATCTTGATGAAGGCCTGCGATGCGGTTAGTCTCAAATTCGAAATTTGGCTTTAGAGCATGCGCAGAGAAGGCAGTAAGTCTAAACAAGCGTGCGCAAAGGCGCTACATCATGTTTTGGACACCGTGACCTTTTTCTGCTGGTTTCATCAACTCACCTCGACAAGTTGTCTTCCTTAACCTTGACAAAGAGAAGAAATTCAAGGTCGGTGGGACTCGGTTCGTGATTAAAATCGTTGTGTGATCACATGATAGACCCACTTCTTGTTACAGACTAGTGCGAGTAAAGCGGAAGAATCTTTCTGCCGACAGGGCTTATCGATAAGGGTCACATGATGCAATGTAGCTTGTGTACCCGTCTCTGCCTCAGGCAACAAATGACATAGCCCAGCATCGCGGAACTTCAGCCCCAGTGTTGGCCCAAGATCTGATCGACTGTCAGAGTTGCCCAATCAAGGACATTCCCATGGCGACGGCCACAGGAGGGCCAACCCCTTCACTAGGGACAAAGTGAAGCTCATCCTCCTCGCAGCGGAAGACCGGGCCCTTGCAGAGGGCAAGGAAAAGAAGTCAGGGTGTAGGGATTAGAGGTGGGAATTATTGTATAGATGGGATCTCGGTCGATAATGCCTAAATGAATCTAACAAAAGATGCAGGATCCGCAGGCGGGGAGTGGGCCCATGCTCGTCACAGCTGGCTCACATCTGGTTTCCCAGACTCCCGTCACGGCGCGTTGCTATGCCAACCACGCTTGTTGATAGTGAACCGTGGGCTGGATTGATAGATCGTCAACTCTTCTGGCCCGCTTCAAAGGTCTTTTATTGGAGTCCATTTCTACCTTAACTGTCTCCAGTTTTCCTCTTTTTCGTGTCACCTTTATTTTCCTCGGTGGGACGGTGAATTGAACTTCACATAATCTATCTACGACTCTTATCAACGCTTGACTACTAGCTTGTTAAGGATCTAAGCTACTTTCTTTTCGTTTTTTTGTTTGCGATTGCGATTGTTGGTGTTCACAGACTAACACTGCGACAGGAAACGTGAAATTCGAAATTCGAGCGGCCTGGAAGCCATGATCTCCCCCTCGTCGACATTACACGGTCACCGTCGCCAACTATCAACTCCCGGCTTCGAAGTGGATCGACCCGTGATGGCCAATATGCCACCCCGCCGAACACATCGTCGTGGTCAGACTGTGGACTATGGCTCCTTTGGTCCACAACTCGCTGTCGATCGACGATGTGGGACAAACAAGGTCACTCAACTTCGGGACTTTTTTAACGAAAAAGCAGCTTTCTCACGACAAGCAATGGCTAGCCAGCAGTTTACATCTTCATGTCAACATGACCAGCGGTTCATTCCGTCTGGTCTTCCCCTCCAGCCCGACCAATATCAGACGGCATATATGTGGAACCCGGAAGAACTTCAGGAGATGTACACAGCTGGTAGCTCTGCTACATTCCCAACTTCAATTGCTCCCGCTCTTGCACGATCTGCAAGTGACAACCCAAGCTCCAACTCGGCTTTAAAAAGCTCTATGCACCAACTACAAGAGGAGCGTCAACGGCTTTCGCAAGCCCGCGAGCAGAAGCGTTGGGGATCCTTTCCTCAGCAATATCAAGCAATGATGCATAAAGATCAGGCTAATGGCTATGATCGAGCTATGCAGCAGCTCTCTGTTCAACAAGAGACTGTTTCGCCTAAGATCAACCCCTACCTTTCATGTATGATCTAATATACACTTAATTCATTCGCTGCAACGCTAACCGTTCTCATAGACACTGCTCCCCTTACCCCCGATACCACCCCAATGAAGGGTTCTTTTGATTTATCTATGTATACCAATGACCAGACCCCTACTAAGCCCCAGAGTTTTTCATACCCCCACACACCTGTTACCGCTGAGATGCAACGAGCCCAGTCTCTCCAAGGACTGCCTGGGTCAGACACTGTCCACATGACTCAAATGCCATCGCCTGCCACTTCCGTCGCCGACTATGCCGAGCTCGCTGCTATGCCTTCACCCCGCTCCTGTGGTGTGTCGCCATACAAGATTAGTCCGTCCAACAACAAGCGGAAGCGCGATTTGTCTCCCGCATCGTCGAGTGGCCAGTCCGAGGAAGAGAATATCGAGCCCGTGGATGAGTTTGACCTCGATGCCCGCGTCAAAGCATCCGTCAAAGAAAGTTCAGTTTCCAGTGATGAGATCAATCAGTACATTTCCGGCCCTGACCCCAAAGACAACAAGTGGGTCTGTACCTTCTCTGGCTGCCACTGTCGCTTTGGTCGCAAGGAGAATATCAAATCCCACGTCCAGACTCACCTTAACGACCGTCAATATGTATGCGACCGATGTGGAAAGGACTTTGTCCGTGGACATGATCTCAAGCGCCACCTGAAGACCCACTCCGGAAAGAAGCCTTTCGCCTGTGCCTGTGGTGCTAGCTTCGCTCGTCAAGATGCTCTAACCCGTCACCGCCAACGTGATATGTGCGTCGGAGGTTTCACTGGATTTGTCCCGAAGACTACCAAGCGTGGCCGCCCACCAAAGAAGGCTCGTCCCGATGTTGAAACCCGTCAGATCAAGTCTACTCGTACCCGTCAACGCATTGCCCAGAAGTCCGCCCCCCTTATGCCCGTGAAGATTGAGAACAACACATTCCACGAACAGCCAATGTTCAATTCCCCCAACTATGCCCCGTCTACGTCTATGTCTTCTTTCACCCCGCCTACATCCCCCGGTCGCGCAGTGGACCGCGAATCACCAATGTCAAGTATGCCAATGAGCTCCCAGCAGTTCGAGGACGACATGCTTCCCTTGCCATTGTCGCCGCCTCAAATGGCCCACAACCGATATGCTCGTGCCATGGAAGAATTTGATTCAAAACCACACATGTCCTCTCAAGACTGCTTGTACAGTGATCCTGCTCTTTCCCCATACGACGTGTCCTCACCGCACTCTGCACCAACCCTCGCAGAGTCCACCGTGGGCTCTGATATTGATGTCTTCATCTCTCAAGACCCCACCGAGCGACTGCAAGAAGAGTTCAAGATGGAGGGATTTGGATCCATTAGCTCTCAGGGCTACTCCAACCTTCCCAGCAGCTATGCCTACGTCGACTCCTCAGACTTTGCCATCTACTCCGACGTCCCTGGAAAGACCATTTCCGGCCTCAGCGCTCTCGAAATGGACCCTTACTCCGACCAGATTGATTCTCTCTCCAGTGAATTCTTGGTCGACCCTTGAGCATTCATTAGATCTATTTACTTGACTTGACTGTACCACCACTACGCGAGTACCACCTCTCGTACGACCTTGGCGTTTACTTCCACTTTACGAAAAGCATGACATAGACGGCGTGCACTCTCCTTCTTCCAACTTCTACGATATGAGACGAGCTGTATACTCTCATGACAACGAAAACACGGGCGTTCACATATTCTTCTTTCTTTCGGCTTGAGCGACCTGGCTGTTTTTCACTGGACATCTGTTTCTTTCTCTTCTCTTAGCGCACATGACTTAACCTTCCGGGGCACTCTGGGATTTATGTGGCGTTCTGGCCATTGTTCCCCTATGTTCCTGTTTTATGACCTTGTTTTTCATTTCTTTTTTCATATATTTTCCTCGAGTTCGCCCTTTTGGGGTCTCGATTGATTCATGGGATATGTTGTTATGTTTTTCGTTTGTCTTTTCAACTGGTCCCCTTGACATACTTGTGGGATCCATGGCATTATGTTTTTTTCTCTGGCGAATTTCCCTTAATTCACCCCCTATTTTGTGATATGTACTTCATGAGTTTCTGAATGGATTATGTGTAGCTAGCTACTTCCCATCCAATCTTTTTTTCTCGGGATTTACTTACCTTGAGGTCTGATGATGGCTTGTATTCTAGTTTCTTTAGGTTTGCTATCTATGACCTATTGCTATATGTATGATTGTATGTGCATGGTTAGCTCCGAAGAAGTATGTTGATCTTCCTAAGTGCAGACATTGATTTCAAAGTAAATTTGATATAATTGTATTCCATATGCAGTAGCCATGACTCCTGTCTGACTCCATGTAGTATGTATGTATCTCTATTGCTGTGTACCTAAATGAGCATAAAATTCAAAAATCATAATAACCTGCGAGACAAATGTAGCTAGGGCAACTCGAGTATCATAAAATGCCCCAAGCCCGTGTTCTACGCCTTCCACGTAATCTCAATCTCAATCGGGTGGGATTCTTGGTCGGAGTAAACGGTGCTCTGTGTAAAGCCCTTGGGGGGCTTGTCTGCGTAAAAAGTTGTTCTACCTTCATAAGCAAGTTTGTCGTCCTCGGCCTGTACAAGAGATGTTAGAATAGGGAAATTGACAGGCATACAATAAATGACGCAGTGTTGAGAAGTCATACCGTAAAGGCGCTAGGGATATCAACATGATCTCCACAGCTCAAGATACCCTCGTCAAAGGAGCATGGTCCTTTGCTTGATTTTAGAGTGAATGTATCATCTAGGAAAAAAAAAAAAAAATCAGCAGCAGCTCCACATAGACCACAAATCAAACATTGCAAAGACAATACGTACCAGATCCCTTCTCCGCCCGGAAGGTAGCACAAGTCCCAGATTGATACCATGTTCCTTTGCTGATGATACAGCCACGTCTTTGGTTCAGGGTCGATACCACCAAGTTTCCCCTGCCAGTGAATGGAGTTCCTGGGTCCGTCGGCTCCGATCCATGGCTGGTGGTGGTCTTGGATGGATCCTTCTGGGCCCGCTTGAGCGGATAGTGGATACCCCGAGCGGGGCAGTTTGATTTCTGACCATCTGTGACAGTCACAGTTAGCTTTGTGCTCTTTCCTACCAGTGAGGTCGTCAACTGTTTCAAATGAACATACCAGGATCTGCGGTGACGAATTGCCCGGCCTGCAAACTACCGGCAATATTGAAATGGTACCAGATCTCGTTGAATATGCCTCTTCGACAGTGAATAGTAACGGGTGCACCATGTCCACGCTCCAGCGCATTCTCGATATCCTCCCGTGCATAGGTTTGACGATTCGATGGGACGATACCAGCGTCCGCCAGAAACTAGAAAGGAGTCAGTACCTAAGCTCCAACCTGGGACAATCGTGTCTATACGACAGAAGAGTAAGACCGACCTTGTATGATGGCCTCTGCTGGTAAATCTCTACTGCCTTATCAAAGTAGTCTACCACGTCCTGCTGAGGGAGATAGTTCTCGTAGCAGTGTGGCTCAAGGGTGCTGACGCAAGTACCGTGTTTGTTCCACTCGTGCTCCCACAGGGTAGCGTCATCGCCACGGTAGTCCTTCCAGTACTCGCTCATGTAGTCGAGCAGATCTCCGCGACCAGAATCCACTAAGATCAGCGAGATGTTGCTGTACTTCCGCTTGGAATCGCAGAATTGATCGAAACCGCCGTCGCAATGGTCAGGCCTGTGAGAGTTAGTCTAAGCATGTTTCAAACAATCGTATCGACTTCGTTCCGTTTCATTTCGGTTTCAAAAAGGGTTGTTGATAGCTTACCAAAGCCCGTGAATGGTCCAAGAGTCATCAGGACCAACTGCAGGGTCGGTGTCCCAGAATTGCGTTTGTAGCATCTGGCCGCCTGGATAATTAAAGCAACAGGTATCTTGGCCATTATACCTGGCCTGACAGCTGACGTCAGACCGAGGGCAAGATCGCAGAGTTCCCGGAGTCCTTTCCTCCGCAGTTGAGGATAGCAAGAGCGAACCTAGTGTTTTGAGGATCTTCTGGGGCCCCGGGAACTCCAGGACCTGCTGTGATGAACCCCACATAATGAGATGATGAGACGTCAAAGCCAAGCTCAAATAGATTGCGAAGACAAGGGTTTAAGTACCTGAACAGGTACCTTGCAGGTTGAACGATTAGAGTTCCCAAGGTTGGGGTTCGGGGTTCTTATCTCTTATCGCCCGATGACTAAGGCGATCATCTGATAAGCCCCCTTTGGGCCAAGACGTCGATCTTCGACGCAGAAGGACATCATGTCCAACGCATGACGCCACAAAGACACTCATCTGATCTGATATTCGCACGTGATAAATCAATGCACCAAGCTACAGAACGTTGCCTCCTCGCCAGAGCCGAGCCTAGACTTGACTCCCGCAGAGGACGTGTTTGTTTGGTTGGTGGGGCGCGGGGCGCGGGAAGTGGAACTATGTGAGGGCAGATTGGCTACTATAGTCCTCTTTCTTATGTATCAAATTTCATCTAATCCGATTATGTTTTGGGAGTCTAAGTAGTTGAGATGTGTATTATCATTGTCCTTCTTCTCTATCTTCCTATTTTCCCCCTTCTTTATCATATGTTTTGTAAGGAATCAGTCGCGCCTGGCCTATAGAGATAGACGCGCTTGAACCCAGCTGCTTACCACATAGACATTTTCACTTAATCGACTTGCTTGGTGGAGTGCATGAATGAGACCCGAACTGCATGTGCTTGAATTAAGCCGCTTACCTAATAAACAACATGTCGTCCGGCAATGCTTATATTATTCGGCAATTTACATTAGTGGAAAATTACATAAATACCCAATTCCCTGGTGTAGCCCAGCTCTAACTCCGGTTCATTCCCCCTTCCACCCCCCCTCCACTTCCTAACAGACTACAGTACAGTCTTGAACTAAGCGACAAATATCCCAAGGTTGATATGGGGCCCTGGTATGATGGACCAATCCCTGACGCGTCGCGAGGGATGTCCTATGTCCCAGAGTACCGGATCATGGTGTGCCGAATTTGCCAAAGAGATTCAATGGGTAACTAGATCGTGGACCATATGGTGGAACATGTGGCCTATAAATGGATAATCAATCGATGCCGCCAATTTGAAGATCGGGTGCAGCGGGTGTAATCATTCCCACCCCAAATGGCCAGATAATGCCTTGGTGGACGATCATACTACTATGGCTCCACCACCGAAGCCTAGTCCGCGACAACAATGCTCTATACAAACGTTGATCAACATTCGCTCGGAAGCATGCGTCGGCGGCAGATACATGAAGCCAGTCCCTATGGAATGGATGGTGGGATATTGTAAGTTTGCATAGCGACCAATGTGACCAGAGCTTACCGCGACATAAAGAAAAGACCTTCTCTGCTTACATCATGTGACTCATGATAGGCATCACAAGTCATCGGCTCAAAGGAGAAAGAGTGAAGGGGTATCTTATTTTATACTGTAATAGCTGTTACATATATGTTACATGGATTCGGCCTTAGATGACCGAGTTCCCTTGGTTGCGCGCCTTTTCTTTTTCTGTTTCCTCTTGCTCGTGCACCCTTTCTTTCCATAATCGTAGAACCTCGAAGCCAACCTCGACGGCGATGAGCAGAATAATGATCCACTCGAGTCGGAGGCCGTGGGTCTCACTGAGACGCTCGCGTAGTACACTGGCAATCTCTTGCGCATAGTCCATCTTTTCATTTAGGAGCTTGATGCGAATCCCAACATCGAGGCCCCGGCCCACTTGTTCATAGTACCCCTCCAATCCAAGCTCATGCCGACTGTCCCAGAAGATGTCCGGAAGAGAGTCGGTAAGCTCGGAGTATAGATTTAACTGTGCGCGCACACTGAGTAGTTGACCGGTCTTGCGGAGAATGAAATCGCGGGTATATGGCAGACGAGAGCCCTTTGATAGAAGAGTGGGGATGGTGCGGGTTGACTCGAAATAGTTTGACAAAAGGGTCTCAAGAACGGCCAATTTTGTACTGCGAGCCAGGCCAGAGGAGAAAGCAACTTTGGTCAAGACGGTATCAATAGATTGTTGTTGCGGGAACGGAACTTCCGAGCCCTGGTTTCCGGACTTGGTTCCCAAAATAATGGTATCGCCCTTGATGCTGCTATTCTCCCGCTTGGGATCTTCCACGAACTCGAGGTCTTCAGTTTCCAAGTCGTCCACATGGGCTCCCTCGGCTGCTGGGAGAAGGGTTCTTGTCGCCAGAAATGATGTAAATCCTTCGGGTAGGGCCCAGGCCACTACTGTTCCGGACGGGAAGACGAAGATATCGCCTACTTCGTCGGAAGAGAGATCCGTTGTTGATGGGTTTCCAACCCGCCTTATTGAATCAATGGGAATCTGCACATGGACGACTTGTGGGTAAAGTCCGGTGTTCAATGGATCCGGCTCAAATCCTTTCTCTTGTAGAATGTCTCGGACTTTGCGTATGTCGAATTGCTCAGCGACAGCATAGGCAGTAACTATCTAAGATCCTCAAGGGTTAGTAATGGTCTTCATATGATTATTTGTAACCCTACCTTGGTCTGGTGAATGCCCTGCTCTCTGAGCTGGGCCTTGGAGGCAGATCCCTCCCTCGACCTTTGTGCCTCCACCGCAACACGCCGTAGAGATGTCGGAGCCGCCGGGGACCTTGCTGCACGCCTGCGTTGCTTCTGAGATTCTAAAATATCAGCTCCTTCTTCCTTGCTGGACTGTTTCTGCGAAAGATGCGCATTGGATGAGAAGAAGTCCTTCCGGCGCGGGAGCTCCAATGCAGGCGTCGCGTGTAAATATTGACTCTGGGGCTGTCTCCAGAGCCGCATTGGCACTGGCCGCTTGCAGGCAGAGCAGAGAGAGGCTCTCGCAAACATGATGGCTGCTCGTTAGTACAAAACAAAAAAGCCCGAAACGATGTCATGGTCTGCAGAACCGAACCCCCTCCGCTTAGTCATGCGGTGGAGCAGCCCGACCCCAGCTCCCAAGCTGCAACAATCCAGGTCCCGTTGCTTGTCGCATCTCGATCTAAACCGGCCTGGGAGCTCCAGGCGCCACAAGGGACTTGCCATGGACGCGCCTGGCGAGACGAAAGCGAATGGGGGCTCTGAAAATGGCCTCGCAGGGAATGACGCATCTCCGCGCAGCCGATCACCCTCCGATACGAACCCCGACGAGCACGAGCGACGTCATCAAAGCAGTGAAGATGAATCCGAGGGCAGCGATGATAGAGATGATGATGAAGATCAAGACTTGGACGAATCCGACGAGGAAGACGAAGAGCCAAAGCTCAAGTACGCATACCTCTCCAAGCACTTGGGCTCCGTTTACCGCAATGGGGACGCGACCAGTACATTCCTCGTTGCAGGAGACAAGTTGGTAGGGAGTTCTTCGCTGCTGAGACTTCACTGATTAAGCTAATGTGACCTTTAGATCGTGGGAACGCACAATGGTGTCATTGTAAGCAGACCGCTCTGGCGTACCTCGACTCTCGAGACGCAGCTAACCCTCACTAGCACGTTCTTTCATTACCCCTTATGCAACCTCTCCGTGTATACCATGCTCATTCAGCAAGCGTTACGTCCATATCCATATCCCCATTCCCGCCACCATTGCCAAATTTGAAGCTCGATGCTGCAGTCAGACAAGCCGCGGAGGATCCTCGCCCCCCGACACGGACCTCCACCAGCTCGGGCAGCATTCGGGGTCACCCCAGGTCAAGCCAGCAAGCGGCTGTCCCAAACATACCGTCCAATGCAATTTATATCGCATCGGCCTCAATTGACGGCAACGTGTGCATATCGTCGTTGGTAGATCCAAAAGATATCATGAAGCGGAATTTTGGACGACCTGTCCAGGCAGTCGCCCTCTCGCCAGATTATAAGAACGACAGAACATTCATCTCTGGTGGCCGAGCTGGTGAATTGATATTGACCACTGGCGGTCGTGTTGGGGTCAGTTCAAATGCTACTACAATGGGAGGAGCAACTGCCGCGGCATCAAGTTGGCTGGGATCAATGGGACTGGGTAACAGCAGCGGAAAAGATACAATATTGCACAGCGGTGAAGGCGCTATCAGCACCGTCCGGTGGTCTTTGTCAGGCAAATATGTTACCTGGGCCAATGAGGAGGGCATCAAGATCATGCGCTCCAACCTGCATCTGGAATCCGCGGAGGTCGAATTCGCTTGGAAACGTATCAGCCACATAGACCGGCCAAACGGACCGGGATGGGAAGAAATGGCGAGTGTTTGGAAGGCGCGTGCCGAATGGATTGACCAAGCGGCTTTGGACGATCATGACAACCTTGACTCCGGTGACGGGATAACACAGCAAAGGCCACCGCCTCCAGTACCAACGGAGAAGGTTGAAAAACTTGTCGTGGGCTGGGGAGGTACTGTATGGGTAATTGATGTTTACCCAGATCGGGCAAGCAAGCATTCGAAGGGCGAGAAATATGGCTCTGCAGAAGTCTCTACAATGTAAGCCACACCACCGACTTGTTCAAAGACTCGAATGCTGACTTTCTATTACAAATACAGTCTCAGAACAGATTGTATGATATCCGGCATCTCCTTGTACACGCCTCGTCTTCTTGTTATCCTGGCATATATTGAAGCAGAAAGCGACCAAAGCTCTCCTGGGTCTCGGCATCGCCAGAAAGGCCAAGAGCCTGAGTTAAGACTCATTGACATAGAGACCAAGGAAGAGCTTAGCGCCGACACGCTTTCCGTCCATCGCTTTGAAGGCCTGGCTGCATCAGACTACCATCTAAGTGTCTTACCCCCATGGAAAACCCCTGAAGGGCAAGTTGTTCAGCGTGGGGCTCTAGGGACTCTTGGTCATGGTCTACTTGATGCAACAATGTACTCGGCACGCCTATTTAGTTCCGGTGCTAGCGTCAGAAGTACCGCCAGCAGTGGTGACAGGATTTCTGCAAGAGTTCCTCCATCATTCAGCCCCAGACAGCTGCCTGTCGATGAGCTTCCCAAAGAGGTACAGGATGTTGCAGCTGCTGCAGGCGCCAAGATATTTATTCATAGCCCATACGACTGCGTTGTTGCTGTGAAGAGGGATCTTTCTGACCGATTGGCTTGGCTCGATTCACGTAGGCAATACGAAGAAGCTTGGAAACTTCTCAATGAACATCCCGAGGCTGCAGGTTCGGTCTTGAAAGAGGGCATTCCAGGGTCTCTCAAATCTAAGTCAAGCCTAGGTGACTTTTTCGCGGATGACCGGTCATCGATAATGACCGCTGGTCGTAACCAGGTTTCGGCTGCGGACCAAGAGAAGGCTCGGCTTGGTGAACTCTGGGTTGAGCAGCTTATTCATGAGGAAAGATGGAGCGAAGCTGCTCAAGTCTGCAGCAAGGTTCTCAACCATGCAGCGCGATGGGAACATTGGGCATGGGAGTTCATCAAGGCCGAGAAAGTGGACAATATCACACCCTATATTCCCACAGACCGGCGCAATGCGCTACCCGCGAAGATCTATGAAGTTATTCTCAGCGACTATGTCTCCCGGGACCTAACTCAATTCAAAGAATTGATTGAGACATGGCCGTCTGACTTATTCGACTCCAACACCGTGACATTGGCGATTCAAGACCAGCTCAAGACAGAATCAATGCGCGAAGACTCTGAAGAATGGAGAATCCTGACGGATTGCCTTGCCAAGATGTTCATTGTTGGTGGCCATCACCGCGAGGCCTTACACTGCTACATCAAATTACAGGATGCCGATGCTGCTATGTCGTTGGTCAAGGAACATCAATTGGTTGATGCCGTGTCTGATAAGATTGTGGCGTTCATCATGATTCGGATCTCAAAAGCGCAGATGAAATCAGCACCGAAGTCTGAATTGGAAGAGCTTGCTGCAGAACCAATCCAATTACTTGCCAGAGAGGCCTACACTGGAATTGTTCCCCCGGAAACTGTGGTCCAGCAACTGAATGCCGCAAATCGTGTTCTTTTCGTTTACTTCTATCTGCGGGCGTTATGGCGCGGCGAATTTCTTCCTCAAGATTCCTCGAAGCCCGCTAGAGGTCGCGGCGCCCATGCTAGGGACGCAGCGAGCAAGTTAGCTGCAGACGAAGGAAAAGCTTTGATCGATAAGTTCGCTGATACAGCTGTGGAAGTATTTGCGGATTACGATCGACCTTTGCTGATGGAGTTCCTGCAAACGAGCATCTCATACACATTCGAGACCGCAACCTCAATCTGCGAACAGCGCCACTTTACCCCGGAACTAATCTTCCTCTTGTCTAAGATGGGCCAAACGAAGCGAGCCTTGAACCTGATTTTGTCAGACCTAAAGGACGTATCTCAGGCCATTTCGTTCGCCAAGTCACAGGATGATCCTGATCTTTGGGAGGACCTTCTTGACTACTCCATGGACAAGCCTAAGTTCATTCATGGACTCCTCGTCGAGGCCGGAACGTCAATTGATCCAATAAAGCTTGTGCGTCGTATTCCGAGCGGTCTGGAGATTGAAGGTTTGCGAGATGGTCTCACTCGCCTGATCCGCGAACATGACTTGCAAGCGATTATAAGCCAGGGCGCCGCGCGGGTCATGCATGGTGAGGTCGCCCTGGGAATGGATACGTTGCGCAGGGGCCAACGCCGCGGGATCGCATTCAATATAGCCGAGGATAATGTGGATGAAAAGAACACAAACTTGACACCGATGTCGCAGAACCAGAACCAAGACACTGCATCGATGTCTAGTGGCTCGACCAAGCCCACCGGTCCCAAACGGGGGACATGTGGCGGATGCCATGCTCCATTCAAGACAAACGAACGAGAGATTCTCGTTGGCTTTGCCTGTGGCCACGTCTTCCATCTATCCCACCTACATCCAGAAGGGTCGCAGCAACACTCGAGCACAAGCAGCGTGGCGGATCGCACACCTCGGCCCTCATCCCCATCTGAGGAGCCTTTGTCAACAGCTTCTCGTACCGTGGGTCCCAAGGTGACAACCGCGCGGCTTTTGCGAGATAAGATTGGAGAAGGGTGTCGAATCTGCGCATTAACAAGGAAAATCGAGTCTCTTGGAAACGAGGGCGAGGAGTGATTTGATTCTCGGGAGCGGGACTTCGACCACCGATAGTATCCATCTTTTTCACCTGTTCATACTCGTGTATGCTGCTGTATATCGATTGTTTCCTTTGTGATACCCACACATCTTTCGGATGGCCCCGTGCATTGTGGGGCGTAATTAGTGTTGGAAGACAATGCATGATTTCGATTTTCAATTTTCTTTCACCAATACGATCGTAAATACTCAACTGTAGTGTCTATCCCCGTAGAGGTTCATCGAGTGAGCCGGCCTAGGAAACGTACGTTTCCTTGAGAAACCGTGTTTCCAAGCAGAGTTACTATTCGTCTTGTCTTTAAGCTTCTAGGATAAGAGCTTGTCGCCCTCCACTGCAAGGGGGGATTCGGTAGAACCTCGGCTATGCAAGTGCACCCTTCTTTGGGACAACATGAGGGGAGCAGGAGGTTTCCCAGGTTGAGCCAATGAACAGTAGCGAAAGCAATATATTCCGAAGGGTTTCTTCCCAAGCAAGAAACCCCAAGCGAACGACCTCAAGTGAGACGGAACCAAAATAAATTCCGTCCCTACTTATCAAACTCTATGTCCTAGGGCTTTTTGCGCTATACTTATATGAAGCTTAGGCCCCAGGGTGGATAATCGTGGGGCAGCACAATTAAGCAATAAACCGATCAACATCTCACTCCTAAGCCCTGGAGTAAGCCATCGTGGGGTCGCTTAGGATCTTTGCCGGTATGCTCGGACTTAAGTGTGCAATGTGGGGAAGATGAGGCTTGTCCGATGATTATAACGCGGGGAAAGTGGCTCCATGCAGAAGACCACTACAATACCCCGGATTTTGTACCTGATATGTCATTTATGATAGATTCGAGGCCGGATCAGCGGAAATTGGCTGTTAATTCTTTAACCGTCTTTCTATAGCTTTGGATAGCGCTCTATAGCTCCCCATAACAAGTAGATCATATAAATTGAGCGTAGGAATCAATCAATTGAATTATCCTTGCATTCTGCTCTATCCATCTTCGTTCACCTCTCCAACATCATGAGTGCTTTGCATTTGGCAGCCATCCTGGCTGCTGGATCAGTCGCTGTAGCCTATACTACACCAATGGCTAATGTGTGCACGGCTGCTCATGTTAAAGCTACACTCCCCACTGATGCTTTGCTTGGTCTCACTCTGCAACCTTCAACTGTCACCGCTGCTGCTGTCTACAACTACAACGACACCGGCTCTCCGTTTTTCCCAGACAATGTTTCCAGCTTCTGCAATGTGACATTTGGCTATAGTCACAATGGAAAGGATGACCAGGTTCTCGTCAATTACTTCATGCCAGCCCCTGCCAGTTTTAAGAACCGCTATGTCTCGCAGGGAGGTGGTGCACTTGACATCTACTCTGGTGTTGCTAGTCTGGCCGGTGGAATCCAATACGGTGCTGTGAACGGCGGAACCGATGGAGGATTTGGAAGTTTCTCAGCCTCCTTTGACGAAGTTACGCTTTTGGCCAATGGTACTGTCGATCTTGACATTGTCAACATGTTCGGTTACCAGGCCCATTACGAACTGGGTGTCATTGGCAGAGCATTTACTCGCAACTTTTACGGAATGTCCGAGAAGACCAAGCTATACTCCTACTTCCAGGCTTGCTCGGAAGGAGGTCGTGAGGCTTTCAGTCAGCTTCAGCGCTATGGAGAGCTCTGGGATGGCGCGTCAGTTGGCGCACCTGCTTTCCGCTATTCGTTCCAGCAAGTCCAGCATCTCTTCTCTAATATTGTCGAGAAGACCATTGGATATAACCCTCCCCTTTGTGAAATGGCAACGATCGTCAACGCTACTATCAACTACTGCGATGGGCTGGATGGTAAACATGATGGTGTTGTGGCCCGAACAGACCTTTGCAAGCTGAAGTTCGACCTTGACTCTATGGTCGGTAAGAGCTACTACTGTGCCGCGTCGAATGGAGCCCCAGTTCAAGACGGAAAAATCACAAAGAAGGGAGTCGAGGTTGCAAAGGCTATTATCGATGGCTTGCATGACTCAGAAGGTCGCCGGGTGTACGTCTCTACCAACCCTCCGCTGATTTCCACGATGCCCAGACGACATACAACTCCGAGACCGATTCTTGGGATATCTCCATCGTCGGACTCGGTGGTGAATATGTAACCCAGCTCCTCCAGAAACTCGACATTGAGAATCTACCCACTCTAGATGGTGTCACCTATGACACAATCAAGGACTGGATGATCGAGGGTATGCAGACTTATCAAGATAGTCTGCAAGTCAACTGGCCCGACCTTACACCCTTCCACGCCAATGGAGGCAAACTCATCCACTTCCACGGCGAATCCGACAGCAGTGTTCCCACTGCTTCCTCAGTCCGATACTGGGAATCTGTCCGCAAGACAATGTACCCCAATATGAGCGTCGCTGACGGCACAGAGGCCACCAAGGAGTGGTATCGCCTATACCTTGTCCCTGGTGCAGCGCATTGTGATTGGAATGATGAGCAGCCGAATGCTCCATGGCCGCAGACTGGCTTGAAGACGATCATCAACTGGGTTGAACATGGTATTGAGCCTGTTAGACTCAATGGCACGGTCTCTTTGGGTGATAATGCGGGTGATATCATGGAGATTTGCTCGTGGCCGCTGCGGCCTTATTGGACGGATAATGGGTCTAAACTTGAATGCCAGTATGATCAGACTTCTATCGATACTTGGTTGTACGAGTTTGATGGAGTGCCTGTTCCAGTTTACTAGATGAGCTTCTTGTGGATTCGAGTCTTGGTGATAAGTGAAGAAATTTTAATTAATAAGGAGATATCAAGTTTATTTACATTCCCCCTGTCACTGCCAATGAAGTACCAACCTTGGAACTTATCATCTCGATATCATGCCCGTCAGAGTTATGGAGACAGCCATGGATGCGTTGGCCCGAGTACGCGAAAAATCCAATGAATATCTACTTGACATAACGACTTCAGATCTGTCTATCCATACTAATGTTAACCAGCCTTTTGTGTTATTCCGTACATTTGGTCATACTACCAGTCGTCTTCACTATCCGACAATTCAGGCGGCTCATCGAATTCGCCGTCAATTAGAGCCATCACGTATTCAGAAACAGAAAAATCAACTGACCCGGGCCAGAAGACCTCCGCATTTGTTCTATTCGATTCCTTATGGCATGGAAACCGGTGATAGAAATGCAGGTTCTCACAAGAGCAAGAATCATACTCCGGCATTTTGTCTGGATACGGGACCAGTTTGATCGAAAGTGAAATATTCTGATGTCGAAACAAATCCACCCAATCCTTAATTTGGAGGCAGACTTCGTCGCTGGAGGGGTTGCTCAAATTATCCGGTATCTCACAAGTTATTTCACGAAGCAGCGGCAAACGAAAACGTTGACCCTCATGTGTCAATGATTTATAAAGGACCGCCAGAGGTACCGGCTTCCCCGGTTCATATCGAAATGTAAGGCTTTTGAGCGAGTTTGGCAAGGGCATTATTAGACGTCTCCCCGTTCCTACCAGCGAGTACGGTGTGATTGTAAGTTTTTCGAGAAATGAGAAGTTGTGAAGCCCGGAGGCAAGGGCCGTCCCCCAGTAGACGTCAAGATCGAGAGTTTCGATGCAGTCATGATGATCCATGAATAGATCCGGGAAGCCGCCTTCCTTTGCGAAGCCTTGTGGAAGAGGTCCTCGGAATGTAAATGACTTCAGTCCCTCTGTAAAGCGGAGAATAGTTCTTAGGTCCTCCATTGATATCTCACAATTGAGAATCACCAACTCTTTCACGGTGGAATGTTCTGAAGGCAACATGTCATCGTAGGAAATACTGGAGTCCTCTTTTGAAAGCCACTCAAACCTCGCACCCGTGATGCAGATCTTTTCAGGTCGTTGTTTGAGGAGAAAAAGGGTCTCATTAAAAGTAGGAATGTCATACTCCTTTTGATTGTGTGTGTCAAGTGTAGAATCAGCTCCGATATGGCCTGAGTCTTATTAGTGAAATCTATTGCCAAGAGCCGAGGGATGGGTCAATACTTACAAACTCGCAAATTGGGAGGCAGGCGAGCATTTTTGTGATCGCCAAGAATACCTCCACAGAACCAAGTTTTCTTTGTGAGAGCAGCACTGTACTCAAGACGTTGGTCTATGAGGTCGTCCTGATACTTTCCCAATTTAATCATGACTTCCCACGGGTTTTCACCCCAGCCAAAAGGATCATTATCTGGGCCTAACGTCCCTTTTTGCTCATGCTCAAAAAAAGCTCGAGCAGCTCGGGAGATATAGTCATCTGCAGTCTCATTCGTCTCGACCTCCCACCGGACGAACTCTTCATCCAGGTAACATCTTCCGGATAATTCTCGCATTTTGTCCTCCTCCTCGGTCCATTTGATGTCTCTTCTCCAATGAACCCCAAGTCGTTTCCTGAAAACAAGTGTTTCCAGAGAGGGTAATTTAGCAATCATTTCATAGAAGGGCACAGAGAAGTCAATCAAATCTTCAAATCCGGTATCATCCTCGTGGCGAATTTCACGAATGAGTGGAGCCAGATCTGGCCGTTTCTTGATAGTCTCTGCAAGTCGAGGCCCATGAATTAACCATGAAAGTCTAGGTGTTTCGTAAAGATATGGGAGGATGCTCTGGTAAAGGGACCGACAGGTCTGCGCTAGTCGACTTAGATGCTTGGGTTCCTTGCGAACAGACTCTCGAAGATGTTGAATGACCATTTCCCATAGCTCTGGGGGCAGGCTTGCTCGGTTGGCACTAGGCTCATCCTGTTCGATGGTATTCTGCGTCGAATTTTGCACAACTGGACGTTTAAACTTTGCACGTTTGGCACTGCGCTTATGCTTCTTGATGGTCTTTTGCGCCTGGTCCTCCATACCTAACCATACCAAGCTTGTGCAGATGTGGGGTTTGGCGCTTCTCGGGATAACAAGTATCAAGTTGATAACTGCTGACACATCAGCGCCAAGAACGTGCATATGCCCCGCTCAGGCACAACCTCCATTCCTACTAGCTCATAGTATATCAGCAGTGTTTCAATGGCATTGGTGTTGATTTGAGGAAAAAAGAATCACAGATGATTGTATGGGCGATTTGTGTAGGGGAGGAAGATCAAAAAGGAAAAAGAACAAAGGGGGGGGGGGGGGGTCGACTTAGGTAGGATAAAATGCAAGCGAGGCTCACATGATAGCTCGTTGTACTGGTTGAGCTAAGGCTGATTCAATATGTTGTTATGGATATTCGAGCCAGCTGTCGCTAAAATTAACAAAAAACGAATTCGGTCTCAAGAGTCTCATGTATGATTTCAACCAGCGTCTAAATTCCAGAGGCTTTGCGTGGATGAAGAGCAAGGAACTTCCAATCAACAAGCCAGAAATTGTGGGGATAGGTCTTTGCCGTCGTCTTTCATGCATCACAGCGGTCGACAAAACACGGTTGACCGCATCAACCAGCACGTTCATTCAGAATGATTGGACTACAAGGAAAGGTTATTGGGAAACAAATAGATTAGCTAGGCTAATTGGCTACCATGTGATCGGCCATAAGATATGAGAACGAGAATATTAGGGCAGCACATGTTGCAACCCAGGTTAACAAGCAGAGATAACGAACGGCACGAGACTAGTCCATCGTGCAGAAACAAAGACCCGAATCAATCAACACCACAAGGAGGTCTTGGTCATCCCGCAGTGGACAGGAGTCCAGTACGACCTCGCAAGAGAAGGAAGCTTGTAGAGCCTCACAGGGTGTTAATGAAAAGCAGAACCATGAAGCCAGTGGCAACAATGTTGACAATGTTACTCGGGACCTTGGCAGCCTTGGAGAATGCCTTGGTAGGAGTAGGGTTGCCGGGAACGCTTCCGCTGGGGGTGGGGTGCCCACCAGCAGGAGGGTTGCTGCTAGCGGGGGAATTGTTGCCAGCAGGGGGTGCACCAGGGCCTGGACCAGGAGCGCCAGGAACAGCAGGAACAGTGTGAGCAGGGGGAGCGCCAGGGCCGGGTCCAGGAGCGCCAGGAACAGTAGGAGCACTGGGAGCAGGGGGAGTACCAGGTCCGGGTCCAGGAGCGCCAGGAACAGCAGGAGCACCGGGAGCAGGGGGAGTACCAGGTCCGGGTCCAGGAGCTCCAGGGACAGCAGGGGCACTGGGAGCAGGGGGAGCACCCAGGCTCGGTCCAGGAGCGCCAGGAACAGCAGGAACACTGGGAATAGGCGGGTGGCACTCGGTGTGGGAGTACTCAACGGGAACTGTAACAACTGGAGGAGCAGGCACAGTAGGTGCAGGGGTGTGGCAATCGGTGTGGGAGCACTCAATAGACACTGTAACGACTGGAGGAGCAGGTGGCTGTCCAGTCTTGGAACCAGAAGGGCAGGGCTCGGTAACAGTATCAGTGGAAGTGCTAACCTCAGGGATTTGACCATGGGTGCTCGAGTCAGAAGGCGAAATGCCAGGAGTGACCAGAGGTGTGCTCGACACGGGAGTCTCAGGAGTCACAGCTGGGTTGCTCGAGGTAGAGGACTCAGTCGGAGTCAGAGCAGTTGAAGCAGGGGTGCTCGACGAGGGAGTCTCGGTGGAAGCCACGATTGGAATCTCGGGAGTCACAGGAGGAGTGCTCGAGGTAGAAGATGCAGTTGAGACCTCAGAAGTCTTGGGAGTGCGAGGGCAATCTGGGACATCTGGAGCACAACTGATCTCAGTGGAGGTCGATGTGACATAATCAGTCGACAGAGCTTGGAAATATCAGTAGGAAGAACAAAATGAGAAGAATTCATCTAAAGGAAATTTACCACGAGCGATGAGGTTGTTGGCAAGAACAGGGAAGTGGTCAACTGTGATATTATGTTAGTGCACTGAGTCCCAGCACGAGGGAAATGAAATAACTTACGACCACGCAGGTTGGCGTGTCCACGATAAGCGTGAACATCAGAGACATCACGATCTGGAAAAAGGTTAGCATGCAGGTTAAAGTGGAAAGTGTCATGAAAAAAAGGAATGAAAAACAAAGACGCGTCGAAAGTGTCGAATACGTTGCAGGAGGATGGACTTACTGATGACAGCGGCCTGTGCCAGGAACCCAAGGAACCCGACGACAAGGAGCACCACCTGAAGGGGGGTGCGGACGAGAATCATCGTGAAGGTTTAACAGGTTAAACGAAGGACGAGTTGATGGAGCGAGTGTGGTAAACGAAAGACAAAGGGGGTGCAGAGGAACGAGAGTGGGAGAGTATGAAGAGAGAAGAGAAGAAGAGGAAGAAGAAAAGGAGGGAGAAGAAAGATAAACAACGAGAGAAACAACGCTGGTGGGGTTGGGAAGCTGCAGTTTTTCGTTATTTCAGAAGGAACGACCTTAACGGAAGGACTCTCTGCTTGTTCCAAGTACAAAGTGAGGTTACCACCACAATGTGCCTGAAAAGCAGCCTGAACCAGCCTTGAAGTCACTGGCATGCTTCAATATAATGAAAATGTTATTAAATGTGTAATTGAAGTTATACTGGTTAGTCGAGAGCCGATTCCGGGGAAACATGGAGATATCAGGATGGTTGTTGAACCCTCCATGGACGTCAATGTCTACCAAAAAGCAATTCTCTAGGAAAGTAAGAGAACCAATATAGATTAGGTGTCACCAATCTGATTACATGACATAACACAACATAAAACATTCCAAGGGGCAACCCCGATGAAGTTGCATTGAGGAGAACAACAGTCACAGGGCGACTATCTGCAGAAGGACGGCATACAGAGTTGCAGGCGGCGTAGATGTGCACGCAGTCCACAAGGACACTTGAAATACGTGCACGACCGCAATAAAATTTGGCATATGTCATCAACAGCTATTAAACACGTAGAAAATCCAAGTAGAGCCCCAAAGCCAAATAATTAGGGTTTGATGGATATAAGAAGTATATCACTGGCATTTCATTGGCTGACCATTCTCAGCCCTATGTGCACGGGGACAGCGACAAGCTTCTGTCTAGAGCTGTCATATCAGATTAGCCCATACAGAAAATATATATGCTCAGCGAAGCTAGCCCATTTCAGTCCCACGATGACAACTGGGCTCGTTACCATCGGAAGCATACAGTACCGTACCATCGGAACACAGAATGCAAACAAGGTCAAGCGAAGCCCTCGGAACACTAAGCGGATACTTTGCCGACACAGAAACCGGCGATTCGGCAAGTGGACACGTAAAAATTATTCACGCTCCATCCCGTGTCCCATTTGGAAAAGGGACACCCCATCTCGCTAAGAGTCGCTAAGAGAGCAAAAATGGGGACACAAAGACAAAAAAGTAGACCGCTACAGTTTACTAGCGCGATGTTTGTTATACGGTACGCGTACGGGAACTCTCAAGAATAGGGCTGTTCCAACCATGTACCGGGATGAGCCGTGTGGGAAAAATAAAGTGGGGTGTCGCAGCTATCGGAACTCCGCTTCCAAGGAACGTTGGGAGTGATGTCATGGGGCTTTGCGGGAGGCTTATTGGCGTTTTTGGAAGGGCAAATTACGGGCCAGCGAAGCCATCACAGCGCTCAATCTTTTGGAAAGGGATAGCGGCGTAAAGAACAGTAAGGAAAGAATGAGATCTAGACCTTGTGTTGGTATTTACACTTTGTGTCTCCGTACCAGACAGTTTCCCCGAATTGAAGGAGGGGCTACTGAGGGGCAGTGATCGATCTCGATCTGCGAGTGGAATGAGCTAGAGGAAAGGGTTATATGACAGGGGATGGGATCGGCAGGAACGTGGCCAATGGCTCCCCTGGATCTAGATTGGGCTTGAATCAAATGCGAGATAGTGGGGCAAGCTGATACGGTCTGGAATGCGATCCTCTGGTTTGAACGGGCTGACGTCATAAAGGGTGGGAGCTCCGGCTTCTCACCCAGCCAGTACGAGGGCCTGATTTGATAGCTAAGCGCCTAGTGTGGGCTTTTTGAAAGAGGGATCTTCATTCGACGGAGATGTACCCGGGGGACTTTCCTTTTATTATCGGGTTAGCGCATCGCTAGCTGCGTCCGGGTCCATTGCCAGCGAAGCCGTTTTAATCAGTGCCCATATTGCGCTCCGTTGTGGGCATTCGTGTAGCACGTGTAAGGAATCCAAATGCGCTAAAAGCTTGAGCCCATAAGGGAAGGTGCATGGCGACATAAACCTTCACAATACGATATACGAGAGGCCAAACAATAAAACCTTCTGTTTATTTTATCGTTGCCCCCTAAGCCACAGCTGTCATGTTGTGAGTGAGATTGTGGCAGCGCCACAGCCACAATAGGAGAGTGGTGAATCTTGCCCGCAGTATCGCTAGGCCTAAAGCGGCCGATTATTACAACGCTATCCAACCGCAATAGGCATACTAAATAAACCGTTGAATTAGGAGACGTGCACTAAGTCAGATGCCATTGGTTAACAAGGTAGCTCTAACGGTCGACTAAGAAGCTCTAGATGCACCCCACATGCATGTAGATTCACGCTTAATGTAACCAACGAGCGCAAAAGGAAGAATGTCCCAAACACCGAAACTTAATTCGATGGCGAAGTCAAAGGTTCAGACCCCGTTCATTGAGCAAAAGACGGTACCAGAAAGCAACGAACATCACCGTATCATCCACTATGCTAAAAGAGTATTTGAAACTACACTGACGTATCACAAACAAACTCATGATGCAACGACCAGAGCCAACCACAAAGAAGGGAAAAGTGACCCAAATCAGAGTTTTCTTCATGATTGGCCAACACACAATGGTAGCTCAGCCCGCCAATCACATCCAGTCCTCGTAACGGATGAGACGACCTCTATCTCCCGCTTCGGGTAAAGTCGAACTCAACCGTCCATGGCACCACAAGCTCGCCTCCGTCGAGCCCGTGGTTGGTCTCTCGCGCTCTCCCGTGGACTGTTTACCTGGTTGCTGGGACCGGCTCTGGGGGTGGGGCCGTCCTTTCAGTCGATATTTTTTTTTTTTCCTTTGTAATTTTCGTTTTTCGCGATCCGCTTTCATTCTGAACGCGCAGTCGTGTGGGCTTTAAAATCCGTGGTAGATATGGAGTTGTGGCTTGTTGATCTCGGGAGTAACTCCTCAATCTGCTCAAATTTGCGTTTTCTTCTCGCACGCTATAATCCACTTTTTTTAGAGGATTTTTGGGATGTTGGTATCTCCACTAAGGCAAATTGGTAAAAAAGGGAAATTAAAATTTGTGCTTTGTTACGTACTTCTCCAAATGCCAAGCATCTTCTCCGAGCAGCGACGAACGCGCCCCGCATGGGATGGTACCTTGAGGGTGAATAAATTTATGTTCATAAATGTGAGGTTCAGCAAGAAATATTTGATCTTATCAGCTAGGTCGTCGTGTTCTGTACCTATTTGGAATATATGTTGGATTCATAACCCCGTCCCCAGTCGGATCGAAGATCCGAGGTATACAATGCGCCCAAAATTGGATAAAATAGCTGAATACAGAAAGCCAAACGCTCAACGACACAAAGTGCAGAGCAGGACAAGCCACGCAAAATAAGTCAATAGGCGCAGGTTTCCAAACATGGAACGGGGTATCAACTTCGTGTGCTTCGTCCCTAATCCAGGCCAACGAAAACAACTTCGAGAATAATGAATAATAAAGTAAAAGAAGCAACGACAATGTGTATACCTCAGCAACTTTGCACCAGGTCGGCCCGTAGACTCATATACCGTCGCAGGGTGTCCCAACGCCTTCGAATTCAGCGAAAAAGAAATATGAAATGCAAGCAAAAAGGAAGAAATGAACAAGAATTCATCAACGCGTAGTGTGACAGGGTATTATTGCCCGGAGATTCGTGTATTATCACCGTAATCAATAACGCCCCTGAAATGATTGATAACCGCCAATTCAATGACAATAGAACCAATAGGAGATAATAGACATCCATTAAAAGGGAGACCACCGGACGTGAATAGTGAAAAGCGCAAGCCTCATTGTCGCTTGCACGCCAGGTGCAAGGGGAATCTTAAGGCATATAGTATGCTCATGGGTGTAAGCATATAGCCCGATGAGGAGGCGAGGAACCGAATCGACGATCGTTCGAGAAAAAGAAAGGCGGAGCAGTCAATCTATGAGAGGCACGGGAGGAAAGGTGCTGAGGATTATCGTGGCAGGGTCTATGGAGTGCGTAGTCCATTAATATGTTAATTTGATCTCCACCGGGGAGCCAGGTGAAACAGGCGAGTCAGGATGGTTGACCTCAACGTCAGGCGTTTCGTAGATATCGACAACCATGTCCTGGCCTTCTGGTAGTTCGCGGACCACATCATCATCGACCATGATTCGTAACCCGGCTTCATTGACGTGAAGAATGCGGACGATACGTGATGGGTCGATTTGTTGCTTCTCTGAGATTTTCTTCATCAAGTCCCGGACCGTGCGCTCCGTTAAGTAGATCGCACGGTAGTAGTCACCGGGATGATGCTCGTTCCCTGAGAATCGAACGTAGAAGCATGCAACTATAATTCAATTAGCAACAAGTATGTCGTGTTGGGATGAATAAACTTACTCGGCTTAGGCGGTCGCTCAGCAGGAGGTCGATAAGTAGGGTCGATATCCACAGCCTCGATAAATCCTTGTGAGACCCTATCCTCGGATACCACTCTTGGAATAGCGATTGGGTTCTTCTCCTTCATATTCAGGTTTTTCTCTTTCAAATACTGAGCATTGCCATAGTGCGGTGAGTTCATGCTCAAGGAAGCATGACTGCTGGTCGGTGATAAAATCAAGGACTCCATAGACTGTGAAGCACTGTGGTTTTGGAGGTTCAGGCCCTCTGGTTTAACAAACTCGCTTTCCGCCGGTAATCGAACTGGGTATTGATCGGGGTCATCACCCTCTTCACCACGTAGAGCGAGAATGCTCATGGACCGAGTTGACGAGAACATATCCTGCATCATGGCGAGCTTGGATTGTAAATCATCCTCCAATGATAGCTTATCGGAACCATCTTGTGACCCCGAAGACCAAGTACGCTTGTGCTTCAGTGGAGGCTTAGACCGGTCGGTTGATTTAACGGTCGCCGAAGCATTAGCGCCACGCTTGCGCTTTCCAAATCCACCGCCCATCTCAGCCTGTGCGATCTGCTGCTTCAATTTCTCGATGGTCTTCTTGACGTGTGCAACATCGTTGGAGAGTTTTCGCTCGGCGCCATGGTCTCGGAAAAGCTTGACCTTGCAGTAGCACACCTCCGGCTCGCGCGAAACACCCGCATCTTCTCCTGGTGAGAGAAGCTCGGTTTTCGCACAAAGTCGAACAGGAATACCCTTCACACCCTTCGAGTGACTGAAATCGGTAGACAAGAAGTTAAACCGCACGGGGATACTGCATTCAGAAGAGCCGGTAGCCGGGTTGGCAGTCCAGGTCACGCAGAATCCATCAAAAGACATCTGCTCAATCTGCAGTTGACGATGCTTATGTTCGTCGCCGCCTTGGAGCGGGTCGACATATTCCACAGCCAGAAGTTTGCCTCCGCGTTGGTGTGCTTCACTGGTACCTCGGCCTTCCTTCCATAATTGCCAGCAGGAAGCTGGCTTCAACCTCTGCTCTTCTTCTT
This sequence comes from Penicillium tannophilum, assembly GCA_028829675.1. NCBI lineage: Eukaryota > Fungi > Ascomycota > Eurotiomycetes > Eurotiales > Aspergillaceae > Penicillium > Penicillium tannophilum. Next base: position 826,606 of record JAQKAK010000001.1, on the reverse strand, counting down.
CGAATGAAACGCGGACAAAGGTTCGGTAACGTAGTGGTCCGGAGCTGGGCATCGGCGGCTGTGAGTCCACTACTTGTAAATTATAGGCCTGGCCCTTGTTGAGGTAGGACACAGGAATCTCTCTCGGGTGCTTGACCATTGCAGTCGGGGCACGCAGGGAAACATTATAACGGAATCCGTGGAGAAAAGTTAGAACTTTGTTCTTGGTCATGGGTTCCAGAAAACTTACTTTTCACCGGCGTATGTTACACCGATCGGATGGTTGGTAGGAACTGATGAGAATTCCGTTGAGGCTGTCATACTAGAGATGTTTGAAGCTTGATCGAGCGGGATTCCATTGACCGATGAATCATCCACGGTCTCATCCATAACGTCGTAACCGGGATCGCGCTGCATGAAAGCGCTCGGCGCGTAAGATGCTTGCAGGTAGGGGTTCATTTCAGGCATCTGGTGTCCAAGGAACTGTGGGCTGAAATGCCCCATTACAGGATGCTGTTGGGGTCCTGAAATGGGATTACTGAGAGAGAGCGGAGTCATAGTGTGCAAGCCGGCGGTTGGTGTGTGTAGGTCGCCCGCCTGGCTGTGGAAAATGGCGCCCATACCGCCGGAGTTGGGGGTGTAGAAGCCAGGATGTTGGTTGGCCATAGGAACCATATTCATGGACGCTGAATCCATCCATGAGGGCGAAAAATTGAGATCTTGCAGGTTCCGGGGTGTACGCTCGGGCATGAATTTCATATTGTGGTCCTCTAATTTCATGTCGTGGCCTTGCATATTCGGTCTGTATCGATCCACCAAATCAGTCTCTGGTCCCAAATTTCCTGGATAAAAGTCCGCATACCTGCCTGCCATCATGGGATCGCCCATCCCTGTGAAGTGGCCATGTTGTCCCTCGTCCTCACTGTCGCGACGTGGTACCACATCAGAAAAGGTCTGTTGGAAGCGACTGATGAAGTCATCATCGGGCTTCTGGGTGTTGTTTCTATATAGAATGGTATGATTAGCATTTGAGTAGCAATTTTTTTTTTCTTTTTCTGGCTGCCGAATTATAAAGTTCGAGGGCGGTACCCACCGGTTGCGAAACATTGGGGATGAGTGAATCTACTGGCAATTCTTGACGTAAAATGCGCAGATAGTGGGAGTATCAAAAAATCGAACACGAAGGAATCCGAAATATATGAACCATCTGACTTGTAGCAAAACGATGTGGCCACGAAAATAGGTTGTCGTGGTCCTTTTAAGCGCGTAGAGGGAGCTTCTCCCCGATCCCGACAGCACGGGTACGGTCAAAAAGTGTATGGTTCGCACGGGAAGATCTTCAAGGGTTCGATAACGGATCCCATGCACTGGAATACCGGTTGGACAAGCTTGAAGGTTGTTGTGTTCGCACCTCTGGCGGTGGTGGTAGTGTCGAGAAGATTGAATAAGGAGTGTGGGGGTCGTGGCTCGAGAGGGGGGTGCGTAAGATAATGTCTATGCGAACTTCACGAGAGAAAAAGCGGAGACAGGAACAGACGGAAGGCGGCGGGTCTGGACCAGAATATACTCTCGATTTTTTTTTTCCGTTGAGTCTGGACTGTGTCACCGGATTGCCTCAGGAAATTGGAAAGGAGCCAAAAGGGTTCAATGTGTATTGGGAAAGACACCTAATGTATGAGGAAGGGGAGAATGTTCAGATAGAAAAAGAAGCGAAGGAGGGGTGGACACGGTCTATGATGTTAAGAAAAGGAAAAAAAATAGAGATGACGGTGCGGTACATGGAGCCTCCAATAGCGAATGGCAAAGAAATCCTAGATCGACTGACCATAACTGAGCCACAGTTCTGAAGGGGTGTGTAGTGGGGAGAGAATATTGAGGCTTTCGGAAGTTTGGAGAGGTGTTGCCACTGCCGATAAGGACCAGGGGTCGCATACAGAAGGTAGCTTGAGGGTGTAATTTTGGGAAATTCTTTTTGAATTTTTGAATTTTTGGTTTTTTTTGGGGAATTTGGATTTTCTAATTTTCTTTTTTTTTTCTTTATTCCTTTTTCCGGAGTGGAGAGTGAAATTCTATTTCGTTCTTTCTTCTATGGAATGGAAATGATTGGTACCAGGGGATAGGGAGAGGAACGGGCGAAAGAGCAAGTATGAAGGAAATCGATTGGAAGGGAAAAGGTTACCAGGGAGTGGAGAGTTACTAAAATTACCACGAATTGAATTTGATTCCAGACCAAAACCAAAACGTAACTTACGGTGTATTGTCGGAGTCTTCCTGATTAAGAAGTCTCGATCGATCCGAGAATGAAGAGTGTAGCAGTTTGGAGAAACTTCTGGCCATCAGACGGAAGACTACCCTCGATGAGACGGCAGCCCCATTTAGAGTCAATTTCCATGATTATGATGTTAAGCCTATGATCAGCATCTCGATGGTCCAGCCGGAGTCGTTCCGTCTATCGATAAAGGCGTCCCGAGTCACTGGGTTCGGACTTCCCCCACACGGCAACCTTTTTAACGTTGACATGCCTAATTTTGGATAAAACGAGTTGTATACCCGTATCATACAGATGCACCCTGCAGAGAAATGAACGATTCAAACAACCCCTTGTTATGACAGATCGTTCGTCAACTACGACAAACTAATTTCCGCGCCAATGATGATCGGGTAAATTTAAATAGATTAACAGTAGTGTGAAGCCAAAAAACCCGAGCCAGAACGTGGTTGGTGGCGTTGAAGCGGTAAAATAAAGATACTTCGTTAACTACAACCCACATAAAACGGTGTGGCTCGCAGATCGAATGGTGCACCTGATGGCTATCGACGGTAAGGATCGCAGGCAACGAGATTTGTCACTTTGCTGAAATTTGTCAGTCCGAGAGGAGCATATGCGGCACATGTGGCTCAAGGTCCTATCCATGGGTCCAGGTGTGGCCGTGGTCTGACTCAGTGTGATAGGTGGTTGATCGGACCGGACTTACTCCGTCATTGTATAGAACGATCACGATCATCGACGATTGGGCATCCCACGGTTAAGAGAAAAGGAGGCGTACGTCGACATCGGTGTCAGCATTCAATTCTTATCTCCGGGTATCGCCATCAAAACAGAGTACGTAGGTATAGTATGAGATAGTATGATCATCGGGGACTTAACCATGGGTCCCGAAGGCTCGGCTGTTCGCGAGGGCACGAACTGAGGGTATGAACTCAGGGTCTATACCCTATGATTCAAGTTTGATATTTTTGGATCCATGCAGGTTGACGTTCTCTGTAGGAACAGGCAATATATTAGATTAAAAACTACGGAGCATCTCCATCGTGTATTTATTAATCCACTTTTCATGTCGGACTGTACAAAACAGCGTACGCCATTGCTCTAGAGATGGGAACGCTAGGGAGTACCATACCGCGCAATCGGCTAATACGGAGTCCTAACAATACGCCCCTTCGCACTCTACCCGCGAGATTGATTGCTGGGTTGCCAGCCCGCCAATCAGATCTCTAGAGTTCTCTCACTGCACGTGCCATCCGCAATACCAATACCAACAGTGACATGCACGGGACATTCTAATCCGAGGGCCGTGCAGTCTGACTTTGGGCGGCTACCGAATTAACTAATCCACATTGGAAGCGTTCGTGGAAGCCCGTAGATATGATGACGACATATAGCTGTTTAGGTATAGGTACTTTTGCATGACATACAAAAGGACGCAACAATATGACATAGGTCACATGGTCTCTGGACAATCTGATTCGCCGGATGGGAAGCCGGTTCAAAAAGAGAAGGGATTCGAAAAGACCCGCGATGGAATCTTGCTGGATTCGGTAGTGATTCTCACTATTACAGCATGCTCGATTCGAAAGCTCCACTGTCAGACTCAGCACAGACAGTCATTTCGGTAAGCTCAAGCCCAAAAGCCATAAGGCGCACCCTCATCTTATAACACATTTAATTACTGTATTCTGCGTATTCTCCGGAGCAAGAAACGCCCACAAGGTATGCGCGCGCCCCTGGCATAGGCGGGCGTTCTCAGAGGCGCTCCTTGTGTTTTTTTTTTTTTTCTCATGCTTTGAGGCTTTGAGGGGTAAGAAAGTCATTCGCAGTGTTTTCGTTGCAAATCACTACCCCTTCTTGAGTAGTTGTTGCCCAGGTGTCGGTTACATTTGCTACTCTCTTCTTTGGGTCGACAGATATGCGGGCTTGCTCCTTGTGGTGACACGGAGAAGCGAGTATACGTAATTGTGTACCTGAGGTCGTTTTACGATCTACATGTACATTCGTATACAATGCTGCTCGCCATTTAAGGACAATGCGATGACCCAGTCAATTTCTTCCAAGGTTGCAGTTTCCCGTTTACACATACTCCTCTTAAAGGTTGAGATGACTGGAGACAACACATCCTGGGCCTAGGCTTCGATCCAGTCGAAATGTTCTTTGTTTCTTTGTGATATATATCCCGGACCCAGGGGAGGGGGTGGAAAAGAAAGCCACCGCCGTCATGCGAGACTTGTTGGGCGTTTGGATCGACAAGGGAGCAGGCGCCACCAGCGCGAATAGGAATTGGAATGCTGGTAGCACGGTCAGGAGAACTGCAATGCTCTGTATGGAGAGAGCAGAAGCATTGATCAATAATAGATAGCAATCGACAGAATGAGGACTTTTAGTCGGTGGCTTTATGTAGTAACTTGTACCTTCTATTTTTTCCAAAGGTTGCCGATCGATCTGTCTCATTGGTCCATCACTGATATTAGAGCCACAGCTCGTTTTCACGACCCTCGCAGTGGCGATCCTCAGCCACGAGGTGGACTCGAGCATCAAGGCTGGCCTAGAAGGAACCAATGGGATTGACGGGATGGTGCCACGGTGGAGATCATGGGTGTTGGACACACGGCTATCCTCGCAAATGAATGGCATGGACACGCTGTACAGTAGATAAAAACTAAATATAAACATTGCGTGGTTCTCTACAACTCTAGAAAGCTAATTGTGTTAAAGATGACGATCACCGACATATACGCCACGGAGGTTACCCTATGAAATTGGGTATACAGATATTCAACGGTGGCGCAAACGAAGAAAAAAGAAAAACGGCTGCCTTTTCCGCATAGTCTATGACAACGCAGATCCATTCCTTTATCCAATAGCAAGCAATAACTCATATGTACAGAGAGGCTAGCTTCTGTAGTGGAAGCATGTGTGACCATAGCCGAGGGTCTTGGCCAGTCAGGCCATGTAGCGGGGTTGCCACAGCGGACACCAGTATCCGTCTCAACCGCGCCACATCGGAAGTTCCAGCTGATGCCGCGCAGCTACAGGGATAGTCCGAAGTATGGTTGGGCTATCCCGTGTCTCAAGTGGGGAGGAAAGAGAATATAATATGTAAAAATAACGGTACCTATGCTTCTCGACTATTCCTTGTACATTATATTATATAAGGCAGACGGGACGGGCGGAACGGGGTCTACAGTGCTGGACCAATCAGAGTTTATGGATGTACTCGGGGGAAGAAAGTGTGGCAAATTTCAGTCACGATCCTGCATATCCGAAGTACGAATGATAGTCCAAGTATGTACACTCTGCGGAGCTCGCTCATGACTAGTATGGGTCTTGGTGGATTAGCGAGAAAATGCTCCATGTAACAGGTTTGGTAGTGGACGTGCGTTTGTATACGGATGCTTAGAGGGTACGCATACTATATCCGTGTAGATCTTATACATTGACATAATTGAGTCACAAATGCTGTCCTGTGAAGCTTATCAGGTATATAGCTCCCCTTTTCGGGGAATATGATGACTTTGATTTATCGAGGTCTGTTAAGCACACACATACCTCCACATTTATTTGTTCATCAATTGGCTCGCATAACTTGCCTTGTCTTCACCGACAAATCATCAATGTACTGGACATTCAAAGTCTCCGTTCTTTATTATACATTTTACTGTACATAAATAATGGTAAACCGATGTAAACCCAATGTAAACCAACGGTGGAGAATAAACTCAATCACACATTGTGGCTGTGTCAATTCGTCATATTACTGAATGCAGTTCGACTCATTTATGTCATAAGGCTGGTGCAATATCGGCACGCCGAAGATTAAATTGTCTGGAAGCGTCTGGAAGGTGAAGCACTGACCGCTGGCGACCATGCTGTGTGATATTATTCATCTATAGTCTGCCCATATGAATGTCCCTTGTACAAAATGTCCCGGTGCAGCCGCTGCACGAATCACTGTAGGCGCATGGACCTGTCGGAAAAAAAAAAAAAAAACAACAAAGAAAAGAAGAATGATGGTACGATGAGTACATGATTCCAGCCGCACGAAGCCCAACAACGCCGCTGGAAGGAAGGGAAGAAATAAAATGAAAGATATGGACAAGGCCCACTGGCCCGACAGAACCTCGTGTATATGCACTGGCCGGTCCTTGGCCAGTTTTGCTTTGCAGAAGGTCAAACCCCGCAATGCAGGAGAAAAGAAAAGATGAAAGGAATGTTCATGTGTTGGTTAACACGAGGTATGCAGGAATCGCTTTCAATGTTGAACGATAAGTGAGAAACCATCAACCCAGGATCCATAGGATCCTGAGATACCCGCAATCTTATAGCCTAGAGGCGGGATCAAGGTGTGCCTGAAATAGGAATTAGCGACAGTCCGCAGTTCCTTAAGATATTGAGAAAAAAAACTTACCCTGATCCACCATTAGGGTTGCCATAGAAGCTGGATTTCCTTCCCAGGCTGGTGAGAATCTCAATTCCATCAATCCAGAGGCCAGCTCGGACGTAGAATCCAAGTAAAATCTCCCCACGCCGAGTGTCTAGTCACAATTAGAACTGGTTCATAGCGGCACTGCTGTATTTACTTACCGAGGACGAATTCATCGCCACCAGCTTTCCCGCCGCGTTTGCCAAACAGCTGAGTGGTCATATCTTCATAACAAAACTCGATGCCATCCAAAGCGTTTCCATGGTACACTTTGATAGAAGTCAAGAGCTTGGTCGCAATGAAGGCACATTCCAACAGCAGTTGCTGAGGTTCACTGCCGTCCATCGAGGAGAAACCTAAGATCCCACTCTTGTAGCCAGTCTGACTCTTGGGGAGCTTGACTAGAGAGCCCTTCGATTTCAAAGCTCCGACATCCTCCACAGTATAACTGCCCAAGGCCCCGGAGTAAACAATGACCTTGATCTTCTTTTTCTTCTCTTTCTCATTGCCAAAGAGTTTCATTCGGAGCTCGTTTTCGGTAATAGTCACTTGCTTCGGAAGACCATTGCTGCTAGAATCGCTGTTTAGATACTCGATGGATGTGTGGCAGAATTCATCACCCTCCTTGTACAGTTCCATGAATGCGACGCCAGATGACGCAGTAAACAGAATCTTGCCATTTTCCACGGGCCAGACTTGGACACTATCATCCGAGCTTACTGTTGCGTCACTGGGAAGTCGGAAACAGGGGTGGAATCTGAAACGCAGGGCGTCCAACCGATGCCAACCACACTCATCATTAGGTAGACACACCTTCAGACCCTGAGCCTTGGTACGAGTACAGAATGGCTCTTTGGTCAAAAAGGAGCGATTGAGCTGTACGTAGTCGCGGAGCATGATGCCAGATTCCTGGTGGGGGCACCCAAAGAGATGTCCTACCTCATGTAGGTGAGCGCCGATGCCGATGTTCGCAGACTCCCAATTTGATCCTGCTTCGCCATTGTCGTTGGCGACGAACTCTGTGTCCGTCCGCGTGCAGTCGGAAAAGGCGTCCACGACTTCTTCAAGGCACGATGGGTAGGTCTGCAGACTGTGAGATCCAAAGATGGCCATTTTGATATCGTCACCGCCGGAACCTAATGCGGCGTGGCCCGTGATGATTTGTTGCTCCGTATCCCAGTGAGAGTCGAGCAGCAATACCGAGACATACTGCTTCTGACCGGGTCGAGTGTTGAAATGCTTTCGCACGGCTTCTTTTGCGATCGTGAACAACGCGTCTTTCTTCTGCGCGTTTTTGTTTTGTTGGGCGATGTTTAGGTCCCGGAGCTCTGCGACTGTCTTATCGGTGCGAACAATGTGAATTTTGGCTTCGTTGCGCATCTGTCCCGCCGCAATATCGCGACGGCTCAGGGTCCCGGACTGCCACTCCTCCTCGAACCGGAAGCAGCGTCGTCCAAGGTTGTTGCGGAACATCTGCTCCCCAGTGAAGGCCTGCCATAGGTACGCTGCCGTTCGGTATTTTCGAATTGCCATATCCAGATCATTGCCCTCTCGCTCTACCCGTTCCGGCACGGCATCGTAAGTGCCCTCTGAATCCTTTCCGAGTAAAACGACTAACTGTAACGGTGGTGTGTTGACCAGAGGAAGGTAGTTGATGCAAATCCATTGCGAATGAACTGCGGGGTGGGTGCTGCCGGTGGAAAGTTTGGGGGAAATGAAATCGAAACGAAGGCGATTGGGACCGGGCACTAGGTGGACTAAGGCTTTGAAGTGGGATTCTGTGACAGGCCAGCCAGTCGATGGGAAATTATCTTGGTGATGAAAGACTGTGAGATTTCCGTCCAGCGGGTGGTTCCTTGGGTCTCCAACTTGGCCATAGACGAGTAGGACCTTTTGGTGGACCTTCGAATGGACGCGTTAGTATTAGCATTCCTGATCACATGCAGGACACGTACCCAGGAGTTATCGGCGATTGACACAATCCTTGGCGCATGTGGCGAGCTGGAGGGAGTTCGATAAACTCCATTGATCGATGATGCGGAGCTTCCCTAATGATGTTGGCATCCAATTAGTTCGTTGCACTGTGTTTTCCTTATCCCCATGAGCTTCAACCTACCACCATGCTGTTTCGTTGAGAACGGGACCCCAACGGCCCCGGGCGCTGCGGGGGCGGGGGTAAAGGCAAGGCATTGCTATTCAGTTCGTTCAAGGAAGGGAGATTGGGGGAGGAGAGGGTCGGTTTGATCGACGATGGCGGAGTTATGGAGCTGTGGGAGGAGGTGTCGATCGTGGACGAAGATTTGCCGACCATTTCCACCTTTGCGGCTGCGGTTTTTGAGTCGGTATGAAAACTCGCCTTTGAGCGACGACGTAACTGTTTGAAGAAAGCCATTTGGGGCAGGCAGAATTTCCAGGATCAAGAGTTCTTCGTAGAAGAAGCCCTGGAAAAAGAGGAGAGAGAGGGGGCAGTTGCCGTCAGGGTCAGGAACAGGAGAGCGCGACCGTTTGCGGCGGGTGACGACGCCGTGGAGTTTCGCCCCGCAAAGAAGTGGGAAATAAAGGGTCAAATGGAAAGCCAGATGAATTAAGGGGGAACAGAAAGATGAAATCAGATTTGAAGGCAACCACCAATATGAAGATCAATGAAAAGCAAAGAAGCAGAAGGAAAAAAAAAGCGCCTCTAGCCGTCTATACTTAGCAAGTATCAAGTCCCAACCAGATTTCAATCTTTCTCAGTCCAAGGTCCAGGGACTTTTAACCAATACATTACGTACCCCTCTTACCCCCAATGCGAGACAGCACTATCGAGAGTCGCAATGTTTCACCGGTGGATCTTTGATGATCGCCCTAACGCTCTTAGTTTCGATCTAGCGTTAAGCTAAGGCTACACATACCAGGTTGAAGGTCCCTTCGTTTCATCCTGCTTCAATTACTGGTGCACCTACCCGATCTATCTTGGTGATAAAAGCTGCAAATGAAAAAGCCCTAATTTCAATCTAATCTCTCGCCGCGTTGTGCATTATGCATGGTCGGGATAAAAACCGGCTTTTGGCCCCTGAGATAAGACTCGTTGCTATGCCACATATCTGAGACTTCTGGGGGTCTTGGAAGCCCTTAGACTAAGCTGATCTGCATAGGCATTCCGAAATTTAGGATTAGTATCATATCCCCGACTTTAGCTCCGGTTTTCCTTGATTCTGTACGCCACGCTATCACTGCAGTCAATCAGCGCACGAGGTGGTATATTAGGGTCAAATTGCCGAGTTGACGGTCATCCCGGAAATGCCGATTCTTAAATAGCCGCAGGGCCCTGATTATTTATGTTCCACTTTTCCATGAGGCAACACCGTTTTATGTGAGATTTCTATCTTGTTTTGTTTTTCAATTTTTTCTCAGATCCAGTACATGATACGTGGTTACGTTGTTCGTGAGAAGGGGCCGTAAACGTAACTCAATTCCGGAGATCTTAGCATTCCGCATCGAGGCATTGACCTCATGGCAACCCCAGAGCTATGCCCTTATGACATAAAGACCTGAAGCTAGGGCTCATGAGTGGATCAGGAATCTTTGAATGACATTCCAGATGATTTCTGTGGCAGTCGCAGTCCCACTAAGAATCCGAGAAAATCAATTTGCGGCTTTAGGTGGGGAACCAGCCTTAGCCCGATAGATCGATTTTTTTTTTTTTTTTCAGGCTTGGATGCTTGTACAGAGTACATATTCCTAAGTTAAGAATAGGACAGCAACAAAGGTCTCATTATAGGTTAGACGAGCTTATTGCCTGTCGTGTTGGTACCAGGTACAGGGCATGTACATCGATCCGTGGAATGGGTAAGAACACGACTTTCGCGTAAATTGATCGCGTGGAACGCGTCGCAAACAACACAACCCGTTGAACCATAACTCTTCACCTTTCTTTTTTATTTTTATTGTTTAGCCTTTTTCACATTCAATCTAAAATCCCCATACGATTTATTATACTATATTCTTCATCTCTGATCGAAGGCAGTTTGGGGCTAGTGTGTCTTCGGCTCCATCATCGATCGCCCAATTGGCTCCCTTTCCCGCCCTCGCCTTGCCAACCCGCAAACTGGGTCTCCGTCAGGTTCTCTTCTTCTTCATCATTGCCCACCATGACCCTGCCACAGCCTGGTTCAGCAGAAAAGACGATTCGCAAGATTGATATTGCCCAGGTAAGAACATCCCTGGTGAAAAGGAATGAAGGAGAAAGACCAAATTTTGCAACTACTGTAGTGGGTCGGTGGTTGGGTCTTGTGCCTGATGCAGGAACACTACTTGTAGAATTGCCACCGCAAAAAGTTGCATACTTGGTTCCTGTCAGGAACACTTTTGGCTAACGGGTTGATTTGTGGGGATTGTAGGTCTCTCTTAGTCTGCAGGACCGCTTGGGCCTGGCCAAACTGAAGTACCAACATGGCCGGCTTCATGGGTTGACTTCAACCCTTCCAGACACCAAGGCTCGTTCTGATCTTGAAAAGCCCTCCGATTCCTCCTCCGACTTCTCTCGCAGCCGATGTGAGACTCCGTTCACGTCGCCGCCCTTGCGAGCATCGACCTATTCCAAGGAACTTCCTCGATCCGCCCGGAACAAGCATGCCGTTACCTTCGATTCTCTCGCCATGGCGCCAATGTTGACGGCAGGCCGCAAGCGTGTTCGGTCAGACTCCAATTCAGAACGTCCAGCAAAGGTGCCTCGAGTGTCATGGAAGAGCTCCCACCGACTGCCCGAATCTTCTCCAGGCCTAGGCATCCGCCACACGTCACGACGGAGCCGGGTCCCCTTTATGTCCGAGGCACCAATCCCAGAAATGTCCTCGCCAGGATATCACGGCCATTCTGATGAAGAAAACGATCCCGATCTGCCCTTGCATAGTTTCCAACATGTGAGCTCCATGGTGGGCTCTTCGCCCCCTCGCACTCCGCCCCCAAAGCACGCACGGCTAGCACGAACGGATAGACCTGGTGAATATGAGGATGATGGGGCGGGCTTGTTGCTCTACCTTGCGAATTCGCCAACTCCGGCTCGTGTGGCAGGTGGCTCGCATGCTCACATCTTCCCCCCGTTAACTCCCCCGAGTCAGCATGCTGTCCTTGGAACCCCAGGCCAGCAATTCAACTTTGCGGACTTCGTGAACGTGACACCCAGTCCTGCACAGCCGGTATGGGGTAGTCGAACCCCTGGCAACCTTTCTCGCACCCCTCTTGCTACCAAAGACGCTCGAAAACGGTTGAATTTTGACGCTCTCGTTCCTCCAAGCGGCTCGCCTCGAATGTCAACCAAAGAAGGTGCAGGTGGATTAGCTCTCCAACTTGGAGGCGAGCTACGTCCCTAAGCACCTTGGTCTTGATCTTTTTCCCTTACCACCTTTTTCTTTTCTCTTCTATGTCCATTTATTCCCCTCGCGTCCCATTACTTGTTACGGCTTGACGATTTTGCTATGTATGCATCTACTTATCTGCCCTGTTCTTCTAATTACCCTTCTCGTGCCGAGGCCTAGTTTTCCAAAACTAGTCTCGAATTTCCTATCAAGCACACCCCCACTGCATCCACGGCGTTCCCTTTCTGCATGGCCCATGTCCTGCATTTCTGTTCCATGAATGACGTTTCTTATATTCCTACCTTGTCTTGTGCTGCCATGGCAGTTCTGCATGCTTTTTTATTTGCACTCAACATGCCCCCTTATGATACTTTGTACCCGACCTCGTTCTGGTGATCAGTGTACCTAATACTTCCCTGTTCTTATACAGGAGGTCTTTGACCATCTGGGCACATGAATATAGCCAATAGCCTGTAGTCTTTGTGTTCTGTCTACCAAACTTCTCCTTATTTCATCTATCCATCTGATATATCCGCATGTGCTATATGGCATCAGTACATTACACCTTCCACCATGTTTTTCCACAACCTTATTAAACCAAAATATATAATCAATCCTCCGTCCAACCCACCTCATCAGTCCCATCCTTTCCCCCAGTCTCGACAACTTTCTCCCCTGCTTCCTCCACAAATGCGCCAAATAATCCGAAGTCGTAGCCTCATCAATCCCCTTATCCTCTCTAACCTTCAAGAACCTCGGAAACCTCAGGCTCAACCCCCGCTCCTCGCTCACAAGCCCAATAGCAGCGGGGTAAGTAGGACTAAGCGTAATATCCGCAAAAGCCATCTCCCACACCTCCTGCGGCTCAAACCATACATCCGGTGTACCGAAGTACTCCACATACGCAGGCCTCGAGATGACATTCGCACTACCGGCGCTGTACTTCTCTTTATTGGATGCGTAGAATTTATCTGTGAATCCGGACATGCATTTTGTCACGGCTTCTAGTGCGCCGGATTCGGGGTTGCGGACTGCTAGGAGGATTGGAGACCACCATTTCGCTTTGCGACCTTGGCCGTGCCAGCCGGCTATTGGTATTAGGTCTAGTGTTTCAGAGGAGGTGCTGTAGTCCTTTTTGACTTTAAGCCAGGATTCGAGGCGTTTGTCGGGTTCGTAGGTTGATAGGAGGGCTTTACGGCGGGGGTTTTTTGCAGGTTCTTTTTCTCGGGGATCTGCTGTGTTGGGTGTTTGTTCTATTGGAGGGTTTTCTTCGGGGTTGGTTTCGGTGGGTAGGTTGCTAGGGTTTATTGTATTATCGAGGACTTTGACCATTATGCCTTCGCATTTGACGTCTGTGGCACTTTTGAAGAATTCAAGTACGGTATCTGAATCTGCAGATGTTGCGTCAAGGCTTTTCACCCAAGTAAATCGACGAGGGATCTCGACGAAAAGACTCCGGAGTAGTTCGCGGCGTTCTCGGAAGGGGCGATCTAGGAGCGGCTCGCCGTTGAGATACATTAGGTCGAATGAGAATAGACAGACGTTGACGGTTATGGCTCCAATCTCGACATTCTTCTTTGCTCGGTTGGTGAGAGTTTGGAATGGCTGCAAGTCACCGTTTTGTTGGTCCACGGCGACTACCTCCCCCTCCAGAATAAAGCTCGAGACACCCTCACCCCGGATTTGGGGGACGAGCGATACTAGATCAGGGTATTTCTCTGTCATGAGCTCGAGATGGCGGGAAAAGATAGATACTTTGCCGTTCTCGTCGCAGTGCACTTGGGCTCGCTGGCCATCATATTTGTATTCGCAGCTAAAGTCTCGTCCTTGCAGTTTTGTCAACATATCCGAGAGATCGCGCGTGATGCTTCCTAGCATTGGTCGGAGTGGGATATGTAATACCAGTCCGCACCGGAGAAGTAGTTCGTCGGTCACGCCGATCTCGCATAGACATGAGACGAGATCATTGTAATTTGGATGTCTAGCGTAGGACGCCTTGACGATCTCTTCTGCGTTACTATACAGCTCGGAGAGTTCGTCCTTCTTCATTCGTGCAAGTTCATGTTGTGGGCGAACGGTGAACTCCGCCCCAGCAGGCTTCGAGTAGAGAAATGCTCGCGCAAGAGCGATGAGCATGGTAGTTTTCACCGCGCCAATCCGGAGGTTCTGGACCAAAGTGCGGACAATATACCGACTCTCTTCGGCCCCGCGCGTATCCTGCAAGAGCTTCTCAACGATCCGCTGCTTTGTCTCCTGGCTCCCAGAACCTTTAATCGTGGCGATTTTAAGGAGTGATTGGTATACACCTTTAATCTTAAGAGGTTTTGGCTTGACCAATGTGAAATTTTGACGTTTTTTAGCTTCGAAAGCAACATCTCCCGCATCTCCGTGTCGATTGTAAAGAGTTTTGAGGCTTTGGTTATCCAGACCGTATATTTTCTTTAGCGCCTTGGAGATGGATGAACCGCCTAATCCTAGCTCCAGCTCGTCGTATGGTGGTGAGATGGAGTTGGTTGCTAGCCAGACAGCCGGAAGGAGACTATCTGGGTCGCCTTCGATCAGGACTCGGAGAAAATTGACAAGAGTATCGACGATCTTGATTCGGCTTGTGGTTGAATTTGCCAGGACAAAAGCCCTTGTTAGCAGAGCGTAGCTGGCATCGCCGCCCTCGGAGGCCCAGTGCGGTCGCAACTCCGCTGCATATTTCCCTGCGTCAAATGTTTGCGGGCTCTGATCAAAGGGTACAGTCAGAGATATTGTATCCTCTGTACCGGATGATGATTGCAACGATAGTGTGTTCTTTTTGTGCGCCGTTGTAGACACCGGCGTTGTATCTGTAGGTATTGACGGTATTGGTGGAGCTGTACTTGATTCAGACTCTGTTGTCATAGGTTGGGGGTCATTTGAAGTAGAGGGTTGATCATTATTTTCTTGCTCCCATTCAGCCTGGAGCTTGCGCGCCAATGCTTCATCAGAGAGGGTCTGCTCGGTGACGTCGGGCTCGACTTTCACAGGCTGTTTAGTCTGCCCTTTGAAGAAAGACTCGATACCGCGCGTTTTTTGCGGCGATGATTCAGCACCATTATGCTTGCGCTTCTTAGCGGGGCTGGACATATTTCAAAGCAGGGGTGCGCAAGAGGCACTTGCGTTGCCACTGGAGCAGTTGCGGATGGCAAGACGTCAGACCGAAAGGCGGAGATCAACATCGCGAACACCGTTGCGCTTCGTGTTCTTCCCTCCGCAACAATGGCGCCACCCACGTCTCTGTCTTCGCACGAGCGGACACGAGTCGAGGATTATCTTAATGATAAAATCCAGATTCCTGCTGATCTTGAGAGTTTGAACTCGCTGCTCTCAAGTCTCCGCGCGCAACAGGAGCTCCAGCGGAAGCAGGTACCTTCCCCTCGTGTCCCGCAATTCGGGCCTCCACACAAACGCATTTAACTGACTTATGCCATATTAGCTAACAGATGCGCACGAAGCTCTCTCAAATGCGACCAAAGCATCAAATGACCATGCCGAAGCTACTCGAAAGCGTGCCGAGGCATTCGCGGCCGAGCAGGCGGACATCGACCAGCGGCTGAAGGCAATTACACAATCGGAGACGAGCGATGAGGCAGTACGGCGACTGGAGAAGAGTATGGAGAGGCTTCAGCGGTTGGAGATTTCTAAGGGATATGTGGGATTGCTGAAGGAGGCCGAAGAGCTGAGGTGCGCATACGCCGACACATAGAACTGAGTCACGCTAATTACAATGCCATACAGCAAGAAAGCATTGTCCGTTATCTCCTCCGACCCCCGCGCCGCCTTGCAACCCTATTCTCAGCTACGGAATATCGTGATCTCGCTGAAAGAGGCTCAACCTGCTGCCGAGGGTGCTGCGCCCCACCTTATCGACTATACAGAGCAGCTGGCGTCCGCACTGAGGGAACAGTTGAAAAAATTCTTTAGCGATCAGCTACAGAAGACACTTGCATCTTTGAAATGGCCAACACGGGAGCTGAACATCACGGATAAATTGTTGGATCAATGGAGACATGATGTTGAGCTCCTGATTGACTTGCAGACACCAGAACTCCCACACCGTGATGCATTGAGCATCAGCCAGACTTCCGAACCTCCATGCTTATTCCCTTTAGATGTTATGGTGCAACCTTTGAGTCTGCGTTTCAAGTACCACTTCAGTGGTGACAAGCCGACAAACAGACTCGACAAGCCGGAATACTTTCTTTCCCACATTTTGGACCTCATCAATCAATTTGGTGGATTCTTTACTTCATACTTCCAGCCAATACTTGACGAAAAAGCTCAGTCGGCAGGTGTCAGCTTGGAATGGAATTTTTATAATGCTTTGCATGCGTTCATTAATGCTCTTATGCCAATGTTACGAGAGAAAGTCGACTTATTCCTTCCACAAGTTTCCGACTATCCTCAACTGCTCAGTCACTTCATCCACGAGCTGATGAAATTTGACAACGAGATTCGGGAGCCTTGGAACTACTTACCAGACCCTTACTCCGATGGAAACTGGAAGGGCATGACTGGGGAGGTTCTCGCCAAACAAGGGTGGTATGATCGCTGGCTTCAGGTGGAGAAAGACTTTGCCTTGGCTCGTTACAAGGATATCATCGAGACTGCCGACGGTGGAGAGATTGACTATGATGGCGTCGAGTTGACCGCAACTAAACCAACAAAATCCGCAATTCGAGTCAACGACCTCCTCGAAACCATTACAGAACGCTACCAGCCGCTTTCTTCCTTCAGCCAGAAGTTGCGATTTCTCATCGACATTCAAATTACGATTTTCGATCAATTCCACGAGCGCCTTCACTCTGCCTTGGAGGCCTATCTTGCGATGACCTCTACACTAGGCCGGACGGTACGAGGAGCAGACGGACACGCCAGTGTAGAAGACATTGCAGGGCTAGAGCGGCTCTGCAGAGTTTTTGGCAGTGCAGAGTATCTCGAAAAGAAGATGGAGGACTGGAGTAACGATGTATTCTTCGTTGAACTTTGGTCCGAGCTTCAAGAACGTGTCCGCCAGGGTGGGAAAAATGTTGCGGGCTCCATGACCGTTGCCGAGGTAGCCGCTCGCACTTCGCCAGCAGTCAATGGGGGTCCAAGTCCTCAAACATCGTCTGACGGTGCATTGTTCGATGAAACTGCCTCTGCATACCGTCGTCTACGACAACGGTCCGAATCAATAATTACCTCCACCCTGACCTCGAACATCACTGCAGCCTTGAAGCCTTACTCCCGTGTAGCTACCTGGGCTACACTTTCTGTCCCCTCCGCTGGCTCAGCAACCTCTCCCCCTCTCCCTCTCCTCCGACTTGGCACACGCAATGCGCACACTGTCTTCCCAACTTGTCTTTCTTTCCAAAGCCTTGGGCGTGGCGCCCCTACGAAGAGTGTCCCGCCAGCTTCTCCTCTCCATACAGACTTACATATGGGATAATGTCCTGACTAGGAATACTTTCTCCACGGCCGGTGCGAACCAGTTAGTCAGTGACGTCGAACAAATATGTAGCGTGGTTGATAACACCCTTGGCGTGGCTGGCCATCCAGGCGGCTCGTTGCTGATCATGAAGAAGCTCAACGAAGGTCTGCGTCTTTTGAACCTGACTCCGTCGGTCGCTGAATCTGGTGATGGAGCTGGCAATGAGTCTAGTGATGGGCTAGGCCTGTGGGATGTGGAAAAAAGATTGTTCAAGGACAACGAGAGTGCTCGTGCTGTTCTTGTTGAGTTGGAGATCGATGCATTGACTGAGGCTGAGGCTCGATCTGTACTGGGACACAGGGTGGAGGTTGGCAGCTAGGAAGCATAGATTCTCGTGCATCTCATTAGCATAATATACATCGAACACAGAAACTACTATGTTTAATCTTCATTCACCTAGCATTAGTGATTCTCTATGTAAACCCAAAGCTTGTGGCATCAATCCGAAGACTTGTGACACGACCCGATGCATGTCCCATTAGCAACAAAACACCTGCAGCGACAGCACAAGTAGCTCGATAGTCTATCGGAAGCAACAAGATTCTTTTCCCCCCATAGACTACCCAGTCGTTCTCAACCAGAAAATCACGTCTCCTCGCAAGCTCTTGACCAGGATAAAAAGAGTCAATATCAATACGGCCCGTCACCGTCTCTATCGCTTTGCAGTCCTCTGAGAACTGCAGCTCCGTAAAGCCAAGAGCCTGACGTTTTCCAATGCTAGCTCCAGTATGCGCATCCCAAAGCTCAATGAAACCCTGATGTCTCGATCCAGCCGCTAATAGTAAACCATCTGACGAAAAAGAAACAGACGTTCCCCTCTCTTGCATGTCCAGAGTCCTTACTTGCTCGCTCGCCACATGGCACAGTCGTACTTTCCGGTCCGTTGTCAACATGGCCACGGTAGTTCCATCGGGCGACCATGCAAGATCGTCAATGAAGCATTCAATATGAGAGACAGGAAAAGTGACTACTCTCTGTTGGTACCCAGTAGCAATATCCCAAATAATGAAGCTATACTCCTTTGCTCGAGGTCGGAATACCGCACCAGCGAGAAGGGCGCTGTCCGGAGAGAATTCCATCGCCGTAATACGGTTGTAGCGAGCCTCAAATGTGAACAGTGGCTTCCATGTTCCTGTTTCCCATACTCGGACTAGGGATTGGTCATCGGGAATATCGGCATATATCTCGTTGGTTCGATTTTGCTTTATTTGAGAGACCGGGTGGGTGAACCCTTGTGCGAGAAGATTGCTGTCTGGGCTGAATACTAATCGTCCGGGTCTTTGGGGGTCCGGTTTCTCAGCGCCATGCACAAGGTCCATGGTAGCCAGATCATATATCTCGTCTGTTTTCCCGTTGGAGGTGACGACCCATTTCCCATCTGGCGAGAATGAGGAGGCTCCACCGATAGTTTCTCCCCGAAGTGCACCAGTTTCCATATCCCAAAGAAAAACTTTTGAGTAGGGATTCGTAATAGAAGCGGCTATCTTACGATTAGGAGAAAGTTTGAAGGAGTCGATACCATGTTGTTGGGAATCTTGTAAGAACTGGGAGGGTGCAGACAAATCCCAAAGCCGAAGGGTCCCATTTAAATCTGACGCAGAGGCCAGAAGCTTGTTATCATTGGAGAACGAGATACAGCTCAGGTCATCAGAAGGGCTGTGTAAAGCCCTGTAAAGCTTTCCGGTACTTATGTCCCAAACATCTATTCTCCTGCCACCTTCATGTGAGTCGTAAGCCCCATGTCGCAGAGGTACAGATGTCAAGAATCTGCCATCCGGTGAAATCTGTAGCCCAAGGCAATGGGCGGAAATTGCCTTCAGCAGTCTTCTTGATGATGCGTCCCACAACTTGACGAGGCCGGAATCAACACCTCTGTTCTCGCAAGATGTTACAAGGACCTTGCTATCAGGCAGAAAGCAAGCATCGTAGAACCACCCGGAGATCTCACCCAAAAGTTCTCCATTGACAGGGTTCCAAAGTGAGATTGAACATTGTTGGGACAATGCCGCAAGCCACTTGCCGTCTGGGGAAAACGTAATTCGAGTTTCTAATAACGGGATATCAGATGGTCGTTTGAGTTCATGTTTGGGGGTTTCCGTGATTGTATCCCAGAGCTGAATCGCGCCACTCTGAGATGTAGATGCCAGAGTCTTGCCGTCTTGGGTGAGTGCTAAAGAAGCCACATCCTCCTCTCCATGCGGCTGGAATGTCTTCAATAGTCGTCCGTTTGCAATGTCAATGACTTCAATCGTATTACGGTTTAGAAGTGCCACTGCAAGACTTCTATCTTGCGAGAAAGCTCTCCAAAACGCTGTTGCACCGATGACGGCACTTTTCACTTCGGAGATCATCATCCCGGAAGATACATCCCATACTCTAAGAGCTCCTTGCCATGATATTGACATCACGCGTTTTCCGTCCGGGGAGAACGCAACAGCGCTTCCTTCGCTTCGCTTGCTACCCTCGCTGAGGGCATCCAGGGTCTTTAGTAAGGTTCCCGTTGCTGCATCGTAGAGACGGACCGATGAAGATGCGACAATTTTTCCATCGGGAGAAAAGGCTACGTCGTAGAGTGCTTGCTGATCTTCAAGTGTTTGCAATAGGGGGCTCCACCTCGTCTCTACTCTTGGCAAACCAACTATCCACTTAGGAATTAGGGGCTTGTATGTTTGTCGAATGATGCTCAGTTCTGGGCAGTAGAGAAGAGCTGATCTGTAGAGTTGAAGAGGTGCAATTTCGATGATTGACCTGAAGTTGAGTACAAAGCGCCTTCCATCAGAGACCAATTTGAAAAGATTGATTCTCTGATCAGGCTAGATGACAGGAGAGTGTCAGTGGTCTGCCTTTGCTTATAGATTCTGGTTAAATATGTTGCTTACCGTGCTGGATATATCCTCGGAGAGCCATG
The DNA here is from genome assembly GCA_028829675.1 of Penicillium tannophilum. Lineage (NCBI taxonomy): Eukaryota > Fungi > Ascomycota > Eurotiomycetes > Eurotiales > Aspergillaceae > Penicillium > Penicillium tannophilum. Next base: position 806,182 of record JAQKAK010000001.1, on the reverse strand, counting down.
GCAAACTGCCTATATACTCGGAGAGCACTATGATGGCACGAACTCCTTCTGAAGTACTGCCTAGGAGACTAAGAGCCTCGAGCCAGTGTAGAAAATGATCCTTCAGAAAGACGTGGACTTGATAATCCTCTTGAAAATCTGTGCCGGCCCGCTGAAGATGGTCGACCCAGTAGCGGCAAGCATATCGGACATGAGCTGGAAGGTACTGATTCAATTGAGAGGGCGAAACTTCCGCAGCAAGAGAAGAGTAGTCATTGAGACAGCAAATGTCTTGCTTTAAAGACTTGGATAAAACATCAAGGCAAGCAAAAGCTAACTCACTGTGCTTTTTCTTTTGTGAGATCCCAAAGTCCTCGTTGACACATCGCTGCGGATCAAGCAAAAAGTCCCGGAAAGAGAGATGGAGAAGGCGGATTGGCATATTCTCCTCACTGACGGACAAAACAGAAAAGAGACTCCGCAATGTTTCTTTAATGGTAGATTCCGGTAAGGACAGTATATTGCCCAGAGCATTCGCTGATAGAGGCTCAAACAACATAACGATCGCTCCAACAGTTACCTGAAATCGATCGCGTATATCCGCTTTCTCTTCCTCGATTGCATCTCCAACAACCGAGAACTGGAGGATTCGGCTGTAAATGTCATCCAAGCCCTTTTGTGGAGAGCGCTCCACTACTTTGCCACCGAGAAGAAGGTCCAGGCGCGAGTTCAGGCGCTCCTTGGTTAATTTTCGATCGCCGAGAAAGCGACACGCCGTTGCAGCGTAGATGAATAGACCGTCGGCTTTCCAGGCAAGTTCTTGAATCCTACTCTCACCCGGCCAGCCAGCTGTGAGCATCTGTCTTCGAGCGATGATGGCGATTTCATGCTCCAAAAACTTCGTAATGTCGTCTTTGGGCGCACCTTTGTCGCGGGAAACCAAGACCTTGTTCAATTCAGCCGCATGAAGATCATCAATAATGGCATTGAAGCTGGAAACAATGTCTAATTCTGGCCTGCTGGTGATAAAAAATTTCAAGTGGATGGTCTTCAACTCTTGAGCCCTGGCGATGAGCTGTAGGATTGTGTCAATGTCACTTTCCGATTCGGATTCACACTCATCAAAAGCATCAATGACGATGATAGATGTCAGAGGTGTCAAAATATGCTTGTCGAGCTCCAGAAGAGGTTGGAGGATCAGGTGCTCCCATTGGTCAATAAGCATCTCATTCTGGATATTGGGATGCATCTCGAGGGATTTGCATATTTCGGGTTTTAGGCCAGGAAGTGAGTCTGCAAGGCCCCTGCAAAGTGTGGTGAAAAGGTTTCTCGGATTATTGCGATCTCGCTCATTTTGATCGAAAAAGAAGCTTGCGCCAAGGCATGTATTGTCGGGTAGTGGACTGTCGTCGATCAAAGATTGTCGATTAGAACAAGCTGCTGCGAATGTGCGGGCGATTGTAGATTTTCCTGTACCAGCCATCCCTCGGAGCCAGTAAATATCCCGATCGGAAGAGATGCACCATGATTGAATTCGTTCTAGTGCCCTGGTTTGTGTATCCTCCAAACATTGAGGTTTATTCCGATTTTCATAGGAATTGAAAGCCGCCCCACTGGCAGTGGTAAGGCTGTCGAGCAGCTGGAAATCCTTGACTGCCTACAGAACAGTTTGTCACCATGTAAACAAGAAGAGTTTCAAGATTTGACGCACCTTTGTTTCGCCTATTACTTCTCTTATCACATGTCGTGATTCTGCCATCTCACTGTGAAGCCTCTGTATTTCCCTTTCAACCTGTCGCAAAGTATTGCTTGAAAGCGTGTTCAGCTCCCGATTTATCGACTCATCAACGGCTTTTAAATTCTGGAGCATGTTGTCCCAGTCGTCAGTCATCTTCAAATCCGTAAAGAATCGTAAAAGACCCGACTGTGCGAAATGCTGAGCTAGCCGCATCTGATACCGCAGAACGGTCACATAGAGCTTCACAGTTTGAGATCTGATCGATGCTCCAAGTTCATCCAGAGGCTTAATGTTACCAGGTACTGCAGTTGGCTCTTTCGAAAAGATCTCGATGTGGGTAGACTCCAAGACTCGATATTGAACCAGAACTTTCAGAATATATTCGAAGCCCTCCATGGCAATTTCGTCCTGGGTCAGGGTTCTCGAAATTGGGGTTAGGAGAAGCATGATACCAGCCCATGCTAATGCTGCGTGTGGGTCTGCGCCCACTGCAATTGCAATGGATGGTTTGAGGGAGATGATCAGGTCAATTGCGCGACGGGCCTGTTCTCGGACAGTGATCTCCTTCCCCGCGAAAGTGATCTTCAGCCGCGAGCTCTCTATCTCTGCGAATCGGCGTTTAACCAAAGACCCTAAAGGTGTGTCGGGGTTGCTTTCTGCTAATGATTTGTGTGATCCCGGATCGTCTTGCTGGAGAAGTGCATCTTCGTAAGCCTCGATCAAGCGTGCGTCTTCCTTATAGAGCGCTTCGTAGGCTTCCTTCCAAAGGCCCTTTAGCTCTAAGATCTGCGGTGTGGCTGTTTCGTTGTGTTGATCTTCAATACGAGGGGACTGTTTTGGATGAACGATTTGTTGAGGTACTGAATCCCCGGTTATGTCCTGGCTCGGTACTGGTATCTTGACCGACCGTCTAAAAATGCCTTTGATGCCATTGCGTAAAGGCATACTTGGTATTGATACCTCGTGGCTGGCGGGGTTGCCATATGCAAATCTCACAATGATGTTGACGCCCAATGCCATTGCTGACGCGGGGTTGATGATCTCTCACACCGCACACCTTTTTAGCGAAAGGAGCTTCTCTTTTCTCTCGCACCATTCATGTCCTCAAAACGCTTGAACTACGATCCGGCTAGTATTTCTCTCGTTTTATCTTCATAATAGATCTAATGGTAGCTAGTTTCCAAAATCCAGTACCTTTATTACTCCCCGGACTCCCGAGACTCCTGAACATTACAGACATAGACACAATCGGTAACGTTAATTTCCATGGACATCCAGATTCACGTTTACATGAAAATCTCAGGCCATATGAATATTCATATAGATAGGTATATATGGACATATATATAGACAAGCAACAGGATAAAGTAGCCTAGAGAGGAACTTTCCAAGGCAATGTCAACTCTTCGATAACACTTGATTCTTCGCAACATTCCATGCGCTCTGATCATCCGAACAGTTGAAACCACACATATTTCGAGAGAGGCAGTTTCAGAAGATATGGGTATCAGGGGCGAGTACTCTGCTTGGCCTAGACATTACACATCCTGATAGCTTAAACCCAAGTCATCACCAAAATAGAATATTAAAATTCGCTCAATCTCTTGGAGTTTTGCTTTAGCCGATGGTGAAGTCCAACTTCCAAAATATAGAGATTGACGCTGATTTCCGTGATACGACAGTTGGCAGTTGACCGCCAATCACCGTCCGTCCGATCTTGCTGATGTTCCATCTCCCCGCACTGAGCTTGAGTGCAACCTCGTATGGAACAATGCTTCCTGATAAGTGATAACCCAGCCAAGGGCCAATTCAGAAAAAATTTCCTTGATCTTGACTCATATGATCACCTGGATCAGATATAGATCTTCATTCCCCAATACCCAGAAGCAAAAATGAAAGAACCCCAACTCCCACCTCCAGATATCACCCAAATATCCAAACCTGCAAGGGCAACCCGCTACCTTGTGATCGGCGCTGGGTCTCGAGGGAACGCCTACGCCCGCGCTGTCACAAGAACAACGCCAGGTACCATTCACGCCGTTGCCGAGCCACATGCCTTCAAACGACGCGAATTTGGCCGGAACTATATATGGGGTGCGGGGTCATCCACAGAGGGACAGGAGTTCACAGATTGGCGCGAATGGGTGCAGTGGGAGACGGAGCGACGCAAAGCTATTACCAAGAATGAAAACGGCACTGAGGACCAGCATGCCGCACTGAAATTGACCAGTCCACTCGGCGTGGATGGCGTTTTTATCTGCACGTTAGATGAGACACACGTCGAGATAATCCAAGCTATCGCCCCACTGAACCTACACATTCTCTGCGAAAAGCCTCTCGCCCTCTCACTGGATGACTGTCTAACCGTTTATCGGACCCTCCAACCACCCCAGGGTCCAAAGGAGTATCCCCTTGCTCCCAAAACAATCTTCTCAATTGGACATGTTCTCCGCTACAGTCCTCATAACAAGCTACTCCGCAAACTTCTACTTGAAGACCGTGTTATCGGGGATATCGTCTCACTGGAACATACAGAACCAGTAGGCTGGTGGCATTTCTCGCACAGCTATGTCCGCGGAAACTGGCGTCGTGCTACAGCTAAAGGAGATGGTTCTCTACTAACGAAATCATGCCATGATATTGATTTTATTCTTTGGCTGCTTTGCTCGCCTGTTTCGACCGAGAACGCACAAGAAGAGGGCTTGAAACCGCATTTCCCACGGAGTATCTCGTCAGCAGGGTCCTTGACGCAATTCCGGCGGAAGAGGAAACCGGTCGAGGCGGGTGATGCTACAAATTGTCTTTCTTGTCCAGCTGAGAAGGATTGCAACTACAGTGCTGTGCGGATATACAATGGTCGGCATCTTGCGAAGGGACATACGGGGTGGCCAGTTGACATTGTCTGTCCTGATATCGAAGATGCATTTCAAGGACAGGGTGTCAAGGCTGCGGAGGCACAGTTACTTGCTAAGTTGGGCGAGGACTGGGATGTTAAGATACATTCTGATGCGGAAATTGCAGCACGACCTTGGTATGGGCGGTGTGTTTATGAGGCTGATAATGATGTTGTTGATGATCAAGTTGTTACTGTTTCGTGGGATGATGAGGTTGGGTCGCCATACCGGCTTGCGAAGACCGCTTCGTTTCATATGATTGCACCTACGGAGAAACAGTGTGAGCGGAGAGGAAGGGCCTATGGGACGCTGGGTGAGATCGAGTATGATAGTCATCGGATCTCGATATATGATTTTGCGTCTGCGGAGACTACTGTTCATGATGTGCCGAAGCCGCCGCCTGAGAGGGCTGAGTCGCATGGTGGTGGCGATTATGGGCTTGCTGGGCAGTATGTGGCTGCTGTTGAGGCCGTGGTCAATGGGGGAATGGATATTCAGACCGCACAGGCGAGATTCGTGGGTTGTACGTTGGAGGAGGCGGTGCGGAGCCATGCGGTTGTGTTTGCCGCTGAAGAGGCGAGGCGTGAGGAGCGGGTCGTACGATGGGGTAATTGGTGGGAAGAGAAGTTGAGGGCTTCGGCTGCGATTTTGGCGTGATACTATGGACAGTATGATGATGTGACGAAGTTACGAGGATGACAGCTGAGTAGATTTATTTTTCCATAACCAGAAACAATCCCCGCATAGACCAGCAGTGATGTATTGGATTATATTCATAAATGCGAATTCAGGTCGATGAGAAGCAGAAAATTAGCAATGATTCAAAGTTTCGTAAGTCTGGAATGCATGATTCTATCCTGTCTCAGCTATTGCTGTTCATCTTTCCCTTCGCCTGGCTTCTCGAACTTCAACCACTTGTCCGGCACCTCAATTTGTTCTGCTTCCTGAACCCCCAAGAGCCACCGCCTAAACTCTCGATACTCCCCTTTTGTCGAGCCCGATTCGGGGCCTAAATCAAAAATTTTGCCAGACGCGGTTCCGAATGTGTCTGGCATCGTATCGCCAGTAAGCATATCGTTCAGAATCCGAACGCCGCGACGAGTCATATTCATCATAGTATCGGCGTAACGCTTCGTGTATTGGTCGACAGAGTCGTTTTCTCTTCGAGGGACATACTTGTGTAATTCGCTCTGTAGGATGACTGAGTCAGGATCAGCACCTTCAGCGAGGAGGCTGTGGCGCTCCTGACGCGCTATAGTAGCGTAGTCCTTTGAAATACAGTAGACCATGGGCTCGTCGTTCGAGTCGTGACGAGCTCCGTCGTCCCCATGGTTTTGAGCGGATTTGGAGTACATTACTTTCGAGTATTGGGCCGGGGCTTCTTGTTGTGACATGATAAATGTTCCCAACAACTTATTTGATCTTCAAGTTGTAGTGATTGCAATAGTTTTCGTGGCAGCTTTGAGATGCTTAAAAGCCCAGAAACACCTAAGTAATGATAACGATAAAGCGTCGGCACTAAAGGGGATCGATCGGAGTTAAACACAGGGACACAGAAATCATATGAGGTGGGAGAGTGAAATATTTGCATGAGCGAGTGGGGCCTTGAGGCGTAGTGAAATTCGATTTATTGGGATAGCTCACCCATGTAATTGGCCTGGTGTGGAGTGCGCTCAGTGAGCGAATCACATTACTGCGCAGGCTTAGTGAGCCGATCAGTCTGGGACAAGCTGGTCGTGTTACCACCAGGGAAATAGAACTAAACTATCTCGTCACCTGAGAAAGCCCAGAAGACCCCGCCCAAAGCGACTAAGCCTATCGCAACATAAATTCCAAATTCCTCAACAAAGCTGAACGGCATCACAGCATTCGTCTCGACGGGCAGCCTCAATGCCGTGCACGCAAACCACGGCACACACATATAGATCCAGGTAAGCCCCCATAGGACATTCAAGAAGCCTATTCCATCCGGGCGAGAGATCTTACCGACTCGACCTTTGCAAACGTCCTCCAGCGTGATCAAGATGGCATTTACAGTAAAGAAGAGGAAGATTGCTCCGAGGTTGTCAGGAACACCCGCATACACGGCACTCAGTATGTGAAGAACGCCAGACATTGAGAAGACCAACAGGAGATCGATAATTCTCTGTGCCTGAAGGGATGATGAAGTGTAGGGTCTGAGTTGTTGTCGGATATACCGACTAATAGTCGCCAGGGGCCAACGTAATAACTGATGCCAGAAATTCCTTTAGACAAGTCGAATAAGCAAATGCAGTAAAAGAATGTAGGATTTAGTAATGATTCCCAATCTGTGGGGGAAATTGAAGTAGGAACTTTTGACACAACTTACGCCCAGAAGCTTCGGATGCTGAATCTTTGTAGATGCCGCATGCTACCAAATAGCGGTGGCCAGTCCTTTTGGGAGGTAAAACCCAAGAGAACAGAAATTGTAGCAAGGACTCCGTAGATCATCGCGAAAAGTAAACGCAGGTTGACTGCTAATATAAAGGAAAGCGGGAGCCGGGCCATCAACTGCTCCTTGGTTGAGCCTGCGCTAACAAATTCCGCGCCAGCAGCCATAGCACCTGGCCAATGAAGGTGGAAATATTTCAAGACCCCAAAATTCACGACATCAAGGAGCAAGTACTGCCAGCCGAGGACAATTACATTTTTGGCAATATATCGGTATTTAGGAAGCTCTCGACACTCGGGCCAGGTTTTGACCTCCCATGGTGTTCCGATTCCACGAGGACTTGTCACGCAGTTCAGGCCAGCACAAAAGCGAGCAAAAGAGGAGCTGGATGGGCCAATCAATTGGTGGATCTCCACCTGGAGGATCAGGAAGAGACTAATGAAATGGAGAAGTTTGACGATGCAGGAGAATGCGAAGACACCACGCAGCAATTCCGGCCCGGGTAAAAATGACAGGAGACGAATTTCAGGAATCGCAAGAACAACGAGGCAGAGTATATAGAATCGGCGTAATTTTGATCCCTTGGTAGTAAAGGCCAGAGCAACTGAAGAAACTAGGTACTCGCAGAGCATAAGCGTTCCCAGTCTCCAAAGACACGACATGGCGGAGTTGAAACAACCAGGAGCCACCACTCTAAGATGTGAGTCCGCGCGAAGGTTAGATAGTAATATTCCAGTCAGTGTATGTCTGCAACTAGCCTGTAGTTTCTTTTTTGAGCCCCTTACAGATTACATCATTCAGGTACGCAAGTATTTTTTGTGCACCCCTTGCAGAATCTATACATACCCCTGCAGGATTCAGCCACAAAACACAAAGGCCTACACCTACATCTTGCTCTTCTCTATTGCATCCAATAAGGCCCTCGAAAGTTTACCAAAGCTGCCGAAGAGCAAATGGCAAATTCATCCAACAATACCTGCCTTTCAGGCGGACAGCCAACTCCATTGTCATCCCATGTTGTATGTCAGGATGGATTTTACTGTACGGCTTTTGACCTTTCCATTGCTTTACATTTTCGTGACCATTTTCAGGCCCGTCAAATAACAAATACAACCTGCCAAATTATTGTCCACCTTTGCCCGACTGCCTATTGACACGGCTCCAAAGTAGTGCCAACATATGCGCGGCACCCCAGGGGAGACTCGAGCCGGTAGTATGCAAGCCAGGTTTCTATTGTCCGTCTGGTGGACAACAGCAAATCGAGTGTCCACGGGGTCATTTTTGCCCTTTGGGGACGGTCACTCCATTCGAATGCACGGTCATGTCAATATGCAGTCCAGGCAGTTCCCATCAGATCCCACTATTGGGATTCTTCCTTTGTCTGCTGCTGGACGTGTTGATGATAGGGGTATGTATTCTTTTGCGGTCTTCGTCGCCGCCAAAGAGACTTAGACAATTCATTCGCTTAACCAACCCTCGTCCTCCTCCCCAAGCCAATGAGAACAACTCAGAAGTGAATAGTTCTCGGTTGCAGCCATTCCAGGACTTTTTCAACGAGGACAACATTCCTTTATTTGGCCTGAATCTTGCCTTCACCGACATTTGTCTCTGTCCGCGGCGTGCGAAACGAGAGATTCTGTCTGGCCTTCAAGGGACCATGCATTCCAGTTCAATTCTCGGAATAATAGGAGCCTCCGGGTCTGGTAAATGTGAGAATCGCTAAAACAGTCTTCTTCAAGACCAAAGCTAACCAATTTTATGCGCTGTAGCAAGCTTTGTTAACATCTTATCGGGCAGGGTCCGGCCTACTCAGGGACGGATCACGATAAATGGTCAGAGAATTCAACCTGCGGAGTACATTCCCCTCCCATGTCTTCACAAAGCAAAAGCGTAGGCACTGACCATTCAACGTCTGTTCGTCCATGAAATAGGCTAAGAGACCTGATCGGATATATTCCCCAGCATGATATGATTCTTCCTGACATGACTGTTCGCGAGAATATTCTTTACTCCGGCCGTGTGTTACTCGGAGGGCAGCTGTCCGATCCGAAAATTCAGGAATACGTAGATTCACTGATATCATCACTGGGTATACAAGATATCCGCGATCAACTGGTTGGCGATCTTTTGAAACAAAGGGGCCGAGGTATATCTGGCGGTGAGTATAAACGTGTGAGTATCGCCCTCGCGTTAACAGCCGCACCGAGGGTTTTAGTTCTGGACGAGCCAACATCTGGCCTTGATGCAACAGCTGCGCATTCCCTGATGAAGCTTTTACACTCAATCTCCCGGCAGGGTATCATGGTGATCTGTGTGATACACCAGCCGCGCATCGAAATCTTTCATCTCCTGGACGATGTCCTCGTTTTGAACGCTGGGACCCAAGTGTATCTTGGACAAGCAGCAAAGGCGCAGTCGTTCTTCGAGCAGTTGGGCCACGATTTCCCCATTGCATCAAACCCAGCAGATGTGATCCTTGATGTCTTATTAAACTATTCCCATGCCCAAAATTGGAAAGAGAGCTCTCTACAGGTATTCCCAAGGGACAACTCGCCTTCTGGAACTGAAAGAGCAGACGACTTGACTATGCTCTTTAAGGCCATAAGGAAAAGAAGGGCGCCATGGCCTCGCCAACTTTGGCTCGCTTTTGGCCGGAGTATAACCCAACAGAGTCGACAAACCACGAGTCTTGCTCTGGAGATTGTATCTAGTGCAGTAATTGGCCTCATGATTGGATTGGCCGCTTTTGAATCCAGAGGCCACTTCTTCCAAGGGATCTACCACGCACCATTTGACGTCCTCTCGAGTGCCGTTGATTATCGCCTGATAGCCGAGCAGGGCCTTTTATGTTGTCTCGCCATTGGTAAGACCTCTTTTGCTTCTTATCTGATCCCACTACCGTTGGCTAATCAAGCATCCCGATTCCAGCTTGTGCTGCTGGACCTCCGGGGGTGAAGATCTTTGGGGAAGAGATGTTAACATTTCATCGAGAATCACAAAGTGGTCATTCCCACAGTGCTTATTTTTTGGGCAAGAATATTGCCGTCTGTTTCCGAATGTTGGTGTCGTCCTTACATTTTACCGCATTCTACTTGCTTTTAGCAGCTCCTATGATCCCATTCCGCTCGCAGCTTGGTCTTGGCATTTTATATTCCTACTGTAAGTTGGCATGCTTCCAATCTGCGTCCTTCTTCGTCTTTAATATTCAGTACAGGTATCTATGGCCTTGGATTCGTCGTATCAGCCGTCACGCGGCGAGAAGATGGACCAATGTTGTGTATGCTACTAGGTCTCATCGTTTCAGCCCTGAGTGGCTGCGCTCCCCGGCTATCGACTGTGCGAGAGTGGCATCTAGGATGGTTCTGGTATTGTTGGCCAGCAGTAAGCTATGCTCTTTCGATTCAAGTAGTCAAGATGAACTTACCTATCGTTGTTGTCAGACTTGGTTCTCAGAGGCATTTTACCAGGAAAATACGGCCTCTGTAGCTTACCTTTATAACGTCCAGTCCGCTTTTACATTCAGTGGTTACAAGTCAGATAGAACTGGGATGGATATGGGGTATGTATATCTCCACTTCTCGGTGTGAACTTTGTAAACTTGGCACTGATCATCCTGACAGGTTTCTCGCATTGATTGGGACTTTATACCGTGTATTGTCTTATATCCTTTTTATCTTCTAGGGTTGGAAATCCGGATAGTTATCAACTTCATATATCCCTCATAAGAATTTCCTGGGATGGATGCAATTATTGATATAAGACCCTCTCATGTAGACCGAAGTGGAGGGAACCGGCTGTCCAACTACCAGAGCCTTTATCGGTATTGCTTATGGCCCACGGAGCTGCCTCAAGAGATCTGTTGCAAGACTGATGCTGACATGCTTGACATCCGCATTTATCAGCCACTATCAAATTTTGCTGGCAAATCCAAAGCACTATTTTGCACCAACCGAGGCAGTTTATGTGAAACCAATGCCAAATTTAGTGCTTCGATTTGTAAAGATTGTTTAGTGAATGTATGCTAGTTATTCTAGTACCCTTTTTACTGATGATAAAAACCAGAGCAGAGCAGAAGGCTCAAATATCATAAAATTTTCGGACATAAGAAGCGAGAAAGGTCGCCACTATAGCACAACAAGAGAAATCATTGTTCTAGCCTTTATAAGCCTCATAAGTTATGTGAGAATGTCACCATTCAGTCCAATTCTCAAGCGCTTTCACAGCAAACGCAGAGCTGGTTCCCCTATTTCCGACCTTACGGTCAGCCCCGGGAAACATATACATGCAAGATGCTTCCCAACCGCCGTCTTCCTGCTGCATATCTGCGAGTTTTTGGCGATCGGGATGGTTTTCGATCCCGAGATAATTGCATGTCAATACTCGCATGCCAAGGCAACACGCATCGCCATCTGCCCCGACCCTCTCAGCCACACGCTTCCTAAGAGGAGCTTCAAACCTCTCCTGTAGAATAGGATCATTAGACACACCCAGAAGGCGTGTCACATAGTAGAGGAACCACTCTGCGTTGGGGTAGTAGCGTGTCCCATTGATATACGCCCGGTTAAGCAGAATGTTATAGATCCATTCCATTGTGCCAGGAATCTCGTGGCTTCGCCCATATTTGTGGAATAGGGTTAGGACATTGAGAGATATAACAGCATCGACACGCGGCCTTGAGTGATCAAAGTATAGCTAATAGATGGTGTTAGCTTGTCCACTAACACAGTGGCGCAGAGGGTTGAGGCATACCTGCACATTTCCATCTTCGTCGATATAATCATGCATTTCATCCAGTACAGAGTGGACGATTGCTGGGTCAGGTGGGATCGTTAGTAGGCCAAGGGAAGTCGTGTCTAGATCATCGGGGTATGTGTCACTTGTGTATTTTGGGTCACCTAGATTTAATTGAGCAACTCTTGTATAGCTGGACAGAAGAACGATGAAGGCTCACCACTAAAGAAATTCCAGAGTCGAGGCGGGCATTTGAGATTCACTAGGCTCCTGCTCATTGGGAGTTAGCAGATCCACGAGTCCTAGTATCAGGGCGAGACTTGCCGGTCTTTCAACACTTCTAAGATCAGAAGTGGAGCATAATTTTCAGCGATTGTCTCATTCTGCTGAGTGGTTGTCGGGAATACCCCATTCTGACGCCGCAGGAATGCAAGACCTCGGGCCACAGGATCGCCGATGAAGTTTGTGAGTGTACGGTAGAGCGTTGCGGTTTCAAAAGTCCCCCTGATACCAATAGATAGCGCCGCGAGCACATTTTCAGGTCTGTCATCTATGAAATAGGTCCGATGGGGCACTGCTCGTGTGACGCGTAGGACGTGACGATAGAAGCGTAAGCTAGGCTTTCGGACACCTAAGGCAGAGGACGTAAAAACGCCATCAAATATGGACCAAAAGTCTTCGTCCCAGGAGGCCCGCAGTGCATCATAGTCTTCTTTCGAAATGTTCGACACCAGAAAGATGCGTGCTCCTGTCCGTTTGACTTCCCTGAAGATAGAAGCAACAGCCTGGTCGTAGGTGGTAGTCTTGCGGAGCTTCTGGATCATGTCCGTCAGCTCACTTGCCTGGATATGATATTTCTCGGCAAGTTTTGCAAAACATTCTTGCTCACTGAGCACACCACATTCGTAGTCCATCCAGTCTGAAGTAGACATGATCCTGCGCAAGGAAAGAGTAGAGCCATGAGCTTGCAGCTTGTTTTCTACTGGTGGGTGCATGAAGATACCCCCGAGGTCAACCAGGATGGTTGTTGATTTGGGCTTCACGGCATTGCTTATGGCCATTGTGGCATCAGATAACAGGGGAATATCTGGAGGGCGTTTCAAATTGTCGAAAAAAACAAAGCTTGTAAGTGAATATTACCCAAGGTGAAGATGAGGTATGTTCAGGAAAGTCAGGATTCGATATTTTGTCAGATGGATTAGCTGGGTTCCAAGGCAGTGGTTCATGTCAGCGCCACGAAATAAACTTCTTCAACTATCATACTCCTTGCAGTGCAGATATTATCGACCCACACGTCCGTGCACATGTGTGTTTCTGTGCGTTTCTATGCTGACCGCTCATTAGGTGGCGTTCAAGGCCTGAATTGGACTTTTAGTGGGGAAAAACCTCAGATCTTCGACATTGGCTGGCTGAAATGTTGAAGATCTATTCACTTCCCGGCCATTCGTGGTGTTTTTAAATTACCCTCGCTGGATCCGGAATTCGTATCATAATGTATTGAACAAGAAACAGCAGCATTGTGGGTCATTGTTTTATTGAAGTGGCTGGGGGCACAGGGAATAAGTTCGTGGGCTTGCAGCGTAGTGATGTCCTGAAGTTACACCAGTCATGTTTTGTATGACCGAGAATATTGAGAAGTATGGTTCTATAAAGAGACCATCGCTGCCTGCTGGATATCTGATAAGAAGTCTATACCTGCGTTCATCTTAGTTAATATAATTGCTTCCATGAGCACTCGTCCGAACCCTTCGGCAGCCAGATCGGGAAGATCGGAATCTTGGCAGGGTGCGGCATCACAAACCATGCATCGGAATGCCGATCCCGAATACTATTACCGCGCTATCCCAGTTATCGGCTAGTGAGGTGTCTAACTAAGTTTGTGGTGTTTACTTATTGACTTTTAGAGAATAAAGTTTTTTAACATTCTTCCCGAGTGTCTTACTCGCGAATCCGAAAGAGTGGTTACGCACTGTTGCTTGCATACATGGCGTGCGCTGAGTTCGAAACCCTAGACCGCCTATTGCATACGGCCCACTCTTTCCAGCTGACCGCTCTTCAAAGCTCTCATAGATACTACAAGTAGAAACATGCACGTTGTCTTATTTGACAAATTTTGAAGATATAGGATATGCATCTAGCTCGTTCATTAACAACTATAAGATGATATGCGAGGTTTGAGCCGGCAGACAGGTGTTGCAGAATATCATGTAATCAAACCAAGGGGTCTCCACTCAGTGTACGCACTGTACATGAGACCCAGACAAGTTGTATTAGACGCATCTCATACACCATAGCTGAAAACTTGTACTTTACCTCCATAATTGGTAACTTAAAGGATTATCCTAGCCTCCTGCTCAGTGGAGAAAATCCATCACTGAACATTCCTTATTCATCAACCAACCTCCATGATCTCCAACATTTACAAAGTATTTATTCTGGTACGTTTATTTCATTATAGCGCGGCAAGCTCTTTTAGCCTGATAGATGGTAGGCTCTTTTGTTCTCGGCATGGAAAATATTCTCTAGACGTTACCTTCATCCCTTGAGCCGCTATCCTGGCCCGTTCCTTTGGAGCGTGTCGAGGGCGTCGTACGCGACCGCCTATGCTCAGGGCAAGCTGCACAAGCGGATACAGCGCCTTCATGACCAGTATGGGGATGTTGTTCGTGTGGCCCCAGATGAATTGAGCTACCGCACCGAGGATGCATGGAAAGACATACATGGCCCCTTAAGAAACTTTCCCAAAGACATGCGCTTTTACCATGCGTCCAAGAGTAAAGCTTCAAGTGTGGCAGTTGCTCCTGATAGCATCCATGGCCGGCAGAAGCGAGCGATCCTCCGTGCATTTTCAGTATCTGCACTTCAGTCTCATGAGCGTCTCCTGAGACCCTTTGTCGATACTCTCGTTCGAATGCTCTATCCTACGGGTGGAAGGAAAGACTGCGTCGTAGATATGACTGAGTGGTACAATTATGTCATATTCGACTTTATGGCCTTCGAGTTGTTCGGCGAGTCGTTACACTGCCTTGAGAAAGGGACATCTCACACCTGGGTTGATATGCTCTACGGGTCTATCAAAGGATGGGCCTTCCTCAGCCAGTCTAAGTATTTCCCATCACTTTCCTGGGCTATCAAAGCTGCCCTGTTTTTGTTCCGTCGTGACCTGCTCCAGCATCGGTCTACCAAGTTCACCTCAGTTGCGTCCAAAGTTTCTGCAGAGAGTGTATCGGAATCAGGCGATCCTAGCTTTGGCACGTATATGCGGGCTAGTAATGACCACAAGTCGACTCTAACCAAGGAAGAGATCTTATCTAATAGCAGCTTTTTGATGATTGCGGGCAGTGAAACCACGGCGACCTTTTTATCCGGTTGCACATTTTTCATACTGAAACATCCAGAGGTATACAAGAAGCTTTCTCTTCAAATACGGGACCGCTTTTCTTCTCCGACGGAGATGACATTCTCATCATTAGCGGAAATGTCATACCTGCACTGTGTCCTCCAAGAATCACTGCGTATGTACCCTCCTGTACCGCTTGGCATGCCGCGAGTTGTACCAAATGGAGGTGCTGTAGTTTCAGGGCAGTTCGTCCCAGAGAATGTAAGTAAATTCATTTTAGTGAGAACGACGGCTGAAAGATTACTGACATCCCTAGACCTCTGTGGCTGTTGCTTCTTGGGCCACCTACCAGTCCTCTTCAAACTTCAAGGATCCCCATTTGTTCCTTCCAGAACGCTGGTCAGATACTGATGCTGGAGGTGACGATGTCAAAGGGGCCTTGCAAGCCTTCTCAATGGGCCCGAGGGGGTGTCCGGGGAAGAGGTCAGTCACTCATTACCGTGAATAGCTGTAGGTGTAAAGCTAATTCTTCCTACAGTCTAGCGTTTGGAGAGGCGAGCTTGATCCTTGCCCGATTAATATGGGCCTTTGACCTGGAGTTGTCTCTCCAGTGCTCGAATTGGGCAGATCAACGGGCCTATATCATTTGGGACAAGGGGCCACTCCTCGTCAAATTGACGCCACGCTCCTAAAATGGCACGTCTGTAATTCTGGATAGCCTTCTAATTAGATGCGTTGGTCAGAGACTGGTTGGTATTTGCAAAAGGTTAGATACATATATCAATGAGCTGGGAATGAGCTACCAAAGCTAGTTCAAAATATTTTGTTGAAATATTCAATGATTGATAGATAAAACAGGCCAAAATGGTAGATGGCCGTCAAAGAGCTGATCTAAATCTGTCAAATCGAGGTTGCGGCAGATCAAATGGCTAAAGACGCAGCAAGCCCAGGCAAATCGCACCCTGTTCGCCCTCTGCTCACCCGAGAGAAGACGCATGTTAGCGACAAGGTCCAGGCCCCAGGAAAGGTGAAAGAAGTAACCAGCCTACAGTGAGAGCACATTAGTTACTTTATCAACTCGAGTATTACACATGCACCCACGTCCCTACGCAAGATTCCAAGCTTTTGTCAACGCTGCAGAAAAGACATCATATTACTAGAGCAAGTTGCTATTTCTATCTCATACGTTGCTTCCACGGTCGTCATTCGTCTTCTCACTTCGAGAATAAAGCCGTGATCCCCATCCAGCGGGTCACACTATAGCCAAAGCAGAGTTGACTGCTTAGGTCTTAACATCAGGCTCCTCACGTCCAACGTAGGACTTGAACTGGAGGAGCTTAAGAGCCGAAGCAATGTTCTCGCTCAGGTATTCCTGGGCATTGAGACCGAACTTGGAGCTATCGCTCTCGTAGCGCTCAATGTAAAGACGGATGGTAGCGCCACTGCTGCCGGTACCGGACAGACGCACGACAATACGGCTGCCATCGTCGAACTTGAGGTAAAGACCCTGGTTCTTGGAGACACTGCCGTCAAGGTCAGTGTAGGAGAAGTTGCCAGCGTCGACGATCTTGCGACCATCAATTTCAGCGGCGGAGGTGCCCTGGGCAACCACGTCAGCCAGAGTGGCGACAACCTTGTTGGCACCGTCAGAGTCGACGTTCTCGTAGTCGTAACGAGTAAAGAAGGTACGGCCGTAGGTCTTCCAGAAGTCGTGCTGGATGGAGGCAATGCTGGGAGTCTCCTCGGGCTTCTGCTTGGCGACACCGGCAATGATGTTCAACCAGGCAACAACAGCCCAGACACCATCCTTCTCACGGATGTGGTTGCTACCAGTTCCGAAACTCTCCTCACCACAGATGGAGATCTTCTTGTTATCGAAAAGGTTGCAGAAGAACTTCCAGCCAGTCGGAACCTCGTAGCTCTCGAGGCCCTGAGCCTTGGCGACGCGGTCGACGGCACCAGAAGTGGGCATGGAGCGGGCAAGACCGTAGACACCCTGCTTCTTGAACCAGGGGATGAGCTTGGCGTGGTGCGCAATGATGGCGAGACTGTCACCGGGTGAGACGAAGGTGTTGGCACCGTAGATCATGTTACGATCACCGTCACCATCACTGGCAGCACCGAAGTGCACACCGTTCTTGTCGACGGCCTCGACGAGCTCGTGAGCGTACACGAGGTTGGGATCGGGGTGACCGCCGCCAAAGTCCGGCTTGGGCTCGCAGTTCATGGTGCTGCTGGCGGGCAAACCGAGCTCCTTGACAAAGATATCCACGCCATAGGGACCGGTCACACCGTGCATACCGTCGAAGAGGACCTTGAAATCCTTGTGGGTGCTGAGGAACTCCTTGATCAGGTCGAAATCGAAGATCTCCTTCATCATGGTCACGTAGTCCGCGGTGGAGTGGACAACCTCGACCTCCAGGGGACCGTAGGTCTTGGTGCCGATGCTGGAGGTGTCGACGTCACCGACGTCAACATACTTGTAGGAGGTGAGGGACTTGGAGGTCTCGTAGATCTTGTTGGTCACGGACTCCGGGGCGGGGGCACCGTTGGACAGGTTGTACTTGATGCCGAAGTCGTTGTCGGGACCTATGCGAATTGGTTGTTAGCAGCCTCATCTTGGTGAGAGCATCAAGTGTGGTACTTACCACCAGGGTTGTGACTGGCAGTCAGCAAGATACCACCAGTGGCCTTGCGGACGCGGATCAAGTTGCTGGCCGCGGGGGTACTCATAATGCCATGCTGGCCCACCAGGAGCTTCTTGACACCGTAGGCGGCACTGATCTGGGCAATCTTGGAGATCACCTCAGTGTTGTAGTAACGGCCATCACCACCAATGACGAGGAAGGCACCCTCAGCACCCTCGGGGATCGACAGAAGGGTGCTAGTGATGAAGGACTCGGAGTAATGGGGCTGCTGGAAGACCTTGACCTTCTTGCGAAGACCAGAACTGGATGCATTGTTAGAAATGGGTGAAAAGGGAAGGAGGATCAAACACTTACGTGCCAGGCTTCTGGTCAGCGAAAGACTGGAAGGAGACCGTTTGAACTGACATGGTGAGAAACTGGAGAGTGGTGTAGAAAAGAAGAGGAAGTTGACCGACACGAAGAAGAGAGGGGGGTCGGCGTCATGTGTTGATCATCCCCACTGCACGAATTTACATGCAAAACATGGCGTTTTACTGTGAAGCCAATTGGACGGAGATATAAGTACCGTAGAGCTTCCAATTGATTATGACTTTTATTAATTACCTATGACTAGCCTATTATCACCATAATTCTAGTCCATTGACTTTCTACGAAGCTGTTTTCCTTTTCCCTGAATAGCGGGGCGGGGCACTGAGCTCCAGACCACAGCAACTTTGCCCGCCAAGAGTATCATAAGTTCATAGCCTTGGAAAACAAGGAACAACACAGAATCCTCTAATTAAATAGCTTCTCCTTATAATAGCGCATCTCCGCGATACTTTCCAGAATATCATCTCTCGCCAGATGCACCGTCCGCTTTGGTGGAACAGACGCCAACAGCTCATCACTACCCCACCGTCTCGCCGCCTCTTTAATAGTACTGACATCCAGGATCCGGTAATGCAAGTGTTCCATGATTGCAGCGTAAGGACCACGCACCAGGAATGCTTTATCAGCATGTACACTGTTACCAGCCAATAAGGCAGTGCGCGGGGTTGGTACGTAGCGCTTGATGTAGGCAAGGAGCGATTCAGCAGCGATGGAGGGGCTCGTGGTCGAGGCGCAGACAGCGGCGGTGAGGCCCGTGCGACCGTGCGTGTCAATACACCACGGATTCATGGCGTTGAGGGTGGAGTCGGGATGGTGGATGACGGTCTCAAATCCGTTGGGCTCGAGGATTTGGAGCTGAGCATCGGTGATGAAGCAGCAGATTTGAAGGATTTGATCATTGTCGGCGTCGAGGCCGGTCATCTGTTGCGGGTGAGCTTTTTTTTTTCTTCTTCTCTTCATGTGGTTGCGACGCGTTTTGCGCATTTGGCAGATTACAGGAGGTACTTACTTCACAATCGATCCAGACTAAGGGATCGGATGAGCGTGCGAGAGCCATTGTAGCTATGGAGGTTGGGGTACTCTATGTCAATGTCAGTGTCGAAGAACAGACAGCGCAACGGGCTGATTCACCTGGTGGAGAACGCGAGCGGGCCGAATCCGAATATTGTTTCTGTAAGGAACCGCGGGTCGGAGGCGTTGAAAGCCCCTTGCAAGCATTGTGGAAAAGTTCCAAGGTTGCTACGTTCTAAATGAAGTCTGGATTTGAATCTGGTGGAACGTGCATATGATTTTTGACACCTCCATACGAATTTATAAACAAGCCGCCTATAAGCGGCACAGCTAATGTATCCCCTTTCCGAATGCTTCCTGTAGTTGATTTGGACATGACGGCGTAAAAAGGTAGAAAAGAAGTGGGCAATTGCCCGCGAATGCCTTCGTGTGGCTCCAAGACTCTATCATATCCAAGCTCCATTCCGGAGCTCTAGCAAAACAAGCGCTGGCATGCCAAGCCTTATAGCTCCTCATCCTCATTCGAAGGATTGGTCGACTCTGTGGTCGTGTTTTTATTACCAAATGACCCTACACTGGCAGAGAAGCTATCGTTCGTGCCAGCGCCAAGGACTTCATTGATCCGACCAGAGGACTCGGCGATGCGACGCCGCAGAGCATTCTCGTCGGCCGTAGAGACACTCGCTCGTTGCTTTTTTAGAGGACTGCCCAGGAATCCGGCAGGTGGCTCAACCTGGAGCTGGGGTGGCTCAGAGGGACCAGCAGTAGCATCTGAAATAGTCTTTGGCGGGGTGATGGCGCGCTCAGTGGCCGGGGGTGGAGTTCCAGAAGCCGGGGTGTCAGTAGAGTTGTTGTCGCCACTGCCGCTAAACGGCTCGGCAGAGTGCTGGCGTTTCAACTGTGGCTTTGTTAGATCATGGACAAAGAAGACATTGGGTATTCCACCTACCCGAATCTTGCGGACACCTTCCTCCAGCTCTCCCTGGCGCTTGATATCATCAGGAGACAAGAATCGGTCGTCATCCTTTGTCTCCTCATCGTCGGCCTTGCTCAGGATCGGGTTGTCGGTGTCGTCGTCGTCACTGTCCATCTCATCCTCCCCCTTCTTGCCCTTCTGTGTGGTATCTTGGTCCCGGAAATTGAGGAATCCAACTGTTCCACCAGGCTTCAAAGGACCAATACTAGAAAAGTCCGCTTGTAATGACTTCCGCTTTGCCGCCGGGGTTTCTGGCGCCTTGGGATCCTTTAGGATACCCATCTTCTGCAATTGCCCTATACATTTCATAAATGATTAGCGTTCCAATTCAAGAGACAGGTGGGGTTGTTCACGTACGTTCTCCACGGTACATGAAGGTAAAGGTGGCATAAGGCTTGTCAGTCGGATCAATACCAGTAACCGTTTGGGTACTAATGCTTTTCGGATCGAGAGTCTTGGGCTTTGCGAAACTGGTGGTGTGATCAATATCGGCTCCATTCCCACTTTCCTGGCCTCCTTCCTCATCGTCATCATGAGCATCAAATTGCGGAGAATATTCACCGCGCTTGATTTCTCCAGAGGCCAGAACACGGAACAGAGCGACCTTGATCTGACCAGTTGTCTCCGGGATCGGGTCATCGTCGTCGTCGGAATCCGAGAGATCATCGTCGGACACATTCTCCAACGGCGCCTTGGCGTCGCTTCCGTAGCGCATGATATTCTTCTGCTTGAGTGAGGTATTCGCCTCCATCTCCATAGCAGTTTGACCTTCCTCCAGGCGCTTGGCCCGACGTTTCTCCATCTTCTGTCTACGGCGCTCAATTTTGGCAGCCGCATCCTTGCCCTCTAGGTCCAAGCCATTGAGCCAGCGCTCCAGACCGACCTCACGGAACAAGAACTCGCGCTCAGCGATGCCGCCACCCTCAGAATCTGGTACGCTCACCCATCGCGAGTTCACCCATGTCTCCTCACCCCTCCGCAGCAATGTGGCCACTTCTTCCTTCTGTCTACCATCAAAGTAGATATATGCCGCCACGGTCTCATTCGCCCCATTGGTCAAGGCCTGATATGGCGCGACCGCGCCAGACTCGGTTGTTTGGCCCGGTAGACCGCCGACAACCTTTGGCTTCGGAGATGGGCAATCCGGCGTCGGTTTAGGGGTAGAGTAGGGGACATCTTGGCCAGGATTAAGGAGAGTGATAGAGATCGCGAACGTTGATTGCTCGGGTTTGCCATTTTTGGAGTCAGGGACCTTCGGCGGAGGAACCGGAATGAAGCAACCTATGCGGGAGGCGCGCGAGTGTCGCTGGATGGAGTATTCGGAGATCGGGCCATCCGGAGTATGAATGCTCACTGCGAGACCTTTAAAGCAGGGCATGGCGGCGCTTCAGAGGGGCAGAGGGGAAAGTGAATTCAAGGCAGACGTCAATAGGGGAAATGGAACTTCTCCGTCAACACGCAGAACGTTGTTTCCCCGGGCAGGAACCGACAAGAAAGTTCAAATTCGACGGCGGGGAACACAATTAGTAAAATTTGTGTTTTTTTTTGCCTTATTTGGAGTCCCGCGATGGAGTGAAGGAGCTTCAGAAGAGGCGGTCAGGGTAGTGTCTTTTAGATTGTTATCGGAGCACCCAGCAGCCCACTGGGTCCGAACCCCACCGTTGCTGCTGGTATACGGAGGCTGGGCGAGGGCAGCTTTTGTGGGGACGCAGGAAAAATGAGGAGCGGGCGATGACCGCAGAAAAGGCCTTTTTCCTCTGAGATGTCTAAAGATTTGTTCAAGAAGCTTGAAGAGCCACCAGGTCGCCCATGGGGATCAAGAGAAAGCAAGTTACGCAGCGGAATGCTCTCAGGCAGAAGAGAGAGAGTGAGGGGCGGAAGTGGACCAAAACATCTCGAACTCCCACGTGATACACCTTATTAGTCGTCATGAGCGTGACCTGTGCAAGCCCTATGACTGTTTGCTGCATGACCTCCATCTGGCATTATTTGTTGCTATTGAATTTTGGTAAATTATCATCTGATACAACTACAACTTCACTTCTATCTGGAGAGGATTTGTCCTCGTCATCTTGCACTGTACCCACATCAGCTGTTCCCTTACCATGGATCAGCCGCGTTGCCCCAGGGCCCGCTCGATCGACTTGGAACGGAGATCAGTAAATAGTCAGACTTGACCCATGCGTTTTTCTATAAAATTTACTCTGTCGCGAGAAACAATCATAACTATATTCGCAAAATCCGTGAGAATTTACCAACCTTTGTTGCCCAGATATGTACATAATTTATGTTGGTCGGATAATGCCGATGTCCTCGGATGTCTGTGCCAGTGGCGACCGCGATAACACGAGACTGATGACCTTCCCGGGAGGAATGCGGAATTATAAATCTGGATAAGGATAATCCAGGCTTTGGGGGCAATCAAGGTCCACGGGTGATACACAGCTGTAATTATTCAATCAACTAGCTAGTAGGTACTATATCTGTCCAGCTATCCTCATTTTGTATTATATCCTCTTATACCAAACCCCTAGACTCCACTGGTGTTTGGGACCTCCAAAAATGGAAGCGCATCGCCCATAGTAGTCTGCGTCTGGTCCCGTTAGTTTGAGGTACGACCAGATGAGTCAACCAAAAGACTCCGATCAATTTTTCCAAGCTCCCAACACTCCTGTTTCCCTAAAATTGGAAAAATATAAGTATCCAAGAATGGAGTCGCATTGCTAAGATCTGCCAGCGGCCTTTTGAGGAAGTCTGGAATGCCCGGTTGCAAAATATCGAGAGCGAAGCACGCAAATTTGTTACCTTCAAACAATTTTCCAGCGTTTGACACGCCACCAGTGAGATTGGGAACTTCAACACCAGTAAAAGAGTTCACCGAACCAGTATTTTCTCCAACTTCCAGAATTCTGAGTATGCGAAGTATCCGAAGCCGATGTCCAGTACAACTGTAAGGCGCAGTGGAGGGACGACGATATCAATTGTCAAGAATGTGCTCCTGTCCTTTGCTCCAGACGAAGAAAGCAAGGGAGACAGCCACGCCAAATTCTTTATGGAGATGGAACCGTCCAAGTAGCTGTTAGTGTATCCTAATATAGAAGACAGTGTGACATACTAAATATCCGGCCCGCTCCGCCGAGAAGCTCGACATGAGATTGATGACGAAGCTATACGCGGAAGGCACAATCACAATAACCAAAATGCACTGGTAAAGTAGTACGGGCTGGTCGCGGTCGACTTTGCCTGGACCTGTGAGTATCTAGTGCGGAATCTGTCCTTGGTTTAGTGGTAGTCGGTTCCATTTTTAGAGGTATCATTGCCACCAACAGCATAGACGGCTTCCAACTTCGTTATGTTGACTGAGTGCGCATCGCCATGGTTCACCTAAGCGTCATTGCGGCTGATTGAGCTATCAGCTTCGTAGCTGTTGCGAGAGTAGGAAAGTGGCTTGTCTCAAAAGGCCTTGGAGGGGATCGGACAGTTGAGGACCACCGAAAAGCCATTTTCCACCAAGCAAATCTCTGTACATCACGACGGCGTACGCAGCAAGGACAGCGACTAAATTGAATCCAGTGCTGTACACTAGACGGTTCATATTATGCAAGTCATAAAAGAAACTGAACTGACGCTTGTTGAGACCACTGACGGTCTTCTCAATACTAACGAAAGTCAGAATGAGGCAGATAGAATATAATAGTGGATATATTCCTGAATTTTGTCAAATTTTTTGTATTGAGTAAAGTATCTTGCAAGTTTCGCATAATTCACATGTTTCCATTTAATCTTTTCCGCAGTTAACATATTCTCATTAAGCCAATGCGAATGTTTGAGTCTCATCGAAATCATCAATAAAATCAATCAATCGATCCCTAAGCATTAGCTTCCACACCATAATCGTTCTTCTTATCGACATTAGCTACGACCTTCTCGCTGATACTCTCGCTGTGACCAGGCAAATCATCAAACTTGTAGAGAGGCTCAAGCTGTACATCCCTGCGGAAGATGTAACGCTGGATCCACCAAGGCAGGGCCTTGAAGACCTGATAATGCATGTGGACCCGAGTAGGGACTGCAAAGATGTAGTCCAATTCTTCGAGGGTTCGTTGCTTAGTCTCGGGGACCCAAAGGAAAATCATGACCAATGCAGTAATGTTAAGGCCACTGGAAAAAGAGATGTTAAATATTGTCCGTACTATCTGCACAGCTCGGGAATACTCACGCGTAGAAGCCAAATGCGCCGGTCGCTGTCATTGCCACCAACATGCGGGGGAATGTAATTGAGAGCACGGCTGCCCATCCCAGACAGGTTGCTACGGCCCAGGACATACCGACCTCTGTGTGAAAAATTAGCTTGGAGATGAATTTGAGAAAGAATTGTTTCGAGAACTTACCACGGTGCGACAGCGGGAATACCTCTGCAGAGTACGTGAATGGTACTGGACCCTCTCCAGGGGAGTAGAAAGCGGCAAACAAGAAAATGAAGAGAGCGATACTGCCAAGGTGGGCGCCTCCATTACCTGGAACATAGAAGCAGAAGCCGGCCGCAAGCAATGTCCAAGCCATCTGTGGGAAAGTGAACAGAAGCAATGCGCGTCGACCCCAGGTGTCAATTGTCCAGATTGCTGGGAATGCGAAAAGGAAATTGACCAATCCAAATCCCCACGATGCGAACAATGCTGCAGTATCACTTGCGCCAGCATTTTTGAAGACGGTCGAACTGTAAAACGCAATGATGTTGACTAAGAGCTGATTAGAAAATTGGATATTCTTAACGGACGGGATATGACTTACTTCCGCACATCTGTTGAGCAATCATCACGGTGAAAGAAGCGAGGGTAGCACGTCGGACTCGTGGGATAGTGAAAAGTTCCACAAATCGAGTGAGATAGTTGCTGTCACCAATAATGCCCTGCTCAATCTGAATCTGGGCGTGAATGTAGTACAGGTCCCGACAAGCCTGCAGTTGAGTGTTACGAAGACGCAAGAGAGAACTGAGGGCCTTGTTCATCTCACCCCGTCGAATATACCAGCGGGGGGATTCAGGACAGAAGAATACACCGACGAGCAAAGGGACAGCAGGGATAAAGGCAGATCCCAGTTGTAAACGCCACGACTTATCACCGGTATCCTTCATGGCCAGATTTGCGCAAAAGCCGAGGAAGATTCCAAATGCCGTCCACAGCTGCCAGCACATCACCAAACCACCTCGAATGACGGCAGGAGTATTCTCAGCACAGAAGATGGGGATTGTGGAGGCCTTCAGGCCCATTCCAATTCCAAGCAATAGACGAGTGATGAAGAGTTGAGGCCAATTTTGGGTCAAGGCAGATCCAATCGGGGCAATGATACAAAAAATGGCAGAAATGAAGATTGTCCAACGGCGACCAAGGATACGATTGACCGGATCGGATAGCCAACATCCTAGGCCAGCACTGGCGATGTAAGGAGCGGCATTGATAAGTCCGACAAGCCATTGGTTCTTAACACTTTCATCTTCCGGGATTCCAAAGGCCTGGGGAAAGGATAGGTTGGCTCCATTTGAGCCAGTCTGATCCCAGCCTTGAACCGCTGCACCAATGGAGCAGAGAATGATGGTGAAGTAAAGGGCTACAGGCTGGCGCCACTTGTGGAGCACCTCATCATCGAGAGCAGCAATTTCGGACTCTTCGATATGCGGGACAGATTCATAGGCGGTAGGATCTCGTGCAACAAGAGCTCCCCGTCTCAGGGCATCGCCGTAGGTGGGATTAACATCATACTGACGCATGAATTCGTCAACATCCCGAATGACTTCAGCCTCAGTAAGATGGGCAAGCGGGTTCTTGATTCTATTTTCCTTTGGGGTTAGTTGATGTTTGCAGGAGGGTTGAGATTTAGATGTGTGAGCAACACGTAAACGAACCTCGCGGAGATATTGTTGTGCAGATTCACCCCCTCAAGGTGGCCCTTCTCAGCATCGCTTTGGTCATGGTCACTGCTACCGATAGTTAGTACTCTGCATATTTAAACGAATACTATTACTTACCCCTGAGCATGTTCGATCTCGACAGTGTCGTCCTTCATCTTGAGATGGAGGGACGAAGGTAATGGTGAAGTGTCGAGGAGTCACGCGAGGGGTGACAGGGTAGAGGAAGAAAGTAGAAACGAAGTAAGAAGTTCAGGGGGTGTACAAGCCGACTGGGTGCCTGGAGCACACAAGATGGTACGAGATAGACAAAGGAAGAAATAATTCTGAAGGGGAATTGCAGGCTTTTATGGTTTATGCAGGAATATATTCCTTTTACCATTTCAGGCCGGTTGGCAAGGTCAGCACACGCTTATTGGGCGATAGGAGCTACTGTTCTAATCTATTACAGCTAGACCTAGAGCAGAGATGGCTTTTTCCATACTTCACATGCTGCTATGTAGGATTTCTATGGTGGGGAAGGGGTCCACTTGCCCATGGGGAAATGCCCAAAGATGGTAGAAGCGGGGAGTCTGGGCACGAATCATGGACAGGCCTTGTATACTTCCGGCCTTTTGGATTGTTATCTCCCAATCATCAAGCAATACAGTCCTTGGCCCACTTCCGCGTGGGTGCTTGAGCACCTTGCACGTTGTCCGGCTAGGGGGAGACAAGAAGTCAAACTCAAACTTAGCGGGATGCGCTGCTCTGTTCTCAGAAGATGCGGATGGCTGCCTTCCGAGAGCTGTGGTTGATGAACACTACTCCGGAGCACTTACTGAATTCTTTCCTTCTAGGTACTATCCATGCTCCCTATGATCACCCTAATTTCCCTTGTTGAGCATTGGAAAGATTAACTTGATCAACGGTTTCCTCTTGTTCAAGACGATGAATTATGTTGTTTCCAATCGGGTCAGTCACTACGGGATTGACCATGACCGCCAGACTCGGGATATCGCCGAAACCATGCTGCATGGGGCGTAAGGGAATAGTGCATGAAATGTTAGTGGAGGCTCAACGCCACTGTCGTCGTCCATTGGAGTGCGGCCCTCATCCGGAACAGAGTCAGGTCACAATTTTTCTTTTCCTTTCTTTTGCTGGGAATTTGCTCAAGGCCAAGAGCCTCGCGAGTTCGTGATTCGTTGATTGAGGCCCCTTGATGCACTGTGGCTGACTCGGCGGCCGAACGTAAAATGACTATACCAAGTCCGGCCTAATTAGGCTAATCCCTGCCGTCAAGGTTCATACGGGCTGACTTTGGTGGCTTGAAATAGATCGACTGGGATGCTTCTCTAAGCCTGTACTCCAGTTCCACGGGTTCGAGAAGAAGATTGCATCCGGCGAAATTCGTTCTCTCGTGACAAGCAAGGGAGTTTTTACCGAGATCGGGTTGCATCGTCCACGGGGCAAGTGGGGGCAATCTGGGGTTAGACACTGTCAACTACCCCAACACCAACCCCAACCCCAGATTAAGAGTCGGCCCCAGCTGCCACAGTAATTTATCTGGAGATGCTTTAAGCTACCAATCTACGGTAGTCTGTGCCCGACGCTAACGAACAAGATCCCTGGCCGCCCAGATCCACTTAGCCCCTGCCACCGACCCCCTCTCGGGACATGCTTTCCCTCCCGAACGAAAGCCGCGAGTCTAGTCCACGCATGGTGCGGAAATAAACAGCGACGTCTGTCCGTATAGTCATATTGACCATCAAAGCCGACACGGCTCGGCTTCCGGGTTGTACCCTGGCTTACCGACTAGAGCTTGTTCCCATCACTCCATGTATTCCACTGCCAAGCACAATGTCCATGAGCAAGATTTTTTGCCCCAAGCAGCCAAGCTGTCCCGAGCGCAGGGATGGCAAAAGGGCGAAGTCACACAAGATAGTGGTCTGATTTTGCTGTGTCATCTGCATCCGGCAAAGTACGCCGGGAATCTCGGCGAGGCTCGAGCGGGAGGATTTATCCCGGGGGTTACAGCATGGAGAACCTCGTGGCCGTAAACCATGTGGGGATCATCCATGTAGGATACTGAATGCAGCCATGATCGTTTGGAACGGAAGATTTAACTGTCCGAAGGAAGAGTAAGTTGCATCGGGGAAGAGTCAAGTAATCACATGACAAACGAGACAATTAATAATGGAGCAGGAGTCTGCCATCAATCATACTAAAAATGCTGGCTTGAGGTTATAAGGAAAGGAAAAATTTCTTAATGAAGACCTCCCTACTGGAGAGATGAAAAAACCCATGGAGTGTACATGTCCACATGAGGGTAGGGGTGAGCTAAAGGAGATGGCGCTTCTGTTGTTAAATTACCCGAACTTTGCCATCTGCGCTGACAATAGGAGCAAGAGGCAAGGTTGGAAAAGGCCCATAAGCGGGAATAGCATGGCTACGTACCTTGGAACCCAGGAAAAACTGAAACCCCAAAAGGTGCAAAAGGAAATCCATCCCGATTAAAACTTGAAATGCCATCTTATAAGGGACAATTCCGGTATTCTACTCAGTATTGACACCGCGTGATCGACTTGGCTGAGTCCTCCCACTTGTCATGTGATGGACCAAAGTGAGTGGCCGCCAGGGCCTGCGTTGTTTAGTGTCAATGACCAGAAAACATCGCTCAGGGCAAAACCCCCTTGAAAGCAGCTGTATGGCGCTGAGGCGGGGCACCCCTGGGTTTGTTTGTTGCAATTTCTAGATATTGGGCTACTGAATCCAAAGATCTAGTCAGGTGTCTCCCGAAGTATTAAGTGTGATAAATGGAAAGATGCTCGGCCAAATTTCTGGCCGCGAAGCTATTCACAAGCACTTTTGAACTCGGTGAAGAGTGGCAAAATATGTATATACAATCGGGCTCAATACAGTACCAGCTCCACGCAACCAAATGAGTTTGCGATCCTCCATGAAAACATTGGAAATGTGTACAGGAAGTCTTCATTAATAGTTTGGCGATAAAAGCCCCGGAATATTCTAAAAAAGGTTATCAGAGCTAGCTGTAGGGGAATGACGCCATCGAAGAATGCTGACAAATGAGCTGGAAGCTACGGGGGACAACGGCGTTAAGAACATGGTACCTACACATTTAAGCTCTAAAACCAGTCAATAATTCTTCACAAGCTCCAATTATCTCATCATGATGCTACCCCGCACAGGATCCCGTTCATTAAAAGCTGCGACACGTCTCTCTCAGCTCTCATCGACCTTCCGTGCATTCTCAACATCCACTGCCATGTCCGACATTACCCTGTATAGCTGGCCCACGCCAAACGGCATCAAGGCTTCCATCACTCTCGAAGAGCTGGGTCTATCATACAAGACTGTGCCAATTGATATAAGCACCAACATCCAAAAAGAGAAGTATGTCGAGAACATCCCTTGACTAAGGCTATTTCTAATATGATGACAGCTGGTTCCTGAAGATTAATCCTAATGGCCGAATCCCTGCCATCACCGATAACTCACAGCGCGTCTTTGAAAGCGGCTCGGTCATGCTCTACCTAGTTGATAAGTATGATACCGACCGCAAGATCAGCTACGCGCCCGGAACACCCGAATACATCGAGCAGCTTTCCTGGCTGATGTTTCAGATGGGCGGACTCGGACCTATGCAAGGTACGTGTGCCTTGCGCATAGAATATTCACAGAATAATAACTGATTGAATCCAGGCCAAGCAAACCACTTCCGCCTCTTTGCCGGCGCACGTTCCGACTACGGAATCAAGCGGTATATAGATGAGACGAAGCGTCTGTACGCCGTTCTCGAGTCCCGGTTGAAGGAGAGTCGCTATTTGGCTGGTGATAAGTATACTATTGCGGATATTGCGAACTTCTCCTGGGTTCGTAGTGGACCTGGTGCGCTTGAGATTGATCTTGCGGAGTTCCCTGCTGTGAAGAAATGGGTTGATGAGATCGAGAAGAGAGGTGCTGTGCAGAAGGGGGCTTATATTCCTGACAGTGGACGTACGGATGCGGAGAGAAATGAGAGTTTCAAGAATTCTCGGGCAAGAATTGATGCCATGGAAAATTCTGATAAGCATTGATGGGATCGGTATAATTTTCATTGCCATTGTTGTGCACCGAAAAAACAGTTATTTGAGCCTGCCTGTGAGGCTATGGAATGTTATCTCTATAGCATGTAAAACTTTCTAAAGCATACGCTTCTTGTCTTTAAAATATGACCGAATCGAAGACGACGTTCAAAAGATTGAAGCAGTCATCTCAAATCTCCCCGGGTCGGTAACTTCTCCAAGTCTCAAAGCCAACCTGCTCATACCATCCATCGAGAGCTACCCAGTCCACAAAGACCCCTTCAATCCCTCGCTGCTTCATATTCTCAACTGCATGACAGACGAGCGCGAGACCAATACCGGATGCCCGGTGATCGGCATCAACACCGACACAGCCGATCAGGCCAGTATTTGGACCGCAAATTTGTGGAAATGCCCAGCTTTCATTCATCTCAGGACATGGAGGTAACATCAATGTCCACCCAACTTGCCGGTCCTCGGAATCGAAGGCAGTCATCACGCAGGATGGAAATTTGCTTGGATGTAACCATACGTATGCTTCAACCCACCCCTGGAGAGAAAGTTAGATCATGCTCATCAAGTGACGGGTTATATGTACGTACAGCTTTGTCGGAAAAGTTTTTCTTCTGTCCAACTAGACACGCTTCATAGTCTTCGGATTGTAGAGGGGCGAAGCGGAAGCCTCGATCCTGTGCACGCTTGACGTATTTCTCGGGGGACTGGAAGTTGCGAATGTCCTGGTATAGATCCACTGATCTATTCCCAGGTGGGCTGAGTCGGAAGCCACGATGAGTGAAGAAACTTTGTACTGATTCGGAAAGTTCACGAGGAATACCGGGCCAAAAGCGAGGGAATGAGCTGCCAAGCTTTATGTTTTGGATTCCAAACTTCGTTCTGAAGTATGACCGAGCCTCCATTAATAGGGCCGTACCGATTCCTTGGCCTTGGTGCTTTGGAGCTACCCCTAGAACTGCTATATGCACAGTCGATGGTGGACCGAAGGCATTAAGATAGGCAAGGCAGAATCCCGCTAAATCTGAGCCGAGCCGCACAACAAAGTGATGCGCATTCTCCCGCACAATCAAGGCCCCTAAACTATCCGTGGGTAATCTGTAGGTTGGAAAGATGTTGCTCCATGCAGATACCACTTCATCCAAATCGTTCTCGGCATCGAAGATTTTCACGGGCACACTGCTTTTTGAAGGACCATGGGCGATGGGAAGGGATCCCGTTGGTGTTATCTGGCCAAAGATAATACCTGCAGCGACAGTGAAAGCCTCGATCGTTGGCTCGTAAGTTGTGATGTATGTCTGAACTTCAGGAACCTCCAGGAAATCATATGGACTGCAAGCGGCAATAGCAACCAGTGATCGAACATGTCGTGGAAGTTCACGACCGAGTGTATCTTGGTATGGTGCTTCTGTTCCATTTATGGAGACAAAAATGACAGTATCAGCTGCCTTGACAACATTCCATTCTTCATTGGAG
This sequence comes from Penicillium tannophilum, assembly GCA_028829675.1. Taxonomy (NCBI): domain Eukaryota; kingdom Fungi; phylum Ascomycota; class Eurotiomycetes; order Eurotiales; family Aspergillaceae; genus Penicillium; species Penicillium tannophilum. The sequence continues at coordinate 774,629 of JAQKAK010000001.1, read as the reverse complement.
AGTCCTGTGTCCTTGTACTTGATTTCCGTAACAGAGGGGTTGTGACACCGGAGCGCATTCAGGTATGGGGAAGCTTTATATGATCCTTGCCGGCCCATCCCCTCGCCATCCACAGCACCTCCGACGGGGATTTTACTCCCAGGGAAAAGAAGCACAATTTTTCCAGTGCTTTTTAAAGGCAGAGTTTTGCTGATATCTCGAACAAGAGTGACTGACTTTTCATAGGCCTCTTTGGAAAATGGGGCAGTCTTGTTGTTGAGCGCATCAAGACCGGTAAGATGATTTTGGCGCAAAGCAGTCTCCCAGGTCAAGAACTTGTCTTTCACATGGGCAACATGACGGCATGCATCTTCCAAGCGGGATGATTCAATTGTTTCAGACTGGACTGCTTCACAGACTTTCTTAATAGAGGCTACCTGCACCTCAAAAGTGTGGCACAACATAATGCTATCGCTTCCAGCTTTAATCGCAAGAACCGAACCTTGCTCGGTGCCGACAGTAGCTCGAATTCCATCCATTTCAAGACAGTCGGTAATAATCATCCCGTCATAAGCCATATCCTTTCGTAAAATTCCGAGTGCCTTGGGTGACAGTGTTGCCGGAAGCTTGTCATCGATTTCTGGTAGAGATATGTGAGCAGTCATCACTGTCTCAATGCCTTCCGCAACTGCCCTGCGAAATGGAATCAATTCGCATCGCTCTAGTTCGTCGCGAGATTTCGGGATAACCGGCAACCCATAGTGTGAATCGGTAGCGGTATCGCCATGGCCGGGGAAATGCTTCACACTAGGAACGACATTCTGCTCCCGAAGGCCCCGCGCTGCAGCACTAGCGAATTTGCCGACAAATTCTGGATCATCACCGGGACTGCGAACTCCGATAACTGGATTCAAGGGCTCTGAGTTGATGTCGCAAACTGGAGCATAATTCATGTTGATACCAAAGAACTCAAGGGTCTCGCCTGTAACCTTGCCTGCCTGGTAAGCCATCCCTGGATCGCCAGTGGCACCAAGGGCCATCGGTCCAGGGACCTGAGTAGCGATTGGAGGGGAGATCCTAGTGACCAGGCCATTTTCTTGGTCAATTCCAATGAGCAAAGGTCGTAAGTGACCAGCCAATTTTGCTTCGTTTTGCAAGGCCAAGGTCAAAGCCTTACGAGAAATTTCTTAGTACGAATCATATGATGGCATTTGGGAGGCTGCTATTTACCTGCAGCTGGGCGGCATCTTGGAAATTCCGGGAGAATATAACGATGCCTCCAACGTGATACTCATGAATCAGTGTTTTGATCTCCGGGCTAAGGGTGTGGCCGTGAAAGCCGACCGCAAATAACTAAGATTATCAGTCAGCTGCTCGCCTCGACGGGCATGAATTCTTCATACCTGGCCGACCTGCTTCTGGAGGTCTATTGAGCCCATAATGCCGAGGCTTGAGGTGATGGTGAATAGTCAACGGTCGCGGGGCAAGCGGGGATGAAATCGACAAGTGGAAACCGCCCGATTTACCGGCTCCACTATGGCGGTAATTAGCGCTCAGGGTCAACAAGAAGATTGTCGATGTTTACTTTCCAATGTTGTTATCTACGTTCTAATATTAAAGGTTATGTAGTGATCGCGACGTTACGTTGGAGGTTCAAGGATACGTAGCCACTACTGATCTGCGTAGACAGAACAGACACGATGCAACATCCTACAGTCACATCGAGATAAGCTAAGATAAGTGGGGAAAGTGCCATGGTAGTAGAAGTATCCTATCTCATGAAGATGCGGGGTAGATCAAGGGGATTCTGTGTCCGAAACTCTCTTCCTCCCTTCATTCCGAGGTTTACGCAGAGGTTCTCATCCAGGAACCATGGCGAGCTCAACAGATCACGAAGCAGCTGGAGGGCAAGTATTCAAAGATGCCACTGTCGATGAAGTGGTAGTCACGCAGCCTCGTGACACGCAGCAGGAATATGAGCGGTTGTTCGGCGTCGACGAAGACGCTTATGACCAACCTACTACTACTCGGAAAGAGCTCTGGTCTTATTATCTCTATTATAACGGTATGATTCAATCTTGGAGATCAATATAAAGTAAAAGGCCCGGAGCTGACTGATATTGCACAAATCAGGTGATAATGGCGTCGGTCCAGGCTCCTACAGCCAAGCCTTGTATGTTATCCCTGCAAAAATACAAGCATTGTACAATTGAGGCTGACCTGACAGGTTCCAATGGGCCTTGACAAACGCGGGATTCATACCAGACACCAACCCGCCTCAGCCCTGTACCGATTCATCTGCCTGCGTTGTGCCATGGGCGGGTGGCACGCGATCTACATCCTCAGTGATCCTGATTGCTAACGGTCTCTGTTTTGCCTTCATGACAGTCATATTTGTCTGGCTAGGAAGTGCTGCAGATTACGGCTCTTTTGGACGATGGCTTCTTCTAGTTCTGACAGTCGTCGCCTGGGCACTACAGTACGGCATGCTTGCTATCAGACAGCCTAGTCAATGGCCCGCTGCCATGGGCATGTACGTTGTTGCATATATCGCCTATGGCGCCACCTTGGTCTTTTATGCTGCTGTTTTTCCCCGACTCGCGCGGTACATGCCACATGTCCGAAAGGCTCGAGATGAGCTTGGAGAAGGCAAGATTAATCAGCAGGAATACGATGCGATCGAGTCATTGGAACGGAATCATATCAGGTAAGTCATCTGAACAATTTGATTCCAAGCTACTAACAAATTGTATGCAGCAATATCTCGACTGCGCATAGCAACATTGGCTACTTGCTCACATTGGTGCTGAATTTGAGCGTCTTACTCCCGATGCAGAATAATCAGTACGCGAATAACTTGGCACTTTGTCTGACCAATTCATGTAAGGTTACTTTCAGCTTACCAAGTTCGAGTCTGACCGTTTGAACAGATTGGGTGGTTCTCGGGATATGGTGGTTCTTGTTTCAGCAGAAGCGACCCGGCCCTAGAGTTCCAAAGGGCTCAAATTACGCCACCATTGGGTTCAAACAAATATGGCTCGCAATGAGAGAGATTAGAGCTCTCCCTCAGACCTTCCTGTACTTTGTGGCGTATTTCTTGCTGGCAGACGGGCTCAACACGACCGGTATGTTCCCTGCTATGGTTGGAGATCCTCTGCTTATAAATTTTAGGAACTTTGGTCTCGATCATCCAGAACGACTACGTCTCGTTTTCCTTCTTGCAAATCACATACCTCGGTATTACTCAGGCTGTCTGCTCTATCACTTCAACATTTGGATTTTGGTATATCCAGCGATACTTCAAGCTCAAAACCAAGACCATGTTCATGATCACCAATTTCTTCAGTGTCTTTATTCCATTCTGGGGAATGCTGGGGCTGTGGACCAGTCGAATCGGGTACCACCATAGGGTATGTCATCTCGATCAAGCAAATTGACCAATACTGATTGGCCCTAGTGGGAGTTTTACTTCTACAATGTCATATTCGGACTGTTCCAAGCGCCGTATTATGCCGTATGTTCCTCATTGCCTCCCCCATATCCGCGAACTTGACTAATCGCTGGCTATAACAGTATGCTCAAACAATGATCAGCGAGCTCATGCCTCGTGGTTATGATAATATGTTTTTCGCGTTGTTCGGAATCACCAATCGAGCAGTAAGTGGCGAACCGTCAGTTAACTCTCTTCTCTACTAACTTCAATTCAATCAAAGTCTTCAATTATTGGTCCGAATGTTATCCAAGCTATCATCAACGACACCCGCAACAATTGGATGGGCTTCCCTTTCCTGTTTGCTGTCTGTACGGGTGCCATGATTGCAATTGGGTTCGTGGATATTGAAAAGGGTCGTGAAGACTGTCGGAAGTTTAGCGAGCAACGGAAGGTAGATCGCGTTGTTGCGGAAGCTGGATTGAATCCGAATGAGCTTGCGAAGGGACAGGGAGCAGCGAGTGGGAATAATCAAGCTGCAGAGGCTCAATAGTATGGACAGGTTAATTCCATGCTTCGATTGACTAGAGTATATTATTTCTAATCGAAGACATCATATGGTCTTGGATATCAGTCTAGCTCAAGTCTGGAATTTGTGTAGCAATGCCTACTTCGCATAGAATAGCAACTGCACATTGCCTAGCTGGGAAGGGTTGTCGACAATACCAGTACAGGAATTCAGCTACCATCAACGCCGCTTTAGCTAACCGTTTTGTTTGTGCTAGAGGCGGCTTATAGCGGCAACAAGGTTTGCCTCAAAATGCCGTAAAGTGGACAACTAGTGAACCATTAAAGCATGTTCCCAACTTCCCACCTTGAACGTCCGAAGGCCATATCTCCTATACTCGGTGATCTAAACCGGATATCCCTGGATAATTGAGGGTCCAAGCTGCGGTCAATTGTTCACCCGCGCAAGAAATCCACGCCCTTCCGATGAGTCAATCACGAAGCCGGGATCCACCTGGCTGATTGGCCCGTTCTTATAGATAACGTTTCCCAAGCATTTGTTTCTCAATCATAATATTCTCTTCTTTTTTTTTTCGCGTCATAATATGTCGATTGAACAGCCTCAAGCCTTAGGGCACTCAATGCTCGACCATTTTCCTTTGGATAAGGATTGGAAAAACTTTAACCATGGTCAGCTTTCATATTTTACTCTTCTACTCTTGGCACCACTAACATCCACTTAGGAGCATATGGCACATTTCCTGCCGTGGTTCGAGCCGAGCACCGCAAGCTCCAAGATAAAGTCGAAGTTGCACCGGACAAGTTCATTCGCTACTTATACCCCGAATTTTTGGATACATCTCGAAAGGCAATGGCCACATACTTGAATGTTCCAACAAACGAGATCGTTTACGTGAAAAGTGCAACCGTTGCTATCAACACGGTCCTTCGAAATCTTTCCTTCGGTCCGCAGGACATGATCATCTACTTCTCTACTATTTTCTCAGCTTGTGAAAAGACGATTCAATCTGTCATGGAGACTACCCAGTTGAAAGCTCGGAAGATAGAATGCGTGCTTCCAATGAGCCACGAGGATATTGTTGCGAAGTTCGAGCAGACAGTGCAGCAAGCTAAGGAAGAGGGTTTCAACGTCCGAATCGCTATCTTTGATACTGTTTCCAGTAACCCTGGTGTCCGATTCCCCTTTGAAAAATTGACTGAAGTTTGTCGCGACCATGAAGTTCTCAGTTGTATCGATGGCGCACATGGTGTTGGCCAAATTCCCATCGATCTTGGCAAAATCAAGCCTGATTTCTTCGTGAGCATCACTCACAAGTATGAACACCAAACCCGGTAGTCTGACGGATGCAATATCGAAATACTAACAACCCGATCTAGATGGCTTTACAATCCCAGAGGATGCTCCGTCTTCCATGTCCCTCGCCGCAATCAGAACCTCATTCGCACAACAATCCCTACGTCTCACGTCCTCATTACGAAAGAGCTGGGGCATGACTATCCAACTCATCCTGATTCCAAATCATCCTTCGAGATGATGTTTCAGAATACTGCAATCACCGACGACACTCCTTATCTGACCGTCCCAGCCGCTCTGCAATTCCGATCCCGAGTCCCTGGAGGCGAGGATGCTATTTTCAAATATATTCGCGAGATGGCCTTCCAAGGAGGGAATCTCGTGGCCCAAATCCTCGGAACGGATGTTCTAGGAGAGCCTGCATCGAACAGAGAGGGGCCTTGCCGAGCTCGGAACTGTGCATTTGCCAATGTTCGTCTTCCAATCGTTGTCGATGCTTCGGAAGCAGGGGAAGCCACAAAGGAAACAGCACAATGGCCTGTCCTAAGTACCTTGCAAGCGACAAGATTTGCAGCCAGTCTGCATGAAAAGCTTGTGAAGGATCATTCTGCGTCTCTTGGTGCCTTTTTGTATGACTCGGCCTTGTGGATCCGACTGAGTGGACAGATTTATTTGGAGCTGGATGACTATAATTGGCTGGGGGAGATCTTGAAAGAGATTTGTGCCAACCCTGAAGCTATCTTGGGCGAGGATACTGAATAGGAAATATGACAGAGTCTTCTATTTGGTAATTCATTCAGTATGCTAGGATCTGCTATACTCTTGTTAGTAATAATTTCTCTGCTTCTGCAGCATAACTTTAGTCAGCCATGATCGGCCTCTGCCTATGGAGATTTTCAAGCATGCCCATAAAGAACCATGGTTTGGGGCCAACACTCCTTGATTTCGGAATGTGGGGGACATAATGTCCTCGTATAACAACAAACCTTTATCTCGTGAGCAACACTTACCATGGTACTGGCCCAAAGGAGCTTGGCGGAAATTCCGAGCTGGCAATCTCGTCGGTATTTTGGTATGGAGAGATCCAGAGTCATATCTATTGTCTCAAGAGTTGTATAGGATGCTATTCGTTCATGGGGATTATTTGATTTGCCTCTCGTGGCTGTCAAATTTCCTCCGGTACCCCTTCGTCCATAAGCGCAGGGTCATGGTCGGACCCTGTCCATCTCCCGAACTACCCCACCCAAGCTTCCCCGCCATAGAGAATACAGATTCCCGACATCTGAATAGAGGCCTTCGCCCTGTTGACCTAGAAGTTTATCATAGCTTGACTTTCGTGTCTCGAATCTAGACCGTTCAAGACCAGAATCCACTTGACGTTTGTGATGCTGAGCAACTTCCAAGGTTCCATATGTCAGGTATGCGTAGGGCAAGAGTGTTCTCCGATACAAGCATGAAGCAAAGAAAGTCAATGTGAGATTTGCTCTTTTAGCCTCGGATTTCCCGACAAATTACCTTTGCACGTATTTCGTCGATCTAAGTAGAGACCCGGCGTCAATCCTTTCAGGCTCTGGCTTCGACCGAAATCCGATTGCTGGAACCTCTGTATACTGCATTCAATTAGATCCATCCCGGTGATTCTACTGTCCGCTTTTTTCAAGATATGCAGCTCTGGCAGTCTATGTCTGGCGCGAGATTCTGCTCGGCGTATAGGGAAGCTATAGCAATGATAGACGGAACAAATTTGTCGAATTCTCTGTAAGTGATGACGTTCTAGATGCTCGTTCGTTCAAAAGCTGCACAACCAATTCAACACGTGAGGTCATTTAGATTGTGGCTGGATGCCGGGAGTTGATAGAAGTGGTCGAGCCCGTCTCCGGAAATCCCTTAAATCACCCTGAATCATTTCGGATAGGTTTTTCGGTACTTCCAAGGACTGTACTACAGCTGTGAGTGGGTGAAAGAAACGGTGGCGAGGTCCAAGACCAGCGAGTATCGATAATGGGGGATATGCCGAGTGTACCCCGCGTATTTCCAAACTTTAATTTTGTGGGGTGCCGATGTACAAGATAGTACATCTCATGGGTATAGAAAGGGCCCTGGATCCACATGTCTTCTGCAGGAACGCAGATCTTCGCCTTTTTCATTTTGGACTCTCAACAATATGGCTTCCGTTCGGACTTCGACCTTTCACGAGGAAGTCCACATTGGCATCAAAACAATCCTAGTTGTCACGGTACGGATATCATGTCCTGTTCTTGGGCTTTCAACTATTGAGTATTATATTAATCAATCCTCAGGCGATCAACTTCGTTTACTTAGCCCAACTGATCGCTGTCGTCGGCGCCGGCTTTCTAGCTCAGCCGATTACTGAGCTGTTCAATGAAAGCAGTTTGAGCGTCTGGCCCAGCTCAATTATTACTATATTCACTACTGTTTTGACTCCACCAGTAAGTCAGGCTGCTGACTATTGGGGTCGAAAATGGTTCCTCGTTCTCCTGATGCTCTGTGGGTTCGCCGGCTCTCTTATCATCGGACGAGCAACGTCTATGGCTATGGTAATTGGCGGATTCTGCGTCTTGGGTATGTCTTACGGTAGCCAATCTCTACTCTTCGCCGTTGTCTCAGAGGTTTTACCGCGAAAACATCGACCCACCGCACAGGCCACAGTGAATTTGACCGCGGGACTGGGAGCCGTGGCTGGCCTGCTCATGGGCGGCGCACTGCTCCGCTACAACAACCTTGAGAATTACAGAGTTTACTGGTATGTTGTCGCCGGAATTTTCATGGCATCTTCAGTACTCTGTATCTGTTGTTACAATCCTCCTCCTCGAGAGGCTCAAATAGCTCTGAGTACTCGTGAGAAATTGCGGCGACTTGACTGGATTGGTATTGGCACGTTCACGCCCGGATTGACCTTATTTTGTGTTGGTCTCGCGTGGTCTCAAAATCCATATACCTGGTCCGATGCTCACATCCTTGCACCTTTCATCATTGGGGTGGTGCTCCTTATTGCTTTTATCCTCTACGAATGGCGCTGGAAGAGCGACGGGATGCTTCACCATGGCCTCTTTAAACGCCGGAACTTTCCAATCTCTCTCGGAATCGCCTTTGCGGAGGGTCTTTCTTTCTTTACTTGCAACAACTACTACCCGTATGAGACCGGTCTACTCACTGGGGGCTCACTTTGGACCGTTGCTCTTCATTTCACCATCGTCTTCTTTGCGTCCGTGGCTTTCGCCCCTGTGGCAGGGTTATGGTCGTCCGCTAGGAAAGTCGTCCGAAGCCCTCTTTTCCTCGGTGTTTCATGTCTTGTCATTTTCAATATCCTCATGGCAACCATAACCCCTAATACCAATCTCGCAGTCCTCTGGGGATACCCTGTATTCGCCGGTCTCGGACTTGGAATGATTCTACCTATTGTCATGGTGGCCGCTCAAATGGATACACCATCTGAGTTAATCTCCATCACATCCGGCCTAATGACTTCAATCAGATCTTTCGGAGCCTCTATTGGACTTGCAATCAATAATGCAATTATCCATAACTCCCTTTCGAAAAATCTGGCCCCGAAAATTGCGGAAGCCGTATTGCCCTTGGGATTTCCACAGGCTTCGCTACCTGCGCTCATTGGTGCTCTTTCATCAGGAAGTGCCACTGCGGTCGAACATGTCCCAGGTGTCACCCCAGCTATTGGTATGGCGGGATTCGCGGCATACAAAGAGGCATACAGTATCGCGTTCCGCAATGCCTGGATCACGGCTGCTTGTTTTGTTTTCGTGGCAGCAATCGGTACGTAATCGTGACTCAAGACAACTCTCGACAGTCATTCTTATCAATCTGCTAACCTGAGGCACTTCTGCAGCTACCTTGTTTTTGGTCAATCCATCAAAGGAGTTCAATGCCCATATCGATGCCCCTGCCGAAGAGCAAGTGCTTCAAACTCAAGCCGAGATTGAAGCAGGGCTAGATCATGATAAGGAGGCTTCACACCACGCACACCACGAGACGATTGATCAGTAAATACTCTGTTCCTCAAATTTGCTTGATAACATAGGGAGATTATAGAATGATCTCTAAGTGAAGTCATTTATATCGCCGATAAACATTGAGAAGTACCTACATGTTATTTAAGTGCTCAGGTGACATGGAACTGTAATAGTAATAATGCTGGGTGCTTTGATACCCCACACAGGAGTCGATCATCTTTAAACTTGGTCAATGTCGTTTTTTACGTTGATTTTTAAATTTCATGCATTCACTTTGTTTAATCTTCAAAACTTCCTATAAATCGCATCCATTTACATTAATCATCTTGGTAGCTTTAGATGTGCACCTCTCAGTTTTGGCTTATCATGTCATACAACACCTAGAATGACTAATTTGATCAGCTACTCCAAGTAGATAAGAATCTTGGATGATTGCAGGGATCAAGTTTCATCTCTCATTGTTGTTATCTACATTTAATAACCGCCAACGACTCAGAACCATTCCCCTCTTTTGGTGGTATACTAATACGCGTAATTCCCTCTTGATTCTAGCCCCGCAGACATGTCCCTTCATGTGACACGCAATCACAGATCCTTGAGACAAGGCCAATGCTTCTGGATCGGAGCAGGCCCAAACACAATCTTATTCTGCGTCTCATTGGGTGTAACAGTGAGACGCATAAACTGCTCGTCACTAAAAAAGTATCCATCACTAGGAAAGCCCGGAGTAGGAATCACAGCATCAACAGAAGTGATATTTGCATTGACAAGGACCGGCCAATGTTTGGCAAGAGGAGCAGGACCAAAGTAAACTTTATCATCGTTCGTGCCCGGGGTTAAAGTGATACGTGCGAACTTATCCTTGTGGAAGACATATGCGTGATTCGGTTCTCCTGGAGTGGGGAAAACGGCATTGACGGTAGGGAAACCCGCCTGGACGAGCGATGGCCAATGCTCTGCGATGGGTGCAGGACCGAATACAATGGTGTCTTCGGTAAAGTTGAGCCGGGCGTATTGAGTTCCACTGAACACCCAGATCTGCCCGCTGTACGCGGGGACTGGGAGAATTGCGTCGATCTTCGTAAAACGGGTTTCTGCAAGGGCTTTCCAAGCGGTTTCGAATGGCTTTGGTCCCCAGATAATCTCGTCTATAATTGTGCCAGGAATGACTTTGATGCAAATCATACGATCTCCTTTGAAGACGTAGACTTGATTGTCGGTGTGCTCGAGGTATCCGGCTTCGATAGGCATTATGAGTGAAGATTTTGGTTTGAATTTGGGAGCTTTTTGAGAATAGTCAACTCAAAAAAAGATTGAGAAGAGACTGAATGGTGGGATTTATATGCGTCTAGAGGAATTTTCTATCGCTAATCTTCAAAGTTATTTCTCATAACCTGGTAAGTTGCACAGAAGTCCAGTAATGGATAAGGCCCAATAGAATGCTGATTATGCGACTGACTCTTTCAATATGTGCACGGTGAGGCTACACAACAGGATTTAAGACGCAAGCAACTGTAGAGCAATGTGCTACAGATTTATAGCTCGTCTTAATTTACGCTACAAATTTGTCGGCGCGGAGATTTTCTGAATTATATGGCATTTGATGGTTATATTCATCGTTGAAATAATCTCCGGAACCCATTGCATTTCTACCATTCAAGTGAATAATTTGAAGTATAAAAGCCAAGGCAGTATATAGGTTATCCAATCGGTCTTCCTGGAAGTCCGCAGCCGAGTGATCAATAGATCGATAAGGTTTATATACAATCACACAGAATGGCCACGCTAAAAATACACTTAGCAGGGATGTCGGCGACGAATCAAATTATTGAGATCCAAAGGCTTTTGGGATATGAAAAGGCAGGGTATGCATGTAGATTTTGGGTGCTGATAGGGAAAAAGGACTAGACCAAGATGATTCCTCCATTAGACGCTACAAGAGAGCCTGTAAGGAACTTGTACTCATGATGTAGATATATGCCTCAGCCACATCTCCCGGAGTGCCGACTATTCAGTGTTTTCCTAAATTCCTTCAGAAGCTCATTGAGGTTCTTACCGAATCCTTCAAACAAATCGGTCTGCACTGCTCCGGGTGACACACAGACAAACTCCCCCATATCCCGATGGTGATAACCCAATGGACTACTGGAGATTCAGTGATATTACGGAACCTGCCTATGATTCTGGTTATGACTATCATTCTGAAAGCGAGCCTGTGAGTCCCACTTGTTGAGTATTATGTGAACAGGTATAGAGATAGGAAAGAAACAGCATGATAGAAGAGATTGAATATACATTTTGAAGCTTTGATAGCCATATTGTAATCAAAAGGAGAAAACATTATTGCTGAGTATTTTATCCGAGCCTTGCCAACAAAGAGAAAAACATGCTACTTATACCTCAGCTCTCTTCTCACTCTGTGGTTGAGAAGGCTGCTCCCCAGTGACTCCCGCCTTCTGCTGATTCTTAGCATCAACCTGCTTTCGCCACTGATCCCCAAAATGGTAGTCGCCCAGACACACAGGCCCGCGACAACAAGAAACAAAGCACTGATGGTACTGAACCACCCAACGCCGATGGCCTCGACAGCTGGAAGCACCACGCCAGAGCCAATTGCAGCAAAAACATACCGGAACATATAATTACCTGCCACGACCTCCGCACTTCGACCTGAGGACTGCATCACATCCAGACAGAAGGTATTCAGACTGGGAAAGCAGAAGAGCTGCGCAACACCCTGGATGAACATCGCAAGAACCGGCACCGGAATCCCGCCAACGGCCTTCTCAACTGTCCAGCCATATATAAGGATACAGCCCGGGATGACAATACCAAGGAACACGAGACAGGATTTCAATCTATCCTCAGGAACTCGGACGCCCCCTCGCTTACGAATCCATTTCTTCACCGTGTGGTCCGCCCATCGTCCGCCCATGAACGTACCCACTAGATACCCGCATCCAGGCGCAATATAGAAGAGGCCCGATTCAATGGGGCTTGTTAGGTGGAAACGGGGGTTGAGGACATAGCGGATAGGCGTTAGGAGGGAGTACTGATTCCAGACCAGAGCGCCGGCGGCTAGGCCTGCGAAGAAGAGATTTGGATAAGAGAAGAGAAGAATTCCCACACGTGCGGGGTTAACACGATGCCACAGAAACTTGGCTTTTTGTTTAGTGGTCTTTTGAGCTGGATCTGCTTTGGTGAGGTGGGGGTATGTCTCTGGGAAGAAGAAGAATACTAGTAGCGTGCCGAGGCCGCCTAGTGCTGTTTGGAGCCAAAATACTACTCTCCAGGAGCAGAATGTGACAATGACACCCTTTTGCATGGGTTAGTTTGTTTGAATTGGATCTGGTCGGGGAATGAACCTACGCCGATGAAAGGTCCAAACGCTGGTCCGATGAGGGTACCTGATAGGAACCAGCCCAGTGCTGTAGCGCGAGCACGAGGCTCGTAGATATCTCCAATGGCGGAACTACCTACGACCAAGAAGGATGTCCCTTGGAAGGCAGTGAGAACACGAAAGATGAAGTATGCTGGAAGGTTTGGAGCCAGCGCGGTGCCTATACTGAAGGCAAAGAATAGAAAAGCGCTGGTCAGGAAGATCTAGCAGATTTAATCAGCATCGAGACAGAGCAGATAATGTTGAACAATGACCACATGGTACACTTACCGGCCTTCGTCCCCACACTTGACTAAATGGACCCCAGAACGGAGCCGCGATACCCATAAATGCCAGGTATAAGGCATTGCTGGCATTAATAACACTTCCGGTGGTATTATAGGTCACAGCGACCTCCGGAACACCTGATAATATAGATGTTGAGGAGATAGGAGCCAGAAATGAACAGAAAGATAATACAGCAACAATCAGTATCTTGCGAGTATGCGAGAAACGTAAATACTGATCGGCGTCAACCTCATGGAATTCGTCGTCATCATTGGCCACGGGCATATCATGATGTGATAAATGACTTTGAACAAGATGAAGGTCGTTCCCAGCTTCAGATCGGCGAGATTTGGTTCTTTGGGGTTGTATCGCTTCTACCGAGGGAAGTTCCTCGATACTAGAAGTCGAGTGTGTCGGAGACATGGTGGGTTCTGATGCTTTTGGCGAGCTATACGCGATTTGGGGTAATACAAAGAATAATCTATGTCCACATCCAAGCCATATGCCTTTTTTGCAATTGAAAAAAAAGATCGGGGACAGAAATCAGGCTCAAGTTTCAACCGCGGGATCTTTCCGATGGCATACGGGGGGGGGTATAGTTCCCGAAATTAAAAAAATATTGCTTCAATTGCAATATAATGTAATAATCATGGAAGAGATATGGTCACCGATTAAATATATTCAATAGAACAGTGAGTCAGAAGGAAAAGTCTGCACCAAATTGGATCTTCGGCGATGACTATCTTTGGCCGAGGACCGGCGGGGTCACATTCAGTCAAAACGTCGGATTGTAGTCCGTAAGGCAGTAAAGCGTCCATGTTGCAGGACAAACGGCTTGAGTCTGGCTCTTCCAGGGTCCGATCCAGGGCATTGCGACCAATGGTTGAGGCAGGATAGCGTGGGGACTTTGTTAGTCTCTGCCACAGCCGAGTCGCGCGGAAAAGAATCCGATATGTGTTAACCGGGCAAAGCGATAAAGCGATAACAACGGACTTTTGTTGTTTTTTAATATCAGATGTGCTGGCGAATGCAGATATGATATGCATCATGATGATACTGTACACTGATCGTATCGGAGATTTTTTATCTGCCCCTCGATCTCTGTGGTACCTTGATCCCCACTATGGAGGTCATAGTATCACCCTAGAGTTCACATATACAATCACAATTCAGACGCGCAATCTACCCCAGAAAAGCCCAAGGGTCCGTTCATAGGGGGACATGACAGTGTGGCTGTTCACAAGATCGACCAATCGTACCGATAGGCACCGATGCAACTTTGCCATGACGTTATCCTCTGACCGCCAACCGTTGACATCAACTTCCCCCCACTTGCTTCAATAGATTTTGGAGTTTCCTGTGTTTCAGCTGTTGACTTTATTTCCTAATTTTCTCCAATTTAATTCTCAAAATGTCGCCCAAAGAACCCCAGAGCGCCGTCCCCGCCCACAGCAAGGGCTCGTGGACTAGTTTCCTCAAGGTGAGATGCATGCCACCTATATTTTCGAGTCCCTGCAGTTAATCTTTTTTTTTTCTTTTCAGTCCATCGCTTCTTTCAACGGAGATCTCTCTTCCTTGACAGCTCCTCCCTTTATCTTATCCTCGACCTCCCTTACCGAGTACTCTGCCTACTGGGCCGAACATCCCGACGTGTTCGTGGCCCCCGCCAAGGAGTCGGATCCGGAGAAGCGGGCCCTCCTTGTCCTCAAATGGTTCCTGACTACTCTGCACCAGCAGTACTGCAGTCGTAGTGAGAAGCTTGGTAGCGAGAAGAAGCCTTTGAACCCCTTCCTTGGTGAGCTGTTCATTGGTAAGTGGGAGGGTAATGCCGAGACTGGCGAGACACAGTTGGTCAGTGAGCAGGTCAGGTACGTGGTCTTTTCCAGTCTCAATTAAATCCATAGAATACTCACAAGCAGTCTGTAGCCACCATCCCCCTGCTACCGCGTATGCGATCTCAAACGAGAAGAATGGAGTCGAGGTAAGTTTATCACGTGCCCCTCACAATCACAATCATTGACAAATGCTCGTCCCACCAGCTCCAAGGATACAACGCCCAGAAGGCATCCTTCTCCAGCACCATCCAGGTTAAGCAGATCGGACACGCTCTTTACACCCTGACTCGGCCCGGCGGCGAGAAGGAGCGATACCTGATCACTCTCCCCAATCTGCACATCGAGTCTCTGATCTACGGCACCCCATTCGTGGAGCTCGAGAAGACCGCCAAAATTGCCAGCAGCACCGGCTATGTCTCTAAGATCGATTTCTCCGGCAAGGGCTGGTTGAGCGGAAAGAAGAACACCTTCACCGCCAGCCTGTACAAGGCCAGCGAGGGCGAGAAGAAGCCCCTGTACACCATCGACGGTCAATGGTCAAACACCTTCACCATCAAGAAGGCCAGCACCAAGGATGTTGTCGATACTTGGACTGTTGAGGACAACAAGACTACCCCGCTGACTTTGGCTCCGATCGATGAGCAAGATCTGTACGAGTCTCGTCGTGCCTGGAAGGAGGTTGCAGAGAACATCCAGAAGAACGACATGGATGCCGTCTCCGCCCACAAGTCGCGTATCGAACATGCCCAGCGTGAGATGCGCCGTATAGAGAAGGCTGAGGATCGAGAATGGGAGCGTCGCTTCTTCAACCGTGTTGACGTTAAGGATGACGATGCTACCGTTCAGGAGCTTGCTCGTTTGCTTGAACTCACTGCGGATCTTGACGGAGACAAGACTGGTGGAATCTGGCGCTTCGACGCTACCCGTGCTGCGGGTGCTCTTCCTCCTTACCACAAGGTTGGTCCTGAGGGGCTCGGCCTTGATGCGTAGACGCCTAGATCTGTTTGGCTATTGAGAGACGCCTAGCCTTGCGCTCTCGTTTTCATTATGGGGTGTTTTTCTTTTTTTCGTGGATCCAGGGTGCCAGGATCACATACTCTCTCCCCCTCGGGTTATCTAGTCCTGCCCCTTAGCCCGATTGTCTTCACATAGAGTTGGCCTTGTGATGTCCTTGGTTATTTGGAGGACCATGTCATGCATTTCGATTGTATATAGTCGCAGTGATCTTGCCACTTGCTTATATGCTTAAGTTGAGCAGATCAATAGTTGCACAACCTAATCAAATGATCTTGGGTTTCTTATTGATTCAGCCCCATGTTCGTTGATTATGTGTAGGACGACATCGGAAATGGTGCCATAGGTAGGGTGGGGCAACGATATATAGTAATGCAGTGCGGGATTTGCCCTTTCTAAATGAAACAAATATTTAAGTTGTCAAGATAAGGCTTTATCAAAATTTTATACACCATTTACTTCAAGGTTGTAAGAGAGGAACCATTGACATGTAAGCGTTCAAGCACGGGGAAGCACACGTGGACATGTGGTCAACAGATGAAAAAAGCATACCGGGTGAACCCGGGATTTAGAAACTTGAAATATACAAATACGAAACGGAATCATCGAGCTTCTGCCCTAGAAGAATCTATTGAGTCTTGCAATATCTGGTTCGTATAGGTGCGTACATAACTCATCACACTTTTTGAAGGCTCATTGAGCAGAATCCACAATCAAACCTCGGCCATACCCGTGACAATGCATATGACAGAGGACAGATGGAAGAAAAAAAGGGACATAGAAAGAGAAACCCATCACCGAATAACACACCCTCAATTGACGTGAGCTAGGGTGGAAAAAAGAAAAAGAAAAAAAAGAGAAAAAAGACAAGAGGCAAGTAGGGTAGACAGGGAAAATTGATGGATTTAATACAGACCGCCTCGGGCGTGTAGCAAAAGGAAAATAGCGGAAAAGAAAACGCACCCAGTCCCCCCCAAAAGGAAAAGCCAGCCAAGCTCCCAGAAGAGAGTAGAGATTACACAGATGTTGAGGAAAGAAAGATGAAAAGAAAATGATAGGGGTTTTTGTTTATTGCCCGGACAAGATGTCATCAACTTTCCCGACATATAACAAAACCCCAGCCCGTTTTTGATTTTCTCAAATCACCTGCAAATGCAACGCCATATGTGTATGGCAGGGAAGGAGAAAAAAAAGAAATAGTCATTCCCCTTAGTGGCCGTAGTTGTTGCCCCAGCCACCACGGTTGTTGTTTCCGTAGTAGTTGCTGAATCCGGCGCCGTAGTTGTTGTAGCCACCGGTCTGCGAAGCAGCACCCTGGTGGCCACTGAGACCACCGAGACCGCCGTACTGGGGGTTCAAGTGACCGTAGCCGCCGAAGCCTTGCTGACCCTGCTGACCCTGCAGCGGGGGAAGACCAGTCTGGCCCTGGGGCTGACCGGGAGCACTGTTGGTGGCAGAACCGGGGCGGTTAGCCTGGGCGAGAGACGGGCTGGGGCCACCAGCCTTGGGGGCCTCGAAGCCCTTGGTCTCCTCGGCAGTCACAGGAGCCTGCTGGGCAACAGAGGGGTTCTGACCAAATCCACCGGCTTGGGACCGACCAAAGACGTCCGACATGCCAGTGCCGAAGGCATTGGTGCCAGCAGCGGTCTGCTGGTTGTCGGCAGGCTGAGCGGAGGCAGTGCGACCACCGTAGACCGAGTCACGTCCGGGGGTGCCCTGGTTGAAGGTGGCAGCGGCATTGGCGGGGGAAGAGGTGTGGTCGTAGGAGAAGCCGTGGGGCTGACCGTACATGCCACCCTTACCAGCGTAGGGACCATACTGGTTACCATAGCCGTACTGGTTGTTGTGCGGCATGCCGTAGTGTTGCTGCTGCTGCTGCTGTTGCGGCTGGTTAGGGTCGTCATAGCGGCGAGCATCATCATACATAGGGCGGTTGCGGTTGTACTGCGGCTGCTGGTTCATCTGGTTCATGTACTGAGCGTAGTGGGGGTTGGCGTAGTAAGGGTTGTAACCGTAGCCGTAGGCACTCTGCTGGCCCGGCATGAGCTGGGAAGCAGGAGTCTGGTTGGCGGCAGGCATGGTGGGGTTGGGGGTGTTGTGGCCACTGTTGGTGGCATCGACGGGACCGTAACGGCTAGGAGCCTGAGTGGTGGGAATCTGAGGCGCAGCCTCAGCACTCGAGACACCGAATCCGGGAGCGGCACGGGGAGCAGCAGTGGCATTCTGAGTCTGGCCGTAGCTATCGTAGTAGTTGTAGGGGAAACGCTGCTGGTCGGCGGCGTAGAAGGGAGAGTACTCGCTGCCGGTGGTAGCAGCGGGCTGAGTGGGGGCCTGGTTGGCGAAAGGCTCCTGGATCTGCTGCTGGGGCTGGCTAGCAGGAATGGCGAAGGGATCGTAGGGTTTCTGGGTCTCGGAGTAGCGGGCGAAGTCGAAGGAGGAGTCGGCAACGGAGCCCTGAGGAACTGGGGGAAGACCAGGGGCGGGGCGGGCGGTGGGGGTCTCAGTAACAGCCTGAGTGGTAGGAGGGAGCGAAGCACGAGGGGCAACAGGGGAGTGCTGAGGAGGTTGGGCACGGGTCTCGGCCTCCTCACGGTTCTCATCAATGTCGACGGCGTCGCCGTTCAGTCCCATACTTCCAAACTGCACAGCAGCACGGTCAACCGCGTGGTTGCCGGGCATCACCACAGCCTGTTGCTGCTCCATGACACGGCGCTGGAAGCCAGGAGCACGAGCACCCTGCTTGTATCCGCTGCCGGGAACGCTGGAGGGAGGAGCACGAGAGGGAGTAGCCTGAGCAGCTGCCACGGGGTCCAGAGTACTACCAACGGTGCTGGCAGCAGTCGCAGTAGGAGCCGGGCCGGACACATCGGGGATCTGTTCAAGGTTTGTCTCGGTCAAGTCAACCTGGGGAGGCTTAGCGGCGGGGATGGCAGGGACAACAGGTTGAATCGGCTTGGCAACGGGGGTCTTCTGAGTCGGGGCGGGGACAGGGGCGGGCTCAGGAGCCTTCTGCTCGGGCACAGGTTCAGGAGCCTTCTCAGCAACAGGCACAGGAGCGGGCTGCGGAGCCTTCTTCTGCGGGGGAGGAGGAGCAGGCTTGGCGAACAAACTAGCCCAACCCTTCTTTGAGCCTTCGGGGATCACACTGGTCTGGGGTTCCGACTCTGTGGCTACAGGCTCGCTGTCAACCTCCTCTGTCACGTTGGATGTAACGGGCTCGGTCGCCACAGCCGCAGGCACAGACTCTGCAGTGCTAACAGCGCGAGTTCCATTTGTCTGAGCACCTGCCCGGCCACCACGGCCACCACGACCCCGGTCTCCACGAGCACGACCACGGCTTTCCAATCCACCGCGACCACGGGCTGCACGGATGGGAGCTGCGTTCGACTCGGCTGGAGTGCTCTGAGCCTCCTTGGGCTTGGGGCGGGTCCGGTCCACAGTCTTCTTCTTGACCTCTCCCCACTGCGAGACATTACCTAAAAGAATTGGATTAGTAACGGGGCAAGGAATTGGGGGGATATCGACGCGCTGGATGATATTGTGGTTCGGGGGACCTACCTTCGGTAATGCGCTCAATTGCCTCCTCGAGTTCACCATTTGAGTCCTCCAGAGCGAATAACAAATCCTCATCCTTCCAGTCGGGGAACAACTCCAGAAGAGTGGGCAGAGTGTCAGCGTACTTCTTCTTCATCTGGCCAATTTCACCTTCATCAAAGGATGAGAGGTCTGAGCTGTCGGCATTGGATCTGCTGTTTCCACCACGGCCACCTCTGTTACTGTAGCCACCTCGGCCACCGCGAGCGGATACTCTGCCTCGAGCAGAGGGTCGGTTCTGAATGTCGGACATTGTGTGTGGGTATGTGGGATGGAAGAGATGGAATGGGGAAGGAGGTCACGATGTCGCAAGGGAATCGTGGAAGGATCTTAGGAAGGTAGGGTGAAAATGTGTAGGATGGCACCCTCGCGCAAGAGGAAAAGCACCAGAAAAGGACCACAGGCACACGGGCCGGATAGCAATCCAGAGAGACAAGCAAAAAGCAAGAAAAGCGTTGGTATTGGAAGAAGGGGGGAGAGTGTTAATAGAGGCAAAAGCTAAGTTCTGATGTGTTGCTCCCAGTCACAGCTGGTCTTGGCGCTGCCTGGCTTTTTAGCGAGTGGCGCCTATTGGTGTGTTGCTTGGTCTTTCAGTCTGATGCCTTCAAAGAACATAGACTTAAAACAAGTAATTTGATTGATTCTCTAGTCATCTACTTGAAGTTATCTACATTTCTCCTTCCATTGATTCTACGCTGTTGCTTCAGTATCCAATTCACTCCTCATTCACAACCGATTGCACCACTCGGTCTGCTCGTCATCCACTCCCGCCCAATCTTGGGTCTTCACCGCCCACCCCTCGCGGCGATCTTCCCCTTCAGAAGGGGCCAAACACTTGAGAGTTGTCACATCGAGTTGGGACTCACCGCAAATCATGAAGGGCACATCCATTTTCCAGTTCAAGTCCTGGCCCAAAATCAATCAGCCACTTCCTCGGACACCAAGAGAGTCCCAGCAATTGCTCAACGCTCTCACTTCCTCATTTCGTCGTCAGCTGGACCACGCGTACCCATCATCCCACTCGGACACTCAGGGCGATCGACAGCCCTTGAATACTGATTCCTCACGTCATGCAACCGACCAGCATCTGCATACTATCCTAGACAACCCGCTGTTCCGCATCGTACCGCCCAAGGGCACCAGTCCGGATCATCATGGTGTCCGAGGTATCGATGAACAGAACCGAATGGCCAAGGACCCCATGCTCGTCTTTGATGAGTTGGCAGCCTCAGGCTCTGTAACGCCGTTGATCATCACCAACTGTTTAAAATCCCAGCTGCTTTTAGTACGTTCTCCTGCTGAGGAAGGTGTCAGTGAGGCTATGAAGACTTCTCAGGCCGCCTCTCGCGTGGTTGAATGGTTCTGGGCCTCCGATGGGGCCTCACGGCAGATGTTGCTGCAGTCACGAGCAACCACTTCATCCTTAACCAAGTTCATGGTTGCCGAGGGCCTTCACGACACCATCATCCAGTGGATCAGAATGCTTTTGAGCCGCGATTTGGGCGGCTATAATGGTCGAATCACCGACTCAGTCGCCCAGCAAAGCATAAGCCATCTGCTCACCGACTTTATGGATGCAGAACTCCGATATGGAGAGGGACTTGCTTCGGCCTTGAAATATTATCTACGTATCTGTCACATACATTCGATCTCCCCCCAACACACCAAGACGGGAAAGCCGATGTTGCTCGCAGCTGGAGCCCATTTAAGTCGTGCCGCGATGGACGCCAAACCGTTGACCGAGAAGGTTACCCCTTACGTCTACGACGAGTACCGAGAAGTTATTTCTACCCTAGCATCCTCTCGATCGTTGCTATTTGCGAGCGTGTCCCTCTGTCACCCGACCCATCCCGACGCAACACCTTTCGTTCGCTTTGTGGAATCCCTGTCGTCGCCCAAAGTCCAGGCTTGGAATGATCCTCGTCGAGACGCTTTCCTTCGAATTGCGTGTGATGCTCTCCGGCTCCTGATCGAACAGAAGAAGATTCGAGATGCCACTAGTTTGGCCCGCAATGTGCATGTCCTGCTCCCGGGCAATGCGACGGAAAATACTGAGGGATCTCCCATCCGTTCTTCCGTCAGGGAGGAAGGGGATATTTTCAGTCACCTAGAGCTAAGCTTGACCTGAGTTGTCTAAATGGGGTTCGCCTTTATAACAATTATCGCTCAAGAAGACATATTATGATGGAATAAGCAAACAGGATCGACTATTAAACCAGACGCAGACCAACATTTGGGAAGTACTCGTCTGGATATTCCGGGACATGGGAATCACAGATCCAAAATTCAACTGCCAGGTCGAGGTCTGGCCCGACTGGTATGATCTGGGAGGAAAATGGTGTTTTCTCTTTCTCTCTGAGCGACAGCGACGTCAATTTCAGGGCCCAGCATCTCTCGGAGCACTTCAGTGCGCCATGACGAAGATCGCTCCAGTACTCCGCACTCAGACCCCACCCGCCCTGCGCCATCCGGATAAACTTCTCCGAGATCGGCTTGGCATACAGGTACCAAGTACATGAGAAAGCGAGATTCTGAACAGCAGTAGATCCGGGATGCGATGGGAACGAGAAAGCCTGTGCATGGGGAACAGCGCAGTTATGGAGCGGTTATGGGGGTAATGGACCAAATCACTGTGTGACGGTGGTCTCAGCATGGGGTCGCAGGGGGGCGAATCGGCCCAGTCGCATTGGAGGGAATCGGGTTAGCGTCTCCATCTTTCTTAGTAAACGTCACCGCGCAACCTCAGCTCTCTCACCCCGACTTAAATCTATTTCTTTCCTGCTTTACTCTACTCTTGTAGTCTATCTGTATTGCTTTAATTGCAGTCGCCTTACCCTAGCGATCCCATTCTTGTCAAATTCAACCTTCCCCAAGGCACGTGCCTCTATCTGACATCATCGATCCACCATGGCTAGCGAAGGTGTTCCCGCGCAAAACCCCCCATCGGCTCCAGGTATGTGTTTCCTAGCTGCAAGTATTTCCATTCAGATGAATTGCAGCCTTTGTTGTACCATTCATCTTTTGGGAGATACCAGTGTTGCCGCCATTCACGTTTGTTGCACTTCAGTATATGATGACTAAGCATACACAGCTCCAGTCCCCCAATCCACTCAGCCAGAAAGTGAACCCATTGCTGTTGAGAAGATCCAAGCGAGCGGAAAAGTTGACAATCCCGAGGCTCCATCTACAGAAACCTCTCTAGATGGACCCGTTGCATCCTCAGAGCCAGAAGCTCCAGTGATAGCTCAGGTAGGGGAAGCCAAATCCGAGGAAGAGTCCAAGGTGGGAGAACAACCTAAGCTGGACGAGCAATCCAAAACGGAGGGACTCGAAAAGGAAGCACCTCAGACTGGCGAGAAACGCGACCTTGACTCTACTACAACCCCAGCTCCTGCTCCTGCCACTGAAGACAAAGAGGAAGCTGCTCCGCCTGCCGAAAAAACGGAAGAGCGTGAGGCCAAGAAACAAAAGCTGGAGACGGGACCGGAACCTGTCAAGGAACCCGTTCAGGAGCCCGAGGCCCCAGCCCCAGCTACAGCCGATGGCGCCAACGGAGAGTCCAATGGAGATTCCAAGAAGACGGGCCGTCCCAAGAAGGAGAAAGCGAAAGAGGTTATCAAGAAGGCAGTTTCCACTGAGGGAATCGGCAGTCGCACTCGCAGCCGAACCAAGGGTGCCTAGGCTCTCCAAGGAGGTTGGAGGCGTGTCTGTTTTTAATTGAATCTAGTGATTCCCGACAATACTCTGGTGTTGATGCAAAAGTGGTCCATGAAGTCTCCGCTGCCTATAGAGGCACATGATGTTGATGATTATCCAAAAATTAGCTAAAAGCTATGCAAATATCATTATGAGATATCTACCTTGTAAATCTGTACACTCTGTCACATTGAACAAAGGACCTGCAGATGCCCCTCTCAAACCACAATAGGCATTATCAACACACATAGGAATTATACATTCACATAGACCGTAGCAATAGTACCACTTCAAATTATGGCGACTCCTTTAGCCACTGAGATTTCCCTGGGACCTATAGGCCTCCAACCGGCGACGGGCATGGAATGGAGCCCATCGGTGATTGTAACAGTATATCAAGCGCGACACGAAGTTCCAGAGGCTGACTCAACCTTGAAAAATCTATTCAAGACTTAGTCATGACTCAATAGTTTTGGGTGCACCAACTCACGCCAGTTTTTAGCTCATTTGAATTGATTCTCAGATAAATTGGAGTCCCCTCCACCAAGAGATGGAAAACGCCACAAGTATTATGGGAAAACAGATGATTAAAGAGAGATTCAAAGCCTTTCTGCTGGTTTCGATGGACCACCAGCCGGTCGAACATGGTTCTATAGCTATACAGCTGGGCTTGGGAATTTGCTGGGCCATGGCGGGGGAGAAAGATAAATCCTCAAGTTTTTGTAGATAAGGGCAAGGTGCTCATGATATCTATCCATCCCGAAAATCTTCAAAATTAGTAAAAGCGAGGAAACCACTTTGTACTAGTACTAAAGTAGCAAACAGCACTGAAAGACGCGTCATCTAGCGTGGCTTTGTACTAGTACTTCGCCCAATTTCAAGCCACCAAGTATTTTCAGGAACAAACATAGAGATTATGTAAAATTGATTCGAAAAGGCCAAGCTTATCTCATGGGATATCTCGAACGTTCAGTTGAGCCTCATTCTTCAGAGGGGCTTTTTTCCCTTTCGTCGAACAACACGCCTAATCGAGGGTCCATTCTGAAGTACAAACCACTCTTCCTATTGTGGTTCTGCCCTAGTCATAACGCTATATCCGTCCTCTTGAGTGCTTGGAAATGTCGAGATGCATAGTTAATATACCCTGACTTGTATAGAACTTTAGCCTACTATTGACCTTTGCAAAGCCCATAAGTGGCCCCCCATGGAAGGTGCCGAAGCCCCAACCCGCCCATCGGGACTTAGTTCTCTCGTCCAAGTAGACATCATGTCATGTGCTATAGAAAGTCATGTAGACATAGCATATGGCATTGTATGTGTGCTCTTGGCGGGCGATTGTCAAGAGCCCCCCCTCCCCCTGATGGGGCACCTTTATCCCGGTGGCAATCTACTGCTTTATTGCATGATGCTTTGCTCTCTCACTATTAAAGTAGCTGTAGCGCAAGATCATTGTCGGCTTCGAAGGCTAATACAGCTTCTGATCATTGGCTGTTTATAAGTGGCTATACTTTTGGTGACACCATGGTTCTTCAGCATTCGCTGCTGGTATTCGCTGCTGGTATTCGCTGCTAGTATCGGCGTTTGATTTATTGGTGTTCTGACACGGAGCTATCGGGCAGAGCTATCGGGGGTGGAGCAAGCGTTCATCTAGGAACCAGTATTGTGTAGTATCAAATTAGTAATGGAAGTAAACTTTGGCCGCTATGGTTTCATTTCCACGCTACTAAAACTTCAACATCCCATGGAACCTCCTATCAAAAATAGGTATAGTATAAGCATAGTTGTTCAATGTCCTGAAACACGGAATCTGTCTTTTTTAATAATCTTATCGAAATCTTATCTTTATGAAATTATCAAGCATCTAAGCAGATTTAGCCGCCTCTTCCTCCGCAAGCTGCTTGTTCAAAACCCAAAGCAAAGGACCCTCCTGCACATCCTCCCTCTCCATAAAGACCTCCACAATTCTCACTCCCTTCCCATCCTTAACCCTCTCGTTCTTCAACACTTCCTGCAGTTCGCCCACGGTCCTAGCCGTGAAAGTGTTCTCCTTCACAGCCTCTTCATCCGCTCCGAAGTAGTCGAGCGCCTTTGTGTTCCTCCAGGATGGCACATCGTTGTATGCCTGCTTTCTTCCATGGATCACCCGCTCAATAGTGTATCCTTCATTATTAATGATGATAATAAGGATATCCAACTTCTCCTTAATCATAACACTGATCTCTTGTGCCGTCATCTGGAGACTGCCATCACCAATGATCAAAATTGCTTGGTTTCGTGTACCAGACGGCTTGTTGAGTTCTCGCTTTGCGAGCGCTGTGCCGAGGGTAGCGGGTAGCATGAAACCAATGGACAGCCATGTGACGGCAGTGAAGAGGCGCGACTTTGGGGGGAGTTTAAAGTGTCGGCCACCATAGGCTGCTGTGCCTGTTTCTGCGAGGATGATGTCGCCTTCGCGGAAGAGCGGATTAACTAGTCTGAAGAAGTTCTTTTGTGCGACTAGGTCGGTAGATTTAATATCATCGAGAGTGACGACTTGTTTAGGTGGGCCTTGGGCGGTGCTTATACGGGCGGAGTCAAGTTTGGTCAAAATGGCGGAGAGGACGTTGAAAGGAGAGATGTCGCGGTAGATATCTGATCCGACTTGGATGGTGCTGTCTCGGAAGGTGATGGCGGCAGCGGGCATGGGGACTGCCATTTCGAAGTAGCTGTTTGTATCGCTGTAGTGTGGGCCGAATGTGAGGACCATATCGCATGCTTCGAAGTATTCTTGTGCGGGCTTGTCACCAAATGATGCGGCGTACAGGCCGTAGACGTTGGGGTAGGATTCGTTGACAAGTCCCTTGCCCCAGACCGAAGTCCAGGTGGGAAATTTAGTGGATTGGACGAGGGTATCGAGTTGGTCGACAATTCCGAGTGCTTTGCTCTCGCCATCTACTAGAATGGCGGGCTGCTTGGCGGAGTAGATCCGCTCCAGGATGCGGTTGATGACCTCGGATTCACATGCAGGGCTGGGAGGTACTGAGGCCTTAATCGGGGCCTTGAGCCTTTCAGATGAAACAAGAACATGGGGCATATCGTCGGGGAACTCGAGGTAGACAGGGCGACTGTGAATGAGAGCTTGCTGCAAGATCCAGTCGATTTTCTCTGGTGCTGTCGTGGCATCCCGCAACTCGGTTTGTGCGATGGTGATATGCTTTGACATAGCAGCGAAGCGCTTGTACTCGCCATCGGCGAAAGTATGGTGCATCAAAGCGCGATTGTCCTGGAGTGGTCGCGGTGGGGTACCGACAATGTGAATGACAGGCGACCTTTCAGCATAAGCGCCGGCGATACCATTGGCAGCAGACAGCTCTCCAACACCGAAAGTAGTGATCAGAGCAGACAAGCCATTGATGCGAGCATATCCATCTGCCGCGTATGCGGCATTAAGCTCATTGCAGTTCCCCACCCAATGCAGACCAGCAGGAACAACAAAGTCCAGCAAGCGCAAGTTGTAATCTCCTGGGACACCGAAGATGGACTGAACACCTAGCTGAAGTAGGCGAGTAAGCAGATAATCAGCGAGCTTAACGGTATCGGTGGAAGCCATGATTGAAGTGAGTGTGATTGCTGATAGATGTAAGAAGTAGGTGCAGATCTAAGGGAGCTTTTATAGTAGTCCCCGCTTTTAGCTCTACCCCACCATCTTATCGCCGATTCGCCGTAACCCCGATACCGTCTGTAGCCGAGAACTTTTTCCCTTGCGGACAACACTCCGCTTACCACTCTTGATGGCATCGCGCTTAGCTGCTTGTGAAGCTTGTCGAAAGGCAAAGCTTGCGTGTGATCACCAGCAGCCTGTCTGTTCGCGATGCAGGAATGGTAAGTTTGTGTGCATCTACCGCACCACGCCATTTAAGCGCAAGCGCATCGAGAAACCGAGGTAAGTGGGACCGACCGAACAATGCGACAATATACACATGTATGTCTGGATTTTGAGGGATGAAATAATAATGAGGCTTCAGCAACTTATCCTCGCCGGATCCATCACCATCTTTTACTCCTCGTCGTAATCCATACCCAAATCCCGGGTACTTGGGTTCCTCTAGCCATGCCGCGATATTTAAGCACATCACTACCGACGGAGACCAGAGCGCTGGCGCTCAGACCGGCGGCTCTGAAGCTCTGAGTCCACAGTGGGTCGGTGATAACCATTTGGTCCTGCAGGGGGCCGATGTCCTCCGGCACCTGCTCACGACATATCCACTATCCGCCATGAAAGAGCTCGTGATGTTCTGGCTCGCCAAGGGAGCGAATCTTGCGCTCGCAGAACCTTTCGTTGCGCAATGCGCCGAAAGTGTGAGCCAGCTCTTTGCCGTGAATGATGAGAACTGGCATCTAATGTATGCACGGCGGTTACTCCACAACTCCGCGCAGCCACTGCAGTTCCATCAATCGATGAACCTGTCCGAATTCTCGATGCAATTCATGGATCATAATTGCCGCTGGGAAACTATCGGCATCTTCTTCGCGGCGGTCAGTCGTGCTACAATTGATATTTCCTTCTTTCCGCTACTATATACCGCGGCGGAAGATCAATATAATTTGAGGCGGCTTACAACGAAGCTTAGTGATTTCGCGCTGGAGATATCCCTTTCGCTGGATTGCCTTAATGATTTGCAGTTGATCGCTCAGTATGAGAATTTTATCGTACATTCGTACGTGGATGGTGACCAGAGTAAGCTCCTATTTCCCTCGCTATGTGATCCTTCCATATAAGCTGATTCACGAAGGTTATCATTCCTGGCGCAAACTCGGCGATGTCATCTCCTCAACCTTTGCAATGGGATACCATGAGAACCTCGAGGCTAAGCCCGGTATCCCGCGATTCCTCATGGAACTGCGAAAGTCCGCTTTCGCGCGCATATACTCCGCAGACAAGAACATCGCTATCTTTCTTGGTCGTCCCCCTCGGATGAACAAACGGTTCTGCCATTTCCAAATTCCGTCTTGCCAAATGGCTCCACCTTCACATAGTCATACGACAACAGGCACAACAGCAAGCTACAATCGGAATAATAATGATCATACCTGGGACCTTGATTCCAAGCCTGGCTATAGAGCCGATTCACGGTGGTCTGCACTCTGCGCATTCCTGAAAGAAGAAATCTGGGAACTATTACAAGATAAGCAAGATGCAGCATGTCTGCAACGGGCCAGGTGCGTTCGTTTCGTATTACATCTTTTCTATCCTTATTCCTAACTCGGATGCTATACAATAGTGCAATTCAACAAAAAGCCGAAGAACAATGGCTCGCTCTCCCGGCTAACCTCCGCCTTGGAGGTAGTCTAAAACATTGTACCCGGACTCCATTTGACAGGGATTTTCTCGCCCATGCCCGTCTCCAACATCTACATGTCCTCTTCTTACTCCGCCTCTTGTTATTGAATACCATGACCGAACCAGATATCCCCATCATCGAGACGGCGGGGCAGATGCTCGCGCTTGTCGTGGAATGTATTCTACTACGGGATCAGTTGACTAACTCTGGCACTGGTCTTATATGGAAGGTAGGCTCTTTACATCCATCTATACTAGTTGCTTCAGTGCTAACTTTGATTCTGCTGCAGGTCGCATACTACGGTCTGCCCGCTGCAGGAATAATCCTCCTTGCGCTCCTCAAGCAACACACGCATACAACGCAAAATATCGCTCGCACGAAAATCCTGCAAGATCTTAGTGTTTTTGTGGCTGAGGTGCAGATTGGTACTATCGTTCGGCCAGGTGATCCGAATTATGCGCTGCTGTCTAAAGCCACGCAGACTATCCAGCGATTCTTGGACTCATTCCACTCTGATAGTGGGCAGGCTCCGACGGATCCTGGGAGTCATGAGGAGGGAGCTGGAAATGATGACTGGGCTGCTTTGTTGAGTCAGGATTTGTGGGATTTCGAGGCGGGCTTTTGGCAGTCTTTGGCGGATCATCCGGCTTTGTTAGCGGTTGATCCACCTTTACCTCGTGTTTGAGATCTGGACTAAAGACCTTATCTCTCGTTTTGTTCCATTGTGATACCCAAGTTCAGTATAAGTCTTTGTATATGAAAAATTGAGCGTATTCATTGTTATCACTGAGATAAGATCAAATCTAGGAAATTCGCTTCTGAAGCCACGGTTGCGAAGGTGACTGTGTATATGTATGACGGGTGAAAAAAATGAGATGCAGGACAAAAAAATATAGATGTGAGAACTCCAACCAGAGACAGGCTGTACAATGCCTAGGTGGGGCAGCAATGAAAATGCCGAAGAACAAGCGTGAGGGGTATGCATGAGGAAATGAATAAATGGAGAGAAATGAGAAGGGTCGGTAGAGGTAGTGTACATTTAGTGTAAGAGATCATTGCTGGCGGTGTGAATGATGTCGGCAACACGATTGATCCAGTGCTGGGCGAGAGACCAGTCACCTGTGTTGATGGTATCACGGATAGCGGGGAAGATGGACGCATCGTAGCCTGACCATAGTTCAGGACCGAAGATGACGTGGCGAAATTGGGTGCGGTTAGGAATCTAGATAATTATGTTAGTGGAAAACAAGAAACAGGAATGTGTTTTAGAACTCACGCCGCCATCTTCTGCTAGATCTAGGAGATGCGTGTCAAAGCTAGCCATGCGTAGGTTGTGGTTCACGCGCTGGATTGCCATGACATTGCTCTCGTACCCGCCAGAGCCCCAGACAGTATCATGCCAAACCTGGTTCCATGCCTCAAACTTGACTGCATTTGCTTCCAGCTCTGCTGCTGCGTTGAACATGACATCCAGGTTGACAGTCGCTTTCTTAGACTTGACAAACCCTTCAAGGTCTTTCACCCAGCCGGTGATGGCTCTGGCATATGCTTGAATGTCGAATGGGAGCATGGGGTTTTCAGAAACATCCAATAGGAGAAGACTCCAGAACTGTGCAAGGAGCTTGTGGTACTGGAATCCTGGGTCGCCGAATTTCTCCATCCAGTCAAAGGATTCGTAGCAGCTGTGGTAGGGGTAGGGCTCACCCTCAAATCCAAAATCGATACTGGAGGTACCTGCAATATCCTGGAAAGCCACATAATCACTGCCAGCGCCAAGTGGATCCAGCTTGCTGCCCTTTTCGAGCCAAATGTCCTTCAATGTTTTATTGGCAGTGGGATCAGAGAGACGTCCGAGGATCTGCAGCATTGAGCGCTCAAACACGGGCGATCCTGCGGCCCGGAACTCGGAGCCAGCTACACCAACATCGACATTGAGATATGCATATGCATTGCTCCGCAGGCTCTCAACATCCTTTTCAACATGTTCTGTCGAGCCGATGAGATTGTACTCTTCACCATCCCAACTGACAAACTCAATAGTGCGAAGTGGCCGCCAGCCGTAGTTGAGCAGCTCACCAAAGGCCCGTATAACCTCCAAAAAGACTGCGGTGCCACTGCCAGGATCAACACTTCCCAGGCACCAAGAGTCTCGATGATTGCCAACAATAATCTTCTTGTCGCGCTCTTCGAGTCCAAGGATTGTCCCATGCACGTTGTATATGGGCATTCTCTCTACTTCATCCTGGAGGTTCATCAAGTGGACTGTCGGCGAATTCTGATCTCCGGTCCACCATCCTTGAATCTTGGGTACACCACCGATCCATTCCTTCGGGACCTTAGAGCCATGGCCTTCCAGGGCCTGCAACAGTCTCTGCGCATCGCGCCAGGCGATCGGAAGACTAGGAATTTTCGTCAAACCCGGGCTGTCTTCAGGTGAGAGCCGGTGCTTCTCATCCGGGGTGGAAGCCCACCCAGGGCTAAGAACGTCTCCCACAACTTGGGACATGAGGCTGACCCCGCCTCTTTGGACTCCATCAGCTGGCATATAACGTCCCTTCGGGTAGGCTGGACCTTTGACGAACCCATCCTGGGCTGGGTCAGAATAAATGATACATCCGGCAGCGCCCGCCAGCTCCGCGGCTTTGATTTTCAAGGCTCGATCTGGTTCAGTGCCGTAGTATCTGACAAGGGCAATTGCGCCGTCAAGGGAAATGCCACGGTCGGCAAGCAGCTTGAAATCCTCCCGAGAGCCGAAATTGGCGTATACAAGAGGTCCCGTCACATTGCCGGATTTGGAATGGCCGTGGAACACTGGGGTTTCCGAGTCGTTCTCTTCGAGGGTGGCTTCCCACACCTGAGCAGGGGGATCTATGATAGCCAGCTTGCGACCATCGGCGCGCGGGTAGTTTAGGTAGACCTGAAACTCTTCCCGCTCGACCTGGTCGAAGCCTGCCCGGTGCATTGCCTGCTCGACCCATTCTGCCAGATAGAAGCTACCTTCGGTACCAGCGATATGAGGGAACGAGGTGATGTGTCTGAGGGTTTCGGCGATGTTGGTGTCATTGATGTTGCCCTGTATGAAATTCTCGACCGATGAGGAACTGTAGGTTTGACCCATGATCATGCGATTGTTGAGGTTGAAGACATCTCCGATGAAGAACACATAGACCAACGTCACGACAAGCATCAGGGCGAATAGCCGTAATAACATGAGACATCCCTGATCCCGCATGCGCAACCGTGCATCTTGGAGATTAAAACTAAAGCGAAAGCTGGGAAGGCTCGGTAGGTATCGTTGTAAGGGCCGATGGATTGCGGAGAGAGTTCGGGTGAGAGTGGAAAAACGCTTGGAAAATTGGTGTCTTAATCGGGGTCGGCGGCTGGAAGATGTTGCGGAATCATCGACATCCATCTGATCTAGTTCCCGGCGTAGTTCATCCGCTGAACCTCGGGATGAGCCCGATGCCGACGACGCAAGGTCATCTAGGCTGCCGCGAACGGACTCCACGGTTGGAGGTTGATAGTGAGAGGCCTCGCGAGCAAGAAGCCCCTGACGTTCGGCATCGCTGCCATCGCCGAGATGCTCGCGAGAAGACGAAGGTTGACCGGTCGCTTCTTCGTAGGAGGGGATGGGAAGTTCCTGGTATTCGAACTTATCGTCGCCCATGGTGGCACGGGGTGGGCTCCCAGGAGCCGTGGCAAGTGGAGGGCGCGGATGCGGAGATCTTCCAGATCATGATTTATTTGTCAGAAATAGAAAACGAGTGTGCCACATCCCGGAGTCAATGAGGGATGGCTGGGGTTGTGGTTGGCAGGTTGAAGGTTGATGGATGCCCCGGACTATCTCCCTGCTCTCCTCTCGTGGCGCAGTGACCCACGCTTGGCCACTCGTATTTGCCTAACGCGTGTCTCTATGTACCCCATTTCACAATCGACAAGAACTATAGCGACATATAATCAACGACTAGTTCAGGGTATTTCAACCAACTGGAAAATCCATAATGAAAGATCGGCCTTGGTAACTCCCTAATCAAAATGTTCCCACCCATCCGGCATACTTGCGGAGTGTCCGCGCAATGATGTTGAAGAATGTTAATCCGGGTATACTCCCCTATACCCCCTACTATAAGGGTAGTTTCCAACTCTACAAGTATCTCAAGTCCCGTATTCACAACCCCTGGAGCAAGTATATCCGGAGTGATGCCACCATGCATATTTATTGCATACGACGATGAGCGGATCTGATCCACCGCTACCAGGGGAACAAGTGTAATTATTTCAAGCCTGAATGAAGTGGAGCCTGATAAGATGGACTGGATTGTACACCGTAGATTTGGATTCACCAGTTGGCCTTTGCGTTCCTGGATCTACCAAGTCTGGTACATACTACGGTTTGGAGATCTTCTCTCGCTGCACCAATCTACAGTGCAAATGCTCTAAACTACTACCAGATTTGAATGTCAGTGAATAGAAAGCTGCAGGCATCTCAATTCCAAAATACATCATGAATTGACCTCAAATCCATCCACTTCGGCTCAAAGGAAGGTGTAGAAGTGGCATCTCCACTGGCAGAAAAAAAAAGAAAGGGTGACAGATCGTACACGGTAGATCCGAGTACACAACATTCTCCTTTTTCTGTTATAAACTGGCCTTCGATTCCAGATTTGACTTCTGTCCAAGATCTCTTTTCCTTTGCATTTCGCTTTTGACTTGACTTTCTCTTCCCTCGGTGGTGTTATACTCCTTTAAAAATCTCCCATTTCTATACCCCTCCCCCACCATGTCTGCCCGCCCCCAGAACATCGGCATCAAGGCCATTGAGGTCTACTTCCCTTCCCAGGTTTGTGCCCCTGAGTTTTTCCTACGTTGCAATTGAATCATTTGAGACAAAGAACTGACAATCCCTCTAGTGCGTTGACCAGTCCGAGCTGGAGAAGTACGATGGCGTCAGTGAGGGAAAATACACCATCGGTCTCGGCCAGAAGAAGATGAGCTTCTGTGATGACCGTGAGGGTACGTGATGTCTTATCCCAATTGCGCAAAGTCAGAACTAACCTCAAATTAGACATCTACTCCATGTCCCTGACCACCCTCTCCTCCCTCTTCAACAAGTACAACATCGACCCCAAGACCATCGGCCGCCTCGAGGTTGGCACTGAGACTCTCTTGGACAAGTCCAAGTCCGTCAAGTCCGTTCTCATGCAGCTCTTCGGTGAGAACACCAACGTCGAGGGTGTGGACAACGTCAACGCCTGCTACGGTGGTACCAACGCCGTCTTCAACAGCATCAACTGGCTCGAGTCCTCTGCCTGGGACGGCCGTGACGCCGTTGTTGTCTGTGGTGATATTGCTCTGTACGCTGCTGGCGCCGCCCGCCCCACTGGTGGTGCTGGTTGCGTCGCCATGGTCATCGGTCCCGATGCCCCTATTGTCTTCGAGGCCGGTCTCCGTGCTTCCTACATGACCCACGCCTACGATTTCTACAAGCCCGATCTCACCAGCGAGTACCCTGTTGTCGACGGCCATTTCTCCCTGAAGTGCTACACTGAGGCTGTCGATGCCTGCTACAAGGCCTACGATGTCCGTGAGAAGGCCCTCAAGGCCAACCAGAACGGCACCAACGGCGCCACCGACGAGTCCCAGACCGGTCTGGACCGCTTCGAGTACCTCCTGTTCCACGCCCCTACCTGCAAGCTGGTCCAGAAGTCCTACGCTCGCATGCTCTACAACGACTACCTGGCCAACCCCTCCCACCCCGCCTTCGCCGAGGTCGCCCCTGAGCTCCGTGATCTGGACTACACCGCTTCTCTGACCGACAAGGCCGTTGAGAAGACCTTCATGGCCCTGACCAAGAAGCGCTTCGCTGAGCGTGTCTCCCCCGGTCTCCAGGTCGCCAACCTGTGCGGTAACATGTACACCGCTACCGTCTGGGCTGGTATTGCTTCTTTGCTCAGCCATGTCACCCTCTCCCCCAGCGAGCCCAAGCGTATCGGTCTCTTCTCCTACGGTTCCGGTCTCGCCTCCTCCCTGTTCAGCGCCAAGATCGTCGGTGACGTCTCCACCATTGTCGAGAAGCTGAACCTCAAGAGCCGCCTCGAGGCCCGCAACGTCCTCACCCCCGCTGCCTACGATGAGATGTGCAAGCTGCGCGAGCACGCCCACCTGCAGAAGAACTTCAAGCCCTCCGGTAGCACCGAGACTATCCTGCCCGGAACTTACTACCTCACTGAGGTCGATGACATGTTCCGCCGCAAGTACGAGATCAAGGCCTAGATGGTCTGCTCGTTCTGTTCTTTTGCCGTTGGATATGACCCCTTCCCTTGTTTAGACGGTTCATAAAAGATTCCCCACCAGCGTTTTTCATGAGCTTTGCGTTGGAATAGACCATGCAAAGCCTTTGCTAATTATTGTCTTATCTTTTTTTGTTACGCCAAATTTTTCGGATGAATGATGAAATAAGCTAGAAGCTAAAATATCAATATTTACTGTTGGCTATATGCCAGAACATAATAACCACTTCGTTTCTTTTCCCACCTTAGCTGATGATCATAAAGATATATATGAACCCCTGGCAGCAATTAAATTCCAAGTACTGTGACTATCCAGAGCTACCTACTGGTGAAACCGGAATAATCTGGATACTTGGGTCTTAGGAATGTTTCCAAGGGCATTCATGTGGACACGTGAACACGCAGACTGAGAAGGCCGTTGAGTCCCCGCTGCAGCCCATCCAGGCATATTGACACCTGCAAAGTA
Organism: Penicillium tannophilum; assembly: GCA_028829675.1. Lineage (NCBI taxonomy): Eukaryota > Fungi > Ascomycota > Eurotiomycetes > Eurotiales > Aspergillaceae > Penicillium > Penicillium tannophilum. The sequence goes on along the minus strand of JAQKAK010000001.1, from coordinate 739,526 downwards.
AGATACCCACAACCATTCAGCCAAACAGCTTCCTTCGAACCTTTTCAAATAATTTAAAAAGAAAACTTCTAAGATCTCAGGGGCCTTGGAGATAAAAGCCAAAGAACCTCAAGGAATTTACAGTATATATCAAAGAATTTTGAAGCGCCTTGATGGGTCTACGTACTACCTTGACACACAGCTGGAAATGATGATTACTGGTTTCAGACCAAAGTTACCACCGCTCATATAGTAGTAATTGGTAACCTTTGTTCGACACGGTAAACCTGTAATTTTGGGTGGGATGCATATACCCGACAGATTAAAAAAAGAATGATCCACAGCTAAGTAATCATACAGTCAAAGGTGAGACGCAGAAAGCAAGGGAGAACTTTGAAGGATCATTCTTATGCGCCCATGGTGCTTATACTTGCTACCAGCTTATACTGTATTTGCCGGGACTAGGGCTATTGGATATATTGTCATGGGTTACGGGTCGTTTATGTCTTGGTATGTTCAATTTTAACGACACTTCACCATACCTGGTACGAAAGAAAGGAAGTTGAAGCTATTCAAGACAAAAGTACTCTCAGTCATATGATCTTCCAAATTAATGCAAGACCATCTTGTCATACTGGATATCATAAAAAGCACAGACTTGAAACAGAGTAAAGTGGAGTCCACTAATATGGAAATCAAAACATAAGAAATGTGCATATGAACTACAGATATTACTCTTTAGACCTCTTTAGACTTGAATTACAGCTAATTTAGTACTTGAAACCATGAACAGGTGTTCTGCTAATTATGGGACATTTCGCCGTCAGTGACTGGTCGCAGGAACTCTGAAAGGTGTGTGACGACGATCGTCCGGCGCGTACTTGAGACTTAACCTACATCTCTAGCCGCCGACCAAGTAATCACACTCCCAACTTCCCCTATGGAGAAACCTCCTCGGATCCATCCACCCTGAACTGAAAGTTCTGCTTCATGCATTGTCACAGCACACGCTCTGGCTATTTTTATCACTCTCTGCTGAAGCTAACCGCCCATCTCCTCCCCCGGCGATTCCTGAGGCATGGCGCTCCCACCCTGGAGTTTACCCCTAGATGGATGAGGCCGCTAATTACCTGACATTTGCGACCTAATTGTTACTGAATTTAGAAGTGTTCGATCACTCTGCAGCACACTAATCCCAACATGGAATCTGAAGAATACCGTCGAAACTGATGCAAAATATAGTAACAACTTAACGCGCGACTGACCGCTGAAACCGCACTATACCCGGATGGAGACCCTTTACGGGGTTTCAGTCTACCCTGTCGCGCAACGTGAGGAACAATTGTCGGCAGTTTCGCGTTTCATCGCATGGCAGGCGTGGCCCTGGATCGGAGACCAGGATCCCAAAAAAAGAATATGAGCCTCCGTTGGCGTCACCGTGGAGCATTTCTCCATGTTTCAGATTATTCAAGATCTACTTGGGGTTCGTTAGTGGGCCCTTATTCTATATCTATATCTGCTTGGCTTGTTTGAGCGTACTCATCCCAAACCATTTAATATCCAAGCATCCTCCTCCACAATCATGTCTAAGTCCCTTCACGCGGAAGATGATCTGATCTGAACAGCCTACTTCGACATACATTCGTTTCTTACTTGTCATTGGGGAACACCTTCCTGTTCCTTTGAATCTGAGGCTCAGTGAAGTTGTCAAATTAACATTCCCTCATCGCATCATGTTTGGGGATCACGCTCGTTACCAGCCTACCACGCCGCCGGGTGTGCCTTATGAGGAATATCTTGGATCAGGACATAGTCGCAACGCATCTACTTCTTCTGTTTACTCGGCTGAATCTTCGCCATGGTCAACCATGACCGGTAACACTAGTCCTGGTCTCTCGCCAGTTCGGTATCATCATGGCCCGGCACTTTTGCCCAAGATTCGACCCCAGGATGTGGTGATTGAGCCGGTCTCTGCTGGTGGCCCTTTGCGCAATCGCCGAGTCTTGTCCAACACACGGAACACTCCTGGCTTTGCGCCTTATTCCCTCAGCCGTCCATCTGTTCGGCGAAACCAACCCGATGCTGGGGATAGAATGCCTCTACCATCTCCCATTTCACCCATCATCACCACGAGCCCTGTCAGTCATTCCGCCTTATCATCTCCAGTAACTATCACGTCAAGCAAGCGCAAGGGCTCTGGTCACTGTCGATCTGTCTCAGCCTCCGGTATTGATGCGGCTACTCTGAATCGGTATGGATATCCTACCTACCGACAGCTCCCAAAATATGTGCCGCATGTGCAGGCACAAACCTGTCCAACTACGCCAGTCACGCCAGTGACACCAAACATTGTGGTCTATCCGTCTCAACCCCAGCAACAGATAGTGGAGGTACCTCGGCTTGCTCCTGTACGCACACCACGTCATCCGTTGACTGTACCGACACCTCAGTACTGCTACAGCCCAGTTCATGGACCCCAAATATCACCAATGCACCCAATGACTCCTCGCGAAGACCCCCCTCCCCCATCTACCAACTTGATCTCGTATTTGACCTCTCCCACCCAAGCAGTCAACTTGGTCCGTAACGTTAGCGTCATCCCTACCCGTGGAATGCATGACTACTTCTGGTGGGATATCCGTCAGCTTCGCAACTGGACTTCCTTCTCCTTTACCACTATTGACGCCATCCACGGACTCACTCAGCTCCTTAAGACCGAAATCCCTGGAACCCTTGCTCCCCCAGTAGGCGTTCCTTCCTCACGTCTATCCCCGGAGTCCGAACCCGGTCTTGTTGCCCTAATTCGGGACCTTTATGCTCCTCGAGTCAATGCAGCATTAGCTGTTTCCCAAGGCGCAGAACATCTTCAACTCCACCTAGCCCCGGATATCCGTCATACCGGACACAAAAACCACGGGCACCCGCACTTTCTAGCCAACTACTCCACAGACACAGAATGCACCAGCGCAGGACTCCCACGAGGCCGACTCGTAGGCATAGTTAAAAGCTTCGACAGATGGAACTCAGCCATGCGCAATGAGGCTCCACACCGCCGTGTCGAATACCTTAACGGCCTAGCCCATCTGCAGCGATGCATGAGGGAACATTCCTGCCGCTATGGCTTCATAATCACCGAGATCGAACTCCTTTGCGTCCGCGCCGGCTGCGATGATGGCTGTGACGTCCCATATTTCGGGTACCTCGAAGTTGCAGCCCCAATCCCACTGAAAACAGCAGCGACAAACCCCAAACCCCCGTCTGTGCGCGACGTCCCGGCCCTAGCAACACCCATCAGCGCACGCTCATTCTCCGCTTCTTCTCACGGCTCGTCATATTCACGGCATCCGTCACCTGTCCTTGAGTCTGAATGCCTGGAAGATCATTATCAGACTCCCATGACAGCAAGCTTGGCGCTGTACTTCTTGCTCATGCTTTCTAAATCCGTTCCACTTCCAGATCAACCCTCCGCTCACCTCAACGTCGGCGGTCCGGGTGCCCTTACCCGGCAGCGTACCCTCCCTGAACCCAAAGATAATTGGATTCCTGAGCCGCAGATAGGCGAACGTCGCGACGCTAAGCGGGTTCGGGGATGGGTTTGGCCTCAGGATGCTTGGCATCGTCGGGAGGGGGGCGGTGTTCCTCGATCAACAAGGAACATCGATATTAGGGCGAAGAAGTGGCATAAATAGGTGTTTGGCTTTGGGACTGAGGCGTTGGAACTGACTGTGGAGTTTGTGTGGTATTTTTATCATTTTTGTTCATTTTTCTTTTCTTTATTCTTGTCACGATTTATGCTTTGGTTCGGGTTTTTCTATTGGTGGCTGTTTGTTAATTCCCCCTTCGTCCGTTGTTGATAATGTAATTTCTTTCCTTTCTTTATCTCTTTCACTGGTCACCTATCTGGTAACCTGTATTAGTATTATATGCGCTTCTCAATACTGCCGGGAAGCTGGTACTGGAATGTTTTCAATAAGCTCCAAGGTCCCCATGGGCTGACAGCCTCTAACCGCCGATCCGATCCGCATTACTGTGGGGAAACCTCTTCTATTGAGCCCTAAGGACCTTGGGAGTAAGAGTACCTCGATAGCCAGCGTGCGCAATGAGGACATTGCAGAAACGGCCAAAGGCTGTGCCACTTATAAAAGAGAAAGCCCCTTAAGATTCTACAAACGCACTAATTTACTCCGATAATTGATCCCCTCTATCGCAACCTATATATGTGATAAATTTTAGATCAGCCTAACCATTCAAGATGAACAGCACCGAAAGCGAGATCCACGATGTAATCATCATCGGTGCCGGACCCTGCGGCCTAGGTGTCGCCGCCCGCATCCACGAAGATACACCATCAGCCGTATTTACCGACGAAGAACACCAGCGATACCACTGGATCAAGAAACATGCAGGAAAAATGAATCTCGTCCAAGCAGGCCGTACAAAGAAGAACGGTGTCCGCGCGGAGAAATGGGATCGCGGGCTGAAATGCTGTGATGGGAATGGAGAGGCGCCAGATAGACAGCGCAGAGCATCATCAGACTCGGTATCATCTGTTCCCTCGCTTGCGTCTTCGACTTCTTCCATTTCGTCTTCTTCGTCTATCTCGACGCTTGTCCTGGATGGATCCGGTGATCAGTGGATGCAGAGGTGGAATAATGCGTTCCGGACGTTGGAAATCAAGCAATTGAGGAGTCCGATGTTCTTTCATGTTGATCCTGGGGATCGGGATGGAATGCTTGCTTATGCGCAGGAGATGGGGCGCGAGGGGGATCTTTGGGAGATTTCTGGGTGTGTTGGGAAGGATGTGAGCAAACATAAGAAGAAGAAGAGGAGGCAGGGTGGCAAGAATCAGTGAGTATCTACATGATCTCCGATGTTCTATACATACATCAAACGTGGCTTTCTGCTGTCCTTTCAACCGAGAGATACTAACAGCTTTCTCTTTCTAGAACGATTGGAGTCGAGATCGACGAGAGAGATCGCAAAGACTACTTTTCCCCATCGACAGACCTCTTCACTGACTACTGCAATTCTGTTATCGACCGATACGGCTTGAATCACCCCGACCTGATAAAGAAGGAAGAGGTTGCAGACATGACGTACGACTATCCATCTGACAGAGGAGATGCGCCAGTGTCAGACGATAAGATTTTCACCTTGACCACGACATCCGGCTTGAAATTCTATAGTCGAGCTGTTGTCCTCGCCATCGGTGCTGGCGGAGCGGGAGTATCCAAGATCTTCCCATGGAAACCTGCCAGCCCGGAGGAGGGCTCGGATGCATGCTGTCATAGCATGGAAATCAAGACATTCCCGAGTGTCAACGTGCGTGAGAAAGTCCAGCGTCGACAGCAGACAAATGTGGTCGTTATCGGAGGTGGACTCTCATCAGCACAGATTGTGGATATGGCCGTGCGGAAGGGGGTAACCAAAGTATGGTTTATTATGCGCTCTGGTCTTAAAAGTGAGGTCCCATAAGAATTATTCCCGATACGTGGGACGGGCTGCTAATCTATCAACAGTCAAGCATTTCGATATCAGTTTACCCTGGATGGGAAAATACAAGAATTTCGAAAAAGCGGCGTTTTTCTCTGCAGATACTGACGAAGGTTCGTGAAGTCAAGAATGTGATCAGAACCAACCTCTAACACACATTTAGAACGTCTTGAAATGATGAAAGCCGCTCGGAACGGCGGCAGCATCACGCCCCGGTTCACGAGGATTGTGAAGCAACATGCCGCGCATAACCGTGCATCGATTCATACCAATACAGTGATCTCATCGCATAATTATGACCCAGAAACTCAAGCATGGACCTTGACCACGGACCCTCCAATCCCTAATCTACCTCCAATTGATTACATCTACTTCGCGACTGGAGCCCGCGCGGACGTGCGCGAGATGTCTTTATTAAGTCACATGAACGAGCAATACCCCGTCGAGGTCAAAGAGGGTCTACCATGTCTAACAGAAGATCTTATGTGGAGAGAAGACGTGCCACTATACATGACTGGACGAATGGCCGGACTACGTCTAGGACCCGGAGCGCCTAACCTCGAGGGCGCCAGGATAGGCGCGGAGCGAATCGCGTGGAGTCTAGAGGAGGTATTAGGGAAAGACAAGGAGGTGGGGGAACAGTGCGAGGGGTTCTGCGGGCTGGGGAATCGGTATGCGTCGCTACTCGGAGAATCGGACGAGTAAGGATGAAGTTAGGGCTTGATCTGGTTGGAATTCTGAATGATAAGCTTCAAATGTTCCTAGGGAAAAGCGTAAAAGTTAAACGTAAAACTAATTTAGAACACAAGATAATGATGTAACTCCTTGATGGAATTTCTAGAGCAGATTATACTCTGTGTCCAACTCATGTGCCCAGTTTCTGAAAATAAGAGGTCATCATTCCTCCCTGCATTCCGCGGATTTTCGATCAGCAGCTTCCCACGCCGCTTTGTGGCTTCATGGAGAAAAAGGGTAAGAATGTAGATAACCCTTGTTTTTCGGGGGTTTAGGAGGTGTAGCTTAAAAAGCTTAATAGAACAGGGATGTCTGGTGCTGGGATCTTGTGTGTTTTGTGACTGATATTCGACGGCCTTGCGACGGCCATTTACGGACTTTTCACGACATCTTTACGGTACTAAATCATGGAACGGATGATGGAGTCAGATAGCTCGGAGGGATTGAAGGGTGTTTCGAAAGTGGAGAAGAGGAGCTGGCTGAGGGATCCAGGTCTACGAAAGCTGAATTTGGGTATTGCGTTTATGTTCGCTTCATCTGCTGGAACGGGATATAACGGGAGTTTGATGAATGGCTTGCTTGTGTTGCCTGAGTGTCAGTCCAGATAACTACTCGTGAATTTAGCAGTATGGACTAAACTTTTGACACAGTCAACGAGATCATCGGCGGTCTAGATCCGCAAATCCTCGGTCTTCTCATCGCAGCTACCTCGCTCGGCGCCTTTATATCCTTCATCCCGGCATCATACCTTGCCGACATCTTTGGACGCAAACGCTGCGTAACAATGGGATCCATATTGGTGATTATTGCATCACTGGTCCAGGCCGCTGTACACAGCCACTGGGCCTTCTTTGGCTGCCGCGTTTTAGCCGGCGTGGGTGTGGGAGCTGCTCAAACTGCAGCACCCTTATTGGCGACAGAGATCGCCCATCCACGCCACCGGCAGACAGCCACAGCACTTTATAACGCAGCTTGGTGTGTAGGATCCATTGCTTCCGCTGCCATTACCATGGCCACATTGAGTATGCATACCACTTGGTCATGGACGATACCCTGTATGCTCCAGGCATTCTTCCCTATAACTCAGCTTGTGGGCCTCTGCTTTGTTCCTGAGAGTCCACGGTGGCTGGTCTCCAAAGGAAGGAAAGATGAGGCACTTGCGGTTTTGGCTGAATATCATGCCAATGGGAATTCGAACGATGAGCTTGTTCAGCATGAATATCATCAGATTTGCATTAGTATCAATGCGCAGCATCAGCAGCCTGGGTATTGGAGTACATTCTTATCGTCTAAAGGTGATATGCATCGTCTTGCAATCTGTATTATCTGTGGATTTATGCAGGAGTGGGCTGGAAATGGTATGAAGAAATTCTTTATGAAAAGATGGTACTCGATTCTAACCAGCTTATAGGTATCATTTCTTACTACCTTGCTCCAATTCTTGCCTCTGTCGGCATCACCAATGCTTCCCACGAAGCTGCTGTCAACGTGGGACTGCAAATCTGGAATCTTATATTGTCCTCAGCTGGTGCTGTCGCATCGGAGCGCTACGGCAGACGTATTCTGTGGTTGCTATCGACAGCATTCATGCTTCTTTTCTTGTCTATCACAACCATCGCAGCCGGTCTCTTCCAGGAGAAACACATTGCTGCTGCTGGTGTCGCCGTTGTCCCGATGCTATTCCTCTTCTTTGCTGGCTTCGATCTAGCGTACTCGCCGCTATTCATTGCCTACCCGGCCGAGATCCTGCCATTCCAGCTCCGAGCGAAGGGTCTGGCGATTACCTTGTCTACGGATGCTGTCGCGTGCTTCTTCAACCAGTACGTCAATCCGGTAGCGTTTTCGGTCCTACAGTGGAAGTATTATTTTGTCTACGTGGGCTGTCTAGTACTGTTCTTCCTATTGGCCTATTTCCTCTTCCCGGAGACGAAAGGAAGATCATTGGAGGAGGTTTCGAGAATTTTCGATCGCAAGGACGAAATGGAAAACGTGAAAGAAAAAGACGGCGAAAAAAATTAGTGTATCAATTAGTCCCTAGCCTAGTCATTCGTACAAAGTGAAGAGAGAGAGGATCCTCTCATTCTGAATAGTTACAATTCTATGATGTATAAGCTGATTCAGCAAATCAACATGTCTCTCTACTGCAGTCTTGATAAGTTCTTGGTCATCATACTTGAAGTAGCCTCGCATCTGCATCCAGAACGTCCGACTGTGTCTACTATCACGCTTTGATTCCTTGGTTGTAAGAAAGCGCCCCTGTTCGATGGCATGCCCTAGTGTTGTGAGCCAATCTCGCTCTGTGGGTTTCTCGTACATACCGTAGTCCATGTTAAAGCCAACCCATATCTGGTCTTCTTCAACATGGGAATTCAGTTGCCGGTACTCCCTTGATGGAATGTACCGTCGCCGCAGATATGGGTGATCATTAATTGAGAGCATGATGCAGTTGTAGATGTTCACGGGCCCTTTTGGGGTTAGCACTTCGAGAGTGATTGAGTTGTAGCAATTGTCACTGATCAGTGTGCCGTTGTAAGGCTCCGAGAGGTAGACAACTGATTGGTTTGCGAGGAGCTCGCCCATTCTGAAAATGAGATTTTGGGGTACTTTGTTCTTATGTGGTTGGAATGGCTGACTGTTCGAATCCTAAAGGATGTGCGAGTGTGGATTTGATTGTGACTAGGTCATCATTGGTAGGGGACAAGTTGTTATTATAACAGAATCCGAGGTCATGTTTCGAAGTGGAGCTTAACAATGGGATTCAAATGGTAACAGACGTTTCAATACATGTGAGACCTGCGAATAAAGCATTGTTCAACTCACAAAGGGGTCATTCGCTATTGTATAAGACAATGAAGTTGTCAGCTAGTCTTTGTTCGTTGAAAGAAGAAAAAACACAATCATAGTATGTCTGACATGGCTGTTTAATGTAAAACTAGTGATAATGAAGAAAATTGCTCTGAAGATTGGGATGTGGTATTAACAAGGTATAGAGTTCTATTTTGATTTCAGTTTTCGACAGCAGCGGCAGCCTGCTCGTCAGTAGCAGCTTTTCTGACATCTTGAATGCCCTGGGCCACAGCATATCGCTCACGCGCCAGCTCAATTTTCGACTTCGGTCGCTCTCCCTGACCCTCGGTCCAAGAAGGCTGTTGGTCAAGACCCTTAGCCCGCCCAACCCATTCACCCCGGCGACGCTTGTACAGGTCCATGGACCAGTTGCGCCACACTGCACGGCCGATGAACGAGTCACGCAGAAGCATCTCATTTGCGACAAGTTCCTGTGCCATTCGCTCTTTGACGAAGAAGATATCCTTGGTGGCATCCCAGAGACAATCGACCACGTGAGAACCGCTGTTGTTTTGAGCAAGTTCGGCCAAGTGACCTTGGAATCGAGGAACAAACTGTCGTCGGAATTGGGTGGTGGAAGTTTTAGATTTCAATGCCTGTTGCAAGACACGAGAGGATGTGGATTCTTGTGCAAGTTGAATGATTGTCTCGGATGATAGGGCAAGCAGGCCGCTGTAGACGAGGTCGCTGAGTGGGCCGGGGACAGAGAGTAGTGTTTGTGCGAACAAAGAGCCATGGAGCTTCTCTGAAGAATGAGTCGATGTGGGTTTTTTCTTGTGCTCATTGTGGCCCTCATAACCTGCATCTTGCATCTCTTGGTCTTCGGTGTATTGGGGAATTTCTTCCGGGGTTACGTCGAGTCGGAGCATCTGGCGAATACGAGCGGCGGGGTCTTGGTCAAAGGCATCTTTGAGTGCCTTGGCGAACGGCTTTGTGTCAACATTACGAATGACGCATCGCTCGACCAATGTCCGAGGAACAATTAGTCTGAATCTCTCAATCAGGCCCGGGACTTCAGGAATGATAAGATCCATCGCATCCTTCAAGTCGTCCTTTCCGAGTCGCTCCAGTGTCTTCAAAACAACATAACCGGCTGTTTGGTTCCGGGCAAGAGAACCAATGCGTTCACGAAGGTTGTTCTTGTAAAGATTTTTAAACACCTTACCGGGCATATGGCGCACCATGGTCTCCACAAGACGAGAACCAACAGGGTCATAGAGCAATCCGCGGATAAAGTTTGCACTTTCGGTGCCCTCCTCAACATTCTCATCGGGAAGCAATCTCCGTAGAATAGACTTGGGATCTTTAGCACTCGATTTTCCAAAGTGAGAGAGCTCAAGAGTCAGCATAACCTGGAGGACTGGGTTTCCAACGGGGTGAGTGGCCAAAGCGCGCAGGTAAACATCATCGAGACCTGAAACCATATCATTCATGATTTTCTTCAGCGCAGGCTCAAAGGATTCCGGAACGCTTCGCTTCTTGGGAGCGGTACTCTCCTTATCCTCCGTGTTTTCAACCTGTGTGTTCGTGGTCGAGAGCTTCAATCTCTCCTTGGCGCGACTAGCAACAATCGAGTCGTTTGAATCAACATCAACTGGCTCTCCAGCGAGGACCAAGAGAAGGACTCGAATTGTGTGCGACGCAAATCGCTCCGTCAGAAGAAAACCCCAGTTTCCTTCCAACTCCTTGATAACGCTCATAAACATCTCCGCCAGAGACAGCTCTGGTTCCTCCTCTCCGTCCTCCTCGTCCTTCTTCGCCTGTGCCTTGGATGTCTTCTGCATAACTGCCGGGGCGGCGTTGATGAAAAGTGTCTCGCAACAATGACTGGCGAAACGATGTTGCACAAGGTGAAGGAAATTACCAATGAACTTGCTGAAGATTCGGCGAATTTGTCGGACATCTGACATCGAGATCAATTTTTCCATGAGTCTCGAGCAACCCTGACTACAAGCAATCTTCAATTCCTTGCCATTGGCCTCCCGGTATACACTTTCAATGAATAAGTGCTTCTGCTCGGCGTCCTCGAATTCATTCGCTTCGAGCATCTCGCCAGCGCGCGAGAAGTACTCTTGTTCGTCGGTGTCGAGCAAACCAAAGAAAGGCATATCGCCATTATCCTCGGGTCCTCTCTGTTCTCCCTCCTCTTGTTGCTCAAATGGCTGGATTTCCATATCGAGGGGAACATAGTCTGCGTTGTGATCGTAGGTAACGTTGGCGTCGGCATCGTCGGAGGACTTCATGCGCTTTGCGACGGGTTCTTCGGGGGCGTCATCGGATTTGCGCTTGGGTTCGCCTTCCGTCTGGGCCTTCTTCTCAGCCCGACGGCCTCTCTTTTGCTGGGCACGAGGCATGTTGGCTATGTTTTGGGAGCTTGAAACGGCGTAGGATTTTTTTTGGGAAATTTCTGGATAAGCAGTGGTCCAAGCGTCTCCGCGGCGCTGTTTGCTCGGTTTGCATCCGATAAGGCCAAGGCGGTGGCGGTAACCAGGACAACCACTGGTTAGTATCTGCTGTTCAAGCCCCGAGAAACTAAAGAAGCCTCAACTTTCTCAATCTCTATCTAGATATGGTCGTGATTCTTTCAACCGATAAAGTATTCGAGTCTCTATTTTGTTACATTTCTATACAAGAGCTACTGTTCCATGAGACATATACGTAGTGGAGTATAAGGAGTGAATTATATGACCTTGATTCAGGTGACTACATCTATAAGCAAGTGTGGCCGAGTGGTCTAAGGCGCTACTTTTGAACAATTTCGATTGTCTATTTTCGTCAGAGCAGACCATAGTCTTCACGGGTCTGAGTTCGCAAAATTCCTTTGCTCTTTTTGTTCCCCAGTGCTTAGGTGATTCTGGAGTAATAGTGCTCTTTACTTTCTATTTTTCTAGCCTGATCTCCAGGGTCACATCCCCTAAAGTCCACCGGTCACTATGCCAAAACCTTGTATACTTAGGAATCAGGTGGAGAACCTCCACAAACAATTAGCTGGAAGATAGCAGCTTAGCTCATCAGAGTGGGCAAGAGCTCGCAGGCAATGTACTGTCCATGAGAACGGGAGGCTGGAACAAATTAGAGGTATGTGCTGAGACGTTGGCAGAGCTATATGTACAATGATAAGCGGCGTGGGGTGTCAAGGTGTACACAAATTAATTACTTAATAACACATAATATACATTGAATTTTGATGACAATCTGTTATACAGCTGAATAGATAGCAGAAACATGTCGGCCACACTCAACCCGCTGCTCCATACTCATCGTACGCTTACCAACGGGACCTTTGTGTCGGGGCATAATCTGTAGTCGCGCTTCAGGCTCTGGCTTCTTCGACTCCGAAGGTGCCTTGATATGGGTCGGACGAGGTTGATTGCTTCGCTTTCCAGTTCCAAGTTGGAAATGCTCGTTGCCTCCCCACCAGAAGACCTCATAGCCGAAGTCCTTTGACTTGTCTAGAGAGTCAGTGTTTTTGGCACTGATGGTTGTCTTATTATCCAACACCGCAGCAACATGATTTGTGCCGACGGACATGTGGCGTAGACGAATGGGGGCTAGCTGCTTCATCTTCTCGTCGTATTCGCCCAAACCACTCAGGTCCTTCACTTTGGTGGGCGAGTCTTGGATATGAATCCATTTACCGGCACCCAAAGTACCCCAGATACCTCTACCGCAAGACCAGGTCTCAGCAGTGACGGTGCCTAGATCGCGTACCTTGGTAGCGTCTTCTTCGCTACCCAGAATCCGCTTAGAGTCAACGGTGAAGAAAGTGGTGGCTCCACCAGCGGCAACACTCGTAATGGTTGGGGAATAGAATGCCTTTCTGTAATATTTTTCCGCGGGAAGAGTAAAAGGAGTGTCCTTGAAAGCTGCCGAGGGTTCAAATTCCACGCCTAATTGCCCAAACGAGTTGTCTCCCCAAGCAAAGAGGCGGCCATCTTTAGTCAACGCCAGTGAGTGGTAGTCACCGGAGGCAATTTGAGTCACCTTAGAGCCTTTTAGAGTTGTAACTTCGTGGCATTGGTCTGCCGGTCCACTGGGCCTAGTGGACCAGGTCAAGCCAGGCACACCCAGTTGACCGAGACTTGGATATTTTTCAGTTGATGATGCCGCTGTAAAGACACGACCAGAGCTTGTGAGCATGACAACGTGTTCTTGGCCACCGCGGATCGCGGTGACCTTTTCACCAAGCTTCAAGGCTGGCTTTAGAATGCGGTAGCTCAAAGCAGACTTTCCTCCCAAAAAGGGCACCCAGGAGCTCTCTCGGGCTTTCGGACCACTCAATTGTTCCGACTTGGAGATAGGAACGGAATAGATATTTCCATCAGAGGACAAAGCGATGAGTCGACTCTCAGACAATGCAAGAGAAATCAAGTTCTTGCCAGTCAAGGTCTTGCTGGGCTTGAACTCGGTCTCAGAAAAGCCCTTACCCCACTGCACGAGATCACCATTCTCTGTAATTGCAGCACCAGACTTCTCGTCAACTTTGAAATCCCGAAGTACCTGGCCGTTAAAATACTTGAATCGTCGGGGAGATTTGACGTCGGTGTCTTTCGATCCTGGGTCCACCACTTTGTATTCGTTCGATCCCCAAGTATAGACGCCAGGGCTCTTGAGACTTCTCTTCTCCTGGATAAAGTCCGCGCGAAGGTCGTTAATATCGACGACTTCGTTCTTAGGCAGCTGGCTGTCGATCCATGTATCTTTCCAGTTGCTGGTCAGGTATGAATAGCCAAGGAAGCCTGCTGTACCTGCGACCGCAACTCCGAGTGAAGTAGTAATCCAGTTGGAGGGTGTTTGCCTCGCTTTGCCACTTGCCAATCGTCGCCATGGAGCGTTTAAAGATCGGCTTGTCGCGAGGGTCGGACGGAGGTGGCGGCTAAATTGCGCCGCAGGCTGTCGTACTCGATTTGCCAGCATGATGAATGTCAAAAATAGCCAGTTAACACATATCCATAAGCTTCGTTTTGGGGATTCAAAAAGACCGAATGGATGAAAAGAAAGCTAGAGTCACAAAATGCGGCCGGGGAAGCTACATGTAGTTTGCGTCAGATCGGGCGGACTCACCTGGCAGAACTTCCCCGGTTCAATACACTTACACATCTCCTACTCTGCTAATCGCAATCCCCGTCACTGGCTCTGTGCTTCACCTGTTGCTTTGCAAGAGTGATGAGCAGGTGAAAGCCCAATAATAACTGCTTTGGGCCTTGACCGCAATCATGCCATCTACGAAGCAGCAACGTGCCCGCCGTCAGACCGCGCCATCGGGCCCGCCGCGGAAGCCAACTGCCAGCGAAACACAACCTCGCCTCGAGTCAACACAGGAACAACCCTCTGGTTTGCTCCAATGGAGTATTCCCAACTGGAATAATGAATTGGAGTTCTCTCAGTGGCTCAATGGCGTCAGGGATGATCTTGTTGAAGAGAGTTATGATCAATACCAGTGAGTATAGGTGAACGTGGGGTGAACATTCTCGAGACTAATCAGAGCCTTTTGTCACAACCAGGAATTGTCTCGATGACCTTCAGCAATCGAAAGAACACATCGATGAGATATTGATGAACACTTTGACTCTCCTTGACGACCTATCTAGCCTATCCGAATCCTTTAGATCCGTCGAGTCGCAGACTTCGAACTTCGAGAAACAATGTGAGGGGCTACTGTCTGCTCAAGAGCGCGATACAAAGCTTGCAAATGGCATTCAAAATAATCTCCATTACTACGATTTCTTGGACCCCGCGTCCCGGCGGCTTAATGCTCCCGGTGCTGGCAATACTGTTCGCGATAAGGAGTTCTCAGACATGCTCAGGCGCCTTGACGTGTGCTTGGACTACATGGAAACCCATGTAAGTACCATTATATCACGTTCCTTGTAGGTGAACTTCCACTAAATCTTTTTTTAGCCCGAGCAAAAGGAAGCAGAGGTATACCGCTCCAGATACCGGCTTCTCCTCACCCGCGCCCTTACCCTTATCCGCGGCAATTTCGTGACTGCCCTCAAAGATATCTACCAAAATGTTTCGAAGAAAGTTTCAGATCAAAACTTGAATGAAACTGCTTTGTCGGCACTTCTGTACGCCAAATTCAGGGTTGGAGCACCGGAGCTGAAGCAGATTGGAATTGAGATCCAGAAGAGAGCCGTCCCGCCCCTGAACCCCGAGCAAAACAGCGAGGCTGAATATCAGAGTCTGATGAATGAACTGCATAGCAATTACTCCGCCACTCGAGTACGGCTTATAATACCGCTTGTTCGCAAGAAACTTGTCGAGATCACACAGACACCCAGTTCAACAAAAGACTTGGTGTCATTTGCTCGAGCAAGTATCGGCTACATTCGCGGTGTCTGCCTAGATGAGTATGATCTATGGGGCGAATGGTTCCACGGGCAAGGAGGATTATACGACTTCCTCGAGACCATCTGTGAGCCTCTCTATGACCACCTTCGTCCTCGAATCATCCATGAGGGTGACATTGTCAACCTGTGCCAACTTTGCACCTTGCTACAAACCCGGTACTTCCTAGACCCAGAAGAAGAGCCCGAACAACATGTCCAAAATCAACTCGACTTCTCTACTTTGATTCAGCCGGCTTTGCAGGATGTCCAATCTCGGTTGGTATTCCGAGCCCAGGCTGCTCTTCGCGATGGAATTGAACGATACAAGCCTCGCCCTGAAGACATCGATTACCCCATGCACAGCCGACAGATGTCGTTGACGACAGTGACCGACACTCAAATATCAGGTAAAAAGGACACGACGGCAGCTACAATGATCGACATGACCAAACCTACAGATGGCGACGAGACACAGGACAAGGACGGAAAATGGGATTTTGAAACTCAGACAGCGCTCAAAGGGTGGTATCCAACTTTGCGCAAAGCGATTTGGCTTCTTAGCCGAATCTATCGCCTTGTAAATGTAGGCTTTTTCCTCCTCCAAAACTTACCCAGAGACCATCCATTGCTCACAAACTCTATAGTCAACCGTCTTCGACGACCTAGCACATAACATTGTCCATCAAACAACCTTATCCCTTCACAATGCCAGCATTCTAATCTCCAACAAAGCCACCCCATCGGACGGACAACTATTCCTAATGGGCCACCTCCTCATCCTAAAACAACAAATCGTCGCCTTCGACATTGAATACGTCGCTCCAGAAGTCTCCTTCGACTTCTCCGGCGTCACAAGTACCTTCTGGGAACTCCGCGAACGAGGAGGTCTCTTCAACCCAAGAAACCTGATGCGCCTCGTCGGCCACGGTCTCATACCCCGTGTCGTGGAGAACATGCTCGACGCAAAAGTCGAGCTAGACGGCCGTCTTCGCACTGTCATCAATGATTTCATCAATGCCTATGCAGCACGAATGACCGCTTCGCTCCCTGCGAAGTTCGTTGATACGAGAAACCTCCAGCGCGGAGAACTCATTCACCCCACTTGCCGTACTATCGAGAAAGAAGTTCCTGCGCTGAGAAAGTGCTTGAATGAGTATATCGATGATACGCGGATGAAGGAGACTCTGGTTGGTGCGGTCCAAGATCGGACGATCCAGATTTATGAAGACTTTCTGGAGAAATATGCTTCGTCGGATAAGGGTAAGGGGTTCGCTGCCAGTAAGAAGGGCAAAGGTCGCGATGATGCCGTTTGGGACGTTGAGACCTTTGCTGAATGGTGCGAGGGTGTTTTCAGAGTTGGAGTTGCGGGTTTACAGGCTGAAGAGGTAGATGACGATGACGATCTTTCGAGTACGACCTCTTAGATCTGTTGTTTTTTCTTCGATGTGTGTTTTATTCATCGCATTGCGAGCATAGATACCATATTTAGTGCACTTTCCGAAAGTAGGAAGCAATTCCACTTTTATTTCAAAGCATCAGGTGCACATTTTAATTGACATAATGTTGTCTGTCTAGCTGTATAAAATAGTACTGTACATCTACGTGATAATTGTTTACAGGCAAGAGATCTGTACTCCAGGAAATCACAGCCTCACAGCAGACCGGAAGGCAGATGATTATCATGAACATTTGAGCCCATATATACAACGAAGAGCAACACCAAGCTCATAGACACCAAAACCCTAATCCATCGCAACCAATTCCAATTCCAAATCTCGCTCGAACGAAAGAAGAAACTTCGAAGGGGTATGTATATATGATGCGCGCAAAACAAAACAATGATCAAAACAGCGCTGAAACAAGTCCCATCCGAAGAGAGAAGCATAGCGATAAGAAACGACACCGGTTCTAGGAGGGCGGCAAAATTTTGGCGTACAATTCGGTATCGAGGAAGTTGTACGTTGGATCCGATACACAGAATGGGTGCCGAGTGAGCAGGGTGCCAGCTGTAGGCCGTTCTGCGGAATCACTGTGGTTGTATTAGCATCTTGTTTTCAATAGATGAGGGCTGAGGAAGAACTTACACTGTGAAACAGTCCCACATGAACGAAAGAGCCGCGAGAGACGCATTTGCGCTCACATCATCTGGGATTGGCGGAGCTTGACCGAGACTGCCTAGCTTGAAGATCGCGCCGATTGCTTCTTCCTTACTCCATGGACGACGGCCTGCGAACATCTCTAGTACCACACATCCGAGGGACCAGATGTCAACCTTGGCACTGTAGCCTTGGCCCTTAGACTGGATAACCTCCGGGGCCATCCAGAAAACCGAACCCTGCATAGAGTTGGTCGAGTCGTTGCCGTAGATGTTATCGGTTTTCTTCGAGATACCGAAGTCGGAAATTTTGCATGTGCCATCGAGATCCAAGAGAATATTGTCTGATTTCATGTCTCGATGGAGAATCCCCTTGTCATGCAAGTAGGCAAGACCACTCAATGTTTGTCGAGTGAGCGACTTGACAACGCTCTCCTCGAATTTGCCGTGTTTCCGTAGACAACTACCAACAGAGCCACCAGAAATATACTCGAGGTAGATGGAAATTGACAATTCACCTCGTTCGCAACCAAGGTACTGAACAATATTCGGATGTTCGAGATGCTGCATGGTATCGATCTCTTGATCGAGAGCATTAACCATTTCCTTGATGCGGTCTGTGTCGGTTCCAGCGATCCGGGGGTTGATCTCAACTTGTTTCACAGCCAAAACCTCACCATTATCAGCATTCATGCCCAGGTAGACACGACCATATGTACCCTTGCCAATCAGTTGACCACGAATGATACGGAAGGTTGGCTGGCGCTCGGGAACAGAGCCACTTGGCCCAGTCTCCCTGGTACCCTG
Source organism: Penicillium tannophilum (assembly GCA_028829675.1). Lineage (NCBI taxonomy): Eukaryota > Fungi > Ascomycota > Eurotiomycetes > Eurotiales > Aspergillaceae > Penicillium > Penicillium tannophilum. The sequence goes on along the minus strand of JAQKAK010000001.1, from coordinate 721,238 downwards.
TGGGATAGGATCGAGCCTGCTGATTCGACTGCCTGGCTTCGGACTGATTTGCATGATTTTGGCGCCGAACATCTTCGTACTCTTGCGACGGAGCATTCCTGACTGCTGCGGGCCAGACGAGCTCACACTTTTGGTGCGATGAGAATCATGCGCCACTTGTCGAATGGATTTGGTTCTTCCAAGGCCCTTGCCGCTGCCAAACCCACCACTTTGGTTTATCAACTTATTAGCAACGACCTTAGATCCTGCCTGCGGCCGCATTGTTGATGTATCAGTCCCGTAAAGACTGCTTGGATCGAAGTTCGATGATGGTATAGGAGGCGGTTGTAGCGGTTTTCCTCGAAGGTTTGGGTCATCGAAATGATTGCCCTTAGAGCTTGGCGAGGCCGGTTCATCCAGATAAGGCGCATCGAGATCAACATCAGGGAAGAAGCTGTCCAGGTTATCGATGACGCCCTCGACAGGGGGTCTGCTAGCCCAGACATCTCCGTTGGCAAACGAGTTTCTTCGGTTCGGAGGTTTCTCGTCAACGGGCGAGGGCTCGTGATAGAAGGTTCCAGTGTCCTGGTTGTCGGAGGTTTCCCCGCCAGAGCTCTCTGCAGGGACTGGAGATGCAAAGCTCACTCTCGGCCCTTTGAGATCCGTGTTTACGGTCAGGTTGCGCTGCATAGTCTTCGTCTCCGGTTCAGGCTCAGGCTTGCTCTCGTTCTTATGAGCCAAAGGAACCATGAAGAGACCATCATCGGATGAGTCGTCATCATCAGAGTCCTCGGCTGGTGCCGCTGGCTTCTGGAAGGAAACTTCATTTTCTTCAAATTCAAAAGCTGGACCGAACGACTTGCGGGTTGGCAGGGATGGCCGCTCTGGAAGATCAAAGGGATCCTTCACAGAAGAAGTAGCAAAAGAAACGGGCGAATTCTCATTGACCTTCTCACCAGAAAATTTGGGACCGCTATGGGAAGATTCTGGAATTGGTATTGTGTCAGCATCTGGTCTGGCCATAAGAGAATTACCAATACAACAATAGTTTGTTTGGCGTGTAGACGTACCCAATGTTGTCCTACTTGAGGCTGTTTCGGCAGAGTAAATCGCCGGCGGTCGATCATCCGAGCTGGCACTATCGCGATTTGCAGAAGATGGAGTGGTAGAGACATTGACCGATGGGTTGCCAGTTGCACTGATTACCCGACCAACGCCAGTAATGGCAGCTCCCAAACTGTGAGTTCCAGGCGGCTTGCGAAGGGAATTGACCTTGGTAAGCGTGTTCGACTCATTCGGAGCAACGGGTGGTCTGCGGAAGGGTACCAGGGTTTCCGACTTTTTATCGTCGGACGGCGAGACCTTCTTTGCTTCAAATGGCGAGTCACGAGGTTTGTCAAAATCAATAACTTTTGCACTTCTAAAGCCATTTTGATGACTACTATCACGGGGCAGTCCCGGGGAAGGTGGGTGCCGCGAGATATGGTTTTCCTCCTGCTTTCGCTCGACCTCACGTTTATATGCTTCATGACGAGCAGATAGATCGTCCTTGTGAGGATCTACTTGAGAGGAGGCGCCAGGTGTGGCCTTCAGTGTTGTCTGCCGAGAGCTCGAGAAAGGTGAATTGGGATTGGCATGGGTCTGTGGCGAAATTCTCGGCTCTTCACCCACGGGTTTCCGAATGATTGGAGTGTGCGTTGCCGTGGGAGACACAGCCTGCTTGTCGGGGGATACCGAAGATATTGAAACCCCAAGACCATCCATTGGAGATGGACGAGATTTCCTGCCTTTGACAAACAACAATCTCAGGGAACCATGATGATCTGGTTTCTGTTTTCGGAAGCGAGACAGAGCGTCATCATTCATGAAATCATCATGGTCAAATTGTCCAGGCTCAGTGAGAGAGATTTGAGCACTACCCCAATCAGGAATCCCTAGCTTGTTACATATGCCTGCACGTAGGGAATCTGGCGTGTCCATATCTGTAATATCGATCAAGCGGTAGTTGAGGCTGTCCACTGTCACTAGAACCCATTTTTTGACTTTAGCCGTTGTTGCTGATAATGGACGCTCGGTTAGAGACAAGTCGCTGGTGCTGAAACCAGGGACTGAATACGGCACATAGCGAGTATCCGGGCTCGGAGGTTCGTGGTCTGATTCTTTAGGTGATGGATAACTTGATTCGGTTCCTTTGGTTCTTTTTCTGAGCCGGTCGAAAAATCCTTTGCTGTGATCCTTTGCATGACAAGAAGAAGACTCCCCACTCCACGGCCGGCCATAGGCGTCCTGGGGTGATGGGCGAGCACCTTCGGGACCTTTGCGATTCTCATAGTAACGGGCACCAATTCCAGAAGAAGGGCCTCGGCCGACGCCAGCAACCGAGTCAGTGCTGTTTCCACGGGAGTGGTCATGTCTGAATGGCAAGTCCCCGGTGGATGATGATGCCTGTCCTCCATACGAAGGCGACGCAAATTGGGCAGCTGGACTGCCACTCTTTGGGCTGCTCTCTGGCCGAAGAGTAGACCCTGAAAAAGTTGCCGCGTCGTTAGACAAAGAAGGACTTTGGCGGCGATGTTCACCGAGGGCTGCAGATAGAGTACCACGTGTAAACTCTGATCGTGCAGGAGCAGTCTCACGCAGGGGCGACTCGTAGGGTGATCCATGCCCGGTGGGATTTGGCGTGGTGAAAGAGCGCGTCCCCGTGTTCCCCTTTTGGCCGGTGGTGTTTGCGGCAGCCAGCTGCTCTGCAGTGATATCGTTCGTCCCTTCAATAGCTGAACGGGGCTCACGAGGAAAATACGAAGGTCCAGGTTCGATGATTGGTGCATCCTGGCGCAGCGGTGTAGATACGGAAAAGTCTGCTGCCCCATCATGAAGCTGGCGAATTAATTTGCGAATACGCAGACCTTCGTTACGCTCCACGCGTTCACGTTCCGAATCCCATCCAGTGCCATTTCGGGCGCACTCCTTAGCCAGCTGAGGATAGACAACCTGATGAATTTTTCCAAGATTGCCTCGCCCACCGAATTGGAGGCCCAGCTCCAAAAATTCAGCACCTTGTAGCTCCAAAGTTTTGAAAGTATCTTGCCAATCCTTAGAAAACTGGTTCTTAGCAAGCCAGAGCAAGACCTTCTCGAGAGGCCATTGCTGCGCTGCCTCACTTGGCGAAAGACCACCCAATGACGCGCCACTGGTATTATGGCGATGGCTCGGCGACTTTGTGAGATCAGCCACTGGATTGACAGTCTGTGGCGGTGGATTCACATGCTCATTAGGCAGTTCATGAAAATTATTGTGGATGGCAAATGGCGTGGCCATTGTTCGCCCACCTCCCGGGGTCTGCGGATTGTAGGCCCCTTCAGAATATAGAGGGGCTCCAGTAGGGCGCTGCCCATAAGGCTCATAGGTAGACCGCCCATGGAAGGGTTCATATAATGGTGGAAACCCGCCGATAGTGTCATGCCCGGGGACGTAAGTTGCCGAGGTGAGCGGTGTCTCTCCAGGGACAAAATTCGCCGAGGGGTAGGATGTGTCCACGGCAGAAAAGTTGGCTGGCTTATATGGGACATGCTGAGTCTGAGGTGGTGGTGGTGGCAGAGTGTATTGGGGCGTCATGACCTGGCGGGCGTAGGCAGGTTGCTGCTGCCATGATTGACCATACCCTTGTTGCACTGGCGGTGGACCCGGTGGAGGTGGTGGCATGCCAGGCACTCCAACAGGCTGGAGTTGCGCCGGCACCCGCGGAGGGGGTGGAGGAAGGCTCGTCGTGAAATATTGTTGTTGTCTTTGACCGTCCATGGTGAAGCGAGTGTTTGACGGTCCAAATTAAAGATTAACGCACTGCACAATCGATTTTCTCGCAGCTAGACCACGGAAAATAGAGGTCTTGAGTATATGTCGCTATTATCATCCCGTGTGGTGGCGTGGAAAAGGAAATAATATTTTCAGTCGCGAGATTGTTGGCCCAGCATCATAAGCTTCGGCGACCCCGAAGTTGATAATGGCGGCGTTGAAAATGCAGACCGGGACTGGAATAACAGGGAGGAAGGAATAAAACACTGCGATGCGTCTGATCGGAAAACAGCCAGCTGTTTCAAGCTGAACTCGATCCTGGAGTAATGTCAACAACGTCGCCTGGGTGTCGCAAAGAAATTGGGCAAAAGGGCGATCCCCCTCCGATCGTGGAGATAGCAAGTGCAAGCGACCGGGACTTGAGATTCCAGCCACCCGCAGTGGAGGATTTTTTCGCAAGATAAGCAAAAGAACTTACCGAGACGAGATCGCAGGGATGCAAAGCGTTATGTGACAGGGGAACAAAGGAGTCAAATCTTCATAACATTTGATGCTCTTCCCGAGCGCTTGGGTACATCACGTGGGCTAAAGTGGAGGTGTTTTTGTTTCCCGTAGGGCTCATTTCCATTGCATCGGAGCATTATTATTGGATTGATGCAGCTCTGCTCTTCCCCTCATCTATCTTTTTCGACTAAAGATAACTGAAAAATAGCATTGGGCTCCAAGAACTTGAGATTGGGTCACAGATATCACTACCAAGATCTATATAGATCAGTCCCCCCGATCTTGTTTGATGGCCCCCAAGATATCTACGGAACTCTGTACAGCTATGGGGAAACTCCATCGATAAGTGGGCCTGGACCGGTCAACCTTCTAATTTGACGTCTCAGAAAGCCCCGTAAAGGAACTGACAGCTGAAATTAGTGGCGCACAGCATCCTTGGGCCGGTCCAGGAACGGCCCTAGCGCCGGAGCTAGGCCGATTCCCCCCTACACGAAACCCCAATTTGAAAAACAAAGACTTCATTTCATCATATCTGCATGAGGAGAGATTGATTATAGTTAAATCGCTATCAATTAGGGTACATCATTCCGGGCGAGAAGAAACAATAATGGCTAAACCATGATCCCAACTATTGCGCTACATTGCGCGCGGGGTCCCAGATCCGTAGCCCTTGTTCGAAACATTTGCCGGCGATGAAAAAGGCTCTTTACGCAAGTCGCCTATTTGTTACGCGCGGCCGCCGCATCGGCTGTCAACTTCAATGCAGCAGGGGCGTCGTCGCGAGGCATATAAAGCTCGACCAGCTGCACATTGCATTAGCCAGGTTCGTTCATCGTTTGATGTTTCAACTTACGCGGAGGCTGTCGGATTCATTGAAGCTGGGCTCAGCAAACAACTTGTGGAGCTCATCTCTGGTCTTGATGCGGTAACCCTTGTAGCCATCATTGGCACCGAAGACCTTTGGAATGTTGACATGATCCCAAGGCTGGATATCGTTGTACGTCGCATCCCATCCGTGAATGTATCGCTCAATGGTGTAGCCCTCGTTACAGATGACAAAGCTAGATATAACACACGGGTCAGTAAATGTTTCTTGAACGGATCAAGCGATTTGGTGAAAGACTTACACAATGGGGTTCAATTTGTTGCGCAGCATAGTGCTCAGCTCCTGCACGGTCAATTGCAAGCTGCCGTCTCCGATAAAGAGGATGGTACGACGATTCTGTAGCTCCTTGGCAGCTAAAGCCGCACCCTGGCATGATCCCAGGGCGTATCCGATACTGCCCCAAAGAACCTGACTGATCGCGGTCACATTTGCTGGGAAGCGAGTGTCCCAGATACCAAAGTTGGCAGTGCCAGTTTCAGTAAGGACAATATCGTTCTCCTTCAACCACTGGCCAACAGTTGGCCAGAGCCACGCGTGGGTGATAGTCTGGTCAGTGGAGGTCTTCTCGCTTTGTGGAAGAGTGTTGTTGATCGAAGGAATCGCAGTAACGTTGAGCTTGTTCATTTGTTGAACAACCTTACGAAGGACACCCCTCATATTAATATCGGGGTACTCTGAATACCGCACTCGCACATAGTTGCTATGGAAGTCAATGGTCTTCAGCTGTCCAATCCGATAGGTGAATCCTGCCGTGTTGAAGTCGGACTTGATGGCTCCGATGCTGAGAATCAGGTCTGAGGACTCGACAACCTCTCTCACTCCCGCATTGGATCCATCTCCTGCATAAACTCCGCCGAAGTTCTTGTGGCTCTCATTCACTGCACCCTTGCCCATGGGCGTGACAAATGTAGGCAATCCAGAGGCTTCGACTAGATTATGAACCTCCTCCAATGCGCGGTGTCGAATGGCACAAGCGTCAACCAAGATAACCGGGTTCTTGGCTGCGTGAAGATACTTCAAAACGACGTCAACCACGTAATCCTCCTTCTCCGGGTCGTTCTTGGGCGATGACAAGTCGATTGGGGTCTTCAAGCGATCTCCATTGACTTTGGCATATACCATATTGGTGGGTAGAGTCACATAGACGGGACGGCTGCGAATCCAGCACTCGCGGATCGCACTATCAATCAGAGTCGCAGCATCGTGGGGATCATTCAGCTTAGCAACGTAACAAGAAATCCCAGCGCTCATTTTGGTGAAGACATCAAAGTCTCCGTTGCCAAGGGTATGATGAAGCAGCATGCCATCCTTTTGCGACTGGGTAGTTGGCTGGCCGACGATATGGACAACCGGGACGAATTCCGAGTAGGCACCTGCAATAGCGTTGAGAGCAGACAGCTCGCCGACACCGAACGTAGTAATCACAGCACTAATTCCTTTAACACGCGCATAACCATCGGCAGCGTAGCCTAAGTAAAGGAAGAATGTCAGTGCTCGTAGTACCAATCATTGGGAGTCCTTTCAAGCCATACCGGCATTCAGCTCATTACAGTTCCCTACCCAGTCAAGACCACACTTGGGCAAGTAGTCCAAGGCTGAAAGGTTGTAATCGCCTGGAACTCCATGGACAGCACGAATTCCAACCTCATGGAGACGTCGGAATAGATACTCTGCGACGTCCATGGGATTCTTTAGCTCCTGCGTAGCAATGTCGGTGGATGACATGGTGGGGTGAGTTGAGTGAGATGAGGGGAAATGCAAAAGGTTGACCGAACACAATGAGACGACTTTTAAACAAAGTTATAACGGGTCAGTCCGGATCTTCCCACTTGCAAAACAAGGCAATTCGGACCTTTTTTTGCCGGATCAGCTCGACAGATAACATGAGACTTGCTAGCTACGTCATGATTGGACCGTTGATGTCATGCCATCCGGTACACTGTATCACAGTGGCAGGTACCACAGGCTCATGGGAAGTTCCTATCCAATTGAAATATTCTGAATAGATTTTATATATTTTTGTAGATACCAAATCATGAGCTTAAACACGTTGACCGTGTAACCAGGAAGCTTGAAGCTTGGGTTGACCTGCTGATCCACATACGATTTGCACCCGCTAAACCCAATTCAACCACACAAATTTCGCCCCGCGATACCCGACTTAAACTACTTTTGGGGCGGAAAATCCAATCAAGTGAGAGAACCAATGGCCGGATCAGGCAAAAGAGCCATGCCGAATAATTCGAATCAGTCTTCCAAGCGCAGAAAGGTTCGTTTTTGAGTGTTGAAACTTCACTTGTAATGCGTTCAAATGGACACTAACCAGGTCAGCAGGGGCAATGGACTCAGTCGCAGCGCAAAAGCACTGATATCGAGGCTGGGGATGTAGGAATCTTTGTGACTTGCGACATTGGCAGAGAAAGCAAATGTGTCGCCGAGATAACAGATATTCTCACACAGGTCAGTAAAATCAGCAACTTATATGGCGTCATGGCTACTGATGTGACAATCTCTGCTAACTCGATTCACTAGGTCCTTGAAAATGATGCCGAGTCAGAGGACGAAGACTCCGATGACGACGATGCAGACATTGAAGAGCAAATTCGGAGAGAACTTGAGAGCCTGCAGGCAAGTCGAAAAAAGACACGTCCAGTTCAAGCTATGCAGCTAGACATACCCTGTGGTATGTTCATCTGGGTCGTCAACGTTTGAAGAGTTCATGTAAAGCTAAAATCCGACAGTGGTCTTTGCACGGTTCAACGATAAGTCGGTTGATCCTGTGAAAATTGTCCACGAGCTGTGTCTCGACGCCCAGGCCAACAAGGACACCAAGAAGAGCCGATACATTAAGCGTTTGACTCCTATCACGATGGTTAAAAAGACCCTTAGTGTGGATCTTGAAGCCTTCGCCAAGGAGGTCCTTAAGCCGCACTTCCATTCAGGAGGTCCACCAAAGAAGGTAAATTCCAATCCACATCCACTTATCACGGGACGTCTATGAGCTTTGTCCATTTGGTTTCCGATGCTGATTGAGATAAATCCTGAAATAGTACGCTATCAGACCTACATGTCGAGGCAATAACAAGCTTAACCGAGACGTCATTATCAAGACTGTCGCCGATGTTGTTGGTCCTGAACATCCAGTTAACCTGAAAAACTATGACCTCATGATCTTGGTCGACGTTGTTCAGGTAAGTTTCGCCTTTAAAGCTCGTCTCAGCAAGTACTGATATTTTTCTATAGAATGTGATCGGAATGAGTGTTGTGGGAAACGATTATGACCAGTTGAAGCGATTCAACGTTGCTGAGATCTACGACCCCTCACCAAAGGGAGTTGACACGCCAGCCAAGGAGAAGGAGACGACAGCCTAATTCATTCGTGATACCTACATATTGGCCTCGAAAGCGACCATCCTTAGTAGTCATGTCGCACGGCTTGAACTATTAAATTACCAAAAGGGAATAAATATATCACTAAGATATAAGACAATGCGGCCTTCAGCACATATGAACCTTCTAGTATACGGTCTGGTCAACTGGTCGCTCAATCCCTACCATCATGTAAGAAGAACCAAAGACTTGCAGAATCTTTGCCTTATTCCAAGGATCAAGGCCCAAATACTGGGGCTTCCAGGCATGTGGCCATAAGTCAAATAAATTCCAAGCTCGATGCATAACAGAATATCGGTGTGGCCCCATTGTATAGTTCGGCATGTGATTGGTGTTTTTCGATATTAGATTGAACTTTGGCGTTTCTTTTCCAATATTTTACATTTTATGTAGAATGAAGTTTTAATCGTTTCAATAGGCAATATTTGATATCAGTCCCGTAGGTCTGACAAAAGAAGACTTAAACATTGTGACCAACAGTTAGCCGCTCTGCCCTGCGGCGCCCGGAAAGCGGGGCAATCCGTTAGCCTCTCCGCCATGTCGTCAGCTGCTAACATTCCCCAAGCTCCACTTGCTTCATTTTCCTCCTGCACATAGCCTGCCACAACCCCGGCGTGCGCAAAATGGCTCACTTCCTGCGAGGAAAGCAGGCTGGTATTCAAAAGGATTTGTCTGAGGGCTTGTCCCCAGAGCTCTTTGCGCTTGACGATGTTCGTCTCCTTCGTCTTGGCATCCCAGGCAACTTTTTTCTCTTTGACAGTGAGCTAACATATTGCGAGTCCAGTTCGAGCGCTGTGGTGTGAATTCGCAGATCAGCGTGGTAGCATACGAACCCGTACAATCCCTCCTCGCCGTCGGGACCAGTGACACCCAATTTGGAAGCGGCCAGATCTATGTGTATGGACAGGGGCGAGTGTTGATGGTCTTTGAGTTTCCGCGCAAAGCCTCAGCAAAGTTCCTTCAGTTCTGTGCCGACAAGCTTGTCAGTATCGACTCAAAAAATGAAATCAGCATATATTCGTTAGACACTCGGCGTCTTATTACCACCTACGCGCCCCCCGGTCAAGCCACATGCCTTGCAACGGATCCCAGTCTTGATTACGCGTTCATCGGTCTATCGAATGGTTTGTGGATTGTCAAGATACTGTGAACCCGGAATTCATGATACTAATATCCGTCTAGGTGATGTGATTGCGTACGACCTAGACCGGGAGTCCTTGACTGCTTTCAAAATCCCGAACCTCTGGCTGGCACAGAACCCCAGGTCCCGCCTCTGTCCGGTGGTGTCACTCGCATTTTCTACTAGAGATATTGGGAAGATCCTAGTGGGATACCCGGAAGGTGCAGTGACATTCACCTTCAAGCAAAATATTGCGCAAAAGTACTTTATCTATGAGGTCGCTGCCGGTGCGCCAGGTGGCGACCCTAGTAGGCCTTCCAGCGGCGTGCGCAGGCCTATACTGACGGATGCGATTTGGCACCCGAATGGAATTTTCGTCCTGACTGTTCACGAAGATACCAGTCTTGTCCTCTGGGATTCGAAGGACGGCCGCAAGCTTCATGCTCGGACACTTCAGGCTACCAATGTTGATCAACCAGGTGGGGGCAGGCCAGACCCAGAACAAGCAACAGGACCCAAGGAGCCGATCACGAAAGTATCGTGGTGTGCCAAAGAAAACCCAGATGACACGGGTCTTCTGGTTGCGGGTGGAAAGTCTGCCCAGGATGTGAACAAGGGCCTCACTTTTCTGGATATGGGACCGACTCCCAATTATCAGACATCCTCTTGGCAGGTCATCTCCGCTTATTTCGAGAGGACAAGAAAACACATTAGCCTTCCAATCCCGCCCGGTGCAATGGCCAGAACGTACTGTTTGATTCCTCGCTCTTCGCCATACTTCGCTGGGGCCCATGACCCAATTGCTATTCTTACTGTCCTCTCCTCGGGCGAGCTACTGACCATGAGTTTCCCAACTGGTCATGCAATTACGCCCACTAACATGCTCCACCCTTATCTTACATTCGTTCATCCATTTGTCAACAAGGTCACGCTGACACCTGTTTCTCGTGATACTTGGCTAGGGCTGAGAGAGCGCCGGGCTCAAGGCCCTAAATTTGTCTTCGGCGGTGCCGAGGCGAAGAATCCCCTCAAACGCTACGAGGGCCGAAACATAATTACTACTGCCCATGCGGACGGTACCATCCGCATTTGGGATGGCGGCCACGACGATGAGATCGAAAACCCCGAGACGATTCAAGTGGACTTGGCTCGGGCGGTGGGTCGGGTTCGCAATGTTGAAGTAACCGAAATGTCTCTTGCAGCAAGCGGGACAGGCGAGCTGTCTGTTGGACTAGCAAGCGGCGAGCTCGTCATTTTCAGATGGGGCAATAATGCCTCATATGGCCAAGAGGAGGCTCCTGGTGCCAATCAGGGCCCTGGACGCTTGACACCCATCACCAACCGAACTGATCCCGGATTGAAGACGGGAATGCTGCCTCTCACCCTCTTGGATATGCAGCAAGGACCTGTAACAGCTTTGAAGCACAGCCCAGTCGGCTTTGTCGCTGCTGGCTATCAGGGTGGAGGCTTGGTAATCCTTGATTTGCGAGGTCCTGCCATTATTCATATTGCACAGATCTCCGATTTCCTGAAGGCACCGAAACGCGGCAGTTTCCGGAAACCAAGTCGTTCGGATAGTATGCCAGCCGAGTGGCCTACTCACATCGAGTTTGGCGTAATGACATTAGAAGGCGAAGGTAGGCACTGTGAGAAATACATGCCCAATGATAAAGCTAATATGATTGATTTGCAGATTACTCGAGTATTTGCTGCTTTGTTGGCACAAACAGAGGAAACTTGGCTACATTCAAGATTCTTCCCGGTGCCAATGGAACATACTCCGCAGCTTATGTCGGAGTTACCAACGTCGAGGATAAGGTCATCAAAATCATTCCCATTGATGCGGACTCTGGCGGCCAAGCTCTTGCCACAGCGAATACAGTTGGTGGTCTGCGAAACGGTGTGAAGATTAATGGTGTTGTCATTGCTGTTACAGTGTCCGGATGCCGGATCTTCAAGCCACCGACCGCCAAGGGCGCCCACAAGACATGGGATGACTACCTCTGCGACTCGGCTCAAGTTGTCAAAACTGAAGGCCGAGGCTACAGCTTGGTCGGGCTCTTCGGTGATGGAAATGTCCGTGCATTCTCTATCCGGGTCTCAAAGACATAGGATCCAAGAACATCAACCAACTTGCTGACATGCGCCGTCTATCGGAAGCATGCATTACGCCTACTGGTAGCGTTATGGCATGGGTTGGGCCTTCAGAAGTCAGCTTGTTCAACGTGTGGGGCAAAGGAACTACGATGTACGTTTTCACATCAGCGTCACAAAGGCAGTGTGCTAATATTCATGTAGGAGTCCCTCGCAAGATCGTCTCTATGACCCAGAGAAAGCCATCCCTCCACGCCCTACAATCACCAACATCCAGTGGATCTCCGGTACCCAATATGTCTCACCCGCCGATATGGATATTCTGAGTACGTTGTCATTCTCACCCAACTATATATCTGCATCTCAGTGTGATATCTAACAATACTTTAGTCGGAGGCCCAGACCGTCCCCCTTCAAAGCGGATGCTCGAACAGATGAGGCTCACCGAGGAAGAGCAGCGCAAAGCCCTCCGTGAAGGTCGTGCAGCACCTCAACAACAAGGTAGCCAGGAGGGCTGGGGCTCATATATGTCTCGCCAAGTCCAGGAGCGCACAGAGCGCCTTGGAATGGTGGGCGACACAATGGACCGCCTGGAGGAGAACAGCAGTAACTTTGCCACAGACGTGGGCAAGTACGTGCAAAACCAAAAGAAGAAAGCTATCTTTGGCGGTAAGTAAACTCCATCCTGATTCCCGCTTTCAAGGGTTTCTTATCTAAATGCTTCCCGTCATTGCCCTTTCTTGGCCCCCTCTCCGCCCCCTTGCATTCTTTAGTCACGCACTGACCGGTCTTTTGCAGTACTCGGGTCGAAATTCGGACTCTAGTTTCTATTTTAGCGAGATTTTTTTTTTGGACACTAAGACGGCCTAGACATAGTCACTTAAAAATACAGCCTCCAGTCTTCCAAGGGTTTCGACGCAAAGATTTCGCGACATTCAAGCAGGGGCTGTATACGCAGAATTAGAATATATGCTATGTAACCACTTTAGGTGTTTATATCTGAATTGCCCACAACCATAGGCCCTTGAACTTACCTCTGCACGTTACTGATCTATCTAACAAGGTAGTTGATAAGTACTTTGGCAATATTAGGACTAGACTAGCCTTCACATTCTCAAACAAGGATCGTCACCCTAGAGGCAAATTCTTCTTTAGCAGGCCTCCTTCATTAGCTCAGGTCGTGGAGATGCATTGCATCATGTATTTATACAAACAAAATGGCTCCTACATACCTACATGGTTACGCTGCTTTGATCTCAGCACGACGCCAAACAGTTATGGATCTACAGGACATTGTTTCCTTAAGGGGGCTCTATTTGGAGATCCTGATCAACGGCAATGCTGAAAGGGGGATTGTTCAAGGTATGGGCTAGGTGTCATAAACGTTGTATGTTGTTTGTCATCAAGTGCGTAGAAATTTGAAGGCATAGAAGGGGGTGGGTGACATGAGAAAGTGAGGCATTCGTTACCCGGCTAATGGGGTCCACACTCATTGTTTATTGAACCATAACCTCAGGATGGGAGGGTTGGGCAGGCTTAGATTCATCCTTCTGCTCGGAATCATCACCCATCTCCACATCCATTTCATCACCGTCACCACCCTCCTCCTCGTCAAGATCATCATCATCATCATCACTCTCCTCCTCGAGATCCTCACTGCCAGCATCAGACAGATCATCCTCATCGTCGTTGCCCGCAGTTGCCTCGGCGCCCTCCATCTCGTGATCATCGCCCTCAGCAGGCTTGTTGGATTCCTCGAGCTCCTTGACGAGAGCGGCCTCAAGCTCAGCCTCTTCGTGGCCGTAGGCATTGCTGTCGTCGTCGAGGTTATCAGCCTCAGGCTGGTCAGGCGGGTACTCGGCGGGAGCTGACTCCTCCGAATCCCTAGAAACGAGACAATCAGTATGAAGAGATACATAGTCAATGGATTGCAAACATACCACTTGATAGCAAAGCGAGTCACACGAGGCTTCTCGGCAAGGACATTGCGGCGAATGCGGTCAATAACAGGCTTGGCTGGGGGGTCGGCGATCAGCTCCTCGGAGTCGTACTCGTTGTTAACGTAGTAGCCAACACGAACGAACTCGCGACCATCGTAGCTGCAAGTGAGAAGAATGACAGTCACACCCAAAATCTCGGAGGGAGGGATGCGCTTCAGGTCGGGCGCATCGGCCTCGAAGATGAACTTGTTCACGCCAACAGGGATGGGGCCGACGAGCAGAGAGTCGAGTTCCTGGTCATATTCAGAGCTGAGATTGACGTTAGTGGGTTTGATCCATTGGGCTCTTCAGTGTTGGTGATCGGGTAGAAACATACGAAGTGGCGGAGCCGACGTAGGTCAACTTCCACTCGAGATCTAGGGATTAATTGTTAGCAAGGGTTGTTTGTTGATTCTCTTTTTTTCCCCCTCAAGAAAGGATCACAATCATACCTTTCTGAAGCTGTTCAAGACATTCGAAAGTGATTTCAAATTGATAGGACGCCGTGAAAGTGGCAGGGTTGTTCAGGATTTTAACACCCAAGAGGGAGACGACCGACATTGTGAGGGATTATGTACGGGAAGGGGAAGTGTAGGAAGGTGGGATAGTGGGACGAATGAAAAGGAAGTGTGGTCAACTTTATAGGCGGTGGGAAAATCTGGGGGAACAACAAAACAATTTCAAGAGAAAACAACACCACTTCTTTAGTTTTCTTTTCACCGCAAGGAATGCAGTGATCGAGTCCAAAGCATGATGCGAGGAGAGCGTCCCGCGAAATCCACCATAACGCGCACCTCGCGTCCCTTGCGCGCTCACCGCCCACGTGACATAGCTGCAGACTCAACTTGCTCGTGCTTGTGCTATTCGGGATTGGTGAACCACCTTCACTACGAAGTCCAGTTGCTGCCTTGTATTTAATACTTGGTGAATTTAGATGGTGGGACAGCAAGTCAGCTCCAGATCCTAGTGGCGAACCTTCTCCTCCCTTCACTTCTCCCCTTCTTCACGGTCCTCTCATCACGGTGCCCGCAATCGTGTTCAACCCGTCCCAATTCTAACTCAGATCTTCACCACCTCTTACTGAACGTATCACAGACTTGGCCCTGAAAATGGCGGACAACGAGGCTGAGCAAGCTTTCTTCCAGGCCCAAGCCATGGAAGCAGAGTCAGACAATGCGGCTTCAATAGAAGACCAAGCTGCCGATAACGACGACGAAGAAGAATATGACCCCTCGAAAACCCTAGACGACCAATACGAGGTTGCTGAATACCCCCAGGAGGATGAAGATGAATCCGCTGCTCCCAACCCGACTGCCGCTAAAGACGCCGACACTGGCCCTGCTGATGACTCCCCGAATTCTTCCCAGAACCCCTCGCGTGCTGAGTCTCAGTCGTCCACGCCATTGCCTCCCGCAGGTGCGACGGCACAACCTCAGACCAGAACGATTGGGGGATTTGTGGTTGAGGATGATGAGGATGAGGATGAAAAAGATGAGGCGGACTATGAGCCCCCAGCGGTACTTGGGGTGGATGACACAAATGCCATGCCTATGACTATGTCTGAAGATCCAAGCTCAGGAAATGCAAATCAAAACACTTCCCAAGATGTATCGCACCAGGAGGGCACGGCCGCAGTGCCAGATATTGCCAATAGTTCTTATTCTCATGTTCCTGTTCCTAATATCGATCCCTCGGCTTCTGGCCAAGCTTCTTGGACTGGGGCCGCGATTGATGCGAGCCACCAAAGCAGTACTGTTCCTACTCCTGTACCTGATGACTCTGCCGCTGGCAGATCTCGTTTGCCCCATGACCGGGTGGGCATCTTGCAAGATCGGGTCGATGAGGATCCCCGAGGTGATCTTTCTGCGTGGTTGGAGTTAATTGCTGAGCACAGAGGCCGTAACAGACTCGACAGTGCGCGCGAGGCTTACGAGCAGTTCTTGAAGGTGTTCCCCATGGCGGTAAGCTTCATCTCTACTAAATGCCATCAAATGAATCAAGGAACTAATAGATGGACCACAGGCCGATCAATGGGTAGCTTATGCGACAATGGAATCCGAACTCAACGAACTTTTCCGCTTGGAGCAGATCTTTAACCGAACCCTTCTTACCATCCCCAGTGTGAATCTTTGGTCGGTATATCTCGATTATGTTCGTCGCCGCAACCCCTTAACCACCGATACCACCGGACAAGCGAGACGAGTCATCTCGTCGGCATATGATTTGGCTCTTCAATATGTGGGTATGGACAAGGATGGCGGCAACATTTGGACCGACTATGTTGAGTTCATTCGTTCCGGTCCAGGGAATGTTGGAGGCACCGGATGGCAGGATCAGCAGAAGATGGACTTGTTGCGAAAGGCATACCAAAAGGCGATTTGTGTTCCGACCCAGGCTGTCAATGCTTTATGGAAGGAATATGATCAATTTGAGATGGGCCTCAACAAACTCACTGTAAGTCCCGCTATGTCTCGTGTTTAGACTTCCATCTAACTTTCCTCTGTAGGGCCGCAAGTTTTTGCAAGAACACTCGCCATCTTACATGACAGCGCGAAGCTCTTATACTGAGCTGCAGAACATCACCCGGGATTTGGTCCGAACTTCTCTGGCCCGGCTGCCTCCTGTCGCTGGATCCGAGGGTGACGTTGAGTATGCTCAGCAGGTTGAAATTTGGAAGCGCTGGATCGCTTGGGAGAAAGAGGACCCGTTGGTCTTGAAAGAGGATGACCCTGCCGCATTCAAAGCTCGTGTGGTGTATGTCTACAAGCAGGCCTTGATGACTCTCCGATTCCTGCCCGAGATCTGGTTTGATGCTTCTGAGTTCTGCTTTTTGAATGATATGGAGAACGAGGGGAACGATTTCCTCAAGCAAGGTATTGAAGCCAACCCGGAGAGCTGCTTGTTGTCTTTCAAGCGAGCAGATCGGCTGGAGTTTACCTCCGACTCTGAACAGGATTCTGTCAAGCGGGCAGCTAAGGTCAGGGAGCCTTTTGACCCCTTGCTTGATTCCCTCTATGAATTGATCACCAAAGCCAAAGCTCGGGAATCTCAAGATATTGCACGTATCGAGGAGGCATTTGCGAAGCAAATCCCCGAAGGGCAGGCCGTGCCCAATGACGACGACGACGATGTCTCAGCCGAGACAAAGGAGCAGGAGGCAGCTAAAAAGGCACAGATTGATGCTGTACGGAAAGCCCATGGCGTTCAAATCAACATTCTCTCAAAGAGCGTCTCCTTTGCATGGATTGCACTGATGCGTGCCATGCGTCGCATTCAAGGTAAAGGCAAGCCAGGAGAACTAGCGGGCTCTCGCCAGATCTTTGCAGAGGCTCGCAAGAGAGGCCGTATCACTAGCGACGTATACATTGCCAGTGCACTTATGGAATACCACTGCTACAAAGACCCTGCAGCAACCAAGATTTTTGAGAGGGGTGCTAAGTTGTTCCCTGAAGACGAAAACTTTGCCCTCGAATACCTAAAGCATCTTATTGACATCAATGATATCATAAGTAAGCCAAGAGTCCTCCCTGGTTTTGACAATGGTACTAACCAACCTTAATAGACGCAAGGGCGGTCTTTGAGACAACTGTTCGGAGATTTGCCGCCAACCCCGACAGTGTGCACAAGGCTAAGCCGATTTTCTCTTTCCTCCACGAGTATGAGTCCCGTTACGGTGACTTGGTTCAGGTGATCAACCTAGAAGCTCGTATGCGAGAGCTCTATCCTGAAGATCCCACACTGGAGCAGTTCACGCACCGATTTTCTACACCTTCGTTTAATCCTTTGTCTTTCCAGCCCATTCTGTCTCCTACTCAGACCAGGCCAAAGACATTGGCAACGGGCATTATGCCGGAGTCTCGCATGGACCCGCAGGATGCTTCTTTCAACTCTCCCAAACGCTCTTACCCCGCCGATGATGACTATGATTCCGATCGTCCCCGCAAATTTGCTCGTGCTGAGTCACCGCTGAAGGCCGTCCAGGGTCGACGTGTTGACCAGCAGAAACGTTCCACACCATTGAACGGACAACTTAATTCATCATACAAGCCGCAAGGATCTCCTGCTCCCTTGCCCCGCGACGTGGTTCATCTTCTAAGCATCATTCCTCCTTCATCGGCCTACAACATCTCCCGTCTATCGCCAGAAAAAATGGTTGATCTTCTCCGCAGAGTTGATATTCCTGCCTCTACTGCACAGATTCCTCTACCGGCGAATGTTCGAGGACCTGGCGCGGGCCAGAACCAGTACTCTGGTAAGCAAGCCTTCTAATCCACATTCGACAAGTGATATTCTGACTAACCTATTGAATGATAGGTTCCTACCGTTGAGGCTGACGTTTCTGGTGCCCACTATCATCTACATCTATCTTCTGTGTATAATCTCGCCACCATCATAACGTCTCATTTTTTTTCTAATATTCGAGGCGCAAATTTGGTGATTCTATCCCGTTAACATCCCATGGCCCCTGCATGAAAAGCTCTTACCCTCTGCTTTCATTCTTCTCGTGCTGTGGTGGGATTCACACGTTAGTCCAAGAGCTCGTTGCATCTGTCGGCGTCGGTCTGAAGGGCATTTTTCCATTTTCACGGGGCATCGGGAGCCCTAAGGGCTCAATTTATGCTGGGTTCCTTTAATAGGAGGGTCTCCTCTACTTATGTACATTCCCTAGATAGCGGGGCAGATATTCTGATGAATGTAACATTCTAGGCTTTTCTGCCGGATACTGCTTGTCTTCCTACGTCTATCTCTTTATTTTACGTTTCACTCTATGGGCTGGCCTTCCGTAGCCTAGCCTTCCAAGGTCAGAATGTCGATTGTTCCCGAATTGCATGCCTAATAACCTTCACTCGGATAGGTAGTATTTGTTTCTTAATATGTCAAACGGTAACAGTTTCGCATTAGCTTGAATGAAATTGTTGGTATAAAATGGTTCACTTCAATATACTGTATAATTATTCATATTCCCGCAGCTATTGTCTTTCAATTACTTACCAAGGTCAAGGTTGCCTGGGTGACATAATGCTGTCTTTGAAGGACTTTTCGGCACTCCTAGCTGTAGTCCTCTATATGGTCTCGAAGGATATGGCCTTGCCTAGGGTTCTGCTCCCATCTAGGTCGAGATTGATTAGGTCAAAACAGTGATTCTGGACCAAGAAGCCAGGAACGTCCTCGATTAGGGGGTTTGGCCAAGATTTAGGGTTATGCTGAGTTATTGAAGGGTACATATTGTATGAAATAAGGAGCAAATGGCATTGAAATAGTGTTAACAGTGTCAAGAACGGTGCTGAATGGATTTGTGGATATAATGGGCGGGAAGACCTTGGGAATATATAGCTGGTCGGTTCGGCTAAGTGTAGATATCTACCTGGTAGCCTGAAACCAATCCCTTACTACTGTAGAGATTCATCTATCACTTATTCTATCGAAGTGATGAATTGATTTTCTTATACACTTTATTCATACACAAAGTTATATGAACACTCAAAATAATTAAGCGAACAGCAAAAGACCGATTAAATATACTATATATCTATGCTCATACCTATCAATCTGGTTTAACCTTAGAAAACAATGCCCTAGAGTATAGGCCTTGGAAAGATATATACCTAGTAGATAGATTCTACTAAACCTAAAACAAGTACCTGAAAACCAATTCGCCACTATAAAATCGTTCGGTCACTTAAGCTCTCGAAGTGATGAACCGATTATGTATATAGATGAACTTGTATGAACGTCCAAAGTCGAGTTCAAATGCAAGTCTACATATTTAATTGGTAGAGAAATAGAATTATTGATTTCCAACTTCCTCGTAACACGGGCTTCACAAAACTAATGGCTAGTGTGAATGGCCTAGCTTCTGCATTTATATTTTGTATTGAAAGTCGTAGCAAACAAATTTATAGGCAACAGCTTATCAAACTACTATAAATACTTCGATTTCTTTCTTCATTTACATCCTTACCTCCTTTCCCCTTCAAACTCGACATCATCCAGTTCGGAAAGGAAGGCTCTCTCACGTTGCAACAAGCTTTGTTACTGTCTGAGCTCGCCTTTGTCCAAGAAGTGGGTTACTCCAAGATCAGTGCCATTCGCGTTTTATCTAACTTCACACCAGATACATTGATCAGCCACTTCGGTGCTGATATCAACCTATCACTTCCCCAGCCCCGTCAGTAACAACCATTTTCTCATCGATTTAGGAATCGTTTCATCAAGTTACGGTGGGATTTCTTTCACCCAAGTAATCCCAAACACGTTTCTTCAGCCTTCTATCTGTCTTCCCGGGTAATCATATGCGCAACCTTAATGAGTTTCTCTCCCTTCTGACACACATCTTCTCTTTTCCACAATCACCTTGATACTTGACCAAGTCTTATATTTTTCACTTTTCCACTATCAATCTTCCATACCAGCCCTTGCACCGCATTTTGAACACGCATTTCCAGAGCTGCTGACAAGGTTTATATCATAGTAACATCAATCACATCCAAGCAATGTCCTTTCCCAGGGAAAGAGTTGAAGGGACCAGGCGTTCACTGTCAGAACTCAGTATTCGTGATGAGGATAAGCGCAAGAGCTCTTCTTCAACCTCCCGAGATGCTGCCTTGTCTCGACCTAAGTATGACATGGTGAGTTTATGTCAGATACTACCTTTGATACTTGAGACTCCCACCCGATGGCTGGAGCTTACTATCTGCCATTATTCCTACTACTTTGAATTTTACAAACTGACGATGGCTAGCGCAATGAAACCCGTCCAATTGATCGCCAGGGCTATAACAACTCCGGCAAGGGCATTGATGTGATCATGAACACTTATCCGATCAAGGAATTTCCGACCAAGTCCGTTCATCAATATGAGGTTGGTGACATTTTGCTGGCCCTTATTACATCACAAGCTCACTGTTTTAGATGATCGTTGAGCACGGCAGAAGCCGAGTAAGTGCCGACGAGGACCGACGAGTTTTCCGGCGATGCTTTGACTGCGAGACCCGTAAGGTCAACTTCCCCGATGCCATCTACGATGGCGCAAAAACTATCTGGTAAGCTTGATAGAAACTTGCTTTGCTTCTGCATCTATACTTATATTTCCAGGTCCGGTATCCGCAAGGAATCAGACATCTCAGAGAAGTTCGAGTACAAGGGAGGTAAAACCCGCGGTGCCGGCATGGGCAAGATCGATCTCTTCGGCAAACAGGTGACTTTCAGAATGAAGTATCGGCGCAAGGTCAACCTGGATGTGATCGGCAAATGGCTACAGAAGAAGCATGAACTAGATGACTCGGTGATTGAGGCACTTAGTGAGTGCTCTCTTGTTCCAAGACTCTTAACGAGGTGTATACTGACTTTTCAGACTTCCTTGACCACCTGATTCGCGATTGGCCCACAAAGCAATTCTTTTCACACAAACGGGCATACTTCTTCCAGAGCCTCGAAGAGACTCCATCACACAAGAACATTGCGCATGAGTTCCATTACTCGCTCGGGGCTTATTCGGGTGCCACATGCTATCGTGGAATCTTTCAGATGATCCGACCTTGTGTCAATGGTCTTCAGCTGAACCTTGATACCGCTCATGCTGTTTTCTTCTCCCGCATCAGTCTCCTTGGTACCATGAAGGGACTGACAAAGGCCGGCGCTGATGATGAACTTGCCAGGATGCTTCGGCCCATGATTGACAAACAAAATGTTAGACACTCCACCTCGGCTTTTATACAGCTCAGCAAGAACCTCCAGGGACTTCGCGTACAGCCAGACTACAATGGATGTCCTTTTAAGGATAAGAGCTTTATCATCGACAAGCTTCTGGACGCCAGTGCTTCTGAATACAAGCTGATGATTACTGACAAGTCTACAGGCAAGGAAAAGTCACAGAGCGTTGCTGATTACTTCCTCAGGAAGTATAACAAAGCCTTAGAACATCCTCACATGCCTCTTGTCAAAATGACGAAGGAGGGAGTCATTTACCCGGCTGAGCTTTTGGTCATCAAAAACCTTCAGCGATGGCCATTCAAGCTCACTGACCTTCAGACTGGCGATATGATCAAGTATACCGCCAAGAAGCCCTCTGAGCGTCTTGAGCATATTAGGAAGTGCAAGACTATTTTGAACCACGATGAAGACCCAAGCCTGGCACACTACGGGCTTAAGATCGGTCAAAGGATGACCATGGCCAAAGCTCGTCTGCTACCCAATCCAGAAATCCAATTCGGCAATGTCAAGCACAATCCGGGAACTAGTGCTCGATGGGATCTTCGCGGGAAAAAATTCTACAAGACTAACACAAAGTCTCTCAATTCATGGGGAGTTGGATACTTTACTGGCCATCGCAACGATATCAATTCTGATCAGGTTCAACAATGGCTTGATCTATTTACCAAGGCCTACAAACAGCATGGTGGCAAAGTTACAAACCGGCCCTTCATCTGTAAGATGAAGGAAGACGTCGGCGAGGCGATGAAGGATCTATTCACAAAGACAAAGGAGGCTTGGAGAGTGGAGCCTCAGCTTCTGGTTATCATTGTACCGTCCAAGGATGCATTTGTATACCTTCGAATCAAGAAATCGGCCGATTGCCGATTTGGAGTTCCCTCTCAGGTTCTGCAATCTCTACGCTGCATCGACAACCGTCCCCAGTACAGCTCGAATGTCCTCATGAAAGTCAATGCCAAGCTCGGTGGAGTGACCAATCGCATCATCCCAACCTCAACTGGGTCAACCCTCCGTCCGCGCTCAATCATCATCGGAGCCGATGTGACTCACCCTGCTCTCGGTGTCTGGACCCCATCTCTGGCGGCTATGTGCATTTCTAATGATGTCAATGGAGTTAGCTACATGGGCGGATGCCAGTGTAATGGAGCAAAGGTCGAGATCATCTCCAAAGAGAACATCAAGGGTATCCTTGGGCCTCTTATTCAAGAGTGGTACCAAACGGTCGGCCAGAAAACCCACCCGAAACAGATCTACTACTTCCGTGATGGTGTCTCCGACTCCGAGATCAGTGGTGTTCTTAACATCGAGGTTCCCGCCATCCGCAAGATTGTAGCTCAGGCCTGCAAGGAAAATGAATGGCAAGGGAAACTCTGCGTGGTGATTGCCAACAAGCGTCATCACCTTCGAGCATTCCCTAACCCTAAAGACAAAGGCTCTGATCGCAATGGTAACCCACTTCCTGGAACTCTCATCGATCGTGAAGTCACTAGCCCGCATGGTTGGGACTTCTTGCTCTACGCTCACGCTGCCCTCCAAGGCACGGCCCGGCCGGTCCACTACAAGATCGTGCTTGACGAGATTGGCCACAAGCCGGAGGAGCTCGAGAACATGATTTATGAACAGAGTTACCAATATGTCCGATCCACGACACCTGTCTCAATCCACCCCGCCATTTACTACTCGCACCTAATCACTGCTCGTGCCCGTCACCATGAGGATGTGAACTCCTCCGACGGACCCCAGAGTGGCGGGCGAATGCCTCATGAGCGTTCGCTGGAACAGCCAGATGTGGTTCAAACTAAGCTCCTTAGTATGAGGGGCTCGGCCAACAACCTTCCACTATCGATGTGGTGGGTTTAGATTGACTATGATACTTGACATTTTCTTTTTTTTCTTTTGCAGGCTTGTTTGCAACTTCCTATTTTTAAGACTTTCCGTTGCTTCCTTCTCTCAGCCCTAACCAAAACGACAAAAACAAAGTGCGCCATTGAGCCAATGGTGCAAAAGAAAGAACTCAAAAAGGGAAAGAGGGAAGAACTTAAGAAAAAAAAAAAAAAAAGAGAAAAACAGAAAAGAGAAAGAGAGTTTGAAAGAGCCGAAAAAAGACGACGGTGTCGTGAAAAATGCGAAAGCTTCCAAAAAAAAACAAATTTGAAAAGAACACCAACGAAGAAATAAAAACGAAATATAGCTCCTCAGGCCCTGGAAATAGATCTTGAGATAGATGACTTTTCCAAGTTCTTGTGTTGACTATGTGTGTCATCATGAAGTTTCTCTAGGTATACGGGCGTGAAATCTTCAAGTGTTTCCTATGGGTGTAGGGACTAGCCTATATCAATTAGTGCTACCCTCCTTGGTAAAGTAGCATGGTATCATTGCCATAAGATATTAAGAATACACAATAGATGCAGAAAGGATAATCTCCCCAATATGAAAAATTTCATTCCCAATACAATAACCAAGATAATCAAAATAATGAGGCCAAGCCGACGAATGGTATGATATGGTACACGCAGCGAATATAACATGACAAAGGAGGTCCCAAGGTTGGTGGTCAATAAAATATTAAAAATGCAGTGAGGACATAATACATGAAACGGAAATAACGGGGCAAGGAAGATTATTGAAATCGATCTGCTTTGACCGGTTAATTCTCCTCCCTATAGCCTGGGAATCTCTTTTTTCTTGAGTGGTATCATCGTTCATTCGAGGCATCATGTGCATCCAGAATTCCGAATCATTGAATCCTGGGGTTTGGATTTCATCGCCAGCAGTCCTGCTGGCATATAGATAAATATGGTGGAAACATAAAACGAACACAATAATGAAAATGGAACGGGAGGGAGGAAAAGAAATGTCATTGGAATGAAGGGTAGGATATAGTTTCGGAAGCCTTTTGTAGTAACAAAGCTCTTTGTCAGCTCATACGGTGGTACCATTGGTCATGGGCGCATTATCCGGCTGGGAAGCATTGGGTTCATCGGTTCCATCTGGAAAGTTATTACCCTCAGGCTTGATGTCGGTCGAGAAATCTTTGTTTGCATCAAAGGAAGACCCTTGATCTGCATCTCCATCGAAATTGAAGTTGGGCACCTCGAGTGCGACACCACTGTTCTTCTTCGCTTTTTTCTTGCTTGGTTCTCCAGCGCCTGACTTGACCGCTGCAGCTACATTTGGAGGGGCGGGTCGTTTCTGCGGGCTTGTGTTAGGCGCTGAGACACCAGGCATGGGCGGAATCTTGCCAGAGGCTGGTAGACGAGGTTTGACAGCCATTGGTCTCTGTTTGGGTGGAAGCTCGAGATCTTCCACAAGAGGCTCATCGCGGTTCGCGTCAAGCTTGCCCTTGAAGAAGGCTTGCACCAGCCCAATCTGTTCGGATAGATTGTCCGTTGAGATACGGGAATATGATGGCGGTGAGGGATAGATAGTAACTGTTTGCGTGGTACTGGTGTTTTGTGACTGGGCCGCACTGTACATCCGGTTCTGAAGGAGATGCAACGGCACACTGAGCTGGGACAAGCCAAACTCGCGGTCGAGCCCCAGTTCCTTGAAGCCGAAGAAATCTTCATCGATGTCTTCTGCGAAATCGCCACCGACGAACTGTTCGCTTCCATCATTAAACGCATTAGAGCCGTCCTCGCCAGCATCGGCAAGAGCAGGGCGGAGCAGGTCGGTGAGCATTGACTTAAGACGATCGTGGGCAGCAGAAAGCTTGGTCCCGAGCCGTTCAACGTCCTCCTTGATGTAAGTCTCAAGTTCATCAATGCTGATTCCAACACCAGAGAGGGTATGGAGTACAATCTCTGGCTCGGTGTATGCTGACTTCCACTCAGCAGCCGACGTCGCAGCCTCCTGGGACTCAGTGACTGGAACCTTAGGAGCTTCCATATATGATTTAAAGGTTTCACCGATTTTGTGGAAAAAGTCGGACGCAACATCGGTGGCAACTTCGATAGCAGATGGCTGGTACTCCTCAAACCCAGAGTGATAGAAGATCTTAGCAACGGAGCGTTGCAGTGCTGCCCGGCAAGTTCCAGGAGCAATCACAGGACCATTGTCATTCATGACATGAGGGGGAACGTCCTGTTCCGCAAAAGGCTCTGGATTGTATTTTTGAAATTGGTTTTGATACATCTAGTAGATAATGAGATTCCGTGCTGAATTGGGGATAGCGTGGGTCCTATACATACCTGGGATTGTATCTGCATCTGCTTCACGATGCCAACCTTGGAACAAATCTTGCGAGTCTCCTGCATTTGTCGCATATTTGCCTCTAACTTGCGAGACAACTTGCTGTCGGGCTGCAGGAAAGAACCCTTTGGGAGAACTCTGAGGTATTCTTCTGAAGCATCCACGACATTACCTTGCGCATCTTCCTTCCAGGCCAATCGCTCTGGGAGGTCGGGTACACCCGACATTACGTCGTAGTAATAGGGAATCATCTTCTCTTCTTCGCCCTCGATACCTTCAGCTAGTGTTTCACCGGCTGCCTCAGGCTCCATTGCCTGGGATGCATCGTGCATTTTGTCACCTTCAATCGCTGCTTGCTTTTCATGGCGAAGCCATCGTCGCATGCCAGCCTTTGTTCGGAGCAAGGCCGGTTCTTCGGGATTGACTTTGTCGCCTTTGAGAAGACGGTGTCGCTCTGCAGCAATGAGCGCCCGATCCTTCTTTGTGACTTGTTTCCAGACCTTGTATTCAGGGTCTTCCAACTCTGCACCGGGACCCAACAGAGCACTAAGAACCACGGTTGACGCGGTAGGTGCATCAATTTCCATAGATTCGTCTTGCTGGCTTGCTGTACCACCCACTCCAGGGCCTGCTGGGTCGGAGGGAGTATGAGATCCAGGTGGGGGAGTACCAAACCCATTCTGGCTCGTTTCCATGGCGGTGTCTGAATCTGCACGAGCAGGTGCTGGAGGTTGACTGGTGCGATTCCCCGAGGGGCCCTCAGAGCCACTTGGGGTATTGCGAGACGGAGCAGTACCCTTTTTGGACGATTTCCCGGGGGCTTTTCTCCCGCGAGAAGACATTATGGGTTCATCATCACTCTCTTCGGCACCGTCAAGCTCGGCCATCTGAAGTCGACGCTCTTCGGCTTCAACTTCAGCTCGATCTCTGATGACAATGTCTGGGATGAGGGGAACAAGCTTTTCCGTTTCTTTTCGCATGTAAAGAGCATGTTTGCGCAGGAAATGTTCAGGGTTTGTATTGTATTTCAAACAGTTCATCCAAATAAGATTAAGGTCATCCACAAAATCTTGTTTGGAACGATACTGTAAGCCCTTGAGTTTCTTAGTCATCGAACCAAGATCCATTGGGTGTTTAATGACTGGATTTTAGGTCAGTATACAGAACATAGCCTGACGTGACTGTTGGGGTGAAAGGCATTTCTCACTTGTGTAGTAATCCGGCGCATCGCGCTTGTTGACACGGGTCAGAAAAGCATTAGAGTGCTCTGTCATAGCTTTGAGTTCACTCAACACTTTTTCTGCAGCTTCATAAAGCTCTTCTTGGCCAATCTTATCCTCGCTGGCCCACTTGCTACGATTCTTGCGCACCTCGCTTAGCAAGCTGCGTAGATCAGCATCGGATGCTTGTACCATGTCGCGCTTTTTGTCAATTCGGGCAATGAGGTTCTTCAGGGTCAAACTGGAAGCTCCGAGGTTGGTGTTACTCAAGGAGCTGTATCCATTCGAGCCAGCAGCGGCATTGTTTCCGCCGGCATTGGCCTGTCCTGAGATCTCTGCATCGACTTGTCGTTCAGATTCTTCCAGCCGTTGCTGGTCCATCATGGCATCTCGGTCATTTTCAAGAGTGTAGAATAGGGTATGGAAGCTGCGCCTGGCGGCCTCCTCCGTCGCTTTTTTGTCCTCCTCCAGTTGTTTCCGAATGTCTTCCAACGACTCCTTCTTAGGCTCCTTTGGTACATCGGCATTGATAGAGGCAGCTGTCCCCGGGCGTTGGGCGGATGAGGAATTGGGGTCCTGCGATGGCGGTACGGACTTCACTTTCGAAGGCGATTCGACCGAATCCTCCATATCCGCATCATCGTCCTCGTCATAGTCGTCGTAGTCGTCGTCAAGTTTGCGGGTGGGCTTGGGGGGTGCCGCAGCGGGGGCGGCCGGCGCATCGACGCGTTCAGTTTTGAGCTCGGACGAGTCGATTTCCGCGACCGCGGCATCGGAGGATTCGTCGGGGATGTAGTGACCCGAAAAAAGCGCGTTGATTTTCGCCTCGCTGGTTCGAAATAGCTCGCGGAATGAAGCAATGCGCGGGTCCTCTTCGATGGTAATATCCGGCTCGGAGGTCATACTAGCGGCATTCGGGCCCTCGGCGCTGACCGAACCGCGTATTTGGGGGGTTCGCGAGCCGGACAATGTCTTGACCAAGCCATTGACGGGGCGCGGAGAGTCCTGTTGTTCATCTGGAGGGCGAATATTGCCTGGGGGCCAGGCGTTGTGACCGAGCGACATGCTCGCTCCAAAACCCCGGCTTTGGGGTCGGGCGAGACTCGATTCTCCACGGTTAAGATCACGGGGCCTAGAAATCACAGGGAGGTGGTTTTTTGGGAAGAAAAATGCATTAAGAGAAACCGCAAAGCCGGCCAAGGCCACAGGTGATGTCGGAAAGGCCAACAGCGATGGCACAGAGGCGAGTTTTGATGAAGAAGACAGGAGCTTCTGTAAGGAAGATTGGACGAGGGTGAGGTACAGTTACGGCAGGCGCGAAGGCGGAAAGTCGCGGCAGATGGGGACGATCTGCTTTGGGCGTTTTATGCTGATCGCAAGTCTACATTCACTTCTCTCCACTTCACCTCGATCTGATAACTCCGATCTTCCCCAGTTTTTCTTTCTTCGCTTTTCTTTTCCTTCTGGCAGCTTGGACTATTGACTCATTATGTTTTGACTGCCTACCTGCCACAGACGCCAACCATCTCACCTTTCCATCTCCGTTATCTCTCCACATATGACGCACAAGGCAGCCGCTGGGGCCAATTGATCCACGTTCCGCACACTGCTTTCCCCAACCTCCACTTGAAGCTAAGAGCAGCTTGACCACGGGAACAACCTGAATATTTCGAATTCATTGTTGACGTTTGAAACTATATCGTTACTCTCTTGCCTATTGAATCCACCATGCGGATCCGTTATCCGTTCGCGGGTACGTAATCTGATTCCGATCGCACGATCACCTTCTCCAGAAGCTAATATGTAAACACCACGATCTCTAGGAGCTTTCGTCTTCCTACTTATCCTCGCCGGGTACATTGGTCTTCTTCCACACAGCGTCTCATCGACAATTCCCACAAATCTACAGCCAAATGACAAATTCCTCCACCTGCTCACCTTCTTCCTCTTGTCGTTGACATTTTACTGGATCCTCGACACCACCCGCCGGCGCACTTTACACCTGACTCTCCTGGTCTGTACTCTTGGTCTCAGCATTGGCTCTGAGGTCGTCCAGGGTTTCCTTCCTAATGATCGTCCCTTCGACGCATTTGACATCGTTGCCAATGTGGTCGGAAGTCTCGGTGCCGTTGGTCTGTGCGGCTGGTACCACCGCCGCATGCTGGATCGTCGCCGGAAGAGCCGCTTTGGAATGACGGAGGGAGGCGAAGATGTTGAACTTGGTACTGGAATAGGAAATCATTCTGAGCATGACGATGATGGCCTCGGTCCGCAGGAATCCGGCGTCATGTCCCTAGAACGGGAAGTAGATCAATGGGATGAGAACGCCGTTGATAATTGGGATACCGAGGATGGCCCCGGGCCGTCTGAGCCATCATCATCTCCCCCGAGTTATCAAGAAGACCGGAAACCCCACGCTGTGAGCGGTGGGCCGGTCGTGGAACCTGTGGGGAAACGCAGTGATTGAGTGGCTATTCTTCAATTGAAGCAACCTGCCAAGTAGATAGCATGCTCTTCTTGGTGGCTATCCCGCCTGGTTGTGAGCCGATTTCTACTCTTAATCCTGCTCATGATTACTGATCTGTTGATCAATCTCATGTTGGTACGATATCAGTCATTTTGTGTTCCGCAGCGCTTTGTTTATTTTTTTTTTTATGGTTTCCAAGCTCTTCATTGAGAAATGGACCTCGGGATTTCAGTGCCTCTTCCAGTCTGATCTCGGTTTATACTTGCAATGATTCTTGAGCGATGGGGTTCAGCCCCGAAGTGTACAGTTACCATGCTCTCTAATGACAACGTGAAGTTAGGGCCGATTGTTGTTTTGTTCAAAAGATAATTTAGTAAAGCTGAAGCCCACCTAGGCAAACCTTGGAATTTGTGACATCTAGGATACACGGGTCTCGATATTAAATGTCAGATTTCTGGGTAGGTATAGATCTCCAGGGCTCCAGGGCTATCCATCTCGGGTCTACATATATATATGTACCTGCGTCCACGGCTAGCCGACGGGTACCTAGATCGAAGCCGAGGTACCTAGATTCCTTATTTTGAAAATCGTCGAAGAACCTTGGACTGGAGCACTGGCAAATATACTATAAACACGGTTTGGATCGAGCTAATATACAGCACATCTAACACAGGACTAGACAATTCCAGCCAGTGGGGTAGAACTACATACGGCCAAGGGGCATCAACGTTCGAGCTGCTGTGGGGTATTGGAGAAAAGAAAGGCATAAGATGAGCAAAGCTTCCGCAAGGAAACGAGGGCGAAAAGAAAAGGAAAACCAGCTAAACAATTGGGGAAACTGAATACAATAACAACAAAACCGATACAACACCGGGTGCCATGGTATGATGCAGCAGGAGAACTCAAGATCGAGAAGCCAAGGGGGTCGTGATCACATCGCAAGAAGGACAGGGAAGAATACATATAACAAGCAAGAAAGGGGTGGGTAGGACATGGCTACTCTTCATCAGAGACCTCAGGAGTCCCAGACCAGCTTCGCGTTGGAGTCTGAATTCGGTCCACGACGGGCTCCAGCTCGGGCTTCGACGGCGGTACATAAGCTGAAGGGTCACTCAATTTGCGGAGTTTGGCAGAGCGTGGCTCATGCGGGCTTCTGGGGGACTCCTGGGGGTATTTGCCCAGCTTGACGTCCGTTTGCTCGCGAAGGACTTCATAGATGAATTGCATTTGCAGTTCATTATACACCATCATCATACGCTGCTCACGCATTTGATTGACGCATTCATAAACTGGATCGGTCTCGGTATTGGTCACCTGCAGTAGCTGGCCTGATTCGAGTTCACGCAAGAGATGATCGAGGGCGATGAAGGTTCCAGTCCGGCCAACACCGGCACTGCAGTGCACAACTCGTGGGCTTTCAGAGTCGCATTTAGAGGCAGACAACTTGATCAGCTCCAACAAGCCCTGGCGGTCGTGCCCCTCCGGTTTACAATGATCTGCCCAGCCCGCAAACAAGAAATGCCAAACAATCTTCGACTCGGAACCAAGAGTCAACTCTAGTTTGCGGACTTCGGAGCAAGATTTTTCGTCATAAAAGGATTCCAAAAGTGTCACTTTTCCTAGAATGCCGGGTTGGTCATCGGGCTGAGACTCATCGCCTACATAGGCATCGAAGGGCTCTTCGAGTAAGATATCCATCGACGGTTGATCTTGATGCAGCGGGAAATACTGGGCGCATTTCTCCCGACCTGCTTCGACAGTCTGAGTGAGCATAATAATGACGCCCACCTCCTTGCTCTCATGAAAGACCATATGCCAAAAGTGTGAAAGCTGTCCAAGCTTGGGTCCCTGTGCAGAGGAGCTTGTTAGCCAAAAACCATATTTGGGGAAAGAGCTGAACAACCACCCACCTGCGTCGCAATGTACTTCAGCTCCTCATGCGTCACCGAGTCCCTCAGGATAATCGGAGATGCATTGATGAAATCGCATTCGCCCTCGGGAACCTGCAAATGAATGCGATAGTTCGCATAGGCCTGCACATTCAGGTACCGATTCCTCGCCTTGACTTTCGGGTCGGTTTCGATTGCATACGGATGAGTAGGGTCATTAGACACCATACCATCCGAAATCCGTGTCCTCTGTATCCACTCGAGATCTTCAAACTTGTCGTGAATCTCTATCAGCCGGAGCGGTCAGTTTCGTCATACCTCCCACGTGCAGCAAGAATTCTCCTATAGGCGCATGCAACACCGCTTGACTCACCTGTCACCGATTGGCACAGGAACGGTGGGACATCCTCTGTGTTCCCTGTCTCCAACCTGGGATTCCCCTGCTCATTTAACATCTCGATTCCCGCATCGCTATCCGGTAGGCCGCGTTTAGTGCTCTGGACACTGGTGTCGATCTTGATGGACGGATGCGCCATTTTGGCAGCGGCGATCCGCTGCAAAGCGCGAACCTTTCCGATGACGCCGCGCGCTTTGCGTGAGACGGTTTGTCGGCCGGAGCGTTTTTTGACGCGCGGGGCAAGCGGGTCGGGGGAGGGGTGAGCGAGAGGGCTCAGTGTTGATGTCGTGATCGAAACCGTCGGCAGAAATCACGGGAGAAGAAATCTGCAGCGAGGTCAGATCGGGACAGCTATAGAAGCTGTCCCGAGAATGTGCGTTCAAGGCCAGATTTTTGTTTGTCTGTTGGGCGGTTTGGGCGTCGAGTTTCAGGTAAGCCGGAGCGTGACGAGGAATCGTGTGACCTCGTATGCGGAAGTATGTGTATTTCCCTGGAATAACGGGAAATCTGAACTGCCGAGGTTATTGGAAAAGATGTACTCCGTCAAGTATGATCAAGTAGAAGTTACCAAGAAAAAAAAGGAGATCGAGGGGAAAGGAGGGGCTTCAATTGAGGAAAGTCCCGACGAACTCCGCCGAACCCAGATCATCTATTCCTACTAATTTGGTCTATAGAATTATGTATTAATTGTACTTAACTATTTTAGTTCCTGGAATTCTATTGTCGATCTTTATGTCAGAGGCTTTCATTGGTTCAACCTGCAGCCAGCGACTTTTGCCACTGCGATTTCAGCTGCTTGCGGCCTGTACTACCGAGTACGATGTCCACCAAACTGGGCTAGAGTACTTGATTTACACTATTCCGGCTTTTCCTCCAGGTACCACTCGAATAAAAACCCTGAATACATTTAATACAGTTCAAAATTCATGCCTTTGTGGGATTGTGCAATCTATCTATAACCATTGTTTTGGGATCGCGGGGATTAAATCCTAAATCCACCGGCGCGATACCACTCTCTGAACACAACTCCCTTATCCACCCACCCACACCCTCATTTCCCACGTTTTACATGGTTTTAAATGACGGCATCAGGCTGCGCGAATAGGTGTTGATCGCCGACGCACCTCTTCGTTGCTAACGGGGTTTTCACTTCGATCTACATGAAGAATAAACAAGGAAATCCACGCGCGCAATGGTATCCCAGGCTCAAGTCGTCGATCGCATCGCACCAAACCAGAGTGCCCCATCCGTGGTATCGCGTCACTCGCATTCGACCCGCCGTCATAGATCAGGTCGATCCCACCATGGCGGCTCCGGATCGACATCCTCCAACGATTTCCCGATCTTTACGTATACGGGCGACACCGAGATCGCGATCCGTGCTGGGTCGCATGAGAAACGATACCTTCTTCATCGGTTGATTCTGGCGCAATGCTCGGGCTTTTTCGAGGCAAGCACAAAGGAGGAATGGTCGGGGCAGAGTACGCCGGGACCCTCGAAGCCCGATGGGACATTGTCTCGGGTGAGCGAGGACGACTCGTTATCCAATGGGTCTACGCTCGCGCAGTCTGAGAACGGGGCTCTATCGATGCGAACAGGAGAAAAGCGACGATGGAGATATGAGTTGGACTGGGAAAATATGGGAGAGGATGAGGAGCCCATACTTGTTCAGAAGGTTGGTCCCAATCTCCATGTCGCAGTCGCACTCGCAAGTCGCAAGGGGTGTACCAGGCACATAACTAACCTCACTATCTTGAGTAGCAACCTACCTACGCTCCCATGTTTACCAGTGGCGATCAAAGCGGGCTCCCCCCAACGATGACAAAACCATCAAATGCTCAGGCGGGTTACTTCCGATCTATGGCGAACTTGGCCGGAATGCAGTCAGTAGTGCACCTCCCACGAACCGAAGGGGGAGACCGCAATACTGCCGACCCATTGATTCGCGACTACGAGAACCTCTTCCGCATGTTCTACAATCATCCGCCTGTGCTAAACAGTGTGAATATCGCCACGGCTTACACAGAGTGCAAGTCTCTCCTCGCCCTGGCAGACATGTACGATGCGCTACCAGTCACTGGCCCCCGAGTAGACCACCACCTCCTAGGATTCGGCTCGCGACTCTTCAAACAGATCGCCAAATACCCTCCTAGCTATCTCAAACTGGGATACCTAGCCCGCAGCCGGGTGATCTTCGCCGAAGCTCTCATCCATGTCGTCGGCCAGTGGCCAGCCGCCCTGCCGAACCTGCGTAATGGCTCATACGCTCCCCTTCCAAATGCTGTGCTCGACCTCATCGAGGATAAATACGAAGATCTGGAAGACCTAAAGGCCCGCGTTGACTCTAAGCTCTTCCGCCTGTCTCTGACGACCTCCCGCGGTGAACGAGTCGGTCCGAACAACGCATATTTAGACTGGTTGGCCGTCTCTTTATTCCGCCAATGGCTCATTGAGAGTACCACTCCTCCTCCAGCTCCCATACTCAAGAACACCGCTACCAACCCTCCCCCAACACCTGCACCAGGCTCACAAGCCGGTTCATCGAGACCTGTTACCCCGCCTGATCCTTCTGCTCGCGTGTATCGGTTGATTGGCTCTTCTTCGTCACAGGCATACTTGCCCCACGACGAACTGAAACGCTTCTTGAAGATCCACCCGACCCAATCAGCGGATTCGCTTTACAGTCGCGAAACCCTGAAGCGTTTCGAGCGTAAGATGGACGAGATTAAACGGCTGGCACGTGAAATCGTCAAACCGCTCATGCGCAACTTTCTTGAGTTGGAGCTGAAAAGTGGTGCGGAGCAGAGCAGTGCAAGTTCTGCGGCTATTGAGCATATTCCCGATGTAGGGCTGCCGTATTTGACCTGCACGCGGGTCGAAGAGGCTGATCTGCCTTGGCCCCAATAAGATGTGGGCCTTATATTTTTCTCTTTATTATGTTTACGATGTTCTGTTTTGTTGGTTGTTTCCACGTCAATTGGCGGCTTGCTCTCCAGATACCTATTTGGTTATATTTCGGAGTCGTGACCCTGGCGTCTTTGGTTATTTTACCTCCTTCTGAACTGCTGGTCTGTTCTAGAGGGAGGTTGATTTGGATGTATCCCTATGTCTTGATTTTCCCTATGATGCGATGTCCTTACTGCGCCTTAGTTAATGTGTTATGACTTGATGAATTGTATTGGCGCTTCTATACTTCTGTTGGACCATAGATCGTCACAAAATTGCCCTTGGATCCTTATCAAATTCATGACTACCAGTATACACCTAGAGTATTCACAAGATGACGCGCACCTGAACATAATGTTTTAGATAAATACAACCATATACGTACACATCCCCGAAATTTCTATCATAATATACACGGATCAGGACAGCCTCTACTGTTTCTTCCCGATCGTCTCCATACCATCCATCCATGGCCGCAATACCTCCGGAATAACAACTACACCCCGCTCAGGATCAAATCCGTTCTCCAGAATACAAGCCAAAACACGCGGCACAGCCATCGCTGTACCGTTCACAGTATGCGGGAAACGCGACTCCTTCACAGCGCCACCCCGAACCCGAGTCCCAAGACGTCTGCTCTGATAATCCGTACAGATAGAAGCAGACGTAACCTCTCCCCAAGCAGACTCGAGCTCCTGAATAGCGGGATCAACAATAGCAGTATCAGGCGCCGCCGCTGACGGACGCAGCCGCGACGGGAATAGAGCCTCAATATCCCGTTTCCGAGTCGCGCTCGCACCGAGATCACCCGTAGGCATTTCAAGCACACGGCAAGGAAGATGAAGGGAAGTCAGAATCTCCGTTTGAATATCCAATAGCTCCGCAAACAGATCATCCGACGTAGCCGTAGCCTTATCAGACTCAACATTATCCGCCCAAGCAAACAACTCCACCTTCGTGAACTCGTGCACGCGATACAATCCCTTCGTATCTACACCACGCGAGCCAGCTTCTGCTCGATAACATCTACTGGAACCGGCAAGCTTCAAAGGTAACTCGGTAGCCTGGATATCGCGGCCCGCATACATAGCTGCCAGTGGGATCTCTGCCGTTCCTGTTAATGAGCGCTGTGGCTTATGGTCGCGATCACGTTCATTCTGCTCAATGCTCCAGATTTGTTGCTCGTTATGCTGATCGCGAGGCTGGAAGCCGCATGCATCGGCGATGTAGGAGTACACGATTGAAGGTGGGGAAACTGCTTTCCAGGCTCGACGACGCGCGATGCTAAGTGCGTATTGTATGAGTGCCTGTTCGAGCATCGCGCCTTCGTTTATGAGGAAGTACCAGCCCCATCCTGTTGTTGTAGCTGAGCTGGTGAAGTCGAGTAGGCCGAGGTTTGTGCCGATTGTGACGTGAGAGCGGGACTGGAGGTCGGATGGGGAGTTTTTTGTCCACGCGGGAGGGTTTGCAGGATCGAAGTTAAGGTAGTTTATTAAGCGGGGTGTGTGGCCGATTGGTGTTTCGGAGGAGGAGAGGTTCGGGAGGGATAGAGCTAGGCGGTTGATTTCTTCGGTGCAGGTTGCTTTGCGGGTTGTCATGGCTGCGGACTCGTCTTTCAGACGTTGCGCTTCTGCTTTTAGAGCTGCGATCTCCTGGTCTTGTGTGTCCGGCTCATTGGTTCCTGTAGCGCGGGCTGCAATCGAGAGCTTTGCGATGGTTTTCTCGAGCTGTTTGGCGCGGGACCGCGGCGTTTTCAGGTCGTAGTCTAGCTGTCGCGCTTCTTCGGAGAGGGCCTGGATTTGCGAGGGGTATCCTGCGTGCCCGGCGTAGTTTCGGTCGACGCAGTTTTGGGCGTAGCGCTCTACATTCTGGCGGATGTGCTTGACGTCGGGTGTTTGCTTTGGTGCTGTTGCTGGTCGGAGGATTTGGTGGTGACGTGGGGAATGGGAGAAATTGCGACGGAGTTGCAGTTGATTTAGTTTGTATCGGGGTGCCCACCTGCAATTGAGGCAGATGTAGGGGCTTGTGAGTGCCATGATGTTTGTAGGTGAGGAAGTTGGAGAAATTGGCGGGTGTGGATTAGCTGTTCGGTGGAGCAGGTAATTGGACCATTTAATCCACTTGAACTATATGACTTCTCCATGAAGCCCGACAGTGTTTCTAAAGAAATGGCCAGAATGAGGAAAAGAATATCAAATTATGAATTCGTTTATTCATGAATTGTAATTATAAAAAAAAAATACCCGAAATGCAGCAGGTCAATTTAAGTCGTACGATCGCACGATCACACCAATTCTCGTCATAAACAGCCACCAGCTCAAATCTCGAATCAATTTCCGAATCCCAGTTTCTGCTTCCTAATCCTCGCACCAACACCAACGATCACCGCAGAAGCGGCAGTGAGAACAGCCCACAACGGGATATGCAACATAGCTATGCTGTAGTCCGTCTGCGTCGCCCCCCAGATCGCAGCCGGAATCTCCAGCACCAGCAGCGCCACATATCCGCTCCAACGATGATATTTGTATACTTTCTTTCCGTTATCGACACTGCCTAGAACCAGCTCTGGCAGGAAATACTGGGCGACTCCAAAGAGAGATTGGAGCACGACGAAGATGACGGTGAGTAGGCCGAGGATGCTGTGCGTGGAGGTAAAGTGGGGATGGGAGCCTTTGTTGACTTCGATTACTATGAAGGCGGAGAGGAAGAGTATGGTGCTTATTAGTTGAATTGTATAATGAATGTGGGCTCCCGTGCGTTTTTGGGATGGTTTTTCGATGGTCGTGGGTTGAAGAATGAGGATTCCTTGGATCTGGAGGAGAAGGGCTGAGCTGGCGAGAAGCTGGAGATTGGTCAGAGATGATTATCCTTGCTCAACATCACATGGTGGGCTTACTGGATGAGCCGTGAAGAGGATGATTGGTTGGGCTAAGATGTTGGACCATACAAGGGCGGCGAACTAGAGAACTTAGTCAATGTATCGACCTTAATGTGTTACAGTGATGCTTTCTGTGACACTGTGAATCTCCAGTATAGACACTTACAACCCAAATTCCAATCTGAGCAAGACCAGCGGAATCTGTCAAGCCGAGATTGTCAGTTCACAATGGCTCATAAAAAAGAGAGTCGATATGACCTCACCCGCGATCAGATTGAACCATATGTTCCGTTCATCTTGGGTGACGTCGCCTGAATGGTCCAATAAAGGATCATTCTCTGATGAGTTTGCCACAGGGCGCTCTTGAGGGATATCAGTGGTGGAGCTCATCGCAGTGTTGAGGCAGAAGTTGATTCCAAAATTCTCAGACGTGGGGAAACCGGCTCATTAATAAAAGCGTCACTTAGACTGGTTTCCATGGATTCACTAGCGTTTAGGTTGGTCCCGTTGGCCGAGACTTGGTATGCAAGCCCCTCTCATTATGTCGTATCACACAGAGCTGAAGGCTGAGACTTGGCGTGATCGCCGCAAAGAATGACGAGTTCCATGCATTAGTATGTAGCCCCCAGCATAAAGTGGAGCTCGGTCACACCAGTCGATTGCTAGCGATTGTAAATCGTACAGTCGGCTTCTGCGCACTTCCAGGGTTGCAACCCCGCATGTTCTGTGGATCAATTTTCTATTGAATCGGATACTGTAAGCATTCCAAGACAACCCTTACTGCTCGCAACTTCATTTGTTAAGCGGCTATATTTGTATGACTTACTTCTAGAACACGAGTCGAGACCTTGGAGTTGGAGAAACAGGGTGCTTCGCCAGAAACTACGTAGGTGAACTCAGTGCCGACTAGACGGTACTGATAACAGGGAGTATTTTGAAAAAAGGGAAATCTGGATGAGAGGGCAGGAAGTGGGTTCGTCATCATCTCCAACTCGTGGATTTAGCGTATGGCCAATCGTATCTATAACGACATAGATGATAGATGAATATCAATAACCACCATCATAAAAATCAAACGCAAGTCTTCCGAATATGGTAAAAATTAGGTGAGTGTTCAGTCTCCGACGTTTAAGTAAGTCTGCCTCGCATTCAAGCTCAAATCCCTGGCCTATCAAACCTATCTCCGTCTCCAGCTATTGAAAGTCTCACGATGCATTCGTAAATGAAACGAAACGGTTGGTCACGTTGGGGGGTGTCTATCTTCTAGTGTAACATATTGAACTTGTAACCGTCACATGGCCTAAGCGAGACGCTCAGTCATGTCAGGGGAGCCCTTCAAGTTCAAACTGAAGTAAATGTCAAGGTTGAGGGAGGGAAGTATAACCGAATGGCAGGCTAACATTGAAAGATATGTGAAGGATAAGAGATGATAAATTCAAAAGAATTAGAGCCTTAAGAAGGAAGAATATCTTTCATTTGACTAGCTTTGTCGTACTAGAAGATTTTTCGAGCTTGCATGAAGCTCAACATATCCGTCATATTCCGCATCACAACTTCAAAGCTCTCCGGATCCTTGGCAAGGCGGGCCTTCTCTCTCTGAACTGTGAGGCGGCCAGTCGTTAAGGTGTCGGAGGCGTATTGGAACTCAGGGTCCGCCATCAGTAATAGACCCTCAAACTTGAATTGGATTGACTCCAAACTTTCCAACAGCTCATGGCTGGGTTGGGAGGGCTGGTGGATAACATGCGTGATGAGTCGAATGCACTTCTCCCACTCAGCCTTTGCATTTAAGCTGTTGTTCATTGTGAAGCAAACTTCGAAGCCTAGCGAGGGCGTCGATGGTACAAATCAGGGCTTTTGAATGAGCTATTCGTCGATCAGTGAGAGTTTATACACTGGAGGGGGAAGATAATGGAGGGAGGAACATCGTACGCGTAGTCGAGGGTAGTGACTGTGCAATTCGTGTACTTGAAAAGGGTAGAGAGCTGCAGCGAGAGTAAATGTATGGCCAATTCAGGCATTAGAGCTGACCCGTGGACAAACTTGAAGAGAAACGTGATGTTCTATGCTAGACTCGGAGCAGCAACAGGAGCCCTTCAAGCTAATACTGAAGCAAATATTAAGGATGAGGTGGTGGTGGTGGTGGGGGAGCATCCAAGCAATAGAACGCTTAGACTGAAAAATATGCAAAGACGGAGGGTTGGGAAGATTAAGAATTAGAGGCTCCAGGTGGAAGAAATAGTGAGCGAACGTCTTTACATTCACTAAGAGGCATTGCCATTAATTAGCACGCCAATCCATTCATTTAGTAATACCCCCGGGCCCAGTTATAGTTTAGCGATTCACACGCACTTCAATATATCATACCCAAGGCATCTTGAAGACAGGCCCCTCTTCACCAGAACCAGGGCGACCAAAAACAACCTCAGCACCCACGCGCCCAGGTTCCAGGTTCATAACAATATTAAATAGAGTGTTGTCGCGGATTGAGACGTGGACAGCCTGATCTTGCTGGCAACAGATGGCCTGAGGAACATTAAAAGTATCAGAAAAGATCTGTTCCCGTAGTAGCGAAGGTGTAATAGCATCGCCGGAAGTCCCATTTGCGATGAGCTCCAGCGCCAAGTCCTTAACCCGCTTCAAGCGGATCGGTGATCCAGAAAGCCAAGGCGGCTCCTCCACATATCGGTTCTCAATGAAATGGTTCGTATGCGGGATAAGTCCAGCTTCATCTTCTGGAATATACTTATTGCCCACAGGCGAGAGTTCCAGTGCAAGGGCTGTTGTGCTATCTGCAACAAGAATGTGTTGTGCAGACGCAACACCTCCCAAATCCTCGAGAGTCTTCACAGCAGCATCAACAGATACACTTTCGAGACATAGTCGAAGTGCAACGTGGATTGGAAGTTTGCTGCTGATCATCGGCTTTGCACGAATGGCATTCAGACAGGTACCGACACCTGCGGAATTGAAGCCGATTTTACCTACAAGGCCCGCCTGCATCAATCAGCATGAGTCCATCAATGATCTCAGGAATATCTTACCTCAGTCACCATATAGAGCGTTGGCTTATCAACCTGCTCAATCGAAATCATCGCAATGTTTTCCCCTATAGGCGAAGCCCAATCCCAGTTCTGAGAGAGCACGCGCGCATTATCGCTCTTCTTCCAGCATAGCGTTGTGCAGCCGTCGGAGAATTTCCCAAGGGCAATTTCGCTACGACAGTTGAGCGCGACGATATCAAGGATATCAAGCTCCGCTCCTTCGGCGATTCCTTCCATTTCGGTATAGATATCGGGGACGAGTTTCGTCAAGGCGGGTTGGAAATCCTTGGCGACTTCACGGACATCGGACCATGATAGTTTCGAGGTATACTCGAACATGGCTTCGTAGATGCTGATCTGGCTGCGGATTTGATTTCGGAGAACGCGGCCATGTTCAACGCCGATCTTAAGGCACTGATTAGATTTGTTTATCTGTAGTATGGGGAAGAAGGAATACCTCTCGGGGGCTTCCCCTCAACGTCAATTTGATCGGCTCTGCAGGCATCGTTATGGTGTTGTGCAACGGTGTTGCGGGTGGTATAGTTTCAAACGCGATTGGCCATATACTTCATTTTAAATGTCTGATCACTATTGGGGTCATTATCATAGAGCCGAGGGTTGGAGTCATGAGGGGGTTAGCCGATAGGGTTATCGCAATGACCTGCCGCAACTGGTCTTATCTCATACTTTCGCTCGGAAAGGAAGGTGGATGCTACTGTCCATGCGTGACTAAACCACTTTGTCATTGTAGGATGACTTAAAAGTCGAATTATCAACAGTTTTTAAGCCTTACAGCTATCTACTCTAGAATATGGGCACCCCGTCGAAACTGACAGCCGAGGTGGATAATTGGTGGCAAACCTTAAATCTCGCATAATGACATTCTAGATATGGGTAGTCTATCGCTATCGTCGCTTATTGCTCACGGATCAAGTGCTTGAACAGACGATCCAGGTAGTAAGCAGACTGCTTGGGGTACCGAGTCTTACTCTCAGACTCAAAATCAATCCAAGTACTTCCAAACCGGTCGGCATAGCCAGCGGCCCATTCTATGGCCAGTTAGTTATGTCGATAATCGAACATTTTATCAACGGACTTACCCCAATTATCAGTAAATGTCCACGCAAAATAAGACCGAATATCAACCCCATCCTCCTTCACAGCTCGAGCCAAAGCATAGCCCACATACCCCTCAAAGAACTTGATGCGGAACTCATCATTCAGAACTTCTGGTGTTGGCGCCACTTCTCCCTTCGCAGTGGTACCATTCTCGGTCACATAAATAGGAGTCTGATACCTCGCCCAGATCCAATTTATCAACTTTCGGAATCCCTCAGGGTTAGCTCGCAACCATTCAGTGTCACTCTCCTCCCCACGAGAAACACCCCGCTTATTCACATCACAAACCTCCACATTCCCCTTATGATCATTTATATCCGGCGGCGCAGTGGTATGTTTCATGAAGAAAGTCGTATAACTATTCATCCCATAGAACTCCGAGCTCCCAAGCACAAGCTTCGACTCCTCCTCCGTAAAGCGGGGAAGTCGATCACCAAGCTGCGCACGCATAGAAGCAGGATAATCACCAGTCTTATAAACCGGATCAGCAAACCAAGCGATCTCAAACTCACGTGCACGCTGCGCAGCCTCTTGATCGCGTTCATCGTCTTCATCCCAAGCCTCGGACCAATTTCCATGCAACGTTATACCGATCGTACCCTTTTGCTGAGGCTGGAACTCTTCACGATACATCTTCGACACATGCCCGTGAGATACCAGTTCCGTGTGCGCAACGATGAACGGCTCGGTAGATGAATCTCCCTCCGCATTGCGTTCACGGAAAGAAGACCGTGCTGGTGCGTGCACGCCGGCTGCGTATCCGGCTAGTGTATACACTCCAGGCTCGTTGTATGTAATCCAGTGCTTGACGCGATCGCCGAGCCGTTCAAAGCACACACGCGCATACCGAATGAAATCAGGTATGTATGCATCCTGATTCAACATCCCGCCGTACCGATCCTCCAATGCCTGCGGAATATCCCAGTGGAAAAGCGTAACGAAGGGCGTGATGCCGTTGGCTAAAAGCTCATCGACTAAATTCGAGTAGTATTGTATTCCCTGCTCATTCACAGGATCGTTACAGCCTCCGAGCGGGATGATACGCGACCAAGATAGTGAGAATCTGTATGCATTGACGCCGTAGGATTTCATCAAGGCGACATCTTCGCGGTAGAAGTCGTATGCGCGTGTTGCGTCGTCGGCATTACTGCCATCAGCTACCTTGCCCGGTGTATGGCCGAATGTGTCCCAGATCGAGACGCCTTTGCCATCTTTGTTCCAGGCGCCTTCTATCTGGGCTGCGGCTGTGGCGTAACCATGGAAAAAGTCCGGACGAAGGACGCCTCTGAGGTCGTGGACTGAAGCTAGATCCATCTTTGGGCTTGATTGTTTGAGCTGGAGTGGTGTATAGTGTATAGGTGGCGTTGATATTTTTTCTAGCTCATGGTAAAGCTCTCGATCAATAAAGCCATGCGGGGTTCATCCGGCTAAGCTCTTGTATTTATTGAAATTATTTCCATTTTATCCAGAACTTGGCTGATGCGGATGGTTGCTCCGTGCCTATTTAGGGAAGGCCGGAGTAGCAGGGGTTATGAAGTGACAAAAATTTCATGAAACGGTTGTCTAGATTCTAATGCAAGACAAATGATTATTCGACCCACGTACCTTGCACATGTAGTAATAGTCTATCTAGAGTAAATCTCCGGCGGGAACCTGGATTTGCCAGCACACTCAATATTCAACTCAAACCCACCCGGGAAAACAAGAGTGACTGTCTTGACTCCCTGAGACTGAAGAATCACATCACCCACAAGAGCTCCGTTTTCAAAACTAAAGTCCAGTTCGAATCCTCCTCGGGCTCGGACGCCATGGATGGTTCCCGTCCAGTCGCTCGGACAAGCAGGAAGGAGTCGAATAAATCCCGGCTCGTGGGACTGAACCAACATCTCGACGATACCTGCAGCCCCACCAAAATTACCATCGATCTGGAATGGCGGGTGGTTGTCAAAAAGATTCGGAAGGGTAGATTTCGCCAGTAATAAGTCAAGATGCTTTTGACATTCCGCCGTGTCACGGAGTCGGGCGTACAGATTGATGAGCCAGGCACGACTCCAGCCTGTGTGACCACCTCCGTGCTCAGCACGTCGGCGAAGCGTCTCTCTGCACGCAGCTGCAAGCTCGGGAGTCTTGTCTGGCGTGATCGCATTACCGGGGTAGAGGGCCCATAGATGAGATGTGTGTCGATGGCCAGGCTCGACTTCGTCATGGTCTTCAGCCCATTCTTGTAGGTAGCCTTTCGGGCTGATCTGCATAGGTGGGAGTTGAGTGCGAGTTGAGCGGACCTGGGGGAGGAGAGGATCGTCCGTCATGCCTAGTTGCGCGGTCGCTAACTCGAAGTCTCGTAGTACAGCATCAATGATTTGGATGTCAATTGTTGCTCCCTCACAGAGCACGCCCTTCTGTCCTTTCTTGTCATAGTATGAATTCTCGGGCGAGACGGATGGGGAC
This sequence comes from Penicillium tannophilum, assembly GCA_028829675.1. Taxonomy (NCBI): domain Eukaryota; kingdom Fungi; phylum Ascomycota; class Eurotiomycetes; order Eurotiales; family Aspergillaceae; genus Penicillium; species Penicillium tannophilum. The sequence continues at coordinate 677,182 of JAQKAK010000001.1, read as the reverse complement.
GTCATAAGATATTTCCCAGATAAATCTTTGATCAAGAAGTCGAGAAGAAACTCGACACATCCACGAAGAACCGGAAAATATTCTCGGAGGATGCTCTCGTTTCCGGTGAATTGGAAATGCTCCCAGAGGTGGCAGCAGAGCCATGCACCTCCGAGTGGCCAGAGCGTACCCGGCATCCATCGATCTACAGGATCGGTGTCGGCCCAGATATCAGTGTTTGCATGGGCAGTCCAGCCACGACACCCGTACATCTTTTCCGCTGTGTTCTCCCCATTGGCTACCATCCGGGAGAGGTGTGTGAACAAAGGCAATTCGCATTCAGATAGGTTACAAATGTTTGCAGACCAATAATTCATCTGCAGGTTGATGTTGATGGTAAACCTGGAGCCCCAAGCTGGGTGGAAGGAAGGATTCCAGATTCCTTGTAGATTGGCCGGTAAAGGATAAGCTGCGCTCCCTTCGTGACTACATGCCATAAGCAGATAGCGACTGTAGTTATGATAGAGTGCTATCAAGCCTGGGTCTCTGACTTCCAAAACTCGTTTATCGGTAGGAATGTCTGATCGATCTGGTAGGAGAGTTAGATGCATTCGCTCCCATATATTTAAGTTTTCTTGGACTTGTCGTCTCCAGGTGTCGTGTGGAGCGGATGCAATGCTTGCAATATCGGTTTCCGCATGGGTATCACCCTGCTCCCCATTCACACTTGTTCGCGCCGCGATGTAAATCACTGCATCATCAGACTTGACGAACAGGTTCTTGCCCTCTTTGGTGATAGTGCCTTTCCCGTCCGTATCGAGGGTTTGAACATGGACGATGCAACAGGCAGGACTTCCCTTTCCACCGGGTGTGACGTGCATGGTGATCGTATTCTCCTTGCGACCCGGAAGTTTCAAGTCAGGACTCTTTCCGACGGTCTCGACATAATCGAAGTACTCATGCGACTCAAATTCAAGGTCGCTCATCCGGGTCAGGCGTAAGATAAAACCTGTCTTAACCGAGGAGCGAACGCGCAGAATGAGAACTGATGGATTATCAGTGGCAATCATTTGTCGCTCGTATGCAACATCCCGGTGCTCGTAGTTGACATGCAAGACCCCCTTTGTCAGGTCCAACGAACGTATGTAATTGGTAACTTGGTCAGACTTATGTCCAAAATCCAAGAAAAGATTGCCGAGAGGCTCGTAGTGTCGTTGGCTTGCTGGGTTTGCGAAGAAGTATGTGGTCACGAGCCTTTCCGCCTCGACATGATTTCCCTGGCGGATGGCTTGTCGCAAAGCTGGCAGGTTGCTCAAAGCCTCTTCCGGTGTTCTTTGTTGAGGCCCACCATACCATAACGAAGCTTCGTTTAGTTGGATCATCTCCGTATCGGTGCGACCGTGGACCATGGCGCCAAGTCGGCCATTGCCCAAAGGGAGAGCCTCATTCCAAATGGCCGCGGGTTGTTCGTACCATAGCTCACTCATGGTGTATTAATTATGACGTTAGACTGAGTCAAGATGTTATGGAGAAGAGGAAACGAAGTTCCCTAGTCTTATCTGATTCAAAGTACAACCGGACTCCGTCCATCGTGGAGCATGAAAACATAAGACACTAAGAAGGAGTGCGTGATACGAGATCCCTGCTAGCCTTGTTTCTAGTAGTAACATGGCAAACCTAGATCTCGGTTAAATTCATACTTTCGTTGGTCGATTGACTTTAACCCGGACGTTTAGACTAGCGCGAAAGTCAAGCATCGAGCTCAATCTATATTTCCCCGCACTCGCTTGCAAGTGGTGGAGAAACCCCAATCAACGCCTTCCAAGATTCCTCATTCCGCGCCTGATAATGTCCCCCTAGTGAAAGCAAGGGCTTTATTGGTTATTTTCAATCCTGACAGGTAATGTGACTAACGCCATTTCACTGGAATGATTGCTTTTTTTAGTCGCGTCACACTAGCAAAGCTAGGAGACCCAGTCATTGATCTCCAGATCTTTCCTTTTTTCCTGTTTAGACTCGGATCCTGGTTAGTCTCCGTGGCCGAATAGGGTTCTGAGCATGAATCTTTAGCCACCATGATGATTCTGGTCGGGTTATCCAGGCCCACTGGAGCTGAAATACGAGCGATCGCTCCTTGGTTCTTCCCCGGATTTCTCAACAGCTAACCTGTCTCGGGTCTGCTTGGTTGTTCGGCACATAAATTGAGACTACCCCGTGACTTCCTTTTGTCGGTACTCCCACCATGGCGAAGGTTACGCCGCAAGCAGAGAAGGTGTCGAAGAACGACAGCGAGGAGTATGTTGAGGAGGTTGCTCTGGCAAGATTGACGGAAGAAGACTTGTGGACGCTCTCGCAGGAGTCACTGAGCCTTTGGTCATGGACTGGCTTTCGCTTGTTCCTTATCATGCTCGTTCAAGGCTTTAATCAGGCTGGCTTTGGAGTGGATTGGGGTGTGATTGGCGGCATTGACGCATTGCAGGCATGGCACGACTACTTTGGTTTCGGTACCGCAGGAAGCACCTACGGACTAATCAATGCATTGATGAGCATCGGAACGGTCTGCGGTGCTCCATTCATGGCCTTTGCCGACGTGATCGGTCGTCGGGGCATCAACTTCGCTGGAAATGCGATCGTGATCCTTGCTGCTATCTTGCAAGGTTGTGCCACCAACTTGAGCATGTTCATGGCAGGCCGGTTCTTCATGGGCTTCGGTACTGCTTTGATGTCAAGTTCTCAGTATATTGGTGAGATTTCTCCGGTCCATCTCCGTGGTCGCATGGTTGGCTTCTTCGGTGCCTGCTTCCAGGTAGGCAGTTTGGTCATGCTCGGTGCAATGATCGGGCTAGATAACCTGCCTGGAAACAATGCCTGGCGTATTCCTCTGATCCTCGAAGCTGTGTTCCCGGCCCCTCGTATGTCTAACTATCTTCTTCTTGACCCCGGAGTCACCTCGATGGTATGTCATGAGGGGCCAGCGCGAGAAGGCCAAGAAAGTGATAGCCAAGTACCACACCACCAGTGGTGACATCAATGAGCCAATTGTTGAGATTGTGGTCACCCAGATGGAAGAGTCGTTGAAAAACGATCGAGCTGGGTTTTCTGATTTCTGGGATTATCGGGTCTTTTTCACCAAGACTGTTCGCTACCGACTTTTGGTTCTGACACTGTACTCGATCTTCCAGCAGTGGAACGGTGGCGGTATCATCACATACTATGTAAGAATAATGGGTTTTCACCATTGCCTTCAAATACTGATCGACTTTCTTCTAGATGACACCGGCACTGGAGACCATTGGAGTTAACACCACAAAGCAACAGCTGGGAATTACAATCGGGAGCACAGCAACTTATTTTGTCTTTACCGCGGTTGGAGCACTGCTGGTCGATAAATTCCGCCGACGGACCCTTATCTTCTCTGGCTTGATCGCTATGATCATTTTCCAGACTGCTGTGACCATCACATCCTGGCAATACAGCCTCACTTCTAGTCACGCTGCTGCCGCATTGACAATTCTCTGGATTTTCCTGTACCAAACATTCTCTGCGTCTCTCATTGCTACGATGCACAATCTTTACCCTGTGGAAGTGCTCTCTTTGGCACTCCGTGCGAAGGGCATGGGTCTGTACAGTCTGATCCAAGGTGGCGCAAGCGCTGTTCAAAGCTATGGCATTAGCGTGGGAATCGCCAAAGTTGGTTACAAGATTTGGGTGGTGTATATTGCTTATAACTCTGTCCAGCTGGTCCTATCATATTTCTTCTTCCCTGAAACCAGTGGACTGACTTTAGAGGAGATTGATACGATATTTGAGACCCCTGGAGTGGCACCTGTGAAGATGTCCCTGGATATGGAAAAGGCAAAGAAAGAAAGAGCTTTCGCCAGACGGGATGAGGAAGGCAGACCTGGACTGTGATGTATACCGGAGTTTAAATGGTAGCAGACCTTCATAGTCAAATTATGTGTTTTATTCGGCCTCTGATTGAAAATCTAATCCAGGAGATTGTCAAGCTCATCGGCCATCACCTGAATTCAATATCACTGAATCTGCATCTACCCGTAAGTCATAGATAATTCTCCTTATACATGTGGATGCCCATCCAAGACCTACAATGAAACCATAAAAAGCAATTATCTTCCCCTCGCATGCGCCACAATTCTGGGACGTTGCGACCAGGATGCAAGAATGCTACAAGTGGCTCTTTTGACCCAAGTTTGACACAAGGTGCCCGTGCCAAGTGGATGAAACGGCGTCGGCTTCGATGCAGCTGTACGTTTCCGACGGAGGCATGCGTGTTCTGTTGCACCGTATCCGTCTTCCATCATCTGTAGTGCAGCCGAATAAGGCTAATACAGCAGTTCCACCTGAACAGGTACGATGGTATGATTGCGATGAGTCCTGTGACTTGTTCCTACAATGGGATTGAATCTTGGCGATCCGAAATCAGATGATATCATCAGCCCTAAACAACCATGGATAAGCCATGTCTTGAATCTCGTTTGATTTATAAACGCTTAATACATGATTGAATCTCCACCACTATTCCTGGTCTAAGTTTTAATCAAACCTCAAACACTAATATCATTGGCATGCAGCGTCACACAAACAGTTCAGGTACCGAGCTAAGTGGCTTGACCAAACACACCGGTCTTCCTGATTACCTGCTATCTAAAGTCAATTTGCCATTTCAATGTTGCTCTTTATGGGCTTTCAGATCATGTGTGCTGGGATATGAAATGGTCAACAGACTCCTCGCATCCGACAGTATTACAACCTTTAAAAAGTAGCACGATGTTCTGTAGTATTGATCAGATCCTATAACTATGCAAGTATACAATGAAGAGATATCAAGCGTCCCTAGTCCTTCTATTTCTCTGGTTTCCTGTGGTTTCCGTTGTAAGTAAGGTTGCCTTATATGCTTCGATTCGAATTCTCTCTTGATAGTGTCTTTCTTCTTACTCAATTCTCCGTAGTATACAACAATAGTATAACATTGAATGACGTTAATCGGGAAATTAACAATGCTCTTTCCATGCAGCGATGGGGTACGGGGTAGACCATGTACAATATAGCCAGTGGAGAAGAAAAAGGCCGGTGCAACGACGGGAAGGCTGAAAGACTGGCAGGCTACATCAACTTTATTTTCGTGTAATTTCTAGACTTTATCATACTAGCTCCGGCTTGTGTCATTCGATTTCCGCGTGGCAAGATACGAGATGGAGTGGTGATCCCCAATGATTCCCTATTCATACCAGCCTCGCGTAGCCACAATGTAGGTACAGCGGTTGATCTAGCCAAGATGAACATTTGAGCCCACCAATCGGAAAGCAGATGTTGATCAATATGTTGCCTAGAATACTTCCCATCAAGTAATTCGACCCTGACGCACAAGCCTGCGTGCACAACCATACGGACCGAGACGGGACTGCTGCATCTCTCGACCACGCTCCAGCAGATTTTTCCTATGCGTGTCCGGTTGCGCGGTAGTAAATCGTGTTACCATGATTTCTACCAATCAACAGCCTGACCTTGAGTGCGGTCGGGTCGATTGGCTCGGTTGCCATCGTCATGAGACAGATAGCACTTTTCTTTTTTCCATAGACAAACGCTTGTATGTGTTGGTACTCAGCATCACTTCAAATATCCGTTACGCTACAAGATGCAATCAGCTGTACGTCACTCTCGCGCTTTCCATGTTTCACTCTTTATACAGTATTCTATTTATTCAACCTCTTTCCGGGTTGGCTTGGTCCTGCACCGTTGGGGGTGTTTCGTAGCCCCCTTTTTCTCTAGTATCACCCTAGAAGTAGTTGTCGGGTGATACTAAGGGGTCTGTCGGGTATTGGATGACCAGGTTCAGATTCTCCACGGGGCAAAGGTGTGTGAGCTTGCAATATAAGGGAATGGCAGCACCTCCCATTCTTCATCCCCATACACCACTCCGACGTCGGTCTTTTTTTTATTCTTTTGATAATCTCGCAGTTCCGTCTTTCAACTCTCTCGTTACCGTCGCTTTCATTCTTGTTTCGCTCGGCTCATCACTCGTCTGCGCATCTGCGTTGCAATCGATCAATTCTCTCCAGATCCATCGCTACACGCTCTCGCCCATCTATGGCAAAAATACTTCCTTCGTGAGCCCATGCCACGCCCAGTCGATACCTGCTTTTCAGCATTCCATCCGGATAGAGGTCATTCCATTGCTTAGCATTGGTGCATCCCAATCGTTTGATCGACCGCGTTCGGTTCTGTTCGATTCGCCGTCTCCCCGTTGTTCACCCGCAATGCCGACAAAGGGTGCCGACGACACCGCCATGCCCGAAGCTCAAGGTTTGAAATACGACGAGTCGGAGATGGCCTTGTTTCACGCGAAGCTGTCGTATCATGCGACTATCGACCAGCGCATGGGGTCTCAGGACAGTAACTTGGCGGCAATCACCGATGCTCAGGGCAAGCTGCTTAAGCGATGGGAATTGTTGCGGCAGACGGAGAAGGAGCTGGTAGAACAGGGGAAAAGTCTTACGCCTTCTGATAAAAGTCTATTGGCGCAGTTGGCATGGCGATATAAAGAGCTGGAGAAAAAAGCAGCGACCAACGATTCATGAATTCATGAACGCAAATGATGAAGCAAACGCGCTGTTCAATTTGTTCATTTTTCTTTTTTTTCTTTTTTTTCTTTGCCTTTTTTGGCGACTATACACTTTAACGGCGATATGAAGGGCATTCCTGGCGCTGGGCTAGAATGAAAAGCCCTCAACACAGCAGGCAATAGCTTCCTGCGACTTTGTCGAGGGTTCTTTTCTTTGTTTATGGTCACTTCCATTGTTCCACTGGCGTTATTATATCTCTTACACTCTATTCTTTTGTCTATAAAATTCAAATAGTATTATCAATACTCACGTCTCTTAGGCTCTTCGGATCACCTATAATAAGCAAGAGAAGCTCGTTCAGAGTATTCTTTTTATTGTCGTACCGCATGCCTGTTCTCCTTTGCAACTTTACCGTTTTGTTCCTCCTTGTCCCACATTTCGTCATAGCTTGCAAGCATACAGCTATGGCCCCGACAGGACTCGAGGTTATTCCCGCTTACAGTTGTACAAGCAACAGAGCAAACATGGTCTACATTGCAACAGCTGTAACAATCTATCTCTGGGGCCTACCAAAAGCAAACATACCCAGCGATCACCACATTGAGTGTGGACAATAGCTTGGATAGCTACCAGGTCTGATCCTCTGCACAATGAGAAGTAACAAGGCCTTGCATTCGGGAGGATTGGGCTGAGATGCAGCATTTTCCACAGCATGAAGCTGCACATGAAATCTGTGTTGGGGGCCTTCTCTATAGATGTAATTCAAAATAATAAGCGGGCAGAATATTTAAGAAAGAGAAGACTGTGACTCCGGGTCTGTATATATAGAGCCCTAGATTCTATCAACTTGCAGCGGGCGGGATCTTCTCACGCTGGGATACTCCAATTCCGATGCATAGCCGAGGCCTGCGATGCATATCGCGCGTTGGGCAGCGATGCCGTTCCAAGGTTGTCTCTTGCTGAACGCCATCACACGTCTTTCTCAATTTCAGAACGTAGCCAGGCAAGGGACACAATTCCTCGGCTCTAATGAGAATAGACACATGCCGGTGTAGTAAGTGTTCGGAGACTGAGTGATGAAAAACCGAAGTAGGTATTTCCATCAGAGCCACAATCTACTTTTCGCAAATCTCAACAAAACAATGAAGCCTTGGCATTGGACGACCTACAGTTGCGTGAAACAAGATACTTTGTGTGCAATAACCATCATGAAATAGGTCTTAAGCTCATTGCGGTGATCAAGCAAAGTTTTCGTTGGAAACCTGCCAGTAAGAAAAGCGTTTGGTACCGCTCCGGGTCCGCACGAATTGGATCAAATCGAAGTTTTGCCAAATTCGATTCAATGAAGAGTAAACGGGGAGTCTAATCCGGCTGGCGGAAATTCAGGAGGGCTCTAGAAAGCTAAATCTTCTACGTGTTGGTTTGTTTTCAACATTGAATGGCAGAGAATAATGGGCATGTTTATCAAGCACATGAATGCGTTGAACAAAAAATTCGATTCCACTTGGACACTACAGACTCAGTCTGAAGTTCCATAACACCATCCATGAAAAACGTAGGCAATGACTAAAATGAGAAAAACATCAAATGCAACTCATGAATCCTATCATAAAACATAAACATGCCAAAGTTTAGTAACCGACGAGGACATTTCAACGGATACTAAACCAAAAATAACCAGTACTTGAGCTTGGAATGATAAGATGAACCAAAAGAAAATCAACAGGTATGAGCGTCGCTGAGCTCTGTAATGACAAAAGCTCCATGGCGCCTCATTCCTTCTATTCAGTGCAGCTGTGCAGGGTATCATTTTGAGTGAGAATTTGGGTTGGGGTTGTGTGTCATCATGTCTTTAGAGCTCCGGGCTGGTGGAAGTTTGGCCATTTCATCTGACCCGGATGAGGAAATGCTGGTTGGCGTACCGGAATCATGGCCCATGCTTGATCTGGACCCTTTTTCTCGGAGCACCAGCCGAGTACGTGGGTGCGATGGAACTGGGGCGAGATACTTGTCAAGAAGCTCACTCAGGATCGGCGATCTGACCGGCTTGGGGAGGTAGTTGTTCATTCCGGCGTCGAGACACTTCTCTCTATCGCCTTCGATGGCACTAGCCGTCATGGCAATCACCAGAACTTCATTCACGTTGGGGTCTGGATCGCGACGGAGTTCGCGGGTGGCATTGTAGCCGTCCAAGGTGGGCATCATGACGTCCATTAGGACGACATGGAACGGATTGCCTTCTTTGGATCTGGCACGGAGAGCATCCACTGCTTGGCGTCCATCGCTAAAGGCTTCGCACTGGAGCCCGAGACCAGTCACAAACTTGACCGCGATCTTCTGGTTGATGGGATTATCTTCAGCGATGCAGACGCGAATCTGATCGCGTGGAATTTGCGTGAGATCGCGAGTGGTGGGTCGGGGAGCTTGTTTGCTTTCTGCTTTGCTCAGGTCCTGCGACCATGCGGTCTTGACCGCCGTCTTCTTCGGGGCTTTATTGAAGACCAAATGGAACGTCACAGTGGTTCCGACTCCAGACTCGGACTCAAGCCAAATAGCACCACCAAGGACATCCTCAATGATTGCCTTGCAGATACTCAAGCCCAGACCACTGCCGCCATATGATCTTTCTGTTGATGGATCAGCCTGGGAGAAGGGTCGAAACAGGCGTGCTTTCTGCTCTTCAGGGATTCCAATACCAGTGTCGGACACGGAGCATTCCAGGCGCACACGGCCCTTACCCTCGCGGACAGTCCTTGCCTTGACGACGATCGAACCCTTGGGTGTGAATTTGTAGCTGTTGCTAAGGAGATTCATGAAGATCTGATGCAAGCGGACAGGATCGCCAAGAACGACAAGCTCCGCAGGAACACGATCCAGCTCCTCAATCGTTGCCAAACCTCGCTCGCGGTGAGTGAATCGCAATGCGCGAATGACCTCCGTGATTGTCTCCTTCAGGTTGAGCGGCACTGTGGAAATCTTCATCTTGCCAGCTTCTAGCTTAGAGAAGTCCAGGATGTCATTAATGAGGGTCAACAGGGTGTCAGCGCAGACACGGATAGACTCCACATATTCATCTTGTTCTTTGTCCAATTTGGTGCCCTTGAGCAGCTCTGAAAGTCCAATGACACCGTTCATCGGAGTTCGCAGATCGTGTGAGATATTTGCTAGGAAAATGGACTTGGCGCGTGCAGCATCTTCCTTTAGCTTCACATTGTGTTTGGCCTCAGCTTCTGCAACCTTCGCTTTTTGCTCCGATTCGCGTGCCTGGGCGAGGGCACGCTTCTGAGATTCGATCATAGACGAATTTTTGGCGCTCACCTTTCGAATCTCACGGAAAAGCAAAGCGTTCGATAGTGAGATTCCAATTTGGTTGCAAAGCAAATGCAACACTACCACATTTCGCTGTGTGAACCAATTCGGCTTGCCTTCCAAGTGGATAACCCCAAGCAGTTGGTCGGCCTGAACAATCGGCAGCGCAATGACAGACCGACCCTGAGGGTAGTTGGCGAGATATGATTCATCGACATTGGAGAAGCGCTCGTCCTCGAGGACATTGTGAACAAGAACCTCTTCCTTGGTGCGCATGACATAGTAAGCGATATGCTGAGCCATCCGACTCTCAGTTTCCGAGAAGGGTAAGCCCTCGGGGTATGATCGTTGACCTTTATCAGAGTCTGCTACCGCCGCAATGGCAAATCCTTGTTCATCAAAGTTGGTCGCAATGACTGCAAAATCGGAACCGTTGCACGACTCCAATAGAATCTCAAGCATCTTCAAGAAAAGTTTGTCGATCTGAAGCTCAGAAGACATGACCTGGCTGGACTCCAGTATGCTGGACAGATCGATAATATCTAGACCCACGCTTGAGATATCCATAGATTTTTCGTCTGTATTGACACCATTTTGTTCGATCCAATGCTGCCTTCTCTCGTCCTCCTCCATTTGAGATGGTATGATAATCTCGTCTTCAACCGCTTCACGAGTAATCTCCATAAGTGAGTCAAGAGTTTGGCATCCAACATCGACCGTCCTAGCAGAGGTCGCTGTCTTGAGTAACCATTCATGCTTTTCGGCAAGCATCATCGCTTTGCCGTTAGCACCCATAGAGCTCCATGCCGCAATGGACTCCTGCATTAACGCACGAGCGGCCCGTTTCGCGCCGCGTCTGATAAGAAACTCACCTTGCAATTCAAGTGCAAGAGCCTCCTCCAATGGCCATCCATGAATCTGACAATGATCTATAGCGGCCTCGAATTTCTGGATGGCATCATTGTGATCATTCCGCACCTCGGCGATGAGGGCCTCAAGTAGGAAAACCCACATACCATAGTTCGCTTCGGAGCAACTTCGAGCAAAGTCTATCTCGGCCTTATACCCGAGGATTATATCCATTTTCCCATCAAGATATCCCTGGGCAGGATAGTCATTGTGTAGACTGAGAAGTGAGATGGCAAGGTAAAAGTGAATGATGTAGGACACACGCACAGACCAGAGTCTGTAAGATGTAGCAAGCAGCGTATTTCCCACCTGAATCGCTTTGTTATAGTGTCCAAAGAGGAACAGGGGGATCATGGAGAGACCAAAGTAGATGTCACGAGGTCTGTCAGCATTGCTAGCATGGGTATCCAAAAACTTCATAAAAGAAGTTGTCCGGTGCTCATCATCCGACATGACGTTGTCCGAGGACCGGAATTCCGTTTTGCCTTGCAGAGCCCGCGCGACTTGACGAACAGCAATAACGCTGGCACCGCCACGGGTATCTTGGGCCCAGTTTGGAATATCTTCAGGAGCCTCTAAGCAGAAGGCTTCAAGTTGGGCCATATCCTGACCGAGATAAAGCCTAGTCATGGCCATTGAAGAAATGCTAATCAACGTGATGTACGGGTCGCCCATCGTAAAGGACGCTTCAAGCGAGGCCTCTAGAGCTGGCAACGTTGATGCCAGAGGAACACGGAGGTGGCTGACGTAAAGGTTGTGAACGACTGAGCCTCTGCTCTGGGTCCACAGCTCGGGACAATGTTCAAGTAGGGAAAGGGAGAGATCGCTGAGCTTAGTACCAAATTCGAGGTCCTTGAAACGGCTCAGGGTGATCATGGAGAGATGGGAGCAACCAATCGAAATCGGTGTGAACCCACCCCTTGAGATGTGAATATGCATCATCTCAATTGCCATTCGGTAAAAAGTCAGCGCATCGTCCCAGTAGGTGACGGCCATGGCCTCTGCCATGACAGCTCCAATCGTCACGAGGTTAGGATCCTTGCTGATGGGCTTCTGAGCAATGGCGTCGATGTCGACAGATTGGAGGTACTTCTTGAGTTTAAAAAAAGCAACGTCACATTCTTCGAAGGTCGTGGGGGCGCGGAGGTGGACGCCAAGTTCGTCGAGACATGAAAGCAGCGACTCCATTGAGCGATGATGGTCACCCGTTTGAGCCATGATCTTGGCTTTGATGACCCAAGCCCTTGATTTGCTGACCGCATCCTTGCCGTGGGCGAAGACAGAATCAATCAACTTGAGAGCGTCATCGTTCTGGCCCTGGGACCAGGACATTTCCGCCGTCGCTATGTAAAGACGCATGGTCTCATCATAATACACGTCCGCATGCTGGTCATCCCAAGGATTGTCTTGCAGGAGTGCGATACAGTGCCGGAAGTACCAAAGAGCACTTGGCCGAGCGCCAGATTGAGCAGCCGTCTGCCCAGCTTCCCATAGGATACGTCGATAATCGATTCTGTGACTCACACGCGATTTGATTCTGCGCGATGCAAGTGCAACATGGTGAGCCACGGAATACCGGCTGCGGTGATCGTGATAGTATTTCATCAACGCCTGCGAAAGGATAAAATGCATCTTCTCTACATTGCGGCTCTCACTCAATGCAAAGGCAGCTTGCGCGAGTCGATCGTTGCCGAACCTAAAGCGATTGTTAGTCAATGTGACGGCTTGGGCTTAAGGTTTACGCACTTGAACTCATCGTCGGTTTTACCAGGGTTCAACAGGTTTGCCTGAACGAGGTACTGCAACCCAACCACGATATCACTCTCTGATTGCCTGACCAAATTGACATTTCCAGGTTTCGTGAGACCCAACTCTTCGTCATCATCATCTATTGAGGTCACAAATTCACTGGTCAAAATCCTTTGAACGAGCGAGAAAGAAAATGGGCTTCCTAGGAGAGCTCCCCAAATCAAGATTGATCGGGCAGCTGCCGGGATCTCTTGTAGACGTTTGGTGAGGAAGCCTAATCCAAGTCCCTCTCCATACACAGGAGCAACAAATTCAGTGAATATGCGATCAAGGTCGAACAGCCACTTTGAGTCTTTCCATGAATACCAGATACAGTTCTTCCGGTAGCATGTTTCAAGCATCACTCGCACGTAGAAAGGATTTCCCTGGCTCTTTTCCTGTAAAACAGCGGCAAGAGGAGTGAGGGTTGGATTGGGTTCTTGGTGCATCGTTGCAGCGACAAACTCCATGACGTTTTCTTCTGGTAATGGCTCAAGGGCGATACGCGTGACGTTGGGCAAGTCAGTTTCAAACAGGGACCGAATCTGGTCAGACTCGATCTCATCCTTGCGGCTTGTAAGGATAAGCACACATGGCAGCTTCATTTTGATGATGTTCAGCACCAATTCCAAGGTCTCGTCATCTGCATACTCGAGATCATCCAAGCACACGGTGATAAGCTTGAACTGGCACAGTGTTCTCAGAATTTCAATGAATATATCCATCAAACGCATGTTATTTGAAGCAGCATTTGACAGGAAAAAGTCAGCAGATGTTTGGCCTTGGTCCATCCATGGAATATGAAGCCGCTTGGCAGGGTCTTCACGAGCCTCCTGCTTAGCAATTGGCTGCGCAACAGAGAGCCTTGGGGATGGCTTATACTTGGCTCCCGGTGCCATTAGTTGCTCCGGTAAATCTAGCACCTTATGGAGTGTGGGCCACATGGACCGCAAGGCTGATCGAATGCTATTGTGATAATCGGTATTGACATCTTGCTCCGAGAAGATTTGGCGCAACAGGCTGGCCAAGACTTTTGCAAACGGTTCAAAGGGCACCCGCTTGGCTCTGTCCAGACGTGTGATTGCAATGTACCCACCCTTACGGATGAGGGGCTGTACCCGATTCAGAAGGTCCGTCTTGCCTATGCCAGCAGCACCGCTAATTGCAATCACCTCACAGCGTCCATTGCGGCGGTATTTGGCTCCCGTCTTCTGTTTCGCAAGTGAGGTCAACGAATCAGTTTGGCTAAAGGCCTGGGTTGATGGTTGGCTATTGGTGTTGGTACCAATGGAAGGATGGCTCTCCCTATCTGTGGTGTGCGAAGATCGAGAATGGGAAGGGCTTTTCATATTGCTAGGAATTGGCACAGGCGGTGTTTGGCTCAATGAATCCTGGCCTGCCGAAGTTTGCCTCAATCTTGGAGGGGGGGAAGTGTCATTGCTCGCTATGGACTCTTGGGCGTTGACATGTGCAATGTGATATTGAGTGGTATTTGAGCTGCTTCGGGGGGGTAGATGGAACGAACCAGAGTCACTTGAAACAGAAGCAAGGTCGAAACTTTCCACGCGCCCTTCCGATATCGAAGAATTGGAAGCGAGTGCATGGGCTGTTGCCGGACTTTGCACATATGCCTTAGCAGATGCAGCTGCCTGGCGCTTTTTGACCTTCTCGACCACACCAATGATGGTGTCATATTCTTTCTTTCGGCCAATCATTCGGGAAGGAAGCGTGAAAAAGGATGACACGTCTCGCTGGGCGATCTTGAAATCATTCAAGGCTTCGCTTTCTCCATCACCCAGCAACTTAGCTACTTCTGCCAAGTCCCGCTTGACGGAAGAGATTGTATGGTAACGGTCGTGCACGACTTTCTGCGTCATTTTCTGGACGACGGCTGAGAGAGCGTCGGGAATATCCATCCGTTTCGCGGAGACAGGTGTCAGCTTCTTGGTCAGCACATTCTGGACCACTTCAACGGGATCACTGCCTTCAAAGGGCAGTTTTCCGACGAGCATGGACCAGAAGAAGAGACCAAGCGCGTAGATATCCGTGCGACTATCTGGCTCTGTAGGCATCCTGCCGGTCTGCTCGGGAGCGATAAACTGCAACTTGTACTTGGCTCCAAGCTCCCGGGAAACAGAGGACCAGCCTTCACTCAGCACATTGTCAAAGGAGCGGGCGCCGTTGCCCATGTTGGAGAGTTTGACGGATCCCATTTCGCTGCTAAAGTGGAATGCATCACCACGAATTTCTCCATGAACGGTCTTCATGCCATAATGCAAAATCTCCAGGCAGTCGCACGCTCCAATCGCAAAATCAAAAAATGCTGACAGGTCGACTTGTTCGTTGGGTGTTACATTATGATCGCCTTTGGTCCCCGCGACAAAGGATGCAGGGCCAAATGTGACTAGGTCGCGCAATCTATCGTGGCCGGGTGACTCGAAGATAGCCACCAAGAGGGATCCTCCGTTTACTGGGTCGGCAGGAAGTCGTATTAAGTCGATCGGTCGCACGGTATGGTTGCAGTCTGGATCTGATGATTGCACAATCGACCTAAGCATATGAAACTCTCGTTCAAGGCGGATGAAGTTTGTCGAAACGCGGGCCACGACCGGTATCCAGACCTGTTCATGTTCGCCTCGTGAGAGCGATAGCTCACTGCTCGTCTCACTCACACTAAACCTCCGATTGGAGCCTCGCGCGGAAGGGCGAGTTTCGGTGCGGGGGAAAATCGAGTCAGGCTGGAAGGACCGGAGGAGGCAGGGCCGGAGGAGGTCGCGATCGGGGTGGAGAGGTCTGAATCGATGGCATGGCGAAACCCTGATATATGCCAATGATTGTAGGTGGAGTGGAAGGGCTCGACGGACTGATCCCAAGTATAGCCAGGCAAGTGGCCTAATCGTTCGAATAGTCGGGCAGGTGGTAGCGGCAGGTCGTCGCTAAGTAAGTGACTCTCCTCCATCTCAAGGGGAAATGTGCGGATGTCTACAGCACTGTAGCCATCCAAGCCTAGCCAATATTGGGTTTACCGACTTCGTCAAGTAGAGCGGGATCGCGGCGGGATAGAGAGACATGGACCCAACCGGCGCTAGTAATAGATGGAGGGTATCGGCCCCCAAATTCAAGGGTGTCCAGATGTCGCTTCGGAGAGGGAGGGGTCAACAGGCCCTGGCACACATGAAGAATCACAAGAGAAGGGGAGAGAAACAGTCAAGTATGTAGCTCGTGCAAAAACCGCAGCGCATGCGATAGTGGGACGGGAAATCTATTTTGCGGGTCACAGCGACTCAATTCGGGAAGTATATATTTCGAACATTGAAGATGTGTGCATCACCACTATCCGTCTGGAATGTTCAGTTTTCATTATACACCAGTTGGTCTCAAATCTTGATCTTTCGAACCTTTCCAAACTTATAAGAACGAGAACATGTTTCGTTAGTCTATTCAGGTAGATTGTTGTCCTGTCCACCAAGGCCAGATTGAAATCGGTGGCTGGTTCCATGTCTCTTTTTGGACTTAATCTACAGGTAACACCGTATCGTAGAACTCGGCAGTGAAACCCTTCATAATCCATCGCTCTATCCACCTGAGTAACGAGATTTCATCTCCTGATTTAATGCTCCAATCTCCCAACTCACGCCTCACTCTAGGGCTGTTGTCGGGTGACACCCGTACACCGGACCACGGTCGGAGAATTCGGGTCCGCATCGGACTCTAGTGTTTGTCTCCAATCCACGCTGACTGTCCTCGTGGACCAATACGAGTCGGGCTGGTCAGCCTTATTGGCTTTTAGGTATCGCCAAAGCCTATGGACATTGTCCCGAAAAGCCAAGAGATTGCTTCATGGAGGTTTCAGCCCATGACGTACCACGGGATCTTTTTCCTCATGGTCATGCTCAGTGATTGATCTGAATTCTTTTTTTTCTAGCCTTTTTCCACTGCAATTTCTCGATTCGACTCTTTTTTAGATCGCTTCGGTTCGAGTCGCGCGCCAGTTGGCACGGCTAGAATGGCCCAATATGCCAGATGACGACAGGTCCGCGCGGGAGGACTCACACCTAGTGGTGATCGGATGACCCCAAAGGGAGACCGATCGTCGGGGGTCAAAAAAGGGGATCCGTCCCCCTCGACGAAGCCATTTTGACTTCATTCCAAAAGGGGGGGTAGGAAAGCGGGTTCACGGTGGCCCCGACAGCGCCACATCAGTCGATCGCTTCATTTCCCAAGGGGGCCACTTTGGGGGTGGATTTTTTTTGGGGCTTCTAGAAACACCGCTAATGCGACCCCTGGACCTTCTCGCTTGCATCACTATGCGGCGGTTTGGCATTGATCGACCTCCAGATGCAGAGTTGGCCTTGGGCCTAGATTTTGGGGAAAGAGAGAAAGGTGGACTCTTGCACATTCCAGTGCTCAGATGCCTTGGACCATGCAGTGGACTTCATAACGTACTCAGGATGGACTAGTTACAGAATACGCAGTGGTCAATTCAAGGAAATCGAACCCGTTCCCCATTTTTATTTTCAATGGGCGGTTCGCTTGCCACCACATGGGACATTGTCGGTGAATTAATCAGTGCGTTGATAGTGTATTTCGAGAATCGGGTTTAGCCTCACCATCAAGATAATGATACCCAAACCGATCACTATAGGCAACGATTTAGAAACCGGTGAAAAGGAGGTTGGGAAATGGACGGGGATAGGAATCCCCTGTTCTCCCCTTGTATTTGGATATGACTCTACGGTATTAACAGGAAGTTTCAAATCCAGAGTGATGGTCATCTGACCTGGGAGGAACACCAGGAACACGAACACCTAATCTTGAGGGTGATCACCTCGTCTATATCAAACTAGTCTCTAATTATTTCCCATTTGACTTGTAAAGACGAATCAAAATCCAGAAACGGGGTCAAGCCACCAAAATGTCCGCAGGGCGTCAAGGTTTTTTGGCTTTTGCTTTTTGTTTTATGGACCAGGGCCACACTACGTCATAACACCCCCCGGAGACTGTCCATCATTCAGAATCCACTTTTTTCCCTCCTTCATCCACTCCTAAGTCGATCCAAGCAATGGGCTGGCGGGTACTGACGCCAGTTTCCAGAGTCACTCTTGTCTGGTTCCCTCGATCCCGATCATCCCCCCTCAAATCACACCCACAACACACCTGGTCCTGTTGTGTCCTTCACCTTTCGTTTGATAGGGCCTATACAGTGTCCGAGGCTTAATCATCTGAACCCTCAGATCTCACCATTTTATGATCCCACTGCTTGACAGTGATTTTTTTTTTCTATTGCGTATTTCGTCCTTTTTCGTGTCACCAGTTCGTTCCTTCTTTCAAGCCCATTTTGCGTGAACGACTTGGCCTTTCCCCCCCACCCACGACTTTTGCGAACCGACCGTTGCGGCCGAGACATGAACGCCTCATCCTCCTCCCGCGTTGTCGTCGTCGCCCAGGAGTACTGATTTGCTCGGAGTGTCGAAAAGAATGGGGGACGTGCATAACAGGAGGAGCCCTCCCTTTCCATCGCCAACAGAGACAGTGTCGCCCGTTGCGCTATCGCACCCTCCTCTCCTACAAGCCCCGCGGTCCCCCCTGGACCATGATCAGGCAAGTAGATCTCAGGATGGACTCTTACTCGGATTAGATGGGTTGGCGAAGTCGACAACCCGCAAACCACCTCGCTTTTCGCGGGGCGATTCTGCCGAGCAGGTTTCCAGCCTAACACCGATCACAGAGGATACAAGATCCACCGGCGAGCGACAGGAAGACCAGGGTCGGAGTTCACAAACCTTGAAGGAACTGCGAAGACAGATGGAGGAGCTGCTGGTCTATCAACAAATGCAGCAACAACAGGCCCCAACTCAGGTTACCTCTGGACAGTTGAATGATTCTCCCAAGAGACGATGCCCACCCACCTCGTCTGTGACAGACCTTCCCAACGCCATCGCGCATCCTTCATCTGGCTCACTGGGCTCTGGAGGGACCATCAAAGCCCCTTCGCCGAACCAGAGCACCGTCCAAACACCTTGTTACCCCTTCCCCAGAGTACAAGACTCGATGAAACCTAGTTCGGAGCAAACAGGACGTGAAGGCCAGTTCCGATTGAAACTTCCATCTGAAAAGCTGAGGTCGTCAGGATCCCAATCACCAGAGGAGAAACCCACCCCCGTACAGCGTTCGATTCCACCAGAATTTCTGCCAGCCCAAACAACCGCCATACCCGATGATCCAGATTTTGCGACCCCCAGTTTGTACGATCTGACGTTGAAGTTGAATGCGGATGCGGGGTTGGATGGATGGTGGACGAACCTCATTGATATCCTGCAAGGACATTACGGAGCCGAACGAGTATCACTCGCGGTACCGGGTGATGCGACAGATCTAGAGAACGTGCCATGGGGTCAAAAGGCGATTTTCAATCAATATGGCAGTACTGTAGTTGATGATGGCCAGAAATCATTCCTGCATGACGATGTGCCATCGGAGACACCTGTCGTGCGGACCTACAACAACGAGGCGAACCTGACTTCGGACGAGATCTCGACCACTTTCCCTAACTCCGGGAAGACTTCATCTCGACCTCCTCTGTCTTCGCGTCATTCTTTTGCTGGATTTGGCCATGGCAAAAAGCAGCCTCTCGACCAGGATTTGTCCCATCAACTTTGGAAGTCCAATAGCATTAAGTCGGAGAAAAAGCATGCTCGTATTGCGGATGAGTTCTCTACCGAAACTACACCATCATTCAGCAATCAGCGCACCCCCCAACAGCAAGCCGAAGTGCATGAGGCTCCGGACAACTTGATCCCTGTGCGACATGCTGTGTTTCCTTTGTCAAGACCTCTGGAGGTGGAGTCAGATCCTCTCATCAAGCGTACTGGTGTGGTGAAGCTGTTTGGCCGAACAAGCCCTGTCATCCTTACGCGAGAATATTCAGAGAACTCGGCCCCCATATTTAGCAACGTAACTCAGAGCCCACTGGAGACCGTCCAAGTTACACCAGGGAGTGAACCGCCCAAAACTCATGTCACTGCTCCAAGTGTTTCTTTGCAACAGGAATCTGCGGCTAGCCTTGTTGCCCTGGGACTACGACAATATGACGAATACGAGCAGGCCCCCCAGTCACCATGGTCCCAATCTCCTGCGCCTTCACCAGCACCCCGCACACATGCCGACCAGAATCCCTTTTTCACGAATCATGCGGTCGATGAAGGTGCATTTGATAAGGATCCACCTGCCCATGATTACTCCAACACTCGCCCATTAGAGGCCATTGGAGTTGACCACTCTAAAACCGTGATTCATATTCCCCTTTTGCATCGAGGTCGCTCTGATCAACCTTCCTCGTCAACTTTAATGTTTCCTGTGGCCGTTATCTCCTTGCTGTCCACAATTGTGCCATACCCGCCCAACCTCCGCAGATCCCTCACAGATCTTATGCCTCACTTAACGACCTCATTTTGCTTGGCTCAGCAGTATAGTCAGCTCGAACGTCAGCTGACGACCAAGGTAGAACCTCCGCGTTATGGTCATTTACTAGGACTTGGCGGTACCTTCTCCGATGCAAGCAGCGAGCTGGAACTCGTCGCAGGATTAAGCGGCCATGTTAGTTATTCCGTTGGCGATGAAGGTTCTGCCCGAGCCAGTGTCGCTAGTCCTAGTGACCGCTCATCTACAAAATTTAGCCCAGCTATTTCAAGCTTTGGAACTCCTGGTTTCGAGCTTGGCCACGCAGGAATGGGGTCAGCAGGTCTTTCCCCGGCCATCACAGGACGCGATACCACCACAGACAGCTATTTCACTGCTCAGCATCCCAAGCATCCCCGCGAGAATGGAGCTCAAAATCGACAGCGGATACCGAAGGCCAAGATGAAACTCGCCGAATCCACACCGACTTCCCCCGGAAAAGTGACTGGAAACGCGTCCAGTACTGAAGAAGCCAATCCCCAAGATCTGAGCCTTTCCATGGCCTCTCAAATGCAAGATATGAGACCACCGTCACTTATCTCCCCAACGCAACCCTCGTCGCGGCAGGCATCAACAAATTCATTCTATGCTCAGCTACAACGTGAATTGCCCCGTCCGTTCTCCGACACTATAGCACAACTGATGCTGAATTCAATTCCACTTCACCTCTTCTTGGCTAAACCCCAAAGTGGCGAAGTGATATGGACTAACGCCAAATTCGATGCTTTCAGAAGGAGTAAGCCCCAAGAACAAAGGTTGCGAGATCCTTGGCAGAATATTCATAGCAGTGAGCGCGATCATGTCTCAAGTGAGTGGGAAAATGCTTTGCGGACGGGCTCTCAATTCACCGAAAGAGTACGCGTGAGACGGTTCAATGATGAGGGTGCATACCGCTGGTTCATCTTCCGAGCAAATCCGTTGCTGTCTGCAAACGGAGAAGTCCTTTACTGGATTGGTTCCTTCCTCGACATTCATGAGCAGCATACTGCTGAGCTGGCTGCCATTCAGGAGAGGGAGAAATTTGCCACTGATGCCAAATACCGGGCATTCTCGAATTCAATCCCCCAGGTTGTGTTTGAGGCGACTGAAAACCGGGGTTTGATATTTGTTAATGAACAATGGAACTTGTACACTGGACAGCAGCTCGAGGAAGCCCTTGATCTGGGATTTGCCAAGCATGTCCATCCAGATGATCTGGAGAAATGTGGCGGACTCACCTCAACCACGAAACATAATCCACTTGGGTCCGTTGATAAAATCAAATCCACAGATGGAGGAAGTGGCCAAGTACCTTCCGAAATGCACGGTGTTTCATCTGCATTGGACGAACTCGTGAGGCGGGGTGTTGCATCCTTGCAGAAAGATGAAAATGGACGTGTCTTTTACTCCACTGAAATTCGACTTCGCTCTCGAGGAGGTGATTTTCGATGGCATTTGGTTCGCTTGGTTCTTGTTGAGACAAGCAGCTTTGGCAGTGAAGAAGCCTCGTGGTATGGCACTTGTACCGACATAAATGATCGCAAAAACCTCGAGCGTCAGCTAAATAAGACAATGGAGTCCAAGACAAAGTTCTTCAGTAACATGTCGCACGAGATCAGAACTCCGCTCAACGGCATCCTTGGTACCATTCCATTCATTCTTGATACGCAGCTTGACAGTGACCAGAGGAGAATGCTGGATACCATCCAGAACAGCTCCATCAATCTCCGTGAACTGGTGGACAATATCCTAGACGTGTCTCGTGTTGAGGCCGGCAAGATGTCACTAGTCAGCTCTTGGTTCCATGTCCGATCCATGATTGAAGATGTCATTGACACTATCGCTTCTCGAGCCATTGATAAAGGCCTCGAGATCAACTATCTGATGGCTCAAGATGTGCCGTCAATGGTCATCGGTGATCGATTCCGTATCCGCCAAGTCCTCATCAACCTTGTCGGCAATGCTGTCAAGTTTACCGCCCAGGGCGAAATATTCATCTGCTGTAATCTCAGTCATGACGAGTCGCCCAACATCCAAAACACCGAGGCTTTCTTGGAATTTGATGTTGTAGATACCGGTAAAGGTTTCAGCCAGACTGATGCGGACCGTCTCATGCAAAGATTCAGTCAATTGGGCGAGAACGGGTCACAGCAAAATGCTGGAAGTGGACTTGGATTGTTCCTATCTAAGCAACTGGTCGAAATGCATGGCGGCAAGCTCACGCCCAGCAGCATGGAAGGCAAAGGAGCTAAGTTCTCCTTCAATGTCAAGGTTGATGCTCCCTCTCCTCCCTCGCCGTCCGAGAGACCCAATTTACTCCGCCAAGGCTCAACTGCCTCTAGAAGACCAGTGACATCCAGGACAACATCTTACGATCAATATGCACTGTCGCCGCTGCGCAACTTTGATGGCAAACTACAGGATCCTTCCATTCTTTCCCCGGGGCTTGACTCTCCTGCGTCACGGTCTCATTCACCTACCTTCAGCAACACTGGCGCGGGCTCTGACACCAAGGGCCTGAACTTGCAATCATCAACCTTCTCTGCTCCCCCAACTCCGGATCCTCATACTGCTCAGTCACCACCATTGAACTTACCAAAACCCGAGGGAGCCTCGAATACAAGCCCGAAACCACCAATCAGAGAGAATTCCGATGATTCTATTTCTAGTCCTCCCGTTCAGTTGACTCTACCACCGCTTAAAGTTTCTGAAGCTTCTAGCAACCCCTCGGCCGGAGTTTCTCCGCACGGTCCCCTCTCGATTTTCATCCTATGTCCCCTTGACAATACACGGCGATCGACAAAGCAACACATCCAGCAAGTCGTACCGCATGAGGTTTCTTTCAAGATCACCACTCTGTCCGATGTCGATGAGTGGAAGGACATGATGCAATCAGGCTCCAATGTGCCCTGCACCCATCTTGTTCTCAACCTGCCTGCAACTGATGACATTTTGGAAGTCATCCAACATGTATCCGAGTGTGACCCCAGCACAGCTCCTGTGATCGTGATAATTTCGGATTTGTACCAGAAACGACAGATCAGTACTCGCGTCAAAGAGCTGGCTACCTCAGGGAAGAAGGTCTTCATCGTGCCAAAGCCTGTCAAACCCTCTGCCTTCTCGACTATATTTGACCCCGAGAGCAAGCGCGAGCTGAGTAAGGATCGCAATCAAGATATGGCTCGCGAGATCAACAACAATTTCAAGTCCATGTCCAAGATGGTCAAGGAACAACTCGGGAACAAGGGGTATCGCATCTTACTCGTGGAAGATGACGAGACCAACCGTGATGTATGAGCTTTTCATTCTCTTGACTCGAATATCAACGATGCTAATAAGTTATCTAGGTTATGCTAAAATATCTCGACAAGATTAAGCTTATGTCAGAGACTGCATCCAATGGTCAAGAAGCTATTGATATGGTCTTTTCAAAAGAGCCGGGCTACTTCTCTCTCATCATTGTAAGTTTCAATTTACTCACCTGTGCGTCCAAGAAACCCTAGCTAATAAACCTCAGTGTGATATTCAAATGCCCATCAAGAACGGATACGATACCTGTCGAGACATCCGTGCCTGGGAGCAAAAGAATCACTATCCCCAGATTCCGATCATGGCTCTGTCAGCCAATGCAATGACAGAACAAATCGAAAATGCCGCACGTGCGGGCTTCAATGACTATGTCACTAAGCCCATCAAGCACAACGAGCTGGGCAAAATGATGATGGGACTTCTCAACAGCCACCAACCACTTCTCCTTCTTCGAGATCGGTTGCATCCTGGCAACCCACAAACCACTATTCGCCGCTAGTGGAGACGAATCCTGCATGATGACGTCTACCATGATACCATTTTATTCCATCTGCTCTGTAGATGGCGATAAACTTTGATTTTTGACACTATATCCTCGATTGCATGTTTTTCAGCCTTTTATTTGCACCAGTACACGATCGAGCGACTCAACGGTTTCTGATTTACGGTTCATGGTGCAACTGGTTATTGATTTTTGGAACACGGAAGAGCGGTGGGGACTTCAGACAAAGGGCATATCCCGGCGCATGTGCATTTTTCTGTGCGCTCGTTACAACCATCTGATTTGGTTCCCCATTGCATCGGAATCACCTCCTTACGACCCCCGAAGACATAAGCATCGCATCTATTGCATTGGACATTGCGCCACTTCGCCATCTTTCCATCATACGGCATTCCATTCCATTCTTATCGGACGGCCGAGTTTTGTGTATTATTGACTTCTTTTTCGCATCTATGTCCCGTCGGTGTGGAGGGGTTGGTTTGCTTTTGGCCCTATGAGACCGAGTACATGGCGTTACTGCCCGAATTGGGCTTATTTTGTCTTCTCATTTCTAACCTATCCAGTGATGATGTTGCTGGATTTATTTTTTTGTTTCTCTTTCTTTTCTTCTTCTTTTTTCTTTTTCTTTTTATTTTTTTATTTTTTTAACCTGTGATACCAGATTACGAGCGCATAACGACAGCTTTGGACTGATCTATCTTCTGGATCTGTATTTGTCAATAATAATTCACCTTGGTACCTTTTAACTTCCGATTTTATATGGCGGCACTACGAGAGCTGGACATGTAATCTTTCCGAAAAGACCATCACTCAATTCGTGCGTACTATCCTGTAGCTACCAGTATTTAAGCATTGAAGCATGATGAATGACAACTAGCAGAACGAAATGTAGAGTACATTAATGAATGGATGCGAATAGTAGCAACTTCGCGCAGATCAAAACAAGGCCAATACCCGAACTTCCATCAATGAAGACACAGGTCTTGGGTTTAAATAGATCAGGATAATCCCTGAAGGGGCCCCCGTACGTTAAAAGACCGATACTTTGGGCCCAAGAGACGTCGCTTGGACTTCCAAATGGCATGTTTCCAACCATCGATACCAAGACGGGAAATGATATCTCCTGGGTTTAAACCTTCTTGACACCAGTCTTCCAGTCATTTTCACCACTGGTGGACTTGACACCCGGGACAGTAGCGTAAGAGACCTTACGGCTGAAAAGATGGCAAGTGTGGCCACCAGCCTGCTTCCAGAGCGCATAGGTGCAGGTCGATCTGTGGTTGCACAATGCCATGCACTCCACGAATGGCACGCCAGTCACCCTGAGCAAGGGATTGCTAGGATCATGGTCTGAAATTGATTAGCCCCGGCCTCGTAGATTAATATCTGCATGAAACTCACATCGGTCACAGTAAATCTTGTACTCTTGCCCTGCGACCTCCACCTCTTGCTTATCATCGCGAGGGCCTTAAATGCTACATTAGTAAAGTTGATCTTTCTTAAGGGGTTTTCAATTGTCATTATGATTCAAACTCACACTGTGCAGATGTAAATCGAAGGCCCTTTGCCTTAAGCGCGGCCTCGCACTTCTTCTTGTCATCCTCGCAGTCCTTCAGCTCCTCGTCACATTCTCCATCGACAAATGGATCTTCATCATCCTCGGGGAAAGGATCGTCTTCCACTTTCGTCATGAAGTACACACCCTTAGCAGGCTTGTCGATTCCGTTCTCGTCACCGACGACGCATTGCTTTTGCTTAGCTCCGTGGGAGCAGTAGGAGCTACCAGCATCTTTACAGATCTGTGCGCATTCCTCGATTGTCACAACTTTCGTGTGAAGCTTTCCGCTTCGATAGGTATCGCACTGGTACTCGACTTTGTAGCCAGGAATGACCTCCTCCTGCTTGCCTGGGACACACTGGGCACCTGCGTGGGCCGCGCCCAGGATAACTGCTAGGGCGAGAGCGCTGAACTTCATATTGCTTGATTTTTAAGGAGTGAAAATGTTTAAGCTCTGATGAAGTCCTGGAAGATTATTGTGGACGGATACCCTTAAAGACAGGGCAAACTGGGACTTATATACCCAAGTTGCCCTGGGAGCAACCAAACACAAGCGCTCCCTTGATCATTCGAATTGAAGATACAAGTTTTAAGGTTTCTGAGGTTACTCCTAATGATGAGCTCCTTGCCTGCTCTCGAATTAGCCCTCCCCTTCCACTATGAGGTATTGTATGCAATAACTGTAGATCGTAGCTGCTCGTCAGCTACGCCACCTCGAGGCCAATAAGCAAGAATATGCGAAGTGCTGAAAAAGTAAACATAGCTAATGAAGTGCTCCACAAGGAGTGGATTGTCTGAGGAGAGACCTGGTCGCCTGCTTCCGAGGTCTGCCTCGGAAACACACCACTGGCTTGGGCAACTGGTTGCTCCGCGATATCTCAAGACCCCACTGAGCACGCCCTAGGCCCGTAGCTTTCTATAATCCTCAGTCAAGTATTTGTAAGCTAGTCTACTCGAAGTTCTTTCACTCAAGTCCCTTAACAGATGCCCATGAAGCAGCTATTTACTTTACTCACTGTTCGCAGCCAGAGCGATTGACATAGACTACAGCCTACATATATTTGCGACCTGTATGCATGCTACCATTTGGAGTGATTAAAAGGCAGTAGATCTATCTCGAACTTAATGATTGCTCGATCTGGGGCAAGCAACGTTACACAGCAGAACGCGTGGGGCAAATATGCAATATATATGCATCAAATGATATTCACAAGGGCCAAGGGAATCCATGGATTGACAAGGATGGAGAGAATATTTTCACTGATTATTGCTATCAGACATAGAACTATCCGTCAACTATCGGATTCTCGTCGAGAGCAGAACAAATATGAAGCCTGTGTAGCTAATACCATTCTAAAGAAGATTTCAAGATGAAGCTGCGGAATCGAGTGCGGAGATCGATGACCGGCTAGTATCTTGATTATTCAAAGCACCCCAAAGCTTAAAAAAAAAAGAAAAAAGAAAAATTCAATTCCCAAGTTAATATCGATCGCGCAATAAGCACCGTGCTGGTTCGCTGTTTAAAGGGATCTTTCACCTCGATCAACTGAACTTGAAGTATAGATGACCCACATCTAGAAAGCTTAATTCTGCGTAGCCAAATTCATGGTTCATAGAAAATCCACGGTTCATCCTCCTGCTAGCATCATATGGCAATGTCGCCTATCATTGACCGTCTAGAGATGTCTCAATGACGCAGTCATATAAGACATTCTAGGTACCGCTAAGATCGGTAGCCGATCAAAAGAGGATGACGCCTTGTGGTGTAGGAGTATGCACCTACTATGCAGCCGATCCATCCCTTTGATAGTTGAAATTGCATACAAAAAGCAAGCATGCCAGCCCTAAAGCAAGCCTGATCTGCGCACTGCAAGGGTCGACCCGCTCCGCCGGTACGGCCCTGAACCCAATGAATCACGCAGCATCGTCACGAGCAAGAACTATAGCCTACAGGCGCAGATTGTCACTGCCACTTAACGGATTTGTTTTCCGTCTCTCGACTCCATAGGCTACATGGCCTGTGATCTATGGAGCTTTGGGATTTTTTTTTATAACTTCTGGATCAGGTGGAGACAAATCAAAAACAAAAGGAAGAGGTGATGACACGTTGCAGAATGACTACCTGACCACAAAGAGCATTCAATTCTCCATGCTACGTCCTTTTCGCATTGAACCAGATCTACGGAGTCGTCCATGCTATGTACTCCGTACATGGATAATATTCTACATCATTCCTGCATTGATAGCCAAAGTCACTCCTGACCATGTAGCCGACGTATCTATGTTAATAGTCCCCGCCACTGATGCAAGTCGACGTATCTTGCTGGCTCGATAATTGTATTTTTTTCTTCTAGATATGCACGATTGCATTCATGCAAGGGCCGAGTGGAGAAGCGATCTCTAGAACAGATGGAAGATCTACCCAATCTACACATACCCCAACCATAGCATTACACAGGAATACATAGGAAACTGCACTAATAAATCACCAAAATGGATCGACAAATAGCAAGTCCCAAGTTCATCCTGTGAAAGCATGCGCCCTGACGACAAATCTTACTTAGGACTCGTATGATAGCCGTCAATTTGAAAGACTTCCGGTATTACCGATCACATCTATGGATTGCATAGAAGATTTTCGGCAGACCATTCCAGGTAGAGAGGATGCATGCATGTTCTCACTCTGTAGAAACATGATGTTAATTAAGGATGTGGCATATGTACAAATTAGTGAGACACGTCTTACAGAGAAATGCCAGGATGTGAGTAGTGTCACCCCTGCCGTGTCGAATTGAGTATCTATCATGGGGGATCAATACCTTCGAACTGGCACTCAGGTATAAAACTGTAACATTATCTCGCACTTTCCATTTCCTTCACCAGCCACAACCCATTCTTTACCCTCCCAGACTAGCAAATCAGCTTCACCAACCGCCGTGATGAAACTCATCGAAGTTCTGCTTCATCTCTCTTTTCTCTCCGCCGCTGTCGGCCAGGCTACCCGTAAAGAGCGAGACGCCAAATACGATTCTATCTGTCCTGACAAAATCCTCGAGGAGGAGATCAGCCCAGGCTACACCGTGAAGTATACCTGCGACCGTGTCGGTGACTATGATAGCAAAAGCAGAGCGGCCGCTACTATAAACGAGTGTGCGGAGCGATGCCGGGATACTGCAGGCTGTACCGGAAGCACCTGGAACAGAAACACCGGAGACTGTCTTCTGAGCGGCACCTCCGTAGCCAAGGATTGGCCAGGTGCTATCTTGATGGAGGAAGTCAGCCCTTTCCCCGAGGACGACGATGAAGATGACCCGTTTCCTGACGCCAGCTGCGAGGACGAAGTGGAAAAATTGAACCAATGTCAGACAGCGTTGGCGCAATGCCAGCAAGGATCTGGCTCTGGCCCTACCCCTGGCTCTGGCTCTGGCCCTGGCTCTGGACCTGATCTCTCGGGTAAAACATGTAAGTTTCAAGTTTATATTGCAGAAAGCTTGCACACAAATAGAAATCTCTAACATATCTTATTGTAGGCCCTGGAGAAAACACGATCGTTACGGTCGATAACAAAAAGTGGAAAGCCTTTTGCAAAAGCTGTGAGTTCCTTTTCGATCTTTTTAATGATACTAATTTGTGTGCTAACGTTCTACTCATAGCCAATAACCGCGGTCATCCTAAGAGCGAAGGAAAGATGGACTCCATTGAAGAGTGTATCCAGAGATGCTCTTCTATCCCGGAATGTGTCCAGGCAGTTTTTGTTACTGCTAGTGGAGCGTGCACTTCTGTCACGAAATCTCGCGAGATTACCTACAGGCCTGGGTCTAACACCTACGTCCTGCAGGAATAAGGATACAGTTGGCATCCCTGTCGGTAGATGTGGTGCTTGTGTATAGAAAACACAAGCGATATGTATGGACTGTTCAACTGAATCTGTTTTCCCTCCCTTTGGGTCTCTCGGGGTATCTCCATGGCCTATGGCTAGATTACGCTCATTCCAACAGGCACTTACGCCTCAAATTCTATCCATTTCCTATTTCACCCAACATAGTGCTTTGCTTGCCTTCCACGGGATTTTTTTTAGCCTACCAATATTGTAGGCCGTCGCAATGGCAGAGGTTATCTTCAGGCTTCTCTGGCGAACTAAACAGGATAATAGGGGTTGTGAGGTGACGGATTTTCTTTCGGTCAGCAAAAAGATGTGGTAATTGAGATTTAATAGAAAGCAAACTCCAAACACTTGGCCAGCTGCACGTGCACGTAGGCCCATCCAGACGTTCGGTGGCATATTGCACTAGATTGACAAGGCTTCTTTTCATGATACTTAAACTACGAAGGGCCTGTTTTTGGCGCTTTGTTTGAATTTGTGTACATCCTATCCAACTCTTGGGAACTCCCATGAAGTCGGCACATAGGTAACTAAATCCTGGGTCAGTAGTGGACATTGACATGGATCACCCATCAGCGCCTGTCCATGCACATGTATCCTTGGCCCAAAGTATGTACCCTACTTCATGGTTGGTTATCCGATTTTGAAGGACTCTCCACATGGCCACGAGTTTCACCGGAAACAATTAAAATATGATCATTGCCTAAAACTCCAAGCTTAGGGGCAGAGACAGTTGGAAAAAATCCATGGCCAACGAACATTCCATTTGAATAAAGACCAACTATCAATTACCAGGGTCACCAAGCGCCGAATCCTGAAAAAGCTTTTACGCTAACAATCTCGGAACGAGACTACGGTATGTCATGATGCACTACAATATATATTACCGGCTGTGGATGATCCGGATTTACCGCATATAGGTATGAGCCTCTACTATGTAGTCTTATGGAATAAGTTCAGATAACAGGCAGGAGCCGATGGTATTCTCCAATATTTCACGAGAATGGATATTAAACTGAGATGTCGCGACCTCTGTAGCGTGTATGAGAGCCGCTGAAATTACCTGCATTGGATGTGTACATTTATGTCTCCCAATGAACTTTCCGTGTACATATGACAAGTTGCAGCTCTGCCGAAGCCATCGGCAAGGACCAGTTAATCTCTATAGTTTGAAGGAGTGCATCAGTTTGCTTATATAATCATGAGGTGAATCTCGAAGAGTAGGTTAGATTGCTGCTTAGTTCTGCTGAATGAGCAAAAGCGGCAAAGTTGGGGCACTGAAACGGAAGAAGACGCCAATAGGAAATACGGTACGTGGTATACTTTCCGACCTGTCAAAGAACCAATCTTTCTCTCTGATAGGAAGGAAACAAAGTTTCGCACAGTCGCCACAGTAAATGGGAATCAAGGGGGCGAAGGTTAATCTTGGAGGAACAAAGAACAGCACGCAGTCATTCACATGAGAATGCCTATCAAGAATCAGTATACAAAGTAGAGACTAAGAACTAAGTTCTTAGGTAAGGTATTCCGAGTACTGATAAATCAGGAATTAAAATCCTCAAGTATGAATCATGGCTTCTCAATTCTGCAGCCTGCATGAGAATAAATCTGCCTTGTTAGAGGAAAGAACGTCAAAAAGGCCGTGAGTATCCGACAAAGAATTAGATCGTGCCCAACATTACAACCCCATCCAGAATCCAACACCCAGGCGTTCAAATTCCGCAAGGCAGATCTGAGGGACAAGCGCAAAGGAAGAAAAAAGGCAAAATTCCGATTAAATAAATAAAATAAAAAGAAACCGTCCCAAAGAGGCAAAGTAGGATGAGTTGGCGACGGCAACCGTCCAGTCATGGCGCTGCATGTGGCGGTGAAGGAAGCGTATCGTGAAAAAATAAACCCCCGCTTAACCCCACTCGCCCTGCCCCGTCTGGTCCAAATTCAAGGTGATCGGCTCAGTGGGCTTGGGGGTTGTCCGGATATTCTGACCCAAGGTTAGAGAATGGAGCCCGAGGCCAATTGGGGCAATAGCTCAATAACATGGGGGCTATGGGAGGGGGGAAAGCGCGCAGAAAACCGACGTGGTCGCGGTTCATGGGCTGAGAAACTGGAGGGCAGTAAATGAACTAGCATGACTGTGTATGTGAGTGGGGAATGGTGTTGTCTGGAATCCCTCGGACCAAAACCCCGGGCTCGTGTGCAACGTATGCAACTGCGTTAGCTTTGTTGACAGGGTGCATATATACATGGAAGACGACAGGAGAGAACGGGGAAGGTAGTGAGACTCGTTTCCCGGGGTTTTATCGTTGAAGGAACTGCATAACCCGGGCCTTGGAGACGTCTGACCGAAATAGCGAGGCTCAGAGAGGGGCGGATCAGCCGCCGGTGAATGGCCAGATAGTTGGGGCTATGACGATGTGAGAAATTTGGACGCGGTAGACAAGAGGCTTGCCCCCATTGTTCATTCTATTGATGTGCCCTGCGCGTCATTGCTGTGCTGCCCGATGCCCGGGCTAGACGAACCGGAACAGAGATTGGGCGTGGAAGGTAGTCTGTTGGCGTAGCATCCTTGCGAGGCTTTTTTAGTAAGAAAAACAATTCTTTTCCAGGTTTTCAATTTTTAGTCCTCGGGAAAGGATGAGCAATTAGAATCAAAGAATTAAAATTGAGGAGGGTGGTGACACGGTGTAATTCGGTGGCAGGATGCGTCTTCGACGGGGCATATTGGCACTTGTCAGGCTGCAAGGCATGCAGAGAACACGGATAGGGTGTAGAGTACATTGGATGGCATTGGCAAGTATGTTAGAGGGTATCGGAGTTTCCCAATGGGTGTCCTGCGGCAGGGCCCTTAGGCTCTTCAAGGATTTTTGAATTTTCTTTTTCGGACTGGAGCCTGGGTAGTCCTATGTCAGCAAAAAGTCAGGACCAATGATGACGACTTTTCGCCGGGAGTGAATTTTTCTTATCGAATTGCGTTACCGACGGCCTGCAGAGGTGGTCTCTTTCGCATGGCCCGCGGCCAAGCAAGACATCGAACGTGTGCATGGAAAGTGGGGAGATGCTCCTCTTCCAATGGCGTCTAGAGCGCTTGTCTGTACTCCATTGCTCACAGTTCCCTGCACTTCTAGCCACTTGCGGGCTGATGCAGAGGCTTCTGGTGCCCTCCGGGAGCAATAGCCGCATGAAGGCGGGCAAACGGGGAAGCAGGGATCAGCCTGTCAATGTAATACCTGTTCATTGCCTTTTGACTTTCTGTGACTGGAACGGATCACACATCAGTCACACAATCGTTTTTTGGGACATGGCTGATCTCGATGTGACTCTAGCGCAGATGGGATTTGCGCCTGAGGACATGGGGGCCCTAGTCTCGGCAAGTTGGGATCTTTAGTCTCCACGGTTCGTTCGGCCATGCAGTGATGTCCAACATATGGATCTTCATTCCGTGTGACCTCGCCATGGTCTTGATACCTAGAGAGGCCTGCTTTTTGAGTTTTGGGGTTGCTGAATTCCAGATGATGTCAGGCAGTGGGACATCTTTTGTTTTATTTTTTTCTCTGCAGAGAAAAGTAGGTCTCGGAAAGAAACCCGTGGCTCTTAACGTGTTGAATGTGCAAAACAGGTCTTTTTCCAACGTTTGACCACCACGCAGACATAGAGGTCAGTGGTAAGACACTAATATACAGTTAGCATTCAAATTTAACGAGGCTGACCCTAGGTTTGGGGCAAAAGAAAAAGCTATGTCATACTTCTTGTAGTTCGCAGCTTATTCCGGCCGGCCTTCATCGAGCGAATCAACCTCGACCCTCGACGACTATCCGCCTCCCAGCCACCGAATTTCGAGAACCTAAGCCATTGAGGAGGGGTAAAGAAAAGATAAGAAAAAGAAAATAGTGCTGAAGAGGAAGTGGGGAAAAAATCGAGCGAGGCAAAAAAGAAAAAAAGGCAGAGAAAGAGAGAGCCGGGAAGGAGCTCTTTTTATACTTCTACCCTCCACTCCACCTCATGACCAAAAGCCCTTTCTACTCCACTCATAGCCAACTTTTCTCAAATTTTCAGCTTTCCAAATGTTTCCGCTCGGACCCAAGGTAATCACAACATTCGGGAGACTACGTAGACCTAGTACGATGATCCTGGGAAAAAAAACCGCCACGGGAGAGCGGAAACCTTGGACGGGAATGGCGCCCTGGCCCAGACACACTCGATTCCCACTCGAGCGGGGTCAGGGCGGTCCAAGAGACGAATCGGCGGACAGATACGGAGAAGGAGGTGCAGCCGAAGGCCGGAGATTGGGAGATACACAGGAGGGGTGCGAGTCCCAGTCTCTCGAATGGTCCAATGGATCCCGTCCGGGGCCCTCATATCCTTGCCATCCCTCGTCGCCTCGCCACGACGAGGGTCCCCCGCCGGAAGGAAGACTGTCCGTCGAAGTCTATAAATTCCCTCGTTTTGTCGGGTAGTCCCAGTTTTCCTTCCTCTTCCTCTTCCACCTCTTCCAGCTGCCCCGATTGCAACAGCCCTAAGTCTCTTCGATCCATTTTTATATTGCTGTCTCATACTTCATCAAGGAGTCCATCGTCCTCCTATACATCATTGTCTTAACATACTGAGACCTTCTAATCATTCAATTCATCTTCTCATCAACAATCAATCATCATGGCTGCCCACCGTCAGTACTACCAGCCCTCCGCTGTTCCCATGAGCATGCCCTCCAAGGCACCAGCACCAGCCAGCATGTACCCTGTCTCCAGGGTTCCAGGATCGCCAACAGATTACTCTGATGCAAGCACCACTGCTGGTAGCCGCACCTCCGGCGGCTTGACCTTCAGCTCTGCTGGCGGAGATTATGACTCAAGCTCAGCCTCTTACTCCGGTGTGGATGTTGTCGACGTCCTGAGCGATCGCATGCAAAATGCCTTCGACCCAACACCGCTGGACAAGAGCCTGGCAAGCCAAGCGCAGACGTGAGTAAAATTTGCTGCAAGAGACGAAAGCTCCACCTCACAAAATCCGGCGACTCGCCTTCGCAAACGCGAAAGAGAGCTAGCCAAAACCACCATCTTCACACCTTGCGTCAAACTTGATATAAGATTTGAAGCTAACGAGCCGCAAAAATTAGCTCCGGTCAGATGCGCGCTAAGCAGCAGGAGCTCCTCGAGCTGCAAGCCATGGCACAACGCCGCATGAAGGGCCTGCGAGCAAACTTCAACGAAGGACTCAAGACCGCCCGAGAGACCAAGCGGGATCTCGAATGGACCCAGAAGCGCGTCAGGTAAGCAACACATTGAGAAAAACTCCACACCGCTGCAAGTAATGCGCAGCACGCCTAAAAGGAAGTGCAAACACCTCTGGCATGGAATGGACGTTGTCGAGATTTCCGCCCCGCTCCGCGCGTGACAGGGGGAGAAATCAAGATAATCTCCGCTCCGCCGGGCCAGATCTTGGCACGTGCACAGGGGGATCGACAGGCGACGTCCAATTTAGCGTCGCATGCGGTTCCTGCAGTGGTCCCTGATTTCCCCCGTGTTCTAGAAGTGCTGACGAATCTTTTTCCTACGAATAGCGCCCTCAAGTCTAAGGCTGAGAAGGCCCACCAGGACGAATACCGTCGGGCATCGAAGAAATACACCTACGACGACTACTGATTCGGTGGCTAGACCCGCTTTTGGGTCACTTTGTTTCTACTGCTTATTCTAACGACTGCTATGACGACTTCGGACAAAATCGGGACTAGGGACTTGCTATATTTGGGAATCTTGGGATGGTTTAGCTCGGGACGGGTTAATTTGCTTTTTTGGTGCGGCTGGCCTGTTTGTTTATTACACGTGTATAGGCTTTTCGTTTCTTTGTGCGTGTATAGCCTCTATGTCTGCGTTTTCTATCTATACTGGTGTGGTTTTAGTGGATCATACGCTGTTTTTACCGTTATACCGGTCTGGATAAGAATTTCTGGCCATTCAGTGGCCGTAGAATTAGGGCTTTGGTGTATTGGCCTAAGGTATAAAGGCTCCCGAGGTCTGTAATATACGTTGTGAGCCCTAAAAGCCGTGTATCTGAAACGAGAACTGTTTACAGGCTGTGTGATGTATCCAGGTATCCACTTCGTTGGTTATTCTTGGTAGACGTAATGCCTGTTAGGGCTTCAGCTCCTTGCATGAGGTTAAGGGGGAAAACATCTGCCAAACATTTGAAAGCTAACAGGACGAGATAGTAGACTCATCAGTTTCTCTTTTTTTGTCCAAGTGCCCATGCAAGAATGAGTACATGGAATTACGAGAAAGTTTCAAGCAAAAGCGTAGCTTTACAAACGCAACTAAGCCCCTTGAGATTCGAGACGAATGACAGACAATGGGCTTAAATTGATGAACGGCTAAGTCAAAGCGCTACATCAATTGCCTTATTATGGCCTTCTGTATGAATAAGTATGCAGAGAGCAAGCCCCTCGTATACATGTAAGGCATGAAGTGTGGTATATAGTCAAACAAAGTTAGAAGCTGAAGTCATCATTACATGGCTGTTAAATAAGCCCTTATCTATATACTATCTAAGCAAATGACTGCTCCTCAATGGCCCGGTTAATGACACGGACAAACCGGCCGACCTTATCAGCATCCTGCTTAGCAGTTTCAATGCCCAGGAGCACCTTCTTAATACCCACGCTGACACGGCCATCGTCTGCCAGGCC
The DNA here is from genome assembly GCA_028829675.1 of Penicillium tannophilum. Classification (NCBI taxonomy): domain Eukaryota; kingdom Fungi; phylum Ascomycota; class Eurotiomycetes; order Eurotiales; family Aspergillaceae; genus Penicillium; species Penicillium tannophilum. The sequence goes on along the minus strand of JAQKAK010000001.1, from coordinate 641,245 downwards.
GCCAACGCTCTCTAAAGCACGGGCAATTTCCTGTGCATCAAATGCACCAGACTGCTCCATGACATAGCGCAGCTCGCCAAAGGACTGCACGTTCGGGACCATGATATCCGAGTTGAAGGAGTTGTACACATCAAGCTGCTTCATCAAAGCACGCTCAGTGGTTGTAGCCAGGACCAACAGACGACGTCCATGCGTAGGCTGCTTCCGGAGGAAGACCATAAGGGCTTGCAGGACGCTGTTGCTGAAGCGGGGACCGATAGGCACCCAGTCGATAATGCGCTCAATGTTATCGATGACGACAATACTAGTGTTGGACTTGTAGGCGCTGTCAAAGACTCGGCTAATATGCTGGATCTTGGACGGCTCACTGAAGCCGACCATGTCCTCTGGGCTGATCAGCTTGATGAAGGGGAAGCCGGAGTCAATGGCGATGCGTGCAGCGAGGGCCGTCTTGCCACTACCAGGGGGACCATGAAGCAAGACAGAGAACAAGGGGGTAGCCTCTGCCTGACCAACCTGCTTGACGAAAAGCTCGCCTTCCCGCAAGATTTCGTTGATGGTCTCAGAGTAGTGAATAACACCATACTGAATGCGGCTGGAAAGCTCTTCCTCCGAGACACCGAAAGCAGGCTTCACTTCGTCAAGAGCATGGCGGAAATCGGCTTGGTTGACCTTCATATTAATGACATCGTCATTGATGCTGGCCATGGTGCCAACTTTGACATGGCGAGAGAAGGCAAACGATGAGGCAGACTTGACCAATCCAGCAATCTCAGCACCAGAAAAGTTTTTGGTCACGGTTGCAAGCTCAGGAAGATCAAAGTCTGAGTCCAGAACGTTATTCTTGCGCATCTTTTCAGTGTGAATCTTGAGAATTTGGCGTCGGCCAGCTTCGTCGGGAAGGGAGATCTCAATGTGGACCTCCAGACGACCAGGACGCAGTAAAGCCTCATCAATCATATCCATTCGGTTGGTCATACCGATCAAGAGGATGTTGTTAAGCTGGTCAACACCATCCAGCTTGGACAGCAGTTGGTTAACAACACTATCACCGACACCAGTGCCGCCACCCGCACCGCTTCCACGTTGCTTGCAAACAGCATCCAACTCATCAAAGATAATGATGTGCAAGCCACTTTCATCACCCTTCTCCTTGTATTCCTTCTCGGCATCCGCGAACATCTTTCGAATATTCTCTTCGGACTGACCCACATATTTGTTCAGAACTTCGGGTCCGTTGATAATCTTCGGCTCACGAGCGTTAAGCATTTTTCCGATCTGTCGCGCAATCAAAGTTTTACCAGTACCTGGAGGTCCGTAAAGCAAAAGACCCTTGACGTGCTGGATGCCGAGCTTGTCAACCAGACCGGGAGGGAAAATACGAGAGGCAAATGCACGACGGAAAATGGTGCTGAACTCGGAGTCCAGACCGCCGATTCCCATATCCTCAAACTTGAACCCGGGCTGAATAATCGAATTGGCAGCCGGGCGTCGGTTAGAAGCCTTGACGTTGATACCTGTTTGGGTATCTTTGAAGAAGTTGAGCTGAGTATGCCGTGTGACGATTCCTCGAGCTGTGGGGTTGGTCTCAACCTCTCCGGCATTGGCATCGCCTTTCTCCGATGTCAGGTCAACCCGTTGAACAGTCTTAACCTGCAACAGTAGAGGAATGCTCTTGTGGTCCATCAAAACCCTTTGACCCGGAGCAAACAGTTGGTTTTCGAAATTCTGTAGATGTTAGTAAGAGTGAAATTTGTTTGAGTGTAGAATCAACGTACTCTAATAACAGCATTGGCCAACTCATCCTGGTCATATGGTGCCTCCACTCGCTTCTTTGCCGATGCGAAGCTGACTTCAATGTCCGCAGAGCCCAAATAAGCCTGGCCGCCTTGGCTGAATGGATCGTACAACTGCACTTTGATGGCATCCCTCAGTCCGATGTTCGCCCATGTTCGCTGAGGGTCCGACATGCTCATCAACCCAGGCGGGAAGCCGTCTAGAGGGCGGGCGGAGAAGACGAAAACGTCATTGATGAGGAGGAGCACATCGGTGCCATCGCGACTTGGGGGAATGTCCTGGGGTGAAACAGCGACACTGCGCGAAATTAGTTATTGAAGCCAGCCAGAAACCACGAAGTTCGCAATCTACATACAGGTTACCAAAGGTATAGTTGTCGTTGGGACTCTTGGTAGGGCTGAGAGTCCAAGTCTGTCCGCTTGCAGACGGCATGCGCCCAGGCATCGGTTGCTGCGGTCTGCCCATGTTCTGTGGTGAAGGAGCTCCGTATCCGCTTGAAGGAAAGTTTGCGTCAGTCATGGGCACATCGCCGTCAGGGATCTGCCCCGCGGGCATGGGGACGTGGCCGTAATCATACCGTGGAGGCCCTTGGTTGGGGTTCGCGTAGCCCTGCGGCGACGGACGTTGCCGCTCCTGTCGAGAAGCGAAAGGGTTTTGGATACTGGGTAGGTCCTTCCGATTGAACATTTTGGATCGTGGGGGATCTGGAAGCTGGAAACGTAGTCGTTAGGTATGTTGAGGGGAGTTTGGCGGTGACGCCACTCTGTCTTCACAGCAGGCAACCAGGTATTTGAGACCTCGGTTCAGCACGGCTGGTTCAGATTCAGTGATATAAGAGTGGTCCGAGAGTTCACAGGCGCATTCAATGAATTTCGTAGATGGTGGAGAAGTTGAGCTAGCATTTCCACGAGCTGGAGGTTCACCCCGGGGACCGCAATAGCGTCAGGCGGTGGGGGCCTTATCGATAAGCCAAGTCTAGAGCTCCTCTCCAAAGCTACACTATGTACAACTAGTTCTAATCACCACCACGATGCCGCTGTAAGTCGCCTTTTGCTTTCTGTTTACTTCTTGCCTTAGCTCAAATATTATAGTCATCTTCTTGGCAAAAAGTCATGGAACGTTTACAACCCCGAGAACGTCGCCCGCGTCAAGCGTGATGAGGCCCAAGCGAAGGCCCTCGAGGAGGAAGATGAGCGTCGCATGCAGGAGGTCGATGCCGATCGGAGAATACGAATATTGCGCGGAGAAAGGGTGCCTACGCCCCCTCCACCGCCGCCCGTGCGTTCTGCATCAGAGGCTCTCAGTCGACCAGAACGAACATTAGCAGACGATGCTGGAAGAACCCGCAAAAGAAGGCGTATTGCAGGGGAGGATGATACGGAAAGAGATATACGGCATGCGCGAGAAGATGCGGAGCAAGCCAGTGCTAAAAGGGAGGACTTAACGGTCGCGGCCCTTCGAAAGAACAAGACGTCTGACGCCCCGATCTTGGACCGCGACGGTCATATCAACCTCTTCCCTGCAGAAGGAGACAACAAGAAGGTGGAGAAAAACAAAGAAGCCGAGGCTGAAGCCCAGAAAGAAAAGAGAAGCTACGAAGATCAATATACCATGCGCTTTTCCAATGCGGCGGGCTTCAAACAGTCAATCGGTCAGAAACCATGGTATTCATCTTCAGCACAGGCAGTGGAAGCCCCGGACACAAGATCAAAAAATGTGTGGGGTAATGAGGATCCTATGCGTAAAGAACGAGAGAAGTTCAGGATGGATGCCAATGATCCTCTCGCAGCTATGAAGCGCGGTGTCCGACAGTTGAGAGCGACGGAGCAAGAGCGAAAACGGTGGAATGATGAGAAGAGAAAGGAGCTTGAATCACTCAAATCCGAGCAGGGAAACCGGGATCGTTTGAACTATCACCGAAAAAGACGGTCAAGATCCGCTGATAGCCTTGAGGGTTTCAAGCTCGATGTCCCAGCCGTCAAAGACCGAGACGAGAAAGATCATAGAAGTTCGCGGCGGCATCATCATCGCCACCACCACCGAGACCGGAGCCGCGATAGGCACCGAGAAAGTTCGTCTCGACGCTCACATCACTCATCAGATCGTACCCAGCATCGACGCGATGGAACCCAAGGAACCCAGCGTCCCCGAAGGTCGGAGAATGAAGCTGTTTATGAGAAGCGTTAGATATGCTTTCCAAGGATTCGGTGATTATGATTATTATGACTGTATGGTTATGAGGGTTTGGTTGCTATTGGTGTTCCCTTTAAAGAATATTCACAGGTTTCAATACAAGTCATGGGGTATAAGGGCCACTAAGGCCATGTGCATGCATAACTATATCCTAGTATTTTTATGGGCAAATGACACCCAAAATCGAAAACAACAAAGCATTCTACATGCTCTTTACCAGCTTCCTCGGAGGAGCGGCTAAAAGAAAAACGTAGCTCATCATTGATGCAACATCCAAAATGGATAGCTGCAAGCGGCTTATTGGAGTGACCACTTCTGAGAACCCTTGGTGTTATCACCTCCTTGCCAGTCAATGTTGATATTCAGGCCTCGAGAGCCCTCTTGATCCCTCTTCTGGTAGCCAATCTTGCCGGAAATGACTTGACCCTTCTTGAGAGCCTTGGGCTTGTGGCTGCCGTGGTCAATCAGGGCAATAGTCTGCTGCCAGTGGGTCTCGGTCCCATAGGGCCCAGTAGTGAACCCAACGAATCCCTTCTTCTGCATGTCGGCGGGCACAGCATTCTCGGGAATGGGAGAGTCTCGCGAAGGCATGAAGAAAATGTCAAACCAGATAGCCCAGCCATCAAGTGCGTCGATATCCTGGTTCAGGGTGACCTGGAACTCCTTCAAGAAGGTCAACTCCTCAACAGTGATGGTGTGCAAAGGCAGTGGCAGGAAGACTGTTGAGTCCGCAACAATTGTCGAAGATGGGATGTTGCGAACAAGGGCCTCATCGTAAATCTTCAACAGCATGCTGGTCATCTTGAAACCGTAGACGTCTTCCCAGAAGGAGATGTGCGACGCCATGAAGTCAGGGTCCGCGTAAGGGGCAACGCGAAGGGTGGCGTGGGAGGGGACCATCAGACCGTCAGGAGCAAGGTAGCGGTCACGAGCGTAGATGACAGAGTCGAACATGCACTCGAAGAGAAGGGCGTAGCCCATCCACTCAGAGATAATGATGTCAACCTTGTCTACGGGCAAGGTGACCTCCTCAATCTTTCCGCGGACGAGACTGGGGTCAATTGTTAGCGGATTAATTCATTAGGGTACCTTGGGGGAATTTCATACGTGATAACATCCCCAAATTCGTTGTCAAAGACAATCTCCTTGGCACGGTCGATGATGTTGGAGTTGTCAACGGAGATGACCTTCTTCGCACCAGCCTTGGCACAGAACATAGACAGGATACCAGTTCCACAGCCCACATCAAGAACAACCTTATCCTTGAAAAGGTTCTTGTTTTCGTAGACGAAGTCACGGTACGCATCGGTACGGATAGCATCCTTCAACATGGATTCGTGAATTCCTTGTACAGACAATCAGTCAGCAAGCGGAGGTCCTGTCGGAGAACATGTAGTATTTACCGTTATAAGCGTAAGATGCAAAGTAATCTTCATCAATCTCCTGCGCTTTGGTGGCGCCAGAGGCCTTGGATGCCTTCGAGTCAAGCTTATCGTCTTCCTTGGACATCTGGTCTTCCATTGACTGCTGGACTGCGAGTCTGTACTCGGAGAATTGCGTCTGCAGTCTCTCCAAGTCCTCCTGGAGCTCCAAAACCCGTCGCTCAGCCTCGCTTCCAGGGGCTGCTTCATCGCCCTGTTCCTCGGTGATATCGTCTAGGCTGTACAGGAGAGCATCGTCCTCCATCACAGGCTTCAAGTAGACATCGTCGTCAAACTTGGACTTGGAGTCGACATCGGGGGTCTTGTTTCCGGCCTTGACCTGAGTGCGAACGTAGTTGACGAGCTTAATTGTGTCAATGAAATCCAGACCTATTATAGTCGTCCCTCATTAGTTCAATGTTCTTATCCGAAATGGCCATTAGTCAAAGATAACATACCAAGATCCTTCTGAATCTTCAGAAGGTCAAATTGGTGCTTCTCCTTGCACGCCTTCAGCATAGAGCGTGCATCAGGGAAGACCTCATCGGAGAACAGATCCACAACAGGCTGTGTCTCATCATCAGCCTCAACGTCTTCCCAGCCTTCCTCGTTGCTAGAGTCAGACTCGTCCGACACCGAGCTTGAATCGGCGTGAACATCATCCACAGGGGCAACTGCAACAGGGTTAGAGGATGCCATTGTGATATTTGTGTACAATTGTTTCACAATTAAAACCCAATAGAATATCAAAAACAGAGAATCATGGAGGGGCAGAGATCGGACTGATAAAAAAAAATCGTTATCGGTGTGTTGCCTGAGGCCGGCAAACGGTTGCCCCGCCCTGTTTGTTTATTGCGGAACCAGAGATGTGATCAGTCCGGCGCATCGATTCTCGCCCTTCTTTCTTCCAAACTTTTTAAAATCTCGAGGCCATGGCTTTCTTTTTCAATCGAGGTCGGTCGCGGCAACCGGCTGATGTTGCTCGCTCCACCAAGGAATTGCTACTCAGGGTCCAGGAGACTCCTAACTTGCCCAAGGTTTGGTCCCCGACGCCATCCGCATATACAACGCTGACACAGTCCCAGGCCGAAGAAGACCTCGCAAAGCAACTAAGTCAGATGAAAGTGATAGTTCAAGGAACACAAGGTTAGCCAATTGCTTGCTCGTTGATGTTATTCTATTTGCTCTCTAGCAATGGGAAACTGACAATTGCTTTGATTCTAGAGGTCAACACGTCACCGGACCAAGTCCACGCCCTTGTTCAAGCAACGCTCCAAGAAGACCTCCTCTACGACTTATCACGAACAATCCATTTGCTCCCATTTGAAGCTAGGAAAGATACACAGACGATTTTCTCCCATATTCTCCGTTTCCGACCAAGCAATTACGCGCCTGACAAAGACCCTCCTGTCATTTCGTACATTGTTCACCACCGACCAGAGATCCTTGTTGAATTATGTCGCGGATACTCCGAGAGCCAGAGTGCTATGCCATGTGGTGTAATCTTAAGGGAAGCGCTCAAGTTCGACGTGGTTGCCGCGGTGCTTCTGTATGATCAGTCTAAGGAAGGAGAGCCGGCCGTGCGACTCTCCGATTTGAAGCCAAATCTGCCACAGAAAGGTGATGGAGTCTTTTGGAGCTTCTTCGATTGGATTGATAAAAGCAGTTTTGAAGTAAGCGCGGATGCGTTTACAACTTTCCGGGTAAGAGCTTGATTGAAAACGGATTGAAGCACCAGAGTGGATGTTGACCGTTTCAATAGGAGATTCTGACCCGGCATAAAAACCTCGTTACCGCGTATCTGGCTACTAACTACGATTTGTTCTTTGGCCAATTCAATGACGTTCTTGTCCAATCTGACTCTTATGTGACGAAGCGGCAAAGCATCAAGCTCCTGGGCGAGATTTTGTTGGACCGTGCGAACTACAATGTGATGATGGCCTATGTGGAGAGTGGGGATAATCTTAAGTTATGCATGAAGCTCTTGCGGGATGATCGCAAGATGGTCCAGTATGAGGGGTTCCACGTTTTCAAGGTATGTCGCCCTCGTCGATCCTCAGGAGATGCATGCACTGACAAAGTCCAGGTGTTTGTAGCCAACCCAAACAAATCGGTGGCCGTGCAGCGGATTCTGATCAATAACCGCGACCGATTACTCCGGTTCCTGCCTAAATTCCTAGAGGACCGTACTGATGACGATCAATTCACCGACGAGAAGAGTTTCCTTGTGCGACAGATTGAACTATTGCCGAAGGAGCCTGTCGAACGGAGCAGGCCTGCGCGGGAGACCCAGTCTGGAGTCAACACCGCTGTGGCTTGAGACTCGATCAAACTGTGGGCCGCTGGATGGTCATGACCTTCTTTTCATCTCTTTGCTTTTCTTCTTTTCTTCCACTGTTCTTCTCTTTTCCCTTTACTATGATGATCGTCGCTGTTATACTTCGGGGTTTAACCCCCTTTTTCATCCATTGCATTGGCAGCTGATGGTCTGCTGGATTTACAGCCTCGGCTTACGGGAGTTCCACGCGTTGTGCTTTGTGTACATGATTCAGATCCCAAAATTGAATTTTCTTTGTATTGGGAACCTGCATGTTCAATATTAGGACTAGACTTGTCTATAGCGTCTGGAAAAAAAAGCATGAGATATATTGCAAATCTTCCACAATTCCAAGACTTCTTCCTCCGAGACTTTGTGGATTCGAATAAATTTATTACATGAAAACCTTGGAAACAAATCAGTCCAGACTCTTCATGACACCATGGTTGTGTTCTAATCTAAGCACCACTAGCGTCTCCACTCTCTCCTTGTCGTCGTCTGCGGCCCACTGCTCGCGCGGCCGCCTGAAGGTGGGATGAAGAGTTGCTTGCCCCCTATACGATCCTAAATTTAGCTCGCTATCGTCGTTGTAGTTATCACCTCACATTTTTCCCTTGGTACATTTCATCGTGTGGAATGACGGAGAAAAGATTGAGAATACGTACCTTAGAACAGCGCCAAGAAGAAAGAAGGTCGACTCCACCCTCTCCGTCTTTTTCTCCTGGCCAAATTTAATTTCCAGACCCTGACGAGAAAATCGGGGATGTGAAATCGTTCGTTAAGAGACTTCTTTCCTTGCTACACTCTTTAATCCCTTACTGTGCGAGTCATGCCGGGATAATGGTGGAGGTTCCTGCATCGTTATCCCCCGTTGGATCGGAGTCGCGATCGACCCAAGCTGCGCCCTACGAAACCTCAGTCGCCGACGAATGCCCTGTCGCTATTAGATCCGTTTCACTGCCGCCTCCCGCAGATTCACTACCGCTTGCCAATGGCCGCTCCCTCAGTGCCAGCGACGCCTCGCGTGGCTCCTACCGCCCTGCCTCCGCGCGCGCATCCCATACAGGCCAGCTATCGCCAGCATTAGAAGCCCCCGCAAGACGATCAATGGATGAGCGCGTCATCAATTTCAGCAGGAAAACGCCCTCGTTGCGCAGCGTCCCCAGCATCGTCATTGATGAGCCAAATTCTCGCCCTGTTTCGCGACCAGGCTCTCGTCCGGGTTCAAGGTGGTCGGAGCGCAAGTGGGGTGGATTGAGGAAACGGTCCAGCGACTTGGAAGAGAAGATGAACACGGAGGACCTGCCACCGGTACCGCAAATTGACCCGGAATTCAGTGGGATTAGCTTGGATATACCCACGGCTTCCTTGGAAGGACTGGGACAGACAATGAAGTTCTCCAACCGTGGCAGCCTGATCAGGGATCGTTCAAAGCGGCCGATTTTGAAACCACGAGACCAGAATCCGAAGCTTCGATCGGAGCCAATCTCGGAGGCCGAGAACCATGAGGCGCAGTCGGACGCTGGATCTATTCAGCAATCCAATCCAGCCGATTCAGAGCCAGCCAGCAAAGCGCCGAGTATAGCGCCGAGTATAGCACCTCCCTCGACGAGCCACGATGGTGCGAGCGATAATATCCCGGAGGCAACACCACGGCCTTCCAAGCAAGAAGCGCATCTTCGCCCACGGCAATCGAGCCTTCAATCCAGGGCCATCTCCGCCGACGAAGATATGCTTTCCCGGCGGGTGCGACTCATGTATGAGAAGGGCGATGAAAACGTGACTGATAAGGATGTCGCAAACGCGATAGCAACTGAAAACGGCGTTCTCTGGGAGGAGACAACACCAGATCTCGAGACTGCTTCGATGCCCGCTTCAAATCTCGACACGCCAATAGCTTCGACCGACAGGGCTTCTGCCGAGGTAGAGCGCAAGCGCATGAAGAGAGAGACCCAAGAGCTGGCAGGCGGTATTGAATATTGGCAAAACATTGGCGCAGGCCAAGTTGATCGATATGGCTTTATTCACGCACCGGACGACACCGAGCCCCATCCTATTCAGCGCGTCACCACCAGCCTTCAGCTTGCATCTGAGACCCCTCGTCGCAAAACCTCAATTCGCCCTCCTACTGCGCGAGCTAGTACTCGCTCGTTCAGTGGAAGGTCTCCAACTCGCAACTTGTCGCAGAGCTCTGCTAACAATGGGCGTCCAACTTCATCCGCAAGCACCATCAGCGCACCGGTCCGGCGTTCAACGTCCCGCTTGCGTTCTGCCACAAATCGTCTCCCGCACAACAGAGACCGGAAGTTCACTGATGAGGCGGCTTACATGCTTACTCTCCCCGCAAATGACCCTGGACAAGGCAAAGACACGCCGGCTGCACGTGCGGCGCGTAAGAAGGAGTGGGAACGCGAAGACAAGTGGACGAAGATGGCCAAACCGATCAAGAAGAATCGTGACGGCGGTGGCATGAAGTTTGAGTTCGATACGCATAGCTCGAAACTCATTGAGCGGACATGGAAGGGCATTCCAGATCGGTGGCGGGCATCAGCTTGGTCCTCCTTCCTTGAGGCCAGTGCCAAGCGACACAAAGATAGTCCCTCCGAAGAGGAGCTTGTCAACGCTTTCCGGGAAAGTCAATACGTCTCCTCTCCTGATGATGTGCAGATCGATATAGATGTGCCTCGCACAATCACCAGCCATATCATGTTCCGTCGGCGTTATCGCGGTGGACAACGACTTTTATTCCGTGTTCTTCATGCCATGTCATTATATTATCCTGATACAGGCTATGTTCAGGGTATGGCTGCCATTGCGGCAACACTATTGGCATACTATGACGAGGAGCAAGCTTTCGTGATGCTAGCCCGTCTCTGGCGCCTGCGTGGCTTAGAAGAGTTGTACAAGTCTGGTTTCGCAGGGCTGATGGAGGCTTTGGACGATTTTGAGCGCGAGTGGCTCGCCGGTGGCGAAGTGGCTACACAGCTGGTAAGAATTGGCCTTGGGTTTCGCTTGAAAATGTAACATGCACTAATATACTCTTCCAGAACGAAGTCGGAATTCCGCCAACAGCCTATGGTACCCGCTGGTATCTAACCCTCTTCAACTATTCTATTCCTTTCCCCGCTCAGCTTCGAGTGTGGGATGTCTTTATGCTACTTGGAGACGCCGAGGAACCCGTTGCTCCACGGCCAACCACCTCATCTGGAAAAGGACCCAAGGCACCCCCACCCCGCCTTGGTACATTTGGACAGAGCCTCGATGTGCTACATGCCACATCTGCTGCCCTAATTGATGGCATGCGGGATATCATTTTGGAGTCTGATTTCGAAAATACGATGAAAGTCCTTACCAGCTGGGTCCCAATCAAGGATATCGAAATGTTCATGCGTGTCGCCAAAGCCGAATACAAGGTTCACCGACGCAAGAAAACCCATTAATTTTGCTGGGTCCCTTTAATGTTGTTCTCTGTTTGAGTACCCATGCCCCCACCCACCTAATCACTGTTTTGACGGCCGCCTTTATACCCTAATGGTCGGGTCAAAATCCCGAGTCACTGTTGATGTCTAATACCCGTTATACCCAACCTTTGTCTTGCACCACGATATGGATCATTGGAATGACCAGTGGAGCGCCCTAATAATTCCCACACACTTATTACTCCTACTCCTGTCCCCGATCAATGTGTGTTCTGTCACGTTCCCTACAACATTCTCTTTTTCTCCTTGTCCAGTCCTCATTTCGTTACGACAGTCATCTGCTGCTTGGCTTTAGACGATACCTATTCTTACGCTCGCTATATCCCCCTTTATTCTTTTCTGTGACTTTGCCAAAACCTTGGTATTCTCTTTTCTCATGAATAATTGGCCTTGGTTCGTTGGTATTGGTGTCCAACCGGCCGTTGGTCGCTGGTCCGCATCGATATCACGAAACAAAATGCCGCGTTTGTCAAATTACTTCAATTCTCCCTGGTGTACTCGACAACACTCATACTCAGTCCGGCCAGAGTTTGAGAGCCATGCGACTGATACCCATTGAATCGGATGTTTCTTGTCTTGTCTTTCGGTTGACTATGTACACCAAGCATTCTTATTTTAGACTTGCAAGCCTGCAATAATTCATTCGGTCTTAAGGATAATTTTGTCTTCATCCTCTCCCCGGTATACTTTGAATCTGTAGGTGCAGCCCATGCTAAGCTCAAACTCACTAGTAACCAGTAACCAGTAACCACAAACGACATCCCAGCAGAGCAATCCACCATCTAAGTCGAACTCAGCAGTCCCTTACCACTCTTATCCTCTAGATTCTCCTTATCAACAAAAGCGGATTTAAGCCAATCCTTGGCTTTTGGATTCAACCCAAGCTGTCCCTGATGAACAACCTCAATACTGTAAACGATATCCAATCCCACAGCATCCATCATCACACATGGCCCCTTCTCCGCCCTAAACCACGGCTTCAACATTTCATGAACCATCTTCGTATCACTCACTTCATCCGCAAGACATAACAAACACTCCCGTTTGATTCCCGCCCAAATGCGATTACCACCATATCTGTTAACACCCGATGCGCACACACAGACTGAAAGCCAGCCGCATTAGCCTTCTCCATCAAGAAAGGGAGAATATCCTCATCTGTCTCTCAGCAGGACATGATCTCGCAAAAGGTCTGCTCAGGCGCAGACTGTTGCTGTGTGGCTATAAGTCTGCGGCTGCGATCGCTTTTTCTTTTTTCTTCACATAAAGTAAGAATCGCTATTATTGCTTTCTGCTGTGGTTATCGTCCCTCTTTAGGTAGATATGTTTGGTTTCGCAGTTTTGATAAGGTTAATCTTTGATATGCAAACATTCCAAGGGGCCAAAACATCAAACCTTAAAAAAGGTTAACTACCCAGCAAAAACACGAGACATGACATGTTCGTATTTATCCAAATATTTAGGAAGCTACAGCATGACATATGGATTCATATGTACACGTGTGCTTACACTGCTGGGATGAACGTGTACAATAACCTTGGAAGGAAGCCGAAGTTGAATTAGGTCGTAACATTGGAACTTGGACCGAATTAGGTGTTGATTATATACAATAGATCCATCATAATCATCCAGACAATATGCTCAAGTCTCACACATGCAGGGTATAAAAGACATAACAAAACACAGCTCATCTTAGACAGCTCATTCTAGGCAGCTCATCCTTAGAGCATAGCGGCAGCAGCAGCGGCAACAGCAGCAAAGGCCATAGGCGCAGCAGTAATCATAGGCTGCGCAGCTCCAGTAGACTTGGCGGCACTGACAGTAGACTCGGCACCGCTGGCAGTAGCCTTAGCACCACTGGCAGTAACAGGCGAAGTAGCAGTAGCGTAGGCCTTCAAAGCCTCAACACCAGCAGTAACGGTAAGCACATGGTAGCTAACCTGGTCAGCCTCGATAGTCTGGCTAGGAATGTAGGTGCTAGTGGCAGTGGAGTATCCCTCAGCGGAAATAAACATGGAGATACTCTGGCGGCAAGAGACAGATTCCGAGACATGGGTGAATGAGCACGCAACAGTCGCGAAAACGTCGGCGGTACCACCCTGGGTGGTAATCGCTTCGTAGGCGGAGAAGCTGTAGGTCGCGGGGCCCTGAATCATCCTGAAGGGGGTCTTGCTGTCAATTGCGCAGAGGGACTTGGCTACGCCGCTTTGGCAGCGGATATCGTATGTAGTGGCAGTTGCGTCTACTGCGATGACTTCAGCGGCGATGCTGGTGTACTTGGACAAGTTGACATCGCCGTCGGCTGCGGCACCGAGGTAGCTGACGGTAGTTGTGCTGGCATCGGCAGCGGCGAAGGCCGCGAGTGTGGAAGCGAGGAACCAAGTAGTACGCATGATTGCTTTTTTTTGTGTGTTTGGAGGAGGAATTGAGGGTGGAAGAGTATGTATTGGCTTTGGGAATAGGGGAAGAAAAAGTCCCGAGACAATAGAGACGGAATCCTTCTATTTGTACCCTTTTTTTAAGCCTTGTCAAAAGGCAGCAACGAACGCTAGTGTAACCAGTCAGCCTCGAGTGGAAATTATCACGGAGATACTTGGACCCTGACCGCGCTCATTTGTCCTAATTGGGTCGCTTTCTCACTAGCCAAGGCACTAAAGGGGCATGGTGGCTTGATTGGCACAGGGGTCCGACCTAAGTCCGGTATCGTGGCCCACTGTTCTGTACATTTACTTTGACCCATTGTTGAGATTTCAGTAGGATTTAGTTACCCAGATCCATCGAGTGATCTAGAGCCAGCACCGGACAAGATCGGCGTTCACCTTGAGGGCATGGTAAATTTAGACCAAAGTTCGGCGAGGCTGCAACTCTATACCACATGCCCAGGACCAAGTTTTCATAACCTTTTCATGCATGCTCAGGGGCTCGGGTGAGATGGACTATTTTAATAGTCTTCCTCTAAGCCAATTGCAGGTTAGAAAGCCGGAATTTTCATCACTTTTGCCACAAAGTTTGAATTTCAAGCCCCAAACGCTCGGCTGCGAATATTTCTTCCTCTCGCGCCAAGATTTCGGGTGCACTAGCGCCCCCAAAGGGGAATGGGTACGGATAAGTCGGTAGGACCCTTAAAATTACTTACTTTTTGCTCCGACAAACTTTTCGTATAAGTTGTAAATTCTGAGACATCGTGTCTGCGGGGGTAAGCATGGTCTTGGCAATACTAGTCATGAGTTCTGAATATATGAATGAGTCACGGAGATGCCTTTTGTATTGCATGGGCGGTCTCTACAAACGATAAACAAGTTCATAGTATCGGCTAGATTTTAATCCACTTGGTACGGGATAGATCCGTTGGATCGGCCGAAATTGTTGGGACGGCATGTTACACCAGAAGACGCGCCAAATGCTCGAGTTCGGGATCTAAGGCAGACATGTTCATTGGGAGATGCGGCTCTGGCTCCGCCAAGAGAAAGTTGGTGCACAGTGGGGGCCAAATAGGTACCCACTCCGAAATACATCTGCTATCACATTCTTGTTCAACCTAAATCTGATACACGAAAGACTGCGTTTTAATCAATTTTCTTGGTCTTCATAATGGAGCCTTTCTTTCCCCCCCCCCCATAGCTAAAGGATGCCTTTGTAATCCCATGTCTGCATGTCATAGCCTAGACCAATGCATACGAGTAATCAGTCTCCTAAATAGGCAGTTCCACTGTCCAGTTCGGTGGCTTTCCAGGGCTCTTGAACACATAAGCAACCAGAGCAAGTCAAATATACTCCCCTGATTTATCTAGTCTGTTGGTCGTGGGAGAGCAAGGGTAGCCACATTATTCCAACCGCCCGCGGGGTTCAAATAAACATCAACTGACCCATCTTTGTTCGGACAAGCCCCAGCAATCTCATGAAATGGCATTAAAACCAACCAAGCTTCTGACGAGACCCCGTTTTTGTCCCAAACGGCTACTCTCACATTTGAAGTTTCCGCTGGGGCCGTGGTCAGTTTGGATTTCGCGAAGGCAGCGTTGATAGCGTCACGTAAAGCAGTGACGGATTCTCTTTGGATGACAATCGTTTGTAACCTCCTTATATTAGATGTTTTGTTCAAGCCTGATCCAAGTTCTAGGTCGGTTGAAGCTTTTAGTGGCTTGAAACTAAATACCACCTTTCGTTAGCATCACCTTGACATTACATAGTGGGGTTCTGGGGTAGGTACCGCCCGCTCCAAAAGGCAATGACATGGAGTAGAAGAATTCCAAACTGAAAGCCGATAAAAACGCAGATAGTGGTGATATCTGAGCCGATGCTGGCGCAATTATCGTCGGATGCCATGATATGAGTCTCGAAGGTTGTCTGTTAGATGAGGTACTATGGAATAAGTGAGGCTTAGCACTATCTGGTTCGACTGCACAAACAGAATTGAGGTATAAAGCAGGACTAGGACGAGGGGCAAGAAGTGATGTCGAAGTATACCTTAATAGTTACGTAGTTGGAAACTATGTTTACATTTAGGACATCCGAAGCTAGAAGAAGATTAGCTCTGAAGTTACTTAGGTACATACACTGTCGGATGACATGTCATTCCAAAGGATAACAAAGTAAAACAAGTTCAGACTAGATTTAATGAATACATGAGTGACAAGCTTTTCAACATGCCGATAGAATTCAACCTTCAGTGTTATTCGAGGCATATGTCACGAGACCATGATGGCTGACTAAGGAGCCATGCCTTCGTGTGCCACAATGTTAACAGCCACAATCTATCTAAATTGCCTTGACATTGGCATTTGGGGGTCAAAGCGAGAACTCTTAATATCTTCTTCCCAATGGTCGGGTAAGCATTGCGACTGACCCACCCTTTCATCAATCTGGAGCTTGCCCCGAGCGATTGGTCTCGCTTCGATAGCAGTGACCGCCTGACGAATCACATCATGAACTTCTATAGATCTCCTCAGAGTTGCCCCTTCAAGTTAGTACCAGATTCGGCTTGGTAGATTTCTCCATTGCTAATCTTATTGGCCTGGCATCTGACATCAAGATCTTTATCTGTTCATCTGGCGATAAAGTGATTACTCCTTTTAGTCTGATACCGATAGATTACCCTTTGTCTCGGGTGATGCAAGAGCCGAGACCCTAGTGGGCATTGGGGCGTGTTCTGAAGGCGTAGTGCGTCTCATGGGGTTACCGAACTACTGTACGAACCCCTGCACACAATTTCTTAGCTGGGTATTATTGGACCGATCCAACATGAAAGCTAGTCAGGGATACAGTGTGGTCGCATCGTTGATGAAATCCTGCAGTTTTCGGACAAGTTCGACTTCGACAACCAATCAAGCTCAATATTTTCCAAGTTGTCAACCCCAGGCCTTCGGGTCCGGCCCTTAAACCCCGGAACTCCCGGGCTGGGAAGGTCCAAGACGGCACAGTGAGATCGGCACGAGTAAAGTGGACCAGGCGCTTGCGCGGAATCCGTAATCCATCCACTCTTTGAACGCCGCTGGAGACTGTCATTGGTGCTAGATCGTTGATTTGCCCGCAGACAGGCGGCTCCCGTGAGGCTAAGGCAAATGCCGATTCACCTCATTTGTGCACCGTGCATGGTCCACTCGTGTCGTCGTCAATAAATCTATCCCGGGCTAATGTAGGTCCCCATGTCATGCGTGGCTCGATCTGATGGGGTTTTTTTCTGGTTTTTTTCTTCTTTCCTCCTGTTTGACTTTTAAGTTTTGTCTGTGTCTATCATAATCTTTCTTTCCCTTTCTTCGTTCCTTCTCCAATCTTTGTATTAACCTTGGGCGTGTTTTTGTTTGAGTCTTGGGATAACCCGTTTTTGCGATCTCAAGACCCTAAATACCACGGTCTTGGCCCCGTTCTGACCCTATTTGGATCCATTACAGATTCGTGAAAACGCGAGCTCTTCTTCTATTATCTCCACCCATTTCTACGAACTAGTCTGTCCCAATTTCTCCAATCGAGCTGTGTCAATTCCAATTACCCACGGCCTGGGGCCCCCGGGGCCTGGCTGAGTCAGCCATTGGATCGGTTCATCAGTGAGTGTCACTTTCCTTGTAGAAGGATTGAGAGGATGTTGTCAAGGTGCTTTCCTACTTGGAGAGGCCTTGACGGCTGCTCCTTCTTCTTCTTTTGCTCCTGCCTCTTCCTTTTGCTCCTTCTCTCTCCAACTTGACCCTCTCCCATTTCATGCGAAACTCCCTTCACCATGTTTCGCTTCTCCAAATGAAAACATGTTACTCACTCTCAACCAGCATAACCAGCAGACCGATGCGGGAGACCCCTCTGATAGCTCAGCCGTACTGAGCTCCAATCCACCCTCGCTGCTTTCATCGTGCTCTGAGTCCTCATCTGAGATTGCTCTTGCCCAGGTTGTTTCCCCCATGGAATCTTCCTCAAGAGATCTTCCCCCACCGTCTGCCCTGCCTCGCATGCCTGCAGCAATGCCCACTCCGTTACCCCCACCGCCATCGCAGTGGCAAGGTACTGAGCCCATGCAGCAATGGTTGCGGGCCAAAGCTGAGGAGGATCGTCGCAGTCAAGAGGAAGAGAAGACCAGACAAGAGACGTTGCGATTGGAGCAGCGCAAGATTGAACAGACGATTTTGGCCGATTCTTTACGTGCAGGTGTACCTCCTCATTTGATTCCGCTGATGTTCGCCGGTATAAATGGTGGAAATGGTGGAAACACTCACTGGTCTGAGACGATCCATCAGTACATGACACATGCATCTGCATCTAGAGGTTTCTCAACTGCTCCTCCACCGTCTCAGCAATCATTCTCGAGCTCAGGACCCACCAATTCTTATGGTCCATCCGTGAATCTGTCAGTGTCAGCAACGGATTCTCAAGGGGACTTTCGTCGTACTCATTCGGGTGCCGGCCTGTATCCCTATCCTCCGGTTGTGAAGATACCGTCAGCTGGTAATAGTGCTAGACCTCCGGCAAACTCCCAAGTTCCACTTCCTTTGCCTGCTCAGCCACGCCCCGTCGACATGCAGCCTCAAGTCATGCCCAATCTTGCTTCTCCACATATGCCTCCACATATGCCTCCACATCCACCTCAAGTCATCCCCACTTCTGTCCGACAGGAACCACGGACCAGTCGACCTGCACCTCCTATCTCTTTCCATCATTGGGTTCCTCCAGGTCTACCGCAGCCTACGTCTCAGCTTCACTCTCAAGCAACACCTACCCAAAACCAGACAGCGGAACCAACTATGCCCTCTGAGCCTACATCCCAAGCCCGAGATAGCTCCCCAACTCGCAAAAGGAAATCCCAAACCACCCACTCTCCAGTTGCTCCTCCCTCTGCTCGTATGTCTGAGTCAGCTGGACGGGCTGTGCGATCTGGTGCACAGAGCCCAGTCACTGGTGAGCCGGGTCAGCATGAGCGACAAAGTGAAGTTTCTCGCGAGCTTGTCACTGAAATAGACCCTATTGTCCATCAACGCTTGTCAACGCCGCAGATCAGCCCTAGGTCTCGACGAGGATCTGTCTGGGATTCCCGGCGCAATTCACGCTCTCGAAGCCCCGAGAGGGACTTCCAGCAACCACCGCCATCCCAAAATCAGGCCGAGACGTCGGATATGGAAATCTCATCGGAACAGGACACTGGATCTGGTGGAGCGACTGGAAACAAACCCTAGTTCACCACTTTCATTTCTTATTATTGGTTCGATGTTCTCACTTGTCTTTTTAAGATACCCCTGGTTACGGACTGAGCATTTCTGCATCTGGGCCTTCTTTGTGTTCACCCATGTAACATTATTATGACGTCTCACTGGTCAGCAACAAAACCGCCAGGACAACGATTGTGTATTTTTATCCCCTTTCATGGTTGTTCCTGGGGTCACTGCAGAGTAGGAAGTATTCATTAATCAATACACTACTTTTGCCAAATGGTTCCTGATTCTCACCAACACATTGGAATATTGAACACCTTCGAGATAAGCCATACGGGTCCGTCCCTGGATATTAACAACTAAAAACGATGGACTGGGGGAACGAAAGACACTAATGGATCCTAACTTTCAACCTTGGAAAAGACATGAAACCTTGGAAAATTTTTATTGATAGGAATATATACACTCGGGGCCATGCAACTAGCCCATCTAGCACCCATCAAGTGGGGAACCATACTTTCTTCAAACGAAAGCAAAGAGGCCAAAGGCACATTCCATGCTAGACACTAAGCCCAACAAGACGCGGTATAAAATTACCACCACGTCAGTGTAAGACGAATGTTGAAGGAGAACAAGGATTTGCCAAGTAACCATATTGTTCATTCTATTCTCATCGATTATGCATCACCACGATCAAATCGACTCAGTACCTCCGGCGGCACAGTGGGAATATACTTCCTCGCTCGTTCACGATTCGTCCCACCCAACCCGGCACCATAACTAATCAGCATATCCGTACTGGTAGGTAAAGAGAATGGAAGGAAGAGTGTGGGGTCCAGGAAAACGCTGTTCGGGTGGGGTCGGTCATCACCTCGAGCTGCAGCTACCATACTGGCTGGATATGAAGAGTCCGGGGATGAAGGGCCCGGATCTGATGTAGCGGGTGTATCCGATGCTTGTCCTTCTGTCCCGTCCTGTCCGTCCTTTGTGGGGGTTTTGGGATGGTCATCTTTGGGTGGTGCAGCAGCTTTTTCCTTCTCGGCTTGCATTTTTTGTTGTTCCCGAAAAAGGATTTCGGGATCGCGTTGCATTTCCAGGAGGAATTTCATGGCTTGTTTGGTTAGGCCTTTTTCGCCTACTTCGGGTCTGTAAGATTTGACCGCATGGAGAAGTTGAATTGGGAAGAGTTGTTGCAGTTGGAGTAAGGTTGTTACTAGAGATTCGTGGTCGTCTCCGAGGGAGGAGAAGCATTGGAGCCATTGAAGTAGTTGGATGACTGGAGCTAGGTGTCGACGGGCTGCGTCGACTGTTGTTTCTCCAGTGCTGGTCATAGATCCGTTTTCGTAGTGTTCTGGTTGTCGGTTGTTGGTACGAGCCCAGTCTTCTAGAGTGGAAACATTCATGCGGATCTGCATTGCTTTGGTCCGGGCAAGGTAGCGTCTTGTGCTCATGATTCTGTTGAAGATTTCGGCACTGAGCCAATAGAGGAGTTGAGAGAGGATCTGGGTGGTGATCACGGAGTGGACGTCGTAGAGATCTAGCACAAAGAGTGTTGATGAGAGTAAGGAAGTGACGTTCCGCGGAGAGATCTGTGCTCGCCGCCGTGGGGATGGTGGACGGAATCGCTTTTCTGCAGGCTCTGGGGTCTCGGACTTCTTCTTGCGGAAAAGTTTCCACTCGTTTTGGAAGGCAACATCCTCCAGTCCTGGGATGGTTTCATGGTCCAGCATGGCCTCATCCAGGACTTTGTTCATTCGCCGCTCTGCGTCACGAATGATAAGGACGAAGATTTCGTTGATCAGTTCTGCTAGGTGGAGCTGGAACTCCACAGTAGACTCAAGCAGCCCGGGATCTTTCTTCAGATAGTGCAGCAATAGCGTGGCATTTGACAGCCAGAATGCTTGCATGGTCATGTCCCACTGGTGGCGCTCGACAACGTCATTAATCTTCTCCGCTGCCGAGGTGAGGAGCTCTGCTAGCAGTTCTGGGCTAGCATGATAGTGTGCATAACGCGCACTTAGAAAGAGGAGATTTGCCGGTACAGGCTTCTGTGAAGGAGACCGTTGAGGCGTCATGTTGGTAATGATGATATCCAAAATGCGCTCGAGCTCATGGTCCTGGAACACAAACATCTGGTCATTTAGACATCGGTCCCAGACGAATTCCTGTTGCTCTTCTTCGAGGTCGTATTCGTCCGATTGCTCGTACTTCTCATCTAGCCCAAGACTAGACAAATCCACCTCCAAATTAATGGCGCTTTCTTCCATCATCATTCGCCTTTTCATCTCATTCTCTGCAAGCTCCTCCTCAAACCTCCCATGCGCCAATCCAGCGTCATAGAAATCATCCTCAATGGCACCCGGGCCAAAGCTATACCCATTCTCATGCAGATACTCCGAAATCTCACTGCCAGGCTGCGCAAAGTCAAACGCCGTCCCTCCAGAAGAGGATTTGATATCCGGCGAAGCATTATGATCCAGCAAAATCTTAGCAATAGTCTTGTGCCGATTCGTCATAGCCCACATCAATGCGCTCCATTGATTCCGATCTTGCTGATCAACGAACGCACCAGCGTCAAGAAGTGCCTGGACAACATCCTGGTGTCCGAAGCAACTCGCGTAAATGAGCGGTACCGTCCCCTCCTCATCCTTCATATTAACATCCACAAAATTCTTCGCAGCACCAGACAATAGCTTCCGCACCCGCTCAACATCGCCATTACTCGCTGCCATATTCAAGCTCTTCTGGAGGATATCTTTCTTCTCCGCTGTCGTCAACTTCTCGTCGTCCGCTATGCTTTCCTCATCCGCGGCTAGTGAGTCGACTTCGCGGTGCGCGGCTTGCGCGGCAAGCATCTCCATAAGACGCGCATCGTTATCTTCGAGATCTCGTCCGTATTGAGCACGAAGGTCTGTTTCCGGGTCGTGTGAGTGGTCGTCCAGGGCTAGGCTGAAGGTGAGCGGTTTCGCGGCGACGGGTGTAGTCAGGAATTGAGATTGTCCTGTAAAGCACAACAATATATTAGTTTACTTCGGTCCCTTTGATCCGGTTCCTTTGCGCATAGTTGAGGGCTTTGGTAGAGACGATGCGATGCACGTCTCTATCCAGGAACCATCCCGAGCTCGGACCACCTGAAGGTTCTCATGTTGGGTGTTGCTTACCCTGCCACGCATCGTACATCTCCGTCTCCTGCTGGTAGACCGGCACCGAGCGGCGATCATCGAGTGATTTGGGGAGGTCATCTGGGAGTTCTTGTGGGATTTCCAGGGTCGTGGGGCTATGGTTGGACTCAGTGTTGTCCAAGTATTCCTCTGAAGCCCCGCGCCGCGGCTCGGTCGTGTCCATCGTAGCGGGGGAACACGGGGCGGGACATTAATTACGGGAGTAGTTAATTGAGCCTCTTGGTCGATGTGCGGAGGGATCGAAGAAGTAAACGAAAGAGGAGCTCGTAAACGGGTGAAAACCTTTGGATTGGGGTCGAAGGAGAGAGATGGGGGTCGGGCTGAAAATGGTGTTCCGCGAGTAGATCAACTCCGCCGCGGTTTTTTATGATTATGACGCATTGTAATCCACTTTATTAAACTATGAAACGAGCTATCAACTGGTACCATATTCTACTTGTAGGATTGAGTAGGTTCGTAAGTTTGTATATTAAGTTCGAGGGGTTTCTGTTATTGACTTATGAAACAAAGGGTGTTTTGGTGGGTCCACAGATAAAAGAAAATAGT
Organism: Penicillium tannophilum; assembly: GCA_028829675.1. NCBI lineage: Eukaryota > Fungi > Ascomycota > Eurotiomycetes > Eurotiales > Aspergillaceae > Penicillium > Penicillium tannophilum. The sequence continues at coordinate 618,679 of JAQKAK010000001.1, read as the reverse complement.
ATGTGACTGCCATACAAGCCGTGATATCTCCAAGCCAATGTGATGCAAATGCTCGCTCCAAACGCAAAAACCAAATGAAACATAAAACGAAGGTGAGAAGGGGAAAAATGCAAAATATAGATACAGTGATATATAGCAGAAGATACCAAAAGGTTCTGCAAAAGGGGTATGAATAAGAAATCCAATCATTAGAAAATAGAAACAAGCCACGCCAGAGTGAGATCATTCAAGCTGTTTGCTGCGAGATTGAATCTCATCTTCGGAGAGGCATGCAATCCAGAGGCACCGCTCGATGATACCCTGGACAGGCTCGAAGCGGTACTTGGTGCTGGCGTCGATTAATCGAAGCAGGCTCTTAACAATACGAGCAGCGGTGCGATATCGTTCAAAGTTAACCAATAACCCCCCCTCACCTCGGGGGATCTGGGCTGGCTTTTGGGCATTATAAGTAAGGTCATGTACATAGAGACCTACAATTTGAAGTTAGCGAGAGTTCACCAGAAGTGCGGATGAAGATCTTACCGATGAAAGGAATACAGCCTTCTTGCAAACTGGCTGTCTCCATCTCAACACGGAGGTCATTGAAGTTGCGAACAGGCTGGATCAAGCATTCCATGTCCTTGAACAGTCGTTTATCCTCCAAAGGAACTAATTGCCATGTCTTCTGTAGTCGAGAACAGTCTGAGGAAGAGAGGGCAATGGCAATCTGCAACATAGTCGCATAGTTGCACATGCGTCGTGCATGGGCAGCCGTATGAATAAACTTGATGATTGTGCGGGCTCGCTCTTGGATTTCGCGAGTTAAGACAATCTCGGAGACGACCCATTTCACCATGAGGTTGAAGCGGCCAACAACCAAATCGATACCCTTGCGTTCTTCGGTAGTGAGGAACTGAACCCAGCTAGAAATACATTGAGAGCCGCTGCTCCATCGCATCTCAACCAGATCTCGCCAGTCAACCTCGCTCAGTGCAGCCATTTCGACTAATGTGAGTTGCTGTGCAAGCACTTGAGACTCACAGGAAAGGACGAAAGCGACATGGTCTGGGCCACTATCATTGACGTATTGGCGGTCTTTCTCAGAGTTGGAAAGAACGTCACTTGAAAATTGAGGTACATCTCTGAGCTGTGAGTTCGCCGTTTCCGTACCCCGACGCCGGGGAGAAGTATCAGGAGTAGGTGGTTGAGCCTGGAACAGTACTTTATCCATGGGCGAGACACACGGAGTAACAGAGCCGGGGTGTTGAATTGTCATCGGAGGAGAAGGTGGGTGTGCTAGGGGGTGAGGCGAGATCTCCACTGTCGACGAAGCCAGGCTGCGAGTATCAGTGGAAAAGCGGCCTTCCATGGCCTCGCGCGAGTCAATCATGTCAACCGATATGGCCGACAATCGTTTAGGGGTGGCTTGTCCTGACAGGGGTAGGGTTGAGCCTCGAGGAATGCGGCGAATGCTATCTGTGTCGTGAATAATCTGGATCGACGGGTGCGATGATGCCAATTCAGATGTATCCCGACTGGAGATCAGGCTGAGAGGGGGCAATTGCACCTCAAGGATCTGGCTGCGAGCCTGGCTTCGATTCACCGGTGGTCGTTTCATAGACTCATCAGTCAACCCTCGCTCAAGAAGAGGAATCGAGTTGTACGACTCTTCAGATTCCGCCACAGAGTCTGAATACGGCCTGGGTGGCGCCAGTCGCCCTCCAACGGTAGAGTAGCCCGATTTATCCGTCTGCCGCCTTCGGGCGATCACATCCCAGGGAACACTGCTCTTCTCAACCCCATATTCAGCGCGAGGCGCGAGGACACGCTCAAATCCAATTTCTTGATCTGCCGGTGGTGAGCTGGGCCACTTGCCCTCCAGCTTCAACAAGGTCGACTCAACACCTCCATCGTCATCATCTGGAATCTGCGCAAAGCGCGCAATGGCTGCTTCAAAGGAGCGTTTCATATTCCGGTTAGATCGAGCTTGGATCAAAGAGTACCGAGGGTTGGGCGGAATCAGGGTAGTCGGAGGCCTTGACGGAGCTTCAGATGTGGTAGTCGTTGTCTCTGCTAACGAGTCATCGTAGGAGCGAGTAGACACAACGCTCCCACGACCCGAGCCGGGTTCAACATCATCCACATATTGCATTTCTCGCAAGTTTCCACCAGGTCTTCTACGAAGAGCACGTCCAGATGGCTTATCTGTCTCCTGTGTGAAATTAGAGCCTGTAAAAGACCTTCCTGCGTCGCTACCCATTGACGTCCGCTGTCTTGAGATTCCGCTTTGGAAAGAGGCATATTTCCGAAGTCGGAGGGAAAGCGAGGCTCTCTTGTTGGGAGTAGTCTGGCGCTCATTGGAAAACGATCTTCGAGTTGAAGCAATGCTATACGGATGCGGCTTTTGCGGAACTTCCGGGATTTCACCATTGAAATAGATAGGAACGGTGTGTTCGCTTGCACCTTGTGTCGATGTTGACAAGTATGACTTGGAGTACGCAGCCTTGTCGCTGGGGTTTAAACGTGTCGGATCACCCAAACGCGTAGCCATATCATCTCCTAAAGCCCCTGACATGGAAGCAGGGAACTCAAATCCAGTATCATCGACGATCACGATCGACCCACTACCAGTAGTAAGCCCACTTTTGATTTTCGAAGCATTATCCTTGGAAGTTTCCAAATTGGCCTCAGGGGTTTCTGAGGGAGTATCTTCCCAGGGGATTTGTGATTCAGGCGCATTGAGCTGCAGTTGGCTATCTCGTTTGGCCGGGGGATCCATGGCCTCCCGATATTGCCTCAAAGCCTTTTCACAGAGCACATCGATTCGGGCGGGTCGCTTAGGAACAGCCGCCATCTTTCTTTCGCGGTAGTAGTCAGACCCCAAGGCAATGTGCTGCGGCATTGCAGAAGTTTTCCCGCGATACGGCATGGTGAGGCTCTCTGAAGCATTGGCAATGCGAGCAGAAACACTCTGGCCACCATTTCTAGTGTGCAAAGCCCGCCTGATTGAGCCAATGATGGTCTTCACCCCCGAATTTGATTGAGCTGGTTTAGGTCCACCATCTGGTTGACTTCGGCGGTCCGGATTGCTAGATGACGACGGCAAAGGCAAAGGAGGGGAGTCCGGGGCCATCATTGTCATGTATGACTCTGCAGGTGGGTACAGTACACCTCGAATGAAGCTGACCGGGTCCATTATCTCCTGCGGTGCAGCCGTGGAGCCCGCCTCCACGCCAGACATTGGATCTCGGACTGAGTCGGAAAAGCTGCCACTTCGTTTATGGCCATGGAATGGGTATCGTGAGAGCATGGGCGATACCGGATGTCCTTCGTTATTGGTAACTGACTTCGTGAGGCCCAGTGGAACGGGGCGCGGTGCTTTACTCCTGGAATAAGGGCCGGACATCCGTCTTGGAGACTTTGGAGGTAATGAGCAGGAGAGCGCAAGCATGCTTTGATCGCTCTTTGTTGAAAACGGTATACTGTGTACCGTCCCAGCCGAGTCGTTTCGATCATGCTGGGTAGAGACGGGGAAGCTTTTCCGAGAACTGGTGTCTGTCTGGACGGCCATGCCAGGAAGCGGAACAGTCTGTTGAACTGGCTCATCATTCGGTAGCTCCATTTGGGCGCTTCCAGGCAATATTGGGCTGTCGGGGTCATTATAGGCGCGAGAGAAATCAGACGCAGTCCAATAGACCGAACACTTGCCATTCCAGCATCGTTTCAAGTCAATAAGAATCTTCAGGTCACTCATACCACCATTTTGTCGAGATTTGACCTCTTGATAGAGGCTGTTAATGGTTTCACAAAAGTGGGTCCGTAGATCATAGTTCGTAACAAAGTCATCAACGAAATAATTCAGGATCCAGTGTCGCAGAGCTGCAAAAGTGCGAATTCTAATAATTCGCCCATCCTCCTGGAGGCGGTTAATAGCCCACTGTAGTCGTGCAAGCAACAGAGCAAGCAGGTGGTTTGGCGATAAATAACAGCGAAAGGTGAGGAAGAAGTCTGACACCAGCTCATAGTCCATGAACGACTCAGAAGAGATCTGGGCCACAATGCGGGCGGGCGTGGCTGCGCTGATATCTTTGGTGCCGGGAATGTACCGCACAACCGTTTCACCATCCATGTCCGATACCAAGTTTTCATATATCGAAGGTTCAACCGGCCCCTTCAACTCGTATACCATCGAATTTCTCGGCAATGGCGAAGCCCGACTGAGATCTATAGCGGCCGCCCCGGAGAACATAGACACGGCGAAGGATGCCCGGTTGCGCGCGTATGAATCTCGATACGGACTCGGATGACGCCCAGGCATGGGATCAATCATGCCCCCTAGCAAGGTCGAATTTCGAAAGTTATCGGACATTGACGTCCGCGCGTGTACGGAACTATGCAGGGCCGCGCTACCGTCGTTATTGAACAACGAGCCCATTCGGTAATGAGGAATAGGAACCTCCAACGCCGTGTCAGGCGACTTTTCATTCGCGGTTTTAGGCCGGTCCTCAGATCGATCGATGACTATTCGCAGTTCTCCACGTTTGCCAGCGCCGGACACCGAATGGGTATCTGATATTGTCGAAAACGAGTTCGCACGGCGGGGTCGATTCGCGGATTCAGGTCGCGCGACATCGGACATCACGGGTTCGTAGTCTTCTCGCGGTTCGCGCGGACGTAATTCGGAGAGCTGGGAGCTCGACCATCGTGACGGATCATCTCGGGGCTGAGCATATCGTTGCGGCTGAAGGCGATCGGTCGTCACTTGATCGATAGATGAGAAGGGCACTATAGGGGGATCTTTCTGGGTGGATTCGCAATCGGCCTAGTAAATATAGGTGAATTGTCAGCTCACTGCAGGTGATGTGCGACACGGGGATGTGCAGAGAGATTAGATATCCAGAACAATGTAGCGCGATCGTACCTGAGAAAGATCTTGCCGTTTTGTCCAACACTTCCAACGGTAAAATGGCCTGCTTTGCGTCCTGCCGGACGCGCCTCCAATGGGCCCCGGTGCGTCTGGGATCGTTGCAATGGTGACTTTCGCAATAACTCATTACTATCCTTGGCTCGCAGCCCTGATACACCCACTCCTAGGGCGGTCCCAGTCGTTGCGGTCCTGTCCCGGGTGGCCTTGCGTTCCAGGTTCTTTTTTATCAAACTCCCTTGTGATACCGTGTTGGCGCGGCGGATAGGAATGGTAGTTCTCGGGATGGCTGCGCTGCGCGTTCGATCTAACGCCGGCAGTTCATTGATTCGCACTGACGGTCCGGATTGATCCTTGGAATGTGCGGGCCGGTCAACGGTGGAAGGGAAAGGTTCCATGGCGGGCGTGAGAGCTTCGATGACAGCTCCACGAACCGCGCGCGACGCGGTCGTATATTTGCTCACAGGCAGTGGCAGGCGTCTTTCGAATGCATGAGGCAGATCAGAGACTTAATCAGATGTAAAGGTGAGAGTGTATAGGAGGAAATAAGAATCAAGGGTTTGTTTTTTTCGCGAGTGGAGCAGGAAGTTTGGGGAATCGATCCCGACACGGCGGATCCAGGCACGTTGCCACCAAATACGATAACACGACTACTTAAGCATGTATTTACTCTATTACTCTATGCTAAGATCTATCTATCTCTTCTATTGATTCATCTGATTTGTGTCTTGTTTATCTGATTTATCCTTGTTTTCATCTCACACGTCAACATTCGTCTCCCCCTCAATGACCACATGAACAACAATTGATACGTCGAACCCACCCATGTCGCCTCGCCCCGGTGAAGCGAACTACTTTTGGGGCGAAGGAGCGTTCAGCCCGCTGAGTGGCTGCTTGTCCCGCCGTTATGCCAGGCTCCACTGGCCTCGGCACATAGTGACGCGCCCTTGGGACAAAAAGCTGGAGCTCTCAGCTATGACATGTCCCGTTTCCCAGTAAAGTGGATGTCTCATGCAAGCAGTCCCACTGCCCACTTTACTTCAGCTGATGCAATTTCCACCTATGGTCTGATTTTTGTTTTTGCCAAGACATGTACTTTGTAAAATAAAATCTGTGTTACTAACCCACCGTCACATTTTTGAGTCGATCCACATGATCTTCTGCGGGTTCCCATCGTCACATTTAATCCCCCGGCCGTTGCTCCGTATTAAACTCGGATCTGGTCGATCTAAATCATACCGCCCCGATCTGCAGAGGGGATCGGCCTTTGCTCTTTCTTCTTTTCCTTTGGCGTACTTTCGCGGAAGGAAAAATCACTAGTTTAAACGGGGATCGGCGTTGAGGGGTCGATGCAACCCGAATGCAAAAAGCATGGACAAGCTCAAGGGGAGATCGCCTCGTATTTCATGCAAGAGATGATGTGAGCGCAGAAAGTAGAATTATCTAGAGCTTATGTCTTACAAGGTTTGACTATGATTGGTGTTTTACACATTCGGACACCGAAATTCTCAAAAATCCCTTGGAATGTGTCTTATGCATACGAGAAACCACAGGAAAATGCAATGTGAAATGAGACCCGAAAATCAAGAAAATCATCCTCAAGTGAGGAGTACAAGGAATCCCACCCGGCAACGAACTACCAGGCAACGAACTACCAGAGCTGGCAAACCGGCTTCTTCTCCGGGCACTGGAATGCCTCCTTGAACTCGCGGGAGTTTGCCATCGTTTCCTAACGTTGTTAGTGGATAGGGATCATGCATGGAACCGGATCAAACTTACAATAATCCGCGCAGACTTAGGCGCGTGTGGGTCAGTATAGATGGCCTTCTCCGCGGCCTCGGGAGTGGTTTTACCACACCACCAGTTGGCGTAGGAAACGAAGAATAATTGCTCCTTACTGAAAGCCTCCAGCCCTGGGAGATGGAGGTCGGGCTTTGCGTCGTCGTGCTTCTTCCAGGCGTGGAACGAAGCGGTCAATCCCCCGGCATCCGCAATGTTCTCACCGAGGGTGAGGCGTCCATTCACATGCAACAACTTGCCGCCGTGTCCCTCCACGGTGAAGTTGGAGTACTGGTCCACAAAACATTGAGCCCGTTCCTCAAAGGCCCGGACGGTCTCATCGTCCCACCAGTTCGTGTAGTTGCCCGTCTCATCGTAATGCCGACCAGTCGAGTCAAACGCGTGAGAGAGCTCATGGCCACTGACAGCTCCAAAGGCTCCATAGGATAGGTACAAGGGTGCTGCTGGCCCGTAAAACGTCGGGGGTTGCATAATACCGGCCGGGAAGACGATCTCGTTCCCCGGGGGGTTATAGTAGGCATTGACCGTGGGCGCGGTCATATCCCACTCATCTCGGTTGGTTGGTTTGCCCAACTTGGACCACTCGTTTGCAATATCAAACTTCGCGATGGCAACCTCGTTCTCAAAAAAGGTCTTGCTAGACACGTTGAGTGCAGCATAGTACTTCTCCACATCCTGTGGGTCCAGTACGTTGGGACTCTTGGTAGGGAAACCAATCTTCTGAACAATGTTCTCCACCTTCTGAATACCCAACTTCCGTACATCCGGAGACATCCATGTGGTTTCATCCAGAGTGAAGGCAAAACGTTCTTTGATGTCCGACACCACTTGATCACCAAGCTTCTTGGACTCTTCAGAGAATGAATCCAACACGTAGAATCGACTCAGAATCCAGCCCAGACCTTCATCGAGGCTGCGAATACACGTTCTCCATCGCTCTTCTTTGGCATTTGCGTCCTTTCCAGCGAGTTCATTTGTGAATCGGGTGAGGGGGGCAATCTTGTCATCCTCAATACTAGTGGCACGAGCCTGGATGATCTTCCATTGGAAGAAGAAAGACACAGTCTGTCGGGAGGTGTGCTTCAAGATTCCGGAGAGAGCCTTCATGTATGAAGGCGACCCAACAATCAAGCGATCGGTTTTGTAGTCATGCGGTGCAAGCCCTGAGATAATATCGGTCAAGGATATTTGGGGCACCAATGACTCGGTTTCCTTGATACTGAGTGGGTTGTAATACTTTGTGACATCCTCTGAAGTTTCCGTATCCGGACTCACATCGGCCAGCTCTTTCTCAAAGTTGACGACGTTCTCCGCGACTTTTTCAAAGTCAGAGACCTCGAACGCTTGGAAGATCTCCTTCACGACATTTTCATACTTGGCGACCATGTCCGTATTATTGTAATACTCGCGTGCGGGAAGTCCAATTTCCCCAGGCGGGTTTACAAAAATGACAACGTTATCAGGATCCCGATCATCAGGCTGCATTCGTTAGTATGCTAAAGGGCTAATATAGAGTCTGGGGCTTACCGAAACACCTGGAGACACAAGAGCCTCAACATTAGATTGAATGAGAAACAGTACAGCGTCAGTAATATGATCTTCGGTACCCAGGGTGGTTTCGTCGTTTGCAGGATAGATGCTTTGCAGCTTCGCTAGAACTTCGACCAAGGGCTGAATGCCGCGTTCCCGGATAACAGATTCATCCAGGCAAGCGCTGTACGCATCTTTCAGCTTCTTGAAGTTTCCGGCGTCATCCTGCGGAGCCTCTGAGCGCTCCAGAATATGACGAAGGCGGCTCTGGGCAACCTCTTCCATCATGGTTCCAGCAAAGACCGAACCCTGGTCAGCGCGCATATCATGGCGCTCTCTCCAACCACCGCAGACATACTGGTCAAAGTCGGTACAGGGGTCAATCTTCTCATAGTTTGTATCCAGGTTGTAGAGGATCTCCGATGCCGCGTGAACACATTCAGGCGACTTACAGATAGGCGGCGGAGCTTGAGGGTGCGGGTGATGATGTCCATGCGGATGAGGACGATGCGGACGATCTGGATTTGCCAAAAACATCAGTAATGGGTATCAAAGTACGTATACGCGTGAACCTTACGGTGGAACATTCGTGCTAGACCCCAAACCAGAAGAGAAGTCCAGATGAAGGCCAGGAGGCCACGCCAGAAAGGGTGGCGTCCCCGACAATTACCGTGACCTCTCTTGAAGACGCGGTATACAATTGAATGGTTTCCAGTTCCCAGCCGCTCCTCCGTGCCCAGGAGGACCTGCTGGTCTTCTGGCTCGACGTCTTCCATGTACTTGCGATCCGGCTTCCAGCCATCACTTCAGAGCATTAGGCGGCTTGTCCCCTAATCCAATTATCGGGTAACACTTACTCGTCGTTTGATGTAGCCATCCTGGAGCTTGTAGAGTGTCGATAGTATAAGAGCAAAGCAACTCCCTCACCGATAAGGAATCGAATGAGTTCGTGGTAGTGACTCCTCATCTTGGGAGCTCGAGTGAGGATGAGTCAGCGATCGACCGTCCCGTGCGGGGACGAATTAGGTCGAACCAGCGAAGCTATTCGACGCAAGTATGGACTGTTGAAGATTGGAAATTAAGAACTACAGATACTGATATCATGTTGTTGATTGAGTTTGCTTCCAATTATTAAGTGACTTTCACTCATCTGTTAGTGGACTTCTAATTTGGTCATAACGACCCTTATTGGGGTCACTATGGCACTAATGAAGGCACGTGAGACTCCCTAATCTTTAATCCTGCATTCGTAGTCCCCAAATAAACTCTGAATCAAATCAAACTCCAATGGCTATTCAAAGTGTAGCACCTTGTCACTGAACTCCCGTCATGAAGAAAATTCGACGAGTTGGATATCAATCTTGAAAATCGCATGCAAGTCGCTAAAGAGGATGATCAACATCCTCGCCGAGCAAATCAAACAAACCAAACCTGATCAACAGGATGCCTCTGTCTCGGTTAAAGCACCATAGTTCTCTTACTTCTTCGAAACCGAGTGGGCCTGCGATACATAACTAGCCGACCCAGTGGCTTCATTGAAAATATTGTAGCCATAGTCAGCTGCATTTGGCGGCGTGTAAACTAGATGAAAGGTCAATTATGCGTTCGAAACTCTGAAGGTCCTCTGGGAGTACTCACGGTGTAAAGAGACAGCAATCTGAGTGGGGTGAGGATTATGAACTCGGTGAAGACCAATATCATCAGAGATGTATGTCACTTCATTCATGCCAAAGGTGTTGGCAGACTTAATGGACAAAGGCTTGGCTTCTTTGGAATCGGTCTCAGGCGCATAATAAACAGTCTCGTGTAATTGTCCCGCGAGGACCTTCATGATGCAGTGTGCGTTGGCATGATCATGGATAGGGGAGCCCTTTCCGGGATTCCAGACGAGAAGAAGCTATGTTACGTTAGCGATATTCGACCAAAAGCAGAGAGGTGAGCACAAACAATGTTCGCCTTGTGGTTGATGTTCTCAATAGCATTTCGGGTGTAGTTCTTGCTGGTATCGTTGTAGAAATACTCGATCCAGTCACTCGGGTCGGAGATGTATTTTCGTGCCAGCGAAATCAAATATTCTTCATCGACTTCTTCGGAAGAGATTCCGCCTGATTCGCCCAAATGCCGTTTGATATCGTCCACCAGGCACTCCAAGTTATATTTCTCTTTGAAGGGCTGATAACTTGGGGCTAAGCCCTTACCGAAGGTGGTGGTGGTTGAGAGGAGAGTTGACGACATATTGCTTTCAATGTGAAGAATCTTGGAATGATGTTGGAGAGAGAGAAGTAATTGAAGTTGTTTGAATGAATTTCGGGGATCCATTGAGGACACTTATAAAGGAGTTTGATGTGCTTCGACTTGAGTGCGCGTCAATCCCCGATGCGTAGTGACGTTGTGGGTTTAGTCGGCGACTCATCTTTGATCGCCGACCGGGGTGATCTGCGTGGATAGGCCGCGCGGATTCGCTCGGCACCGTCGGACTCCTATCTGTTATCTTTGGTTTTTAGATACATAAATCTATTCGATCAGATCGATTTTGGGTTATGCACTATCTAAGGGACTAGTGATTGGTCTGGGGAACATTTTTAAAGCGGTGTATGCAACAAAGCATTAATGTGTCTCCAGGCGGTGGTTTGGTCTGAAATATATTTCCTGGGTCTACTTCCGTGTAACATTGACTCGGGCTGAAAGAGTAATCTACGCGCATTGGATGCCAGCTGCACATGTTCAGTGTTCATAGGTAGACTCAGTAACTTTAAATGGGTATCTTTGATTGTACAATTCAGTGGATATCGAAGTCGGGGAGGGAAGTGAAGAACGAATCGTTGTAACAAGTCGGATCAACGAAAGCCGACACAAGGGGAGGAAACAACATTTCCTGACCATCCGACATTGCCGAGATTGGTCGTACAGGCTGATTAGGGCGTTCTGTATTACTTGGTGTCGAATCCGATGGGAACAGCTTCCTGGGAGGTTCCGTGCACCAGCGTTCCATAGAGTCCGACAGGTTATCTGCCGCGGAGGCTCTTAAATGATCATAGGCGGCATCCGCTAGGTTCCAGATTCGCTTTGTACTTTTCAAACACCCCAGAATGAGAGTGACACGGTTGTAATGGTGATCAAAGCACTCCTCATTGTGCTTAATAGAGGTGGCGAGCTGGATCATGCCGCAGAGAGCCAATGCTGGAATGGCGAAAGGGGTATGTTTCGGGACATTGGGACAAAGGGAGATTGCGTCTGATAGACGTCGCGAGGCTTCGGTGGCCTTTATACTGTGAATTGAGCGGTTAAGTGTTGATGCTAGATGGCGCGTGGCAACGGGCCAGAATTGATCATCTGATTGTGACAAGACAGGTTGTAGATCGCTTCGGGGAAGGTGGAGGAGCATTGTAGCATAGGCAATAGTCATGTGTGCTTGAAACATCATCTCATCGATGTTTCCATATGAGTCGACGATATCCAATTTTTTGGACGGTAAGTGATTGATCCAACTGACAAGAGCGTTCTCGACGGCTTGCAGGTGATCTCGATGATAGTCCCGAAGGCCATTCAGCACAAGAGCGCGACATAAGATTGTTACAGCCTCAATGCGGTAACTGGAGGACGAGAAGACTGTTTCATCGGGCGAAAAGACTCTTCGCTTGAAATCAAGGATCTTGCGAGGGGTTGGGATGTCGCATGTACCCGTGTATGCCGATTCCTCACAAGGGAGAGCAACTTCCGGTGCCATCGTGCTGCATTGAAATGTCGTGTGTTTAAAGGGTGCTGCCATGAATACGTCTGTGATGTATAGCTCCCACCAAGTCCTTCGCATGCTTTCAGCCTCGATGGAGGTTTCTGGCTGTGTGGATGCAGCAAAATCCCGCCGATTCATGCCCAACTCCAAAGCTATTTCCACACTACGTGAGAATGCATCCTGTGCCTCCTGCCATTCGCCTCGGGCGTAAATGGCAATTGAGTAGATAAGCCACGCTTGAACCATGCAGGGCGATCGATCTGTGCTGCAACTGAGCTCTGCAAGCACCTTTTCTTTGTACTGTTGAATTGGACTCGACGAGATATAATGAGATCCAACAAAGTTCACCACCATTTGAAGGAAGTCAGGATACTGCCGGTCACGATATAAGCCGCTAGGAACCAAGATTGGATGCGCAACATGGAAGTTTTCGTAAAATAACCGCAAGAAGCGGTCGTCATGATACCATGAGTCGCGGGACGGTTCTGCCCGTGATTGATCAAGTTCATTTCGTAAGGGTGTCAAAGGCCAGGGAACCTGGCCAGTTGGAACCCCTACTGATGCCCTAGGCAGTGACGTACTGTCAGGCGTATTGGTTTGACCAAGTGTGGCCACAGGGGCAATAAGAGATGTCTGCTACACGGTTAGCATAATTCATATCAACTTAGAGCGAAACCTATAAAACACTTACGTCAATTTGGTCAGTTGGACAAAATGAAGCTCGGCGATTGGGCTCCCGGGTTTTCCTGCGGCCGCCGCGTCGCGAGGGGAGATACTGGCAGAAGTACTCGTTTTGCAAGCAACGAGAGCATGTCGGCTTCCGCGCGTCGCATTTCAGATGTTGTTTGCGACACTCAGTACACGCTAATGAAGCCAAGCCACTCTGTTTTGTGGAGCGCGGCGTCATTATTAAATGGTGAGCGGGTTGTTGAAACGTGAGGTGTAAGTCAAAAGCTGGCGTAATTGGGTCCCGCCGGGCGGCACCGCTCGCCCGAGTCAACCATTCAGCACCCATGACTTGTACTATCTGAATCCTTCACTTTCGACCGACGGGGACTAATTTGAGGATCTCAAGAATGGGGCAATTTGGGTTATTTGCGGGGTTGCATAACAAAAAAGATAGACCATCTAGACTGCATGGTATCTTGTCACCTGGTGGTATGTCGCGTAGTAGAACAGCGGTCAATGAAACTCTGGGAATCTATTGGATCTATGATAAGGGAGGAGATAGCGTGATCTTGCCTCATAATGAGAATTAATAGGAAAGCTACGTGTACGTTAGATTCTTGGTTTCAACTGGAAACTGGCGGTCTGTTCTCCCTGTGTGATGTCGGGGACTCATTCGGCGATTGAGAATCTGGCCCCTGCACGACTCCTACGCAACACTTCACCCCTATTCAACGCGCATTAACCAATAGAACCTGGGAGTTCAACACATTTACCTAAGTTGCCGCCTCGAAACCAATATTGTAATGCACTATTCCTTTGGTCATGGCTCTCAGCAGGTGACCAAGGAACCATGGGTTTGGAAGTACAACGGGTACACAGAGTTTATGTATCACATGGTTTGGCGGGTTTCTAGATTGTTAGTATTTTGAGAAAGCAGTATGCTTTGTCTTTTGTTTTCTGAAATTGCACTTGAAAATCCAAATCTCTCATATTTCCGACTTCCGTCACATGCGGTGTCATTGCTCGAATAAGAGTAGTCAGGTACATATCGGAAAGAGTTATGTTGAGACCTCTATACGTTAGAACCACTAAGAGTCTTCGATAAATCACATTGTATTAGACTCACTCTTTGGAGAAGTGCTAGATAGAATCCAATTTGGTTACACTCCATCAGTCTGATCGAGTATTGGGGTAAGACCCTTTGAATATGACCCTTATCTATATCTCTCTACCCCTCTCCATCGGGTTGAGTCATTTTGAGTCATCCTTTTCCTAGACATAGTCATAAATGAACCGCAATTTCACATTCTGAAATGATGTTGCTCATTCTTGATTCAATTCCCTCATAATCTGGACTCTCATAGACCAGCCTTTGTAACCAAGCATGTCGCACGTCTCATCGAACTCTCCTACTTACCAGCTATATGGTCAAGTAGGTGACTCGACACTCGAGCTTAAGTCCAAGAACACACCGTTGTCCCTTCGAATTCCCAAATCGAATGACTTACCGACTCTGCTTGATCTTCTTGGGAACAAAGCAAACTCGGAGTTTGACAAATCCATATCCGAAGCCACTATGGAAGATCTCGAATCAATTGCTAAGAGATGGACAATTGTTTCTGACCCACCAACCTATCGCAACTTCCTAATATGGCATGAAGAAAAGCCTGTTGGTATTGCTGGGCTAGGTTGGATTGGCCCATGCAATAAGGATCAACCAAAAGATCGATCGCGAGCTGGCGCGGCAGGCGTGATGGTTCAACCACCAGCGAGAGGCAAAGGGTGTGCGTACGAGGCCCTTCGTATGGTGTTTGATTATGGATTCCGTGAGCTGGGACTGCAGGAGATCCGGGTTGGGAGTCACTCCGGAAATGTTCCAATGAGAGCGTTGATGGAACGGAAATTCGGCTTGAAGACCAAAATATCCTCGGGGGCTGATGAGGTGGATCAATTCGGTAATGATCTTGAGTGGATTATTGCGCAACAAGACTGGACAGTATAATATCAAATTGTATGTAGAGTTCTTCGCGAAAATAAATTTGAAAGACGTTTTCAACAGAACTACGCTCTAGAATTTAGGTACCGTCAACTATATGAGAAGACGTCAAAACATGTCAATAACCCTGAATGGTCATAGAGATGAGATGGCATGCAAGGCAATGCCGTATTCCTCGCGTGCCATCTCAGCGTCAACAGCGTTTCCAACTGCACTATCGGCGCCGATGCGTTAAAATCGATATTCAAAATCGAATGAAAAGGGAATAGGCATATTCAGTTTTAGTGTCAGACTTTGTTTTCTCAGTAGATAGCTACGATCGTTTTTCTCTTTTCCCGCATTTCTATGAGACAGCAATACGGAACGATAGACACTATGTTCATTTTTACTTCTCCTGATAGAGCTATTGTTGATTTTGAACACCGAAATTTGACCCCTAGGCCACTCGCGTGCTTGTTCGCTTTTGAGGGTGGCTCCGTAGATTTAAGGCTTTTGATAACAGATCCACGGAATTAACCCGACGCTTGCTAAAACCTGTTCCCTATCACTCAACTTCATAGTAAATGAACAGACACTTTCACACACTATTTGCGCATCACCAATCCTCACTACTGTCAGCTTTATGATCAACCTGCAAAAATCATTCTCCCGAAAGGAAGCACAAAACACTCTCAACACAGCCACAACTACCGCTCTACTCAACCGTCTTACTTGAGTGGGTCTGGGAAGTAAGCACCTTGCATTAGTCGAACTTTAACAAGGACATCGCACTTATTCAGATCTTCATGGTTTAAGATTAACGTTGGTAGCAAAGTGACAAACCGATTAAGCCGGACATTTCGACACCTCCTGGGTTTCGAAAGCACCAATGAATGAAATCGGACTTACTCCCCATCACTCATCAAACCCTTTCCAGGGGCGTTATGCCAAGAATCATCTAGGCAGACATGA
The DNA here is from genome assembly GCA_028829675.1 of Penicillium tannophilum. Classification (NCBI taxonomy): domain Eukaryota; kingdom Fungi; phylum Ascomycota; class Eurotiomycetes; order Eurotiales; family Aspergillaceae; genus Penicillium; species Penicillium tannophilum. The sequence goes on along the minus strand of JAQKAK010000001.1, from coordinate 603,097 downwards.
TCTTCGTGTGGGTCCTTCGGATCGGACCCTGGATACTCTGGTGGAGTCGCTGGTCAGCAAGCTGCATTGCCGACTTCATCCATGCTTTGATTACCTTCTGCTGCGCTCTTGGCTGGTCAAAATGTTGAATCAGCCACCAATCGCATCACAGAGGATATCTAGAAAGGGCATTTCGTTCCGCTAAGCAGGAATCTACACCAAGTGTTTGGGGTGATACGTGGGGGCAATTGGGAGCTTTCCAGGGATTCTGCTGATAAATGGAAATGGCCGCTCCGTGACTCGCCAGCGATACTTTCTTTAAGGTATGTATTACTGCAGAAAGGTAAGGGGATGGAAGCTTCCATCCCCTTGTCTGGGAGGAACATTTTGTCAATATAGATGTGAAGCGACGTGTTGGTTGCCGGCGTTTATTTTTGGCGTTCTCCAGCATGAAAGTGATTGCCTGCCCCGTGGTATGTGCCCGGGGCTTTACTGCATGATGAGGCCCACCTGATCAGTGCTTAAACCAATCAGCTTTGTATAATATTAAACGAGCGATACGATACTATCTGGTTGTCGTGTGGCGCTGCAAAGCCAAGAGATCGCCAAGTTCTTGATTGGTGAGGCCACGCTCCAATGGTGTCAGCCTCGGATTGACAGTCTTATCTCCGGATGATATGCCAAACCCAATCTTCCCTGCGTTAAATGGTATATAGCCAAGGGCTTAGTACGTATTCTTATCTTTGGTGCCTTTTCCCACGTTTTCGTTGCCTGTACCTGCCTTTCAGCCATTTGCTTCACCGTCTATTACCATCAGTCGTTCCTAGTGCCATCCAGCAGGCATGAAATCAATGCTTGTTCTCTTTATGCTCATACTTCATGTTGCATCAATAGCGGTTTCAAAACCCGGGTCTGTCCAAACCCTTGGCCACCGCTCTAATCTCCCGGGGCCTGAACCATACACCCGCTCGATTTCATCTGCCGAGACCGAAACGATAAGACAGAAATTGCTGGCAAAAGAGCTGCCCGTGCCCAACAATGAGCGAAAATTTCATGGCACTAGCGAATATGAGAAGTTTGTTTCGCTTTGTGAGGCTGGGGTCGTCTCTGGCTGTCGAGCAGCCGTCGGTGCGGGATAAGAGCTTCCATGGATAGTAACTACTATTCATTTTCCTCATTAATGTATGCGTTTAAAGCTGGAAAAGCGGATAACATGGAAAGTCACTGGAGAGCGAGTCGCTTTTTGAAAGCAAAGGGGTCATGTTTTCAGGAGTTGCTTATATCCGCTCTTATCTTTTCGGTGTTGCACGTGCGTGATATTTGTGATACCGTCGGTCATTTCAAACTGAGATCTTGCCTAATCTCAAGATTCATTACTCTCTACTTTGGAGATATCCCCGGGACTCAGTTGAGTAGACTTGTCGTTCAAGGAAGAAGCTAGTCTCACGGATGCTGACTTTGTCGAAATACTAAGAGTCTTCATTCCGAGCCAACTTCGTGCTATAAAATTTACTGCATGACCAAGGGCCCCTGGGATATCCAATAGCTCAACTGGAGCTTACAGTGAATGATAATATAAGAGCCTACCTAGGCACTTGCATATAGATACAAAGTACCAAGTCGACTCCCCTCAAGAACTTTGAAACATTTACTTAGAGATACCGACTCCAGGCCTAATGTCCTGAGCTATCATCTCTTTGAGGGCAGGTAGTACATTGTGTTTGACCACTTAGTTGTGTCGGAATAAGGGCTCATTGTTACCACTATAGTTCGAAACATATCAATAAATCACTACCTGCTGATCGTCCCTATAGGCTATAGGGCCATTTTCTGAATGTCTATACTTCCCTGGACTCAGCATCAAGAAATTCTTGCTCGTTATTATGTCTCTGCGGTGTGTTAAAATGCATCTACATGCATAAATACAAAGGTACTGCATAAAAAATAGTATGTAAATACCACTTTAAACCCCTGCAAGATGGCGTCATATCAAGGGTCATGTTGGGAACACATACCTCCTTGAATAACCGGGCAGAAATGGGCATGATTGAAGTGTTCCGCTGTTGTGTCACGCAGGTCGCCTATCTGCGCAAGGTTCAATCGCCGAGTCTGGATCGCCGAATGTACAGTGAATTTAAGCAAGGGCCACAAGCCTTGGCTTCTGAGGCAATAACAATGGTGTTATCATAAAGCTAGTCTTATCTTAGTATACTGAATCTTGTAGCATTTTCATATTGCAACATCCAGCATAAAGATGCTTTGGATCCAGTTCAATGAGCCTAGGGTAATAGAAAATTGATCAGACAACAGAGGAAGACTACGAACCATGTATCAGAGATGGAGATAAAGCTGAGGCATGGATCTCTGTGTTGCAAGATGAGAAGCCATGATTCTGTAGAGAAGGTGTGTTTTGTCCACCATATCGGGCACCCCCATTACGCCCTGATGCTCTAAGCACATCATATTAGGCTTATCAATGTAGATCATTTCAACTATATTTTGGACAACCAGATGAACAAGGTCGCGCTGTGGACTAGAACACCTACACTGTAGTTACAGAAAGTATCATTCAGCTCACACTATACTTCAATAGCTTCCTTCCCTTCACTGTGCCGTTCGGTCCCAAAATATCCATCTAGACCCTTACTTCTTACACCTACTTCTTCTTGGCCATCTTACTGTTTTCTGAACGGTAATTACCTGCCTCGTTGACATAATGTAGACACCACCTTGTAAGGCACAGTCACCTGGCAGGGACGAGGTAGCCCCAGAACGGAAGAAACCAAACAGGCAAGAGGAACCTCCTCTTCCTTTCATCGGGTTTTTCATCCCCTCCATGGTAGAGATGCTTCTAAGATGTTACACGAGTGTGAACTCCATCAGTGATGAGGACCATTGCAGGCTCTGGTCGGGATTTGTCTACTCCGGAAACCTTGATATGCTAGATCTCCTTGTCAAATATAAGGCTTAACGTGTATCGCCCCTTTGAATATGATAAGAAGTATTATTCAATTCACTGGGGGCCGGCTCGTTACAGGGAGCTGGATGCGGAAGGGGATAAAGTCTGCGGGCGAGGATCATGTCCACGGTTGCTCCATCCCCCACGTTCAGGCTATGAAAGAATGACACACCCGAGCATAGTAAGATATCAGAGAAATATGAGAATTAGGCACATCTGTTAAGTGACCGCGGATTTCAACCTTTGGATCCGACTTCACTTACCAATGGTATTAGGCTAATGTAGCAGTACAACCACAACATAAACTAAGGTGGATCACCTACCAAGATGCAACATGGTATCCGACCTGGTAAAAAGCAAGTGACACACGCAAAAGACATATACGCTCCAGCTTGACCAGGTGCGTCCGCCTGTCCATCATAAAATCTCCACCTGTACTTAATATCCTGGTTGTTGTTGTCGAATTCTGAACCCATGGGGAAAAGAGCAAGTAAATCAAGTATGGGTAGAGAATGTATGATGCACAGGCAGGTGCATCTGATCAACACTGCTATTTATTGTTCAGTCAGGTCAGAAACCGTACATTTTGGTAGGTGATTCACATCAGTGTACGTTCATTGACATTTTAGCACCGTAGGTTAATTTCCCTCCTATAGCCCACCGGTGTTTGCCTTGTCGTAAATCGTTTGAGTATTCAGAGTACATGGGATGCTGGGAGCCATAGTGGCAGCTCTCGATCCCTCGTTGGCTGTCGTGATCGTACATGGAAAGTCAGAACCGACCAATCATAGCGTCGCTGGAACGATTCGGGTGCGTCGGGTGGAGGAGGCAGTAACGGTCACGGGTGGGCGTTGCACGATTCGGGTCGGGGATCGCTTTATACATTAGTAGTCTGAATCGAAAGGCTCTGATGTGCAATTGCAGACTTTCAATAGTGAAATGAAGAGAAAAGGCAGAGAGCAGTGACCGAACAGCTGTTCCGAGTGATCGCGGTTTTCACCGAGCGGGTTGAGTGGACCAATCAGAGGGAGGGTTTTACACCCCATTTTCCCGCGAGAAACTTGAACCTTCTGAACTTCAACTCGCATCACTTCCAGCACTTCTCCCTGCTACCACCCCCTCCCCTCCCCCCTCTTCCCGCTTTTGCGATCCAATCCCTTCCCATCCATCACTTTGTTGATTGGAGGGTTTGAATTCGACATGCTGGCCCGTACCTTTTCGCGCGTGCCCTCCCGGGCCATCGCACGCCAAACGCTCGGCAAGTCCACGGTACGCTGCCAACCACCCCATCGGACCAATTGAGCCTTATCGACGAGGACAATCGCTTCGCTAGACCTTGATGCGGATGAGAAAGGGATTTTTGGCTAACTATCTCGATAGCGTGCTTCCTCCACCGCCGCCGGTGCCGAGGCCGCCAGCTCCCCCTTCCACCTCACCCTCACTGCCTCGCTCGCAACCGCCGCGGCTGCCGGTTCCGCCGCGTGGTACTACCACCTCTATGGCCAGGAGGCCTTCGCCATGACACCCGCTGAGGAGGGGTGAGTCTTTACATGGGGGTCGAGATGACCCATACCTGGTCGCCCCCGGGTGCCCCGAGCTCGAGATTGTGCGATCAGGTTATAGAGGAATGACCAAGCTAACACATGTTTTTTTATCCAGTCTGCACGCTACTCAGTACCCTTGGGTGCACCAGCGCTTCAACAAGACTTTCGACCACGCTGCGTGAGTCCACTAATATGACCACCCGGCCCCCATCGCGCGAAGCTAACATTTCATCAGTCTCCGCCGTGGTTTCCAGGTCTACCGTGAGGTCTGCGCTTCTTGCCACTCCCTGACCCGTGTCCCCTGGCGCTCAATGGTTGGTGTTATGCACACCGTCGATGAGATGAAGGCCATGGCCGAGGAGAACGAGTACGACACCGAGCCCAACAACGAGGGCGAGATCGAGAAGCGCCCCGGAAAGCTTTCCGACTACATTCCTCCCCCCTACAAGAACGACGAGGCTGCCCGTGCCTCCAACGGCGGTGCTCTGCCCCCGGATCTCAGCTTGATCATCAAGGGCCGTCACGGTGGCTGCAACTACGTCTTCAACCTGCTGACCGGTTACCCCGATGAGGCTCCCGCCGGTGCCAGCGTTGCCGAGGGCATGAACTTCAACCCCTACTTCCCCGGTACCGGTACGTGTGGAATTGATTAGGTCTTCTGTGCCAAAATGGTTACTAATAGTGGATTATAGGTATTGCCATGGGTCGTGTTCTCTTCGACGGTGTTGTTGAGTACGAGGATGGCACTCCCGCCACCACCTCCCAGATGGCCAAGGACGTTACTGAGTTCCTGAACTGGTCCGCCGAGCCCGAGATGGACGACCGCAAGAAGATGGGTGTCAAGGCCATTGCCCTCCTGACCGGTCTCTTCGCCATCTCTGTCTGGGTCAAGCGCTACAAGTGGGCCCCGATCAAGTCTCGCAAGATCGTGTACAGCCCCCCGATCGCCCCCCGCCGTTAAACGCCAATCAGCAAGAACTATATGAGTTGGAAAATGGGAGAGGTTAACGAGGCTACGTGACCCATCGGGCATTATATGCACTGTTGCCCCCCGTGTGTTATGTCGCCTGGGAGAAATCTCTTTCGTCATCTGTTTTTTTTTGTGTCTAGGGTCGCGGCCCTTGTTTTGTTAGAACACTCCCGGCACATGTATCTGTATCCTAGATATTCTCTTTTTTTGCCCTTCCGAAAATTGTGCTGGAGGAGTCAACCGAATTTAATTTCCTTTGTGAATGCAGCTGTTTCTGTCGAATCACCGTGCACATATGACGCTAGAAAATTGGAGATCAAAAAAGGGTGATATCTTGAGATGGAGGATGTTCTTAGACTCATTGCTCATGTGTATTGAAATTTAATATATCGCAACTATGGCCGCTCTATATTATAAAAAGTAATGCCCGAAACTATGCTATCGCAAAGGAAACTATATCACGAGGACGGGGTATCATCAATAGTCCTCTCACCATCCCCAAACACCTTTTTGAAGCAATAGTCATAGCTATTCCACATCCACAAGAAAAGCAGATTCGCTGTGGAGGCTAGCCATTGCGGACTGCGTCCATCAGGACCAGCGAAAATCTTAGAAAGCTTCATTGTCAGGAGTAAAGGCGGTGCCCATATCGCCAAAAACGCCACCTTCCCGATCTTCTGCCGAGACGTGGTCATCTGATAGGAATGAATGCTGGAAAGGTATTCCCGATAAGATACGGGGAGATCATGCTCCTCACTACCCGTAATAAGCAAGCCTAAGTACCGTGCAGAGGGCTGCGCATACTCCGGGTCCGGACGCATGTGCGGCTGAATATTGAATATCGAGGATGTGGAGCAAGAGTCAGGTGCTGTGGTCTCGATACCCTTAGCGGCATATACCCTCTTTCGGGCGTCATCCGCTGCCGGCGAGAGGAGGGTATGTGTCTTGAAGGCCTGGGTAGATGGATGATCCGGGACTGGGTTGGTGGGCTTGTAGCCTTCCGCGAAGGGGTAGCAGTCAACGACTACGTCCCTGTATCCACGGCCACCGCCCTCTGTCGCGATGATCTTCGCATAGTCCATCAGTGTGACCTCGTACACAACACCAACGAGAGGTTTATGCCACCGCCGCTCGTGGGAACCAGTACGTATCTCCCTTGTTTGAGTCAAGAGCGATGCCTTTTCGGATAGATATTCGCTTTCAGTGAGGAGTTTATCATCATCAACGTCGGCCTCGGATTCGGATTCTGACTCAGATGCAACATCAGGATCCCGGTACTGGGTAGCTGCGAAACAAGGTTCAGCGTAGGGGACTCCGGGAAGGTCGAATGTAAGGCGCAGATCTGGCACGAGGACGCGGATCTTCGAGATCGGTTTGATTCCACGCATGCCAAGGAAGGTCTTCGCGGCTAGGTTCGATCCGTATGCTAGATACAGAACTGTTTCCTCTGCGTATGCCTGCGGTAAACCTTGGCCCTTGTCCTCCAGCGCTGCGATCTTCTCTGAAAGTCCGACATCCTGGTCGGGGGATACATCGATGTTGGAAGCGCGGCAACGTTCAGTAGAGGTGGTAGGAATTGACCGGATATCGAGCTTCGCTGCTTGAGGTGGGACCGCAGGGACGGTAGCTTGGAGTCGGTCTAGAGGTTCAACCGCGCTGAATCGGCGCTGAGACGGTGAAATGGTCTCCGCATCGTTAGGCTGGGAGGTAGGATCAGGAGCCATTTTGATGGTCTAGATTTATTGTAAGGAACCTTGGAAATCAGTTGACAGGGTGACCTGGAATTTAGTGGGAGAATCTTAGTCATGGCAGATGCATGGCTCTTTGTGGTGGCTCTCAAGTGCTTCGATCGGCGAGATAGTTGCACGGAACCCGCTCCGGGTGGACCCTGGCAACGAACCACATGGATTGTTAAGCCGCCTCCCGCTATTATTAATCGGGGTGACGGGGCAATTGGATTTTGTTCGGAGTGAACGGAACTCCTGAATCCGAGACCATTTGCCGGGTCCAGAGAGAAGTTCGTAGAGGCTCTTGTTCATGACCACGACATGCACATTGGAATACATTTCGTGTTCTAGGTGCATTTGGGTACCAAATTAGGTACCAAATTAGCTCGGGTATCCACCCTAGTATGTATTATATGTTTCCACTCACTGAGCCAATCAAAATTGGGAAGGTACTACCAGTGATATCGTACATTCCATGGAAATGTGCGTTGTAGTGTTGTTCATGGGTGTCAGATTCGGCGTATCCATTGGTCGGCAGTGGAGCATAACAGAAGATCATTTTTTTAACTCCAAGGTAGCTTTGTGTACCATAATGTGGTGCATCAACCGCGAGCGAAAATAGTCGGTCTAGATGTGTATGAAAACCTAAAGAGGATCACGTAGAGGCTCATTTCCAGCGTGAAATGAGCTCGATGTTGTCTTCAAGAGCATCATGTGACTGTGATTGCCGTTTGTTGCTGTTGCTTCAGTTTCACCTTCATGATTCATCTCAAATCATTTATATTCTGCGAGGGTTTCAGTATGGTCGACATCTTAGAGGGTTCCAACATCAAGTCTTGCCATCTGGACTGTCGGGACCAGAATTAATCTCTCTAAGGCCAAGTCACAAATCTCGTCGTATAAATGCTGTCAATCCGAACAACTGTGAATCTCTTCTGATGATCCTTGACTAGGCGAGCCATCATCTCCGACTTGATCTGAAGCATATGAAACCCGAAACCTTTCCGCTTTTGACGATCGCCGGGCTTGTCACTTGTGTTTGTGTACCCTTTGCTCCACTTGGCAACGCACCAGAAGACCTCGCATATCAATCTTTCATTCATCCAGCTGGAATTTGGGATAAAACATGGGGAACGATCGAGGATCAGGCTCACGACGGGCTGTTCGACCTGGCAAAGGAAATCTCCATCATTCTCCAACGGAGGTTATAGACCCAGTCCCAAGGTCTGCTGCCTCAAAAGGCACAACGGGCCCAGGAGAGCTGAAAAAGGGTCGACAGAAGACGACAAATCCTCAGCAGAAGTTGGAATTAGCTACGCTGCCACTTGTTAAGGACCCACCCAAGTTGGCACGCCAGGATGGCGCCACTGACTCGTGTTATGCTACCACCAAGCACGTAATCCCAAATGCCCCGCAACAGCTCCAATCAGAAGGTCTTGGGCCTGTACCGCAGAAGAACAAATCAGCCACAGAGATAAGCGATACGCACAAGCCTATCTCTTCTATCCGGAGCGTTGGGATTGATAACCAACGAAAAACAATTGCTGACACCAACGGCGATGCCCCAATTACCAAGAACTGTTGGGATATAAAGCAGCACATCGCTGGGAGTGCAGATGATAAAGACTCTACGACGCAGGATGAGAAAATCCAACCGAAGACTAAGTGTCGGCGTCTGACACTATCGCTGCCACGGAAACCCGAGTCTCGGGGAAAGCGATCTGCCCGTAGAAAGGATAATTTTCACCTCAAAACCGAAGTGGACTGGAATGAGGATCTACGGCCAACTGACGATGAGCATTCGTGCCTTGCGAATAGCAAAGATAAGGGGACGTCGGTGTCCAGCCCGGATTCTGAGCCCACGTATGAGGATGTGGAGAAATTGAATCACAAACGGAAAGGATCCAACACTGAAACAAATTCTGGAAAACGTGAAAAGCCTGCGAAACGCACAGCCAACATCAGAAGGGAGAGCAGTCAGCCGCCTCAACTGCACTTGACTTCACTGACCGCGGAGCGCACTATGTCGCTACAACCAGGATCAATTGCTTCCAATACAAAGGTTGACCTTTTGCCAGGTGGACGGCCCCAATATTCCCTGTCCGCCCAAAAGTCACACGAGAGTAACCAGGATGAACCAGCAATTCAGCAGCATGAGATAATCGAAATAACAAGCTCCCCAGTGGTATCTGAAGCCACCAGCTCAGACCACGGCATTGACGTGCTCAGAGGGCAAATTTACCGAGTGATTGGAACAAGCAGTGATGGCAGAGGGAAGACTGTCGGCCAAAAGCTGGCTGATGCCCTTCACGGAGTACAGCTGCATTCTCAACTTCGGCCTGCTGTTGAGACCACCTTACATTCTACTCACAAGGAACATGATGGGAGTAATCGTCAAGAGGCTGCTAGTCCCTCTTCACGCATGCCCACTACTGATGGATCTCAAAGCCAAGATCCACAGGTGCCGGACCATAGCTTCAAACAGACACAAGTAAGCGTTGATTTGAGACAACAAAAGCAAGAATTTTCAGGAGCCTTCCAACTGACCCGTGCCACACTGTTCCCCTCGGAGATGGCGAATCTCCGCAACACCGATGGAAGCGAGATTCTTGCCAAACGCCAAGGGTCATTGACTGGCAGTGATAGAGTGGATGACCACAATCCAACTCAGAATCATCTGCAAAGAGACCATGCGCAGGGGTCACTTGAGACCGTCGATGCGATGAAAGATCCTCACCAGGGAATCATTCAGCCCCCTAGAGCTGTATCAGAGTACAATACTGATAGCTCATCCCAAAGCTCACAAGGGATAGGAACAAAAAATTTGCCAGCTACATATATCCAAAACAGAAACAACGGGACCCATCACACCCCGGAGTCCCAGAAACCGCTTCTGAGACTGCAAACCCCCATTCAAGCAACGGCTTCGAGTTTGGGAGGCTTCAAGACAGCTCTGAGAAGTAGCATTGTTGATTCAAAGGGTAGCCCCCGGCTTATGCTGCAGGGTAAACTGGCGACTGATAAAGTTCACTCGCCCCTGAAAGATGTCCAGGTGCCGAGCGATGTCGAAATTCCTGACCCCAGTTCCAGTAACTATGACAAAGACTCGAATGGATACCCTCTTGACAGTTCTGACGACGAAGCGTTATGGACCAAATATCAGCGTGACATGTTCATGGAGTATGGCTTCCAAACAGCATCGACGAAGAAAAGCAGAGCACAGTCGCCTCCACCCAAGGGGGCCTTTAACACGGCAAACAATAATGAACTTCTTGACCGACAGAATACCAAAGGTTTGACAGTGAGCCCAGTACCAGGCGCCTCGGTAATTCGTCAGTGTCATGCTCATGGAGTCGATCAAAACCGGACTGCAGTAATTGAACCAGGCCCCGACCAGGTACTTACAGATGAGCTACGTGCGTACGCCGGCCGAGATGCCGTGGCGCCTTTATCTACGGAAATGCTTAGGCCCTTCAAGGCGGTTCCTGAAGCCCAGGAATTTTCTCAATCGGGCGAGTCTAACCCTCTAGACTGGATCACAAATCTGCAGGCCGCCCAAAAAAGTGCCCATGACCTGCTCTTAGAGACAAACCGAGTAAGTTTAGCCAGCCAAATCCCCCGGGTTGGCCTTCTATGCGGGCGTTAACAAATCAACAGCGTTTGTCAAGTCAGCTTGCAGCAGAACAGGAGACGATCCGTCAGGTTCTGCACATCTATCGACAGGGATGCAATCGTATCCTCGATGATCTTTTCCAAGCCCAGCAAGTTCGCATGGACCTTTATCAGCAGCAGATGACAGCGGTGAAAGAGCAACATCGTCAGATCTGTCAAGAACTAGTTCAGGGTCTACAGGATTTGGATCATCGGGTCCAAGGGGAATAGACTCCGAATAGTGGGGGTATTTGGTGTGGGAAAGAGGAAAGTGGGTCGATGGACGGAGCTAATTCCACGTCATTATGCATTTTTTTCTTTCACTATTTGTTAATGCGGGCGTGGTGATTGGGATTGGTCCCCGCTCACCGAGTACACCGAGGAGGATCACGTGGGGCCAGGCCCTTTGACTCATTCCACAACTTTTTTGTTACGTTTTATTAATTTACGGGGATTTATTATTTATAGTTCGAAGGAATTCTATTTCTTATTCTTCTTTTCTCCCTTCAATTCTGTTTCCCCATATAATATCACCCTTGTGCCCTTTCTCCCGGTCTTCCCGAGCTCTCAATTCCTCTCAAATCACAAGCACCTTAGCCCCGCCATGTCGGTGAGTCCGCCCCTCTATGACAACATGCCCCAGCTATCGAGCATTCGTTGACCCTGGTGACATTAGTTCTTCATTGAGAACCCCAATGTGGGCAACCGCAATCACCTGGAAGACTCTCGCAGTATGTATTACACAATTCCAAGCTCAATTGGATCAACACTGACTCCTCGCATAGTTGCTGGCTACAACCCCCTCACCGCGCCCAACGTCCTCCAACATGAAATTGCCTTGACAGATAAGTCACGACAGACTGTACTGCAAGCTCGTGACGAAGCAGCTGCAATTGTCCATGGTACCGACAAAGAGAGGGAGCGTCTGATGGTTGTCATTGGACCCTGCTCCATCCACGACCCGGACATGGCCCTGGAATACTGCGACCGCTTGATGAAGCAGAAGGAGAAATACGCCGATGACTTGTTGATTGTTATGCGCTCCTACTTGGAGAAGCCTCGCACTACAGTTGGCTGGAAGGGCCTGATTAACGACCCGGATATCGACAACAGCTTCAAGATCAACAAGGGTTTGCGCACCTCTCGTCAGCTGTTCGTCGATCTTACAAACAAGGGCATGCCCATTGCCAGTGAGATGCTTGATACCATTTCCCCACAGTTCTTGGCCGATTGTTTGTCCGTCGGCGCTGTCGGTGCCCGTACCACCGAGTCCCAGGTCCACCGTGAGCTGTCCTCTGGTCTGTCCTTCCCCGTCGGTTTCAAGAACGGCACAGATGGCTCTCTCGATGTCGCAGTCGATGCCATCGGCTCCGTCAAGCACCCCCATCATTTCCTCTCTGTTACCAAGCCCGGTGTTGTCTCCATCGTGGGTACCGTCGGTAACCCCGACTGCTTCGTGATTCTGCGCGGAGGCAAGAAGGGTCCCAACTACGATGCGGCTAGCATCGCTGATGCTAAAGTCAAGCTTGAGGCTAAGGGACTTGCGCCTCGTCTGATGGTAGACTGCAGCCACGGTAACTCTGAGAAGAACCACAAGAACCAGCCCAAGGTCGCCGCCGTGCTGGCTGAACAGATTGCTGCGGGTGAGACTGCCATCATGGGTGTCATGATTGAGAGCAATATCAACGAGGGTATGTTTCCAAAAATTTCCACATTTTATTCGCACTTTACTGACAACTAGCAGGTAACCAGAAGGTCCCACCGGAGGGCAAGGCTGGCCTCAAGTACGGTGTCAGCATTACTGATGCTTGCATCCACTGGGAAGATACCGAGTCCGTGCTGGAGGTATTGGCACAGGCTGTGCGCGCTCGCCGGCAGAAGCTGAACGGCAACTAAGCGGTGTCGCTGCCTTGTCTCTTCTTCTTCTCCTGTCCTAATTTTGTTGTCATCTTCTTTTAATGACACCCGGATCGTAATACCGGGATATCTTACTAGCGTACTGTATTTAAGGATTTAGCCAAAAGTTAAATGTGATAATATCTATTGATCTTTATACAATGGCTGCCCAGGTTAGACTCGAAGCTGGAAATATTAGCCCCGGGTCTGAGCCGTGGCTCATGCAGAGGAATTCTCGATTTCGCTTCGAAAACTGTAATCACTTTGTGCAATGCACTTCTTGTTTGTATAATCCCGCTTTTGTCTTGACAAACTTGCACTTTTTCAATTCAGCTAGCTGGTTGTCATGATTGTAGTTATCAAAATTGTACTGCAACGTCCTATATGCGTTTGAGAGCCTCACTCAAAGCCCCAGCATCACTATTCTCAAACGGGGTTTCACGCTCAAAGTCCAGAATTAATGCTTTATGCTTCTCACTCCGTGGAGTAAAGTTGCACTCATAGGGCAGAGGGTGACTGATAATACCCGGCGTGAAGTCAACAGGCGGCTCAATCTCCTGACCGTCTTGCCCGACACCCTTGGTGATATCGAACGTAGCCAAAGTATTAGCGATAGTCAAAAACAAGGAAGTGTCGGCAACGATGCGACCCGGGCAGAGGCGACGTCCATAACCGAAGCTTGTACCATGTGGATCAGGCTCAACATCCCGTCCCTCTTCCGGAAGGTAACGTTCAGGCCGGAATACCGATGGTTCAGGATATACCTCTGGATCATGATTAAAAGCGCTGCAAGGCCCATTAACGTATGAAAATTAGAGGGTGGAATTTGAGGGTCCATACCGGATGTTAGGCAGTAGAACGGCGTTCTTCGGAATGAGATACCCAGCCACAATATCATCTTCATCGGTTCGATGAGGGACCCCGAGTGGCGCGACCACGTGCCAACGAAGGGCTTCTTTGACGACTGCATCGATGTACGGCAGTCTTTCCCGGTCTTCAACTGTAGGCAAAGCTGGCCCCCCGAATACACGGTCAATTTCTTCTTGTGCTTTGCGCTGGACAACTGGGAATAGTGTCATCGCGAGAAAGAACCCTTCCAAAGCGGCTACGGTCTAGTTATGATATTAGCAGGATAGCCAAAAGCCCGAACAGGAGACCATACTGTGTCTGCTCCGCCACCATATAGTGCCACGGCTGACCATTTTGTGATATCTTCATCCTCTCCCTGGCTGAGCAACTCGGATACGAACGATGGACCGTTAGACTTTTGGCTCATTTTGTACTTGGTGAACTTGAATGGGTGTTCGGCAAGGTTTCTGAGGGTTTCAAGATAGAAGCGTGCCGTCTTTTTAAAACCTGACCCTGGAGCCCACTCTGGAATGTACTTCACTGCAAATGGTTGTCAAAATGACGCTCCGTGATCACCTGGATGAATATGAACTTACGTGCTGGAATCATATCCACCAACCATGCTCCTGGAACCACAGCCTTTGAGAACTGCTCAAGTGCCAAATCGGCCAAGCTAACCAGAGGATCTTTATCATGGGGAACAATATCATACCCATAAGTCATTTTCAGAACAAAAGCTCCGGCGGCACTGGTACCATTGTATTAGCACTGAGAATACCGTCAATTTTCTTCAAATAGACTTAGCTCACGTTCTGATGTGATTCATAAAGTCTTGCGGACGATCAAGTACGCGCCATAAAAATCGCCGGGCCTCCACAACAAGCAATTGATCAAACTTCGAGGCAGATGCACGAGTACCGATGATGCGAGCCATCGCCCGACGATATGTCCGAAGGAGACTGGTGTTATCTTGACTTACGGGTGTCACACCCCATCCCGAGCTAACATTGATCAGTTGTGGAAATTCATATGGCAAGAAAAAAACATACAGTTCGTCTGCGAAGACAAGACGAGGGCGAGATGAATGCTTAGCCGAGTTCTTCTCCAATATCTGGACTGCCAGCTCTCTGTCATTGATAATGACCACTGTTTGGCCGAGGACTGTGACGGAGCTCAAAGGGCCTGTCGAAATCAGTAACAATAAATAAAGCGAGATTATATCACGTACCATAAAGCTCTTTGTGTCTTAGCCAGTGCGTGCATTCTTGTTTCCCTTCTGCGGGTAGATCAAGCAAATTTCCGATAATAGGTTTACCTTTGGGACCAGGAGGTAATTTGCCAAGCTTTTGATTTGAGGTAAATGTCCGTAAAATGAAGAAGAAAAAGGCCAAGACGGCAGTCAAGGCTGCTAGCGTGGTGAATCCCATGCTTAGATGGTACAATCACGCACCCAGGTTACGTGCTGTTTCTTTAGGTCTGGACGCTTGTCCAAATGCTGATCCAGGGATCAATCTTAAAGTAGGCAAAATGAGAAAGTGAGGGGACATCGGGGATATTTAACGACTTGGAGGTACATTAGCTCAGGGTAAGGCTTTGCCATACTTCAAGATGATTGCACCAATATAACCGAGCTACGGGGCATATACCCTCTTTTGAGTGGTCTCCAGCCCGTAGACCCTTTGTGGATACTCGTCTTACTCAGGCGAGATAGCCTAGTCCATTTACGTATCTAATTAGCGTTTACAGTTTGGTAGCCTCGGTCGAATGAGACATGGAGGGCATTCTTGCCCAAACTATTCGCTAATTTTTGCTACCTAATTGCCACCGTTGATTAGGGGAACTCTTCAAGAAATACGCAACACGCAGCGATCAACTCCACATGCGCCCGATGCTGGCACATCGGGGTTTCGTGTTGGTTAATCGCGCTACTGACTAGTACCAGTAGCATCATGCAGGAGTGGGTCAAATATGTGGAGCTTTGAGTCCCACGGGCCACAACCTAGCCAGGGATAGTTAATAGATAAGCATGGGATTCTGCGGTGAGATGTTATAGTTCAAGGTCATAGCGGGCAGGGACTTTTCATACCTCTAATTCGCCATACCACAATGGGTTTAAGTTGATATTTAGACGTTTATTGGAGCCATAACGCTCGTGGAGGGCAGATGAGCGCCAATTTAAGCAGCATATTTACTAAAATCTTAGTCACAACAGCAAACAGCATGTCGTTTGCTTGAAACAACAATCAAAGATTAGGTCCTCATTTAGAGTTATAGAAGTGAGAGAAGAAGCATATCACACTCTCATAGATGAGTATCCTCACGTTTCGTAACACCTCCCGAGGTCACAGCGGCCACTTCGAGGTTCGCGAGTAGTTGGAGCGAGTAGGCTAGTGCCTAAGGAAATTTAGGATTAATTGTTGATAGGGTTGATGGTTTTGTTAAAGAACTATTGATAACGCATGGAAACAGACAGAAAAAATTGACTACAATGATGATCGCATAGCAACAATGGCCGGAGATTCCTCAATGGGAACTAACATGGTCCAGAAGGCAAGTGTGATGCTTCAAGAGTGTAAAAAGCGAAGGCCCGATAGTGTGTTGACGTTTTCGGCATAAGACGAAGGTAGAAGGAAAGTAAAAATGGTTAGATCAACTAGACACGGGGAAGACTACATTCCTTGCTGTGGTACAGACGGTGACAGTGGTGATATATGCAGATAGCGAGTCGAGGACCTCTTGTGATGCTGTACTGGGGAAAGGGTCGAGTAGCATTGTGAAACTTGAAAAAGGGTGCATTTGACACGTCTCGGGTTCATTGATGCCAACATAGACGGCGCAGCAGTTGCATAGAAATACAAGATAAAAGTACTGCTATTCGAGGACAATCTCCAACGCTCATGATGATGGATATCTACGATGGTACGTTCCTAGTTCCTAGTAATGGTCCTCGGTGGTTATAGTTAGGACTGGCTGCCTCATCCCTAAGGCACGAATTCACACATTTTCATGGCTCATGCGGGTGGCTTTACGCTGTTGAAACCCCCTAGAAGTCTTGATGACCGTAAAATGGCATATAATGGCATCTCGTCTAGCATACAAAGCTACAAACATCGTTTCTCCGGTGATCGGCATTCCGTGACCCGTCAGACTAAGTGCCGAGTCTGGACCCACGGCCCATTTTTCCTCGCTTTCTATAAAGTTTGAAAATTTTCAGTTTCCAAGTTACTTTACCAAAAAAGCTGTAGATTGATAATTCATGATTCCGTGGTTCCTGTTCATACACTGTCACCAAATCGCATGATATCATTATCTTGACGAATAACCCTCCAGTCTTAAGGGTAGCTGGATTATACACCAGAATTGATGCTCAACAGAGACCAAAAATATTATTAGCATACGTTTTCCTCGAATAATATTTTTTTTCCCGCTCCTCAATGTCTTCAATAAGCGCTTAGACTGACGTGGGGGGCTTTGCCGTTGATCAGGGGCACCCCACATTCCTAGACTTGGAATACTCGCTGAACCAATGCGCATCAACGCAGCTCCAAATTGGAGAGAAACGGTCAATGTGGTGCTAGCAGTGTTCCTGGCCCTGGTCTTCGGCGCCACGCCCGGTCTAGCCTCGACGCTAAAAATACCGGCCAAGGCCAAGGTGTAGCCCAAATGCATGATGTCACCCGGCGCGGAACACCAAGATGAGGGGAAAACCACCTTCCTCCCTTCCAAGATTTTTTTTTCTGTTTCACACAACTCTCACGGCCTTAAGTTAGGCTATTCGCTCATTAGCAACTCCCAGTTATCACTGGGTTCAGCTACTTGAGCTTCTCCCAGCTCGTTCGATTGTTGTTGACCAGAATCCGGGTTAGTTCGCAAGCACTCAATCGCGATCATCATGGGTTCCTCATCCCAAGTCTACCTGCTTCCTTTGAAGGATGACGGTTCACCCGATGTGCCCGGTGGGTACATTTACTTGCCATCTCCTCCAGAGCAGGGATATGTGCTGCGTTTTATCATTGAAGGCACCAGCTCGATCTGCCGGCAAGGTAGCTTGTGGGTCAACATTCCCGAGGAGGGCAAGGCTTTTGATCGTCAATCATTTCGCGAGTTTAAGTATGAATCCTATGCTTCCGGATAGAACGTTAGACAAAGTCTGGTTGCTAAACAAAATAGATTGCAACCCAACTTCAACGAGAACATCCAGATCGATATCCGGATCCCGAGCGCTGGCGCCTTTGCATACTATGCCACGTTCACCCCATTGCCGGACTTCTCTGTTGAGGCTGTTAAAATACCGGAACCAATCAAAAGCCCAATCTATTACATTGATGTGTCGCCGAAGCTGACACTGCAAGGAAAAGATTTGCCGCTCAATGCTCTTTCAATCTTTTCGGTGATTTCGAAATTCCTGGGACAGTACCCCGTCGATTGGGATGACCATCTTCATGGCATCAGCCAGCGAAACTACAATATGGTTCACTTCACGCCGCTCATGCAGCGTGGAGCCTCCAATTCACCCTACAGTATTTTTGATCAGATCTCATTTGACTCGGCCTTATTCCCCAAAGGAGAGGCTGATGTCGCAGCGCTCGTCTCAAAAATGGAGAAAGAGTATGGACTTTTGACCTTGACCGATGTCGTTTGGAACCACACTGCAAACAACAGCAAATGGTTGGAAGAACACCCAGAGGCAGGCTACAGTGCAGAGACTGCGCCCTGGTTAGAGGCTGCACTAGAGTTGGATACAGCTCTGTTGAAGTTTAGCGATGATCTCGAATCTCTGGGCTTGCCGACCGAGTTCAAAACTACGGAAGATCTCGTGACTGTGATGAATGCTTTGCGCAAGCAAGTGATTAATGAGCTTCGACTGTGGGAGTTTTACGCCCTTGACGTCAAGTCCAACGCAAAGAAGATTTTGGATGCTTGGACCAGTGGACCAGTTGATTCAGCTATTGCCCAGGCCGATTACCTGCAGGAATTCAAGAGCTTGTCATTGAAAGAGCAATCAGAGATCATCCGCACTCACGGCATGATGAACTCAAACCAACTTCGCGGAAGATTTGAGCGCGCTGTGGACCCCGCTTTCGGTGCTGCTATCTTGACAGGTTTCCATGGAGAGTTCAAGAAAGACCAGTCAGCCCTCTCGGACGCTGAGGCGTCTCTCTCCAAACTCCTTGATGCTGTGAATCTTCCTCTCTACGAGGAATACGACACAGATATCGCTGATATTATGGATCAATTATTCAACCGCACCAAGTATCTTCGAATCGAAGATCACGGCCCAAAGCTTGGCCCTGTCACCAAGGAGAACCCGTTGATAGAGACTTACTTCACTCGACTTCCTCTCAATGATGTTACCAAGAAGCACAACCCCAAGGCCCTTTCTCTGGCAAATAACGGCTGGATTTGGAATGCAGATGCGATGAAAGATAACGCAGGGCCAAACTCCAAAGCCTACCTGCGTCGCGAGGTCATCGTCTGGGGTGACTGTGTCAAGCTTCGGTACGGAGATTCACCAAAGGACAGCCCGTTCCTCTGGGATTTCATGACCAAGTATACTCGTCTGATGGCCAAGTACTTCTCGGGCTTCCGAATCGACAACTGTCACTCTACACCGTTGGTGGTCGCAGAATATCTCTTGGATCAAGCACGCCAAGTTCGTCCAAACCTTACCGTTTTTGCGGAGCTCTTCACAGGATCCGAGGAAGCAGACTATGTGTTTGTCAAACGCTTGGGTATCAACGCTCTCATCCGAGAGGCCATGCAGGCCTGGAGCACTGCTGAGTTGAGTCGCTTGGTTCATCGCCATGGCGGTCGCCCAATTGGTAGCTTTGATGTGGACCTGCCGTCCGCTGGTAGTAGCCACGCCATTGCCTCTGCCAAGTCTGGAGGTACGGATGAGCAGATCACCCACATTCGACCATCTCCCGTCCAGGCACTGTTCATGGACTGCACTCATGACAATGAAGTCCCTGCTCAGAAGCGTGACGGTCGGGATACTCTTCCAAATGCTGCTCTTGTCGCGATGTGTGCGTCCGCGATTGGAAGTGTGATGGGTTATGATGAGGTATACCCCAAGCTTATTGACCTGGTTCATGAGACACGTCAATACGCATCGCCCTTTTCTAGCGACCAAAAATTGGAAGTTGGCGCTGGCGAAGGTATTGGAGGCGTCAAGAAGCTTTTGAACGAGCTTCATACCAAGATGGGTGTTGAGGGTTATGACGAAACTCATATCCACCACGACGGAGAATATATCACTGTTCACCGAGTCCACCCCAAGACCCGAAAGGGAATTTTCCTCATCGCCCACACTGCGTTCCCCGGGAATGATAATGGTGCAGTCCTTGCTCCTACTCACATCACGGGTACGCAGGCCAAGCACCTTGGTTCCTGGGTACTTGAGGTGAATGCAGATGATGACACAAAGGCCAAGGTTCTAGCAGATGATCAGTATCTCAAGGGGCTGCCGAGTACCACAAAGGACATTGAAGGTACAAACATCGAGGGTGATGGAAATGATGTCACCATCTCGGTACTCAAGACTCTTGTTCCCGGGTCTATCGCCCTTTTCGAAACTTGGATCCCTAGCGCCGAGCATGCCAGCGGACTGGATAGCTTCCTCTCAAGCGGAGCCGATGAGGCATTCAGTGAACTTAGCCTTATCGATCTGAACTTCGTACTCTATCGCTGTGATGCCGAGGAGAGGGATTCCAGCGATGGTCAAGACGGAGCGTACAGCATTCCCAAGCACGGACCTCTGGTTTATGCTGGTCTGCAGGGCTGGTGGAGTGTCCTTGAGGACATCATCAAATACAACCAGCTGGGCCACGCACTTTGCGATCATCTACGTGAAGGCCAATGGGCTCTAGACTACGTTGTTGGGCGCATGGAGAAGGTAGCCTCCAAGGAGGGTTACGTTGGGCTGCACAAGCCTGCTGCATGGCTTCGTGAGAAGTTTGACGCCGTTCGTGGTCTGCCCAACTTCCTACTTCCGCGGTACTTTGCGATCATTATTCAAGTAGCCTACAATGCTGCATGGAAGGCAGGAATCCATCAGTTCAGTGACAATGTGCGCTATGGCCAAGAGTTTGTTCATCAACTGGCAATGGTCAGCGTTCAACAGACTGGCTTCGTCAACTCGGCTTCGCTGTGGCCCACTAAACGGGTTCGCAGTCTTGCGGCTGGTTTGCCCCATTTCGCTGTTGATTGGGCCAGATGCTGGGGTCGTGATGTGTTCATCTCCATTCGTGGTCTCTTCCTCTGCACTGGCCGATTTGATGATGCGAAGGAGCACATTATCGCCTTTGCCAGTGTACTCAAGCATGGCATGATTCCAAACCTACTCAGCAGCGGAAAATTGCCCCGGTACAACTCGCGAGACTCGGTCTGGTTCTTCTTGCAGGCAATCCAGGATTACACGAACATGGCCCCGAACGGCATCAGTCTGCTGCAGGAGAAGGTGCCTCGGCGCTTTTTGCCATATGACGACACATGGTTCCCATTCGATGACCCTCGTGCCTATTCCAAGTCTCCCACTGTTCTGGAAGTCATTCAAGAAGTTTTCCAGAGACATGCCCTCGGAATGTCTTTCCGCGAGTACAATGCAGGATCGGACCTTGATGTCCAGATGAAGCCCGAGGGCTTCCAAATTGACGTGAATGTCGATTGGGAAACCGGCATTGTCTTTGGCGGAAGCCAGGATAACTGCGGCACATGGCAAGACAAGATGGGTGAGAGCACTACCGCTGGAAACAAGGGTTTCCCCGGTACCCCTCGTGATGGTGCAGCCATCGAAATCACCGGTCTTCTTTACAGCGCTTTGGCTTGGGTGACGCAGCTAAACGAGTCCAAGACTTACCCGCACGAGGGTGTGGACATTGGTGACGGGAAATCAATCACCTTCAAGGAATGGGCCTCCAAGATCAAGGCCAACTTTGAACGATGCTACTACATCCCCACAGACTCCAAGGATGATTCTCAGTACGATGTGGATGCCAGCATCATCAACCGTCGCGGTATCTACAAAGATTTGTACAAATCTGGCAAGCCTTTTGAGGACTATCAGCTTCGATCCAACTTCCCAATTGCAATGGCCGTTGCTCCAGCCTTGTTCACTCCCGAAAAGGCTTTGACTGCTCTTGCGATTGCCGATTCTGCTGTAGTTGGTCCCGTCGGAATGGCTACTCTTGACCCGTCCGACATGAACTACCGTCCTAATTACAACAACTCCGAGGACTCCACCGACTTTGCTACCTCCAAGGGTCGCAACTACCACCAGGGTCCCGAGTGGGTGTGGCAGCGTGGTTACTTCCTTCGTGCTCTGCTCGCTTTCGATTTGCTTCGCCGCAAGACACCCGAGGAGCGCATCGAGTCCTTCCAGCAGGTCACCCGACGACTTGATGGATGCAAGAAGGCGTTGCGCGAGAGCCCCTGGAGGGGACTGACAGAGCTCACGAACAAGAACGGGGAGTATTGTGCGGACTCGGTATGTTATTTAATCCCAAACTTTTACCTAACATTCTTGACATGTGCTAACATTGGATTATTCAGTCTCCCACACAGGCCTGGTCTGCTGGTTGTCTGCTTGATCTCTACTATGACGCGGCCAAGCTTACTTGATTATCATCGATTTGCTCATAGACACACTTGGCATACGACAGCGTTTCCTTTTTGTCCATTCCATGCATAATATATTTCTTTCAGCTCCATTCTACCTCATTTGAAGTTAATTTATCATGCTTTGTCATAGCATTATCGAAAGATATGTTGAAAATTTAAGAATATTTGAGCTTCCACGGGTTGAGTCTTTTAGTTTCTTGTTCCAAAGGTTTCTTAAGTGGTATATATAGCTTCCAAGGTTGGAGTATCGATCAGGTGCCCAGGTGATGTTACTGCCGTGGACGCCTGGACTGAAAGGAAATGGTCGGTCCCGGAACATGGAGGTAGATCGTGGCCCGATAGTGGCCCGATCGTTGATTAGATCAAGCATCATTTCGATCAGCACGCTATGGTCGCTCCGTGAAGTTGCCAAGATCACTGTGCATAGGCTCCAGGTACTACAAGCTAAGCTGTATCAGGTTATATTAGATCTCACAGAATTTAATTACTATTCTCTTCCTAAATCGCTGCATAATTCCCAGGGTCAACGTGCTTAAATGCTGAGTCAGCGGCACGGCAATCGTCATCGCGCAAAAACAAGGGAAGCTAGCTCCTTTTTTGTCTTCCCTTCTTTGAACCCCCAGCTTTGAACCGTGCTTGGCTTGTTCTCCCTTGTCTTAATAGACCTTCAGTCTTTTCTGAACAGCGCCAACTTCGCCCTTGAACCCCTTGCGCCACTTGTTCTGATGGATTAATACCTAGAGCATTCCTCGGACGACGATTCCACACCCCCACACTCATCAGGCGCAAGGCGTCACTTGATTGAACAAGATGTCTTTGACGGCATCCGCGGCCACAACAGTGTGGACCGTACTCGCCGACGACCCGGATAATGGAGGCGAACCCCGATGGGAAGATCAGACCAAACACCATCGGGATTTGTACACGCAACTTGTGATCAGTTTTGCATTCGGACTGGGGGCTTTCATGTCATTCTGTGTTTTGCGACCCAAATGGACAGAACTTTATGCTGCGCGAAGGAAACAGCGATCCTCCGCTTCGCGATTGCCGGAACTGCCGGATAGCCTGTTTGGATGGATTCCTGTGTTACATCGCATTACCGATGAGGAGGTGTTGCAGTCGGCTGGTTTAGATGCATATGTGGTTAGTATTGAACACCCAAAGCTGTGGATGAAGTACTCTGCTAACTCTAGTCTTTTTGGGTAGTTGCTATGCTTCTTCAAGTATGCGACTCGACTTCTACTTTACGTGTTCATCTTTGCCCTGGGTATTATCCTACCGGTCCATTATAGCTATACTGGCAATTCTGGAATTCCTGGCGGATTACCCGGCTGGGATAACCATAATAACTCAACTGGTAACGATTCCATGAGCGCAATCGGAACGCTCGGGAAGGGTGATAAAGATGCAATCATAGATTCTAACTACTTGTGGATCTATGTCGTATTTCCATACGTGTTTAGCGGCTTGGCTATCTATCTGCTCCTCCAGGAAACAAACAAGATCATCCATACCCGGCAAACTTATCTTGGAAACCAAACAAGTACAACGGATCGTACGGTTCGTCTTTCGGGAATTCCGCCAGAGTTGAAAACAGAAGAAGATATCAAAGGCTTCGTGGAGGGGATTCACATCGGCAAGGTCGAGAGTGTCACTCTATGTCGCAAGTGGAAGGAACTGGACCTATTGATCGATGAGCGAAAGCGTATTATCTGGGAATTAGAACGCGCATGGACGAAGCATATCGGATACAAGCGTCCACGCAGCGATGGGAACACCCTGCCACTGACTCGCCAACCGCCTGTTATCTCAAATAGGCCTCTAGATGATGACGACGAGCGAGCCCAACTGCTGTCGGGAGGCGAACGTACTCATGTATCCGGATACGCCAACGAACGGCCTCGAACCCGCTTTTGGTACGGCCCGTTCAAGATGCGGTTTCGATCGATTGATGCGATTGACTACTATGAAGAAAAGTTGCGCAAGATCGATGAACAGATTCAATGTGCTCGAGAGAAGGAGTTTCCTCCTACCGAGATCGCCTTCGTGACTATGCAATCTATTGCAGCCTCTCAGATGCTCGTTCAGGCCATTCTCGATCCGCATCCCATGCAGATGTTCGCTCGACTTGCCCCAGCCCCGGCAGATGTCATTTGGAAGAATACCTATGTCTCGCGTACCCGACGCATGACACAGTCGTGGTTGATCACACTTGTCATTGGTTTCCTCACTGTATTCTGGTCGGTTCTTCTGCTGCCAGTCGCGACTTTGCTGGACCTGCAGACATTACACAAGATTGTGCCCTCACTCGCAGAGCTTCTCTCCGAACACCCTATTGTGAAGTCTTTGGTGCAGACAGGTCTGCCTACTTTGGCATTCTCCCTTTTGACCGTGGCAGTCCCGTACCTCTACGAATGGCTCTCTAACAAACAAGGAATGATGTCCCGTGGAGATGTTGAATTGTCTATCCTCTCGAAGAACTTCTTCTTCTCTTTCTTCAACTTGTTCCTCCTTTTCACCGTTTTTGGAACGGCCAGTGGTTTCTATGGTCTTTGGGAACACCTCCGTGATGCGTTCAAGGACACCCAAACTGTTGCCTTGGCATTAGCCAGCTCCTTGGAAAATCTTTCCCCATTCTATATCAACCTTTTGGTCCTTCAAGGCCTGGGTCTTTTTCCCTTCCGACTTCTCGAGTTTGGCAGCGTCGCGCTGTACCCCTTGCGTTTTCTGTGGGCACGGACACCCCGGGAATATGCGGAATTGTCAACGCCTCCAGAATTCAGCTACGGCCTCACCATCCCGCAGACCATCCTCATTCTGATCATCTGTATTGTGTACAGTGTATTCCCCAGTTCCTGGCTCATCTGCTTTTTTGGGCTAGTGTACTTCACCATCGGCAAATTCATCTACAAGTACCAGCTGCTTTACGCGATGGATCACCAGCAGCACTCCACTGGCCGGGCTTGGCCTATGATCTGTAACCGTGTATATGTCGGCTTGATTGTATTCCAGCTGGCTATGATCGGTGTGTTGGCCCTGCGCCAGAGTATCGCTCGTCCACTGCTTCTGGTCCCTCTTTTGGGCTTCACCATGTGGTTCAGCTACTGGTTTTCGAAAACCTATGAACCACTGATGAAGTTTATCGCTCTTAAGAGCATTAACCGGGACCAACCCGGTGGCGGCGAAGTTTCTCCTTCGCCTTTGTCCTCACCATTTTCGCCACCTTCTGGTTTGGAACGCGATGCGCTGCCTATTCAGATGGGCGGACGAGAACTGGAACTTCGGTTGAAGAAGTATGTTCACCCGAACTTGATCATACCGCTGCATGACGCGTGGATCCCGGGCCGCAGCCCCCAAGGCAACGGTGCATCTTTGCATGAGTCCCAAGACTCGTTGAACCATAACTCCGTCTAGATACCTCTTTAATACCTCCCCATCTTTATCCCATGACCCCTGTTCCTGATGTTTTTGTTTTACGATGATATACGACCGTGATTCCTCGATCACATCCCTACTTGTTGATAATCTCTCGCTTACATCACAATACCCTTGAATTTATCTGCGCTGTCTGTTCATAGTCATTATGTTATTTTGGAACCACCTATCTGTCATCGAGCACATACTCTGTCACTGTGTTTTTCGGTTCATGTCTTTCATTTACTAAATTAAAACTTGTATAGTATCGAGGTCTGAATGGTATTTCGGACTTGTGCCTAATTCTGGGTCTCTCCGTATTTTTATTTCCATGTGCACTTCTCATGTGAACGTTATTTAGTCTAACCGACATTCCAATAGTTTCAAGGCCCGGGGCGAACGTGGCAATCTAAATTTTGACATGCCAAGGCTACGGTAATCAATAATCGTGTGTCTTATTGCCTGATCGGCTTTCCTATCGGTATCGATCTAGGGATATGTAGGGACACCATAATCTTGAACCATGAAGTCGAGCGCGAAACAATGTAGTAAATCCCAACTATCTAGATTGCAACCTCCGGAAAAGATCTTTCTAATGATTCCCTATAAGCCCTAGTGCGTGCATAGCTGGAATGAACGGTGTTCTGGAATCCCTCAAGGGGCCCACATGGCAATGAGATCGTACATTCCACGGCCTTGCGGTAAGCATCACAACAATGTTGCCCCGTGCCTCACCCTCGACACATGAGACAGAATAAACAAAATCTACGTACGCCGTACGTCAAATTCAAAGTAAAAGTGATCAACCCTGTCAACAAACTACAAGTTTTACATGGTAAATCCACGAAGTGGAGTCGCACTGCATCCGGAAACGTCACATTCTTGACTTTCCCATACCACGGAATGCACATGAACCACTTTCCAATGCGAGTGCAGAACTTCGTTTTTTTTTCTGCTGCCCCGCTTACTATGCCTTGAACTAGACAAGTTCCTGTTGCCTTTTCCATTCCACCGCTAGTTCCGCTGTTTTTAGCGCTCGGAGTCCCTGACATGTCCAATGCCGGGGCGGAAACCCGTACGTCCTCCGTGGCGATGGCGTTGAACTCTATGATTTGACGGGGTCCACCGTTCATCGTGGCTCATGTCTCACACGATGTGTTGACGTTAAAAGGTTTTGGCAAATGAGAGTTCAGGCTGTTTCTGATGTATATTTTTTCATGCAATAACAAAACCCTTACCTCCTCCAATTTCCCGTTTTTTCTTCTATCAGATTCCTCTCCGCTTTCAGCCTTCTTTAATACAACCTTGTGCATATTTTGTTCGCTTTGAACTTTGCGGGACTGCTACTACCATTGCTTATCGTGGTAGATCTGATCTGGATCATACGTCGACTCTACTGGCTCGTTCGTTGTGGAGGTTTATTCCGATCGTCCCGTACTCTATTTCGTCTAAACTATTACCGTCGATCCCACGTTGCAGACCTCGGGATTTGCAGATCTGCTTTTACATATACCCCGGCTTGGTCCTGGGTGTCGACTCGATGTTTCTTTCTTCAATTCTACCTCCCAGTTACCAGACCATCAGTGGAAGTGCATGTCGATACCCTTGGTTGATTAGTGGTGACGGAATGCCGGCCTTGAGGTCGCGGAGCAAGCGCTTTGCAAAGCGGACGCCAAGAGAGTTTTGCTCAGGACAGTTGACAATCGCGAGTCCGGAGTCATCTAGTGAGCCCGAAGGAACCACGGTATTGGTGCAAGATGACCATACAAAGGCTACGGGTTCTTCGTCCGCCGCTAATACTACACCCGCGGAGATTCTACTGCAAATATACTCTCTGTTGACACCACGGGACTTTGACAATGCGCGACGAACTTGTTCGCAATGGATGAGAGTCAGCTTGAATAAAGAATTGCTGGGGTCTATGTTAAAGCGAGCCGGTTGGTGGGATGCATGGCAGGAAGATAGCACGACGCAACGGATCTATCGCAATCCATCCAGCTATGAGAGCGAAGTGTGGCGGATGAGCAAGCGCTTTGCGACAGAGTGTTTACTATCCGGGCAGAGGACGAAGTTTGAGAAATCGGGGTTTGTGGCAACGGGGTCTGTCGATTTCTCTCAACTTGCGAGAAGCTTGCCAAGGATAAAGACTCGTGGAGCGACAGCATTCGAGGATCGAAATTCACATAGTACCTCAACGTTCAGTGTTAGCAGCTGTGGCAAGTATCTTTTGACCACAGCTGGCTGCGTGGTATATGTGTTTCGTCTCGTGTACAGGAAATCCAGATCTATGTCTTCGACAGAGCTGGCAGATTCCAATGTGGTACCAATAACCAGCATCTCCTGTCCATACGAAGTTCTCTCGGCCACAATTGATACAACTACATCTCCGTTTGTGATCGCCGCATTATTACAAAATCGGGCTGGTATGGTTTGTGACTTGGATGTATCAAATATCAATCATGATGTTGCAGCCACTGCTGGCTCAGTGGACGAGGCATCGGAATCCTTGTCATCCAAACCATCCAAAGACAATCTATACTCGATGCCAACAACCACCCACTCAACCCCGCATTATTTCTACAACGTTTGCTCCGAAGATCACCCGCCAAGAACAATAGCCCTATGTCCAGGCCGTCGATGCATTGCATTCGGCTGCGCAGGAGGCATCGAAATCCATTGGGTAGACGAAACAAATACTGACCAACGCCGACATTTCCCCATGTCCCAACCATCCGAAATCCTCCACTTCCTCCCAAACTCACCCAAAGTCCCAACGGAAATGCGCCTCATCTCCTCACTCGCAGGGCCAGGCGTCCACGAGTGCGCATGTCGCCAATCCCCCTTCCCTGACCACACCAAGAAGTGTCAATTTAATTTCCTCGATGCAAGGTCACGCAATCCTCCCAACAGTCCATCCCTCAGTCTCGTCCGTGCAACACATTGTCATCATTACCGTGCTATGCCTATAAACGATGGATACCATATTATATTCATAGAACCCCGCACTGGCCTCTTATGCATCGGATCCGACGCCCCCATCGGCGGCCCAACAAGTTTAACCCGTGCTTTCGTCTGCGTCCCTCCGAATCGCAAAGGTACTACGACTAGACAACCAGAAACTCGCGTCCCGACCGCATTCGCTGTAGCCTCAGATCTACGTTGGGGTCTCCGCGTCATAGCCGCATACCAAGACCGTATAATCCTCTACTCGATCCCGCTTGACGTCCTCAATATAGTTCGAAGAGAACGCGAACGCCAGTCAGATGGTGAAATGGGTGATGATCCAGCACGGGACTGGGGAGATTCAGAAGAATTCCGCCGCCGTGAGAATCTTTTCCAAAATGCTAACGGGGACTGGGAGTTCCTACTTAACGCACGATATAAACCCGCGTCGATGGTTTGGCCGTTTAAAGTCTACGGCAAGGAAATCGGTCACATGGATAATATCGTCGAACTCGCTCTCCAATCATCGAACGGGGGCGCTCGTATCTGGGCGTTTGGATCATCTGGTTCTGCTCGGATATTTGATATCGATACGTTCACGTCCCAATCTCGCAATACACCCCCGATGAAGCTGGTCACTCTTGGCTCGGATGGGAGTATCATCTCTGCTACTATATCCGAGCGGGGACTCGGCTCCGAACCCGTATCCGTGACCGTGGCGGAACCCGAGTCCGGCTCCCGGAAGCGCAAAGCGTCGGCGCTGAAAGATGGTTTTGTGGGGCGGCATGGGACTAGTCGATATGTGTCTTGTAGGACATTAGATGGGCTTCGACCTGTTAATGCTCTACAGATTCAGGAGGAGGACACATCTGTACGGAGGCCGTCGTTCGCGGCTTGTATTGTTGATTTTAAGATCCCTGACCTTGGGATGAGAGGTGGTGGGTGGAAGGGGAGTACATCGGGTCGACCTTGACACATGCATTTTCTGTTGATGGAGTATAGGCCGCCTATCTATTTCGCATTTATGACGTCTGTGGTGCATGGGTGGAGTTTATTTGTATATACAGCGGGTATACTTCATGAACATAACATAGGTACAATGTACCATTTTCAACGGATGAACTTTCCACCAACCTTCGTGCCCAGTAGGTAGAGCTAAGAGTTCCAGCCAATACTTGAGGGTGGAATATACTCATTTTCAAGGTTTACGATTTTCCGTGGACGAAGTGTGGCGAGAAAGATTCAGGCAACAGAAGGTTATTGTGAAAGTCTATTGTAAATCATTCATACAGATGCGTAAGTACAATCGTAAATCTTTATCTACAAGCCATCCCAAACCCTATTTTCCCCCACTCAAAGTCGGGCAGCATACCGAGCGCCATCATCGCCGTTCTCACCAGGAGCCTCAGAAGAAGAATTCGAAGTACGCGACACCGGGGGGCTAAAAATGAACCAAATTTCCGCAATTAACGACACACACTTAAAAAAGAGGCCGAAAAGAGGATTTTTTACCGCTCAATGTACGCAGGGATATCTGCAACCTTCATACTGCCATCCAGAATGCCTGTAGAAATGATGTTAGTAGATGTACAAATGTGTAGTAGTAGTACATGACTTACGGAAGACGGCAGTGAAAAGAGGGAACTTGTCTTCCAGACCCTTCTTCTTCAAGAACTTGTTGACCTCGAGGGCGGTCAATGTGCCCTGAAGACTTTGGCCGTTAAGCTCTGTCTTCTCAACCTCCTCGATCGACTGGTTGCGCTCGACGCTGAGCTTGGCACAACGGAAGTTGCGGCCGCTGCTGGAACTGGTGATAAGATCGGCCACACCAGCACTCTCCTCGGTGAAGGTGCGCTGGTCAATGGTGGCACCGAAGAACATTTCACCGAAAAGGACCATCTCCTTCAAACCAACACGCATCACGGCGGACTTGGCGTTGTCACCCCAGCCCATACCAACAACCCAGCCGGCGGCAATAGCGACAATGTTCTTCAAAGCACCACTGATAGAAACACCGGCGACGTCATTTACGACGCGCACGTGGAAGTATGAACGGTGGAAGAGGGACTTGAGAACGCTGTGGTCGATAGGAGGGTAGTCCGAGGGCAGTGCCTGCAACTTGACCGTGGACATATTACCCGACACATCCTTGTGCTCAAACTCGACCAGGTTTGTTTGGGAGCCGGAAGGCGAAAGCTGTGGGGTGGGAGCCTTGGAGTCCATGTGTGGGGGGTCGTAGGCGACAGTGGTCTCGGACCACTTCTCCTGGGCAACCTCGTTGGCAATGTTGGCCCCAGAAAGAGCACCACAGTAGATGCCGAGGGACTTGCCAATGGTCTCCGAGAACAGGTGGACACCGTCCTCTGTGACATCGACACCCTTAATGCAGGAAATACCACGAGCGTAAGGCAGGATCTTGCCCTGAATTTGCTGGCAAGTCTTGTGGATAAACTGGTGGGGGAGGTTGAAGACGAGGATGGTGCTGTCCTTGACGGCATCCTCAAGGGAAGGGTTTGCGTGGAGGTTGGCCGGCAACTGAATTCCTGCAAGGTACTTCACGTTCTCATGGGCGCGGTTAATCACCTCAGTAAGCTTTTGTGGCCCCGGGTTGGCGGGGTCATAGTGAGGCGAGTCCTTTGCAATCTCAACGTTCTCTTCGAACACCCACATCTCAACCTTCTCTTCGAAGACATCTGGGTTGCTAGCGGCATTTTCGGCGACAATCTTAGCGATGGCGGTACCCCTATGGAAAGGAAAAGGTTAGTTTATTTTTCTTGAAGGAGCGGTAAGAAGGGTCATTTACCAGTTACCGGAACCCACCACGGTCACCTTGTGTTTGCGCTGATAAGGAGTGAGAGAACCCATGTTGGAAAAAGAAGCCGATGAATATGATCTGCACGGAGAAGAACCGGGAGGCGCTGGCTTATAAAAGGATGCAGGGCTAGAGGACGGGGGCAATCGGGGAGGCTTGATAGGACTTTGGAGCCGAGTGGGTGGAGGCGACCGAGGCAAGACGGCCGTGGTACGCAGGCCTGGAAAGCAGATCCGATAACAACGGGTTGGGGAGGGCATCCAGAACAGGCTGACCGGGACCCAATTAAAACAAGTTAGACCGGGTATTCGTTCAAGTAGACAACTTCTGATGTCACTGCCCCAGAGAACTCTTGTGAGGGTTTACCCGAAAGGTGGAGCGAATGTTCGGAGACTACGAGACCTACAAACAACGGTCACGTCACAGCGAGCGCATTTTCGTCTGTTCCTGTGGTTTTCGGTGTGGTTTAGTCAAGAAGTGGATCTGGTACATCAAAGACGAGATTTGTCGTTGGTTGATTTTCACAGGGACAAGGGGCGCGGGCGGTCAGAGTGGGGCGGCGGAAAACGAAAAAAATCGGTGCTGATCTCACATGCGGGATTCAGTTGTCTGCTCCACGTCACAAACCGGATCTTTCTCGTCCCTACACACACGCAATGGCGAAGACGAAGACGACCGGAAGGACCGCCCCGAGGTCGACTCCTTTTGGAGATGATTTCCGAACAAGCAAGAAGGACAAGCGCCAGATTAAGCACGCGGGGCTGATGTCCAAAATCGCCAAGAATGCGACGAAGACCCCAAAAAAGCGTCGCGCCTCGAAGAAATTGGTCGCCAACCTCGAATCCCTCGCAGATGCCTTACCCGATGCTGCAGAGGAGTCTCACGATGCCGCGAGTCAGGTCAACGTGATCAAACAGAACACCCTACGTCACAAGCCTGGAGCGCTGAAGCGCAGGGAAAAGATGGAGAAAGTTGAACGGGATCGATTTGCCATGAACATGGCCCAGATGTCTGGTCTGCAGGCCCCAGCAGCGAGTGCTGGTGAAAACAACACAACTACAACTGTCGACGCCACAGCCAGTCGGTTCGCTGCGTTGCGCAACTTTATCTCGTCGACGATGGAGCAACAGCCGGTTTTCAAGACGAACAAATGAGAGGGCAATCTCAACATCGGAATCTAAAATCAACCCCTCCAATCCCTCTACATTACTTGATGTTACCCATTTCTCGTACTGAATACGACTTCCAACCCTGGACGACATCATGGCTTGACCCTTCAACCGTGCACGTGCCTCATCAAACAACATTGCAATCGAAGTTCACATTCTCCTGCACTGATGATACCATGACAAGATATGCATCTCTTGACTGATTCTGGATTATCAAGACTTCAGTGCCTGATGAACTTGCTCTCAGGCACTCGGGGAACTCTTCACTGAGGAATCCTCTGAAAAACAGTCTACCAATCAAAACAATTCATACAAATATTCAACAAACATTCAAATATATCCTCGCGGTCATTAGTAGACATGACAAACAACCTCACTATACTCACAGATGATTTAAAAGCCATCTAGCCATCGTGGAAATGACCCACCTAATAATTCAACGGCCATTCTCGAGGCCCTTCAGTGACCAGTGACTGAAGGGCTTCTGCTTTTAATTCTACACAAGCCGGCATCATCCCAGTCCTCGCTGCCCACTCCTTTGCGAGTGATGAACAACCCATTGGGATCCCACTTCTGCTTGATGCTGTACAAACGGGAATAGTTGTCACCCCAGAATGATTTTTGAAATCCTGGCTCATATGCATTCGCCTCGTTCAGATAGGCACCCATGTGATCCGCTCCCTCGACAGACCGCAGGATGGGAATCTGTACTTCTGTCATATTCTTTATGATGGCCGTTTGCTCCGCTGGTGTTGCAGTGGCACTCCAGCTTTTGCCAAAAAGCAAGTGCGTCACTGTCTTTCTCCACGCAGGGTTCACAGCGCTGTAGATCTTCTCGCCGTTGGCAGCAACAGCCCCGCCGGCGACTACATGGCCCACAATTCTTGAGCCTGGGGCCCATCCAATACTCTTCCAGGCGCTTGTTAGTCTAGATGGGCCATCTTTAGACAGCAGAAGGTCCTTCGAATAAAGACGTGATGCGAGCATAGCAGTGCTTCCTGTGCTGTCATGTGGTGGCCCCCCCAAGAGGATGCCAAATACCGTGGAGTTGATGCTTGGCAAAGGAATTGGCATATTCTGAATTGTCACACCTGGTATTTTCTGCAATTTCGAAATGAGTGGCAGATATAAAAGTTGAATTTCGGTGACGTTGGTCTTCTCTGGAAACATGAGGAGCGAGTACATGCTGGAGACGCTCATATTTGCACTCAATGGCAGATTCGGCGAGGTGAAGTAGTAACCTGAGCCTCCGGCAGCGTTGAGGGAGGGGAGGGCGGCATGCCATTTCTCCCAAGCATCCCAGAATTGGGGATTGGTGGCGGAAGTTGTAAAGTTCAAATTATAGGCCATCACTGGAACATCGGGGAAGGTCCTGATTGTGGCTCTGGTGACCACGCCAAAAGTACCTCCACCACCACCACGCAAGGCCCAGAAGAGATCAGTGTTCTGGTACAAGTTGGCAGTCACCAAGCTTCCCTGAAAATCTATATTAGCTCAACTATTGGCTAGCCTGTCTGCAACTTCTATTGACCACTCACGTTCGCGACCACCAATTCAAACTCCAACGCATTGTCTGAGGCCAATCCTTTCCAGGCCCCAAAAGGTGAATGCCCTCCTCCCTGAATATATCCGCCAGCTGCACCGACACTGTGGCTTGACCCGACAATAACAGTGCGGTTGTGGCGCTCAACCGCGGCGTACAATTCGGGCAATTGTACCCCAGCCGCAAGATGGACCGCCGGGCCTTCACTAATGTTCCTTGGTGCTCCATTTGGGACAAAGTCATCCACCAACTTGATATCCTTCATGTCATGCGTGAGGATCTGTAAGGACTCTGGGGCTGTCGAGCGCCCAAGAAAATCATGGCCCGTATTCTTTATGGCGAGTCGCAGGTTGTGGTCTTGGGCAAACCGAACAGCCTGTTGGATGTGAAAAGCACTCTGTACCTTGGCCGAATACAAAGAGATACGTCCTTGTCCACATGTCATATTGGCCGTCTCAATATAACATGATTGATTCTGCTGCGGCCAAGCCTCCCAATTCTCCCATTGAACTGCACCAGGCTGCGATGATCGCCAGACAGAGTCTGTCCAGAGATCCCTGACAATCTTGCATGCTGCGGCATTGAATTCTCCAGGAGAGCAAACAGACGCAACGGGTCGTACTGCCACCAGCTTATTGCCCAAGGTGTCGTTCAAGGTCGACCACTGCTGCAGTGAGGGCCAACAGGTATCATTAGGACGACATCGGCAATGAGTGGACGGTTGTGCACCAACAGTCACTGACAACAAGAGAGAAACCAGAAGTGTCTTAATCATGATCAATATAGTCTACACCTATAATCCTGCCGGGGGCGCTTTTCAGCTTTATATGTGTGTATATCCATTTCCTACTTCCCCGGGGCAGTGCAATGCCAACGCGGAGATCCAGTGAATACGAATGACCCATCTTGGAAGGTGGTATATAGCTCTAAACAAAAGCTTGATGCTGCATGCGTTTGAAGTGTAGATTCCCTCGTATTCGTCAACATATGACATCATATCTTTGGATGCCGAAAACGAGTTACCACATCGGGATTAGTGTGGAATGGGCTCGCGAAAATGACCCAAAAGATATCAAAGTGTGTCAATAGGTACAGGTTGATGCCGATAGTTCACGTAGTCACGGCCATGATTGACATCGTATCCTCTTATGGAGCAATATGGTGGAGCTAATTCGGTGCGGTATCGGGCCCTGCGCGATTCAAGGCTCTACGTCACAGTAGGAGCAGAAGACTGAATGTATGCCCTTGTGAGGCTCAATCACTAAATTGTTGAAGATAGTAGCTAGAAGCATATCGCTATAGTGTACTAAAAAAACTCGAAGCCTCTACTATCGCCAAGAATGAGCCATTTAGGGCCAATACAGTAGTGGAAGCTTGATTTCCCGACCTTCCGAACATGGTCCGATGCAAAGCGGATGACTAATCCGATAAGATCACCTGCGGGGAAGCTCCCCAATTGGTTATCTGATCCAACTCTCGCTCACTACAAGCACGACTTATTCCCTGTTCCTTTCTGATCCCAGATCTTCAGACCCCGGAGTCTTTAGGCGATGCTGTGGCGGCCAATCCAACGTCGGCTCCCTATTGCCCTGACACATCGTGAGCTTATTCGATGTCGGCCAGGGCTGTTATCCGCCAGCCACGCACGCCGACTATCCAGCGGCTCCAGCAAATTTCCCACATCCTCTGAGTTTAACCGCTCCGATTTTACGAACCAACCATACACAGGGAGCTATGAACCCGGACTCCCAACTTCTGGGCCCCTTGGCTCAACTCCAGCCTTTGGTGCTCCGCGGATTACACCAAAAGTGCTGAAGCAGTATCTCGATCAGTATGTGGTGGGGCAAGATCGTGCAAAGAAGGTCTTGAGTGTAGCAGTCTACAATCATTACCAGCGAGTACAAGAGCTAGCACGGCGAGAGGAAGAAGCAGAGGAGCTTTTGGCAAAGCGCCAGCGGAAGGAGGCAATTGAAACTCATCCTTTGGAAGGTATGTTGCTCGTGTTCTACTTCAATATGTAGGGGACGTATTTAACTAGTTTTATTACTCAGATGAGTACCCAGGCCAACAACGAACAGTCGGTCTGCCATCTACGCCCAAATCCCGCCAGGCTACACCCTTGGATCAAGCCGAGCTTACTGATACATCCCCGCTGCAATTGGACAAGTCCAATATCTTACTACTAGGCCCTT
The DNA here is from genome assembly GCA_028829675.1 of Penicillium tannophilum. Lineage (NCBI taxonomy): Eukaryota > Fungi > Ascomycota > Eurotiomycetes > Eurotiales > Aspergillaceae > Penicillium > Penicillium tannophilum. The sequence goes on along the minus strand of JAQKAK010000001.1, from coordinate 566,830 downwards.
CAGGTGTCGGCAAGACGCTGATGGCTAAAACGCTGGCCCGTGTCCTGTCAGTGCCTTTTAGTATCTCGGACTGTACACCCTTCACACAAGCTGGCTACATCGGCGAAGATGCTGAAACTTGTGTTCACCGACTACTCGCTGCTGCGAACTATGACGTAGAGCAGGCGGAACGTGGAATTATCGTACTAGATGAGGTCGATAAGATTGCCGCCGCCAAAATCAGTCATGGAAAAGACGTTGGTGGCGAGGGAGTTCAGCAAGCACTGTTGAAGATCATTGAAGGCACTACGGTGCAAGTGCAGGCCAAACCCGAGAAGAACCCCCGCACAAACAGTCCTCCCAACTCTTACCCATCCAACAGTCCTTTAGGGAACACTCCATTCCAGCCACACAGCGGAACACCCCCTAATAAGGGCGAGGTCTTCAATGTTCGCACAGACAATATTCTTTTCATCTTCTCCGGCGCCTTCGTTGGTCTACACAAGTTGGTTATGGACCGAATTTCCCGCAGCTCGATGGGATTCGGGCAGCCCGTCCGTTCACACGACGTATCTGGTCCCTCGGACACGTCGTCCACAGAACCTGTTCAAATAGTTCCTGGGTCTGAAGAAGAAGAGCTATACAAAAAGCACCTCCCTTTCTTCACTTCTGCGTCCCCCGCATCATGCAGCGAGCCCACCTATTTCAACGCACTTGATCTTTTAACTCCAGCAGACCTGCAAAGCTACGGCTTCATCCCAGAGTTGATTGGCCGCATTCCCGTCACCGCCGCCTTATCGACACTAACTCAGCCCTTGCTTATGCGCATCCTCACCGAACCTCGGAATTCCCTGCAAGTCCAATACACCACCCTCTTCTCCCTCTCTGGAATCGAGTTGCGTTTCACCACTCCGGCTTTGCACACCATCGCATCAAATGCCTTCAAAATGGGCACTGGTGCCCGTGCATTGCGTACAGAAATGGAGACTATCCTCAGTGACGCGATGTTCGAAGTCCCAGGATCAAGTGTGAAATTTGTCCTTGTTACTGAAGCTGTTGCTAAGCGTGAAGAGAAGCCTGTGTATCTGGCTCGTGGCCAGGGCGGTAAATTCCATGCTATGATATCAGCCGAAGAAAGCGATTGGGAAGAAAAGACGAGACGGGAAAAGAAAGAGAAAAACAAGAAAAATGGTTCACAGATTGATGCTGGCGAGCATCCGTCAAGTTTCCAGGAATATCGCAAGCGCGCAGTTGGGTAGCTGGTACTCTTTGAACATTTATTTCTGCTTTTCTATTTTCCCCTGGTTCGGCGATCATGACATGACATACCCGGTGCTTTTATTTGTTTTTCTTTTTCCTTTCAGCCCCGGTTTTATGGACATTCTCGATTTAGGATATGCTCATTTTTCACAAAATCGATTTACGTTGGAAATTGTAAATTCCATCATGTTCAACTTACACATCGAAGCTGGTTTTCTCTTACTAGTAAATAAGGAGAGGAAGGTACGATAAAGAGAGCACTCAATGAATTTTGAGATTGTGGGCTATCAACAATTGAAATGGACTCAACGTAGTCCAGCAAGGCAGATGGGATATCAGGTCTGCCAAAGCAGAATTTTGTAGACAGAAAAAGAAAATGCTATTGATACAGTGAAGTTGGATACAGAAAATCGGTTCAAAGGGAACAAGGTGCATCAGTACAGACATTCACTCATTGGTCGTGACATTCACCGGTAAGGCTGTACAGGGCCGGCGTTGGGATTGGAGTCCTTAAGCTTTCGAAGCCTAGGATCCCTGCTTTCCCTGCGAGGCTCACGGGGGTCCTGCGATTCCTGCGGGGTCTGAGGGGTCCTGGGAGTAGTAAGAGGGTTGGCTTCAGCGGGAATCTGTGGAGAATTGACAGTGCGCTGCAGGCCGTTTTGAAGCCTGTCGTGAAGGACGGCTTCATCGGTGTTGTATGCTTTGCAGAAACCCTTGAAACCGCCCAAGATAGTAAGATGTCCCCAAGCCGACCAGCGGAGTAAGAGGGCTTCGTTCCTCTGGTCGGAGATGACAGCCATTTTTCGGAAGCGGGTTGCATTCATTAGCATCCATCCGGCAAAAGCCTCGACGAGATGATCTGCGTTTCGTTCATCTTGTGTTAGGCCCTTAGGAATGTCTGGGTGTTCAGCACCGGTGCGCTGGCCATATCCTACAACGGGTAGACATAACACATTATTGTTGAGACTATCAAGGTGTTGGATGGATAGACTGTTCGGTTCGAAAAAGGGGAAATTGGGGTCCACCGAGTTCACCGTCTTGATACAGATTATAATGCTCAGAATGCTGGGTAGAGGTGTTAGTGGTGAAGAAGCAAGGAACAAAGCAAAATTGAGGACGTACTAAGGGTCATCATCCTTGTTCCGAAGGGGATCGTCCAATCTGTTTTCTAATTTTGTCATCACGTCTGGCCAAAGCACGAGTTTGGATGTTCCCGGGCTGATGCAGTGCTTGTGGTAGAACCAGCAGACAATCATGGCTGCTCGTTTCATATCCAAGAATAAATCCTCGGTAAGGAGAATCGCAGTACCGCTAGGGAAAAGACGCTGGATGTAAGGGCTTTTGCTGAGGAGTCGATGATCTGGTGAATCCAAAGGTCTATTGAGACGGACACTCCAAAAATTGAAGTCATCTTTCCATTGAAAGGACCGAAGTTTCGGCCGTAAACTATCGTACTTAAAGAACGATTCATGGAACTATAGATAAAGTCAGTTGCTTCCATATAACTTGCTGGTGAATTGCTTAGCGTCACATACGATAACCACACCACGCTTGCAATTGGCTTGAAATCTCTCCCAACTCCTTGGGTCCCGGCTTGTCCAGCATCTAGCTTTATGCTGGACAAGCCACAGCTCCATGAGTTGCAATTCATCGCTGGCATCTTTGTCTTCCACAGGGAAATGGAGATAGAACATGTCGGCAACACTGCCATTGTTAAGGGTAGCGAGGGTTTTGACCGTTACTTTAAGGTTCGTGCTAAAAAATGTGAGCATTTGAGCGATTCCGATGGCGGTTGAGTTTGCCATATCCTTGTTAATGCCCCCCACTTTTTGCGATAGAACAACTGGCTCCTGGACTTGTGGAGGGCTAGAAACTGAGATTGGCCCGCCATCGGCAAAAGGGCCGCTTGGTGTATCCAAGGGGGTATTCCCACCCTCATGCAGTGTTTCTTCTAAAATCCGAGTATCTGTTCTGTTCGACTCTGTAAGTACCCAGGGGCGACGTTCCGGCTGAATAACTGATGAGCTGTGTAGCGGAGCCTGATTCATGTCAAATTTCGAGGGGAAATTGACAGATGTGTATGACTGCCCGAGTCTGCCAGATCTTGTGCTCAGAGTTGAGAAATCTAGCAAGGGACCCGTCACGGTAAGACAGATTGCCGCACCATCTGGCATCGCAGAGCTGAAATGGGTAAGGTGACGGAAAAAAGAGGACGAAGGGGAGTAGGCGATCCAGCTAAAGCCGCGAACGTTGGCTGGGTAATAGATGGCTAACTTTTTCTCCGTGCGAAGACGCTCGCCCATGAAGAACAGTGCTTCATTCGTGTCTTCGAACCCTTCCATCCAAGCATTGCACCATCTCGGAGGGACTTTTATCTAAGGAAATGTTAATTGAGGAGAATTTACAATGATGCAGTGCCACTCACATCACGGGAGAGTTCTTCGTACTCTTCCCATGTACACATGTCTTTAAACCACATCTCGCGGGGGTCTCCATTGCGCAAAAGATCGTACTTAGCGGCAGCGCGGTGACCACATAGTCTCACAGGGCCAATGTACTTCTTGTCGGCGCCAAAATAAACATGCGCCAAGACCTCATGGTCACCTTGATTGTAGAAATAGCCATTCTTGACGAAGCAAACTGTGTCGTCTGGGATTCCAAGTGGCATTTGGGCAATCTGGTCTTTCTCTTCCGCAGATATGACGGGTTGATTAGAAGGCCCTGGCACTGTGACTGGCACTGTGACTGGAGTTATCTCTTCATCGCTTTTGGAGAGGCCGGATTGGTTGAAAGATCTTGGTGCGATGACTGGAGGTGGCATTTGACCTCGATCCACACTGGAAATAGAATTGCGACGAGTAATCTCATGGTACGACTGATCGGATGTAGTGGTGACATTGGGAGATTGTACAGCCGGGTGGCGATGACTGGGTGATGTTGAAGGTGCTGTGCCTGATGACCGCAGTTGTTCGTTTCTTCGGCCTGAATCTGACGGCCTGTAGGAATCCATATCACGTTCGCCTGGCCTATAGCAGTCTCCACCTGGGCGAAAAGAATCTAAAGGCCCTCGACGGCTAAGCGGATCTGGAGATCGTCTGCGGCTGTCTGGATCTAGAGATCGCCGGCGGCTGGACAAATCTGGAGATCGCCGCCGTGAGCTAGACGCACCTGGAGATTCTCGGCGGCTATACACACTTGGTGCTTTTCGGTGGCTCGCCTCTGTTGATCGTCGACGAATATTTCCTGCGGCTGCAATAGGGCGCTTTACAAAGTCAGGCAGCCTTGGAGTATTGACACGATCCGGAGACCTATCTCGTAAAGACAGCCTATCAGCTTTTGGCATAGTGGGCGGAGGTCGTATAGGTCGAACAGGAGTATCCGGAGCTTGAATCTCTGAAGGTGTTTCTGATTGGGTCGGTCCTGTAGATAGCAAACTAGGTGGATCTGTAGGAACCATTGCTGTAGACTCGGCCTCTGACGCGTCTGAGGGTAAGGGATTATGCTCAGGCAGTTGGTTTCCAACGCCTGGCTTGTTCGTAATCGAAAGATGTCCGTAATTCTCTCTGCTGGGAAACTCAGATGGTCTCAACAGCTCCAATTGACTGATATCAGGCACCCTCTCTTGACCTGAGCGCCGAGAATCCCCACCCGGCCGTTTATGGCTTAGGGGAGCTGTTTGACCAGACTGGAAAACAGAAGACTTCACAGGTGGCACTTGAGGCCTGGACTTTGAATTGCTTGTTATCAAAGCTGGTTTTGCTTGCTGTGACTTTCGAGCTGTTCGATTTGGCGCTTGATACTCGGCTTGGTTGGCGGCTTGGTTGTCTGCTCGCTGCTGGGATACTACCTTTGGGGCTATTTTGGCTATTGCCCCTGATCCCTTGACAGCCTGTGCCCGCGTGCGTGTGATTTGAGCAGGCTGGGAAGCACTAGGAGTAGGCTGGGAAGCACCAGATGCAGGCTTTATGGGTTCCTTCTGTAGCACCGGGTCTGGCGCCGGTAGCTGCCTTGGAGAAACCGTTTCGGCGGAAATAAACAGAGATGAGACGTCTGACGAGATAGATAAGCGGCTTTCTCGCCTATTTCTGACGTTATTGGCGGGTAGAGGGGAAGATATGTTTGCTGAAACAGGCAATGGGAAAAAATAGGAGTCGAAATCAGTGTTGAGCGTTGCGTTGTCGGCAATCAAATCTTTCCCAGATGATTCAAATTTGGCCTGAATTCTTTTTTGGTCCCTCTCCCATCTCTTCACGTCAAATCGACGTTCTCTTTCGGCTTCAATGAGGGGCTTCTTTCTTGCCCAGTCCATCAATGTATCACTGGAGTCGAACTGCTCAGCCGGCTCCCACGTCGCGTTCATCAGGTCATATCCAGCCCACTTGACTAAATATTTCGTAACACCCATGATGCGCTTCTCCTCAAGGATGGCTTCTACTTCGAACACCTCCTCCTCCTCTGAATCTGATTCTTGATCTGAACCATCTCCATTATGCAGAGTTGAAGCACCGGAAGGCCTCTCAACTTGATTGTCGGGGCTGATGCTCATCCTATCGGACCTGAGTGACATCGTCACGAGCTGATTCGATACGCACAGAGATGGATTTCAATGACACTCAGAAAGTAGTTATGAAAGAATAAAACACGTGCACAAGTGCATAACTTTTTTGCACTAAGGTGTTTTAAGGTCATCAACAGAGCCAGTGCGGAATGTTGTATGAAGATAAGGCCGTTTCCGGGAGTAGATGAATATTTAGAGGCACCTGATGCTTTCTATGTTGAGGGGATTGGGCATTTCGGGAGCTCGTCGGATGCCCATATCTGCAGGTTCAGCTTGTGTGAAAACAATCTATGTATAAATATCCCAAATATTCAAAAGACTTGAAGAAACCCTTTGACGTTGCCGAGCGGCAAAACAACACCCACGTGACCCGAGCGTTAAGGAGACACTCCACCTAGAGACATCAACTCTCTCCCTATCGGCCTTCACTTACTACATCTTCCCGCTTTTTTTTCTCTTCTGTATTTCACCCCCCTTTTCTCCTATTCCTTCTTTATCCCTCAAAATGGCCAACGACGAATACGATGTAAGTTGATCTGTCCCTCTGTTATTGTTTCTGTCGCTGACCGTCGCCCCAGTTTCTCTTCAAAGGTAACGTCGCCTCGCGCAGCTGCCTACCGAGCAGTGCTGCGCAACCTCCTCCACATCGGGCCCACCAACGGTCTTCCACCACAGGATCATAACTGACGGGAGTGTATAGTGGTGTTGATCGGAGATTCCGGTGTCGGTAAATCCAACCTGTTGAGTCGATTCACCCGCAACGAGTTCAACTTGGACTCCAAGTCAACGATCGGTGTGGAGTTTGCGACTCGCTCGATTCAGGTGGACTCGAAGACCATCAAGGCACAGATCTGGGATACTGCCGGTCAGGAGCGCTACCGTGCCATCACCTCTGCCTACTACCGCGGCGCTGTCGGTGCCCTTCTCGTCTACGATATCAGCAAGCACCAGACCTACGACAATGTCACCCGGTGGTTGAAGGAGCTCCGCGACCACGCCGACTCTAATATCGTGATTATGCTCGTTGGTAACAAGAGCGATTTGAGGCACCTGCGTGCGGTCCCCACCGAGGAGGCCAAGCAATTTGCTAGTGCGTCCACTATTCCCTGTCTTCAGGCACCTACTATAAGAAAGTTTAATCATGATGCTGACCTCCCATAGGCGAGAACAACCTCTCTTTCATCGAAACTTCCGCCCTTGACGCCAGCAACGTTGAGCTCGCCTTCCAGAACATCCTCACAGGTACGCCCCCACTCAGCGCCAAATACCCCACCTGCAAAGCTAACTTGCCCCTCTCTAGAAATCTACCGTATTGTGTCTAGCAAGGCCCTCGACTCCGGTGAGGGCTCCTCGGCCGGGCTCCCTGGTGGCCGCCCCGTCATCGAGGTCACTCAGCAGGACCAAGAGCAGAAGCAGGGCTGCTGCTAAACGATCCGCGAGAACGCTCCCGACCGCAACGACTCTTTTACAATGTGATATTGGATTAGCTTGATCCGTGATGGGGTCTGTAATTTGAAACACGGAGGACGATACACAGGCAGGATCTGGTAGAGAGCACGTGGGGAAGATGGGGATCGTAACCCGGACATATCTCCCAATAGTCGGACCTTTGTTTTATTTTCGTTCCTACCCCGTTGCTTGTTTGTTTTTTTTTTTTTTCTGCGTGGTTTCCCCTTACAAAATTGATTTCTTTTCCACCGGACCTATTCTTCTTGAATTCACCTGCTCCGCGATCGGTGCAATGATCTTGGTTGGGCGTCACTGTGGCTATATGGGTTTGTACGAAGCCTTCTCCTACAAAATCAGTATATTAGTTCATTACTTTTTTTTACTGGCAGTCTACGTAATATTTGGATATGGCAATCCGTCGTGCGGTTGATTTGTGTTTAGTCCAGACGGGCTGCCACGACTCGGGCCCACTTGCAGCTCCACAATGTGAGGAATCATGCGTCTATGATAAGAATGTGGCGGTCATGGGCTCATAATAGTCCATTCTAGCCCAATTCGCAACGAACATGTCCCAAGCAAAGAGACATCTACAACTTGAGTATTTGTATAATTTTGAACTTTCTGTTGGTAAAACATGCAAGATACTTTTTGAATGAAAATTAACCAGTACAAGACTTTGCCTTGACGCCATAGCAGACCATGATATCGTCGCCATCAAATATACATGTAGTCGAAAAAAATCTCTAGAGTGGATCAAATGAATGAACGCTGAAACCCCACCCTGACCCTTATTTGAAAAGCTTTCTCGAATCCAGAGCATGCGGCTTCTGCGACGAGTTGTCGGTAAGACCAAGATCCGTCCGCTTGGCCACGCGATCGGTTTGCACGTCCCGGCGTGCGGTGTACCGACCAGCCTTGCCCATGCGAATCTCACGACGGACCTGGTTGGGGCTGACATACTCCTTGTTCTCGTAGATGACGGGGCCGCCAAAGCTACCCTCCAGAATAACAATGGGGGTCAAGACGAATCGGGGACCGATCTCGACCAAGGACACCTCGGGCATGCCATCTCCGCCCTTGGGAATAGGCTTAGCGGTCGGCTCGCCGTCCTTCTTGTCGCTACCCTCGGACTCGCGGATCTCGTAGACACGGATCCAGATCTTGCCATCAACACCAAAGATACCAATAACGCGGTCGACGAAGGGCTTCATGCCCTTAACACCACGCTTGGGAACACAGAAGACACCACGCAGCATCTCACGAACCAGCGCGCGGTACTCAGTGCCCGCAACACCCATATTGGGACCTTGCTCGTCGAATGATCGGTCGAAGACCACGACTCCTCTGCCGCCCTTGAGGCAGTTGCCGGCGAATCCTGCGCCGAGCTCGGCCATAGTGTGCAAGTTGTTAAGGTGGAACTTGATAGTGGGGCCGTTAGGAGGGCGCGCAAGCCAGAGGTAAAGATCCTGGCCGTTCTTGCGGGCCTCGAGGAAAAAGATCATGTTGCATGAGTGGAGATCAGCGAGCGAGTTGAGCAAAAGGTTGTAACCGGCAGTCTTCTTCTTTGTGTCGAGCTTGGTTTCCTTGTGAGTGTGAGGGAGGAGTGCGCAGAGATCAGTCATCAGGTGTCGGTGACTGCACGAGTAGCAAAATTGCGCTGGTCAGTAAAATGGATCTTGCTTCGAATTTAGTACTGTCTGACTCTTACCGATGTGTGACACCGCGAGATGTCAGAATGAGAACTCGGGTCTTGGGCATGAAGCCTTGGGCAAGCATCTTCTTGGCTGCGATGATGCGATCCTCCTCTTGCTGTTCATCCTCCTCTTCACTGTCGGTGGTATCGTCGGCATCGTTCAAGAGCTCCTGCAATCCAGCCTCCATCTCATTATCGGAGTCATCCTCAATGGACTGACGAGCCTTCTTCTTGTTGACTGCCTTGTAAACTGCTGCCATTGTGAATGTTATTAGTTGGGTGCGACTGAAATAGATCAAACGCTAAAAGCTTCGGAAAAAAGTTAGTGGCAGAATAATTTTTGTTGCATACCGCCCAGTAATTTTGGGTCACGTGTAGATATATTATCTTGGCGCGAAGTGGATCATCTACGCTCTCGGTCTTTTCTGCCATTTCCACGTGAGAACTACTGTCGAAGTGATTTCGATTTATGTTGTGCGAGCTTAAAATAATCAAGTGTAAAGCTCAAGTACCCGGCCCAATCCTGAAAACCCTTCCTGTGCCACCTTCATGCCGGCAATTCGATTTGCAAACTTTACCTTAGTACAAAGATCCCATTCTTTATCTTTGCAATTCAAGGCATACAACATTCCTGCATTAAATGTGTCTCCTGCTCCAATTGGACTAGGAGTAGTTAGTTCACTGAATGCGTATGGCATACCTATATAATGACTTACTCCACTACTCGGAAGTCCGCCGAGGTATAGGCGTCCACATGGACGAATTCTCCAGTTCCAGGCTCAAAGGCGTCCGCCCCATCCTGGCCCCAAGTACAGCAAAGCAAGATTCTGCAACACCAATTCATTAGTTAGGATTCCTACCAGCTTCGGCTATTGCAATCGACTAGTCTTACGCATTCTGTGTCTTGGTTGACTGGTTTCGCAAACATTCTTCGGCAGATGCATATCCAAGGCCCTACGCAAGAAATCAGCCATGCTCTACTATAAGTATCACAAGAGTCAACTTACCTGTGCCCAAGTCTTCGAGTAAAATACCACATCGGCCAATCCCGCAAGTTCTTGAAGACCTTCTCGGCCGGGCTTTTCCAACTCCACACTGATGCGAGCAGAGGGGAATTGCTTTCGGAGATGTTGAATACAGCCAAAAGTGACCGTAGGTATGCGACCCTAAATGTATATCAGACTGTATTGTATTACGTGCAACAAACAGACATACCTCAAAATGAAACCAGGTTGCTCGAGGACTCAATTCATCAGTGATTCGTATGAATTCTTCGAGTGTCATATCGGGAAGTTCATTGTAGTTCACGATAGTCCTGCTGCCCGTTGACTGACTTTTGATAATGTAGCATGATGCTGGCTCTTGAAACTGCTCTCGATAAATACTATGACGGAGCTGAACACGAGGCTCAAGTGCCGATATAAGTTGTTGCGACGCTACCGATGATTTAGCTGGCAAAATTGCAACAAGGTTCAATAAAAGCTGTTGCCGGGACGTGGCTGTCAATTGCTGCAGGACCTCCAGGCTGTTTGCGCAGTTCCCGCCCCGTCGGTGGGCAATGTTTGATGCGCGCAGCTTCTCATCTTCTCCTGGATAATGCGATGTGCTAAATTTAGATCAATAGTGAGTGTTCCGTCTTGTCCGCTGGTCCACTGCACATGCGGAAGCACATGACGCACCTGAGGATGGTATCAACATAGTAGGCACCTATTGCAACTAAAGACATGGAATATTCCTATAGGGCAATTTAGGAGCACTCTAGCTTCTCACTGAACAATAAAAGTTACGAACGGTTGGAACCTACCTTCAAGTCTGATTGGGCGGGTGCGGGGCAGATTAGTCATGCCCCATTGGTCTGCCGACCCTAGTTATTCCGTCTGGCTGTTCAATATCGCGTTGCTCTTAGACCGTTCCATTGTCTGGTGCGTGATTTGGTCTTCCGGAGGCGTCTCCTTTCCTTCGGGTAAAAGAAGAGCAGACAAAAGAATACCCTAAAAGCCTGGTACGGTATAGCAAACCTTGGAAACGGCATGATTTATCAAAATACTGTATATAAATTACCTGCCAGGTGCCCAGGTGTACAGGCCGTCAAAGCTATGCCGCAGTCAGGAAACCAAAGTCCAGCTACTAACTCTTGACGGACTACTGTTTGTGGCTTTTCAAAATGCTTGTCTTTCTTTGAAGTTCTGGACCGCAATAGGCCCACCTGGACATGAGTGTTGCTGCAGATAGGGCACATCTATGGATGTCGTTTTCTAGAAAAAGCTTGCTTACATCCCCTGTATTACTTTTCAGATGGAAATCACCACCTTGGAAGGGGATTTTTTTGATATGGCATAACAGAACAGGGGTCCTGTGGAAGCGGTGCTTAGCAAACCATGAAGCAGAGATTGTCTCTTTGATATACCATGCACACATGGAATGTAGCATCGCATCATCTAGTATCTAGGCTAGCAAACCAAGCTCTACAATTGAATCTAAATCTTTTCAGGCAATCTTTGGCTTTCATCAACAACCCGCCTGCGCAGGTTTTATTTGCCAGAATCCAGAGTCTGGTCATGCGAAAGGTACTAAACTTGTTCCAAGGCTCTATTTGGTACCTGCATTTCCAAGGTTACCAGATACCTATATAATGGGCTAGTGTTCACCCGTGTGAACTTATACCAGCTTCCACAGTTTCCCTCGCCAATATTTCTATCCAAGAACATTTAAAGACATACACATCATGGTTCAACGAGGCAAGGTTTTGGAGATTGAAGGGCCAACACCCAAATTTCTATATGCTATGCTCAAGCAGCTCGATCTCAAGAATGTGAGTGATGTTTTCTCGGAGACAAATGTTGACTGCGATGGAATTTCTCACACATTGAACAGATTGACTGGAACCGTGTGGCTGCCGAGCAAGCAATATCCAATGGCCATGCCGCTCGCATGCGATTCTCTCGATTTCGCAACCAAATGGAAGGAAAAACTGGGGCTCAGCGACCGGGCAGAAAGAGAAACTCTAAGAAGGCCGACAATGTCAACAAAGGGGAAAAGGGAGATCCCAAAGCCATGGTATTCGATATGCAAATACCGCCTCATCCTATCCCTGGGCCTACCATGGAGAGCGGCGAGTTATTCCAATACACAAACTCTGTCAAATTTGAGGAAGTAGACCAGAGGGTTTCCTTTTCTGACATGGGCGAACTATATCCGTGGTCCCCAGGAAGTCCAACCGGCATTACAAATTACCCTACTCCCCAATTGAACCCATTCATGTCACATGAAATGCAGCACGGACTGTCATACCCTGGAATACCCTCGGGATTCCCTTCGGGCTTCCCCTCGATGTCATCAAATCCACACTGGTTTTATTCTCCATTTGGAATGCCGCAGGACTCCACTATGCAAGATCTCCCCATTAGTCTGCCAGATTACAACTACAATCCAGTCGTCACCTGGGAATCCACCGTCATGAATCAGCCTGGAATCCCACCAGTCAAGACTGAAGAAGATGTTCATTTAGTCGAGGTGAAGAATGAACCAAATATTCCTATCAAAGTTGGAATGCCGCAGGATATCTCCTTACAAGAGCTTACCACCAATCTGCCAAGTTTCAACTATGAACCAGCCGCTTCTTGGGAGTCCACAACTGTAAACCAGTCTGAAACCGCACGACCTGGAGTAGAGGCTGAAGACGATGTTCAGTCAGTCCAGGTAAAAACTGAACCAGTTGAAGGGGATGTTCATTTAGTTCAGGTGAAGACTGAACCAGATGTTCCTGTCAAAATTGAGACATATCAAATTGTTTAGAGCGGCATCTGGGATTATCGGACCTTGGTATGAATTGAAAATTGGGAGTGAATATGTGTTTTATTTGCATTACTAAATAGATAAGAAAGGAAATCGTTGTTTCTATGATTGTTGAATAAAATTTCAAGCCTGGTTCTAGGTTAGACTATAATGAGAACATAATAAAGTACTACGTGTTCCCATACTAAGATTGGTTTAATAAGATACTGCAATAAGTAGACAGCTTTGCTCCCTCAAGCTTTTCCTTTCTCCACCTACACACTGTTCCCTGCGCATTTTGCCCTACCTTGATCATGTCTTCCCTAGTTGCTAAGCCCAAGAAAACCTCCAAGAAAGACGACATGCCTGCATTCAAGCCCGAGAAGCCGTTCTCTGACGAAGACTGGCTGGCCGTCTTTCTCCAGTGCGTGATGAAGACGGGTGTGAAGGTATGCTGCCCGAGGACTTTCAAGATTTCTTAATAACTCTATGTTATATAAGGTCGACATCTCAAAGGTTGCAACCACGATGGGCGTCAGCCCTTGTCACGCAAATGTCCAATTCTTGCGACTACGTAGAAAGTTCGGCTTCATCCATCTTGTGGGCAGTAACCGCATGGGAAAGGTAAGTTAATTTCAATATAGCCCCATCATGTTGTATAAAATTAAAATTACCCAGGCACCCATTGAAGCTGAAAATAAGGATGAATATGAGGAGGCGGAGAAGAATGATGATACTTTTGGCGGATCGCCCAATCATGATCCTTCTAGCGAGGACGATGTCTAGGCGTTCATGTCATATTTTATTGCAAGGTGTGTTGTGTTTCTTTAAACTCCTACACTCTTAATGAATTATACTTAACGCTTCTCATTAGTGGCTCTGCAAGGATCTATGGTTTTCAGGAATTCACTATTACGAGTTATGGGGAAGACATGAAGACGAAATCCATGGATGGGGCTGCGCATTCTTCCGCAGCACGATGCTGATGCATTCATGAATTTGTGTCAGTCAGGCTTGTATCACTTTGAGAATAACACCGAATGAGAAAATATTTTTGTCTACGTCTCCAGTATTGACCGGAAGAATAATTCTTGAGATATGGCGGCACGCATTACATGGTAAGTTATGCAAGCCTTGATGGAATGGTTTGCCTGCAATAGTCTGCTTAATTGAGATGCTTGTTCCCTCACTTCCATTGACCGATTTCTCCTTTCTTCTCATCACAACCCAGACTTATCCTACTTCCACCATCTCTCTCCTTCTGTACCCAACGGATAGTTTCTCCAACATTACGCAAGTCAACCATCGAGATGTCTTCTCCCATTACAACTCCTTCAAAGAAAGTCACCCGAGCCAAGGCTTCGAGCTCAAAGCCCGCCACCCCCAAAACCCCACGCGATACGGATTCGCCTGACAACAGAATCCTCGCCAACGTGCTGAGATCTTTTGATCCTGAGGCAAAGAAGGTAAGGGTCATAAAATGTCGCATGGCTACATTTACTGTGCTGATCTCTGATGTCAAATTACATTCAGATCGATCTGCATGAGTTCGCGGCCCTTATGGGATACACCAATGTGCGATCTGCCGGCAATACCTTCAGTCGGCTGCGCAAGGCCCACGGCTTGAAGGTCGAGGGATACATGACTCGGGCCAAGGTAAGAATTTCCCTTCCTTCAGTCCGTCTGTTACGCAGCTGACATTTCTTTCAGAACTCTACCAAGGTCACCAAGCCTGTGAATGGCACCAACACCAGTCTTGACCATGCAGTTGAGGCTGATGTCAGTGACGACAACCTTCCATTGTCTGACGATGATGATGTCCCTGACAACGAGTTGTCCAATGGAGAAATCTCCAATGCTCAGGATGAGCTGTAGGCTCTACAGCATTCTTTTGCTCGGCAAGTGAGTAAGCTAGGATCAAGACCTCTGACTTATTGAATTTTTCTCATTCTTTTTTTTCCGCGCTCTCGAACAGGTCATTTTTTGAATCTACATTTCACATATGGCGCTTAAGTCCGGGAATTTCCAGTGATACCGCGGGAAACAGACAGGGGGCCACGGAGAACGCAATGTCTTGCGTGGCCCAGGCGAGTCACAGTGCTTATTTTGTTCCAATCTTCACTATTAACTTGGAAATTGCATGCGTGCGGTGCCGAAATTGACGCGGGCTTTGTAATTAGTTCTTTTGATAGAAACTGATACAATGTCTCCATATCCTCTATCCAGGTAGCATAGTGGTGAATGAATATGCATGAAGAAATGCATTAATAACATCGAATAGACTGCGTGTATGTTCATGGGTGTAATCTGAAGAGAAAGATGGCTATCTTGTTCAAGGGCCAGACAGGGCTTCTGTGGTCACGTGTGGATGCTCGAGGTTTAACATTTCTCAATGGATTCACCCTTTATGAACCTCCTATATCCAGGAGCAGGCTCTCAATCATCTTTTTAATCGATCTGGCTACAAAGTCCTTGATCAGGTTCTTGGTCAGCTTCTAAATCAGCTTCTTGATACTGATCTACCAATCCGGGACATGGATCAACGCAGGAAACATCTTGACTCGGGTTGATGACTGTAGGCAGTATATCAATTACGAAGAATATTAGGCTGTTTGAGATTGGCCGACGCTAAATGCTTGCATGGATATAAGGCATTCCGAAAAGTATAAAAGATATAGAGGTCCGAGTCATAGCTGCTCAGAAATCAAGACAGTTTTAGCAGCCTCAAACCCAAACCAAGCTGTTGATCTATTCAACAACCGAGAAGAAAAGGAACAGATGTATAAAATGAGGTAGAAGGGCCGCGTGTGATATGTAACATGAAGCAGAACTACCAATCATAACTGCCAAATTCCCAAAATTCATGCAATTCATATCATTCATATCAAGCCGAGGGTGGAGGACCCGATGTTGGTGGCGACGATCCCCATGGACCACTGACAAATTGCGGATCCGATGCCGAAATTCTTGATAGGTGAAGATCAGCACCAGGCCACTCGTTGTATTGACCGGCAGTCTGCATGTATTGATGCGGATATCCAACGCCGGGCATGTTGCCTCCGGGGTTACTTTGCTGCTGTTGAGGCATGTATTGATGGGGGCCGGGCTGAGCGAGAGAATTTTGGTAGAAATGGCCGAGATGTTGGGTTTCTGGGGCCGGTGGGAATACCATAGAGTTGAATCCCGTCGCAGATCGAGAGCCTGCCATGTTAGCACTGCTGTATTGCACGTGGGATGGAGCGGATTGCTGGTGGAACGAGTTGTGATGAGATTGAGATCGTGACATCGAATGGCCTGCCTGTTGTGTGGACCGGTTCGAATTGTAATCACTTCCTGGATGCGAGTGTTCGGATGAGAGTGAAGACCGTGAGGTGAATTCTCCAGGTGACCAACCACTTGTTTGTGGTGTTGGATATGAGCCGAAATATGGCCGGGATGCATTGGTGGAGCCAGGATTTGTGGAGACGGTGTAATGTGGAGCGTTTTGTTGAACAGGTTGTTGCTCCACCCGCCATTGAGGCTGAGGCGGGGCTTGATCAGCTCTGACACCTGGAATTAGGCCCTCTGGATTAGCTACCGAAGAAGAGTAGGCTTCCATGTGGTGTGATGGCTGAGAGCCCCCCATGACCAAGTTTGGATAGGGATCTTGTTGCTGTTGGAGATTGTACCCGGCCAGTGGATTGGAATTGTGGCCCCAGGAGTTCCCCATAAATGGTTGTTGGCCAACAGCGTGATTGGCAAGCGAATTACCGGGGTAATATGACGATGAGTCGATGTTCATATTTCCGGAAGCTCCTTGATGATGCAGTCCCTAGGTCCCCAGTCAAATAACGCCAATGGCACATTGGAATAGACCGTGGCATACCGAACTATACCCGATTTCGGTTGATGAAGCATGTTGGCCGTATGTAGGGTTAAGGTGCTGGCCAGTCTGGTCTTGGTACCATCCTGCTTTTCCTGGATAACCGAGCGACGTGGCCGCAGGCTGTCCATTGAGCTGGGCATCTAGGGAGCTCTAACCCGCCATCAGTGTCACTCTTGCAATGAATGTGCAGACATAATAAGCGCGATTTCCTACGGAGGTCCTCGCACCGGCTGCGGCAGCTTCAATTCTTTCCGCCAATGTATTTGTCAATCCAGCCACTTGGGGGCTGTTTGTTGATGGTCGCGAGGGTGGTGCTTGTGAGGGGCCGGTACCGATCGACGTGGGCGTTGTTGACGGCGTAAGAACGACAGGCTCGGTGGGAATTTCCCATTGTGATTTACCGGTCGCTCTTTGGACGTAATACCACTTGCGCTGGACCCCTTCCCATTGAGGGAGCCTTGGACGCGTGGACCGTCAGTATTCGGGCCAAGGACACATGGGTCGGAGCGAACCTACCATCCCTCGGGCATTCGGGGAGGTGGTGACGACGGACCAGCCGTGTCTGCCGGCGCATCTTGCGGCATTCTGCTCACTGCGAAGATAGATTTCAGGTTCCAGAGGATGTAGAAAACATCGCAGGTGAAGGAAATGGCGATATGTTCCAGGTGCGTTAAGACGATCATGTGGGGCACCCTGGGCTTGGCAAGGCGATCACGAGTATATCACGAGCAGATACGTTATCTCTGGAGAAGTCAAGATAGTGCTCATAATAAATATTGTTACATTGCATTGGCTACCATTCCTATTAGGTGTATAGTTCATGCATATAAGAAAAGGACAGGGTCCAAAATCATCCCAGAAGCAAAGACACCAACCCTCTACCTGAAATCTGATCCCCATCCAAATGTATACGCCAGATAGTTTGAAGACAATCAAAAAAAGACACAATAGCAATATCACCACGCATGACCATCTTCGGATTCGAAATCAGCTTCGGAGTCCCAATCCTCATCGCCGCTAATTTCAGGATCGAGGAAATCTTTCTCGTTGTATTGGTTTTCATTAGGTCGTTGATTGTCAATGCGGATCGTGAAATGTTCGCACATTCCCTGGACATTATCCTTATCGACAGATTGAGTGTCAGTGTCAGAGCGAGAAGACTTAACCTCGTCTAAATCGGTATCTTCAGGGATGTTTTGCTGTGCTATGCGGCTACTGTGCCGTTTGGGGGTAAGCGATTCACTTTCCGCAGTGCCTGGACGGGCCGAGGCTTCTGGAGTCGGAGCACGTTGAACAGGAGCCAATGGTCGTTTTCGCAGAGAACGAAAGTCTGGGTTTGGCGGAGGGCTACGCCGCAAGAATACCCTTTTGAAGCGGTCATCCCATTTCTTTCGAAATTGAGCACGGTCCCGCCATTCAATCGGGAGAATGGCACTGATATCTACTCGCCGCAAATCCTTTAATTTGGGTGCAGACTCCACAAGAGACATGAAGAACATCTCGGCCAGATCCAACTTCCAGTGTCGAAGCTGATACAGCTCAATCTCTTGAATAGTCTCGGGCCAGGTCGGATGTTGATTCCGAAAGATAAGCTGCTGGAAATGGGGGTCGAGGTCATGGTAGCTTGAAACGTCATACATCGAAATATCTACCTTGAATCTTTCCAATCGAGGGCAACAAATGCCTAGATGGGGCATAAACTCCAGATTCATGTGGCGATTGTGGTTTAGAGTCAGATCAAGAAGCTGTCCTCCGTGGACTTTGAGGAGTTCAGTGACGTTACTGGCCAACAGTCGATCGCAGTTGGAGATTGTCAGTGAGCGAAGCGTTGGTGGCAGTTGCTCTAAAATGCTACCCGCCAAAATGCTGCACTCGTAAAATTCCAGACGCTCTATTTCAGGCAATGCCTTGAGAGTGGTGGCAAGAGCAGTTTCCTTGGCAGCAGTGTCCTCTCGGTCATGGTCAAGGAGATGGACCAGCCGGATGTCTTTGACTCCTTGAAACGAGGCACCTGTATGTTTTTCTAGCATAAGAGGAAGTAATGATGCCGTGTCAAGAAAACGACCGTTCCACTCCCAACTGCGAAGTTTGATACCGCTTTGGTCAATGGTCGAAAAAAGGGGTTGCGAGTAGCTCCACTTCGCCAGGGTAAGAGCCACTCGTGGTAGCCCAAACACAACATCCTCGGGATGGTATAGGCGTAAGGTGTGAAGTCGGGGGGTTTTTTGTAGCAATTGGAGCAGATCGAAGTAACCGAGGGTCGGGCCACTTTTCAAAGTAAGAACTGTTTCAGCGTCGATGTAAAGCTCTCTGATTTTCCCTGCGTAGTTTATAAATTGAGAGTCCTGTGGCATCGAAAGAAGGCTCAGGAGACCATGCCCGTCATATGCAGAAAATACCGGAGGCCGGTAATAGAGAGCTGCAAGAGCTGCCTCCGAGAATCCACGGCACAGAGCTGCGATACCGAGTAGGTTGTGGGCAGACTTCGTCTCCGGTGTTTTGCCAGGAGTTTTTTTGGCGGCCTGGTTCTTAGGGTCGTCAAGGGGGTAGAAAGCTAGGAGGAAAATTTCAATAAGTATATGGTATGGCAGCGTTTGCCATGGAGGGATCACGCCAGATCCCAAGAAGAACGGTTCTTCTGGTTGGGCTTTCGATCGCTTTTTTAACGGCTGCCCCAATGCCTTCAATTTTGGCCGCGGTCTCTTATTTGGGGTGGACCGGGAGGTTGCTGCACGTCGAGTGCGCTTCGGGGCATGAGGAATAGTCGGGGAAGCGCCAGGAACCTGTTCCGCAGCTGGAAGCCCAGTGACAGTTGCTGTATCCTTCAACTCATCATCATCCGACAGCTCCCCCAGACTTTCATCAGTGGACTTCTCTCGATATGATCCGCGGTTTCGTGGAGTGTTTCGAGGGCGCAAAGAAAGTGAGCCACGTCGGGGGACATCTTGGTCCAACTCATCCGAAGTGGTCTCCTCATGATATGATGAAACCTGGGTTCGGCTCCGGCGAACGGGCCGAGACGAGCGAGCGGGTGCCATGGTGGACTAAAGCAGGGCTAGATCAAACAATGATGGCCCTGCATACTTCAAGCGGTCGTGACCAGCTTGGCATAAAGTAGGCGTGGTCAGGGAGATGGAAGAAGTAGGAAGGAGGTTGTAACGCCATCTTCATTCGATGCGACGGCAGGAGCGATCGGCGTTATCGATAAGCAGACCAAATCCGCTATACCGAATATAGATTAGCGTGGCATGTGACATGGTTTTTTGTACTTGAAACTGATTTGTGCTGTTCAAGTCAATTCTTCAGCAAGATACGTGTACAAAATACCTGTGCAGGTGGATGTTCTGCTCATGGCTGCTTCCAATAGCTCATTTGACATGTCATTGTCACTTCAAATCCATTTGTTGAGGGACCATCACGGTTCACTCCCATTGTTTGAGGATGGGAGTATATTGTGTAATAAAGCCGCAAATCCAGCGTACAAGAACAATCACAGCATCCCTGAGCTTGAACAGTCAACTTGAACAGCGACTTTGTAAACACGGAGTTAGATTATCTCCATTTAAAAGACGCTAGTGCAGCATGTGACCTTGTGAGGCACCAACCCCCGCCCTAAGGCTCCGGCGCTATACCAAATTAAGATGCACTAGATGCGCCCAAAATAGAACTCAGCTTGAGCTTGAAAGCGCTTCCAGCCACCTCGCGGGGTTTCCTCGTGGGAGGTTATTGCATCCATTCTCTGCTCTGTGGATGAGATTATTGCGTGCCAAATATTCCCATATTTTCTTGCCTTGGGTCACGAGAAACAAATGATCGATGCGACCCGTCTGGAGACCCCATAATCGCTGGCCTCCACTTATTGGTTTCATTTGGCCCGCACTTGAGTTGGGGGCTTGGATGATAAGGCTGGCTCCCCGTCCAACTCGATGGAAAATACTATCCCCGTCATGATGGATTCAACAAATCGTCCAACCCGGAGTGAAATCGGGGCATCGCCTATGGTTGTTCAGCAGTATGCGCGATACCCGCAGACGCTAGAATCCTCGCTCCGCAGTGCCTCATCATTAGGGAGTGCGCGTAGCCAGGCGGAAGCCCACAAATCACCTTCTTTGCATCGCAAGGGAACCCCACGAAGTGTACAATCTTCTCCCAGGGGAATGAGGTCTGCTATTCCTGCATCGGCTGCGCGCTCAGGACCGTCAATGTCACCGCCTGTGTTTGATGCCCTGCGTCATGCGCCAATGAAAGATGCAACCGACCAAGCAGAGTCCAGAGTCTTACCGCCGCGTGATATAACGGACGACAATATTGATGACGCATATGTAATGTTTATCTTTTACTGCAACCCCAATGTCCCCTCTTCCGTCGACAGTTCCGAGCTTCGAAAGACGTTTCGCTGTCCTCCGCGCAGCGATGGCAAGAGCTTCAGCGTTTTTAAGTTATACGAGTTGATCCGAAAACTGGACAACAAGGAGCTTAAAACATGGATCCAACTGGCAATTGAGCTAGGCGTCGAACCCCCATCAATGGAAAAGAAACAAAGTACACAGAAAGTCCAACAGTATGCCGTTCGACTTAAGGTAGGCTGATGTCATAAGTTTTGCATGTTTTTCGACTGACCGAATGCAGCGCTGGATGCGTGCCATGCACGTCGATTCATTCTTCGAGTATTGTCTGGGGCATCCTCATGCATACTACACCCAGCTACCGCCCTCCGGCCCATTCGTGAGTGAATCTCGTGATGGGGTGCCATTGGAAGAGGATCTGGCTCTTAGAGCTCTTGTTCCTCAGTGGAAGCCTAAGAGGGGCAGGAAAAGAGCCGACGAAAGGGAGCTTGACGAGGAGAAGTCGGCCAAACGACCTTCATTGGATACTTCGGTAGGAGGTTTACCGCCAGGTGGCTTTCAAAGCCACTCTGTTATCTTTCCACATAGCGCCATACCTTTTAGTGCTTTCCCTGAAGATGATCCGTGGATGACAGCAAACTCTTCGTTTACACAACCTGGCGCATCAGAACAACAGGGTCAGGATTTACGTTGGCGGCTTCCAGAACGAGAGACATCCCCGGCAGGCTATCCTCAGTCCGCAATACTTCCACGAGGCCACCAGCCAGATATCATTATGTCGGCCGAGCCGCGCTCCGCTGTGACACCATCGTCCGGCGAAAAAACTCGTGCCAAGCGCAAACATGGCCCTGCAGTTTCGTCCGCCTGGCCAACTAGTAATAATTCATCCAATGGAAAAAGTCGAGGCAGACCTCCTAATAAACCGTCATCTGGATCCTTTACAACGTTTCAACTCCAGCCAAGCAGAGAGTCCTCACAAATTCCACCAGCTTCCGTTCCACAATCGTCCCCACTTGTTGTGGATCAAAATGGCACGCCAAGCACCGCGCCAACATCATCCTATAATCAATCACCAACGCCCGCAACTCAAGGCAGGCCAGGGAAACTTCAACTGCAGGTTCCTCAGCACCTGGGGGCTCCGGTACGACTTGCAACGCCCCCAACGTTACTAGTCAATGGCGTCAACGGAGGAGTCATTTCTCAGCCTACAGAATCTCATGGCGAGCCTCAAGTTCATCCTCAAGCTCATGCTCCAGCACGTCCCCAAGCCCACCCTCAAATACACCCCCAGGCTCATTCTCAAATAAACCCTCAACCTCAGCTTCAGCCACACACTCAAGCTCATTCCCACGCGTCTTACCATGCTGATCACAGGGGTGCACTCGGCGAACCTGGTCCCGCTGTGGATCAAAGAGTCGCAGACAACGCTCCAAAAATACCATTTGATGAAATCATTCGCGCCCTCTCAAGTGAGCTGCTCGCAGCAAGAGTGATGAGACCCACGCCACTAAGTCCTGAGGAGGCCCACACACTCGCTGCCATGATGGTATTCAACTCATCCGCCCAGTACTCAAAACTACCCATTGAACTACATTCCTACCTTCTAGCCTTTAACCTCGGCGTGGGGCACTATTTCGGCTTTTCAGCCCCCCGGCAGGTACCCATGGTTGTTCATGTTGAACACCCGACCCCAGATGCCGGTGATCAGACATCGGGCCCAAAGGAGCCTCGATACAGTGTCTCGTTTGATTACAATCCTACTGGTCACTTTTCAACCTACACGGCTATTGGGAACATCAATCCTGCGATTGCTTTTGTTGGGCCAACACCACAACCGCCAGCTCCACCTCCTGATCTCCAAAGAAAGCTCTCGGAGAATGACGATCTATCGAACATTGACATGGAGGATGATGATGATGAACATCCCGTTTCCGATGCCACCTGGAAGCAACGATTTATGAAACTTCGATCGCAAATGCAGAAGAAGGATCGCGCCCTATCGCAGTACAAGCGCAAGATCGTCGAATCAGTCATGGCCGATATATGATCATTGTCTTTCATCGTTGATAATATACCCCTGTTATTTGCAAGTGCTCCTGTCTTAGGTTACGAGACGATACCCCACAATAGTACGTTTGGTTTTTTTGGGCTCATAGGAACTCGGTCTGTATATTGAATCGTCTCAAACTCGGCTTTTCCACCCGGGCACGTTTATCGATACAAAGGAAGCTTCCGATTAACATACATGGATGGAATCCTACAAGAAACACTGAATTTTCTCACAATGTGACCATGACTTGAGTGTATAGTGAATCCAGCAGCCCATATACTGTCTAGATGCCATATCAAATCCCTAAAAACGTACCCTAGCATCTAGCAATAATTTCCTCATTAATAACATGCCCGCTGATACATTAGCAGCAAGCCCTCCGGAAGAAGGACTACTGAGAGTTACCTAATGATGACAGGAATGTTAGCTTTACTCATGACAGAGGAGCTTCGGTCTAGTTTGTGTTCCTCCCTCGTCCATCATATCGTTTTGAGAATATTCCACTGTTGCCATTGATTGACATGGGCTGTATCCCTAAAGGGCGTCAGATTTGGCTTTACATTATCCTGTTTCGTGGGTGTGTAATCAACCAATGCCTCGTACTGGGGGATTATCAACGGAGATTCATATCTAGTCAAGTTCCATTCATGTCCCTATCCTATCTGAATGATTTCTCATCTCTGACACCAACCTTCTCCACTTCTCTTGCTCGCAACCTACGTTGCTTTGGTTGGGTCCTTGCTCCTTACTAGCTTGTACAATTATAGATTTAATATTTGCTTTCCAATGCTATACATTATTTGGAGTACCCAAACACTGGTCGTAGAATGAGAATCGACTATACTGGAACAAGGGATGCCACTGTCGCGGGAATATGCACGAAGAGACACATGGAAGCCTAAATGTACAGGCAGCGAGATATCCGCCTAGATACTTTCAGAGAGCATGGATTTGCTCACAAGGAACGTGAAATGGAAGCTTTGAATGACTCATTTGAAGCTTGACTGTATATAATAGTAAAGGGCTTCGCGTGGCGAAGCTGGATCTCGACGCGAATAAGTTTGAGTGCTGACCACTGCCTGCTAGGTAGAGAGCGACGTCTACTTCTGGATAGTAAAAAAAAAATTAGGGACGTTCACTTTATCTAAAAAATGGAGTAGGTGAAGTGAACGTCCATTTCCCCTGCTGAACTATAAAAGCGTTTTTCTCGTCTTGATTCTTTCTTTCCTTCTTCCATCCCCCAGCTCGCTCAACCTTTGCTCCACATGAGCATCTTTCAGACTTACCCACCTTTCAGATTTACCCTAGCATTCAAATCTTCCATCTCTACCGTGCCTGAAACGCACCGGGTGCAACCAACATGCCTATCCAATGGGACCGCGAGGCGGATGCCAAGGTATCTAATTCATTCATCTTACTACAGACCCAAAGAAATTCGTTTGCTCACTTGTCAACCAGCTCATCAACGCGTTAGCCACGACTGGCTCACCCGACTTCGAAGCCGTCGCCAAGGCGATGGGAGAAGGTAGGCTCTCTTAACGTCCCATCACTTTTCCGTATTGACAGATTTACAGGAGTGACAGTCTCAGCTATCAAACACCGCCTGGTTCGAATCCGAGAAGCTGCCGGAATCCCATCCGCTCGGGAAGCTAAGAAGAACAAAACCAGTACCTCTGCCAAAGCGAAGTCCTCTGATGACCGTCTTTCAGCCAAAGCCACTTCCACCACCACCAACAGCAAAAGCCGCAGTATGAAGAACCCTGCCTCTACCGTTCCTGTTCACGCAGGAAAGGGTATGAAAGGCAGCAATGATACATCAACTGTGTCTTCTGCTGCCCGTTGTTGGGGCGGAAAGACTGTCTTGAAGTCTGTTACACCTACGGTTGAGGATTATGGTGAAATCAAGAAAGATGAAGAGGACGAAAACTTGTTTTATTTTTGAGTGGATGATGACTGCTCATGCACGGAGATATAGTATTGTTATTTTCGTGCTGCAGCTTGCCAGAGGCTTGTTGGTTTGGTCTTTTTTCTTTCTTTTCTTTATTTATTTATTATGTTATTTTCGGGTTCTCCTCGTCGATTTTCCGGTAATCTACAATCACTTTCTTTTATTTCGTGACTCTCGGCTCTTGTTATGGGTTTCCCGGTTACCTACGGTCACTATTCAGTTAATAGTTCCCAGGTCTTGTTATAGATTGCCCGGGTACGTGCAGCCACTTTTAACTCTGTTACTTTTGAGCATTTGTTATGGAGGATTCCTCGGTTATGTGCAGTCAACTCTGCTATTTTCGAGATTTTATTATGAATTGCTCGGTTATTTATGGTCACTTTCATCTTGGTACTTTCGAGCATTTGTTATGGATTGCTCGATCATGTACTATCACATTTTACTTCGTTACTTTCGAGCTTTTGTTATGAAGGGTTCTGTTATGTGTAGTCAAAATTTTATCTTGTTGTTCTCAATCATTCATTAAAGATCACTTGGTTGTCTAAAGTCACATTATGAAATACCGAATAAAGCAGAGGCCGCCACCGAATAGTAAGCAGGAGGTCGAAAAATCGGGGATACATTGTGGAGCCAGGTAAAAGGCTTGGTGGCCAACACGTTTGACCGAATGAGAAAAGGCTGTTAAAAGACACTAGAATAATTTATATGAGTAAGTACCCGGGTTGATCCAAATTGATGGAGGAATTCAACACAACATCAGGAGGATTGGAGTTAAACTAATCTATCAACCCTGTTTCCCCCAAAAAATATACTTGAAGGATCTAATCGTATTATGGGGTTCTGGGCGATGTAACTTAGAAATCCTCAATGAGGATGCGGAAGTATAGCAACGTAGATGGGGTTCGAGACTTTGGAAATTGTTACAGAGCAGTCGAAGTGTAATGGCCGTTGCAGAAGATAAAATATTCGAGAACTCGTTTCGTGAACTAAAAATATTATTCTGGAAGTCACCCCGGAGTAGATCACAGGAGAATGAAGATACATGATAAGAGAGACAACCTTAACACATGAAAGGGTGCGGTGCGTTCAAACAAAGCCTGCCACCCACGACCCTGTACAGTCCTTCCATATTTGCATTTTCAAATCCCAGAGACAGTCAGCAGCCCTCTTTTCCCTATTGATATCATTGCTTGGTTGAGGCTGCTAGCACAGTGGCCTAGACAAGGTCGGAGTCGGTATCAGGATCCTCGCGGGCAGATCGGTCGGCGTCTGAGCTGGGATCGTTGTTCTGGGGTGACTCTTGAACAAGATCCTTCGGCGAGTCGTGGAGCCCGAAAATATCTGCCTTAGACTTGGTCATCCGCGCAGGCTTCTTGGGTGGGTTGCGATCCGCTGATGTGAGAGCGCGCTTGCGGGGTCCCTTTAGGCTGCCCGGAGGGGTCGACTCAACCTCACCTGCGCTCGTTTCGTCAGGAACGGCGAAGGTCTTGATGGTTCTGGCCTTCATGGACTTGATCCTGGCAATTTGCTCTCTGATCGCACGAGCACTAGGGCTTCCACTCTCCTGGGCTATGTTTCATCTTGTAAGCTAGGAAAATTCGGAGGACAGAAGACATCAGCTTTTAGAAGTGATGATGAACTTACGCCATGCATCGGAAATCAGCTGGGCATCAACCTTGATGCTATGGGTCTCGATAAGCTTGGCAAGCAGCTAGAGTGAACTTTGTGTCAGTAAAATTTGTCATAAGACTGGAATGCTGGTTTGTGAATGTATTGGAAGATTGGCCAAGTCAAAAAATATCAGACAATCACCAGGAAGGGTACTTACAATTGCATTGTTATGCTCATCCCATTTCATATTTGGCCGCAATGTCTTGGCTGCCTTGGCCGGCTTCTTTTCAGGGGAAACCATCTTGGCGATGGTCGTGGCAATTGTTGGTTTGTCAGTGAAAAGTGAGTTGGCAAAAGTGAGCTTTGAAAGAGCAGAGCAGAGGAGGTTCCAAGGTTATCGAGAAGAGAAAGAGAGATGGTAGGAAGGGTGAAGAACTATCGGAAACGTGCGTGGAAGTAAAAAAAACGATGATAGACGATGTTATGTCGTGGAAAGCTATCAACATAGGTGATATGTTTGAAACATGGCTAGACCACCTCATATACTGCCTCTTCCAATAAGCCAGAACCCGATTATTATATATAAACAGGTTGTTTGTTGCAGGATTACTTTTGAAATTCACGAGTACTTCTCAACTTCTAAGCTTCTGATGACGCACGTGACCGTCGAACCCTACTCTAAAGTGCCAACATCCTGGGCAAGCAGCGAATACCATTTGATTTGCCGTAATCTTTATTCTAAACAACTCATACTCTCTTTACTGACAGCAATGTTCATGCATGGTATATGGCTTGCTGCATGAAATGGCTGGTGTGAGATCACATTCATGGAGACAACTCGCGACAGGGAAGACTATGTAGCTGGATCTTCTGATTCTAGTTTCTGTACAAGATGATTCCATTTCATTAGGTCATAGAACTCATATTTTTGGGTACTGTTAGTTAGTGAGAAAACTGCCTTGCATCAGGAACATCAGCATAAAGGATACAAATGAAGGATATCATACAAGGATACGAATCATGACGGGATCTGAAAAGCAAGACAGGACCAGTGACCCTGATTTTGAAAAAGGCAGGTGAAAGTGATTTGAGAATTGAGAGAAGTCTTACTCGCTATCAATGATCAATTGTGTGTCATGATGAGTGAAGTTAGACAATCGTTCATTTAAACTTATCGCGTGTAGTCGGAAGAGAGTCATGAAGCGTTTAAAGTTTTATTTTGGGTATCTAAATCAGAACCTTAAATTCAAAGCCCTGGGGATGCGCACCATTACCGGTAACCCCGCAATCAAAACGCGCCGTACAAGTGCTGCAAAGGCTCCATAATCATTCTTTGTCGCGTAACTCATTCTGGAGGCTGGTTCCTCATTCCTCATTCAGGAGCTCGATTCTCAAATCTTGCCATCGATCCCGCGATCTGGAGCTTCAACAGACCTAAGGTGTTCTCAATGGCCAGTCGGTGCTCAAGGTTGTCGTCATCAAGCGCGTCGTTAATGTATTGGATCTTGCGTTCGAGATCCTCAACTGCTCCAGAAACTGAACGGCAGAACTCCTTTCTCTTGGCCATTGTTTCAGAGACAGTCCTCTTGGTGCTGGTGCGAACAAGCGGGCGCGGATGGTGAGGAAGACCCTCAGCATCGGCATCTGTTTGAGTTGCTTCAGGATTTGTCAGCACGTGATTCATTACATTATCGCGAAGATGAACAAATACCCAAACTAGCGAAAGACACAGTTGGAGAGGGAATTGATGGTCGTTCCAAGCACGCAGGGCGGTTATCTGCCTCCCACTTGGCCATGCAGCGTCGGCAAGCTTGCCAACCATAGCTGCGGTGAGCCTGAGATTCAAAAACGCGTGATGCTTCCATCCAGAAGCTCTTTGGTTGCTCTGAGAAAGTTCCCCAGTGAGCCAGATCATGACAAACCTTAACGAGAGTAGATTTCTCATCGTCAGTAAGTTGTCTGCCATGACCAGGAACCTTGGTGGGACCCTGAGGCTGAAACTCGTTGGGTGGGCGAGCAGAAAATGTATGGAAAGGCATAGCTGCAGCTTTATGAATAATATTCTGAACTTTGTAGAGGTAAGGTAATTGAAAGAGGGGAGGGAATGGGAAGGATGATGAAGAGGAAGAAGTTCGCGCTTCGAGATAGATGAGCAAATGATCCAATCGGGACTAGCGTCCGCTAGGCTACATGTTAGCTTCCGCCCTGCACGCTATCGTATGTAGCCTTCAGAATCATTACTCATGGCGGGTTTGTTCAAGTAGACGTACAGCTGTATGCGTCATTCCTGAAATCAGGATTTCGAATCCTAGTCAATATTTTATACTTCCTACATTTTTGTACGGTCGCATATGCTTGATATTTTAGTGGCTTATGGAGCCTGCTAAGCTACAGATATGTTGGAGAGATGGGCCAAATCCGGCAATGTTTGATTGAGATATTGTATGTTATGTGTGGTAAGGTGCCCTTGAGTGGTATATGAAGGCATGCCTTAAGCCTGTTATCTGGCAACCCCTTCCTGGAGTGCGCGCGCTCCCAAACTACTTGTTAAGGGCCATGTAAATAAGCATTGCTTCAAAAGTGAAGCTAGCAAAAGGGTCATCAAGTTGATGGGCGATTACCTAGAGACTGGTCGAGGGAAATCGACGATGCATACCAGAAATGCGGGTTGTCTTGCTGTGATAATGCTGCCCCCTCTACAAATGGATGTCACCTCCGGGGCTTCAGTAGGTAGGGATGGTCTAAGCGGTCATCGGTTCCTGCCTTATAGACCGGATGCTTGTCTGCCTAGCCATAGAGAAGGTATATCGATACTAGGAAGAATAGTTGAAGTCTGTTAAGAATACTCTCTCGTGGCGAACCAGATCGATTAGTATTCAGTTCATGTCGTGGCTCATTATATTTAAAAGCATCATACATGTACAGCTTGACGCATTGAGATGAACAGAAAGCATAGCCAGGTAGATGAAACCTAGTTGAGGAAAAGAAGATCCTGACAAGCGGAGTCCAGCTCCAGAGCTTAATGGCAAAGTTGAATCCATTGAGCGACAATCTCTTCCATATCATGGGCGATTCCCCATTGTGATGAAAGACAACGGAAAAGTTTTTGAATAGAATTAAGCTCGTAAAGAAGATTACGAACAGCACCGCCGGTGAAAACAGGGGGTATTCCTTGGTCTGTTGCGACGAAACGCCGTGTTTCCGAGCCAGACGGGGGGCGAATATCATCGTGACCGAGATGAAGATCTGAATGGGATAGCAAGGCATCCTGCCAAACGATATTTCGAGGGAGATTCATAGTGGATATCCCGGCAAGAATAAACACAACATAAATCGTAGCAGCAGCAAATAGGGAGCTTGGCATGTGCACGACGTGTGCACGGCCACGAGGCAACTGCTCGATGATATCTTGAATAGCGACAGCGTGAAGTACTGCTCGCCTTGCGTCCTCGGTGTTGGCCCATTTGATGAGGTCAAACCCGGGCCGGGATGTTCGACAACCACCAGATACATGTTGTGGAATGTCATAACGGGAACAGACATGACGGGATAAGACTGTTGAGTTGACCATCGTATCTAAGCAGACAGTATGCCAGCGCAAAAGGATCTCTAGTCTTTCTGCGGCGGAGAAATGGAGACTCATAGATATAGTCTCGTGAACTTGAGCCAATGCTCTGCGTACATCGGACTGGCCGGGAACGCCCACTGCCAAGTCATGATCATCACCATCAGAGATCAAGGACTGAAGACCCTCCAATACTACTCGAAGAGCGAAGGCAGAGAATTGGTAGTCGAGGGCTCTGAAATTGCCAACAGGTGGGAATAAGGACCGGAAGACGACTCGGAAGGAGGATTGATCGGGTTTTTGCGAGTGCATATGTGCCAACCACTCATCAGGGCTGCTTGCATCAAAAGCCGGTTCGCTGCTAGGGAGTATTAAGGAATTTGACACATGTCGGGCTGATGCTCCGTCACCAGACATCTGGGCTACAAGACCATCAAGCACGTAGTATGCAAGCAGAGCACGCTGCTGTATTTCCCGCGCAGCCCATATCCGCCACTGGTGTTCCTTTTCAGCAGCAGGAGCATCGTTGGAAGGCAGGTTCTCCATCGAGTAGGGCTCACTGTCATACATTCCACAGTGCCGGGCCCAGAAGAAGCCTAACGGGCGGAACACTTGGCTTGTGGTCCGAACTGCTCGATTCCTGGATAGTGCTCCGTATATTTGACCGAGAAGTGCAGTAATCATCAACTGCACACCCTTGCACGTGTCATAAGGGCCGTTATGGGTGATTAAGGATTGCCATGAGGTGGCGATAGCAGTATGTGCAAGCCGCCATAAAGCTTCTCCTTTCGCAACTGCATCACTAGGGCCAAGATACAAGGAGCCTATGGCAATGGCATTGAGGAGTAGGGCGTGAGTGCATTCTCGGAATACAAAGGTAGCTCGGTGTAGTATAGGGAACGTTGGGATAAACCGGACAAAGAACATGTGAAGACACTCATCTAGAAAGACGGATGTGATGGACGTGGCTTTGACGGCAGCAGTGACGCTTGAGGACTAGTATTGTCATTAGCACCCCCTTTTATCGGTATAACTACGGCCGAAATTTGATTATTGTTGCCTAATGAAAGGGCCAAGAAACCTACCGAGCTATTAATCATTTCCGTCACATCCCGCACGGCCTGATGTCCACCACCAGAGGGAATAGCGCCGACCGATGAACTGCGGTCATCAAATGAATTGGGCGATCCAAAGTTCATGCCATTAATGTCCTGTACGACGGGCGGGAATGGTAGTGTCCCCAACGGCATCTGCCATTGATCAGTAGTATCGGAAGACATGAGACTCTGGAATAGATTCTCCGAGTCTGGCCAAACCAAAGCGAAATCCATATCGGATGCAACATTGTGCATGCCCGGATGATGCACAGATTGAGACTCATCCCAAGACCTACTAGTCGCAGATGTAGAAGCTGGGCCCGCTGGGGACGCACTGCTTGATTCCCACGAAGCCATCGAATCTAGAGATGCCGATGGGGGAACTGAGGCTGAGTTTGGGCCATCCTTTGCGTTCATATCACGCTGATGCAACTTCTCATGCCGGGTAAGGGCATCCTGCCGGGCGAACGGCCGGCGACATTCCTTACAGACATAAGGCTTAGATCCGGTGTCTGTATAGCCATTTCCGGTCAGCCGACGGATTCTCTCGGAATCGGTAATATAAGAAATGGCATGACCGGCATAATAATGATAAGAATAGAAATATGCACGAGCAAAGGGAAACAAATAAGCACTTACGGCACCGCTCATGCCTCTAAACCGGTGTTAGTTCTATTTTGCCTCTTGGTATCTAGTTGGGGAGCTGCCCCTCAAAATCGTGGGGACGGGAGACAACTTACTCTAAGATGTTCGGCTTTGGTAAATCCTTTTTGGCAAACGCGACACACCAGTTTCTTTACCCCTGTAGACGCCGGTGGTACCGTCATGATCTCCATTGACGCCATCTGATTTACCTTGGGGCTGAAGGGGGAGTGTGGGAGGACAAAGTGGTGAAGGGAAGAGAAAGTGGTGATGTGGGGAATTGTGGGGATGTGGCACTATATTTTTCCCTCTGCGCGTTCTTTCTCCGCGCAACTGAAAACTGGGGCGTGGGGAATTACGAATCCCTTCCTAATCCCTTACACCGGAGAATGCAATTGAGGAGACTGGGGGAAAAGAAATGGGGCCCGTCAATCTGTTTGGTTCCCACCAGGATGCAGTGCACTGGGTTGGGAAACAAGAGCGTGGTTCCAACCCATCCAGTGTGTGGCTCTAACATCTTGCTTCAGATTCGCTTCCGCTGACAACGGTTCCCTATCTGCCGCTTC
Source organism: Penicillium tannophilum (assembly GCA_028829675.1). Classification (NCBI taxonomy): domain Eukaryota; kingdom Fungi; phylum Ascomycota; class Eurotiomycetes; order Eurotiales; family Aspergillaceae; genus Penicillium; species Penicillium tannophilum. The sequence continues at coordinate 534,427 of JAQKAK010000001.1, read as the reverse complement.
AATTTTTCTCCCTGGGTCACAAGGCTATAATGGCCAATGGCACGTCCCACTAACCATGGATGCCGAGGCCGGGATCCTCCCCAGATAGAAAAAATGGTCGACCTTGGAAAGTCCGGAGTAATCCATGGGGAAAGGTGCAGCCAAGACCCTTCAGCTGTCACGGGTCGGTAATTAACCGTGCGTGAGGATGCCGCATGACCAGCAAAAGGCTGTATCGGCTAGCCGTTCTCAAGTGCCAGAGTGTTCGGTGACTAATCTTTATGACATGGAATGCCGTAACAACTCGCTCCTGACTCGCCGATCCCGATGGAGAGAGTCCACCCGGTGGGCCGTGGAGCCCTCCGCATTTCTCTCCAGGTGAGCCGAGCCCGGCAAAAGTTACCCCAGGCCGTATCTCCGGGACATTTATGAACTTAGCGTCGTTATGCACACTCACCGGCCGTGTTCTCGGTACGCCACATAGTCTTGGTTCAAGCTTTTTCGCCTCGCCCAACGGCATACGGGGGAAATCCCCTCCAGATTAATCAGTCATCAATTTCCCTCTTGGCTCTTTATTTTCCTCCACGCCCTTCTGGCATACTTGTACTCGTAGTTCATTTCCACCCCATTTCTTATACCAAGCCCTTCCCAAATATCATCCCATACCACCCAATACAGCAACTTGGAAGGATCTCCAAGCATCTCTACTGGGATTGCTTCTTCTTCCCCCTCGACCGGTGTCTCCACAATGACATCCTTTGAGTTACACGCAGGCTCTTCTCGGGCAGAACAGTTCGAGGAGAACCCCGGCTCTAAGGCCGATATTGACCTCGTTGAGAGTGCTGGCGCTGGTCAAGCTGCCACCTACGAAGAGTCTGTGGCAGCGCGTCTTCCAAAAGCCCATCGGGATTATCTGCTCGCACGCCATGGCACGTTGGCACTTGACCCGATCCCTAGCATGGGTGCAGCCGACCCGTACAATTGGCCCGAATGGAAGGTGAGTCACATCCCTTGGAAGAAACCGAACCCCCCGGAGTGATCGGGGAGGACTGGACCACATGTGAAAACAAATCAGAAACTAATGCAGGAAACATAGAAAATGGCAAACCTCATCCTTGTAGCTTTTCACGCTTGCATGGGTACATTTACCGCCGCAGCCATCATTCCGGCTTATTCCATCATTGCCGAAGACCTGGGAATTTCCATTACCACTGCGGCTTACTTGACTTCCCTGCAGATTGCGATTTTGGGAGGTGCTCCCTTCTTCTGGAAGCCCCTTTCCAATCGCTTTGGACGCCGACCGATTTTCCTTCTGTCCCTTATTTGCAGTTTAGTGTGTAACATTGGTTGTGCTAAAAGCAACAGCTATGCATCGCTCGCCGCCTGCCGGGCCCTGGTGGCCTTTTTCATCTCACCAGCCTCGGCCATTGGCAGTGCGGTGGTCATGGAGACGACCTTCAAGAAGGATCGTGCCCGCTATATGGGTATCTGGACACTCATGGTCACGCTGGGTGTACCAATCGGACCACTCATCTTCGGATTCGTCACCCAGCGCGCTGGCTATGGTTGGATTTACTGGATCCTAGCTATGGTAAGTGATCATTCCAGTGTTAGACAAATTTTCTCCGCTGACTGGAACCGATCCAATAGATCAACGGTGGTCAGTTCATTCTGTATCTTTTCTTCGGACCAGAGACCCGTTACCTAGGCGGCGGTGTCGACACAGCCGAGTCAAACTTCAAGCGCGAGTATATCTCGCTCCGCCGGATTGATCCGACGCCGATGACATGTTACGAGTTCATTCGGCCATTGACCATGGCTCGTCACCCGTCCATCCTCATTCCCGCCTGCGCGTATGCCATGATTTTCCTGTTCGGTAGTATCTTGGCAACCGTTGAGGTGCCACAACTGTTGCAAAGCAAGTTCGACTTGAACACTGAGCAGCTGGGTCTCCAGTTCCTTGGTGTCATTATTGGATCCTTGATTGGTGAGCAGCTGGGTGGTGTCATGTCCGATCAGTGGATGAAGCGTGGTGCCCGTCGCCTCGATCGCAAGCCTCAGCCAGAATACCGGCTATGGCTTAGTTACTTTGGCTTTGGTTTGACCATCATTGGTGTCATTGTCTTCCTGGTCTGCACCGAGACTTCCGCCACCGGTCACTGGAGCGTAAGTCCCATCATCGGCACGGCCATTGGTGCTGTTGGTAACCAGCTTGTCACCACCGTCATGATCACGTATGCCATCGACTGTTTCCCCCAAGAGGCTGCCAGCATTGGTGTGTTCATCACTTTTGTGCGCCAGACGTGGGGTTTCATCGGACCATTCTGGTGAGTTTCCTCCTCCTTGTGTCCCCCCATCCCGCATTGTATTGACTTTTATCCAGGTTCCCATCCATGTTCGACAATGTTGGTGTAGCGCCCTCCGCTGGAATTGCTTGTGCAATGATCGTCGTTGTTAGTGTAATTCCGACCATCTTCTTGCACATGCGTGGAAGGAAAATGCGTCACGAAGAGTAGATTGGCGAAGATGACTCCTGGTTGGGTTTCTCGTTTCTCGTTTTCAATGATTTGACGGCCGCTTTTCAGTTGGTTTTGCGAGCATGTTTTGATAATCAATTCGGTATAGACACATAGAGTCGGCGAAATGCTTTAGATTGGATGGACTCGGCTCGGGACGAATGTTTTTTTCGTGACCTATGCCTGTATATAAATGCATGAGCAAACAATGATTTTATAATTCTCAACATGAATGAACCGATATTCAAATACCTGTTATGGACCCGATAGACTGCCTCATGTTGGCGTCAAGGAATGAACCTTGTTCATTGAAGTATAGATTCGTTGAGTTGTGTGGGTATACACCAACAAGGACATCAGGAAACAGCTCGGAATGAATAAAGCTATCCACTCCACTGATAATTCTGAATCTCGAGGAAAAGGATAGGACTAATTATATCAAGAGGGAAAAAACCGAATAGGAGGGAAAAAAACAATATGACCAAGAAAGCTCCGGCATAAACAAAAAGCCGCAGACCGTCTCAGCATGTAGTCCGACCGGGACAGGTCGGTGCTCGATCCCGAAAATGGCCCGTAGCGCCAATGAAACCATCGGCCCCTGACCTAGGCCCACGACGTTTTTAAATCATGCGATTATCGGCTTCCAGATTCGGACCTATACATTCCCTTTTCTCCCGGGCATCACTGCCGCTTTGTAGATCATCAAGCTCTAGATTGTATTTCGACTCTATTAATCTAGTCACAAACGGCAATTATAGGATACCTACAGGCTATAGCCCAGGAGGTAGCGGGTACAAACTACCGGTATGCCGAAAAAATATGACCTAGAAATTGACCCAATGTCACATTGCATATGCGTAATTTAGCGCCCAATTCTTGCTTTTACGTATTGATGGGCAGACCGTATTCCCAAAATGCTCAAAGTCGGCCTCATACATACTAGTCCAATGACCAATCTTGTTGGTTTGTTCTTGGCGCGTCTTTGGATTGCTTCAAGTCATGCGGCCAAGATGCCGAGTATGGGCCGAGAACGTGCCGGAACTGATTTATTCCGCCTATGGAAAATATTATACCCACCCTTTCATGGAGTGATTGGTGGAAATATCTCGTATCTCCATATCGAATACGGTGTACTTCGAAGTTTTTTAACTTGTCTATCTGCTAAATGGCTCTTGGTTTCTAATTTCCGGCAATTTTGCGAAGTATTAGCAACTGATTTCAAATGGGAAATGCCGATACTCGGAGTACGGAGTATGGCCGGTTTAAATGTTGAAAAACGGTTGATGGCAGCTTTGGTATCTATAGCTAAAGGGCATTATAATGGGTGAGTTTTGGTTGGGTAAACTCAAACATCCAGGTGTATGAATTGATGCAATTGCTTCATATTCCGAGTTTGCGAAGGTTTGGCAACCTTCCTTGGAAGACTACATGTATGAATGTGACTAGAATACGAAGCCTTGGAAGTTTGAGGCTCCCAACCAAGATCCATATGTTGTAGCTTGCCATCTAGGTCCACGGATATACTATGTAAGTTCGGTAAAGATTTGTAATGTCAACTGGTTGATCCTTTCCTTCAAGGTTTGTGATGCGACTATTAAAACATGCGCATGTGTTCTCGGCTTGGACTTAGTTCCATGGTTGCAAAAACAAGAGCCCTGGAGTAGATCATCTATGATATAAATTGAAAACCTCATTCTACGGGAAATCAATCAATTGATGTTGAGATAACATTTCGTCTTCGTAGAAGAGTTTAGTCAATGGTGGAAGTGCTGCGCTAAACTGTGGAAGGGAATGGTCAAAATATATATGTATACATCACCGCAGAGATGGCACGACAGTGGACTTGGACCAACCCATAACTTCACACATTTAACAAACGGGAAGACTCAAGTATCTGTCTGCCATGAAAAGCAGGTGGCCAACATGCTAATACTATCTGAAACTTTCTGTGCAAGAGGTGTCAACAGATGCACTGGACAAGCCGACGCCAAAACCTATATGAATAGATATTTAGTCGCTTGCCGGTTCATCAGGCAGCACTTTCGACTGGCCCCAGACACAATTCAAGGTATTTCGAGACGATTGATGATAGAAGAAAGGCCTGCCAGGATTGCCAGTAATTAGCTCAGAAGCACGGAAACGGATCTACTCGTTAAGCAATATAATGATATGCATCGACGGGGGATAGAAGCCTATGATGGCTTTTGATTCGCTTGAAGGCAAAGAATAGCGTGCCTGATGGGGAGACTCGTCTGTCATATCCAATTGAAAGAGGGCTTTTTGTAGCAATCCCATATCCAGTTAGAATCTTGATTCTCGGCTTTGGACCTGGATGAAGCGGTTGAGGACAATCTTTCAACTAAGGCCAAGACAACAGGACATTTCGCAAAAAGGTACTACGAGCTCATCAGAGTGATTTCTTTCCTCGCAGCAAGCAATGGTAAAGTATCAGATACATAATGGGATCCAATAATATTATAATCAGACTGGATTCCCTCACACATGCAGAAAAGGTGCTATACCCCAAAAGTCCCCCAATACTTACAGTACCCACAATAGTGTCCCTTAATCTATATTTGCGTGTTAATAACATATGACATATGTGCGATAAATAATACCCGGATGATCAACTCCCCCGCATCCAAGGGCGCGGAGTGTGGGCCGAACTCCCGCGGCTGTATCTTATTCCACCGCGGAATAAGTCATACCCCAAAACCAATCGTGATTGGTTGACCGACCCATCAGGTATTCAACTATGAATCACCGACTAAGTCACTGGCAAACCAGTTGGTTAACTGGACATGGTAAGATTTGAAATCAGCTGCGGCTAATGATCGGTGCAGCGGAGCTATATTCGATACGGAAGTACTGCATGGTGGGTGGCAATTGAAGTGATCTACATGCTACATACGCTGTGGTTGGTTGACAGGTGTCAGAACTCTATGTTTGTTCTAGAAGTTCAAGTGCATATTTTAGGTATCTACCTGGATATAGATATATACAAAACCAAGGTCTTTTTCCCTCGAGTCAATTCCTCGTATACATTCATTTATAAGGTCGTCACTAATCACTGGTGCTCAATCTTGTTGATCAAGGTACCAACGTGGGGAAGCAGCTCGACGGCGAAGTCGTCGCCAGCCTTAATGAACTGCTTGGGGTTCTTGGCAGCACCAACACCGGGAGGAGTACCAGTCAGAATGATGGTACCAGCCCGCAGAGTAGTGCCCTGGGTAAGGAAAGCGATGAGCTGGGGAACGGTAAAGATCAAATCACTAATCTTTATGGTTAGCGGTTGACTTTATATGAGTTGGATTGGCAAACACGTACGTGAGAGGGCAGTCCTGCATGACATCTCCATTCTTAAGACCGCGAATGTGCAGCTTGCTAACATCGGGGATGAGCTTGGAGGAGACGAGAGTGGGTCCTAATTCTTGGATTAGCAAAATATCTTTTGTAGTCTCTAAGCACGAGAGAGACTAGACAAGGGGGAAATCATACCAATGGGGCATGAGCCATCGAAGCCCTTGGAGAAGCACCACTGGGTCTGGTTCATCTGGTAGGTACGGCTGGAAACATCGTTGGCAGCAGTGTAGCCGAGAACGTAGTCAAGAGCCTCAGACTCAGGCACATCCTTTGCATCACGACCAATAACAATGACCATCTCAGACTCATAGTCACCAGTGTTGTCGGTCTGTGTGATCTTGGGCAGAACAGTAGGAGCGGGGTAAGGATCAGCGAGAGCTGCAGAAGGCTTAATGAACAGAGTAGGCACATCTGGGATGGGCATAGACATCTCCTTAGCATGTGAAGTGTACTATCGGCCGTATCAGTATACAATTTAGAATATTGGCTATCTAGGCAACACTTACGTTCAAGCCAACGCAGCGGATGGCTCCAACCTCCTGCTCGGCGAGAGGAGAGAGCAGACGCTCAATAACCTCAGTACCGGTGGTGGCCTCACCAGGGGCCAAAACAGTGGAACCGGTGAAAGGGCGCACAGAGACCTCCTGGCCCTTGTACAGAGCCAAACCCACATCGAGTTCAGCGTCAACAGGCTCTCCGATGAGAACCTTGGAGGGGTCCGACTTGGGAACGAAGCGCACAAGGCCTGTGATTGTCAGTCTCAACCGTCAATGCCATCGAAACAAGATTTTACTCACGCGAGAAGGTAGATGCGATGTCAGACATGGTGGAGAATGTGCAGGAATGTAGAATTATCGAGGAGAAGGTACAACAGGAAGCTTGCGACTCTTGTACTCGCTCTTATCGGGCCGATAAAGCGGAGTAAATCTAAGCCGCCTGGATAAGCCGGAAAGAAACAATGTGGGGAGCCGGTGGCAAGGAGGGGTGAGACGCGAATGAAATAAATACCCCGCGATATCGCAATTTCAATTTCTTTTCCGATCATTATAACTCATACACAATGTCTGCTCCCAAGGGTCCCTTCCGTCTCGTGACTGTCAACACCGCCCCCGAGCGCGCTAAGCGTCTCATCGGCCGTGTCGCCGATATCCTCAAGGACCGCTACGAGATCATCCACGTCGACAACTGCGACTGTGAGTACACCCATTTTGTCAATTAGGAATTCCAAGCTGACTTCCCATTCTTTAGCCATCGATCAGGTTGAGGCCAAGGTCAAGGAGCACCAGCCCAACGTTCTGGTACGTTCCGAATTCTCCGGGTTATCCGAGAAATTTCAGCAGCTTACATTGATTTCCCTATAGTTCAGCGCTTCCATGTGGTCCGACGAGCAGGCCAAGCAGATCCACGATATTGCCCGGTCCGTTGTCCCCGACATCAAGCTCCACGCTATTCCCGAAGGCCTGCAGGTCAAGTACGGCCCCGATGCTATCGTCGATTACCTTGTCGAGAAGGTCCCTGTGCTGCTGGACAGCTAGATCATGATCGCATGAATTATATGTATATATTTCTGGAAAATGAAACTGTACTAGCATTTCCTCAAAGGCAATCGCTTTGTAAATTGGCTTTGGGGGTTGGCCAGTGTAGCTGTTTAGCCACAATCTTCCCCACGTCCCACATCTGCGCTGAGCCGATATCGGTATTTCGAGGATCCCCCACATTCCGGGATGCACATCATAATTGTAGCTCGGTGATAGCCCAAACGGTAATGTTTCTCACTCCCAGGGATCAGTCTTCGAACGCTCAATTGCAATCTTAGTCGCTTCGTCAATATCCTCTGTTGGCAAGTTTAGCAACGAGTTCAAAGTTCCCTTGTGGTCGATATTCCCTGCACCGTCTTGATAAAAGACACGAGTATAGAGCATCTTGGCGAAGCCAATCCGACTACCCTCTTGCATCTCCTTAAGACCATTCGCCCATCGCTCAGTCGCTGGTTCCTTCGAAATAGTCCAATCCGATTCTTTGGTTCCAGTGACACGTAGAGCAGACTCCAGCATGTCCTTCTGGCTTACAGTGAAAGATTTGATGTATACGACCTGATTCATGAAGTTCTCGAGACATGCTTCCTGGTTTGATCCCTCGGGCTTTATAGGCAAGCTGAGAAGAGCGGCAACTGCACGGCCAACCTGGGGCCAGGTAGAGGTCGTGATCTTTGTCTCGCCGTCGTCGAAGAAAGTTGCCGTGTGATTGATCAAATCAATTCCGAAAGCAGATGGAATGGCAAGACTCCATTCGTACCAGAAGCCGGTCGATACACTGATGAAGTTGCATTGGCCGAGTTCAATAATAGCCTTCCGAAGAGCAGCTGACATTTGAGGTAGATGTTAGCATCATTCTTTGTACATTTGAATTCCAGGTACCTTTAGGCTTGAATATCATGATATCATTGTTCATGGCTTCATTCGTTGTATCGGGAGACCAGTCGTTCGGCAGCACCCATTTCACACCAGCCTCGCCCGCAGCCTTGATGAGCTGCAGCTCTGTACCTTCTGGGGCATGGCCACTGAGTGAGATTACTAAAGCATCCTGGCCCTTAAGCGCTTCCACGATTGTCTCCGGCTTGCTATAGTCAATCTCCTTGGGTGTGACACCAGCCGGAAGAGAATTCAGGCTGCCAGCTCTTGCCAGAGCGGTAATAGTATGTTTCCTTGTCTTAAGAAGGGCGTCTGTTATGAAGCGAGCACTATTTCCGGTAGCCTGAGGACATTCATCAGTATGCATCCGACAAAAGAGGGATAATGGACTATGAGCCCTATCAAGCAGAATGAGGAGAGCTGGTTTGTGTATATGGGCTGCTTAGATTGAACGGGATGGTTGGTATGGAATGGACGGGGATGAGAGGGAGGAGAAGCCAGCTGAGAGAAGGAGTAAAGGGAAGAGGAGGTAAATATGCTTTTAGGTGTCATTTCGTCAGAATCATCGGAACACAGAGTATCACCTACCCCAACGATCGCGACCTTCGTGATATAATTCGACATGGTGATTTTGGTAAATATATCCGGGGTCTCAAGGATGTTCTAGCCGGGAAGAGACTTTTAAGGTTTGCTTTCAGTCGCAGAATGAAAATAGACAATATGTTTTTGCTTGAAGTCAAGATAGGTTCTTATATCCTGGGACTAAGGGTCTGCGCCAAGATTCATACCCCGTCAGTCCACGGACTTAAGGGGCGAAATACATAACTCCGACCACGCGGAATTAAAGAGCATCGCCCCGAGTCTATTTATTAATCTTATGACATCAAGAATTACCTTCAAAGGCTCACTGGCGCAAACGAAATCACATTATTGCTAAGTACAATTTCTCTGCTAATGGATGGTGCAGGGTCAGAAACGAACAAATAAACTTTCTCACCATTCGAATTCCTAGAGTATGATATTAGAAGTGCCCTTGCATAAGAAACATAGCAGGAAGATTTACCTCTGCGTGTAGCGTAATTGAGGGACCGTTATCAAAGGCTTTCTCAGCAGTCGCTTCTCGCGTGCCCTTGAGGATTTTCGTTGGCCCACAAGCGCCTACTCCAACTTGATAATGCGGAGGGCACCGAGATATTCCACTGGCAACCAGATCCGCTATATTGGGCCTTCCTCTCCGAACAAAAGACATATATTCTAATGAATGTGTGGCCTCCTTTCTGCCCTTCTCGATGTCACTATTAACTGGTGTTGTTCCCCTACTGGAATTGTCATCGGTTGTATCGTCCTGCGACACGTGGATGAACAAATTGACTAAGTGGTTGTCTTGAAGCTCTCGCAACTCATCTTGAAACCACTTGAGTGAGCCTATGCGAGATTATCAGTCAAGAATGCCCTACAGACCCACGCATTCATCAAATTACTTACTCGTATATCTCACTGTCCAAATAAAGTCGATCGACTTGGTCACATTTGCTGCAGCGCATTGCCTTAATAAATCAATCGCAATAGCAAAGGTAAATGTAGCACCACTTCCACCTGCAACAAGGATGATTTTATCAAAGTCCATAAAGTTCGGAACTTGTCCATACCCTCCATCCACAGAGCACTTCACAACACAGCCGGGTCGCTCATGTGCAAGTTTGTAGAGATCATGAGTATATCCGTCATATTGCCGGATCAGGAACTCAACAGGGTTCGTAGAAACCATGGTAAATGGATGGGTCTCCAAAAGCCGGATAGATGGCATCCACAAGAAAGCATGGGATCCAGGGCTACATTTTAAACCGCGTTGAAGCTTGACCCTGACAGCCCCATCTTGCATAGGGATAAGAGTAGCATTGTTGCCGCAGAAGTTCCAAGTAAGCTTTAGAGCTCGTAGGAATCGATCGGATAGCCACATGCATGCTATGAAGATAATGATAGCCAGCGTGGATGTCGCTAGATCGGGTCGGTGCATTCCGACAAGAATCACGATGACCATGAACAAGACGACATGGATAATATAAAATGCTGCAGAGTGACTATTAGCCATGACTTATGTCGCTTGGGATTGCAGGGGCTTACCTTCATAGTATCGGCGGGCAAACCAGCTGATTGTGGATAGCCCGATGATTACCATCAATAGTCCAGCAAGTGCACCAGCGAGATCCTCTCTTCCTCTCATCAACATAAGATATCCAGTCTCAGCCCCCTCTTTCAGGTATAATATGCCATGCACGACACTGCTCACTATACATGTGTACCCGGCGACTTTGTGGAGGGGACGTAGCTTCTCGTAAGACTGACCGGATAAGGGCGCGAGAGGTGTATTTCGAAGGGCAAGGAAGACTAGCAAAACGAAGTTCGCCACGGAGATCCTAGGAAAATGTTATTATACTGTCATTAGAGGGGTGGAGTGCGTTTGACATGCCAACCCATGCGTTTAGCGACCTACAGGTCATGTTAGAATATCGTTTCAGAAGCTTCAATGGTAAACGAACCTCTCCCAAGTCTGTCAAATCAAGCCTTGTCAACACGAGTATCAAATCGATGGCCCAGTACGTGAGATAGAGTAGCCATTTGTCCAAGGATTTTCCCAATACAACTGTATCCAGCCCTCGCCGTACAGATCTGCATGCTGTCAGAGCCACTCATTCCCAATATCGTCAAGACTAACCTATAGATTCTTATAGTATCACCTAATAGCTTCCCACGCTTTTTTGACCTATACTTTCTGAAGGCCACATTTCCCCAATGAAAAAAACCGAACAAGATCATGATTGACCCCATGGAAATGGCGAAATATTTGTCAGTCCAAACATTGTTTGTCTGACTGATAGCCTCCTCCATGTCGGGAGACAAATCAGTTTAACAATTGAGTAATTTAATCAATGATAGAAAAAGAGGAAAAACAAGACAGCCTTCCTAAAGACCTTGCACTGATCAAAACCAAGGAAATGCCATCTTTATCAATCACCAACCGCTGTGGGTACAACAACCCCACGCACGCAGATGAAACTCCAAAAAAATAATTAATGATCAAAAAATACAAAATACCCCGACAATCAAAGTATATTGGGTATTTGCACTACTCAGCAGGGATCAGTGTAACGCGAAAAACGACATACTCGCATGAGCATACTCGCAGCGGAAAAAGTGGAGATGCTTGATGCCAATCTAATCTGATAATGGAACTAAGTTCGCACTAACCACCCTGTGCCGCGTAGCGCGGAAAGATCGACATGATGAGCACCAACCTGCCGTGTTAGAAAGGAAGGCCTGGGAACTAAGCAATTGGAGCATGACTCTTTGCCGAATGTGGCCCACATTTCATTATTCTCGAGCCCGCCACACGTTTCCCAGGTACGAGGTCAGTGGGGCTCCGAGCCTTGGAGGATGGGCGGTGGAGTTTCCTAGTGGAAGAAAATTCTGATTGCTACACTACTTGGAAATTGGGTCCCAGTTTGTATCTCCAGGTCGAAAAAGTCCCCGCAATTTGTGGAGGGTGTGGGTGGAAGAGGGTGGTCAGAGTGATATTCATTTCCCATTATACGCACAACCTTGGAACTTGGAAGTCATGCATGACAATCTCTCCCATTGCATCATCTCGTATTCGAAGTTCCATAATGCAGAATTTGGAAGACACATGTGATTATTGCGCGGAAAATAAAAAAAAGGTGAGGAAATTCGGGAAATCGATCAGCGGAGTATTTAAGTGATCGGCCATCAGATAACTAAAAAGCCCGGTCCCCTAATTTTTGAAACATCCACCCCACAGATGCCGATTTGATCTGTTAAACGATCCAGCCGCCTTTTGCGAACTCTTTCGTCACATTCATCTTAAACTTGTAATGATTTACCATGGATAAGATTGCTTCGGAACCTTTTTCTCCAAAACGTGCCGACTCTGACTGTTATAGTAACAAGCTCTGCTTGGCGGGGCCTAAGCGGTGTTTAGCAGCGATGAGTAAATATGTAAATCGGTCTATTACTATTCGATCTTTTGAGGGACAAACTACGGCTTGCGGATTTGTGGAACAGATGCCCAATTACCGAGGTCCAAATGCCGAGAGTGTGCTACCGAACCGGCTTTTTGATTGAACGAACAGAAAGGGAAGCCGTTGAGATATCACGGCTAGGTACAGATATTACCTTGGCTTGAAAGTCCATTAACATAATATTTCTCGGATTGGCTTTATTTATTTCGGCCGACTAAAGGGGCCGACTCTCAGTTGCAGACACGTAGAATAACACCGAAATTCGGCGGAATTTATCACTGCCGAAGGGATGTGCATGTTCATCAAACGACGGACCCACAAACAAAGAAGGATCAGCCATTTCTCGGAGTTCAACGGAAACAGTAAACCTTGGAAGGCATGGCGTCAGAAGTCATTTTACGGGCGAATAAACAAATGTAAAGATTTGATTGAAATGCGGCGGCCTGGGGTTAATCCCTGGAATAAAGAACGCTTATGAATCCCTGCCTGAACGCCTGTATATGATTTAAAATGGGTTTCTTAACCCGACCTGCTAGCCGAGGATACCTTCTCCTTGTCTGCCGCAAGTTGCCTTCCAGGTTTGATCAGAAGTAGAACTGCCGGCAGCTGAGCGGCTGCGAAGCCGATCATGACTATCAGTTGTGTACGGTAACTATTGGCAAAAACACTCTTCACTTCATCCTGAAGATGTGGGGACACTTTTTGCACCGTTGTGACATTCTCGAGAAATAGATGGAGTTCATGTGATGTCAGAACACCTTTCAAATGATGCGCGAGGCGGCCGTTTAGAATATTGGATGCAATGGCAAGGCCGATAGCACCGCCAAGGAAGCGTAATTGTACGATAGTTCCAGTGGCAATTGCTGTAATCGAAATATTAGCAAATGTCTTTTCAATGTCTCTTTACTGTCATGTATTCCAGTATATGCTTACCGAGATCTCTGTCTTCAACAATGTAAGGTGTTGCTAGCAGCAATACACCCAGCGTTATGCCAATGCCAGCGCCAGCAATAATCTCGTACCCAATATCTGCCGCACGAAAGCCCTTAGACCGCGTGATCATAGATAGAAGCCCAACACCGACCGTGTGAATTATGCATCCCACGAGTAGGGAATAAAAGAAGGGAATACGCCCCTTAGAGCTGGCGATATTGACGATAGCGGCAGCTGCAGCTGCAACGGCGGAGTATGCAATCAGGTAGATACCGGATTCGAGAGGTGACTTTCCTAGAAGAATCTGTGCTTGTTGTGGGACATAAACTAGAACGACGTTCCACGGTGCACCAGTGACAAATGAAGAGCTGAGTCGTTGGTCAGGACATGATATGAAACGAAGTTCATCGAATGCGAACTCACAGGAGGATGCCCATCCATGGGCGGTCACAGAGCCACCGTTTAGGGAAGATCGGGTCTGCACCAGGTACACCGGATAGGTACCACTCCCAGACAAAAAAGGCAATCCAAGAAACGCCCGTCAGGACAAGAAGAGCTATTGAGGCTCTTGAGTCCCAGGAAAAAGCAAGATTGGCTTCATTCAAGACCGTAACGATCAAGAATGAGCCCGCGATCATTAAAAATGATCCCACAATATCTAGGTTGGCAAATGATCGATATGATGCCCGTGTTCGGAATGAAGGAGTGTGTTGGTCAAGGCCAAAGTGTTTCGGCATCGCGAACATGATAATAAGGATTGCAATTGCGCATAAAGGAGCGCTGGTTAGTATAGTTAGCAGACAATCCGACCATGTCAACATGTGATATTCACATACTTGATGAGGAATACCCATCGCCAGGCTGCGTGCTGTGCAAGGGCACCTCCAATGATTGGTCCGAGTAACGCTGCAACCGCTATGCAGAAGGACATAACACCACTATAAGTTGGAAGTTTCGTTTTAGGGGCGATTTCATAAGTGCAAAGAATGGCCAGGGCATATGCACCGGCACCTCCTATACCCTGCAGTGCTCGAAAGACGATACTATACCGAAAGTCAGTTCATCCGTGTTTCAAAAGTTGAGGCATGGTATCTCTCACAGTTGGTCGACTGTCTGAGCGCACCCGCAACCAATAGAGAATGCAAGCAGGATGAAAAGAGAAGCAATAGTCGCTAATTTCCGTCCAATTATATCGCTGATTTTTGTCCATATCGCCATGGACCCTGTATAGGTGGCCAAGTATCCCGTAACAATCCAACTCCGTTTCTCGAATCCATTGAGGCTATCGGTAATGTCGGTAAGGGACGAGCTAACGATTGTAACATCCAAGTTGGAAAGAAAGAACCCAATCAAGAGCCTGCCAGTATAACATCCGTAAGCAAGCATGTCATCCAATAGCCCATGAATACTCCCTATAACCAATCACCTACCCAATAATAGTAAGGATGAGTCTCCATCCCGTAGGATAGACAATTTCACTCCCTGGCGAAAGAGATCTCTGTGCCGACCCCTTTTCTGAATTCTGCCTGCCCCGGTCAGAAGGCCCATACTGTTTTTTCTTCGAAATTGGCTCCGCAAACTGAATACGGTTAGACATGGCCGCTATATAGATATCCCAACGATCGTGGTTTCTTCAAGAGTAAATGAGTGAGGTGGCAACCATCGTCGCTGGAGAAGAAAAGAAGAAAATTTCGAAAGTGACCACTTACTACGTAGGACCAAGCCCCGCGTATATTTACCCCAGGGGCTTCATGTGGAACGCGGGCGACGCGCGATGACAGAATGTGGAATCTGTATGCCAAGGCAGTGATCGCCGCTGATCATTGAAGCTAGCGCTTGAATGAATGTCTTGGCGCAAATCTGTCTTGGAGGCTAGACCTTTTTCTGGGGTCTCCGCGTCCCCAAAATTGGAAAGCTCAGCCTCTTATCGCCCTCTAAGTGGAGCAATGTTGCTGCTATTTGCGCCTCTTATCTTTAGGCTGGGGAAATGAGGAGAAAAGGGGGTTCGTCATTCTTTCGACCAAGGGGACTTAAGACATTTCTAACAATGACTTTGCGCGCTTTTTTACCGACTGAGTCAGCTTCCTCCTTGCTCTTGGCGGATTCATCCCTGTGACTAGCGATAGGTCAAGAGATAAGCCTGGAGCTTGTTTCTTTTATTCAATGTCGTCAAGTAAGGGTTAGGCTTTGGGCTCTAGCCGTTTTGGGTAATGTGTTGCCTCGAGGGCTGTGTTACATGAATATTGGCAGTAGCGCGTAAAGGTTAGCCTGTCTAATCTTACTGGGTAAAGAGAAACCCGGAGAATTAATTTTTATACCAGTTGTGTTCCCTGCGGAGTGCACTACTCAAATCTAGCGGGAGCTTCGGAATCCCCTTTTCATACGTTTGACGTATAAATAGCAGATGCCCGCCGCTGCCATCCGGCATGACAAACGACACCCATGTTCATTGCCACGGCCTCCGAGGTCCGCTTGAAACAGTTTATAGTGTAAATACAAGTTTCCAGTAACCTTGAAAGCTGAAAAGATCTGCAGCGAGGAGACTTTACGTACGATGGTTCAATTTCAAGATTCTCAAACTTTGGAAGCACGTTTTTTCGAAACGAGCGGTAGCCCCTATTCCACAGTTTCCAAAATCTAATAGCCATTCTTTCCAGGCACAATACCAAAACAAGGCCCATCCTTTTTGAACATCGTCTGCAAATCCCGAGTAATAATTTCAGGAACCTCCCAGGCAGCGAAATGGCCTCCATGATCATGCTCAGTCTGCAGCACAATAGGACCGAGCGCAGCAGCCCAGGTACGAGGAACCACAACTAGCTCACGTGGGAGATGCACAAGCCCCAGTTTGACGTTGGGTACATACTCCTGGAGCTTTTCGTAGCTTAAATCCTTGCCGGGGCGACCGTGAGAGCCTTCATAGTAGACGCGAACACTGGCCTCTGGACCTGCGACCGAAAACCAGTAAATAGATACCCATGTTAGAATCTCATCGTCGGTTCATGGATAAGAGTCTGACCAGTCGTGGAGTTTTTCATAGATCCAGCTGAGTAGTGCGACAGGACTGTCTGCTAATGCCGTGCCGATTGTCTGGGGCTTTGTTCTTTGCAACAGATTGTATCCAAAACCTTCGCGCTCAAACCATGCAGATCGCTCTAGACCATTTTTCTCATGAGTAGTATAGGGTTGAATGCTGTGCTGTAGAGCTAAAATTGGGTTGGTGGTCCATTTGGGAGGTTGAGCAATGACCATGTTCAGGTGAGATGCTTTGCAATGCTCCGGGTATAAAGTGCCTATACTCCTGGTTATCCAATGGCCCAAGTCTCCGCCTTGTGTGACTATTTATGACATTAGTACTGCAATCCTATAGGATACCAGTGTTGGTGCTTAGAATTTACCATATTCGGAATAACCGAGCTTGAGCATCAGCTTGTTAAAAGTCTCAGCATACTGGGCCCACCCAAATCCGCGCTTGGTGACTCCGGACGAGAATCCGAAGTTGGGCAACGAAGGTGCCACGACATGGAATGCCGGCTGACTGTCATCACCTTGTAGCATTGGCAAGAGCTTTGTCACTTCGATAAATGATCCTGGCCCTTGTTTGAAATTAGATTTCTCCAAATTACATTCAATCCATTTCGAACAAATACTTACACCCATGGCTAAAGAGCAAGGGGATGGCATCCTTGACGGGGCTGACTTGATGAACAACTAAACAAATTTCAGTTTAACGCAGTTCAATTCGCAGTCCACAAGTGGCACTGACAATGAATATCCAGAGTGCCGAACCCGTCAACTTCAATTTCAGTCCGATACTGAGGAAGTTCATTTAATTGGGCCTCGGCTTTCCGCCAGTCATACTGATCTTTCCAATACGCCACCAGTCGCTTCATCTCCTTCGCAGGAACCCCAAAATCCCATGAATCTTGCTCTGAAGACTCAAACTGAGTTGCAAACTTGGCCCAGGCAAGACGCTGCTTGAGCTCCTGGAGAGAAACATCTGGAACTGAGATTGTGTAAGGGGTGGGTGAAGGGGACATTTTGGGCTGATTAAATAGAACACAAAACCTAAGATATCTAGCAGTTGTGATTTATGTCAAGTCTGCCAGGTGAGCTTTATTAAGTCAATTTGTTTGGCATTCGGTTATTGATATATGGTGATGCACAGACCGCCACCCCCGCGGGGTGTTCCAACCTTGCTGTTCCAAGGTTGGTAATCCCGTCACAGGCTGCGGAGTCATTGCAAACTTATTATAAGTGACCTGCAGAGGGCTTATAAATCTTGCATTCAACGATGTTCTGGCCCTCAAGAAGCGGAAATCTATTGTGTTAAGTCAGACACCTACTGACCGGGTAGTGCTTGGCCAGACTTCCTTTGACTACATAGGGCATAAGTCGGATCCAACCGAAGTCGTTAGGCGTAATCTCTTCGCCATTGATTAAGTACATAGTGGTATCAATAAATTAGGTACATATGAATACATATCATCGGATGAAAACCGGTAAGATATTCAGTTCGTTTCCTTCCCCTTCTCCTTCTTCTTCGACTTTTTGCTCCTTCTCGTTGACGAAGCAGAAGAGAGGAGTTCAGGCAATGAGCGACCCTTGGCAGCCGTGGCCGAGGAGGCAGTTGAGGTCTCGCCAGGCTCGCGCTTGCTATCTTGCTTGAGGGTCTTGGGCTTCTTCTTGGGCGGCCCAGGGGGGCCAGAGGATGACGGCACCGGGGTACCACTACCAGTTACAACCGAGGAGGATTCATCCTCAGAGCCTGTCGATTGTCGAGGGCGCTTGCCGTCCTGCTTGCGAATCTTTTTTCTCTTCTTGGATGGCTCAGAGGGGCCGACGGAAGGAGGCAATGGGGTACTAGAACCAGCCACGAGTGAGGAGGCAGTCAACGTCTCGCATTCATCCCCAGAGCCTATCGTTTGGCGAGGCTGATTATGATCCCGCATGCCAGTTGAATCATTTGAAGGCTCGATGAGATTTGATGCGTGTGTCAGAGTGGAGCCACCTTGAATGTGCAGCTCACGTGTCGAACTTTCACCGCTGATCACACCTACTGGGTGAGCTGCTTCACTGTTTTGTAGCGGCTGCGCTTCCTCAGTCAATTTTTCTGTCATGTTCCTGAGACGGTCAAATTGTTCGGAGTGTTGGGATGCCAGTGCTTCCAGCTGATCGATTACAGCAAAAACATTTTCCTGGCCATCTAGCCGTTTGCGCATCAACTCGATGCTCTCAGGTGAACCGAATGCTCCACAAATGTTGACAATGTCCTCTACCGGCTCCAGTATCTTCAATTTATTTGCCCAAGCCTGAAGCTCTTCAAGAGATGCCTTGAATGTTTCAATTTGCCCCGTTAGACTCTCAAGTCGTGAGTGTTGAATTTCAGTCTGGGTTTTCGATTCAAAAGATAGTTGGTCGCATGTGTCAGTCAGTTTTTTGACGTCGTCCGAATGGTCGTCGGCCAGCTCCTGAAAAGCGGTTGACAGCGAGTTCGAGCTTTCCTGCAAATCATTGACATTCTGAAGATTTCTGGATATCCTATCGGAATGCGATCCTTGGACTTGCTCTATTTCCTTGATAGCATCCCTGACCTCCATCAACTTATCAGGAATTGACATTTCATTGAACTGACGCTCAAAAGATTGGATTTGATCCTTGGCAGCATCCTTAGCTTTGGCCAGTATGCCATCAGGCATTGACGCAATATTGCTTGTCAACTTGTCAATCCGATCCTCAACAGATAAAACTTTGTCCGTAAGGCCATGGTCGAGCTTTACCAACTCATTAAACTGACGCTCATAAGATTGGAGCTGATCCTTGACAGTATCCTTCGCCTTGACCAGTAGGTCGTTAGGCATTGACGAAACATTCACATCCAACTTGTCGATTCGGTCCGCCAAGGATCGGATATTAGAGCTGAATTCAATTTTTAAGTTCTTGACTTGCTCCGCTATCTGGGGCAAGGTGGGGTACATCTCACATATAGCGTGAGTCATCTGTTTGACCAAGCTCTCCGTGTTGATATTTTCGTATCGCATTTCGATGGAGCGGAGTGCGACCTTGAAAGAGTCTTGCTTTGACTCGAGCTTCTTCAGAACCAGGTTCAATGAATTACATGCTTCGGTCCAGACAGCCCCTTGTGCCAGTAATGATTTCATCTTAGCATTCACATCCGAGTGAGCAGTCTCAAGGGCCACGACACGATCGGCCCATTTGTCTGTCCCTTGATCAGGACTCTGATGGCTGCCTGCAGCTTTTTGCGAATTTTCCGCTCTATGAATTTCCAAGGTGCCGAATCTCTCTTTTAGCTCAATGGTCATTGTTTCGGTATTAGAGATCTTAGTTTCAAGACCACTTAGTTCAGCTTCATTGCTTTTGACGGTTTTGAGGGCCGAATCAACCGTTGCGATAAAGGTTGATTGTTGCTCTTGGGCGAGGTCAAAGCGCGCTTGCAATACCGGCACCTCCGCGACAACTGCAAGAGATCGCTCTAAGTCGGGGCGAATCATTTCCACCCTTTCCCTCATCGTGGTCATTTCCTCTGCCAAAGTTTCCACTTCCACGGGCATAGTCTCTAAGGGCAATTTTGTTTTCCCGTCTCTGAGCTCATTTCGCCAAGTCGAGAGTTCACCGATGTCTTTCAGCATTCGGGAAATCCTGGTGGAATGTTCCACAATAGAATTTTGAATTTTGGTAGGCATGTCGGTACTCGTCTGTGTGACCGACTTGGCTTCTTTAAGCTTTATAAGCTCTGCTTCTAGCTTATTGACCCTCTCAATTTCGAACACAGAGGGCTGAGGAGACTGCACAGGCTCAACAGGTTTGGGTATGGTCGGGGGCAAGAGAAGATGCTGATGCTTCGCAAATTCAGCGGTGATTTGCTGACACATGGCCTGATGCTGGTTCAGAGACTTATTCAGCCTGCTGATATCGTTGTCGCTTTTCTCCTTCATTTGCTGGTACATCTCGGCCGTGGCAGGATACATTCTCATTATCTTCGCCCGCTCAACGTCTCGTTTGTTCTGGGCGGCAATATCTTCCAGCCGCTTCTTTTCATTTTGCTGATTGAGAATATTGAATTGGGATTCGTTGAACTTGGCCAATATCGTCAGGATATTGCTTGAATCCGCATCCACCATGGGGGAATCTTGAGGCCTCGACGCTTCAGAGCCCCCTGCCTTAGGTTGAAGGATGTCATGACTGGACTTCACTCGTGAGGTGCTGGGCGGAGTTGGGAGTGATAGATTTATCAACGAGGTTGGTGTAGGATTTGAAGACGGACGAGGAGGTAGCGAGGTATTGACAGAAGAACGAGGAGGGAGTGAGGTATTAATGGAAGGACGAGGAGGGAGTGAGGTATTAATGGAAGGACGAGGAGGTTGGTTGGATAAGCGAGGATCAGTCGCGCCTGGAAGAGGAGGTGGTGGTGGAGGTGGAGGAGGCGCATCCATATCCATCATGTTGATCGAGCACTTAAGGCAAGTGTTGTGATTGACTCATGATATTGTGAAGTCACGTAAACATGTCACGCTAGACTACACGAGCCGACGAGTCATACCAAACACGACACAGAGTCTTTGGAGGAGATTTAGATTGAGTTGAAGATTGTGTGGGTTGTGGTTTGTAAACGAGTAAATTGATGTGTATGCGGAACCGTGCAGCAACGAACGGGGACGTGTTGTGCAGTGCGCGGAGTAGAATGAAGCAATGTGGACAGGGTGTATTAATGAAAGAAAATGACAACAGAATGATACGAGGCTATTAATTGCTTCGTGTCCCCGTCGTTTCCTCACCGCAAACACGCCAATGCGGCAGCAGTCGCAATCGCGGCGCTAGATCTGACGACAAAGAAAAACGTACTGCCGGGCGGTGAACTTCATTCTTCCCTTCCCAAGGCTGTTTCTTCCGCAGCTTTAGTTTCGCTGATCAACTGCTCTTTGAACTTCATCCCAAAAGTCAGACGGAGATCTTGTGGGAAAAATTCTTTCATAATGGCTGCTGTAAGTTTCAGTGCTTGTTTGGTGCCATTGATCAATTATCTAACCTGGAATCCAGCCAATTTCCACCGTCGCAGAGAGCAAGGAGCTCCGAGGACTGAACCTCATCGCCGCCCATTCGCATATCAGAGGTCTTGGGGTGGATGCGGACTCTTTGCAGCCCCGAGGGGCTTCCCAGGGTCTGGTCGGACAGGAAAAGGCCCGCAAGGCCGCCGCGGTTATTCTACAGATGGTGAAGGAAGGCAAGATCGCGGGTCGCGCGGTCCTGATCGCAGGACCTCCTAGCACCGGAAAGACTGCCATCGCGATGGGCATGGCTCAGTCGCTGGGCTCTGACGTGCCTTTCACCATGCTTGCTTCCTCGGAGATCTTCTCGATGGAAATGTCCAAGACGGAGGCTCTTACCCAGGCTTTCCGCAAATCCATTGGAGTGCGGATCAAGGAAGAAAGCGAGATCATTGAGGGCGAGGTTGTCGAGATCCAGATTGACCGCAGTGTCACTGGGGTAAGCAGAATCACCACTCCTTGACCTATCGGTGACTGACTGCTAACGGTTATAGGGCAACAAACAAGGAAAGCTCACAATCAAGACCACCGACATGGAGACGATTTACGATATGGGCACAAAGATGATTGATTCGATGACCAAGGAACGCGTTATGGCTGGAGATGTTATCTCGATTGACAAGTCTTCTGGCAAGATCACCAAGCTTGGTCGGTCTTACGCTCGTTCGCGCGACTACGACGCCATGGGCGCCGACACCAAGTTTGTCCAATGTCCAGAGGGAGAGCTGCAGGTGCGCAAGGAGATCGTTCACACCGTTAGTCTTCACGAGATCGACGTGATCAACTCGCGGTCACAAGGGTTCTTGGCGCTCTTCTCGGGTGACACTGGCGAGATTCGCAGTGAGGTCCGAGACCAGATCAACACCAAGGTGGCAGAGTGGAAAGAAGAGGGCAAGGCGGAAATCATTCCGGGTGTCCTGTTCATTGATGAAGTGCACATGCTCGATATTGAATGCTTCTCATACATTAATCGTGCTTTGGAAGCTGAACTAGCACCCATTGTCATCATGGCCAGCAACCGTGGCCAAGCTCGCATCCGTGGAACCACCTACACCTCTCCTCACGGCTTGCCTCTTGATTTCCTTGACCGGGTTGTCATTGTCAGCACCGCACCATATTCGGGTGATGAAATCCGTCAAATCCTTGCTATTCGTGCCCAGGAAGAAGAAATTGACGTCTCTCCAGACGCCCTAGCTCTTCTGACCAAGATTGGCCAGGAGTCAAATCTCCGTTATGCCAGCAACATCATCACCACTTCCCACCTGTTGAGTCAGAAGCGCAAGGCCAAGGAAGTCAGCGTTGACGATGTTCAACGCAGCTTCCGACTGTTCTACGACCCGGCCCGCAGTGTCAAGTTCGTCAGCCAGTATGAGCAGCGTTTCATCGGTGATCAGGGCACAGTTTCATTTTCCACGGCCACCAACGGTGATGCCATGGAGATTTCATAATAATTTGTCTTGTGCTCATTTCTTTGCCATGTGTTAACTGCTTTCGCGGGGGAGACGATTTAGCGGGTTGAAAAACTACACTGGTTTCTTACTTCTTTGTTCTTCTTTTTTATCGCATCATATGATGTATGAATAGGACTGGCGCTTGTTGAGGTGATCTTTTATGTTTATGAACTTTTATTTATTGGAATCGAACTGAGACCCCGGTTGCCCTGGTCTTTTACACAAAATTAACTGTCGCACTCCATGGCCCTGAATTTCCAACCTGGCGGAATTCGACTCCTTCACCAAAGTAACCCGCACTGTTCCATGAAGCCATCATGCTGCTATCGTAGGGCCCATGAGCATCGCCTCCGTCTCGAGCATCCGACCAACGGTACTCCCACATTGTAGGACCATCGGCCTGCGCTACCACGGGCTCTGAAGGCGGATCTACCCAAGGCTCGCCGGTCTCATTACGATATTGCCGGGTCAGAAGCTCGCGCTCCGTGTCATAGATCTCGGGCTGATCGCGGCCCATGAGGATATCCGCGGCACCGGTGATGGCGTCGATTGCCTTTTTCCGGTTGGCCTCATCCGGGTTCTCATCGGTCATTTCAGTGTCTTCGGTAGTGCTGTTCTTCTTGTTTTTCTTCTTGTTTTGCCATTTGGGCTTGCGCTTTAGACCCTTGCCCAACCGAGCTAGAGCTTCCAATATTGTTTCTCCGCGCTCGAGGTGTAGTATAATGGTTTTCAAGACGTCAGCCGTCAACACACTGTCATTCATCCGGTCCTGCTCTTTCCGCTCTAACTCGCGTTTCTCTGCAGCGTCTTTTGCCTTTTGGATATCTTTTTTGGAGACCCCGTCCAGCCATGAATCGTAAACAGCATCTGGATCGACGGCTTTTCGGACGTAATTACCGGATTCGTCGAATTGGCCTTCCTCCTGTTCTGTGCTCATGTTGAAGGCATCAAGCAATGGGGCATGCTTCTTCTTTCCGCCAGCACCGATCTCCTCGTCCAACTCGTTGTCGACCTTGGCGCGTTCCTCTTCTCCAACATCACTCTCACTATCTTCGCCATCTTCGTCGTCCATATCATCAGCTTTGCTTAGGTCGGCACGCATTGCTTTTCCACCTTTTGAAGCAGACTCCTGGCCTTCGATCTCATTGTCGCGCAAGAAACGAACAGACTTTTTATTCTTGCGCGAAGCTTCATCTCCGTCTTTTTCCTCGTCCCCAAAGTCCTCTTCTAGTTCGGCGAACATATCGTCATCGTCGTCATCTTTCGCACTGCTCTTTTTTGACTTCTCTTCCTTGCGCGCCGAGAACCCCTCATTGTCACTGTCGGAATCATAGCCGTCGAGGTTGATCGCTTTGCGGCGCACTTGCTGGCCACGCCGACCAATTTCATCGGCGTCTAGAATCGCATCTTCTTCGGGGGCATCAGCTGCAAGTGCGGAGGGGTTGCGAAGATCGAATCGAGGTTTCTTATTGTCGGGTCCTTGGGAGTCGTCTTCGGCATGATGTGTGCGGGCAAAAGATTCGCCTGCCCTTTTAGGGTGGGGCGTAGAGCTTGACATGGTGATCAAGTAAGGATATTATACTTAAAAAGGATTCGAACGTGTAGTTTTCAAGCTGTGTTGTAGTATGAATACCCTTTGCGTCCGGGGTCGGAACGGAAAATCAAGTCGGAAGCTAAGTTGCGTCACTTGGATCTCGCCGAGTTGCACCTCCATTAGCGTCCCTCTTCAAACTTCCCTTATCTTCATTGACCACTTCGTTTTTTTCACCTTAAACACACGTGTCCTGCTCAAGATTTCTCTAAACTATGGTAAGACAAGAACTGAGTCGTTATATTATTCCTACCTGCATTTAAAATAGCTTCTAACAGCTCCAGTTCCGACCTGACTATTGGACAGACGACCCCATGGACGGCATTATGGGAGGTGGCATGCTCCGTGGAGGTCCTGCTGCGCGTCGATTCGATGAATACTACCGATGCTACCCCGTTGCGATGCTTCCAGGCCCTGAGAGAGAGAATGTGAACCATGGCGGCAAGGTTATCATGCCTCCCAGTGCACTGGACAAACTTACCCGCCTTCATATTACCTACCCTATGCTCTTCGAGCTTCACAATGGTGCCAAAGAAAGGATGTCACATGCTGGTGTCTTAGAGTTCATTGCAGAGGAAGGAAAAATTTATCTCCCATTCTGGGTGAGTGTCACCAGGCTAGCTTCATGGCTTATTACGACCTTGGAACATACTAACCATCCCTACCTGGTTTATAGCTTATGCAAACGCTACTTCTGGAGCCTGGGGATCTGCTTCAGATCAAGTCAACAGACCTTCCTCCCGGCCAATTCATCAAACTCCAAGCACAGTCCACCTCATTCCTCGACATCAGTGACCCCAAGGCCGTCCTCGAAAATGCATTCCGCAACTTCTCCTGCCTGAGCAAGGGCGATGTCTTTACTTTCGGATATAACGATCAGGTTTATGAAATGGCCGTTCTAGAGACAAAGCCCGCGGGCTCTAAGAATGCGATTTCTGTTCTGGAAACCGATCTGGAGGTCGACTTCGCTACTCCGGTTGGATATGAGGAACCACAACGTACTAGCGGTACCAGCACCCCGGGAAGTGTGGTGAAACATGGTAAACTTCCCGCAGGTGGGCTTCTGCACCCCCACGGCTCTATGGCGCAGTCTATCAACTATGCTGCCATCGCCCCCGAGTCCACCGATGCTGCCACAGGTGCGCGGGCCACATCCTCCAACTTTTTGTCAGAGGGGCAACGCCTAAATGCCAAGAAGGGTAGCAAGGCACCTACTCCAAAGGCTTCTACCCCTACTCCCGGCGCCACCAATCCCCAGCATCCCCCACCAGTACGCAGAACCAACGGCCCCCAACCACTTCGGCTCCCACCTAATCAACTCTTCTTCGGATATGAAATCAAACCAGTAAAGCCACGCAACGAAAACGGACAAGTTGTTTTGCCCGAAGACCAACCCACGTTCCGGGGCATCGGTCAAACATTGCGAGGAAAGAAGAAGGACCTCGGTGGTTCGGCTACTCCTACCTCTGACAGTGGAGCTGAAAGCCAGAAAGGCAAGGGAAATACTAGTGGAAGTGGACGAACCCTGGGCAGCAGCAAACGCTAATGTATTTGATGATTCTTTATGAAAATGGCTAGGTAAAAATCCTCTAGATGTGTGGCTCAGACTATTCTTTCGGCATAGCGAGGTTGGCGTTTCCTGATTGTGGTTTAAAATAATCACTTATGATTTCATGGTTTCACTTAGGCTATCTTCCTTTTCACTTTAGACTTTCACTAAGATTAATCATTGTTAGTCTTGGTTGCAAAGTACGTGCCCGCCCATACTTCCCCTGCATGCCAAGCTTCCTCAATTGAGGTACCCGTCAGGTAAGTAAAGGTGACGGCTCAGTAGATATCACTCGCCAATCACGTTCACATGCCAGAGTTGCCAAGTATAATTATGCACTTAGATATGTTCTCGACAATACTATTGCTCTAAATTTCGTGTACTAAGCTTGTCTAAAGGGATGTGGGTTTGTGTATTTAAAACCGCACTAGTAATATTGGATAATACCGAAAGCAAACATGCAAATGATGCAATCCCCTTGGTTGGTTGAGCAAATGGTTCAAACACCGTTTCATCATGCAAACGCCCGAGTCTGCTCTGTCAGCTTTTGACAAGCTTAATGACCACGTCTACATTTCAGATCCCGAGGAGTTCCCAGACAACATCAATCCCCCACTCATTATCGTCGCGTTATGGATGAACGCTGGGCCCTCCGCTTTACTCCGATATGGAAACCAGTACCGGCGCATGCTCCCTACCGCTCGTATTGTGATCCTTCGCTCAGAGACAAATGACTTTTTCCTCGGCTCCAGTGATGCGACACAGAGTACTCAGCTCGCTCCCGCTGTGAATGCTCTCCGCACGTTCGCGGTCCCGGGGAATCCCGTATTCATCCACTTATTCTCCAATGGTGGTCTAGTGAAGACCTCTCACTTGATGCGATTGTTCAAGGAGACAACGGGAGAGCCGCTGCCCGTGTTATCCATGGTTGTTGACAGTGCCCCGGGTGTCACGAACATTAAGTCCGCTATGCAAGCTATCTCCTTCCAGCTTCCGAAGTTCTGGCTCTGGAGACTGATTTCTCAAGCTGCGTTGTGGGTATACTTGGTTTCTATGGCTGTTTATGGGAAGATCATCAATGCCCCCAATACGGTTTCTGTGGCTTGCCAGAGGATTAACGACAGGGCGCTTTACCAGCCTCCTGGGAAGGAGGGTCTTGTAAGGTACTACATTTACTCTGATGCGGATAAGATTGTTCTTTCCGAGCACGTCGAGGCACATATCAGAGATTCGGAGAAATGTGGTATTGCTGTGCGTCCTGAAAAGTTCAAGGACGCGCAGCATGTTATGGCTATGAGGACCGATCCGGAGAGGTACTGGGCTATCATCGACAAATGCTTGAAGCGTGGTAGAGGCGCTTGATTTGATACCTGTTGAATGAACTTGGCTCCCCCATCTGGTACGTGTATATGTATGATTCGGATCTCCTGCAAAATGTACAGAATGAGCCTTCATGGGTAATGTGTCTATAGAGGGAACATCACTTTATATATGTGCATGCATGCCTGGATATATTATGTACATAGGCCTGGAATTATGATTTCTTGGAATGCCCCTGCACGGTTTCCTCAATTAGGTGAGGTTGCCTATTTTCAATGTTTTGGGCTGCTACTTCAATACTCTTTCCGGATTTCTACGATCTCTGATCTTCCCAACATTGCAAAGTTGTTTACTTCACCTTTTCCTCCTCAACTTTCCACCCTCAACCCTTTTCCATCCCTAATCCTCTTCTCCGTCGAGAAATGCCTCCAGACCGGAAACCAAAAATATTCGCCTATGCGGACTTTGACCTCCGAGCCTTATGCAGTCTAGCGAGCGCATTGCGACGGGGTATTCCATGTGCTTGTGACCACGATCAACTTCCCGCATCAGGGAGCTATCACTGGGTTGTCTTCATCTCATTTGCCGACCAGGTGCGATGGGTCTTCAGATCTCCGCTGATGAAAGAATCAATGCCAGTAGAGATGAGGGCAAAGATAATCGCCAGTGAAGTGGCCACTCTCCGATGCGTCAAGACTTACAGCAATATCCCAGTTCCAGAAGTTTATTACCATTGGTAAACCTCTCCCCCAGGCCGCAATGTTTCAGTGCTGATTTCGTCTAGTGTTTCGTCCAATAACACCATCGGAGTTCCCTTTATTTTGATGAGTGAGGCATCTGGCAGGCCATTTTCAAAGTTCTGGAGAGCAACCAGTTCTCGAAATGGCCTAGATATCCGCACCAAATCCAAAATTCTTCACCAGCTTGGACGCATTACTTGGAAGCTTTCGCAGTTGCGTTTCGACAAAATCGGCTCACTCTTTGAGGAACATGGGTCTATCAACATCGGGGAATGTCTTTCACGTGGCCACATGTCCCATCAACGATACCGGCTGGATATTCCACGTGGGCCTTTCACTTCAGAAGCGGAATATTATGATAGTGTTATTGAAGCGTTTTCACAGCACGCAGAGCTTCTTCCATTGAAAACTCATTGCTTCGTTGCACCCGTACCCATGCGGAAAGAATTCAAATCGGAGGAACAGTTTACATGGGCCGAGAAACTTTGGATTGATTTTATGCTTGTCGGAAGGAAAATCGACACTGCTGATAACAGACTTGACTACATGATCGCAGCCGAGGCTCTCCGTGATATTGTAGGAAAACTCGAACTTCCAACCGTTATCGCGACTTTCCCGTTATTTCACCCTGATTTGAGCATCAATAACATATTTGTGGACAATGATTACAACATCACTTGCGTTATCGATTGGACATTCGCTTCATCGGTCCCTGAATCCATGTTATTGGCCTATCCAGGGTTACCGCAACAACGCAATGAACTCAATCCAGAGTTGTATGCGCCCTTCCACAGTGGCTTCATTGCTGCTATGCCAGCTGCATCAATCGAAAACACGTTGATTCACAGATATTCTGAATCGTTTGAGCGGAGCCAGACCTCTTGGGATTTGAGTCGACTTCTAAACATGGACTTGCCGCAAGATTACATTGTCTTTGCCAAGCTCTGGAAATCTGCGTATGGGTCTGAAAAGAACCTACAGCGATACTTTCTACAACGACAGCGTTCACCTCACTACACCTGGCTTCACCGTCAAGTTCAAAAGGAGGACGACCCGCAGTCGAAAGTTCAAAAGAAAGAAGATGTCTATTTTGGACGCAAGTTCTGGAAACACACCATTGCTAGGAAGCTGACGCTCGTGTCTGAATTTAAAGCGCGATATGCCGATAATTCGGAACCAAGATTGCGGAACGATATGTTTGTCACTTCCCCCCAGTTATGGCGGTGGATTGAAAACTTTATGCTTGATTGGGTGAGAATGCATTGATTAGTGTACACGAGACATCGATGGAGAGCCAATGTGCTCATTGTAAGCTAAAGGAAAGGCAGTCATATGATTATCAGATCCCATTGATGAATATTCACGTAGCTTGTGTCTTGAAAGGTCAGATTAACAGGGAAACCCAGCCACTTCTCTATGTACTAGAGTCCGTTCGCAGCGGAAATAGATGGGGGCATGAAGGACTTTAGTCACTATGATCATCATCTTGGCAAGCCTTGGTATGTTCAATGGTTCACAATCATATAATATAAGGTTTTCACTTTGTCGGACAAAAGTTCCGCACCATTTCTCGACCAGTCCATGACACCGCAAGGTTTGCCATAGGAGATGGCTTACGACGACAGCAATGCATCATATCTGCAGTCTAGGCCGGGGTTCCCGACAACAATCAATCCAATCGGGCTCCTCTGGTATGATTCTTTTGCTTCCCGTGCTGTCATTCCTAGTACCTTCAGCTGCATCTCTTCATCATTGTCAACTAATAGTGCTCATTTACCTGATTCACCAGTTATTGTGAGTTTTCTCTTCCTGATATAAGCACTTTCCTAATCACTGACCGTGAGAACTAGTAAGTCTTCCATCGCGAACTTGCTTGATCAACATCAACAATGTTTCAACACAGTGCAAACGAGCAGGGGTTTCTCAAAGCCAACCAAAGCCAAGACTGCCGCTTCAAACTTCCCGGATATGGTCGGCCATTGGACTTCTTCCCTGTGGAAAAGAACATTTATGGCATTGAATGTCGTAGCATCTTTCCATCCGCACTCGACGATAGGGATATCGAGAACAGATACACCGAGTATGTCTATATTCACGGGTTAACACTATGACTGACTGGACAATGGATAGGCTTCCTGTGCAGACGCTTCGAGAAAAGGCTATGGTTTCGGTAATGGAAGATATTACTGACATCCCTGAGTGGTGGAAGAAGGTACCTGCTTTATTATTCTAGTTTGACATATACAAATACTAAATTGTGATAGATCCACAATTCCAATACTGCACAAGAGTGGAAGGAAATGGCACTTAGAAGCGGTGCAGACATAACCAAAAACATGTCCGAGTGGATCATCGAAGAGTTAAAATTCAAAGCCATGGTATACAAAGTGAACAATGCCGTGTCTCTCTACAACGGCGACGTCACCAAGTCCGACTCAAACGTGCCTAGTAGCCTCGTTGAAGACTTGATAAATTCAACCAAGGTCCTGGCATACTCAGACGAGGAGCTGCAATTCTACGGCCCCGGGTCTCTCTCCAACCAGCGCGATCTGCTCTCCATGGCGCTCTACCCACTCGTCTATGGAAAAAGTCGCATCCTCCCAGATGAACTCATCGGTCTTGACGACGCACTTCGCTACGCTGGACAAGGCAAAACCATCCCCATGCCTCTAGAAACAGGCATAACCCGCGAAGACATCGCGTGGCGTGTCTCTTCACGCGCAGACATTTCCGTCCGGCCATACAGCAGGTCCTACCAGATGCTGCCATCAGACTGGGAACTCGGTGACGATGGCCGCTGGCATATCGCCACGTACATCAACAACCTGCACCCAGCCAAGCACCGTAATATATACAAAGTCATCGAAGATGTTTTCAACTGCATGGTCCCGCAATGGAATATGACAATGACTCCCCTGAAAGATATGTTGCATTCCCGAGCGCGAATCGAGTACAGCAAGGCTGAGTACTACCCCGTCACGAAGGGAATCAGCGAACAGGCGCCTAGGGTTCTGGATCGGGAGGCACAGATTGTGTTCGATGAACGCTTTGAGAAGTGGAGGATGGAAAATTATCGTGCTATCCAGCCTGATGTTGATCAGTTTGTTCCCTGGGCTGTCCCGCAATGCATGATGTCCGAATTGGCGGAGGATCTTCCTTCACCTGTGCGGATTGAGCAAAGTGTCAATCTGAATAAAGACTATAAGGACCGTGGACTGCAGGTTATCACGCGTATGATGTCTGTGGATGTGTGGCCGGATTCGCCTTACTACGAAACAGAGTGGCATGTAGAGGGACAGATGGTAAGCCAAGCGCACATCAAGTACTCATCGCATGCGAATTAACCAATAACTAAATTTGTCCTAGAACGAACACATCTGCGCCGCAGCATTCCTCTTCCTGGAATATGAGAACATGGAAGAGGCCTCCATGGAATTCCGCAACATAGTCGACACAGACATGCTCAGCGAGGTCGAGCACGACCCCGGCGACTTCATCTGGTTGAAACAAATCTTCGGACTTGAGAATGGCGAACCAGCTGTCCAGTCCTCGGGCTCAATTCGGTGCCCAGTTGGCCGTGTAATCATTTTCCCCAGCACAGTGCAGCACCGGATGGTGAACTACGAGCTGAAAGATAAGTCGAAGCCTGGCTCGAATAGTTGTCTTGTGTTCTACCTCGTTGACCCTAATATCCGCATCATCTCCACGGCTAATATTCCCCCTCAGCGGTTGGATTGGACGCTCGAGACTGAGCAAAGGGAGGGAGAGGATCTATGTGCTGCTATGGCGAAATTGGCGCTGGCGAATAAGTTCAAGAAGGGGAATATGCCTATGACGCTTACTGAGGCTTTAGATCATAGGTATAAGTTTTTG
This sequence comes from Penicillium tannophilum, assembly GCA_028829675.1. Lineage (NCBI taxonomy): Eukaryota > Fungi > Ascomycota > Eurotiomycetes > Eurotiales > Aspergillaceae > Penicillium > Penicillium tannophilum. The sequence goes on along the minus strand of JAQKAK010000001.1, from coordinate 502,598 downwards.
GAAGAGTTGAATGAGTTTATGCGGTATCAGCATGTTGCGTTTGAATCGAGGGTTCTGTTGCTTTAGTTTGGTGCTTTCGGGGTTATTCTTTGCTACTGATTTTTGATTTATTAATTGAAGTGCTGGAGCTACTAAAATTTGATTCACCTCGGTGACTATTGAGGATGTTTTACTGATAGTTCTGGAAATTGGGTAATGTTCAAATCGCCGCGCTATGCCATTCGTGAAGACAATGTACATGAACTAAATAGAATCCGTCTCTAGTTCTTCTTTTGTTTTTCCATAACACCATGGCCGAAATTGGCCGAAAGAAAAGCAAATCCTCCTACCCATAGCTATAATATTACCGGCCCTTCATCTCTGGGAACTCATCATCCAGCTTCAAGCGGGCAGCAACGTTCATACTCATCAACTCCTGAATCAGAAGCTTAGCAGCGTAGGGGATAACCATCTTCGAGACAGAACGAGTGGACTTGCATCCAGGGCACCAGCCCAGGAATCCCATGAAACCACACTTCTCGCAAATATCAACCTCATGACGATCAGACGAGATCATGAGACGCTCCAGCAAAAGTTGACTAGTTCCGTAGGCAATCAGACAATCACGCTCCATCTCACCGAGACGGAGACCACCATCACGCGAACGACCCTCCGTAGGCTGTCGGGTCAGGGTAGCCTTGGGACCACGTGCACGCGAGTGCATCTTGTCTTGAACCATGTGCTTGAGCTTTTGGTAGTAGATGGGGCCCGTGAAGACGTAGAATGGAAGGGGTTCACCGGTGATACCAGATGTGAGGAACTCCTTACCACCATAGCTGAAGCCGTGGTCGATGAGGGTTTGCGATGTCTCTTCGATGGGAGTGCCACCGAAACAAGTGCCGTAGCCGTGTCGACCAGAAAGAACACCGGCCTTACCAGCAACCAACTCCAACATCTTACCGACTGTCATACGAGACGGGAAACCGTGAGGATTCATGATAATATCGGGATTGATGCCTGACTCGGTGAAAGGCATGTCCATCTGGTCGGCAATGATACCCACAACACCCTTCTGTCCGTGGCGAGATGAGAATTTATCACCGACTTCGGGACGACGGGTCTGTCGAGTTAGGACCTTGATGAGCTGGGTCTCGCCCTCGGTGGCGGAGAGCATGACTTTGTCAATGTATGCGGGATCAGGCAGTTTGTATGACATGGAAGCAGGGTTGTAGGAGGTAGTTCCAGTGTCGGAGCCCATAATTCCACTGGTGTGGGCCTGATCGGGGGTTACTTTGTTGATGTAGACCTCACCCGCGCTGACCTTCTCGCCTACAGCCGCCAAACCATCGGCCTCCAGAAGCGCGTGCTTGCGGATCGGAGCGTCGTTCTCAAATTCAGGAGGGTTCAAACGGTCTTTCATTCCGTTCGGGTAACTCTTGAGATTTGTGACGTACTTCTTGAAGACCTGGCAACGTCCGAATCCACGGTCAACCGAGCCCTTGTTCAAAACCAAGGCATCCTCAATATCGTAACCGGAGTAACTCATGACAGCAACAGTCGCATTCTGACCGGCTGGAAGTTGATCGTATTTGACCAACTCAATGGTTCGTGACTTGACCATTGGCTTTTGTGGGTATACCATCAGGTAAAGAATGGAATCAATTCGCTGGAATTGATTCGAAGCAATTGCACCAATTGCTTGCTTACCCATAGCACATTGATAAGTGTTACGAGGAGACTGGTTGTGGTGGGGGTAAGGAATAAGACCAGCAACAGCACCAAGGACAGTGAAAGGCTCAACCTCGAGGTGAGTGGTGGCCTCAGTGATGTCCTTCTCATAGATGGAGATTAAGGAATCATTCTCCTCGTTAACATCGAGATATTCAACCAATCCCTGAGCAAGGAAATCATCGAATGCCATCTTTCCTTCGCGCAGCTTTTCCAGGTGGTGTCGCCGCACTCGGGATTTACCATCTTCAACAATAATGAGCGGTCGGCAGATGCGACCATCGTCAGTTGCGATGTGTACCGCTTGCTGGTGGTGATTGATGTAAATACTGACAAACTCCGAAATTCTTCCCATGCGACGGAGTCGGCGGAAAGAGTTGAGGAAGTGTTTCGGCCGTCTTGTCAAAGCAGTCGGTGTACCGTTAATCGAGATAGTGTAGGTTCCTTTCTTGTAGAGCTCAATACCACTGACTGTTGAAATGTCTTCTGCGCCAAGCATGAAAATCAAGTTTCGCACCGGTCCTTCCTCGTCATTGGTGGTAATGTGTGTCATGAGAGCCAAGTTCTTGACCAAACCGCAAGCCTCTCCTTCAGGAGTATCGGCAGGACACAGCATACCAAATTGCGACGGCTGAAGAGCACGTGGACCAGAGACCTTTCGAGTCTTCTCGAACTGACTGCTGATACGAGTCATCATACCAAGGGCAGCAATATAACTCAGACGACTGAGTACGTGAGTCACACCAGCACGCTCCATACGGAAACGCTTCAAGCTCCAGTTACCAGTAGAAATGGCTCGGTTCATGCCCTGAGTAATATGGTGGCCATGCATACTCATGACACTCCATGCGTCAAATTGTTCCGCTCTGTTGCGCTTGTTCAAAACCTTGTCGATATTTAATTTGATGTCAAAGCAGAACTTCTTAAAGAGATCCTCGAACAGAAGAGCCAGCATCTGACCTGCCAATTCCAATCGCTTGTTTCCGAGGTAGTCACGATCATCCACCATAGACGGGTCGGCCTTGGCCATCAACACACGACGGGCCATGTGAGCGACATAGATGGCCTTAGGGCGGAAGTTCATATCCTTGACCTCAATGTGGGAAATGATGACAGTTGCAATGGCTTCCACTGCCTCTTGCACATGGGTCCGGCGGTATGCGCCTGTCTTCCGGTTGATTTTGATTCGAGAACCCATCCAATCCAAAGCCTGCTGTTGGGTGAAAATTCCCAGGTTGAGAGCCTCTTCGAAGTTGATGGCAAAATCGTCCTGGTATTGGCTATCATCACCAGCTACCATCTGCAGCATCTCTTTGTCGGTATGGATACCCATGGCTTTCAACAGCACAACAATCGGCAGGTCTTCGCTGAGGACGTTGTGTTTCACGTAGAGTCGTCCCTTCTTGAGAACGATGTAACTCTTGGATTTACGTTCATTGGAAGAACTGTCGAATTGTCAGTATTGCCGTGCGATGAAAAATGTGCATATCTGTTCCATACCTGGTTACCGAGGCCTGAACAATGTCTTTCTTGGGGTCCGTTTCCACGATGATTCTGTTTTTGCTCAACTGCTCCTGGACCAGAATAACCTTTTCCGTTCCATTGACAACGAAATAGCCACCAGGGTCTAATGGACACTCGTTGAGCACAGACATCTGCGCCGGGGTCTTGTCTGCCAGCACACATTTGGAGCTGCGAAGCATGACCGGCATCCGACCGATGGCCACACCTCGTCGGACAACGCGTTGCCGCCCACGAACATATTCGAAGTCGATCAGAATCGGGGCAGCATAAGTGGTATCTCGAAGCCGACATTCCTGGGGTGTGATATCAGACTGAAAGTCAATTCCAGCATCCTGAGTCTCATCGGCGCGGCGCGGCGATCCAAGCCAAATGTTCGTGAAGTTAACGTAGAAATGGTGATCAATGTCGCTGCGAATAACACCGGCTGATTCCACAATCTTCTTCATCTGCACCTCAACAAAGTAGTTGTATGAGTCGATGTGCTGCTTCACCAGACCCTTAACCTTGAGGAAGGCGGGAAGCAAATTCCATTTGTCTCTCGCAGTGTTGATTGGGTCGGTGAGCGATTTGTTGTAGTAGAATGGCTCCAAGAGCGCATTGAAAGGATCTCGGTGCTGGTACTTGACATAATCGTCATCGTCGTTCTTCGCGGCAGTCGGCTGGGTCGGCTGGGCTGATTCTTGGGATATGGAGGGGCGCGCAGATTTTGACGAGTCCGCTGACTGGTTACCCGCCTGTAATGGCAACGGAAATGGTCAGTATGAGTGTTCCAGGATCGGACAGTTGCGGGCAACGCGCGGGGAAAAAAAAGTTTTGTTACCTCAGAAGCCCGGCGAGCCTGACTGGCCGCGGAGGGCTGTGGCCTCCTGCGAGGCGGCATTGTGGCAAGGGAACTAAGATTCAGAGGTTTTCACGCTCAGAAGATCTCAGGCCAAGGAACGTTTTAGGTTGGACGCGATCGCGAGATGCATCACCTTTGGCATGGAGGGGAAAGAGAGAATTTGGAGATGCGCTTATCTAACCCATGAGCTATCCGTTAGCGTCGACACCTGAGGCACCATAGGTATTATATAGCTGCAAGTTAACTGCTGCAACAACATAAGTCATGGCCAGCTTCAAATTATCAGTGGTATTCTCGTGTTCAGGTTTAAATTGCAGAACATCAGCTTCTCGGTACTCACCGACACCTACAACTTAACATATTTAGGTAAGTGCAAGTTCAATTGACCAGACAGGTTGGATTTGGGTTTGTAAGCATAAGTTGGGATCACTCTGATGTTTGTTCTTCCCACGTTCATTGTTGCTACATCCTGCTACTTTGAGAATAGAGCCATGGAGTACTACCAAGATGTACACTGAAGAACACTTAATTCTGTCGTATTTGCCAAACCTGTAGTATGACTTCAGGACCTCAGCGCTCTTATATAGAGTGGCAGATGAAAGAAGACACCCAATTGGCAATAGCTAACATGCTAATTGCTAACATGTAGAGGCCGCTATACAGATTAATGAACAGGCGAAGGGCCAAGGGCCACAGCCCTACTCCATGGAAATTAATGGCTTTGCATTCTTGTCCACTGATGTGTCAAAGTGGGGCCCTAGAATTCCTCACAATTGCAGCGTGAGCAGCTACAGACATGGGAGTCTGCACGGACGACGGGTTTAGAACTCACTTAGTTGGTTAGGTCGTACATGATCTACTTACTTATAGCTCAAGGTCTTAGAAGTCAGACACAGCTGAGGTTATCTCATGCATTGAGTCGGGATCAAAGAAAAGACCGCAGTGAATCCCAGGCAGGCCTATTTTCAAGTCACTACATTTAAACATGGGAACAAGTGTTATCGGAATTTTTTTGTCATAGAAAACCTTGAACACCAAAAGTTGGAAATTGCCAAAATGGCAAGAAATAATATATTAATAGCGTGTTTCACAGTAGTCGCTTCAGCGCTAGGGCTTTGATTCGTTGGCAGTTATAGCCTTGACAAAACAGCCATTTTGACCTCGGGAAATGGAGATGGGGAATATATTGTGGCAAATCCCGCTTGACCGCAACTTCTAGATTGTAAAAATGCTTGGAGTCGCCACTAGTGCACTGAAACCAAAGTAACCAAAATTGTGGGCTTTAATGCCTAAGATTTATTCCCTCGAACCCACAATGCGAGTGCTTTGTGCATCGTTTACGGGTCATACCTTCATGCAGGCGGCTACGTCAGATACGGGCTCCATAAGTAACCCACAGACCAAGGAGTAACCCACAGATGGAAAGTGGAATCAAAGGACAAGGTAGAAAGGAATCTACACGTGGCAGATGATAGAACCGGGCCGAAGAGCAACCCTTTGCGAAAAGTATCGATCGCGGCTATGGTTCTAGACGTGCTGTTGCAGGGATTTGGAGAGTGCGGGGCATCTCCCTTTCGGGGATTGATTTGCCAATGGGTCAACCAACTCAAAATGCCGTTCTCGATGCATATGGAAGTTGTGTTGAGCTTATATTGGGAGATCCCTGTGATCTCGTGTCAATACGCATAGGATTCCCGTTCAGAACCGTGTAACCATTGCAAATCGGTCGAGGCGCAAATTGGGCGTTGGGCATGAAAGACCAATCTTTGGTTTCTTTGGGCCTCTAATGAGCGCCAGGCTTCGGTGGCCACGGATGAATCCTTCGGCAATCGGACTAGCGTTGGCACTAGTCGTCTCCGAAGTGTATGTGTCATTTCGTGGAGATGATCGCGTTTCCGGCATTATTAATTGTCTTGTGGCACAGACCCTTGCCCTCGGATGAAGAATCGGAAAAGATTCCAGCCTTAAAGATCAAATCATACGGAAATAAATCATGACTTTAAAAACCAGGGTATGAGGGGCAACAAGTGGTCCGTGATGATTGGTGATCCGTTTTCCGAGAAGGGAGATTGGGGTTCATTTGATGCATGATCTCCACAAACACTGGTGGTATGCTCGTCATTCGGTGGATCAGGGGCTCTAAAGGACAAGATCAGCGCCAATGGCTTGTATCACGTTCACCGCTCATCTCGCCAGTCGAGTCCTTATCGGTAACGAGGGGAAAAAGTCCACTTCCCCAAAAGAAAAGAAAAAATTACTGTGTTCAGGACTATTGCAATTATAGAAAGGTTAAAAGAAAAAAAGCCATGTGCCTTTGTTTCCAGGACGGAACCATGGATCTCCCGGACTGAGAATGATATGAACCTTGGGAATCGCGCCAAATGGCCGCGGCGCGAACCATCCGAGCACGCGATTAGACCCAGGTCTAGGGAAATTCTTATTTCTAAGTGACATCTTGAAACAAAGGAAATCATGAATAAAGTATTCTGGACTCCGCAGAATGTACTCCGTAAAGATAAAATCTGTTCCCACCGAAACCTGTCCGATCCAGGTACTAGTCGCCCCGTGCGGTGGCTAACCATCTTAGAGGGCGATCCGCTGTCACATCCTCGCAGCACCACTCGGCGCGTCTCCACTCGCCTAAAATGATACAGTGGCTGCTCAATTGGCGTGGAATCATGCATCTGCAGCTGCCACGCTCGCGAACAGCGCATTCTTTTCTCTCCGCTTTCCTCTGCCCCCTTGCGCGACCAAAATCGAGTCAATAGCTTTTGCGCTATGGGAGGCAAATAGGAAAAAAAAATTGAAGAAAGTCATCGGAAAGGGTTCTAAAGGTACAACAGAATCAAGCATCTTCCAGTCCACTATAGAATTAAACATGGTGGAAAGACACAAAATAAGAAACAAGGCGACCGAGAAAGGAGGGATCGAGCCTCTGTCATAGTGATTGACCATATACCCCGGGCTGGACTCTCCCCGGGGACGCAAAGATAGCTGCATCTTGGTGGTACAGGTGCAGCCTCTCCAATCATGCCTTGGCCCCGAGCAATTCCCGAGTAACTGTGGTCGATCATCTGCTGTGGCCGTCAATTTCGCACTGGATTTACGGTATTTGGAGATTCTTGGAATGATCAATCATATCATTCGAACCAGGACTTTTGGTCATGATGTTTGGGGTCACGATGGGGGCGAAATTGGGGGCATAAAAGCCAATGATATGGGTTAAGCTGAGACTGGTTGCAAGCACGGTCGGATACTAAGATCAAAGAAAATAGCTACGTGATTGTTGATTTTCACCAACCCTAAACCTGTAGTTTAATTTGAAGAAAATCTACCACAAGCGAGCCCAATCAATCTCCTAAAAAAAAAAAAGAAAACGAAAAAAAAAGGGAGTTCGTACGGCCATTCCCGATTAGGGTTGCGAAGAGACTCCCCGCTCTGGATCACTCCCCTTCCTCTCCCAGCCTCTCCTCCTTTCTTCTTCTTCCCCTACCATCTCCCTGTACAACAGTTCTTGTATCCTTCCTTTGGCATATTGTTAGGTCTCTTGTACTATTGTCTTTGTGAACACACTCGTTTGTTCGGACTACCGTGTTTCGCTAAGTGGAGGGTTTAGCGGTAAGTTCCTCCATCCCACTCTGCGACTCCCTGCGGCTGATCTCCGCATTTTCCAGGTACAACCAGTGCATGTTGATTTTTTCTCTCGCCGCACAAAACCACCTATATATGCATCTACTTACTTAGTAGACTGCTGGATCTTGATCGTCAATCATCCTCCTTCTCTCGAGGCGTTCATTGTGTGAGTGGGATTCGTTTTGCGCAGATCATCTCCGACCACCCCTCCGGCCCCTCTCGACCCCCCTTACTTGAGGACAGCCTGCGACACACCACACCGCTCGGCCACACACCTGTCAAAAAGTACCCCTTGGCCGGCCACCGAATCCCTCGTGGCCTGGAAATTTGGGGCTGGGGGGCGCTGTCATTGCTGTACCCCAATGTCTTAAAAAGCACTCCGCAGGCTGCGACGAACTTCGGAGAACTACTGCTGACGCCAGACGTTGGATGTTTATAGTGGAACAATTTGCCTGCTCTGCCCATCATGGCTTTCAAGAACGGGCTGAGCGAACGCCTCGATGAGCTGCGATTCCCTTCCCCGCGCTCTCCTCCCTCCGAGTCGACTTATAACCCCCTCTCGCCGGGGAGTTCGAACTTTGGGTCGGGCTTTTCACGACCATCTAGCGATGTTCGCGCCAACCTGCAACGTCGTTTCACCACAGACTCGAGCAAGCTCTCGTCTTGGAACTTCCTGAACCAGGGGTCGAACCCGATGCCCGACCCCCTGGACCTGCTGTCGTCGGTGCGTATAAATATTTCGTTGGTTATTTTGCGGTTCAATTTGCGCGCGTTGGACCAATGGCACAAATCCACAGATCGTTGCAGGGGCTATGCATAAAGAATAAAGTTTATTCTCTGTTTGCATAAACCCTCGGCGTTAGGTGTGTTGATTGATCTGACAACGGGAATGGCATTTGTAAGAGTGGCTTGGACATCAAGTTCTGTCTGTGTCAATCAATCGATGCCCTAACGCTCATGATCATGTGTGATTTGTTGCCTTGGTCTCTTTCTCCCTTTGCCAATCACCAAAATCACAAAATCATTACATTGTTGCCTACTGCCTTCAGACAAAATCCAGGGAAGTCACATCGACTCAGGCTTGGACATTCACTGAGGCCTACCTGGTGTCGTTGTCTTCTGAGTATCTGATTTAAAGGTATACTGCCTACACAAGGATACTCTGGGCCAAGCAAACATCAGGTCGAAATTCACTTCAACTTTCTAAGTCACTTTTTAAGTCGGCGTATGGAATTGAAGTTGAATCGATCTTACTTCACCTGCTTCCAGGAACTATAAGATTCTCCGCTTCGATTCCACCCCACATCCCCTTCTTTCTTTTTACCTCCTCTTTTTTTTCCCATTTCCATATTTGACATTCAAGTTTGATCATTTTAGGACGTGTTCTCAACGCGTCATCATCTTGATCAAACTCACTATCACCTTCACACGTTTTCCTTTCATCCATTTCATCTTTCAACCATGAGTTTCTTCTGACAACCCGCAGTTTGAGAAGAAACGACAGCATATTGAGTATATGCGTGAACAAAAGCGGCGCTTTGAAGAAGACATGAAACTACTCGATATCCAGCACGAAAAAGAGAAGATTGAGATGGACAAGCTTGCACGCGATCTCGCCAAAGCCGGTATTGCTGGCCGCGCCAGTGAACCCACTACCCCTCCCGAGTATCGTGAGCCGACTTTGTCTAGTGCAGGAAGATCTGCGCGCTTCCCATCTACAAGCGTGACTTCATCTCCTGGCTTCTTCAGTGCTTTTGCTCCTTCCAACGTTACTTCTCCCCAAGCTCCTCAATCTAGCCATTCGCACGCCCAGTCTGTGGACCGTTTTGTTGCTCACTCCCTTCCTGGATCTCGCCGGAACTCTGAGAAGGACAACTTTTTATTCGATACTAGCATCGATTCTTCAACCATCCGCGGCCCATCGTAAGTTTCAGTTTTTTCTCTCTCTCTCTCGTGTTACTCTTTCAATGATTTTCAAAATCGCTCTGCCTTTACTTTTTTCTGTGTTCTTGTTTCGTGTCTCATCATCCACCTTCGACTTTCACCGAACAACGTGATTGACTTGATTTTAGACACCGCAACTCGATGCCTTCCAACAACCACTACAACCCATATCGACCCAACATGAATGGCCATATGAATGGCCCGACCAATGGCCATGCGAACGGCCACATGAACGGTCACATGAACGGCAATACTAATGGCAACACCAACGGTTACATGAATGGACATAATGCTACATCTGGCTTCGACTCATTTTCGGCTGTTAAGCACTTTTTCCATGACGATGACAGATCGTTTGCCAAAGACGAACCCCGTCTGTCTACTCCCGATATCAAAGGCTATATCAGAATGACTGAACCCGATGACAAGTTCCCAACTCTTCGCCGCGAGGGTACGAACATTGTAAGTGAATGATTCGATCAATCATCCTCTCTTTATGGACTTTATCTAACTTCGTTGTTTAGCTGGCGGCCAACCCGGATGCTCACGACCTGGCAAACTCTCGTACTTCGGGCCATGAGACTTATTCCTACCATAACCGCAACCGCTCTTCCCACCAGAGCATGCCCCAGAGCCTCACTGACATCATGCGCCTGGATCGCCTGGGAGGTCAGACCGAGGACCACAGCTCTGCTCACCGCCACCATGCTCGACACTCTCTTGAGGGTGGCTTGGTTTTCCCTAATGAGCGCTCTGACGAGTCTATGACTCCCGTTCCCTCCCACAGCCGCCCCAGTGCCCGGGTGTCGTACTCGACCAATGATGTTCCTACAGTCAGGGGAACAGGCTTCGACGCCGCCATTACTCCACCCAAGACCCATGCTGACCACCTCCATCACCGCAATGCCAGCAACGTCAGCAATGTCAGCGTTGGACGCATTTCAAACGGGATCCATTCCCACCAGGCCCGAGGATCTCCAGAATCCCCGAACCACAACAACCTGTCTGGTCAAACGATGCTGCAGGCAAGCGCTGCGCCTTTTGGTCCCCAGATCACTTCGCCCATGTCCAACAACGGCATCAACGGTATAAACGGCTCTGTTGCTCCCGTTGGAATGCCATTTCCCGCATTCAACCAGGGCATGCAGGCGTATGGTGCCCACCCCAGTCAAATGATGCCAAGTTACGCTGAACCAAACCCTTACGGTGCCTATCCCAACCATGCCAGCAATGGCTATCGTGCCAATGATGTTCCAAGTCGTGGTGGAACCAATCTACGACGTGCAACTGAGGGAGAGGCGTCCCAGTACCAGATAAGCCGAGAACTTCCCCAGCAGATCTCCCAGCAGAACCGATTCGATGCCTCTCAACAGAACCGTTTCGACGGCCAACAGCAGAATCGTTTCATCCACCCCCTTGAGCACTACAAGGGCGAGCTGTACAGTCTGTGCAAGGACCAACACGGGTGCCGATACTTGCAGCGAAAGCTGGATGATGATAATCCTGATAATGTTCAGCTTATCTTTAGTGAGACTTACATGCATGTGACCGACTTGATGATGGATCCGTTTGGCAACTACCTTGTTCAGAAACTGCTGGACCTGGCCAATGATGAGCAGCGCACCGTTCTGATTGACAATGCGGCCCCTCAGCTGGTCACTATTGCGTTCAATCAGCATGGAACACGTGCGCTTCAGAAAATGATTGAGACCATCTCTACCCATGAGCAGACCCAGACTGTGATCGATGCACTTGCTGATCACGTTGTCGATCTGGTTAAGGACCTTAATGGCAACCACGTCATTCAGAAGTGCCTCAACCGTCTCCGTTCTGAGGATGCTGATTTCATCTATGAGGCTGTTGGCGGCGCGTGCATCGTAGTCGGCACCCACCGCCATGGATGCTGTGTCCTGCAGCGCTGCATTGACCATGCATCGGGTGCTCAGAAGGCACACCTGGTTTCTCAGATCACCGACCACTCCTACAAACTTGTCCAGGACCCCTTCGGCAACTATGTCGTCCAATACATCCTGGACCTTAATGAGCCAAGCTTCACCACACCTATCTGTCAGGGCTTCCTTGGCAACGTGATCAAGTTGGCCATGCATAAGTTCAGCTCCAATGTTGTTGAAAAATGTTTGCGCACATGCTCAAAGCCCGTCCGGCGTGAGATGATTGATGAGATGATCAACAGTGATATGTTTGCAGACTGCCTGCGTCATCAGTATGGAAATTATGTCATCCAGACGGCTCTGGATAATGCGGATCCGCAGACTTGCAATCGCATCATCGAGGCTATCCGTCCTGTCCTTCCTACTATCCGTCAGACCCCGCATGGGCGCCGCATCGCCAGCAAGATTCTTGTGGCTGAGACTCATCTTCGCACGAACAGCGAACACACCTTGCGCGAAATCAACAGCACCAACCAGCTTGCCAACCCCCGGCCCAAGAAGAGTGAGATGGCCTCTAGTATCAGTGATTACGGTCTCCAGACCTTCCCGCCCACCCCTGCGTCGAGCTCCACTGCAAATACTCCCCCTAGCGGAGGCAACGAGAACTCTTTGATGTTCCCTGCGCCTGTTTCCCCGTCAAACTTTGCTCCGCAGAACCCGCCTTACGACTCCCAGCACCCACCCTTCGAGCCGACCAATGATGACTCTTTCAACTACTTCTAAATGGGGGATCGGAAAGCTTTTCTGTGAATACCGTTCATCCCTTTCCCCTTGTATTCATATCGACACGATACCACGATATTTTTTTTTTCATGATTTCACGGATCTCCATTCAAGATTATCATCAGACTGTGGCTCGGCTGCACATACCATGATTCTCTTGGTTGCTGCATTTTCTTCCATTTTCGTGGACCGTTCATCACCTTTGACACAGCGGATTTTTACCTGTGTAAAGCAATGTCCATTCCGTCATATGGCAAGATTTACTTGTTGCATTCTGCATTCCATCATTGCAACAGTCCGAATTTTCCCTCTTGACTCGTTTTTACCGTCTTCAACCCCATTGTACCCGCTGACTTCCAATGGTTTTCAGGATTTGACCCACATAACAGGCGATGAGATTCATTGCTGCCGTTGGTGTGTCAGGTTTTGGAGATTCAGTTCCTTTCCTGCCCTTGTTTTTACACAACATTTTATTTCCTTTCCCATTTCTCATTTCACTTTTCTTTTCTCGTTTCATTTCTATCATCATGTCGTTTCCCAAGCATGTATTTGCGTTTTCATTGATTTGACAGCGCATCTGTTCAGTCTTGTGTAGGCCTGCACACACTGAACGACAACCGAACGTTGGGTGACCAAGACTCCTTGTCAATGGGGTTTCCACTTGGAGATGTGTTCATGGAGGATTCGAGGCGCTACTAAATAACTAGATCTGAATTTTTTTCAGGACTGGGTGATACTAGTGGTACACCTTGTATCCCAGTTGGCCTATTTGGCCGCAATTCATGTTCATACTTCAATACGTTTGGCCCGGTTCCATTTTTAGCAGCGGGAATTGAATTCATATCCCCCAATTTTCTCCTTTGTAAAATTTCCACCCAAAACCAAAATCAATAACCCAGTATACAGCATGGGGCCGTGATAAAGCTTATCGACGCGTCGCGACACCACGTGACTTTAATGGATCTTCGGGGAAGTCAAGCTGGGTCCGCAGTCCGCATCCTTTCGACCCTGCAAAACAACATTGCATTTCAGCGGGAGGAACTTTGCATTATCCACGCTTCATGCAGCCCGCTGACATTGCCCGCTCTCTGAGCGCACAATGGCCATGTCGGGATGTCCAGGCGCGACAACTTGCCAGTCTGCTTCATGTAAGTTTCTCCGCGGCGTCGAGATGCTCCGCATTGGACTGACCACAAGTCTTGCACCAATTGCTAACTCTACTGCTTTGTCGCTACAGCCGCAACTACCTAACCCGTCGACTGTAGTTGTTCATGGTGTCTCCGCGACCTGCAAGTCGACAATTGTCCGGGGGGTTCTCGCTGCCCTTGAAGCACCCCATGCTGTTGTTCGAAGCACCGAGTGCATTACCGGCCGGCATCTGCTGACGAAGATCCTCTGGAATACCCTGGAGGCGTTTGGCCAGAAAGATGAGTGGGAGAAGTTCGGAAAGGGTCGATGCGAGCACGTTAGTACTCTGGTCGTCCTCCTGGAGGAATGTCTGGCCGCGAGACCTGCGGAGAAACAAGGAAACTTTGTCTTGGTTTTGGATGAGATTGATAGGCAAAGAGAGGCGCCACCAACGCTGCTCTCGGCGCTGGCTCGACTTGGAGAAATCGTGAGTATACGTTGAGGATTATACCCAGCGTGCCCTTTTTGGTCAGCACTAACAGATTCCTAGATTCCATCGCTTTGTGTTGTCCTAGTCCTTAGTTCGACCCCACGACCACTATTCCTCCAAAATGCGTCTGTTCCTCATATTAGCTTCCCGCCATACACTCGGAAAGAGATGATTAGTATATTGATGGCTTCTCCCGCGCCCACGATTGAAGGCCTGCCGGAGGAAATCATCTCTCGCGTATACCCACATTTCGTTTCGACCATTTATGATGCATTGGTTGGACCGACGGCCGGCTCGGTCCCGAATTTTCGATCTATTTGCGAGAGGCTATGGCCCCAATTCGTGGCTCCCGTGGTGCAGGGCGAAGTACCCCCTGGCAACACCGAGTGGGACTTTGCGCGGCTTCTCGTCAAGAACAGGGCGCTTTTCAGACACCAAGGTGAATCAGCCCTTGTTCACCGCATTGTGCCCGAGGACTCTTCTGCCCCGAGCAATACTCTCCGGAAGCCTTTATCGACTGGCGTCGCCCGTTCAGGACTGCCCTCTTTGCCATACTTCTCGACCCTAATCTTGACATCTGCATACGTCGCTTCACATACCCCACAACGCCTGGACACGATCTTCTTCTCCAAATTTTCCTCCTCCTCGCTTTCTGCACGTAACAAGCGCGCTCACCACCGCCGACGTCTCAAGGTTCTTTCCCAGGCCCAAGCGGAAGAAATGAGACAAGCCGCTAAAGACGATCCTTCAACTCCAAACAAAAAGGGTAAACGGACCAAGACCCGTATCACCAAATCTACTCTCTCCTCTGCCTTTGCTACCTCTTCAGCGACTACATCTGCCATGGGAGGTGGCTCCGGTATCACAGGGCCCTCTACAATTCTCACAGCGCGCCCATTCCCACTCGAGCGTCTCCTAGCCATCTACCACGCCATCGACCCCAATCCTCCAGAGAATCCCATCCGCACGGGCGCAGTCGCCGACCAGATCTACGCTGAGTTAGCCACACTTCGTCGTCTGCGTCTGGTCGTCCCGGCTTCGGGCCACCACGGTGGTCTTGGAACTACTGCTAGTGGAAATACCAGTGCAGACGCAGGAGAGAAATGGTGTGTCAATGTTTCTGGAGACTGGATTGGCGAGTTGGCCAAGGGTATTGGAGTTGAGGTTGGGGAGTGGCTCGCTGGTGGTTTGGACTAAAGGGTTTATCTAATGCACTATTTGGAGTATGATGAGTGGTTTCTGTTACTTTATGCATTTGGTGTTGGTTAGGTTGCACGATATCTTTAGATGCGAATGAATTATACCCGTTTCTTTATGTTTGTGTCCTTCCATTTGTAAGACTATGGAACCTATCATGATGCCATAGGAGCTGTTTACGCTTCGCTACTAGCGTGCATGTATTGTACGAGTTTGATATGCGCATTCCAGCATAGATGGAATATGGCGTTGAATAGGTATAACCACCTGGGCATGGATATCGTTGGTATTCTAAAAACAAAGAGAGAATACCCAGATAGCTACATGGTCTGCATCTCGCGAGGTCTTCATCCTTTTCCAGAGAGTGGCGAGGACGACATGTGGCAACAATCGGGGCCTCTAGCCACTGGAATGAAGCGATATTATTGGAAAGATGTAATGACCGTATCGACTGCTTCCTAAAATTTCTATTTTGCAGTCCGCCGCAAGGGCTGTAGACGCATATGTACTGTCTTCTCGGACAAGGCGCTATTGCCCAAGTGAGGTTCAGCTGGAGACATATTTAAAGGTTTTGGAGGGTTGCGATGGGTATTAAAAAAATTTGAGAGTTAGAGGAACTATGAAGATAGCCTCTCCACAACGCTTGGTATCGTGTAAATGCTAACGATACATCCATGGATGCTAAAGATAACTGAACCTAAAAAAAGAAGATTAAAGCCCACCCCTCTCACCACCTCCACTCATCGATCCTCTTGTTCGAGCCAATTAGCAGGCTCGGCACCCCCGTTCCACCTGCCGATATCTCCTCACCGTTGCCAAATCGCAGAGCTTCAATAGGGTGTGAGTATTTATGATCTCCGAGCGGGGAGGCCACTTCTACCCCTGTTCTTAATGAGAACAGTTGCACCTTCTGGTTATCTGAGCCTATGCAATATGTCAGCGAGATATCCTTCCAATAAAGAAAGCTTCGGGATACTGCTATACCATTCGCAAGAAGGCCCAGCTCCTCGCAGATGTCCATTTGTGGCACTGCAGACGGCGAGTAGCCTTGGAAAGTCAGGTATGGCCGACTTGCAGTGTGGCTTTTGGTAATCGGATTTGGTCGGCGCTGCACGCCATTTGGGGCAAACCGGATATCGTAGATTTGCAGCTGTATTTTGGAGTCAGTACACACCCAGTCAACAGAAGGAAAGATGCCTACAGTGTCATGGCCGGCAACCACGATCCGATGCTCGTCGACCCTGAGGAGCTTCGATACAGTGTGTGGGTGCTGCAAACGTGCGGCACTGCTATTGCTGCGCAAGTCGTGCAAGAATACTGTTGAGTCCCGCAAACCCGATGCGATCACATTCGTGGAAAGCCAGCCCACTGCTGTAACGCATGCATGCGAGCTATCAGGTCGCCGGGAAAACTTTTGAATCCCGTCTTGCGGGTATGGCTTGTTTGAATATGTCCATCGGTCACGCGATCCTTCGAGGGTGTGGAGACCCTCTGAGGTGCCCACGGCAAATAGGACCTTGTCCTTTGTGGGACAGGCTGCGGTGGAGAATAGAGTTGAGTCAACCCTGACAGCTGTTGTCGGTATGGCAGAACCTGGATCCATACGACAGTGTATGAGTTTAGGGGCTAAGGGATCAGACACAATTTGAAGGAGTAACACGTACCATGTCCCTCAGAGAAATCAAGGTCTCCATACTCCTTGATTCTGTGGGGTATCAGGTTTGAGTTCCCGCTAAAGTCATCCGTTGCTAAACTTGGAGCTTGTTAGTATTGAACGAGAACGCAGATGGGCCCATATAGAAGCTTACAGGATATACTCTGCGGGACTCAGGGAGACCGAAGAAATCTGTGATAAAGTCTTGTGAGTTTCCAGGAATGTTTCATACATCGAGGTTGCATACAGAAGAATTTAAGGCAAGACATATGTGGCCTTGCTCATGGGTCCGCTCTCCAAAGGCAGAATCTGCATATGTTGCGCTATCCTCATGTCAATAATTGTGAGATGAGAACCGAGCGGATGATAAACTTACAATAATACGCCATGCGGGCCGTCTTGTCCGACTATTCGATAGGTTAACATCCGTGCGTCGACCCTCTCAACATGTTTGCATGAAAGGAAGACGAACCAGCGAAGATATCTCCAGTCCGAGGATGCTGGAAAAGAGACTTGATGGACAGGTCGTGTTGCCAACCCTTCAGCTTGCAGAGGTTCTTTCGATGAAGTTGACTAGCAAAAGTTCGGGCCTGCTGATCCTGTCTGGCTGCAGTTGAAAGATGCTGGGATCCAATCTCTCTCCCTCCATTGATGAATGGATGGTAGAAAATACCTCCTTTACGTACTTTCTCTTTCTGTATGCGTTGGGTGATCTGTTCTTGCTCAATTTCTTTCTGAAACAGCTGTCAATCATTATTATTCTTCCCTATGGGAAGGCATGCAAACCTTTGCTTCAGTCCGTCTTCTTTTGACCCCATCATTGGAATATGATGCCCCTGGAGGTGCAACATGATTCGCTTGGATCTGAAAGTACTTCTTTTTCTCGGGATCTGTAGTTTCTATCAGTGTCTGTCGATCTCAGCTCACGAAAAACTTGGGGTTGCTCACCGTAGTAAAACCCCGGGATCTCTCGCGGCGCCATGTCGTTATGAAGATGACAAGAGGTTTCAAACGAGTTGCAGCACGTAATATGGGAGGATATCGAGCAAAAACAATGCAAATAAGCAAGGACCACGTGTGAAAGGTCGAGTGGGAATTCTCAGGACGAGAACTTGTGGTGGTGGTGTGGAAACAACACAAAAGATCTGGCTGTGATCGGAAGTCGCAGCAAAGATATTTGTCACATAAGAATTATTCCTGCTATGCAAATGTGTAGGATACCAGGAGGAAGATCAACGAGAGGGCAAAGAAGAAGAAAAAGGTGTAAATGTTAAGCTTGGGTGGGGTGGGGGAACAACGTAAAGCACGCAGTCGATTTCTAATCGGAGATGAGACAGACGATTTCTGTCACATAAAGAATAGACCTGATATGAAGACACGAAAGATGCAGCGAGCAAGATAAATAAGAGTGCAGGGTAAAATGTGCGTGAGTATTCTCAAGCGCTGATTTTGGGTGATGTTGGAACAACTTAGAAGACGTTGACGCTTTCTGATCGCAAGTGTGCCCCGGCAATTTCTCTCCACATAAGAGACAGTTCTGATGTGACAATTTCAGGCTCTGACTGGAGCAATCCAGGTCATAATCATTGGGTTCAAGTGTATCTGCAGATTCGACTGATGGCGACGGTGACGTCCCTGTGATTATGTAATACCGATGCCTGAGTTCCCAGGCATAGTCCGTTGTCGTTGCCCTAAGACATCGCCATCTCCATCAAGCCTGGACCCGTTTTCGAGGTCAAAGAAATCGTTTTCCTGTATAACTGTGCTAGTATCGGTGACAAATAGCTAGAGGAATAGACGGCGCTCTGGTGCTGATGACTCAGGCTTGGAAGCCTCGTGAAGTGTTTCCAAAGATCATTGCTCTTGCTCTTGCTCTTGCCTCCGGTCCATCCTCGAAGCTTCTTTTTCAAGACGCGCCGGTCGCACTTGAAAGAAGCCAGCAACAGGCAAGCTTCGGATGGCCACGCGTCAGCCTCCACTAAATGAATCGCGCCTTCTCCTTTGCTCCAAATGACAGGACATGGCCTTGCCATAATTGTCAGGTGTCGCCATGATGTGTCTTCCCCCGAGAACCTCTCTCAATTTTTATCACAGCTCCTGCACAAAGATATTCTTCAACTTGTGATTGTTATCTTGTGAGGTACATAAGCCGGCTTTTCCTTGATAGGCTTTTTGATATTGTTTCATCAGCAAATTGAATTTATCACCATGACTCAAGACGCCGACGACTCCGAGGCACTCGATCTGGGCAACTACCCCGGTGGTAACGATTGTGGGGTAGAGACCAAAGACCTCCATTTAATAACCAGGTTTCACACAGAAGACGACCTGGACATCTTGATCAAGGAGCTTGAAGAGGAAGATGGCAAAGATCCTGGCCCAGAAGTCCTGCCGATCGGCCCTGGTACCGACATTCACATTCTCACAAAGATTCCTACAACAGACCTCAAAACAGGCCTCAATGAGTCAGAAGTTGATGCTGGACGACGAAAGCACGGATGGAACACCTTGAAAGAGGAACGCCAGAGCAAGGTGATCAAGTTCCTCAAGCTCTTTGTCGGGCCGGTACAGCTTGTTATGGAGGTAAGTGGATTACCTCCTACAAAATGTATGCAACTACCCTTCTAGGATAAAGCTCACAGTCCTGGAACACAGGTTGCGGTTTGTCTCTCCGCCTATTTGCGCGACTGGATTGACTTTGGCGTGATCTCGGGACTCCTGTTGCTCAATGCTGTTGTGGGCTTTATTCAAGAATACCAGGCCGAAAACATCGTTGATGCCCTGAAGAAAACACTTGCGCTCAAAGCGACCGTTATACGAAATGCAACAACGGTCGAGATCCCGGTCAAAGATTTAGTCCCTGGCGATGTTGTCTTTCTTGAAGAGGTAAGGTCCGACTGAGGCGATGCACTCAAAACAATGTACTGACTGTGCTGTAGGGAGTCATTGTTCCGGCTGATGGGTTCATCGTGTCTAAAAATGCACACCTCCAGGTTGATCAATCTGCAATCAGCGGAGAGTCCCTTGCCGTGGACAAGCGTTCAAACGATCCATGTTTTGCATCTTCCACCATCAAACGTGGCGAGGCATTCATGGTAATCACTGATATCGGTGACATGACGTTTGTTGGAAAGGCTGCAGCCCTTGTGAACAAAGCAAGCAATCGAAAAGGCCACTTCACGGTTGTCCTGGACGGAATATCAAGAATTTTGATGACCCTTGTGAGCTTTTCACTACTCTTGGTATGGATCAGCGCATACTACCGGTCCAACGAGATTCGCTTGATCCTGGAGTTCACACTGGCAATCACTGTTGTTGGTGTCCCAGTTGGCCTTCCTGCAGTTGTGACCACCACCATGGCCGTCGGTGCCTCTGAGCTTGCCCGGAAGTCCTGTATTGTCCAGAGGCTTTCCGCCATTGAATCCCTGGCCGGTGCAGAGATTCTGTGTTCTGACAAAACCGGTACACTGACCCGCAATAAGTTGGCTCTGGGTGACCCGTTCACTCTTCCAGGGGTTAGAATTGATGATTTGATCGTCACTGCTTGCTTGGCAGCAAGTCGGAAGAAGAAGGGTCTTGACGCTATTGATCGTGTTTTCATTAAAAGTCTGAGGAGGTATCCAGATGCCAAGGCTCAGATGGCCGTGCACAAGACCATCCGTTTCTATCCTTTTGATCCAGTCTCGAAGAAAATCACTGCTGTTGTGCAGAGTCTTGACGGGCAGCAGATGATCTGTGTGAAAGGAGCCCCAATGTCAGTCTTGCGTACTGTGCAGAATGATCATCCCGTGCCTGAGCAGGTTGAGAATGCATACAGAGAGAAGGTGGCTGAGTTTGCCAGTCGTGGATTTCGGGCCCTCGGGGTTGCTCGCAAGACTGGCGAGCAGTGGAAAATTCTCGGGATTGTACCCTGCTTGGATCCTCCTCGCTATGATACCAAGCAAACCATCAACGAAGCGCAGAAGTTGGGACTTCGCATCAAAATGCTCACCGGCGATGCCGTGGGAATTGCAAGAGAGACTGCTCGTTCACTTGGGCTGGGCACTAACATATACAATGCAGAGCGCCTTGGCGTGACTGGGGCCGGTGATCTACCGGGATCCGAGGTCAATGACTTTGTAGAAGCTGCAGATGGCTTTGCTGAGGTGTTCCCGGAGCATAAATATAAGGTTGTGGAAATTTTGCAGCAGCGTGGGCACTTGGTTGCCATGACGGGGGACGGGGTCAACGATGCACCATCTCTCAAAAAGGCTGACACTGGCATTGCTGTTGAAGGATCATCAGACGCTGCCCGGTCCGCTTCTGACATTGTCTTCCTCCAACCTGGACTCTCTGCCATCATCGACGCTATCAAGTGTTCTCGTCAGATTTTCCACAGGATGTACGCCTATGTGATCTACCGTATTGCTTTGTCGCTCCATCTGGAGTGCTTCATGGGGCTATGGATCATCATCTTGGATCAGACTCTTGATGTCCGCCTGGTGGTTCTGATCGCCATCTTTGCCGATATTGCTACCCTGTCCATCGCATACGACAATGCGCCATATGCCGAATACCCTGTCCAATGGAACCTGCACCAGCTTTGGGGTATTGCTGTAATCCTCGGCGTCATCCTCGCTATTGGTTCGTGGGTTGCATTCGGCACTATGCTTCTGCAAGGGGAGAAAGGAGGTATCGTGCAGCAGTTCGGCGCCCGTGACGCTGTCCTGTTTCTCGAGATCGCATTGACCGAGAACTGGCTGATCTTCATTACACGTCTGAACACCAGTGAACATGGCACCCTCTTGAAAAATGCCCCATCCTCGGCACTCATTGTGGCAGTCTTGGCTGTGGACTTTGCAGCAACCCTCATCTGTCACTATGGTTTCTTCCTCCACACTCCAACCTCCTGGTTGTCCATTGCTCGGGTCTATATTTTCTCCATGGGCATCTCTACTGTTTGCGGCACCTTGTACGTGGTATTGAAGCGCTCCACAGTGTTCGATGACCTGATGCACGGCCGATTCTTCCGCCGCCCCTACCATCAGCGAGAGAATGAGGATTTTGGTATGTTTCCTTATTGTAAAATTCTGAACTCGTGCTAATTGAAGTTGCAGGACTGACCCTGAACCGGATGGCAGCAGAACATGAGCATACTGTTTAGGATATTGAAATGGCTCGGTATCCTTCGATCTTCAGGGATTATCAGGGCAGTCGAATGGGAGGTAACTGAATATGGAATAGCATGCAGCTTTTATCCGTGGATTTAGTGTCCTCGATGGATTGATGGTTATCAAGAAAATGGAGCAAAGTTGTATTATTAGAACTGCAGTCTTTAAACATGGGTTCAATTTCGATATGTTTCTTTGCCGACCGTAGAACTCTCGATGCTTCCGAGCTTGAGACCTCTGGGACATGACGCCGTATCGGGGTCCCCTTCTAGTCTATACGCAGATTCGATTTGATCAGATCGCGTTGTCATGCAAAGATGACCAATTAGATCTCAATGTCCTCACAATCCTGCGTTCTTATTATACATCTGACTGAAATCTCCATGTCTCACCTGTATTCCTCCGCAGTGACCCCAAATTTGGTTCCCAAATCTGTTTTGATAATAGCGTCGGAAAATTGCCTTGACCGATGTGCATTATGAAAGTTTTCCTGCACCGCTGCCAAGGAGCGTGGAATTGTTAGTGGGCAGAACCTCCATAGACTGCCGCTCATGAAGTACAGTGACCATTAAGGTCTATCACTCATCAGCCTCGGAATGCTTCAGTTGGGCCGTAATATGATGAGTAACGATAAACTAAATTTGGGACTCACTTAAATCTTCAATTGTCTTGTTCCTTATCTCCAATGTTCCCTTGTAGTGGGCCTACATTCGTATTCTTCTTCCACAAGACCAAGGTCGCTTCGATGTCTTCGGTAAAATGTCTTGAACCACAGTAAGGTCATTTTGTTGCAGTATCCCTGGAGTTTCTTGCCATTCAGGATTAGCACATTTCATATCACTATGACTTGTAGATTAGTGCGGCGTATGTCACTTTGACTCGCAATCGTCGACGTCATCAGATACATACAGCCAATGTCATGACGGGCATGCCACTTAAATAGCAACAATCAATAATCTGAAACACGAACTGTCTTTTCTTTGAACTCGAATCTCCTACATGACCGTGCTATATCATATCTATCAGAACGTCAGCATAGACAATGGCCTATTTTGAAACTCAAAAACTATTGACGACCTGGACCGACGAGCTCGAGTATCTGGGTTATATTCTTTGCGAATTGATCGATGCGCATAGCTTGGATACGACAGGATATCGATATCATCAGGCAGCTGATCTGCCGACTTTGATTAACATCATTCGTCTCCAATTGAAGGAGCCAGATGGGAGTCTCGTCAACCTAATGAGCGAGGACGAACTGAAAA
The DNA here is from genome assembly GCA_028829675.1 of Penicillium tannophilum. Classification (NCBI taxonomy): domain Eukaryota; kingdom Fungi; phylum Ascomycota; class Eurotiomycetes; order Eurotiales; family Aspergillaceae; genus Penicillium; species Penicillium tannophilum. The sequence goes on along the minus strand of JAQKAK010000001.1, from coordinate 479,390 downwards.
AGCTCCACCGGTTAATGAAAAAAGCGAAGGAGATTCGAAATAGTATGGCGCACCATAACGCTCAAAATGAGCACAAATTAAATGAGCTCGAAAACACCAAGCGGAACTTGAGCGATATGCTTGAGTACGCTATCAGAAGTGTCGCCTCGGATCGGGGAATAGATCAGGTTTGCTTCCATATTCGCTTTCATAATATGCATAATAGGCTAATAATTTGGTTCAAAGGTCCCTTGGTGTCCGTATCACCATATTTGCAAAGCTTATATAGAAGAAAATAAGCCGCCGATGGTCATGGTTCCGCTGAATGGAGACCCCCTACTATCCATCCGTGAGACAATCCTTCGCGATCATGACAGCGAACAGATGCGACTGCTTTACAAACGTCCAAAGCGCAAGGCAACTGAAGAAGGTCGGCAAAAGCAGAAAAATGATTATGAAGCCGCCCTCATAAGAAAACAGCAAAGGAAGGAGCGAGACATCGCCCTGCGGTCCAGTCATCTTGCTGAAAAATGTCGCAGGTTAGAGCAAAGATTCAAAGAGTCACAAGAGCTGGGTCGCGCTCAAATGAAAGATATTGAGATGAGGATGAAAGAAGAACAAAGGATATTCAATCGGCAGCGAGCCGAGATTCTCAAAGACGGCATTCTGCATTCATCTCCGGATCCGAAACCGTTATTGATTGCAATATTTGTTACGATCAGTTCGCCATTCTGGGTTGTGGGCCTGGCAATGTACAATTTATATACCAGAGGTCCTGATCACTCTAGCGACGCATAGTGGAGTCCACAAAACAGCAAATAGAAACAGCACAACTTATTTAATCATGAAAGAGTAACATCCCAAAGGTAAAAATACAGCAGAGAAGAAAGGGAAAGGGAAGTGTGCCAAGTATTCCATATAAGAGGACGCTCATAGGGTGTTAAGAGTGGGGGGCCGTTGTATTTATAGCTGATCGTATCTTACATACTAAGCATCGGCATACAAATTCCTGCCATTTATGAAGGGCCGTGGGTAAAAGGAGCCCGCTGGTGCCTTAGCAGTGGGATAGTCAATATCGGGACGGAAGCAAATTCACCTTATACGAACCATAGTGCCCTGGAACACGTACTAAATTGTATCAAAAGCAGGCCAAGTGCATGAGTGGGTCCTCAATTGACCAATCAGAGCCGCCAATGACAGCCTCGGTTGGGTTCGATGTGGAGCAACCAATGCGGGGAACTCATCATTTCATGCATTGCAGATGCGTCGGTGGAATAGAACAAAGACTTTTTAGCATGAACGCATCGCAAATGCTGGAAAAGAAAGCACCTGACCGGGCGAGGATAGTGTGCTTAAACTGTCATGCTCGGAAAGTACGGCAAAGTTCGTTTCCAGCACCAAACTCAAACTGACCGCGTTACAGGTACGATGCGACCTCGACCAGACTGGAGATGTCTGCGGAAATTGCAGAAGGCGTCGGCAGACATGTCGGTTAGTTTTCAATTCAATAGGACAGAGAAAACTTGTACACGTTCTCATCCATTCATAGACGTCGCGGCCGCAGTAAATATCCTGCCAGGAGTGCCAATTCTGCGGGGCCCTCCTTAAGATCGTCGGTCGCGCAACCCTTTGATGGGAGTGAAACTAGTCTGGGAATGATACAACCTGATCCATCACCAAATCAAGGGACCTCTTCGGCTACCTCAACGCCATTTGACCCGCCAGGCTATGTGGGCGAGCTATCTTTTATGTCTCCATTGGAAACCGAGCCCGGGCAACCATTACCCCAGCCTATGGGGGCATTTCATGCCCGTTTTTCCAGTGAGCTTTTGAAATCAATGGATGCAACATCCTTGCCACCAAAAGCCAAAGTCGAAGCATTTACAGATGCCTATTTTGAACACATCTACCACCGAGCTCCTATCATTGACAGGGCGGATCTACACGTGGAGGAACCGTCAATGCTCATATCTCAAGCCGTCTGTATGATTGGTAGTCTATTACGCCACCCAAGCCTTCGATCACCTCTCGAAGAGAGCGAAGAATATTACTGCAAAGCTAAAGCATTGGTGTATTCTAATTACGAAATGGATCATCGCAATACACTCAAGGCCCTTTGCCTTCTCATATTCAGAAACGTTACTCCACCGAATGTCCTCACCTTGGACTGCTCATGGCAATGGACGGGAATGGCAACGCGATTAGCCTATCAGATGGGCCTACATCGCGAGTCTACCTACTCGAAGCTCACAAATCCTGGAAGTGCGCGTCGAATGATGTGGTTTCTCTTTGTATGTTCCTGGTAGTGGTTTCTTTTTTCCGTTTATCTGCTAACATTGATTAGGTGGAGGATAAGGTCCAAAGTGCCTGTTTTGGACGCCCATCCGTTATACGGACAGCCGAAATGGACCTGCGGCCGTTGCAGCTTGACGATTTTGAAAGTCAAAATCTTCAGGCCGAGATATTCATCGAATATGTGAAGCTTAATATGATCATGGGTCAGATAGTGGACCGCCATGGTCGGCAGAGTGAATCCCGTCAAGAACAGGTAAACTCCACTGCCCCGAGAAACATCCCATAAATACATCTTCGACTGGCATTCAAGTTCAATTCTATAATTTGACACAGTACTCATACTGACATATCTACAGGTGACGGTGATTCTTCAATCTTTACAGCAATGGATCAACAACCTACCTCCTCAACTTAGCCTCTATAATGGCCATGATCGCCGCCCCTTCAGACGAGATATATGCGAGCTACATATCAACTATTTTGTTTGTGTAATTGTTCTTTGCCGGCTATTCGGAGGTTCACTTCCGCCAACAACAGCATCAGCTGTGTCCTTAGTGGCATCATCTTGTATCAGCCATCTATTCGAGGAGATATATTTCCGGGACGAGATTAACTACCTGATGCCCTTGAACAACTGGTTCCTCATGGTAGCCTGCGCTCCACAAATTCAGCAAAATGCCGCCTGTCAAGGCAAGGATAAACTTTGTACAGAGGAGCTGAACAAATTATTGACTGCGTTACGGCACATGCATTTGAAATGGCCCCCAGTAAGGATTTTATTGGGTATCATCGAGCGATTGATCATCAAAAGTCATCAGGAAATCAATTCATTTGGCCATGTGTCGGATTGTTCGCCAGATATGGACTATATAGGCGAGACTTGGTTCCGACTTCTTCCTCATCCTGATCTCAGAAGCTTGTTTCCGTTCCCCAGTTCGCTAAGCCCGCGTATCCAGCATGTGGACGCTGGGTGTGAGGAAAACGTTGATTCAATTGCTCTTGGGAGGATGGTTGACCTGGGTAATGATGACTTGGACTGGATTTTTCATGAATACCAACTTGGCTACATGGAAGCTTCAATCTTTTGAAACCAATTGGTCTATCAGTTCCACAAAGGCTGTCTATTACTAAGTTAATGCCATGGTTCACGGAATTCTTCTTCTAATTCAAGACGATAAGACATCATATCCAAATCTATCCCATCCTGATCTAAACGCGAACACCCAAGACCTGAGCGAATGATGGCCAGCCAATCCATAAACTCTTCTATAAATCCCCGCGCCTGACCAAGTAGGTAACAAAGCAGAACTAATTGATGTCGAGAACATATCGTCGAGCGGAGATATTCTGGCATCTAGTCGTCGCAGGGCCAGTCGCCCTCAGTGCAGTGCGAACCCTCGCGAAGAAGGGCGGTGACTATTACGATAGTTGATTAGCTTATATTCGGAACTTACCCAAGATCTTTTGAAATGCTTGATAGACTCACAGAGGCCAGGGTCCGCCTCGGCATCCGCGTTGGGGGCTGCGAGTGGAGCTGCGTCAGGAGCGGGCATAGCAGCAGCGTAGGCCATGGCAGCGAAGCCAGCGATAGTGAGGAATTGGGAGAACTGCATGTTGTAGTTTGTGATTGAGCTTTAGGGCTTTAGATGATCGAATCGGAGATTGGAAGATTGAGCTTGTGGGTTGTTGAAGTGGAAAGTATTGATGGGGAATAAATATCTACGGACAACAAACTCCTTATTTATGTGTTTCCCTGTAGTACTACGTCAGCCCATTCCAAGTGCAAGGTTCGCTTAGTCTGGACCCAATTACTGGTTTAGGTAGGAAGGTATATACATACGGAGTAAATAGTTGAAGGGTGTAGATATCAATATCCAAGGTTAGAGAAGATCGCTGGTGGTGCATGGATTCAAAGGCGGACCCCGAATTTTGCAAATCTTCTGAATTTCTCCATCAGGTACATCAATAGATTATCTACAGGGTATACATTCCCTCGGTGATAATTATAGGACTAGTGCGGGGATTATGGCCCCGGGGGTCTTCCCGGGGGCTGGCGTGGCGTATACTTATCGCCATGGACCATATGTCTACGTTATAGATCAACAACACAGGAACATCAGAAATGGGTACCCAAGCTTCAAATAAATTCAGCCCCAGTATATCTAGACATCCTAGGATCTAATCTAATGACATGAAGAAGAGGGAGTCAACTGTACACTTTCTAGAGATGACTCTCCGAGGGAGACTTGCTTCCCCACGGGAAGAACTGCAGGAGATCTCGGAGCAGCTTCGGATTTCCCTTGTGCATCTTAGTCTCCGGTGCAATCTGACACATTAGAAGGCTCCTCAACTCCTTCTTGGTCACTGTCATGTGTAGTCCTGATTTCTCTGAGAGATTTGTACTTGCCGATACCTCGCGGTAACTCAAGGCGCCATTGCTCAGGATAAGTCGCCAAGTCTGACCTTGGTCCGACAACGTGATATCAATAACGATAGATTTGCTAGCTGCACGCATTCCATCAATCTGGACGGAAATGGCACACAACCACTGCTCCACACTTAGCAAGGGATTGAGATCTTCAATCTTGCCGGTTTGTGGCGTTATCGCTGTGTCTTTAGATGCCAAATCCTCTGCGGCGGTCAAATAAAAGTTTCGCCATGTTGCATTCACTGCCCCGAATCCAAGCTTCTTGAAAACTGAGGCGAGTGCGCTACGCGCCCGAGCATTTCGGGGTTCTGCAGCAGTAACGTGGCCCAAAAGGGTGGCTGCGAAACGTAGATCATCTTTGGCGGCGAATTCCTCAGCCAGGATGATGGTTTTGTCGATACCGCCCATGCACTCGATGTATCGCTTACCTTCCTCGACAGGGGGATGATTCCACAGGTTAACGGGATTCCCATCGAACCATGTCATATACCGCGAATAGATAGCTTTGATGTTGTGACTTAGCGATCCGTAATAACCTTGGAGATGCCACGCGCTGTCAAGTGTCGGCGGCAGATTGAGCGTCTCGGCAATCTCCACGCCGGTCATTCCTTGATTCATCAGACGAACGGTCTGATCATGCATGAATGCGTACATGTCACGTTGCTCAACTAGGATGCGGGTAATCTCCGTATGTCCCCAGGTCGGCCAGTGGTGTCCGGCTAACAAGACAGTGGCCTGATCGCCAAATAACACCAGACTTTCGTCGAGATAGCGTGACCATGCTTTTGCATCGCGAACAAGCGCACCCCGAAGAGTAGAGATGTTATGCATACAGTGCGTTGCACATTCGGCGATGTAGAGCGCTTTGCTCCCTGGGAAGTAGAAGTTGAATTCAGACGGTGCCTCGGTGCCTGATACCATCTGGAATACGATCCGGACGCCGTCCACTACCCTTTCATCATTTGTCTTAGAGATGAGCATGTTGGGTGGAATGAGGGATGTGGTTCCTCTCGATGTAGCCATGCCTAAACCGCACCCAACCTGGCCTTCCACGCCACGAGGCAGTGTTGATCCGTACATATATCTTGCTCTTCGCCTCATTGCTGGTCCTGCGTAGATATTTTCGCTTGTCGCTTCCTCCATAAATCCCTCTGGAGCGATTATGGGGATTTTATCTTCCATTCCTTGCGAGAGAACTCCCCGTGCACCACCAAAATGATCGACGTGCGAGTGCGAGTAGATTAAGCCGGTCAGACGCCGATCTCCACGATGCTTCTTGTACAGCGAGAATGCGGCGGCAGCACACTCATTCGACACAAGAGGATCGATGATTATCACACCCTTCTTTCCTTCCACCAGGGTCATGTTGGACAGGTCAAAGCCACGAACTTGGTAGACCCCCTCAGTGACTTTGAAGAGGCCATGTTTGACGGTAAGCTGGCCCTGTCGCCATAATTTTGGGTGCACTGTCGGTGGGCATTCTTGGCCATTTGCCAGGAAGTCATATGCGTCGTTGTCCCATGCTGTCTCGCCGGACAGTGTTTTGACGATGCCTGGTTCAAGCGTGCCGAGGAATCCACGGGAAGTGTCTTGAAAGTCGGACATGGTGATAAGGAAGAGTCAGAGGAGAATTTGAAAGCAATGATGGCTTGGAGAATCACATGGGAGATAGTCTTCTTTAAATGTCAAAAACAACCGAGTTCTTTTAGATTCTTTGGTACAGCTCGGTGGTGGCTACCGAATATACCGAAGTTGGTTCGGCACCCCGCATTTACCCCGGGTTTTGATCTCCAATATACCGAAGTGAGAGAGCCGAGATGACAATATAACATTGGGACCCTGCAGATCTGGGCTGTCTTTCTTGTACTATCCATTGGACATGAAAATGGATCATAAAGAAGACATCGAATATGTGGAGTCGCAGTCACTACCGGCGGTTGATGATGATCTAGGCTTCACTCCTCGGGAGCAGCGCCATATCATCCATAAAATCGATCGGAGGCTTATTTTGGGACTGGGCTTGCTTTTTGCAGCCAGTTTAATTGACCGGACAAACCTGGGAAATGCAGCAATTGCAGGGTAGGCACTGGACTCTCTCCAAGCAAAGACCGCCATTGACCATCCCTAGGATGACGAAGGATCTCGATCTTGAAGTCCAATCGCGATATGTTAGTGTCCTCAGAGAGATGCCACGATCTAGCAAAACTGACCAAATAGTCCATTATTCTTTTGGTTTTCTTCATCCCCTACGTCCTCGTTCAATTTCCAAGCTCGATTCTCGTCCGCAAGATCGGCCCGCGTAATTTCCTTTCGGGAATTACCTTTGTGTGGGGTGTGGTGATGATGGTATGGTTTATAGATACTGATGTGATACCAAACTAACTTTTGCTAGTGCTTTGGATTTGTTCATGACTGGAAGGTGATGATTGCGCTGCGCATTATTCTGGGCATATTTGAAGCAAGTCTCTTCCCCGGAGCAGTTTATCTTCTTGCGCTTTGGTACTCAAGATGTGAGAGACCCCGGTGTTCTTGTTCAGAAAAAAGGCATACCTAATTGACGTGAGTAGATGACGTACATAAACGCTATTCCTCCTTCTACCTCTTGAGTACAATCGGTGCTTCTCTTTCTGGTGTCCTTGCCTATGGATTCATGCAAATGGCTGGCCTTGGGGGCTTGAGCGCCTGGCAATGGATCTTTGTGATGGAAGGTCTTCTCACTTGTGTCATCGCTGTGATAGGCTACTGGCTCCTGATCAGCTTTCCACAGGATGCTCACAAGGCACGGAACTTCTTGTCAACAAGGGAGATCGAGTTCATTCTCCGTCGAATTGACAGAGATCGCAGTGATGCAGATGATGAGGCCTTTTCGCTCTCTTCATTTTTGGCGCCTGCTTTGGACCTGAAGATTTGGGGGTTTGGACTGATATTCTTGTGAGTTCTTATTTTCTGTCCCTCAAATTTCTTCTTGATTTTGGCTAAATCTAGCCATTAAAGATGCAGCACTGTGGTTGCCTATGCAATGGCTTTCTTCCAACCCATCATTCTATCCCAAAAGCTCGGCTTCGGAATTGGTGCTTCACAAGCCTTGACTACGCCGCCATATTTCTTTGCCGGCATTCTGATGTATACACAAGGATGGGCAGGAGACAAGTGGCATTTTCGCAGCCCAATTATTATTTATAATGCGCTGCAAACCATCGTCGGTTTGTGTATCTTGGAGTGGGTTTCTGCACCTGGTGTGCAGTACTTTGGTATCTTCCTCGTCGCAGCTGGGGCCAACTCTACCATCCCCGCCGTGCTCGCTTGGCAAGCCAACAACATCCGTGGCCAATGGAAGCGGGCCTTCTGCAGCGCCAGCATTATCACCTTTGGAGGGATCGGGGGTATCATTGGAGCTGTCGTTTATCGGTCTCAGGATGCGCCGAACTTCTTCCCAGGAGTAATGGCCTCCATTGTGTGAGTTTCACGTACAGACTCCTCGTCTTCCATTTTGGTACTAACCCAAAACAGTTGCAATATTATTATCCTTCTGGTGGCAGGAATACTTACCGTGCATTTCCACTTATCAAATCGGAAAGCCAGAAGGGGTACCTTGGTTATTGAAGGACTGCCAGGATTTTGCTATACTTTATGATTGATCAGTGATACCAGGCAAATCTGGCACTCAGTCTAGTTTCAAGTAGTATTAGTAAGGTTGAAACATTCGTATTGATCCTGAACTCCATTTTTTTTTTTTGTACAAAAATTCAAAATTTACATGATACCGACTCCAGTAAACACGTTTTCACACCCGCATAGACACAAAAGCCTTGGCTGGCTTAGAAGCCTCATCAAAATCCATCGAAATCTCTTGCATACTCTCTCCCTCCTCTTCCTCCCGAACAAACTTTTGCTGTCTCTTGTACATGCGCCAGAAAACCATACTTCCATGTATCTGCGCAATTGAAAACGCAACATGCAGCATAGGTGTGACGACCTTGAAGGCAATCTGCCACCTCTCCCAAAGGCTACCAAATAGCCACATTGTGACGATCGTCTCGCCTGTTGTGCCGATTGCCGTCGTGATACATGACACGAGAAACACACGGCTGAGAAAGTGGTGGCGGTTGGGATAAACGCGGTATAGGATGATGGCAACGTGGGGGAAGAACTCGGCAATCATATCGAAGGCACCTAGGAGAGAAGCAAATGTTAGGTCAGGTCAGAAAAGCATGGAAATTTGATAATTGGAAGTCACTTACCCCAAACAGTACACAGAATGAACTCGATATCTGCGTCCGGCTCACGCAGAAGCCTTAAGCTAATCGCAATAGCAGACTGTCCAATGAGGATTGTACCAGTATGATGCGCCACGGCGACAGGAGATAGCTTGACGCGGTAGATGAGCTCAAATATGTACATGCCAATCAACATCTGCGCTGCCACGATGAGTATATCACCCATCGTTACGGTGGAGCCATGAGCGAAAGGTGTGTGAAACGACGAAGTTCCAAAACCAACGCAGACAAACGGGTATGCTGCGAGAATCAAAATGACAATCTTCGTCGCTGCTGAGATGTGATGATTGATGAAGCCACGCCGATTAACCTCATTGAGGTCTGTGTAGATATTTCCGTAGAACCATTTTATAAGAAAGCCCTCAAGGATGTAGAAGCGGACCATGAATAACACTATCAGGGTTATGGAGAGGATGAGAGCGGAGAATGGAGCAAGGATGGATATTGGCTCCAGTGGTTTCTCTAGCAGGAAGCCAGTATGACGTGGGATAAGTGGCATTGCTGTTGCTGTAGTGAGCCAAGAGCAGCGGACTGGAAACAAGGAGGTAAAGAAGTTAAGAGACAATCGATGTGAGCTTTGAAAGAGAGTCGCCCACACAGCTTTGACAATGATAATGGGAAGTCTGGTGGTGGTTGGTGTTGAAACGAGAGAATTTGGGAAGAGAAACGGGGGTCTCCACTGATACTGTACTTATACTTCTTGTGGCCTTGTCAGCCTTATAATAACAGACCAGTATCCACTTCTGAGGTTGCTCCGGAGGTAAATACGGTCTTCTGGTCTTCCTAAGCTTTTCATTAGTAGATCCACTTCTCTTTAGGAGTTTAATATTGATGAGAAATGGTTCCCAAACTACTGTACACCGCCATCGATACAATAGATTCCTCGGCACAAGTGTAGCGAGATAATTGCTGCTCTTGAAACCTTTTTAAAGTATAGAGTGTTTATTACCAAGCCCTGTAGAATTCCCCGGGTCCGTGGGTTCCAGGGTCAAGATTTCTTTAGGCGGCAGCCCCGAGAGCTTAAGTGGTTGAGTGGGGGTCTGGTTGGTCAATTGTAACCCTGCAACCGTCGATCTAGGGGCATCTGAGACAATATTGGTCGAACCTGGAGGCAGCCGAGTATTCATAGAAGCTTTTCATTGTTGGTAAGGTTTGATTGATCGGTTCTGAATTACCAAGTCCCAGATTTGAGGCTAATAATGACTAAGTCTTAGGCGTTGCGGGCTCTACAGAACACACAAATCATCGAATCAGCCCCTCGATTATCATTCAGTGCAAGATTTAATATTAGAAATAAACTGAAAAAGTCTATTTAGTGTAGGGCCTTGTTCATTCTTGGACCTCGGGTTTTCGTGGTGATAATATGGCTGCCTACGGTAAGCCACACAGTCGCTTGAACCACGCGAAAATCTCTGTTTGCTTCTTATAAGCGGATTGTCTCTATTCGTGCAAGTAAATCTCTCTGTCAAATTGCTTTGTGCAGCCTATTTACCTAAGCCCTTGGAATGCTACCAGCTTCCAACCACGGAAACACAGCCTGGCCGCTAAAATGACCATAGCTCTTCCAAAACTGTACACGCCAACAAAGGCATTATGGGATCATAACCTCCATAATGACCAATCATACCTCCTTTTTTTATTGCCTGTGAGACCAGAAAAAATGCGTATTACCGAGCCCATATCCATATAATATCCGATTTTATTCGGTTGTGAAGCAGTCAAAGCCAATTACAAGGACCCAGTTTCATAAATTTCCAGGCACTCTATGAGTAATTTTCAATCATATTCAGTGTCTAGAGTCCACAATCCTTCAAATTTCAACTTCAAATACAAAGGCGACCAGAGCACCCCCAGCCAGGACGGTTCCTGCCACGACAGGCAACCCAACCTGACTCGCCAGGCTAATTGGAACAAGGGCCTGGTTTTCGGGTCGCAACATTTGCGGATAGAAATACCAAGTTGAAGTGATGCCCAGCCATGCCATTGCCCAGCAGAATCCAATAATCTTTTGCCACATTGGCACAGGAACCTCCCCTTCACCATTTTTGACAGTGCTACTGGCACCTGTACAGGTCCTCCAGAGTGCCTTGATGCCGTCCTCGATGATAAGACCGAGCGGGGCTGTCATGAACAGTAACATCGCGCCAGACTCCTGCCCTGGGATACCCTGAATAACATCAAGGATGACATGCAATCCGCCTGAGAAGAGGAAAACAAGGATGATGTTTGTATATCGCTCCAACGGAGACTTGGATAGACCCAATATATCACGGGTAATAAATGTGCTGACAGAGACAAATGGTTCACGCACCAATTGATGCCAGAATTTGCTGTTTGGCTTCGTTAGCATATCTGACAACTGTCACCTTTCACTTTAAAATAAGACGACTTACCCCCAAAATCCTCTCAATGACCCAGCATCCGCTGCCCGGCCGAACAAAGGAGGACAGTTCGACGGAGAGTCAAGTCCAAGCCCAACAATCAAAATCGAGAATACGCGATGGTGCAGATCGATAAGCATTCTGCTCACCACGAACCCGGCAACCAGGTTCGAAATAATCCGCTCAATCCACTGCTCAACAGATAAATCCCACTGAACAGTGGGTGGCAAGAGTTCATGTTTCTTCTGGTCTTGCGCCTGCTGTAACGCAAGAGTAGCGAAAACATCCAACGCCAGATACTGAATAGTCGCAATAGCAGTATTACGAAGCAAAAATCGACCTCGAGGCGGCTCGTTCATACCCCTTTTCGTATAGTAGGCTGGCTGTGCGGGTGCATTCTTGATTTGCCAGGGCGTGTTTATTCCACGCGGTTGAGTAAACAGTCGCGTCGCATAATAAAGGCGCGCGACAACACCCTGAGTTTCTTTTGATGGAAGGTCGGTGGTGTCTTTTGGATTTATGAGTAACAGGTTTAGGGACTGGAAGACTACTGTCACGATGAGACGGGCTAGTTCACACCAGATGAAACCTGGCCCTAGGCTTGTGGCCACGCGTATAGATCTGTGCGCGATGACCACTAGACATGGGATTGAGAGGTACCGCCATGCTGAGCGTTTTGATGTGGTGATCAGGAGTATACCTGGGATTAGACAATGGGCGGCATAGAGGGTTGATATTTCCAGGATTCGCGAGGAAATTGTCGCTTCTGTTCCGCCCATGATCGGTTCTGGAGGTATGGTTTTGAGGAGATCAGTTTACCTTGCCTGTCCTGGAGAATATTGTGTTTTTTCTGTTTGCTTTTTCCCCTGATCGCTGATGTGTGAAACTATTGTTATGTGGCCCAACAAAACCCCTCTTCTGGTTTAGCGTGGTGAAAAAGGCAATGATCGACTTCAGCTATCAATATCTTACCATCAGCTTACATTAGCATTTTAAACTTCAGTCCACTTCAGTGGGATTCAAGTACCCGACATCTATCAAATAGTCCAACGTCACATTAGCCGACTGAGGTCTATCCATGAACGTACTCGTCCCCGAAATAGCATATTCCCGATTCTTCAAATCCAAGTTCTGCCAAATCCACCAAACCCGGTCCACCATTCCATGATGATGATAAAAGGCCGGATCCCCAGCACTAGCATCCGCATCTCGGCCTGGATCACCACCCATGGCGAAATGGCCTCCACCATGTAACCCGGGTGAATCACCATGCAAACCAGGTGAATTTGCCTGGCCTTGCATTTTATCTTGTAGATCCCAGATGATTTTGCTTTGGGTGATTAGATCCACGATCGACGTGTAGTTCACGTACATTTGTAAGAGGGCCGTTGTTAGATCTCGTTTTAGACAGCGCGGATTGTAATCTAACGGGTTGGACATCCGGGTTATGTTGTCGCCTGGTACGGCGAGGTAGGATGGGCCGAGATTCACGGTCATGTTCTTGAAGGGGCCGCTTGTTACGCAGCCGCCTCCTGTCCCGGGTGGGAGCCAGAGTGGTGGGTATGGGCCTGGAATTCGGGCTCCTATTGGAAGTTCGTTAGGGATGCGGGCGCCGTTTCCTGAGAGAGAGGTTTCGCTGCCGTCGAATAGCTGGGATTTCTCGAGACTGTCGGCGTCTGCGGCCCAATCCCAGTATCTAATTCTGTTGGTTAGTTCTTATTGAGTTTTTGTGCTCGTATTGTATACTTACGGATAGTCCCCCGTATAGTTGCATTCATTCCGTAGAGCTTGTTCATATTCGTAGATAAAGTATCGATGCCATGCAAAGAAGAGGCCCTGTAATTAGTGAGTAGTTTGAACAACCTTGCAGTGTTGAGACTTACGTCGCGGTGAATGTGATATGACTGGTTGATGTGAACAGCAACAAAGTCATCGAATCGAGATCTTACTCCACGTGCTAAGTGAGGCGGAGTGATTGATTGAGACGTTGTCAAACACAGGACAGACTTGATATAAGACTTCTTTTCAGCGGGTGTAAAAGCCCTCCAATTCCGACGAACTCGCAAGTTCTCTAACGTGCAAGTGTTATTCTCCTTAGAGTTTTCAATGATCGTATTGATCGAATTCTTCAGGGCATTTTGCGCCATTCCATCAAATCGAGCAGCTGCTTCAATCATAACAGGATCCTGATTAAACCTGAGTACCCCCAGAACGGGACAGGCCAAAATTAGCCATATTGAGCACAGAAAGGCAACAATGTTAGCCATATTCTTGACTGTAGCTCAGAACTAGGTAGAATGATTCTGACGACGACAATTGCGTATACACAACTTCAGGTCATTATATGTCCCTGCCTCGGTGCTGAACTAAAATGCCATGCGAAATATCTTATGCTGTGCAACCCCAGCCCGTAGCCTCGGGGAGTTTTCTATGCAAGGTCTCCGAACGCCTGAAATTTCCATGCGTCTGACGTGGAACCGTGGAACAATGGAAAGAAAAGTCTATCGTCAGGAGTCGTTTTAGGGGTTCTGTTGTGCAGGTACAGCTGAAAATCTTAGAAGGTTTCGCTTATCTGGCATCCTCATCCTGGCTATATTTGATCGTGTGCTTCCTTAGGCCAGCTTGGAATACGGGGCGATGGTACAAGTTACTGATCGACTGGTTTACGATCTCTGAGTCATACTGAGTGTTTCAAGAGCCGATGGCCAAATCGCATTACTGTTTCAGTGTCTTTGGTTTCAATAGAAGCGTAAGCGGGGATGTAAGTTATCAGGCTATAAGAATGTGAAAATTCTACAGACATCCTCACCTGCAGAGCAAGGTATGCGGCTAGCTCTTCGACCATGTAAGAGTCTTCGTATAAACTCTGTTCCCCTTGTAGTCGAGTCCTTAAGCACCTTGTCGATAGACGTCACCTTTGACACCATGGACGGTAGTCAATAGGCTAATAGACTGTACGTGGACTTTCAATCAGACTCTTCCTTCTTCGCTTGGGCTCATCGATATTGAATTAAAGAGAACCTTGGAAGGGCTTGTTCCTGGGTATTCCCCAGTAGATCGATATTGACTTCGACATACGAGCTATCGGGAGCTGGAACAGAGATATGGGCGCCTGTCCGATACAAATAGTGTATGCGAAAGATGTCGGTATAATTCCTGGTCTTCCTGAATGGATGCGTCCTAGGGCGAAAGATGCATTACTAAACTCTGAGCAACTCGCACGATCGTTCCCAGGAAATTAGAGGCCGCATTCAGCACGGACCAATTATGCAGATGTATTGCGCAGATAGATAATGTAGCTATGTAACTCTTCAATATCATTCATTGCTTACGAGAAACGTGCTTCCGAATAACATGCAAACAGCGAACAGGCTTTCGACCAGTGCAGGACCATGGCTGGTTGTGGTGACCTGTAAAAATCGAATGCTGGTGGTCCAGCTGCAAAGCACGAGTCTGAACCCTCGAGTCGGAATTTGCTCAACACCTCAGCCAGGAAGTGACATTTGCGAGCCCCAAGATACGAGGATGACAGCGAGCCATAATAGACCGCTCCACCACGAGCACCATGGATCTGCGCACTCTTTCATTCCAGGGTGGGTGACGATGAATTCAAGGGTCTTGGAACATGAGACCCCTGGGGCAAGACGCCCAATTGTCAGATTGGTGTAGTATTGCATAATTTCTGGGCGCCTGGTCCTGCGTATCTCGGCTTTCAACTCGTGGGTCGTAATTCGCAATCGCTGCGTTTATCTGGTTTGGTACATAAGCAAGCATTGCCCTTGAGATTAGATGTATTGGCTTGTGGAACACATCTGCTTGCTGCTGGTAGTGTGAGGACTTCTTGTCGCTTAAAATTACTGCACTGGATACTACGGCTGTTGCTGACGAGGCTGCGAACCATCACAATTGGTTCGATTCAGTCGACACCAGTCACATTTTCTGGCGACTTGTTTACGCCTTGAACGTTGTAAAGGCTTCTTTTTGTCTGGGTCGGCTGCAAAAAATTGAAGCACGATCGATAAACTTGTGAGATACGGTCTAGAGGTGACAATATTAAGAATGTGATACTTCTCAGTGGCACTAAGCGGTCAGATTGGTTTCGCTTGAGCTAATCTACTATTTAATTCGGACCGTCACTTAGCAATTTCCGGCTCCACGGCCAACAAGCTATGCACAGCATCCACCACACTCTCCTTGAGCGTCCTGAACTTCAAACCTAAGATCTCTCGACTCCGTGAGTTATCAAATCCATACACTCCGTCTGCCGGGTAATCACCCGGAGCCAGAGCCTCGCCGGTAGGCAATCGATCCCGGAATTCGGGGAATTCCTGCCCAATAATCTCCGCTATCTCTTTGTTCGAAAAGTGACTCGAAACAGTAAAGAATCGCTTTCCACGTGCTTCGGGCTTCTCGATCGCTAGTACATGTGCAAGCGCGAGATCGCGCACGTCGACGTAACCGTAGTTTCCCGTTGGCGGACAGCGGGCTTGAGAAGCGCCGGTAATAAGGTCTCGGATTCGCTCGTTGGAGGTGTTCAAGGCGCTAAGAGAGGCAAGTCTGTGGGCGATCGGACCCAGAACGAGCGGTGGGTTGATGACAGTCAAATCAAACGAAGGTTTTTCGTTTTCCATAAATTCCCATGCGGCACGCTCCTGTCAATTTATTAGTCTACTTGTCAAATCAGTCCTGCGATCACGGTCTTACAGCAAATGTCTTGCTTGCTCGGTAGGCGTTGGCGGGGCTGTCGTTGGCTTGTTCTTCTGTTATGGGACACCAGTCGGCCTTAAAATTTGCCTCCATCAGCTATCGCTCAGCAATTCGTCGTATTGTCTCAATCTCACCTCGGAATACACCTTGTCCTTGCTCTGGGCGTAGATGTTGTTGATAGCAGCGAACGAAGAAGTCACCACAACCCGATTAACAGATGGGGCATATTTCTGCACCGAAGCGAGAATACCCGTAGTTCCAATAATGGCTGGGTCAAGAAGCTCTTTTGCGTCCTTGGCATTGAAATGATACGGGCTTGCAGTGTGGATGACCGCGTCGAATGGAGGCTCGGAGACAACGGCCTTATCGAATGCTGTGCATTAACGGTTAGATCGCCGATTTAAAATTTCACGGACATGGGCTTTCTCATACCAGTGGCTTGGCCTATATCTTCCACGATAGTGCACTCTAGACGATCTTTTTGTAGCTCGGGGTGGGATTGCAGGATTGCTTGGGCCTTTTGCTCGGAGCGGACGGTTGTGACAACGGAATGACCACGGGCGAGGAGTATCTCGAGAACATGCGTGGCGATGAATCCACTACCTCCTGTCAAAAGGACACGAGGCATTTTGCTGTAAATATTGTGATTCTTTTTGTAAGATGTGATTGTGAGAGTAGACTGGCTTCAGCGGATCAGTAACACTCAAGAGGGCAAAGTGCATGTTTAAATATTCTCCTCATTATGGGCAGAGGACTGATTCATAATCTCCTTGAGATCACAGCCTACTAACTAGGCAATATTAGCAGACACTCCGGTTGTCGATTTGGTTTCATTGCTTGAAGCCGTTTCGAGACTCCGAGACTCCGATTGCTCCTTTTGGAAAACAAGGCCCCACTCCGGAACATGTATACAGGCACAAGCCAATTCTACAGCTTTCCAATTCTCTACGACTAAAACCACAAATACATTAATACTTAAAGTACACAGCTCATGATTAAGTGCATTAGGATCATCGTAAGCTACACTACACTGCGGGAAAGGTACATGGAACAGAATGTCAAGCAGCCCGCCGTTCTTTCCGTTCATGGGCACTGTCAATGAAATGCGATCATTGATAATGCAGGACTACAGGAACGGAAAGAGTGATATACAAGACGCTGAAACAAACAGGGAATTATGGGGTAGTCGGGGATGCGAGACGCCGCCCAATCCCCAGTCACATCGCAAGAGATGGGAGAGGAAATAACAAAAGGAAGATGGGTCGTTGGGAAAGAAAGGCATCATGGCAAAAAGAGAGATATGTGGGCGGAATGATATGTGCAAGTGTGGGAACGGGATCAAGATCTACTTGGACGTCAAGTAGTCTGCGGCCTAGACTCAATTAGTTTAAATCTCTTGGGCTAAGACATTTCGTTCAAGCTTACCTTGTCAAGGTTGTAGTCAAATTTCTCCAACGCCGTGAGGGAATCCTCCCGAGGGAAACCCATACCAGTCAATCGCTGCAGAATCAGATCATCTTCACCGGTATCGGTGTTGAGGGCCCAGCCAGGCTTCTTAGGGTCAAAGGTGCTGGCACTGCTGGCACCTTCCTCGGCAGCAGGCTTCGCGTTATCGAGGGGGGCAAAGAGGGCATCCCAATCATGATTGGAAGCACCGCCTCCATTAGCGGATCCCGCAGGCTGCGCAGTCGCATGGGCATTGTCGTCAAAGGAGAAGAATTCGGATGAGCCAGCGTTGCCGGCGTCGGTGCTGGATGTGGCTTCATGCTTGGGGTGAGACGGAGAGTCGAAGGAGAAGTCAAAATCTGTGTTCTTGTTTTGACCTTCGGGCTCGTCGTCATCATCATCCTCTGCTTCCTGAGCAGGGGCCAGGTTGAGGCCGGCGAAAGCAGCATCAAAATCGGGAGCGTTTGTCTTCACAGCGCTAGCAGCGCTGGCATCGGGGGCTGGCGCAGCTGGCGCAGCCTCAGCCTCAGCCTCTTCCCGCTGGGGGTGATTGTCAATGATCGGTGCGCCAGTACCAGATTCGAAAGAGTGAGGAGCATCAGGTGCCGCAGTAGGATCGGATCGGGTGGGCAGCAAGCCATTAAATTCAGGGGTCTCGTTAGAGGTGCGGTTTTCATACTGGGGAGGGCTGGCCTGAGCATCAACGGCTGGGGGCTGTCCCGAAACTCCAGCGGTTCCCGGGGACGGGAACGCAGCAAGTTGAGCAGCGTCAATTGAATCAGCTGGCTGTTCCTTCTTAGTACCTGTGGGCGCGACAGGGGTGAAATTGTCATCAAATCCCAAAGGGCCCTCGTCGTCCGAGCTGTCCTCATCTTCTTCATCATCGTGATGGAGTTCCTGGATGGGCGGGAATTCCGAGCTACCAGCAGCAGCAGTTGCTGGTCCACCTGCTGGGCCACCAGCAGGCTTCATAGATGCGAAGGCCTCCTCGAAGTCATTTTCCTTCTGGGATTCAGACCGCTTGTGCGCCGTACTGCCGAACAGCTCGTCGAAGGACAGGTCCTTGGGTGGCTCCTGGCTCTCTGCACTGAGTGGAGAAGTGGTAGATGGTTCAACAGCGGTAGCAGGGGCCTCAGTAGCTGGGGGCAGCTCCTCAAATGGTGAACGTGCCGGGGTGGCTTCGGCAGTCGAATCAGCTGGATGGCTGTAGTCGCTCGACGCTGTCACTGACGGAGCGCCAACTTCACTGGTTGGCGCCTGGGAAGGCGTCCCGAATCCGGAGTCGGCTTGGCCATATCTGCTAGCAGGTGGAGACACCATGGTGGACGACGTCACAGACTGGTTCTCATTGAATGGCAGAAAGTTTGGCGTGAGTTGTCGGGACAAGCTCGGGGCTGGGGGCTCAGGGAAAGCTCCCGGCACAGGTCCAGGGATAGATCCAGGAGCGGGAGAAGCTGATGGAGTTGGGACATTGGAGGTAACGGGTGACTTAGCAGTTGCCAACGGGGACTCGGCGCGGAAAGAGGTCGGCGGTGGGCCGGCATTCGTGGGACTGGCAAAAGTCTGACCAAACAGACTGTCAAACGCTTTCTGTTGATCACTGGCAGAGTCAGGCGAGCGAGCACGATCGCTTGAGGCACCTGTCGCAGTCCGACGGAAGAAGGGGTTGGTATTCTGGCTGGTGGTAGAAGCAGCAGGACTAACAACCTCAGCAGCACTGCTGGCAGGGGTGACATCTTCAGTATACTGTGGGGTTTCTCTGGCCAGATCGTCAATTTCGGCCTGGGCCTTGTCGCGTTCACCCTCCACAGTAGCTAGCTGCTTCTTGTTAATTGCAACCAATCCCTTCTGCTGACGCGCATCGGATCGTGCCTTTTCGAGGGCCGGCTTGAGCTGCGCCACCTCAGCATTCGCATAGCGAATCTTCTCCTTGAGGCTGGCATTCTCCTGTTGGTCAGAAGCCAGTGCGGTCGAGATCTGATTGTACTGGTTTGCCAAATCCTGACGACTCCCCTCAATTAGGGCGTATTCTTGAGACAACTTAGTAGTCTCAGCCTTGGATGCCTTCAACCGCTCCTCTAGCGCCTTAAAGCTTGCCAGCTCCTGTTCGTACATGGTGCGTGCTTGTGCAAGCCGGGTCTCAAAGTCCCGCTTTTGCTGTGAACTCTGTGTCATGTTATGCTCGGCAGTAGTGCGCTTCTGTTGAACGTTGTGCATTTCCTTAGACAAAGTTCCAATTTGGTTTGACAAGTTCGCAAGCTCGGTAGTCTCCTGTGTCAACTTCTGGGATTCCTCTGGGTCGTTATCACCCAGCAAATCATCGGATGGAGGTGGAGGGGAGCGAATTGAACCCGGGTGTCCAGAAGACGCCCCAGTGGACTGCGGTTGCAAACTTTGGCCGAAGGATGATGTCGGCACAAATGGCTTGAAGGTGGTCGATGTCGATGGCGGGGATGCCCTAGAAGCCGGAGAAGCAGGCGTAGGCCATGCGCCAGAGCCACCGGTAGACTGAGGCATCTGAAGTTGGGCAGGAGCAGGCGCTGGTGGTGAGTCCAAACCGAACAAGTCATCCGCGGCCGATCGTGGCAAGGGTGCAGGGGCAGGGGCAGGAGCAGGCGGTGCAGGAGCAGCCATTGGAGCTGGTACAGGGGCTTGGCGTCGCATATTAGGCGGAATCAAAGCAGGAGGAAGCACTTGCGGTAGAGGTTCCTTTCCGCCCCGCTGCAATCGCACCAAATACATAGCCACAGCGAACTCCTCGCGGGTCAACTGACCATCGGCGTCGATATCAGCAAGGTCCCAGATTTGAGCCAAAACCTCTTCTGGTAGTTGCGCCTTCATGAAGAAACCAACTGCTTGGTCACCAGTGATCTTTCCGCGCTTGGCGGTGTCAACAGTCTCAAATATCCCATCAAAGTGCAGCTTCTCTTGAGGAGAAATGAGCCACTCTCCACCAGTTGTCTGGGCGGCAATTGGGCCTCCAAATTGTGGAACAGGAGCATTGTTCATGGGGCTGGCGGTCCGCTGAGAGCCAGTAAATTGCCTGGGGATTGAAGGAACTGGTGGAACTTCGGGCCGAGCACCAAAGGATGACCTTGCAGGAGGGCCCCTGCGGGATGCGGCCTCGTATAAACCGGGCGGTAGAGTCTGGGGAATACCACGCAGTACACCAGACTTGAAAGATGTCAGAAGATGCATGGCAATGACAAATTCCGTGCAATCGAGAGCACCGCGCTGCTGTGTGTC
This sequence comes from Penicillium tannophilum, assembly GCA_028829675.1. Classification (NCBI taxonomy): domain Eukaryota; kingdom Fungi; phylum Ascomycota; class Eurotiomycetes; order Eurotiales; family Aspergillaceae; genus Penicillium; species Penicillium tannophilum. The sequence continues at coordinate 458,631 of JAQKAK010000001.1, read as the reverse complement.
GGAAAGATTCCATATACGACCCAGAACCTCATTCGGCAACCTTGCGCGTTCGAATATTTGCTTCGCAATGTCGCCTAAATTACTGTGAGCGGACCGTTCCGCATGAAGCGCTTCTTAGATCAGGTGATGGGAGTATACATACCTGACATGATTCCATTCACGACTTCGGACTTGTCAAAGAGCGAAGCGAATTTAGTAACATCATCGGGCTGCAGCGGAGGGACACGAATGGGACCAGATGCGCCAGGTGGAGGGCTCGCGGGGCTCGGCTCCGGTACAGGGGCTGTGGTGTCGACTGAGATTCCATCGAATCGAGGTAACGGGCCGGCTATTGTTGGATAGCAGTCAGTAAAGGAGTTCAGAATAGCATCAAGCACCAAGTAAGCTCCAAGGGCACTCACGCTGCAAAGCTAGCTCAGCGGATAGTGTACGTCCAGCTTGAGCATGTCCGATTAATCGAAGAACAACTCCAAATCCAGCCGGGGTCAGGAGACCCCTGTTTTCTCTGTCCGCAATCTGCCAGATCTATATACACGGGTTATTAGCCCGTCAATCCTTTGCCAATAACACTGGTTCTATGTTTCATACCTCTCCGAGAACACCGCCAGGAAGATGCGTCTTTTCGAAGAACGGAACCGCGATCTCGCCAGTGATAACGCCGAGGTTGGTTGTGTCAGCGGCCTGGAACAGCTGGTAAAAGACGCGCTTTTCCTCGGCTGTGAGGTTTAGGTTCGGATGTCGCTGTGCTATATAGACAAAGAATTGTATCCGTTAGATCCGCCGAATTGCGCATCAATGTGTTCGGGTATACAGGGGAGGGGGTCATTGCGGGAGCGGAGCTTCGTGAGCCTCCTGGCTTGCGCCGGTGTCCGCCGTTGCATTTGCCGCGTTGAAGTTGGTATCAAATTGGAAGGAACTCACCGGTTTCAGCCATGGCTTTAAATGTGGAGGAGCGGACCCCCTCTCCTTGTCGATGGGATCCGAATAGTTGGGGTGCCTGGGAGGACAAGTTGGGGAAACGGGTGCCGTCTGCTTAGTCTGAAGATGCCACGAGCATAGGTCGAGGCGGAATTCTGTAGTTCAAGGCAATGGTGCCAAGTGAGGCAGATCGAAGCTAAAGCTCTCAAACAAGAGGACAGGTTATTCCGATGGTGGAATGGGGGTTTACAGAGAGGCTGGAGTCGATGTCGTAAGAAGGTACCCCCCAAGGCGGTCAGTTAGCTTAGCGCCCATTCCATCCGCTCAGGGTCTCATTCACGCAGGTACCTGTCATTACATATCCAATAGGCATAATGTGATATCGTGGAAAAGAGATGCGTTAAAAGGATTATATGGTCTAGGTTAGAGATCGCCAGGCTCTATGGATGATTTGTCCCTAGGCAACAATTCCGAGGTCCTATTCTAACCTAGGTTGTTATTCCTGTCATCTACAATATCCTGCCCTCACGAAGGGCCTATACAGTCCGGCAATAAATACAACCGGGCCATGATGAACTAAGAAGGACGTGGAGTTGATAAAAGGGGCAGGTTTTTTTTTTAGTGCTTTTTGTAATTACAATTTGTGTAGAATCCCAGAATAGGGTTAAAACGAGCGAAAAACACGCTGCTTCGGGGATATTAAAGGTATATCAAACAACAAAGCCAGAAAACACATTCATCGGACTGTAAAACCTATGTTCCCTGTGTATTTGCAAAGAAAGCCCGGTAGATTCAGGAAAGCCGATCTGCCAAGGTAAGATCTGATATGCCAAAACGATCTGCATGGCACCAGTCCAATGCCTCTGATACGGTCACATAGCATCCCTAATCTAGTACTCGGGCTCAAGCTCCTCCTCACCCTCGATAGAGTCGCTGGCAACCTCCTCGTAATCACGCTCGAGAGCAGCCAAGTCCTCACGAGCCTCGGAGAACTCACCCTCCTCCATACCCTCACCAACGTACCAGTGAACGAAGGCACGCTTGGAGTACATAAGGTCGAACTTGTGATCGAGAGCGGACCAGGCCTCGGCGATGGCGGTGGTGTTGGACAGCATGCAGCTATATGAGATAAATTAGCAAATGTTCTTTGTGATTGGATATGAATGGGACTTACACAGCGCGGCTGAGGTTGGCAAGGTCGCCGTTGGGGACCTGCTGGGGGGGCTGGTAGCAGATACCGAGCTTGAAACCAGTAGGGCACCAGTCGACAAACTGAATGGTGCGCTTGGTCTTAAGGTTGGCAACAGCAGCGTGGGCATCCTTGGGGACAACATCACCACGGTACAGCAAGCAAGTAGCCATGTACTTTCCGTTACGGGGGTCACACTTGACCATCTGGTTGTTGGGCTCGAAGCAGTTGCTGGTGATATCAGTAACGTTGTTGGCCTCGTGGCCGGCCTTGGCAGCAGAGATAACGGGCGAGTAGGCGACCAGAGGGAAGTGAATACGAGGGTAGGGGACCAGGTTGGTCTGGAACTCGTTCAGGTCGACGTTGAGGGATCCGTCGAAACGGAGCGAAGCAGTGATGGAGGAGACAACCTGGGCGATCAGGCGGTTAAGGTTCTCGTAGCTGGGACGCTCAATGCCGAGGTTGCGGCGGCAGATGTCGTAGATGGCCTCGTTGTCAACCATGAAGGAACAGTCGGAGTGCTCCAGGGTGGTGTGGGTGGTGAGGATGGAGTTGTAGGGCTCAACAACGGAGGTGGCGTTCTGGGGAGCAGGGTAGACACAGAACTCGAGCTTGGACTTCTTGCCGTAGTCGACGGACAGACGCTCCATCAGGAGAGCACCGAAACCGGAACCGGTACCACCACCGAAGGAGTGGAAGACAAGGAAACCTTGGAGACCAGCGCAGGAGTCGGCCACACGGCGGACCTTGTCCAGAACCTGATCAATCATCTCCTTACCAACGGTGTAGTGACCACGGGCGTAGTTGTTGGAGGCATCCTCCTTTCCGGTAATCATCTGCTCGGGGTGGAAGAGCGAACGGTAGGTACCGGTGCGGACCTCATCGACGACATTGGGCTCAAGATCGGCGTAGATAGTACGGGGAACGTACTTGCCCTGGCCTGTTGGGTGAAAAGTAAGGTGTTAGATTAACATGGCCAAGGCGTTTAAAGCGGGGACTTGGGTGCCATGGCTGGCCGCTCTTGAAGGTAGAAAAATTGGTATACACACCAGTCTCGGAGAAGAAAGTGCTGAAGCCGTGGTCGGGGTCGGCCTTCTTGCGCTCCTCAGTGAGGTATCCATCGGGCTATCAGCAATGTTAGTCGTGGATACTCGCTTTCCGCCCAAGAAAGGGGCGTGTCGCTCAATTCAAGATTGGGCGCCACCATCGCAATGGAATTCCAACGTACCTGGATGCCGTGCTCCAGACAGTACAGCTGCACAGTTTTATAGTCAGTTCACCGCGAATTCGAGCCTCAATGGACGTGATATCTTTACCTCCCAGCAGGAGTTGGCAATCTGGCAACCGGCCTGACCGACTATAGGACATCAACAAGTCAGCGCGTCATTTTCATCATAAAATTTAATTTCATCTAGAGATAGCCTATCAATTCCACCACTTACTGTTCAAACTGATGATCTCTCTCATTGTGTTGGTGGTGTTTTCACGGCGTCAAAAAATTAAGGAGGGGGAGACTAGACCCAATAACAAACACGGGTCTGGCGACTCAGGGGTTAGCTCAAATGTATAAATTTGGCGAATTAACCGAGGAAGGGGGAGGGGGAGGGGTGAACGTGTTCACGGGAGGTCAGACTCACCAGGAATGGGAGGAATGGAGATCGAGTCAAGAAGAAGGAAGAACAGAAATGTTGTGGAGTGAGGGCGTCTGTGCTGTTAACAGGGGGGAGTTCGTTGTTGATCCGGTCGTTGGGTCGCGTCAAGCCTGCTGATTGGCCATGGCAGGCCCTCGACCTGTGAGGTTCACCGCCTGTTCTAGATCACGTGGTATGTCCCTGACCGTACTTAGGATTAGGTCATCAAACCTTGGACCAGGGCTATAATGTCCAATGTTGCTGTGGGCACACCATTTCTCAGTTGTAGATATCAATATATGATAAGTACTTTTAACATAAAACGCTTGCTTGTGGAACTTCAATTGCTTGCATATTACGAGAGCCAAAGTACATTCGTTCTTACCGCCTACTGTTCTAGGCATGCGACCCCCTTTTCCTCGGCTTTTTGATTTGGAGGAGATATGAAATGCCGACAGAATAATGCTCGGCGGTGTATCCGTACTGTAGATTATCTATCGCGTCGGGTCAGCAACACCTCCTCTTGATGCTCTACGCACTCGACAACATGGAAATCTCACTCCATGATCTACTTCCGCCATGTTCCAAAACGCAACCGATCCATACCTCTCGGCTAACTCTTCGACCTTTTCAATGGACCGACCTGGAATCCCTATACAGGCTTCGCACAACCCCAGAGGTCATGCAATGGACTAGGCAAGTCCAGACAGACAGCTCTATACAACAGACGCGTGAGTGGATGCAAAGATACATTGATGATACTGAAACCCCACGACGTAATTTCAACTTCATCGTCACTCTTCGGGCTGATAAGGACAATCACCCGGATGAACTTCAGCCCAATTCATTTTCAGATGATAATAGCGCTATCATCGGTGTATGTGGCCTGACTTGCTTAGACTCCCTGCCAGTCTCTCCATTACCCAGCTTTGGATACATGTTTTTGCCGGAAACCTGGGGCAAAGGATATGCTACCGAAGCGGCTCTTGGATTTCAGAAAGAATGGAAGCGGCTAATTGATTTGGGTCACCAAACTCACTCTATCCCTCTTGGATCAAGACAGGATCTCTACGACCTCCGGGCAGTTACTCTCGAGGCTAATTTACCGAGTGCAAGTGTTCTCCGAAAGTGCGGTTGGAGTGTTTATGAGGCTGCCGAGGTAAACGGCGAAAAGCTTCTGAGATGGGTTTTGGACAGATCGGTCAGCTCTGACACTTAGTTCTATCTAGCTTGAGATGCGCATGTCTGTGGACTATAAATATTTCACGAATCGATTGTCAATAGTCTAAATGTATCCCTACCCTGTAGAAACATTGGCCTACCTTGAGAAAGTATCCGTCTTGATTCTTGACCAATGGCTGTCCAGGGTTCACGAAGAGCTCTCACCGCCTACGCCACTCGACCCAATAAACACGAACCAACTACATCCCGTCCAGAATATATATCTCCAGCTGCACGACACAACCTCATGTGTCCCAATGCACAAGATGACGCGTTAATGAACTCAAATCCGAAAACACAAACCTTGCGCCACACTTGAATATCAAGACAGCACTCTCAGATCATTCGTATCATTCCCCATTTCTCTCATCTGTGATCATCATGTACCACATCACTACCATCCTAGGAATTATATTCCTATCCCTCACAAACGTCGTTCACGCAAACGTGGAGAAGACTATCTTTCTCGCCCCACCAGCAGAAACACTACCTTCAGAAGAGCCAGGTTTAGATGACCTCGGTCTAGATCGGCTTTCGCCAGAGAACCATGTCGTGCGAACACGGCTCAATGCTTCATTCCCCAGTACTGAGACTCCAGAGGGCGTGGACTCGTGGTTCTTCCTTGAGAATCTGAAGCCTGGGCAGCGATATGAGGTGCGGGTTTGTTGGTTAGCTACGGTAAGAACCACTCTGATCATTCCACATCTAAAGTTCGGTGTATCGATTTGAATCTTCTTATATAAACCATGGAAACGATATTCATTGGATTGAATACCTCAACGAAATGAGGACTTTATACTAACCTCATACAGCAACCAACATCATTCACACTCACAACACACTCTCTCACAACAACAATCGAGGACAAATCCCTCTTCTCATCACTAAGCATCTTCTCCACAGCCCGCCTCACAGCTCTAGACGCCGATCTCCAAGCGAACGCCATTCCGCGTCGCGCATCAGGCTATACGAGCGGAGGTTTGTCGCCAGATGCAGCTTTATCAACAGACTCGGTGCTGTTCCTGCGGGTCCAAGCTGCGGCGGACTATTTTAGTCATAATGAATCGTTGATGAAGAATGTGCCACCTGTTTCTGTGGATCTAATTCTGGATCCGTTTTTGTGGAATGTTTTCCCTAGATCCCTTGTTCCGACAGCGATTTGGATTGTGGTTGTTGCTGTTGTGGCTGGGTTTGTGGCAAAGTGGGTTGGTGGGGAGATTGGGAGGATTATTGAGGGGGCGAGGGTTGAGAGGGAAAAGGGTGAGGAAATGGAGGATAAAAAGGACCAGTAAAGACTTCTGTTTGAATATTTGTAGTGTTAGTTGGAGGGATATGGCTCGATGTTTTCTATGCCATTGTTGTGATGTATATATGGAGCAATTGTCCGAACTTGATTAACTCCGACTCTTATCATGAAATGAACCAAGTTGATAGTAGGGATGTGTATTGCATTTCAATTAACACCAAATAAGTAACTGGGGAATACATGCGGTGGAAAAGTACAGGATGGGATATACTCGAGCAGGGCATTGTGCAAAAACCAAAGAGACGCCAAAAACAGAAAGCAGAATAGACAGTAAGAGATCAGAAAGCCAATCAAAAGCCCCAATATTGCGCTTCAATCTATGCTATCTTCAAAACTTGATTGAGATTTCAATAAATGGAGATTGTCCATATTTTCAAAATCTAGCCAAACTTATTTCCGTTCATATAAAAAAACCATTCGATCGTAATTCTCGTAGACGACATCCAAGTGACAGGTCATTAGGCGGCTTAGTCTTCGAAGAAGTTCAAGATAGCACGGATACCCTTGGAGCCAAGGCCGTGTGATGGGTAAGAGATGTAGAGAGGATCCTCAACTGCGCCGAGCTTAGCACGGAACTCACTCTTCCGCACAAGGTGGAACTGCTTAGCAAGAGCTTCGTAAGTGTGCTCCAGCATCTTGATCTTGGCGCCATGCAGATTGTGGCCTGGAGTGAGGCGGGAGGTAGCGCCAGCACCGAAGGTAAGACCCTTGACGCCGGTCTTGGCGGCGGTCTGGATGGCGTGGGTGACAATGTACTCGATCACACCATTAGGCGCGCCAGGGAAGTCCAAGCTGTACTTGACCTGCATGCCATGGGAGGGAGAGATCATGACCAGCGCAACGAAAGCGCAGATGGTGCCATCCTTATCCAGGGCGTAGAAGTACCAGCGGTGCTCGGAGTCACACCATGGTCGGATCTCTGATAAGTGGACCTGAGTGCCCTTGCGGTTTGCAAGCCATTCGGAGATACGTCCGTCAATCTTCTTGCGCACTTCTTCATCGGGTAGCTCGCCCTGGTTTAATCCAACTACCTTGATGCCCTCATTTTCAGCCTTACGCAGCTTGCGGGCAATCTCTCCGTCGGACGCGGCCTGGTTGCGCTGGGGGTCAACGCGCTCCTCAGCAATACAGGACAGACTACGCCATCCCAATCGCTCGCCGAGGATGGTCTCAACCTCGGGAGAGCAAAGGATCCAGACAGGCTTGTACTTGGTGTCGCGGCGCAGCCACTGGAGGAACTGCGTGATGGTACGAGTGTATTGACTGGGATCACATGCTGGGTTACCAGGGACGATCACGAAGTTGCTGGTGCTGGGCACATAGGCAACGGCAGCACCGGTGCTCATATCACGCCAAATCTTGTATCGGTCATCAAACCAGGATGTAGAGGTAGCGTCACCGTAGTTGGCAACAATCTTTTCTAAGGGCGGCAACTCATCTGCACTCTGGGCAATCCGTCGGTGGTGCTCCTTCAGCCATACCGGTTCAGTGGTCGATGCTTCGGGGTGGCGTAGCGACTGAACTGGAGACTTGGCAGGAAGACTCTTCGGGTCGCGGTGGAACATAGAGGTGAGTCGAATGTTGCCCACCTGAAGGATGAGCATCAGTAAACGCTCCAGGCCGACACCCGCACCAGCGTGGGGCGGAGCACCCCAGCGGAATGCTTCGAGGTACTCCTCCATGTCATCCGGGTTGATTCCCACATTGCGCATGTTCTCCTCAAGCATGTGTGGATCGTGAATACGCTGACCACCAGACACAATCTCTTGTCCACGGACGAACATGTCAAGGAGTTCGTGTACTTGTCGTCTTCTGGATCAGGCATGGTGTAGAAGGGACGAGCACCACGAGGGAACTTGTCGAGGATGTAGTAATCAGTGTCATATTTTTCCTTGATTAACTGACCCAGGTGGATCTCGTCACGAGTCGCCAGGTCCTCGTCCAAAGGCAACTCGTTGCCATTTTCATCACGCCATCCTGAGTCGTTGAGCATCTTGATGCCATCAGCGAAGCGAATCACGGGAGTTGTTTCCAACCACTTGACATCCTCACTGGGGAACTGATGCTTGACCGTGTCAATCTCTCGGCGGTACTTGGTGTAAATACCCTTCAAGATATTCTTAATAGTTGCGTCAATGGTCTCGAGCATTTCGTGATAATGTTCTTCAATCGCCATTTCAATATCAAGACCGGTGTATTCAGTCAAGTGGCGGTGGGTGTTAGAATTCTCCGCACGGAAGACGGCACCAATCTCATAGACACGACCAAAGTCAGCCGCAATGGCCATCTGCTTCGCCAGCTGAGGAGATTGGGCCAGGAATGCAGGGCGGTTGAAGTAATTGACCTGGAATACACTGGCGCCAGACTCGGTGGCAGCGCCTTGGAGCTTGGGGGTGTGGATCTCAATGAATCCTTGTTCATCCAGGGCACTGCGGAAGAGGTTGCAAGTGGCCGACTGGAGGCGGAAGATACCCTGCGAGGTTGCTGTGCGCAGATCAAGCAGACGGTTGCTCAAACGAGTCCGGTCGGGTATATGACTGCGACGACCCTCGATCTTGTCCTCCTCATTGGTCCGAATTTCCGCCTCGTAAACACTGAAAGGCACCGGCTCCTCGCGCTTGACGAGCAGATGTATCGAATCAATGGCCAGCTCAACATCATGAATGCTGCAGCCGAGAACAGGGACCTCGGGCTTTTGGAGCTTGCCGCGAACCCGGAGGAACGAACCCACACGCAGGTGCTCAGCCCACTGGACCATAGCCAGCGAGGAGATCCCCGCGCGCTCATGCAGGACACCCTGGAAGGTGCTCAGCTGCTGGCGGAATACCAAGAATACCAGCTTGGCGCTCATGCGGCGCACTACGTGCAGTCGAGCCGTGAAGTAGATATCCTGGCCGACCATTTCCGCGGTAATACCATCCAATGGGGTGCGCACCTCCCGCAATCGATCCCGCGACTGCATCAAGGGCAACTCGCCATATCGAGCCTTCATCTCTGGTGTCTCGTCCGCAGCAGACTTGGCAATTTCCTCTTCCTTGCGGCGGTGATCCGACTCCGAGAAGGCCTCCTCGCTGAGCCGACTGCGCTCTGTACGTCGCTGCTCGCGCACCAATCGTTTTTGTTGATTCTTACTCAACGCTCCAGAGGAGGAGTCATCGGAAAAGTCCTCGGAGGATGAGACATAGTCGCGGTCGCGGAAGAAGTTGCCCAGGATGCTCCGACGAGGAGAGGCAGCGGGTGAGTGCTCATCTCGGGAGAGGGACAGTCTGGGCTTGTGGGTGAGAGTGGAAGAACGAGACTGGGAACTGGCAGTTTCTTCGTCATGCTCTCCAATGCGCCCTCGAATGGCTTTGGAAAGAGCCCGTTTGATCGACATGGTAGGCAATGTGAGCAAAGGGGTAAATGATTGAGAGAAAAAGATAGGGATTTCGCGGGAAACTCGAAGTATATTAATGGACCGGGTTCCAGATGTGGGGGGGTAGGTAAGACCGGGAGAAGGAGGGGGAACTGAAATGCAGGGCGATCCTTGTGTGCACAAAATAAGCCCGAATCAAACCGATCAATTGAACCTTATCAACACAAAACAGTGCCGCGTGGATCCGGGATGCTGTAAAGAAATAGAACGGTACAAGGGTCTTCAGGGGATGGTTAAGAGAAGGAAAACAGTAACGCCTTCGCTCAATGAGGGTCCTAATATGACATCATCATAGGCCGGATTCCGGATTCGACTCAAAAGATGGTCAAGCAGGAATATTGCTGTGCTGGTATGCTATGATGCTCGTCTAGCTATTCTATTGTTTTTACATTCTATACTTTCTTTATTCTTTGGATGGCATAGAATCCGAAGCCTTCTATGCCAAGTCCTCTCTGTACCTATTCGTTATCACCGGTTATCTACCACTTTCGCCACAACCGCGGATTGGGTCTCGGCATTTCTTCCTTCCTTTCTCCTCACCCTTTACAGTCATTCCTGAAGCCGCGCTTACTGGAACCGGGCCATGTGCCTCCAACTGAGATCATTAACCCCATATTGACCCCCTATCGTATGATCTTCGGAGCCTAAGGGATTGCCCAGTAGCGCCAACTGCTCATTCCTCTTTCCATTCCTCCACCATCATGGCTTCATCCCGTGGGTGGCTTTATATCCAGGCCGTCTTTTGGCGGGTCCTGATGCGCATTGGAATGCTCTTGCACGATGTCGCTCCGCCGCGCGTTCCGAAACCTCGCTTTACCCGCACCGTCGAATCCGACTCTCACAGCCATTCCGTCGTCATTCATTTCTATTGCCCACCAGACTACGAAGAAAAACGCCGACATGGCCACCGATTCCCAGTTGCGGTCAATTTCCATGGCGGAGGATTTACTCTTGGATGCGCTACCGATGATTCCCGTTGGGCTGCGGCCATCGTAAGTGAAGTCGGGGCAGTCGTGGCCAGTGTGAGTTATCGACGGGCTCCAGAACACCCATTTCCGGCGGCAGTCGACGACGGAGTCGACGCATTACTATACCTAGCCACCCACGCCCCCGACCTGGGCTTAGATGTGAGCCGCGTGGCCCTTAGCGGCTTCTCGGCAGGCGGTAATTTAGCCGTTACAGTGCCGCTGCGACTCCGCGAGCGACTCACAACGGAGATCAAGGAATCCTTTGGCCGGGCGGAATCGACCCAACGATTGGTAGATCAAACGAATGAGCTCAACATCGTTGCCCTGTTCAGCTGGTACCCTATTCTGGATTTCATGGAGTCCCGTGACCATCGCCGAATGATGAGTCTCATGCCGGACAAGACTCTCCCGTCCTTTTTTACCAATCTGTTTGATGCATCGTATATCCCCAATCTAGAAGATCTGGCCTCCCCATTTGCATCGCCCGTACGCGCCTCCGACAAGATGCTGGACGAAGCCTTGCCGCACGACGTCTTCCTTTATATTTGTGAATGGGATATGCTCATGAAAGAGGGTCAGGTCTTCGTCCGTCGCTTGGAGGGTCTTGGAAAGCGTGTTCGTGCGATGATGATTGAGAAGGCCCGACACGCTTGGGATAAATCGGCCAACCCATTCCGCGATCAGGTCAGCGTAGACGTTCTGTATCATGACGCATGCGCTGACATGAAAGCCATTTTTGATCGGTGATTCGCTTTCGTTTTATTCTTGCTTCTTCCTTGTCTAAATAGATTGCATGTTTTGTGTTGAGAGCTTGGGTTAGCGTTCCATGGGCATCCGCGGCGTCTGTGCCTGGCGCACAATTTTTATGCATATTGCACACTCAATTGGCTAAGTGGATTCTTATCGTAAATAAAGACGAACTTTGAATTCTCTTAATAGTACGCTTTGACCATCGAGCTGAAAGATGAGACTTACACTAGATGACCGCATCTCGTATATGTCGACTTCGTATAAATGCATCATGTCGAAGCATTATCCTTATTCGAGAGTACCTAAAATATCTCGAATATCATTGGCTGGCCCGACGTCCCAGGACAACGTGCAAGCTCATCTTGGCCGACCGGCAGATCCGCACCCGACAAAGCTGTCTCCACATGCTTTTACGTCGCCACGGAAGGTTGTATCGGCATCCACTAGCGTGATGTCATTGGGTACCTTGACGAAAATGCAGGTTTGGAAGACTCTGTAGGGCTGCTGTATTGGTATCCTTGATATTGGGAAAGATTGGTTCTGCCAAGAAATCAAATCAAGGCACAGTTTGAACTCCACAACGGGAAACTCGTCAACATTGCGTTGAAAACCTTAATGTTTACAATTTGGACTGGTCACGTTAGAGCTTCTGTACCGAGGTTTCTGCTCCTGTGTCTCACATCCACATCTGTTATGTAATTGCATCATTCTCAATTTAGGCATTTGCTCTCTTTTAGAAGGTTGGGGTAGGTTGGGCATGAAAGAAAGCACCTTTGGCACAATCTCATCATTATCAGGTTGTCTGATAACCTTCCTACCCACCAATCAGGGTTTTGAATATCCTATCTGCATCTTCTTAGATGGAAGTGTCATACGTATTGAAAGGAATCATATGTCGATATATGGCCCCTGGTAAGAAGGTCTAGCTTTGAGTCCCATGAGAGATGGGTGTACTACGTCATCCGAACACATCTCTATGCGCTATCAGGAGTATACCAGAATCCTTACATAACAATTGAGGGGATTGTGTCAAGAGGCTACTATGGCCATTATTGAGATTGCTTGACACTTTCCATGCCCAGTCCCTATTCAAATCAAAGATCTACCCAAGGCAAGTACAGATCACAGAGGAGGTAACCGTATTTGATCATCAGATTGGTGACAAGTTCTACCTTTATCCCTTTTTGATTACAAACTAGAGTACTTGCCTAATAGATCTGTATATGTGTTGACAAATACCTGTCATTAGAAGTGCGAGTAGATTAGTACCCCCAAGAGAAAATAAAAACTGATATCAAACAGGTTCAAACAACCCCCCTCCTAACGATCAAGGACCAACAAACAGGAAGATATAGCGAGGCCACGACAAGTGACGCGGATCTGTACCACGAAGAGCCTGCTCTATCTTTAACCAGGCTTGAGTTGTCATTAAGATCCAAGTATTCACAGCCCTAGTTCCTCTCGCGCTTTCAGAAAGAAATCAGTAATTTTACTCTTTTAATATCACCGAATATAACAAAACCACGCGATGACATGCCTCCATAATCATGACTAATATTACTTACCTCTATGGACTACCTCTATGGACGAGTCATCAATGTGGACTCGCGTAGACAGGATGTGTGCGAATGCTGGACTTTGCACGGTGGAAAGTGAAGCCTCATAAACAGTATCTGTCAGAAGTGATCAATTTAGGAAGGAATATAGAGTATTTACTCGAATTCAATAGTGCATCAGCAAAGACTGACACGAGTGAAAGGAAAACACTGCTAACTGGTCATATTCCGAGGCCTTGATAAAGTAAAGCCCTGGAGCATCTTGACATTCGGGTTGGAAACAATTGAAGTTTAGGTAGTGACATCAGCTTCAAGACGCATTGTAACATTCATAGCTCTGAGAAAGATGCAAGCACAAAGATAGTCATCTCCATATGTAATACATCAACTAAAAGAATATGACAGCAGACTCTCGCCATCGGAAAACTCCTCACTCCATGGCGTAAAAGACCACTACCTCAACCTCTGATATGCGTCGAAAGCAATCAAAAACGCGACACAATCAATCATTATCAAGATTCCTACCACAATGTCAGGACCCAACTTAAAGTATCATTACCAACCAAAGTCCGAAAGTACGTACGAAAGTACTATCGAGCGTACTTGCCGCATTTTGGGCAAATGTGTTTGGTCGCCTCAATTGATTCACCACAAGCCTTGCAGATCATAGTGGGTACCGAAGATGTGTTGACAGGCCTATACAATCATCAGCCCTCACACTCATGTAACAATACCAGAATGTTAGTGCCGGTAGAACGAACTGGACAACAACCTGACCCTTCTCATCAGACATCTCGTCGTGTTATCTTCAAGTTACACTGATGTTGATTGCTCTCGTCGGAAAAGTGTAGGTAGGCAATAGTCCACCAACAATTCCCCATGGAATCAAGACTGCCTTTATACTCAAGAACAGCTCTGGAGGCGACATGGACCATTCACTCCCCTCAGCTTTTATTCACGATCTATCTTCACGATCTATCTTCACGATCTATCTTCACGATCTATCTTCACGATCTATCTTCACGATCTATCTTCACGATCTATCTTCACGATCTATCTTCACGATCTATCCATCCCCTAACCCCGCTGACATATTCGTACATCAGCGAAATGGATAGAAAGGACTGACTCATCATCCAAGTGACATCTGTAAACATTTCTAACGGGATGACGCAGCATCTGGCCTGGAATCGATCGGAGATGTGCAGACATTAAAGTCTGTTTCTAGTATCCGGTGTCTATTCAATTGCTATTGGTCCGGTGCATGTGGCTTTTGGGTGTATGCCTTGTTCTCAAGAGAATTCGAGCTGTATTGTATCGGTGTAGTACCTGGTCTATACATACTATAGATCCTTGTGCCCAGATCACTTCTGGGCTTAGCCATTGACGTGAAAACACATGGTAGTGGGTTATTGTACCCGATTACCCAGAGTATATCGTGCTTTTGTCTGATCTTGGGGTTTGGTCTGACGAATCGTGTCGCTCTGGAAGGATTCAGCCCTTCTTTGTTCGATATGCCGGGAAGAGTGCATAGCTTTCCGATGAATAATCTGGCATTATTTCTGCTTATGACAGTTATCCGTGTGGGCATGTCTGCTGACGATTTTTATGTATATCAATGACCTGTAACTCGAAAACGGCGAGCTTTTGTCACCCGAGACAGATTATAGTTGTAAATTGAGTTTGAGTATCGTTCTCAAATGCGTTAAAGTCACCATAATTCATAGAAGCCTCCAGGCCTTGGCCTTGACTTCTCGGCTAGACACAGCGGTAATGTCTCACCAAGAGGACATGGGAATCTCAAACCCGAAGCGTGGAAGATCTCAGATGACCTATACATGCATTCAGCCCTACTCAACGCAGTCCTCATCTCGCCTAGACAATGCGTAATAATGGAGTAGTCTTTTGACTGGTTGAGAGTGGTCATAGACTGAACTTTGGCTCGTGTCTTTCGCCACAATTGGCTAATAGCACGTTCCCTGGAAGAGCCTCGGTTTGGGGTTCTCGTTATGAAACCAAATTGTGTGAGACAAGAGATATTAGATCTTATATGGCAAAGTAGTTTTGAGTTTGGCGACCAGCGCTGCAAAGTCTTTGTGCGTGTGGGTAGCGTTTCATGGCTCATTGATTCATTGATCATTATACGGTGATCTTAGCGTGGTTTCAAAAAAGTCTAAATACCATAGTTCTGGGATGTAGAATTTGAAACTACAGGAAACCCTGAAAGTCAAGTATGATAGAGTATTTCCATTTTTCGCTAGAGCTATGGTAGCACGTGTTGTGCAAGTAAATCGTATCATATGCTCCATTAGGTTCCATGCACGCTCGAAGAGATGACACGAGGCAATGAAATGGTATCGCGAACTTTTGTACCGTAAATTTTCAGAAATCCCAAACGCCACGCTGAAAGAACGAAATATAAGGCCAAGTAGATCTAGATCTAGCGGCAGATTTTGTGCAAATAAATATAAATTGCACTTCATATTGATAGCAAGGGATGGTTTCACTCTTCGTCAGTTGCTGTGACGTCGTCGTCATCATCCTCATCCTCGTCGGCTTCGCTGTCTGAGTCCTCATCATCGTCCAAACCTGGGACACCGCGCCACTCGACATAGTCACCCTCCAGCCAGCGCCGACTGCGGGGTAGGTGGTATGGGTCAAAGGGGAAGTAAGCGTCGAGTTGGTGGCCAAGGTGGTCGCTAGCGCGGATTTCACGCCCAACTTGGCCGAGATTGCCAAGGCTGCGGAAAGAAGTAACGCGAAGACGCTTGTTGGTCTCCAGGAGAGGGTAGACGTAAAGCAGCTGGAAGTGGTGGGCAATGCGTGCAAACTGGGTCACGATGCCAGGCGAGCAGATTTTGAGCGGGTTCAGTCGCGAGTAGATCGACTTGTGAAGATACTCTTTGACGTTGGGTGGGAAGATGATTTGGCTGGGCTCGAGCTCATCGATCTGATCTATAGTATCACCTTCGATAGCTGCAGTAGTCAAATCACGCCAGCGGAAACAGAAGATGTAGAGCACGGCCTGAGCGGTGGAGTAGTATGGGGCGTAGCGACGAAGATCTGGACCGCGGCAGCCAGGTTCATAGTCCGCTTGCAGGTTGTCCACATGTGTAAGCAGGAGGTCGAAGACATCGCGCACAACGTCGCCAGAGATGTGGGCACCACGAGCGACATAGCTGGCCAGATAGGCGGCAGCCGACTGGCGCATAAGACCAGGTTGGGACTTGCTGCTGATGATATCCATACACTCGGTGGCAAACAGCTCAACAAGCTCAGGAGACAACTGAGAGAAATGGAAAAGGAGGAATTGAGAGTGTCGGGACTTGTAGGTTGGGAGAATGATGGATCGGAAGTGGCTGATCAGAAGTGACAAAGTATTTTCTTTGTCGGCCGCAGTCCCTGAGGAAAAGGGGTCCGAGTAAAATTCAAAGAGAATATCAAGCATCCCGTCTACTTTTTGGATGTTTGACTTGATCTCCTGGCCACGTTCGTTGGCCTCATCGTCATCACTCAAGTCTTCATCTTCATCGTCCAGCTCTTCGTCTAGGTTAGGAGCTTCCAGAAGGAATTCCTCTCCAAACTCGTCTTCGACATCTTCCAAATCCACTTGTATCTGCACATCAATCTTGACCAGTTTCTCGGTGATGAGGGCAAGAACGTCGGACTGAAGCTCGGGGGCGTATTTGATAATTTTGATGAGGTTGCGGGTGTAGGCGAGGAAGCACTTTGCAGGGTCGGGATGGGGGGGAAATTGGTGAGATAAGATCGGCGACAAGGCTCCACTGCCAGCGGGGATGAGCCGCATAACATGGCGCAGAGCCATATGGATACGAGCGTAGATCTCAGAGGGTTGAACAACGGGGTAGCCAGGAAGTCGGCCAGTTCCATAAGAGACGCCGGTCAATTTCGAAGTCAACATGCGGAAGACCTGACCAAGATATGTTCCCTGTGCCGCGGCAAGATTGCCCAGGAACCGGATGAACAGTTTCACATAGGCTTCGTCACGACCCAGCCACTCACTGTCGAGAACGGCATTTACCAACCCGCTGCAGTTGCGATCCAAGGAGGCGATGTGAGAGAGGAGACCCATCAGGTGATTCTTGAGGGATGCGTGTGTCGGAAGGTTCCATGCCTGCATGCCAGTGTCCGCCTTCTTAGGGTCGGCAACAAATATCTCCTTGATCTGGTCGTAGGCCTCGCTATCCCCAGCTGTGACATGGCGATGAATGGCCCGACGCACTTCTTCACGAATCACTGCAACGCTCTTTCCTTGTGTGTCTGTGAACGGATCGTCGGAGGGGACCGAGAATGTGCGGACGGTATTTTTGTCATCGAAGGTGACGCGCGGGCGCTTATCGAGATGCTTTGGGAGGTCATCCGGGATCGACGGAGAGAAGTCCATGTCGGTGTCGTCCATCTTGCGTTTGATCCCGACGGGTTTGGAAGATTTGAGGATCGATACAGGAGAGGACATCGCAATCATCTTTGATTGATGGATGGAAGGTGTGGCTGTGAGGGCCGGTGAGAGAGGAGCAGTGGCAACGGAGACCATGGCCAATATTTAAAGGTATGCGTTATTGAGAAAGCAGAAATGAAGACTGCTGTGTTATGGACATCTGTCGGACTGAACCTCCGGTGATTGCAGAGGGACAGCTCTTGATGGAGTGAAGACAGGGACAGAAGTCAAGCACACGACCGCTTGATGAAGCGAATTTTCAATTTGTGTTACAGGTATAAGGCATCAGACTCTTAAGGCCAGTCTGTGTCCCCCAAAAACATTCCAGTCTCTCAAGTGAATTGATGGATACTCAAAGCCGAGGTGGTGTGCATCGGATTCAAGTGCTGGAGTTAAGAAAAAAAAATGCACTTGGATTTGTTGTGGGGCTGCGGAGAACCCGTGACTGGTGAATTCTGACGCTAGTACATATTAGGTATAATTGAAAGATTATGTCACTTTGATGCCTTGATGATGCCTGAGGCGAAGAAAATTTTGCTGAACTATTTACTGTTCCTTCACTGTTATGACGCCAAATCACACTACAAGGACGCTCGAGGCTAAAATCACCAGGCATCTAGCCCTGGGCGTAAAAAAGGGGTTTTACCAAGGTATTTGTCTTCAAAACTGAATATATTGAAATATGTGCAAAGTCTACTTATGTCAGAGGTAATGCATACACCAATGCCGAGATAGTTGTGAACCCATCGTAGATCCTGACAACACCCAATGAACAGATCGTGAGACAAATGGCAGAAGAGAGACAAAAATCGAAATCGGGAATTAGAGCGGCTCCTCCCATGGTATAGTGCGAATCGGGGAATAAAGGTCAAAGAGTCGTGAAGAGAGTGAATAAGAGTTGGTCGTAGCGGGCGTTGTTAAGGAAGATCCAGTCCTGTCAGAAACGCCACTCAGTGGGTCATGGATGCTAATCCCGGCTCAGCCGGGGTGTCCAGAAGAATTGTCGATGATTCACAGCCACGGACCCGCACTAATGGGTCCAAGCTTGTTGTCAAAGACACTTCCATAAACCTCCTCGATTTCGGCAAGATAGTCGTCGACTGTAAACTTGTGTAGTCCCTTGCGAGTAAGGTAAAGCTCCTCCTCGTCCAGAACATGTGGGCCGCCAAACTCCTCGGCCACCTCGTTAACCTGCGCTAACTCTTTGCTGAATGGATGCGACTCGGGCGCAGGCTTGAAGGTCTCTAGAGATGCCCCAAGCGTAGGGTTGCTGCGTGGTGCATTCAAGGTTGGGGGCGAATTTCTGGACTGGGAGCGCTTGCGTGCAAGGTCCTGGTGAGATCGTTTGGTATGCGAGAGAGCTCGAGTGGGGACCAATGGAGCATCCGTTGACGAGGCCGATGTAGTGGAGGAGCGTGGGCCGCTAGTCACAGTTGCCGACCGCTTGGGAAAGTAAGAACCTGGGCTGCCATCGATGGGAGAGGTATTCTGAGAAAGGTCGGGGGTAGTGATGGACGAGGAGTAGCTGTGGGGCGAAACAGCAATATCGGAATCGTCCCGCGATCGCATCGATGAAGCAGAAGAATGCGGGGACTGCGCCATCGAGCTCAGATCGGGAGCGTTGTAAGCCAGCATGTTGGTGGTGGAGATGAGCTGAACAGGGCCAGAAATATTGCTACGCTTGATGGAGCCAGAATTGAATCGTCCATGACCCTTGGGCTTCTCCTCGCGATACGGCATGGGCGCCGACACTTCGGGCCGCTTGTGGCGCTTGGTGAATGCGCGCGTGAGAGTCGACATGATGATCTAGAGACGTGGTTTGTGACACCTGAAGGTGAATTGAGGGATCACAATATGTGGTTTTGGTTTAATTTGATGTAGTTTGTGACAAACAGATCGACCCGAAATGCTTTTTAATATTCGTTTTTGGTTTCGAATACCTGTCAAAAAAGCCACCTGATCTCGCGTGGTAGATGATCGTAGATTGCGGAGGCGGCGAATGAAGATCAATTTCCGGAATGTCAGATGTCTGTGTCTTGCACAGAGATTAATGAGTGTCAAGGCCGAAATGCGCTAACTTTGCACAGCAAAATAGCAGACGTTCGGTTTCTTTTGTTTCCCTGAGTCTAGGGGAATGAATGAGGGGCGTACAGCCAGGACGCGCCAGGGGTACAAAAATGGTAAAATGGTCAAAAAACCTAGGGAATGAGGTCAAAAAAGGAGTCCAGGATCACAGATCACAGATCATAGATCAATATTATCAGGACTGTCAGAAATGAAGGGAAGGGAAAGAATGAAGGAAATCCCTGAAGTAAGAGAAGGGGAAGAAGAGAAGAGGCAAGGGTCTGGACTTGTAAACTGTGTTTTCCCGTGGGCGCTTACCGTCTGGACTCCAATCATTCAACTCCAACACCACTTAAACGTTCCCACTTACTTCCCGTACCAAGGTTCGTCTGTGTTCTGGAGCCAACTCCACCACTATTATTTGTTCCTTGAAGGGTCGTGGCGAACACGTTCTTTCCAAATTTTCTGTTTCTCCATTCTTCCTTTTACAGTTTTACTGGTGGTCCACTTGTCCCAGTTCTTTTCGCCATCGCCTTTGTCCGAAAGAGTGGCCCCGGCCCCATTGTCCGTGCCTGGAAGGGGCGCTTTAACGGAGGTTGTCATGGGGGGCAAGTCATGCTTTCCTTGGGCAGGAAAGGAGCGCTTGACGTGTTATGCTAATGCAGACCCTAGGGTCACACTGAGTTGTTTGGGTCTCTACGTAGAAAAAGGCCGACCCAATCATCCGAAAAAAGAACCCATCAAAGGGAACATGCAATGCGATTTGTGATGCAACAATGCTTTGCGCTTTATTGCTCTGAAGGAATGAAACAGCCCCGAACTCGAATCTCCCGGGGTCCGTTTCACCACTACCAGCCGTTCCTAAACTAAAAGCAGTCTGTGCTCCGCAAGACCGACGGATCGCCAGGTCCCAGGCACGGCCGACATGCTGCATGAAAGCCAATCAAATCATGCCCCGACCCATCCCGATGCCGCCGGCGTGATCCTGGTGCGACCGGCGCTTCGAGATGCAGGGCTGCTGCACCTGATTGAACCTGGTGGTTGCGAGCGGTGCTTTTGAATGGACCTGTGAGGGGTTCGCTCGTGGGTCACTCGAGTTTGGTGGGCTGAGGTGGGCCCCGCTCGTTAATCTTAAAAAATCTCGTGGATATACGCTGGGCCTCCACTGTTACCGAGTCAAGTGGGTCGGGCCTCAAGATCCTTCTCTGATCACGACAACGCATAGTCAAAGGAACTGGAAAGCTATGTGATAATCTACCATTTCGGGCCTCACCGTCATAACTGATTAATTATTCGGCCTTCATTCTCATCCTTACTCGGGTTCTGAGGCATGATGAAACATGCGACCGGAGGTTAATTTAGTCCGTCGCAGGTTAAGTGCGACCCAATCACGATGCGATCCTCAAATTTGAGGATGGGACACATTCGTTGCAGAAGTTTTGCAGTCAAAAGTATATACTGGATTGGCTTTTCGACAGCTCGTCTGCCCTGGACTGCTCTGCTTCTCTTGTTTGGTCATCATGAATGGCCCCCATGCCACTGATGCCACCAGACTCTGCACCTGCGCCCGTCGCCACATCGCCGGACCCCACGGTCACAGCATCCTGCGAACTTCCTGATAAGTTCATCCTCCGAGGGCGAATATGGATGTCATGGGAAAGCCGAGTATGATCGTCGCCCGGGAGTTGCCCTGTGTAAGCCGACGATCCAAAAAGTTCCCCATCTGCAGGGCTCCGAGCGTTGCTGCTATTCTGAGAGGTCATAAATTGATCCATTTGCCCCCCGGATTCTCCAAATGTCTCAATCGGGTATCTTTCGATCGTGTATTGGTTAGATACTGCGGTCATCCAGTGCGCTATGCCGGTCCAATCTTGTAAGGGGTATTGGGCCCACTCTTCCATACGCCCTGACTTTTGCCTTTGCCCATCTACCTTTGCAGAAGCTTGGACTACTGCCGATGGCCTCATGGCACGAAGTGTTACTAACGCGCCGTACAAAGCCGCCTCGGTTTCGTCTAGTCTTTGCTCAAGCTGGTTGAGATATCCGAGAGGTAAGCCCCTGTAAATGCTTAGCTTTCGTCTCGGGGGTCACCTAGAATGAATATACCTTTTGCCACTTTCGGGGTACACACATCTTGATGGTTCATGCGAGCACTGTGAACAGCAAGGACTATCAAGAATACCAGCAAAGGTTTGAGTTAGATACTCATTAGTTTCTCAAAACCATAAAGGTTCCACTGGGCGTACAGTTTACGGTCACACTATAACCTTGTCAGTACGGCTCCAGATGTAGATCTTCACGAAACCAACTTTGCATTTTCGTTGTCTGCATGTCTCACATGAGATTGAACTTAATTTATCGTTTGCTACATGCCAGGTGACAAATATCAGCCAATCATTCTCATTTCTATGGTGTCACTTGGGTACGTACCTGGCATCTTATCTGATGCTGGAATCCGTTTGAGGCGCAATAGCCCATCTAGGCATCAGCCAATACCAAGTTCGGATGTTTAAGTAAATTTCCAAATAATGTATCAGTACTTTGCACGCCAACTTCCAATGGTTGGCCCTTGCCGATTTGCCCAATACGATGTAAAGAGAGAAAATGGCAAAATCCGTCCGGACAAAGAAACCTCCGGTGGCTTCCGGCACGTGCCTCAACATCAGTCTGTCTCCATGTCGGACTCGACAGGCGCATGTTGCCAAGACAAATCTCAATTACAGTGCTCACATCCATGCACTCCGGTGAGACAAAATTGCTGCCAATATAGTTCGAACCAGACAACAATATCAAGCCACCTTCGAGTTTGGGGAATATCCGCTTATATAATCAACAGTGGGCCTCTCCAAGAAAACCAACTTGCTGCACGCGACATTGCATATTCGCATTGGCGTCATTTGGAAGATGTGAAGCGAAGGAAGTAGGATGGCTTCTCCGTCGTCACTCAGCGCCCGCCTAGAAGACGAGCCAGATTGGCAATATGGCCCTCGTCCCACCAAGCGATACAAGCGAGCCTCAATGTCAGGTGCCTCGAAACCGTCCCCTCGCGAGATCGGTTATATGAGGGAGCCCCAGAACAACGGCTCTGCCAGCTTCCTTGGGAGCTCCAGCGGGATCCACTTTGTTCGGCAGGTATATAGCGCCTTTGCCCGCCGTTCAGCGGATCTAAAGCAGACTAGAGCTCGGGACAGGAGCTCAGTGCCAGGAGAAGATGATCGTTTGCTGCGCGACCCTGGTTATCAGGACATCAATGAGCTATGGACCAAGGAGGAATTAAATCTTTCGCCCTTCGCCACATTCTCCTTTGATGATCTTGTTCATTGGACCCGTCGTTACTTTGAAAACTGGCATCCGATTTTCCCTTGTCTCCATGCACCGACGGTTTTGAAGACTATGGAGACGCTGGGTCGTCATGGCTTGGGCTCGCTTAATAGACTGGACTTAATGGTCATCCGCTGTCTTATTTCGATATCATTGGCGGATAGTCGACAAGTCCAAATTCTTGAATCGAAGCTGGGGCCAATTCCTGCCCCTTTGGTTTTTCAAAGTGTGCAGCACATAATGCAAGAGATACAGAGCTTGCTAGCAGAGCCAACCACACTCCCACTGTTGCAAGCTGCATTTACCGCTCAGCTCACCATGACATCCCTACTACGTCTCAATGCTGCCTCTCGCGTGGGTGGTATCATTACCCGAACTGCTTTTCATTTGGGTCTGCACCGATGCCCCGGCCGCTTTGCCTGCTTCAGCAGTGAAGAGGCTGACATCCGCCGGCGTCTGTTTTGGTCAATATACTCCCTTGAACGATATTTATCCCAAGCTCTTGGAGTACCTCTCAGCATTCGAGACGATGATATCGATGTTTGCTATCCTGGTGCTGAAAGGCATGCTGATCTACCTCGTCAGCATGATCTCGGCCGCCTCCAACTAATGTGTCATCTTGCCAAATTTGCCCGCATCAGAGGGCTCATCCTGGAGTTGCGTAACAAGTCTATTTTGCATAGCCATGCTGGCACGGTAGAGGCATCACATGTGAATGGTGAGCTGTCTCAATGGTGGAATGAAGTTTACGATGACGTCAACCCAATTGAGGACAATTCAGAGACCGACCTTGAACAAAATCCGGTCCTCGCGCCGTATCACCGACTTTTGCTTATGGTTTTAAGACACGAAGCAATCATCTCTATGAACAGGCCTCTTCTCGCCGCTGAGAAACCTAACCCCGACTATAAGAATGCCCTGCAGACATGCATTGGCTCTTCGCGGTCTTTGCTAGCTGCCTTGAAAAAGTATATGTCTTCATCATCTGATGCTCCCCTGACATGGCCATCGTTTACCTGGACAACATGGATGGCATGCCTCATATTGATGTATGCATCATGGGAAGGCGAGCTCCCTGTACCCACAGCTTTAAAGTATGCGAGAATGGGTACTTATGTGCTGGAAAATCTTGCTCTTCGAGGGAGTAGCTGGCCAGAGACATGTATTGAGGCGATCAGAAGTATGGAGTCGGCTTTGCTATCGAACATTGGCTCTCAAGAAGCATCACCTGTCCCGCTTGCCAACGACAGAGGTCTCACAAGGTTTCAAAGCGGATCTCCAACAGCTATCACACCTCGTCGGCCAGTGGGAGGGAATGCATCACTCGCCCCTTCCGATGACCAAGGGCCACATGCATCTCAGGCTGTTCCATCTTCAAATAGGACACAAAGAATCGGAACACCGACAAACCCTGCTATGCGTAACCCTGGAGAGACACCTGACTCCGCTTTCATCCCACATGATAACCAAGGCCCCGCAACCGACTTGCCCTCGTTCGATGCGTATTCAGCGAATGGTCAGACCTCAGCTGGTCTTATATTCGGTAACATGGCAAATCCAAGTGCCAATTTTTACCAAGGAAGTACAAGCCAGGAGTCTCAGCCCTTCTCCGATGCATCTTTATTCATGAATGATCTCTGGAGTGTGGCAGATGGCCCATGGATCATCGATGGCAATCTACTATAACACTTCTTAGGTACAGGGTGGATGAACTTTCGTACAGCAGCAACCTATGAAACTACCGCTCGATTCTAGTAGCACATCATGCGATAGCCTTTATTGCGATTATCTTCCTTCCCTGATCCAAAACTACACGCAACTGCCCCCTTCCTTCTATATCAGCAAACAATCCCTTTCTCAACTGATTCAAATATAGCTCATATGCAGGCATATACCCTTTCACAAATTTTAGAACCTCCTCATCAGCCATACCTGCACCTTTGTACTGCCTCAGAGCACGTTCCTGGTCCATACGCCATTCATACACATTGGCCAAGTTATCAGTATCCAGATGAAGCAGGTAACTGAAATGTTTCGGGCCCATGAACAATTCGCAGTATTGTCAAAGGCTTTCGTTCACACCCAGAAGATGCTCAACATCATGTTCCTTCAGTGTATCTGTCGGATACGCTGGTCCACATGTAGCTTCCCCCGCTTCTTCCCATCGCAACTGGATCTTTTCTTCGACAAGAGGCTGAAATCCAACACACCACCTTTCGGAAATAACGATATCAATGTCGCATGTGGCTATGGTCTCCCATTGGTTTGATGGGACTCTTCCACCTTCTCCATTGAATAAACTCTTATCGAAAGACGGAATCGATATCTCTTCTGAGTCGATCAGGCTTCTGAAGAACGACAAGGATAAAGTTGTATCATGTGTTCCGGGTGGACCACGCGCTTGAAGGAGCTTATTAGTGGATTTGTTTCTTGGAGCTTGACGAAATCGTCATGGTCGAGATATAGATCATCCAAGGAGAGGTTGATTGTTTTGTAGTTGTGTTTGTTTCGCAGAGTGCTAGCAAGTGCATCGGTCCATGTGGATTTGCCGCTGCCCTCTAGACCCGTTAGGGCGAGGACGAAGGGAGATTTGGTTGGACATGTTGATTGTTTGGTGATATGTTGTTTGATATGTGGTATAATGTGATTCAAGATAGTGTCAATATCTTCTGAGGGTATCTTGGAAGCGCCCATTGTGACGGTGAAGCCAAGGGTGAATGCGATAACTCGGAAGTAGGGACATGCGCTATGCTGTTAATGAAAACGTCTTTATATGCATAAATCTCTTAGCCAACAAGATTGACCTAGACTTATCACTGGATAAAAGATTCACTTCATATTCAACCTGTGTACGACGGACATGTCTTTCTCCTGGTGGGTCCCCGGAGATGAGAACCCCCGCCCTCAGCACCACAGAATGACAGGTCCCACCGGACTTGACAACCTCCGAGAGAACCTCCCGGGAGATCTCATTGGCCAAATGTATTGGGAATGAGGGGGGTCACTGAACTTGGTCTCCATCAAGACCCAGAATTGATTGACAGAGCTAGAAACAAAAAGCCATCAATCCCCCGCATGCACAAAGTATTCTCCCCTCCACTGCACAAAATCCAATCTAAATTACATATAAAGTCCAATCAAAATGTCGCCCTCTGTCGTGGGAAAGACCTACAACATCGCCTCTATCCCAGCTGATGGTATTGGCCCCGAGGTCATCGAAGCTGGTATCACCGCATTGAATGCCTTGACAGATACTCTTCAGACATTCAAATTGAACTTCAAGAACTATGACTGGAGTTCAGAGACATACAAGAAGACCGGAAAGTATATCCCCGATGGCGGACTCGAGGAGCTGAAGCAGCACGATGCTATTTTCTTCGGCGCCGTTGGTGCACCCGGTAAATACTCCAATCGAAAATCCAGATGATTAGTATTACACCAAAGCTTACAGTCCATAGACGTCCCCGATCACATCTCGTTGTGGGGTCTCCGTCTGGCTATTTGCCAACCTTTCCAGCAATACGCCAATGTTCGCCCAACAAGAGTGTTCCGCGGCACTGAGTCGCCTCTGCGCAACTGCAAGGACGGTGACCTTGACTGGGTTATCGTCCGTGAGAACAGCGAGGGCGAATACGCCGGTCAAGGTGGTCGCTCCCACGCAGGCAAGCCTTGGGAAGTTGCTACCGAGGTCTCCATCTTCTCCCGACACGGTGTCGAGAGAATTATGCGCTTCGCTTTTGAGACTGCCCAGAAGCGTCCTCGCAAGCTTTTGACTGTTGTCACTAAGAGCAATGCTCAGCGCAACGGTATGGTTCTCTGGGATGAGGTTGCCAAGGCTGTCGCTGTGGATTTCCCGGATGTTACTGTTGACAAAATGCTTGTTGATGCTATGACCACTCGTATGGTGTTGAAGCCTGAGAGCTTGGACACCATCGTTGCTACCAATTTGGTGAGTACAAGCCCGAAAATCTTAAATACTTGTTTGCTTACCAATTTTAGCACGCCGATATCCTTTCCGATCTTGCTGCTTCGCTGGCTGGTTCTATTGGTATCGCTCCTACTTCTAACCTGGACCCCACTCGCGAGTACCCTAGTATGTTTGAGCCTATTCACGGCTCTGCTTTTGACATCACTGGCATGGGTATCTCTAACCCCGTGGCTACTTTCTGGACTGCTGCTGAGATGCTCGCATGGTTGGGCGAGGAGGAGGCATCGAAGAAGCTACTGGAATGTGTTGAGAATGTCTGTGAGCAGGGAGTTTTGACCCGCGATTTGGGCGGCAAGGCTACTACTAAGGAGGTTACAGAGGCTGTTGTGGCCGAGATCAAGAAATTAGGTTCCAAATAGATAAAAGTAGGATCGGTGGATTAGAGTGTACAGGTATATGAACTTCATGAATTCATGTCATAATATGAAGCAGGGAGAGTTTTGAAGATCTACAATGTGACTATTTTGATCAATTCTACGCCTAGCCTACGTCAAGCCGGTACTGTAGTAGTACCTGTGGACCACTTTAAAATTAGATCGAGAATTGCTGGACAGGCAGATCTCTGTCGCCAATAAAATCATTTTGTTTCTTCGAAGCGACTCCACATGAGCTATCTTGCTATCGAATTGCGCAAAGCTACTGGACATTGAGTTCGTTACTATACCATCGGAGCTAGAGTCGGGTATGTATTTATCTTGCAATTAATACCACCTTTCCATACTTATCGCTATATGAACTTTTGAGATTCAGTAACGTAAAGACTGTGGCTCTTTCGGTGTCTAGGTTTCAGCTCTTAGCCGCCCAAGAGCGCCATCAAAATCCATGCGATGACAATTAGGCAAAGGAACATGCGCCACACTTGCGCCTCCACCTGATGCAAACATGCATATGCCCGGCCTGAACGATCTTACTTGAACCTCTTGCGCTCTGTGTTTGCCTCACATTTCACCACAGAGTCATTCTCGAAAACTCAACAGCATGTCAGCGCAGCCGGACTCACTGGGCTCTTCCAGAATTCTTGAGATCCTGTATGAGGTCGAACCGCCGGACAACATACGATATTACGAGCCAAATAACGAAACAATCAACATTACATTCAACATAGCCTTACAGCTTCAGTAAACATGCAGACAAGATATGAACTTGCGAGATATTAGTCTGACATCTTTTAGCATCACGCATAGAGCAAGCGACCCTTCATCTCAAGGACAACCCACTGAATCCTTGTCAACTGCTGGACACGAGATCCAACAGGCACTGGGAGGCCCAGCAACTGATTATCAAACAGTATGGGGGAGTAATGCGGGCGGTGTCGCCTTTTTGCACGAGCCTTCAAGTATACTCTCTCTCGGGTGCTTTTCTGTGTTTCAACTGCTAACTCATGCGAGAAAGGATTTCTTTTGCAAACTCCCCATGATAGCGATGATATATGGTCGTTTGGAGCCAAGGCTCCCACCACAAGTAGTGGTGAACGATATTTCGAAGGCACCTTGATCTATGCCGGCCCCGACTTCATCGATCCCTCGCTGTATGCATGGCAAATAGCCCAAGCCTGGGCATCAACAGACCTACCTCTAGCTGTCATACCTTTAACACTCCTCCAAATTCACGTCGACCGAACTTCTGTAAAGCTCACTGAGCTTATCCGCCGGGTAGAAGGCGTGGAACGAGATGTACTAGAGTCGTCCGGCACCACGGACTTTGATCCTCTCATTCACACTCTCCACGCTTGCGATGCCGACTTGATAAAGCTTGAGCGACGATGGCACTTTGAGAAAGAGCTAACTGCTGCAGTCTTAGATGTTATCAGTCGGTACAAACAGCCTGAAACCAACTACCAGGAGGTTCATTTCAATCGCTGCGATATTAGCCCTACAGATAACGGATTGGTTAATATCAACCTCGCCAACTCGTCCGACCGCATTCAGGGGTCAGAGTTCCTGAATGCAAAGCCTTTCAAGGTACTGGACAGCGTTGCTATTCTGCAAGAGCAGCGGAGCCGCGCATTCGGGTACGATCTTGGCGTACTACCACGAAGGATACAAAATCAATTTACCGCGGTAGGCGTGATCACCAGATCACTAAGGATGTCTTTGAATGTCGGACTTACATTAAACTCAGGTATACAATCTCATAGCTCAGCGTGATGCGAGAGCCACTCATGACCTCGCCAAGGAGTCTGCTAAGATTGCCGAAGCGACGCTGCGAGATAGTTCTTCGATGAAGACCATTGCCGTTATGACTTTAGTCTTCCTCCCGGCGACTTTTGCTTGTGTAAGAGCTTCCCGCTTTTGGATCTCTTGTCTTTGTAACTGATACATCTTATGCGCTTGATTCGACGCAGTCTTTCTTTAGCATGTCCTTTTTTGACTGGGAGGGAAAGTCAGACGGAACAGTTGCGATAAGCCTATGGATCTACTTCGCTGCGGCAGTCCCGCTGACAGCCATAGTGATGGTCTCATGGGTGTTATGCACTCGAAGAAATAGGAAGAAGTCTAGCTGGATGCTAATACGGAGAGTGACTGGTCTTCTGGCGGTATGACTTGGGCGAATCCTTTATAGGATTGTGGGTAAAGGGTGCGAGGCTTGAAACGTTTCTATTTCGAGTTACCTCATCTCTTGCTCTTGGAACGACGACGTATTTTGGAAATAGGGGTTTGGCGAATTGCGGATGGAGAATAGGAGAACAGAGGGTGTTGAAATAGACTCTCTTGGAGCAAGCAATCTCTTCATTTCGTCAATAAGAGAAAGACCCTGAGAGACATTAGGTGGGACTTGATATCGATCCATTCTATAAGAGTTAGTCATTCGTATAGAGCCCTGAAATCCAGGCCGCGGGCTGGTGATGAATGTGACAAGGGCAGTCATTGAAGTTGATGCCCAACAACTTGTTTCACAACATCTACAACCTACTCGAATTGCCGTGTTCAAAGACATGATAGCCATTGATAGTACCCTTCGGCAATCAGATCGGCGAAACCGGAATATTGGCAGGCTGCGGCATCACAAAATCACGCATCGGAATGCCGATACGGAGGAAGACAAGGACGGGAATAGTTTTCTTCCGCAAATCACAGCGCATTAATATGTCATTAGGACCCACGAACTTGATCCTAGACATAAAAAGTGGTCCCTGGCGCAGTCTGACGCCGAGCACTAAACAAGAACCAATGGATCGCTCACATCTAGGGCAGAATCCTCCGAAAATCGCTACTTTTACCCCGGAGTTGACCCAGCCCCATCAGACCCAGTGGCACAGCCGAGAAGACAAGGCTTGTTAGTCGCGTTTATAGGCGGAGGTGGCCATGACCGCGTTGCTCGGGAAGTGGAAGCGGGATTTTCGGGGCGAACAGACGCCGCTATTGGTTGCCGATGGATCCATAGCAACCGGATATCCGATGCGGTACCGCCGAACGGGTCTCGGTTTGACGTTGAATCTAAGGCAGAGACGGCATCATTCCTTATTGTTATCTCATTTGGCTGGGCGAGGTTCTCGAAGCCGAATCAGGATCCGTATCTAGGCGGAATAATTCGGGTTAGAGGGGTTTCTATGACATGGCGATGGGTCTGAGTGTGGTCTGGACTATACTTATAGCTCTTGTATTCTCGCGAAAACTTCTTAGATAGTAGAATAAATCTAAAGCTAAATCTCGCAAAAGATACATTTTATGAAAGAATCTTTTTGAATACCCTCTTCTTTCCTAATCACATTGTCATGGCTCCTTCACTCAACGACGTGCCTGTTGGCCAAACAACCCTGCCGTCCGCTTGTAATGTCGGCATCAACGGCTTTGGTCGTATTGGTAGGAGACCTAAACAGCCTGTTCAATCCACACACAAGCTAATTAATAGCTTCGCATAGGTCGCAATGTACTCCGTGCTGCTCTCGTCCGATCTGATATCCAGGTCGTTGCGATCAACCACACTTGCGTCACCGTCGAAGACCTCGTCTATCTTATCCGCTATGATTCCTCAATGGGCAACCTGGACGACCGAGTCGATATTCAAATTGTGTCAGATGCCTTGATCACCATCGATGGAAAGCGTATTGCTCTTACATCCGAGCGGGACTTGAAGAAGCTCAACTGGGCCTCCGTGGGAGCTGACTACGTCCTCGAATGCACCGGAAAGTTCACAAAGCGAGACCTTGCCATCGAACACATCACCTACGGTAACGCCAAGCGTGTACTCATCTCCGCACCTAGCTCAGACGCACCTACTTTTGTCTATGGTGTGAACTCCGATGATTATAAACCCAGCGAAGAATGCCGTGTTGTTTCCAACGCGAGCTGCACAACCAACTGTGTTACTCCTGTCTTGAAGGTTCTTCAAGAGACCTTCGGCATCACTCAGGGCTTCTTGACCACAATTCATGCCGCTACCCGATCTCAGCAGGTTCTGGATGGGTACAGCAAGAAGAACGCTCGTCTTGGTAAGAAAACTTCTTCGATAATAAAGCTTGCAGTGTCTAATTCTTCATAGGACGTGGCGTTTTCAACAATATTATTCCCACCACCACCGGTGCTGCCAAGGCCGTCGCATCTGTCTTACCCGAGTTGAAAGGAAAGGTCACCGGTGTCTCTATTCGTGTTCCTACGTGAGTCGATGATCCCATCATTGCAAATTCCAAAGCGCAAGCTAACATGCCCAGACCTAACGTCTCCATGATCGATCTCACAGTCAGCACCGAAAAGCCCACTTCTCTCGCCGAAATTATCTCCACGTTCCGTCTGGCTGCGAAGTCCGATATGGCTGGCGTCCTTCGAGTTACAGACGAGCAATTGGTTAGCAGTGATTACAATGGCAGCCCTTATAGCGCTATCATTGATGCTCCCGCATGTGCAGAGCTCAACCCTCAGGTATGCTCTAGTCATCGTTTAAAAATGACAACGTACTAACTTATGTATAGTTCTTTAAGATCATGGCATGGTATGACAATGAGTGGGGATACTCGAACCGACTTCTTGATTTGACGACTTTGGTGCATGCCCGGGAGGCTAATTAAATGGGCTGGGACGGTGTCTGGTGTTCGACGAAAGATATAATACCAATTACATATTTGTTATTTAATGCATTGCGATACAGAACCATTAGAACATTTAAAAAAATTTTCCACTGCAAGATTGAATTGTAGCCCATGGTCACGTTGAAACGAGGCAACTTGGCGCATTAAACCTATGCTCGTAAGCGCCCCACTTCAGGGGTGATCTGACCATGAGGAAGCCATCTATAGCTTTCCACTCTAGGCGGAATACTCGAGCTTTATTGAAGGGGAAGAAATTAAAATAAAATGACCAGAAGCATTGTATCAGTAAGTCACGACAGTAGAACTTCAAGAAGCACCCAGCGTATTCTCACTCATACAATTCTTTTTTTTGGCATTGTAATTCCAGGCCCAGCCCGAAGGACGATTCTATTTATTCACAAAAAGAAGTGGAAAACATAGTGGTCGAAGTACCTCAAATTCTCCCATTGTAGCGGTGAATCGAATATGCAAAGGCAAAGCACGTCTAAGTGCAGCTGTCACTGCCAGAAATGAAGGTTCCATCAGAGTCCTCACAGCCACAGACTCCAGTCTGGGGATCCTTGATGCAGCCAGTGCCGACACCGCTGTCCTCTCCCTCGTCACTCCAGTAGAAGACCCAGTAGTCCGAGTCTTCCTCCAGTTCATCACTGGTTGGCGCGGTGCAAGTGTAAGCGCTGCAGGTACCGTAAGGAGCGCCGGTATAATCATCGTACTGGTGATCAGTCTCGAACACGGCAAAGGTCTGGGTTCCGGAGACGCGAGTGTTGTGGGAGCACTCGGCGGCCTGAATGGCAGTTGAGACCTTAGAGGCTATTGGTTGCGAGGCATTAGTACATGGCAGCATTGAGTGAAAATGGCGCATAATGGATGCACTTACCTGAGCAGTTCAAGCTTTCGGGCTTGTATCCCTTGGTGTTGGATGTGCATGGATCAACAGTGGCCATGACCATGACAGGGGCTGCCACGAGGGCGAAAAAGGTGGTGAACTTCATTATGGGTCAGGAATCGCTTTTTTGAGATTGTGTAGTAAGTGTTGATGTGGATTTCTCGAGACAGCACAGTGCCATCTTATAGATTTTAGCTACGGCTCATCTCCGGGATTTGATCTAATCAGAAAGTTAACGAATATTTATCTGACACAAAGCAATTTCTCTTTATGGTCAATACGGGAAACGAAGGTGTCGTGGTAGCTCATTTTCGGGAATATTTGTACTCAGGGGGGACCCATAGAAAGTGTTTCAAGTTGCGCTTCGAAACAGCCATGGGGCTTAGCTCGGCGATCCTCCGCTTTTAGTGTCCAAACTTTAAGACGAGTAGCTAGAGTTATCCTGTTGATAGAGACTACCACGGTTATGTTCGCTGGAGTTTGTGAATTTCGCCATCCAACTCTTCGGCGGGCTGTTTCTGGATGGCTGATAGAGATGTGCCACCTAGCCGACCCATGGCTTGAATAACATCTAATAATGTCGGCCTTGAATATGTTTCATGCAGAATGGATTTAAGACACCGACCATGGTCTAGAGCTCGTACGATCGCGGCAACGAGTAAGCGCAATCAAGATCGCCCCCGGGGTAGGTCCAATACAGTAAGGCAGCTATGATCTTCAATTAAAGTTGTTGCAGTTTAAGAGTTTAAAGTTGAATTCTCACACCGCCAAGTCCACTCGGCCTTTCCTTTTTCAGTTACTCTCTTCTTTTATAGAGATCTGCGAAAAAGCTGACGTGGCCCAATTTACAGATAGCAATACAGATGGCCTCAATTTCATGTAACAAGTGGGTTATCCGACTTCGACCTTGTCCGCATAGATAGAACACAATTTGAAGAGTCCTTCACCATCTCCAATATGACGAGTTGAGAATATCTACAGGCCTATGACCTGACACTCATCCCTAATGACGTTCCATCCCCACATTCAAGTTGCAGCACGCTCCTTCATTCACCCTCCATTCACTTCTCCACTTTTATTCTGCCAGCTATAGTATTTAATTACAGTAGTAAAATACAGTATGTATAGAACCCTTACATGTTGATCTTTTTCGAAAGCCTCAGCAACACGCTTAGGCATACAGTAGATTTAGAATGCATTCTCTAGAAACAGTCCATGAGCTCACAGCACAATCTCACGGACCTTTCAACCTGTCGTATCTTGAGTACTGATACTCAGTCTTTCACTCATTCGATTCATTCTTTGGAAGATAAAGCTTCATTGCCAAACAATATAATTACAACCTTCAGTCGTACAGTCCCTTCAATCTAGCACACGTCGGCTAAATAGATCCTTTCTCTCGCTGAATTGAAACGGCGGTGCAGGTGGGGCTACAACAGCTGGATGAGCTTCCATTCCCCGACTCTTGAGGGCCTTTCGAAGGGTTTCACCGCAGACAGGCAGATGAAGTTCAGCAGCTATTTGATTGCATGATTTAGCCCGGTTATCAAAGCTTGATCGTATCCATTCAATGGTAGAATCTAGCTGCTCATTGGATAGCTTTGACTTCCGACCTGTGCTCTTCTTTGGTGTAGGTTTTTGGGAAACAGCTGTATAGCGAGCTTGATTTTTTGTACAACCAAGCCGAGAAGCAATCTGCTTGTATGTATAGCCCTCTTCCGCAAGGCAAAGGACACGGACGCGCTGGTCGCGCGTAAGATGCTTTGCAGGACGAGGTGTAGAAGGTGGTTCCATACTGGAGTTGATTGTAGAATAGGTGGAGTAGATGGTACCGGTACCGTGGTAGAGTAGGTGGAATAGGGTTGAGTATTGGTTACAGTGAGATTTTTGTGAGTCCAATAAGGGGTTCGATAGTTGTATGTTTACTATGACGTTAATATGATATCAATAGAAATCTATAGATATGAGTGTACTCAGTTAACCAA
Source organism: Penicillium tannophilum (assembly GCA_028829675.1). Classification (NCBI taxonomy): domain Eukaryota; kingdom Fungi; phylum Ascomycota; class Eurotiomycetes; order Eurotiales; family Aspergillaceae; genus Penicillium; species Penicillium tannophilum. The sequence goes on along the minus strand of JAQKAK010000001.1, from coordinate 423,948 downwards.
GACGTATTATAGAAATAGGTAGGCGGTGTAGAGCTTTGCTCACCGCTTACCATGAAAATGAATCGGTTATATCGGCCCCCGGATAACCGGATTCACTGGTCTCCACTCTTACTATGATATCACTTATCATCTTATCAAGGTTAAGGAAAATGTCTATTCCATGCGATACGAATTCCTTTTGTCCTCGGGAATCATAATTGAAAGCTCCGAAAGTCGGCTGAGAAGTTCTCCGATAGGCGCCATGAAGCTTGTTGAATATCAATATAATGATCAAGAGAGCCAACAAGATATCCTTGGTGAGTTGGGTGGCCGATGGATATGCATCACTAGTTCATGATCTAAACGACAGTATACGTACTGTCCAACATCAGGCCACTTTACGTCATAGCCCTCAGCTACCTGTACCTACAGTACTTGTTCTCCAAATTCTTTTGTATATATATTCCCGTTGACCCCCACTTATAAAGAATCACTTTGGAACACCCTTCAATCAATTTTAACTAAATCATAAATTACGCGAGTAATCATTTCATCCTACACAATCACAATGTCTGGAATCTTGCACAAAGCCGAGGATGCCCTGCATATCCACCACCAAGATAAGAACAAGCCTACCGAGCACGGAGACCATGTCAAACAACCCGATACTCACGCCGGTAATGATCCTTTTTATCCTACCAGAGCCAAAAGAGTATTGTTTACTAATAAATAATAGATAAGCACGCCCATGGCCACCACCATCATGAGAAACCCCATATGAGCCAGGAAGAGAGGGATCGGGCCGATTTCGAAGCTGCGAGACACTATGATCATGCTTTGAAGAACAGTCACGGCCCTGGTGTTGGATTTGAGGAATAATTCCAAACTTATGAGTTATGAGTCATGTGCGAGAAGCCTGGTATTTTCTTATAATTGAGACAGAATAGATGAATACGATAGGGATATAGAATGATTGATAATTTGACTGGTCTATGATATACTAGATGCACAGTACAGAGTACCTTGGCGGCGATGATCGATCGTCCCAAAGCTGAGATAATCTATGGTGTCGTGACTGCCGTCTGGTAAGATAGGTCCCGTGGGATATGGTATCGACGAGACTGGAGTGTGGGTTACACATCGTGATAAAAGGCGACTTCAATTGCCACAGGAATCTAAGATTGTACCTGGCAGAATCAGTATTGCGTATAATTCGAGCGCATGTTGATTTTGAGAGTTTCTGAGACTTAGTTCTAACGGCAAGAGCAGTCTTTGCAATTGTATCTGGTTAATACTGAAGGAGCTTTCTAATTGAACATCACAAGGTTAGTTAAACACCCTACTTACCGCATACCAAGTGACGCAGTATCCAAGATTCGGAGAGTAATATTGTTGAGTACATACCCAAGTACCTGCTCGCTTACGTTACTCTGTAGGCTACGCTAGAATCTGAAGGTGACTAAAGAATGATATGATATGCACTAAACTACTTTTTTTACATCATGGCTCTAATAAATATATTGACGCGATTTGAGCAAGGTGATGCGATGTCCTTCAATAGTTGAGATAGCATTTCAATTACGGCGCTATTTCAAATGCGGTTAGTGAGGGTCTTTAACTAACTTTGTGGTGGTCAATTATCGCGCTCCATACTGAAAAGAAGAGGCGAGAAAACGTCGTACTCGAGACGTTGCGAGATGACCCCTTTCCAGTTGAGTGACTCGCGCAGTACGGAGTATTTGGAACCAAGTTCACGTGGGAGTTCCCACCCAGCCGTCATGCTTAACCGACCTCAGCTCCAAAGCTTAGCCACCTCGCTATCTTATGCCCGAAATTGTTGGTTCACGGCGATGACCGGACCCACTTGTTCAAAATATTGATTTCTTCCTTTACCTCCCATTCAAGCTATGGCAATGAAGCCGGCTGTAAGAATGGATATCTTGATAAAACTCGATCAGTTATGGAGGACTGAAAAGATTGAACAGTGAGAATTGTGGAAATATCTCAATGGTGGTGGTTAGTTTTATGAACATCTTCTGCTCGGTCAAAATAACCATCTTTGCTGGACTCCACTACACTCGACGAATCGTAGCGCCTAGATCGATCTGGTGATACAGAGTATGTAGACTATTGATTTTCTAAAAGTGGATGCCATGGCTTGGATAAATCCCTTCATCTGCCCCTTCCCTTTCCTTTAGTCTTGTATCTTCACACATTCAATTGACCTTTTTGCCTGCTATTCGCAATCGCATTTGGCAATGGGTAAATCTGGTGCATGGGCCTGGTCTTTGGCCTTGGTATCATTGGCACAGAGTGCATCTGCGATTGAATTCAAGGCCGCTAGCTCGACGTCGCTCACCACTGTTACCTCGACCTACTCCGAGACCGTCACCAATACTGTCACAAGTATTCTCCCAGTTATAACTACTGAAGTCACCTGTACTGCAGGCACTTCTGCCAATGGCGCGGGGTGTACCAACTCTGTATGGTCCAGAAGTGGAGTTTACTGGAGTGAGTGGTGTGACACATCTGCCCTTGTGGGAGTTCCATATGCAACAGTAGTTGGTGCTGTGGAAGTTTATCTCTGCTATGAGCTCTGTTCCATAAACACCGCTTCTTGCACAGCTGCCAATTTCATGTTGGGTCAAGATCGGTGCATTTTATATAAGACCGTCACAGGAACAACATCAACCAGTAGCGCAGGATTTGCTGCCATCGAAAGATTTACTACGGATCCTTGCACCGCTACCGTGACAAGCTCTTCTACCCAGCTTGCCACTGAAACGACCGTGGTAGAATATACAACAACCTTTGTATCAACCATTACGATCGCCACAAGCACTCCAAGTAGTAGCTTGTCGTCAGTTATTGCCAAAGAGACAGCCTCCTCATCGCCTGCTGCGTTTACCGCTGCAGCAAGCTCCAGTGCTGCTCATCTTTCCTCGTTGGCAAGCCCCTCTTTCCCTGCCGCGTCTACCGCTGCAGCAAGCTCCAGCGCCGCTCGTTCTACCTCTGTGGAAAGCTTATCTTCTTCTGTCGTGTCTATCGCTGCACCAAGCTCCAGTGCCGGTCATCTTTCCTCGCTGGCAATCTCCTCTACGCCTATTGCGTCGACACAGTCGGTCATACAGTCAAGAAGTTCATCTGTTCCAGTCTCGAGCAGTGCAATCCCGTCTCAACATTCCTCATCGTCTGTCATTTCATATTCAACAGTAGCTGTCTCTGTCTTTGTGCCCAGCTCTTCTGCGCCCTTTGCCTCTCATTCTACTTCGGCATCCCACCCTGTATCAATTTCTCACCATCTGTCGGCTTCCCGCCCTCTATCGCCCTCGCATCCATTGTCGGTATCTCTACCATCATCATCCTCTACGCCACTCCGTCTCCTGCCTTCATCCTCTGTCAATCCCGCTTCTATCCCCATTTCCTCCAAGCCATCAACCAGTTCTGTTTCGACTTCAACAGCAGCGGGCTCTCCGACAATTCCTGAGCGTAGCTCAGTTACTTCGCCTTCGCTCTCAAACACCGATGGTATTACTGTGGAGGCTTCCACTCATGCATCACAGCCGAATACTTTGCCTGACGGGCCTTCATTTACCACTTCGACTGTCTTCACTACTGAAGTCCATACAGTCACTGCTTGTCCATCATCAGTTCGCAACTGTCCAGCATCTGAGAAGATAACTTACTACACAACCGAGACGGTGGCTGCGTACACAACAATCTGCCCTGTCACAGCAGGAGAAACGAGTGCGACGACCACAACGGCCGCGGCTATTGGCACCGAACTACCCTCTGGAGCGGGCGAAAGGCTGACCACATCTACGGTTTATACTACCAATGTCCGTCCTACTGCAGTTTGCCCATCCTCAATGGAAAACTGCGCCGACTCCCAGAAAGTCACTATCATGACTACAGAGACCGTGATGGCGTATGTCACTGTCTGTCCTGTTGAGGAAGCAGAGTCAAGGGCTACAGCGGCCGTCACAAACCCGGCTTCCTATGCTCAAAACATAGATAGTCCCACTACAATTGTTGTTTACGACACACAGATCGTCACCCTAACTACAGACTACACCGCTATCCGGGAGGGATCTACTACTGTGGCTACCTTAACCATCTTCAGCCCTACGACTATTCCAGTCACCACGACCGTTGTCACGCCCACCGTTTCGGCAAGCGCTTTCTCAGCTGAGGTTTCTTCCTCTCAAGCCAATGGATCTGGAGACAATGTTATCTCCGTGGATACTTCTTCTACCCAATCCAGTGGATCCAGCCTTGGAGCTTTCTCCGCCGAGGGTTCTTCGCAGGCTGGTGGATCTGAAGACGATTCTATCTCTGTTGAGACTTCTTCCATCCAATCTGGCGGTTCTATTCTTGGTGCTTCCTCCGCCGGTGGATCTACTAACACTACTTCCTCTGATGAGATTTCGTCCTCTCAATCAGGTGGATCCGGTGTTAGCGCTTCCAGTGGATCGCAAGGAGCGAGCGCAGGCAATGGAAACAGCTTCAACAAGCACATGAGCCATGAGGTTGGATGGAATTCTTCGATGACACTCCACCATGCAGCCAAGCCTTCATCTTCGACGATTCCTTCTTCAGCCGCTTGGGCTGCTCAAGTCAGCGCATCCGTTGCAGCCAGTACCTCATCTGATACTTCGGCTGCCCCTGCTGCTGCCTTCACCGGTACTGCATCCCAAAGAGCTATCTGGGGCTCCTTTTTGGCCTTTGCCGTGACGGTTACAGGCTATCTTGTAATTTAATGTAATTTTATCTTCTTTTTGTTCTAGGAGGACGCGTTTCCCTTCTTTCAAGCTCCGTGGAGACGACCATGAGCTTCTGTTCCTTGTGACTTATATTTCACCTTGACATATTTCATTACTGTCTAACATAGCAACATATTCCAGCTCAGCCTATGATAAAATCTTATGTACAATCCCCGTTAGTAATTGAGACCATGTAACCTTGGAAACTGCTAGTAGTTGAAACGACGTCTCAGCATCTCTGCGTGGCTGCCCTCGTGAAAGCAGCGCTATACCTGTGAAATAGGATAGCCCCTGTAGAGGATGTATTGTACGTAAGTCAGTCATGTAAGGATGAATATATTCATTTTTGCGGCTAGAGCCAACAGTCATCAATAACATGCGTGATCGGAAACATAAAAGATCTATTTTTGTGTACATCAAAGCAGGACTCCACGGGTATCTGTGTTCCTCGACGAAATCATTTAATCCTCATCCATAGACTCCCATCCATCAGGACCGGGAGCCTCGGCCTCAACACCAGCATCACCCTCATCATCAGACTCATCATCACCATCAGCATTGACACCAACCATACGTTCTTGCACCTCACCCTCGAGATCAGGCAAGCGAGAAACAAACGCACGACGAACAGCACCGTTGGTAGAAGCATCCCAGATCTGGACATTACCCTTGCTACCGGCCACAGCGAGACGGAAGCTGACCATAGCGTCAGGAGCAAAGGCGGTGGAGAAGACCTTGCCGACGTCCAGCTTGCGGGAGACGACCATGCTGGGCTTGTCGTTCTCGACGTTCCAGAGCTTGACTTCCTTGTCTGTGGAGCCGGTGACGAGGAAACCGGGGATAGTGCGGTTGATGTCGAATGAGGAGACGGATGAGTCGTGAGCCTGCAGAGTCCAGACGGGCTTGGACTCGGCGGGGGTGGCGGGGACGTTGCGAACATCGTAGCGGTATACTTGTCCGCCATCGGTGGTGACGTAGAAGAAGTTGGGGTCGTGAGGGTCCCAGCGGACGTTCTCGACGTCGGAGTCGACGCCCCAGCGGGCCTTGGCATCCGGAGCACGCATATCGGCAGCGACCACGGTGCGGTCGTAGCTACCACTCAGCAGAATGGTGGACTCCGTAGGGTGCCAGTCCAGTGAGCAGACCTTGTCAGTGTGGTGGGAGTAGGACTTGACGCAGCTGGTGGTGTTGAGATCCCAAAGCTTGACGGTACGATCGGCGGAGGCGGAGGCAAGCAGGTTGCGGTGCTGACGGTTGGCTGCCAGAGCCAGGATCGAGTCGATGTGGTACTCGTCGTTTGCCTTTGCCTTCTTCTTCTTGGACTTCTTGCGCTCGCTGTCCTGGCCGCCTTGGCCGAGGATGGCGTTGGGGTACATGGAGTCCACAACGTCCAGATCCCAGATCTCGATATCAGGCTCCATAGTTCCAACGGCAACAAAGTTACCTGTTGTGCGTCCCTCGGTGTTCTTGCCAACGGGCATGTCGAGCCACTCCAGGCACAAAGGAATACCGGGCAGCATGATGTCGTGGTGCACATAGAGGTTGTCCGCGGCGTCCTCGTAAACGTAAACCTCAAGGTGGGCAACCTCGTCTTCGACCTTTCCGGCCAGGAGTAGGTTGTCGGTGGGCATGATCTGAAGCTCCTCACGGTCCTCGTCGTCCTCGTCCTCGGGCATGACAAGGTACGGGTCCTCCTCGTTGGGCTGGTGGTAAGCCAGTGACTGGACGTTACCGAACATGGTAACTTTCTCTCCATCCTCATCAACCTCCTCGCTATCGTAGTGGTCGAGATCGAACTCTTTAAGGACATCGTCATCACTAAAACGTTGGTTAGCTTAAACTAATGCATCGTTCATCGAGCTGATCGTACTCAGTAGACTTCGCCTCAGTGCCCTCCTTGGAGGTCTCCTTCTCCTCGGCAGCCTCCATGACATCCTCATCCTTCTTATCCTCGTCCATAGCAGTATCCTCGCCCTGCGCAGCGTTCATGTCCTCTTTGGCATCCTCAAGCTGCATGCGAGCAAGCTTAGATATCCGGTTCATTTCCTCCTCGTCAATCTCATACTTAGTAGGAAACTGGGCAGCGACACCGCGCCGCACCCAGGCTGTGGTAGTGATCATAGAAGACATTGTGAAAAAAGTTATCACAGTAATCTCCAACAATCAGTCAGTTTTTTTTTATCGGCGATATTTTTTTTTATCGGTGTGCTGAGGGGTCTTCCGCCCGGCAGAAAGTGGCCGATCTTCTCACCGCCCGGGGTTTGCGATTTGCTCCATGAACAAGTTATTGGAGACTCGAACTTACGATTCATAAGACAAATTTCTTCAATAACGCCGGTTCTTTGCGCTGAATCATAACCGTCATCATGCATTCTCACCTCCATACCTCATACAACGTCAGTACGTAATGCCATACTCATCGCTCCAATCCTGAACCAATCAGATCAGCAAACTAACTAGGGCCCTCAATAGACTGCGAGGAAATTATGACGGCTCTTGACGAGTGCCACGCCCGTGGCTTCATGTGGAAGGTCTTCGGCAACTGCAATGATGTCAAGCGTGAGGTGAACCGTTGCCTTGCTGCCGAGCGCTACGACCGCGCTAAGAACAACCGGGACATCGCCCGCAGTAACCGACGGAAGATCGAGGATATCTGGGCGAAGGAGCGGGCGCTGGATGCTAGTGCTGTTCAGACTCCTGATGTTCCTGCTTCTACCGATGCTCCTACGGATGGCGCCAAGCAATAAGCAGCGTTTGTTGTATTACGATGTGCCGTGATCATTTTTGGTGTTTGGAGTTCGGTCAATTGCTTCTTTCTATGCTTCGAAACTCTCTTCTCGGTAAAAGAATGAGGCCAACTGGTTGTTTGTACGATATTGGAGGGATTGTGTGTATATATTGGGCCATAAAAGGTCTATGGAGACGGGACTGGTCCCAAAGCTAGAGGTTATCGTATGATGCCCGAGCAATTGAAGGAACGATGAGCTTCTCGAGCTTGTGAATTTCCATGTACAATTGGACTATTGAACTTTTTTTTAAACTAGATATCCCAATCCGAACGCCATGCCGTGGACAATAATTATCATGCAATGTCAACCGTGAGCAGTCGCAATTTATGCGTCCGCTTCAGCCTCGGCCACCGGGGCAGCATCAGCGTCACCACTCTTGTTGTGGCGGCGTCTCCGCTTGGTCTTAGCAGCACCAGACTGCTCACCTTCGCCCTCGGCCTCAGCAACTTCACTCTCGACCCGCTGCTTCTTTGCACCACCGGCATTGGCCTCGACTCTCTTCTTCGGCTTCTTCATACTCATCGGGTTAGGTCCCTTGGCCTTCTTCAAGCCAGGAATTTTCTTCCTCTCGCCTCCATCTTCACCTTCGCCATCGTGCTTCCTCTTGTCCCCAATCTCGGGGTCATCCAGTCCAGCCCGGAACTTGCTCATCTCATGACCATCACGCACAGCCTCGGTTTGTGTGCTCAAGGGCTCGAGAACCATCACCGAACGCTTCACGTAGATAATAGGCACACCGGGAATAGAGCGCGCACCGAAGCGCAGAGCTCTAGAACGGCGCATTGCGCGCTCCTCTTCACGCTCCTCTTCGGTCTTGCGCTTGCGCTGTGCTGGGTTGTCTGCCTTGTCACTCTTCTTAGCTGCTGGCGGCTCGGCAGTAGCGAGGATGTAGTGCTCCTTGTTCTTCTTGACTTCGGCATTAGGCGACAGGAGCGAGAGCAGACATTCCACCTCATCGATGGGGGTGTGTTCTGCGTTGTGAGAGCAGTGGCGGAGGGGAAGAATTGTTGGTGGGGGGAGATGCATGGGACGGTAGGGTGTGTTGGTTCTGGGGTTGATAGGTTGTTTGGCCATAATGGCTGCGAGAGAACATTTTGTGAGGACTGATCGCTGTTAGTATATCTGTGCCACAATTCTCATCTTGGCGATTGCGGTATGCAGCGCTGGATCGATTGGTCGGAGTTGGGTACTAACGTGGCTTGGGTGTGCCCTGGAGAGTACGCTCAAGAGCAGGGAGCAGATCCATCTTAAATTGGTCGACAGCGTGCAGGAAGTTTGAGTCGACTGTTGAGGTGGGTTAGCATTCGAGTCTGGATGGCAGCTTTGTAGTCAACATACCGAGCACCTGGTAGGGCTCACGGAAGCCAAATGTCATCTCATACTGGTGCATGAGCTTGCGGTACTTCTTGGAACGTTTGGCCCTCATTGTGAATGGTTGAGACTGAGGATTGTTGGAGTTACGGAGATTTCGTTGCGGTGATGCGCGAATGAAACTTTTTTCTGATTTTGCCGGGCGGCGGGCGAGGCGGTGATGGTCTGTGCGAAGTACATGGTGGATCTATACAGAACTATAGTCCGCGACCATGAAGTCTACGTGCTTGGGTTACAAATATAGTGTTATTAAATATTCTTGTTGTGTGGAGTTCGTTATCTGATTATTATTATTGTTCATGTAATTGCCTTCCTAGACAAAAGGTAAAATAACCCGAAAACCCCAAGTACTCCAGTACGCTGGTGCGCATGCAAAGCAGTCTAGCTGACCTGCTCCTTGTATCTGCTAAGATCTAACTTCAACTGAAATGGGCGTTGAAGCCCGGGAATAAACAAGAACCTGGATTTAAAGACTTCAGGCCTGGGAATAAGAAGTTCGTGGACACATAAGAGACCTGGCGTCGCGGTGGGTGTTCACTCCCAACGGCGGTGACGTGAGTTGTGGGAGGTATGAGAGCGCAGGTCATGTCGAAGGCGACAATGGAGGAAGACCGGATTTTCTATGAATAGACAATGACATCCACAATTGTTCATAACCTATTCATGATGGGCGGTGCATCTTGTAGAGTTTCAAGGCGAATTGTATCGCATTGTAGGGAGTTGTCTTGTGCTGGAGGGGTTTAGTACTCATCACCCAGCTCGTTTGTGACAAGAAGCAACCACGACAGAAATGTCATCCAATTTGCCTAAAGTAAAGTTAGTCTTTTTATCTTGAAAGAGCGGACAGCAGTCAAACGTACCTCCTTCAATAGCAAGCCCTTCATCAATCGCCTTCTCCATATACGGGCTCTCCGCATATGGATCATGAGCAACTGACAGAGCAGCATTCATCACTTCCCTTGCCACATAGACCAGGCGGTCGTTTGACAAATCCGACGAGGCCAGCTCAGCCGTATCTGGATTTCCTTGGTCCCATTTCTTGAGACTATCTAGGATAATGGTCATAACCTCGTGTTCCCATAAGTTATCCATGACGCCATCCGACACGGCCAGCACGATGTCGCCTTCCTGTATAGCGACCTTGGTCATCACCGCATCCTTACGGGGTGTATCAATGCTGTTGGTGCCCAGTTGCAGGGGACAGTCGAACCAGTGCCATTGTTCTGTTGTGCTGAAGAGGATTTTCTCTTCGCTGGGTCGGATGACAAGGATTTTGCAATCGCCCAAATTCGTTACGTAGAGTAGGGGATTTTGTTTGCCATCATTTCCGGTAGTCCAATGAAGGAGTGCGGTGGCTGATGTGGTTGTTCCTAGCCATTCATTTGGGGTGCTCGTTGCGCGGATAGTTTCCTCGAAGGCTGATTGAAGGTATTCGACCGGGTCGGGGTCAGCCGATGCGGACAGGCTGCGTTCAACTTCTAGAGCCCAGAAATGCAGGAGAAGTCTGGACCAAAGACTATTCAACCAGGATGATCATTAGCATTTGGGAAGAAAGAAAAAAAAAAGGCTTCTTGCGTTGAAGCACAAGGCCACCACCAGGGCAGAAGGGAAGAACTCACCCAGCATGACCACAAGGTTTTGTCGCCCAAGCGCCTACGCCGTCATCCACACCAACAAAGTTCTCGGCAACGATAACCGCATCGTCCCCATTGTTTAAGCCACGGATCAGCTCGCCCTTCACGGATAATCTCTTATCCTGGCTCAAGGAGTGGGTAGTCAAAGGATCGGAAAAGGACGACGATGGCGGAGATAGGAACGGTGGGGGGAACGGGCGGGAAGGGCGTTTCGCACATAAAGCGTAGCCAGTCTCGAATCTGAAAGGGGAATGGGCGAGCGTCTGGTGGTGATTTGGGACGGGGGTGGTCGTGCCATATGAGGGCCACACTGCCGCGGTGTATCGCCGCGTCTGCACCCGCGTCTTTAGCTTGAGTCGGCCCGCGGGGCTGACCTGGACCGAAGTGGTCCTAGACGCGGTCCACCGAGGCGACCATGATATTGATGAAAGTAATGGTGGAACCCTTGCCGTGGTCACCATGCCTTCTCGGTCTTCACACAGGGCCAGTAGGAAGGGGTGTGATTTGATTTTAGGATGAAGTCATGAGGATGGGTGTGGATTGGAAGAGGAAAATAAGCTGACAAAAACAAATTCGCTGAGTGAACGAGAGCAGAGATTTTTGTTCTGAAGGCCGATACTCACCGGTGAAGAAAGTTGCATTGCAATCTCGAACGTTGAGTGGACTGTTGCGCCGACCGGGAAACTGTGCTCTGCTCTACGTGGTAGGGCGTGTCATATGAATGCCACGGCCCCCTACTGCTCTATTTTGGGGTTTTGTTGAATGAATCTGGGGTATCAAGTATTTATTTCTAAACTATCAGTTCCATTTTCAATAAAAATCCCATCTAGACCCAATGATCGTCGAACCCACCGAAAATTGGCCGCCAGTATAGATCTTCCGACGTTCGTTGCTGCACCTGCGGAGTATACTCGGAGGCCAAATTCAATTCTCCTACTCCACTGAACCTCCGGTTTTTACCGTTGGAGAACACTACAGTTTCCCGGGATAGTTTCGTGTTGAAGATCCACGCTTATCTTGACTCATACTTGCATTATCTTCGTTTATCTGCGATGAGATAGCGCCCGTGCAGATCATGCGGAGCCTCCACGGAGCCAGTATTACATAAAGACAGGAACACTACAACACCAACTTTCTCCATAATGAAGAAGAGGGTATGAAGGTCACAACGCAGTGAGTGACGATGAGGCTTTGATGTCGATCATGAGTGGCTCGGACCCACTAGCTTTCAACGGGGGCAGGAGTACTCCGTACGGAGTACACCGACTTCACCGACTTAACACGGGGGGAGGACCGTGTCATTCTCAAGGTTGTTGATTAAGCTTATGGGTATCATGCCAGCTGAGGGCGTGGAAACATTCTCAACGATAATACACTTGCCATTACCTTACAGATTGGTTGGAGGCTCCCCTCCCCACAAGAGAGCTGAGAAGATTATTGCTCGGGCTGTTGAGGGGAACATGAAGGAGGGAATTTGGAAGGAGAAACCATATTAATTTCGGAGAGCATTAAGTTTTGCAAACAAGAGCTCATATGCTTATCTTTGATAGACTAATACATTCCCTGTGAACTAATAAAATGTTAAGATCAATATCACACCCTCCTACCGTCATCCCGACAGAAGTCTGAGATGAATACCGTCATTCAATGTGTTCCATTCATACCCAGTTGACCACTTCACCGATGAGCCTCTCTTTGTGGATCTCCATTGAAATTACCTCAAAGATATCGATGATTTCTTCGGCGATGGCGTCCTCGCGGGCATCTCTCTTCATGGCAGCCAGTCCTTGGAAACCGGCCAGGGTAACCGTGTTGACTCGGTCTGAGAACTCAAAACGACCAACACCCTTGCGATTAATAGCGAGCTGCATGCGCAGCTGTCGTTCGGCACAGGGGCAGCGGCGCTCCACGTCGTAAGTACACTTGCGAGCACAGACGCATGCTGATTTGCAGATACATTTGGAATGCTTCACCTCGTGTAACAGACGAATCTTGCCGTCATCACGTCGACAGTCTCCGATAGATTTCCCTTCTAATTTGGCCAGCGTGCCGATCCTGTGGTCGAGAATGATTTGCTTCTCCCGAAGGACCGGATCGATCAATTCCAGGTTGGTAAACGGAAGTTCATTCACGGGGATATCGCAGTCGGGTACCTGCTTAGGGGTCATAGTGAAGTATCTCTCAGAAAGCACAGTCATGGTCTCGGGCGGGAAATCAGGGAAGATGGAGATGAGACTATCCCATTTCTTACAGTAAGTAGAATGGCGGTTGTTAACAATGCTGTAGGCGTATCGGCGGTATCCCAGGATGTCATCGATGCAAAACGGTCCCAGTCGGGCATCTTTGCAGATTAGCATTCGCACATAATTTTCCATGAAGCGAGAGATGAGGTCGTTGTCGCGCTCTTCGCAGATGCCCGGGGAGTCGAGGATATCCTTGAATAGCAGGAAGATGCGATACAGATGGTTGGGTTCGGGCATGTAGAACTGGCGATCTTTTGTCATGGCCGGACGAGTTTCCATTTTGTACAAGGCACAAAGCTCAATTCCTGCCATCTCGAGTTTAATTCGGGAATAGACCACGTAAAAGAGATGTTCCACAATGGTGATAAGTTCACCAAGGTTATCAGTTGCGATGTTGTTCTCGGCTCGATCGATCCAGTACCTGAGGCCCGTCTCCGAATTGTCAAGCTAGAAGAGTCATCAGTCTGTGTGTCGGGGGGATTCCAATTCGCATACCTCAATGCCATAGCCCATGAATGCAATCTGTGCAAGCTTCGCAATGGCATAAATCTGGGAGAAAATCTTGAGGACCACCACAAAGTGCGTTGCTATTTCATCATCGGTCAAGTCGTCCAGGGACAGTACCTGGGATGTCACCCTGGAGGCCCCATAGGTGGGGGATGGGGATGGCGAGTTTGAAGTCACAGCTGTCACCCACTCGCCGCTACTAACTCTGTAAGGGCGTGAATGTCGTTTCAACGATGAAGTCTACTCAAGCGCATGGAAGTGTCAGTCATTTTTACATTTTCCTTGTTTCTCGTAGTAGACAGTGTGTGGGAATTGGGGTGATGAGACCTACCAGATAGAAGTCCGAGTTCTCGTCAAGATTGTCATTCTGCCTCATAATGTCGGCTAAAGGCCCTTCAAGGCTTTGCTCGTGAAGCTCCGAGTATCTGTAGAATCCGTCTCTCTGGTCTTCAATTGCGTCGACCCAGACGTCTGAGCTTACAGACTTGTGGTCATTACTGGGGGTTCGGGGGGTTCTGGGATGGTAAGAATCAGTCCTGTGGCGGAGTCTGAAGAGAGAGAAGTTCCAGATGTGACTCTTCGTCCTGCGAAGGTGATTCATTTTGGAACTGCGTATAGGAGCCTTTTGATGAAAATCAAATAATATAACTGGGTGGTATTTTGCGTGCTTGGGAATCAAGATCAAACCTTTTATCTGTTCTTCTACATTCGAGCTCATGTCGAGTAGATATCATGGCAGCGACGACTAAGCCGACGAGTAAACTATACTTGCCTAATTAGGATTATCGGTTCCGCGGGCTTGAATCACGGGGTTTCACCGAAGTAGCCTAATAGCTGATACGGGACTGGATTAAGCTCAGAGCTCTACTAGGAATGAGATAAGTATAAATAAAAAAGCTTTGCTGGTTCGTAAAACGCTCGCCTCCAAGTGGATATCAACATGAAGCCACAATTTAACTTTGCACACGGAATGTCCGACCACTGGCCGTCTTGCGCTCACGCTCTTCATTCTCCGGTCTGGCTCGGTTAAGAACTGTTTTCCAGTAAGTAAGGAACATAATATTTCAGCTTGGAAATTGCACATACCTTGCAAGAAGTCCGCTGTGCGCTTGCGCATACGGGTGTGAATGTATGCCTGTCGTAGGTCAGTCAATCAATCCCAAGTAATATTATAAGACCATTCATACCTTCGAGGCCTTAATGTGGTAGTGGAAGTAGTCACGGAAGGTCTGGATGTGGGAGATGTTGTCGTAGCGGCGCTGGGCGGTCAAGTGTCGGGGGAACAAAACTATATGCATGTCAGTGACATCCAATAAGTACCACTATCTATACGGATTACCATACCAAAAGTGACGTAGCTAATTTCACCCTCGCCTGCAGTGAGCAGACCAGGAACACCTTGCAACTCCAATGGAGCATCGTTGCGGAACAGTACTTGAGGGGCATTCTGCAGCGTCACAACACGACGTCTGGCGTCCACAAATTCCTAAGAACCATTAACATCTGACAAAAAGCAATTTTCCTTCTTTCAAGATCAAACAAACCTGTAAGAAGACCTTGCCAAAGATGCGATCTGTCTCCTCCCGGAACACGGTACTGAAGATGACTGTCACCCGATCAAAGCTAGCCTTAATATAAATGGCCTCCTCCTCACGGTAATGGATAGCCATAACCTCACCACCCTCCTTCATGCCCTGGGGTGCTGACTCCGAAGTGTACCGTGAAGCCTCCTCCGCAAGCTTGTTGAACTCGTCGAATGCCCTCTCGAATGGAGCTGCCATGGCATTGCGCTTCAGCAGAGCGAGCTTCATGATCAATTCGTCGCGGGCTTCCTGCTCAGCAGGCAAGTTTTCAAGATCAACTTGTACGGAGAAATCATAACCGGGCTCGGGGACACGATGTAGGGGCCGTATTCCCGCTCAAGCACCTCCTGGGCGCCATACTGGACGAGCTCCTTGAAGCATTTCACGTTGATAGAGAGCAGGATCTTGGTTTTGGACTCGGGGGTAGAAACGTGGAAGGTCACTCCGTCAAAGTCAGAGGCCACTTGGTCAATGGAAGCTGGGGGGCACTGCGGGCAACCGGGTTAGCTGGGGCCTGACCGGAGTGTATACAACGGAGCCGGGAGGGGAGTGAGCGGGGAGGGAGGGGTATAATACCCAGAGAACCGCTCCGTGAGGAGCGATTGAATCAAGACATTCTGATAATCCAAGAGCAGCATGACGGGCAGAGGTAATGTGTGTCAACAAGATGGCAGGTTGAGAGGATGGCAACCCGCGATCGTCATTACCGGGCGGTGGGGGAGCCGGACAGGTCGCTCTCGCCGCCCGTACTAATTTTTGTGCTATCGATAGCAAGAGTCTACGATTCTCCAAAAATTTTCCCATCCACCCCACGATGGTGAAATCTTACTTGTAGGTGCCAATTATGATTGCAAATGGGTACCTAATGTTCTAACTTGGAAATTTTCAGCAAATTCGAGCATTCGAGCACGTTCGGGCTCATCGCCTCGGCGTCGTCCAATGCGATCTGGGCCAAGGACGAGCAGGTCCCAGGCGCAGCTCGCCAGACAGGTTCCGGTCGAGCGATTGTCGGTGCTAGCGAGGAGGTTCTTTGCTGGGATGTGAAGAAGGGAGAACTGCTAGGCCGGTGGCGCGATTCGGCGTGCAAGGCGCCTGTGACCGTCGTCACCCAGAGCAAGACCGATGAAGATATCTTTGCAGTCGGGTAAGGCTCTTCCTCCTACTATGATTGCATATTTGTCGCTAATATTCGCTTTTCTGTTCTATAGCTACGAGGATGGTAGCATCCGCATCTGGGATTCGCGTACTCGCACTGTCATTATCTCTTTCAATGGTCACAAGTCCGCCGTGACCCAGATGGCTTTCGACAACGCCGGTGTGCGCCTCGCCAGTGGTTCCAAAGATACCGATATTATCGTCTGGGACCTGATTAGCGAAACAGGTCTTTTCAGACTCCGCGGACACACCGACCAGATTACCTCCCTCCACTTCCTTTTCCCTTCTACAGAGCTACTCAATGCCTCCGGACTCAGCGAACATCCCGGATTCTTGTTGACAACTGGCAAGGACGCCCTGGTCAAGATTTGGGATCTGGGATCGCAGCACTGTATCGAAACACATGTTGCGCAGACAAATGGCGAGTGCTGGAGCTTGGGTCTTTCACCAGACCAGGGTGGTTGCATTACTGCAGGAAATGATGGAGAGCTGAAGGTTTGGTCGATCGATGAGAATGCGATGGTTGAGATCTCAAAAGAGAAGGTCAGCGCAGAGGGTCGCAGAATCATGACGGACCGAGGAACCTTCTACCGAAATGGTAAAGATCGCACAATTGGCATTCGATTCCATCCTCGTTTGGACTATGTCGGTTTGCACGGCTCGGACAAGTCAGTCGAAATTTGGCGCATTCGGTCAGCAACAGAAGTGCAGAAGAGCATGGCTCGCAAGCGCAAACGGAGAAAGGAGAAGGAAACCCAGCGTGAGGGTGAAGAGAAGACCGAAGCTGAAGAGGACAAGCCTGAAGATGTTTCTTCTGCTCCCATCACAGAAGTCTTCGTCCCCCATGTCATCGTTCGCACGGGTGGAAAGATCCGTTCATTCGACTGGATGACCATCAAATCCAACAGCCTCAACATCCTTGCAGCAACTTCGAATAACCAGCTGGAAGCTTACAACATTGTCACAGCAAACAAGAAGAACAAAGACGAGGAAGAATCAGACTACACCCGCAGCTTAGCTGTCGACATTCCCGGCCACCGCACCGATATCCGATCCATTGCCCTGAGTTCTGAGGACCGCATGTTGGCTTCTGCTTCCAATGGCAGCCTCAAGATCTGGAACGTACGCACAGGAACCTGTCTGCGTACGCTTGAGTGTGGCTATGCGCTCTGCTCCGCATTCCTTCCCGGTGACAAGATCGTGGTGGTTGGAAACAAGAATGGAGAGTTGGAGGTCTTTGATATTGCTTCCTCAACATTGCTGGACACCATCAAGGCCCACGATGGTCCTGTCTGGTCAATGCACGTGCACCCTGACGGAAAGTCCGTGGTCACTGGAAGTGCTGATAAGCAAGCGAAGTTTTGGGAGTTCAAGGTTGTGCAGGAAGAAATCCCGGGCACCAAGCGCACTACTCCCCGCCTCAGACTGGTCCACACCAGAACCTTGAAGGTCAACGAGGACATTCTCAGCCTTAGGTTCTCCCCAGATGCACGACTTCTGGCTGTTTCTATGCTGGACAACACTGTGAAGGTCTTTTTCGTTGACACTTTGAAACTCTTCCTGAACTTGTACGGCCACAAGCTTCCTGTCCTGTCCATGGACATTTCTTACGACAGCAAATTGATCGTCACTTGCTCGGCCGATAAGACTGTCCGTCTGTGGGGTCTGGACTTTGGTGATTGCCACAAGTCCTTGCACGCTCACGAGGACAGTATCATGGCAGTTGCATTCGTTCCCACCAACAAGGAACAAAATGGTCACAACTTCTTCAGTGCCAGCAAGGACAAGGTTATCAAGTACTGGGACGGTGACAAGTTCGAGCAGATCCAGCGACTGACCGGTCACCACGGAGAGATCTGGGCGTTGGCCATCAGCCGTACCGGTGATACCATTATCACTGCCAGTCACGATAAGAGTATTCGCATCTGGAAGGAGACAGATGAGCCTCTGTTCCTGGAGGAAGAGCGTGAGAGGGAAATGGAAGAAGCTTATGACAACACTCTTACTGCCTCTCTCGAGCAAGCCGAGGACGGTGAGGACGGCGAGAAGGCCGAGGCAGTTGACGCGGGAAAGCAAACTACTGGTACCCTCATGGCTGGTGAAAAGATCATGGAAGCTCTAGACCTGGGCATGGAGGACCTCGAACTTGTCCGGGAATGGCGCGAGACAAACCCCAACAGCTCACCTCCCAACCGCAACCCGATCTACCTCGCTTTCGGCAACATCTCAGCAGAGGAGCACGTCTTGAAGACCGTGTCCAAGGTCCCCGCCGCAGCCCTGCAAGATGCCCTTCTCGTCTTGCCATTCAACAAGCTCCCCGCCCTCTTCACCTTCCTCAACATCTGGGCTGAGCGCGAATGGAACGTGCCCCTTACCTGCCGTGTCCTCTTCTTCATGCTCAAGACTCACCACCGCCAGGTCGTGGCAAGCAAGATGATGCGTCCCATGCTGGACAGCATCCGATCCGCCCTGCGTCGTGTTCTTACTCGTCAAAAGGACGAGATGGGCTTCAACTTGTCTGCTTTGCAGTTTATCGGTAACCAGATCCGTGAGCTGAGCACCAAAGATTACATTGACGAGGAGACCTGGAAGCAGCCTGAGACACAAAAGGGAACAGGCAAGAAGCGGCAATTTGTTAGCATGGCTTGATTTGGGCCAGTTCTAGACGAGCATGTTCAATAGGCGTTGACCTTGATTTGTTTTGGTTATGTTAATGTTTGTTCTACAAAAGTTGGATATCCTTGGGAGTTCAGAGCCAAGATCGAGGGATGTATTATACTAGATCTGCTTTAAATGATCATTTGCATCGTATATACGTCGAGTTCATCAGGTTATTTCAAAGAAATTCATTATTATTGTAGGATAAACTAGAAGGTACGGTACGGTTTCGACCAATTTTCAGTCGAAAAGTCGTCCACAAGTTACACCCCACGTCTAGCCACCAAGTATCAATCACGTAGCGCAAGACCATAGATATGTCGAAGATCCTAAGGGGTATACAGTTAGCCATGTATCCCACAAAAACTGAACATCCCATTAAGCCAGCAAGAAAAAGCAAAGCTTGAAACATTTCTTTCAGCAGAACCATTATAAGCATCGACGACAACCGTATCCTCTTTTGGGTATACTAATTGCCATACCTCTTCCGGCTCTTCCTAATAATTTCGGTTCAATGCGAGTCTCATCATTTAAGAAATGTTTCAAGCTTTGCGTTTTTCTTTCTGCTTCCTGCTGCTCATCGTTGAGGGTGTGGTTGATAAACCTACCATTAATTGTTCGACCAGCATCGACAAGGGATCCACTCATTCTTGGTCCTTGTCCATGCTGGCATGGATGTCGAGTGAGGTGTGGAGGGAAGAAGAGAAGGTTGCAGCTCGCGAAAATAAAATCGTTGGGTTAGCGGGTGGAGCCCTGCTTAGTCATGGTCACGTGCTTGTATTATGTAGATTCGCCAGTTGTCGATTTTAAAGGAAACGAAACGAAATTTAGAAATATAATCAATTGAGATTGGCTTTTTCTTTCAGTTCGTCATTTCATACTCATATACTTCGTGAAATTCTATATCCAGGCAATAGGTCCTCGGCAAATCAAGAAGATGGCTTCATTGATCCACATAAGGAACAGGTCCACCATTGGGTCTCCATAAATGTGCCGCATGAGCAAACCCATCCTAGTGGTCGTTTATTGGCATCTCGGTCTAGAGACGAAAGGGAATCCAACGCACGAGTACGATTTTTGAATGCGAACGTATCACGGGCAGGGTCGACTTTTGCTCCGGTATCATCTGGCAGGGCGCGCTTCTTCTGTTTTTCTGGTTCTGTGCGAACACTCTGGGCAGGACTTTGTCTTGTTGGGCTCTTAGCCGCTTTTGTATTTGAGGGAGTCGGCCTTTCTGCTGCACAGACATCACAGCACAGGAAATTAGACGGATTTTCCAATGTACACATCGGACATGTCCATGGGGCGTCATAGGAACTGTTGTTGGCACTCGTCGAGCTGGACGCAACAGCTGATGTTTTCTGGGACAGTAGAGATTCTGCTTTATCCCTAGCAGATTGTTTGGAGGAAGATGGCTCTGTTCGAGGTCCCGCCGGGTTCTCCTGGCTCGGAGGCATATATGAAGACCCATATTTCTCACGTTCCTCTTCTTGAATCAACTCAATGAAGGCTTGAAGGATAGCTTCCTCATTCGCATCATCTTCTTCTGCCTTTGTTCTAAATCCATTTCTGGATTCTTCCTCCACAAGTTCGGCCTCCCGGTCTGTTCCAGACGCACATCCATTCATAACCTCGAGGCGACGCTGGGCAGCATCCGCTCTAACCTTGCGCATGTCTGTTCCGCGGAGTACAGGAGCCCCACCAAGCCTCTTTCCTGAGTTCTTCGCGAGGATTCGTCGCTTCTCTGCAGTAGCACGGGCTTGCCGGCGAGCTTCATCCAGCGGTATTCTGGCTCCGCCAAGGCGTTTGCCTTGGGAAAGGAAGCCCTCTCCTGTGTACCCCTTGATCACAAGTTCCTCATGTTCATCACGAAGCTGATTCCACAACGCATGAAAGTCCCGGTTATGTGGTCCATGGACAATATGGCTCAGTCTATGTTATTGATCAGCTCAAGCTTGGGAAAGCGAATCTTGCGAAGGGGGTGACTTACTCGTGCAACATGGTATCCGTTATTTGTTCAATAGGAAGAAATTGCTTCTGATCAGAAGCATACCGTAGTCTCAGGCAGATCTTCTGGCCATGGTTGACATTCAGACCTAGGAGATTTCTTTGACTTGGATAGAATTCGCAAAGGGCACCCACTCTCCAGGCGCGCTGGCGCATGATCGGTTTGACCATGGAGGCCACTTTGCGCAGAATAAAAAGTGCCTCTGCTTCACGTGGGCGTTTTTTCTCATGTCTGTATTCTGAAATGAGAGGGTCTAGTTCGCGCATCTTGGCTGTGGCTTAAGCGAACTGGTTTGATGCAAAGAAGGAAATAAATGATGTAAGCACACGCATCAAAATGCCATGGCTTCCCAAATTATCATTCTTCAGATACCAGCAGCCCCATATAAAGTTCAAACTACTAGAAAGAAGGACACGAGAGCGTTGTTAAAGGCAAGAACATGGTTGGGAGTTGCTGGTTGATAATCATGTTCTGCCCTGACAAACAAGGCATCAAGGCAAGTATAGCATCACGTGCATGATGATGACAGCCCTCCAATGTTACAAATTGCTTCGATATTTCGAATCAAACCCCCTAGTAGACTATATATCATCGATGTAGTCTTTTGTGTGTTTGGCTTCTGTCACCCAATATCTGCGTGTTGTTTTCATGCATTGGATTGGGTCATAAGAGCCTAGAGGCGACTTCTATTGGCCATGATATATTTGCAGTCTCTCAAAAGCTGTGCGCAAGGTCATACCTGAGATGCTGAGGATAACCCTTAGGCATTCCTAATTTTAGACAATCTGACCATCGCAGTAAATTCCTTACATTATACCAAATAAAAAAAGCAAATAATAGCAATGATCTATGACTTCCAAAGTTCCTCAGACAGCTCAAGTGTTTCCCGCATCTTCCATGGGAACGCTCATGTGACCGATAAGGCCTGTTTTATCAATGATACAATCTTATCGCCCGCGCTTTTCTTTGTTCAAGTTTTACCAACTCAGACAAGATGACAAGTGACGATCAGTTCTTCTTCGACTATGTGAGCCTTCTTCAACTCGCCTTCACGGATATGATACCAGTGCTAACAACTGGCTTTTGCGCAGCTTGCTTCCATACCCCATGACGTAAGGCGGTACTCTGAGCAAGTCGCCGACTCGATCGACCGATCGGTCGACCATGCAGCGAACGCTATCCGAAATACTTTGTCTGAGCAGACATGGCTACCGTCCTCTGTGCGGCCGCCGATGCGTGCCTCTCAGATGCGATCATCTCCCCGCGGCCTGACCGACCGAGTCCAGGACTGGATGATTCGGAATCGCGCTTGGACCGCAGCTATCCTTGCGTTTGTCGGGACCGGTTGTGTCCTGCTATATGGGAACAAGAAACTGAACGCGAAACGGAGGAAAGCTAGAAAGGCGGGTAATGGGGCTCGGAAAGAGATTGTTGGTAAGTTGGTAGGCTCTTGATTACGATATGGATATGCGCTAAACTATTGCAGTTGTTGCTGGATCACCCCATGAGCCTATGACTAGGGCAATCGCGACGGATCTAGAGCGCCGGGGATACATCGTTTATGTGACAGTTTCATCTGCGGATGAGGAACACATCGTCCAGTCGGAGAACCGGGCCGATATCAAAGCGCTTTGGCTGGATCTGACAACCGTAAGTATCTCCAAATGTTGAGAAATAAGTATAAACTAAAAAGTTGCAGACACCCTCGAACCCCTCAGATCTTCACCCTTCTCTACACGAATTGCGCACCTTGATCACCCAGCCGCAGTGCCCTTCCCCGGGAATGCCCTCGCATACCTGTCAACTAAGCGGTCTCATCATTGTACCATCGACAAATTACACCGCAGGCCCCGTCGCAACCATCCCGCCTTCCTCATGGGCAGATACCGTCAACACCCGCCTCCTTTCTCCGATCCTCACCGCGCAGGCCTTCCTTCCCCTCTTGAGCCTCCGTAACAACAGCAGCACCATCGTATTCGCCTACCCAGCTATCTCCTCATCCTTATCCGCCCCCTTTGCCGGTCCAGAGGTCACCGCCACCAGCGCCATCTCCGCCTTTGCAGCCTCCCTGCGACAAGAGCTCCGGCTTCTTGAGCGTGGCAATGTTGATGTCGTAGAGCTCCGCATGGGCAACATTGACCTGGGCCCTGCTTACCGTAACTCGCAGAGCCAGATCGCTGGAACAGAGGTATTGGCTTGGAGCGTCCAGCAGCGCGCCCTTTACGCTCCCCAGTACATGTCTAGCATTGAACAGCGACCTGTCGCATCTGCGGGCCCTGGTGCCATGCGGGGTTCTTCGGCACGGTACCTCCATCACGCTGTAATGGATGCGCTGGAGCCCTCGACTGTGAACTTCCTTGGGCGAAAGAAGT
The DNA here is from genome assembly GCA_028829675.1 of Penicillium tannophilum. Taxonomy (NCBI): domain Eukaryota; kingdom Fungi; phylum Ascomycota; class Eurotiomycetes; order Eurotiales; family Aspergillaceae; genus Penicillium; species Penicillium tannophilum. Next base: position 400,886 of record JAQKAK010000001.1, on the reverse strand, counting down.
CCAAGAAGTCAGTCATGTACGTGGGCCGGGGCGCCCGATCCTACAGCGTGATTGGCGCATGGGTTCCGAGTGGACTAGTTGCCCTAATGATGGGCTACCATACTGGTCATTCAGGCAACGAAAGCCCCAGCAGTGGTAGCGAAACCAGCTGAGAGCAGGATCAGCGTCGCTGAAACCCTGATGGGGCAGACTATTGAGAATCAAAACACCGTCCCCACTTTTTTTATATTGTAAAGCTTAATTATTGGAACTACTCTGTATATAGTTTCTTGATCCTCTTCGCTCTTAATAGCATCGTGCATTATTCTTGATTAGCATTATCCGTACATACATTAAGCGTTAACTTATGTCCAGTAGGTTATGTGTCCCGTATGTATACTCGTACGTCCCATCAGGCCGCGTCGCAGAGTGAATTAAACGATAGCTTCCTTCATCTCACTCGACTGCGCCTGCATATCCATATTCTGAGCCGCAAAATCATGTCGCAGGATATCCTGTGGCGACCTCTTCCTCTTATCACCGGTCAGCCGTCTCCGCACCCAGATCAACCCCATGGAAAGACAGAAGATGACCAGGATAGCGGCTAGAATGCCAAAACAGTAGGCCGCGACGATCCCACTCTTCTTGCCATGCTCAGTATTCAAGAAGCTGTATGTCCACCAGCCCTGATCGTAGTAGGTGATATAGGCGACACAGAGGTAGAACAGCAAGACGAGAATCAGGACAGGAACACCGATCCACGGGTGCGGGGCCGTAGCCGGAAGGAAGATTTCCAGAAGGGCATAAAAGGAGTTCAGACCATGCTGAGAGATCTACAGAAAACCCTCGTTAGCAGCGTTTACGTAAGTGGGAATGCAGGGATACGGTGCGGGGACGGAAGGACGCAAAGAGAGTGAGACAAAGAGGGGTTGAAAGGGAAAAACCTACGTTCGACCAGCCCAAAAACGTAACCTTGTAAAACGGCGGTTTGAACAGGAGACCCCAAAAGACAATTGTTACGAGGAACGGGTAAATTGTGATGCTGGCATACAGGAGTCCATGGAGCACGCGACATGCGCGCGGCCAGCGATCGAAGAGCACCGAGCGGCCCGTCCGTGCGTAGAGGGCTGTATGGATGGTGGAGACTAGGAAGTAGAATCCCAGACCCCAGTACGTGAGCCAGGTGAAGTAACTGAAGGATTCGCCAATTGCGACACGGTCATCGTGCGTGCCGTACCAGATCCAGATGACAATTATGGTGGTGAAGATGTAGAGGGCGATGAGACCGCGCAGACATGCTAGCATGAACGGTGATAGAAGCCATGAAGTCTCGAATTGGTGAAGGTGATCATCTTTAGGATCGGCTCCGATGAGCGTCGCTCTTGAAGGGCGGCGCATAGTGGATTCAGACAGATTTTCATGTAGTATTGAGCTATAGCTTGTACCGATATAGCTCAGGTTAGCCCCTCTCGTATTCGACGGTTGGTGGCCAACACAAGTGCGCTGGGATTGGAGTGAGAATCAGAGTCAAATCTGACAAGTCTGCTTCTACGAATGATTTTTCCGGCGAAAAAAAGTCTACCATTTACCATCTTGGCTTCGGTTCCTCGTGCGTCGTAGGCTCAGGAACTATACCCACTTTGGGTTCTGGGCATTGCGAGGCAAGGACCTATGACCCAAAATGAACTGCATTCTACAGAGCTTAACAGTAAATAGCTTAAGGCGGATGAAAGATCTGGCACCGGATTGGCTTGTTACCATGGCACCAGTCTCGATCCGGGCTACCTCCGAGGTGTACATGCAACTGCGGGGCGGAGTAGAAACAAAATCCGGCGCAGGTCATGCAGGTTTGGACGGTACATTAAGTATCTGTCACAATGGACTACTCCGTACCTATTGGTGGGATAAAAAAAGCAACATTGAACGACTAGCCGAGTTACTATTTCTACTTTGTTGACACCCCTGAAGAGTTTTATGTGACATCTCCACTGCGACACGTATAATTGGCAGACCAAACCCAAACCAGTCTAGGTCAACCATGAAACAACCAAAATAGCCCGTGTGGGGAGAGCAGATGCGTATTCTAGAAGATCTTCCGATATTCATAGAACTGGATGGCGTCCATACGTCTTGGCAACCCCTGAATAAAACAAGCCAAGAGCATTATGCAAGATGGGGGGCTATACGGAGTAGAGAAATCAATTAATGTGATTGCTATTACATTGTATCCCTATATCCCATTACTCATTGTATGACTGCCCCTTTCCAACCTTGGTAAGGTGGATCGTGCACGGGGCTTCTGTTGTCATCGTGTTCATTGTGATCGTCAGGGCCTCGCCCGTTTTTTCTCCTTTCTCTCTGTAGAACCTCTCTGGGCTGTCATTCCTTTGGCCTCATCGCCCATCCGCCCACTTGAGATACTCCATGCGCCAATCGTAACCACCATCTGAAACCGATCTCGGGGCCACGCCATCCTGAAACTCTAACCCCCTCCCTACACCTCTCTCAGTTGGACGACCCCCCCGTGAACACAACCTCAACTCGCCTTGCATTCGAATGATGAACCAGCGAGCAAAACTGAGCGAATGTCGCTCCAACTCTCACGACACTCTGCGAGGAGGGCTGCCCTCCCCGCGGATTTCACATTTCGACGGCGAAGTCCCTCCGGCACTGTCTCCCCTCGATGCCTTTGCAGCCCAAGGTCGATTCCTGGCGCGACAGCTGGATGAGTCCCGACTAGGTGAACGGCGAATGAGTCGCCTGCCTCCTTCCAGTGTTGCCCGGTCACTGTCCCGCCCCCGACCAGGCTATTTCCGCTCCGCAAATAGCGAATCCAATACCGATACTCTCACGCGCCGACCGACCCAGAAAGGCCTTCCAGAGTTAGAGGAGCCAAAATATCGCCCAATCTCGGAACATCCTCGATTTAGCTCGATCTCACACGCCAGCAGCAATGCGGCAAGCTTTTACGAAGACGACGAGACCACCCCCCGGACGACCATAATCCAGGACGACCCCAGCGAGTGGGGGATACCTCGTTCGCAATCACCTGATGCAGACTCGGTCTACGCAGATGAAGCGGGGGATTCAGTGGGAGTGGTTGTGGAGGACCCATCGCGTCAGTCATCGATGGACTCCATTACCAGCAGACTTCATATTCCACGAACTCTGGCTCCGCCAGTTTCGCCGCATTCTCGACCATCGAGCAGCGCCCGGGTGAATCAACTGGAGAGCTCTGACGATGATTACAGTAGTTCCAATGCAGGTTCGACATTCTCCAAGCCACGGAAATTGTCATCGGGGAGTGCTGTATCGCTTCCATACTCACCTATGTCGACCTTTCCAGTTAGGTCACATCCTCGTTCGCCTTCAATAAGCTCGGAAACCTCGACGGGCACCAGCTACCTAGCGCGACCCTCCTTCAACTTCTCTCGGCCTCTCAGTCGGTCCAGCACCAGTCTCTCGGCACCGGGGGCCCCAGAGCCAGCTACCGCCCCAGCTCCGGCCCCCCAGCGGCATCAATCTAACCATATGCATCGCCCGAGCAAGCCTACCCCGATTCTGGTTCCCTTGGCCACTGACCAGGCAGCTGCTACTCGACCAGCCGACGGGGAGCCATCCTCGGCGGTTTCTTCATTTGTGTACGCCAAGTATGCACTTCCGCGTGGGCGTGAGCCCTCCAGAGACTCGGTGATCTTTGCAGGCCTACAGACTCCACACTTTGAATGGAATGAGCCTCTATTCGAAAATTCTCCCCCGCGCGAATCGGTTGAAATACCTCGCTCAGCCCGCACTCCACCACCGACCAACCGCCAACCAATGGATCATTCACCCAAGCCACATTCGATGTACGAAGTTCCGACTCCTGCAACGCCTGCTCCACCCTCACCCAAATTACCGGCCTCTTCGCCACGGCCGTCAACTTCTTCGTCAAAGCCGCCGACTTCACCAATGCCCTCTGCACCGACACTGGCTACACCTGAGAAACCTAGACCGTCCACAGAATCCACTCGGTCCAACCGCAAGGCAAATGATAAGATCGAAACGGCCTCCTCGGCTGGCTCTGCGAGCACCTTGCGTCCCCAGACTGCCGTGACCCAGGCAACATCGAATACCTTGTCCGCCGACGATCATGTTACTAAGGGCATTGAATTGCACGAGAGTGGGTCTTTGAATGAATCGACCTATCACCTGCGGATTGCCGCGAAGCAGAATCACCCCACGGGAATGTTGCTATACGCGCTTGCCTGCCGTCATGGTTGGGGTATGCGTTCCAATCAAAAAGAAGGTGTGCGATGGCTACGCAAGGCTGTGGATTCAGTAGGGTTGGAAATGCTGGAGAACCCTGATGCTCCTGGCGCGTCCAAGGCAAAGGAGCTGCAGAAGGCTTACCGTGCCCAATTTGCTCTCAGCATCTATGAGCTGGGTGTTAGCCACTTGAATGGCTGGGGTATTGAACAGGATAGGTCTCTCGCTCTACGTTGTTTCGAAATCGCTGGTCAGTGGGGTGATGTTGATGCCATGGCCGAAGCTGGTTTCTGCTATGCGGAAGGTGTTGGTTGTAAGAAGGATATGAAGAAGGCTGCGCGGTTCTACCGCCAGGCCGAGTCCAATGGCATGAGCATGGTCGGCAACAGCTGGTGAGTGTCATATCTTGACTTCGCAAAGCTTCCACTAACGATTGAATAGGATCTACAAAGAAAAATACATGGGGGACGAGGCCAAAGAATCCCGCTCGCGCGGGCGAACTGTCAGCAGTGATAAGAAGAACCCGCGCAGTAAATCGCGCACCCGCAGTATCTTCCAACGGAAGAAGTCTGTACCTGAGTCATAGACTCTGCATAAACTACCTTCAGAAACCCCTAGGGGCAAAACCTTGCATTACCAGCAAAGCGTTTTTGGAGCGTTCTGAGCCGACCTTTGGTTTGACTATTCTTTTCATATCTTATTCCCTATTTCTTTTCCGCATATCCAACCTTTTCCAAGCCGCCTGGGCAGCTTTTTCGAGCATCTGGAACTGGACCAACTGCCTCGCGGGCATAATACTTCAGTTCTTTGTGGATACCCTTTTTTCTCTGATATCTTATTTTTTTCCCTCGCTGTGGCTTTTCTATTTCTTTTATCTTTTCTTGGCCATAGTCCCCCTCGGGGGCTGATTCCCCCTTTCGCTTCTTTGAACATTTCTTCCATTCTCATATCTACTTTTCTTTATCGGCAGACGCTTGCAAGCGTATTCTGCATCGGTTCACAATGAATCATGACCGGATCGAGGCCGTTGGACATTTCTGGTTACCTTTGCATATTACCATCTATCTGTTTAGCACAGATTGATCTAATCGATATTGGATCATTGACTCCCACTCCATATATTACTACTGTCCCAATCAGAATTGCTAAAGAGTCCACTATACAACAACAGCAAACGGGTTCGCGCCACCAAGAATGGTATCAATCACCGCTTGCGTACAAGGTGTATCGACTTCCTTTGCAGGAATCATCGTAGACGCCTTGCGAGTCTTCATCTCGGCAAGAATATTCACGCCATCGCCATCCGCAGAACTCTTCCATCCCAGCGCCTCCACACCCTTGGCTCCATCCCTCGCAAAAGCCAACCAGAAGTCCTGCATCGTATAACTAACCTCATTCTCGAAGGCAGTCGGCGGCCCTCGGTAATCCCCATAAGTCCCAAACAGCAACGGCAACTCCGAGCCATGGAATGCGCCGAACCAGAAGTACGGCGAGATATTGCTAAAATTACCCCGATACTGATACCGAAAGGTTGGCAATCCTAGTTTCTCCCGATACCCCATCGTCAGCATCGCCGGACACAAGAACGCATAGTCCGTATACACATTTGCCACAGTAGCATTGGGCGCCGTCGTCTTAGGATCACTTGGCCAAGGCGCAGCCTCATAGCCCTCTCTGAGATTCGTTCCAAAAATAGCGGGCCGATCAGACAACGCACCCAACTCATACCGAAGCGTATAATTCCCAAAAATAGAAATGTCATCAACAAATGGCACAAACTTCAACGGATTGTTCCCCGCTTCCTCATAATCCAAAATCACAGCCTCAATAGTCTCATAATCCACACCCTGCATACACTCCAACTCAACCGTATAGTTCGCACTCGAACAATTCACCTGCTCAGCCACGTAACTGAAATTCGAAAACGTAGCATCGGACTTCTGATTATTCAGGAACACAGAACCCGAATCCGAAATAAACCCACTAGCAATGGGATCATCTGGATAAGCAAAGTTCAGTAGATCAGCACTCCCAGCCCCAGAACTCTGTCCCCAAAGGACAATCCGATCTGGATCACCCCCAAACGCAGCAATATTCTCCTGCGCCCATGCAAGCGCCATCCTCTGATCCAGCAACCCCGGATTCTGGAACTCAAGTGCCCCAGACCCGGGATACCCAAAGATATTGACCCGAGTATTAAGTGAGATAACAATATGAGCCTGTGTGCGCTCAACCCACTGGGCGGGAATTTGATACAACACATCAATTCCACCGGTTGTATAACCACCGCCGAAGAGGTATATGAATACCGGGAGGAGTTCTGTCTTTTTGCTCGGTGTGTGCAATGGTGCCCAGATGGCGAGGTTGAGACAATCTTCGGCTGTGGATCCGTTGAAGTTGAGCTGTGTTACAACTACACTGTCGATGGAGTCGCTTATTCCGGGGATCTGGGGACAGGCTGGGCCTAGGGTTGTGGAGATTCTGGTCTCTTGGGGTTGAGATAAGGCTTGCGGGGGACGGAAGCGGAGGTTTTTCAGTGGTGGTTGAGCGTATGGGACGTTGAGAAATTGGCGGACGCTAGGTGTTGTTCCGTTTATGAGGCCGATTACTGGGCTTTGAATTAGATTGGTTTTCAGGGTTGGAGGTTGTGATTCTTACTCTTTCCGCTGGAGGTTTGGACTTCTAGATCAATCTCTTGTGGGTTGCTTCTGGTATGGCGAGATGGCGCTGCTATAGCTGTGCTGCAAAAAGCCACTGCAAGCGCAGCAATCGACGTGACAACACGCATTGAGCTTGTTCAGTACTCCTGGGAGTATAGACAGTGCAGGTAGGGATTGTTTATATTGAGCACTACTCCAAGGTTGCTAACTAAGGGAAAGCTGAATACTATATAGCCTCGGAATAGTCTGCGACTGCCCTAGAAACCTGATATATCTTCTTCCTAGGGACCAATGTATTCCAACGGTACCCCCACGACCCCGCAATTTGGAGAGGAAATCTCAGAAACAAGGTGGTGGCATGTTTTAGGCTCATATCTGCGGCATCGGTTGGAATAGTCGGGGGTTTTTCGGGGGTGTTGTCAAGGTTGGGACTAGTGCATGTGGGGATACGCTAAAATCTGATATGTACTCCGGACTTTACAATGCGGGGTGCAGGGTCTCGGGGAGAGATTCGGACTTGCCGTGTGAAAGTCAAGTAAGGGGCACTAGCTAACGGAAAATGGCAAAAAGGGCAGAAGATTTATCCACGGATCTATTGTACTAGTTAGCAGTGCACATATATGTAATTTTCAACATTGGAGGATTTTTACACTTGCCCAGGTGAGCTACGATAGCACTAATTGATAACGATTCTTGTGACCTGATATATATATCCAAAGTTTTGCAGTTCGAATTATCTCCCGAGGTCGTCATATGGAGAGGTCCTATGGCACCCGTGAACCGTCCATAGTGCCTTTTGAGTAATATTGACACCCCAATTCCCAAGCCTGATTCTCTCCATTCATATGTTGCGAGAGTGGTGTAGTCCCTCTTCTGTTTTACAAATTGAAATCTGCTCTTAGAACCAGGAGCATACTGAGTAGTGTCTCTGAATGTTGGTCAATAGCCGCGATGAGTAGTTTTTGTCCCCATAATCAGCAGAATTAGAATTTGCGCCACGCCAATATCAAAAAGTCTGACAGAACGATCCTACTTGATCTTGCATGGATCAGTATAGGTGATGGGGACCAAAAATATTCTCAATACTTTGACAATCTATTTCTGTGGATGGTACAAGGCTGAAAAGGCTGGAAGTGACATCGAAACGTCCTTAGCAGTCCCTGTTTGAGCCGGTCTACCATAATCCGTGCCTGGATATGATCCTATAAGCTGGTGCTGAAGCTTACAATAGTCATGTTTGACTGAAAGCTACCAAATTGGAAAAGCACCAAGACTTATGCGTTGCAAACGAGACCACGACAAGGGACTCTCATAGAATTCTTGTTTACTTTCTCTGCCCTTCTCTGCTCTACAACTACCAACTTCTTATTTCCTTCCTTCCTGAACCCATCCAACTCTACTTTGATCCAGCATTAATCAACAGAGTTGCGTTTACACCCCTTCACCCCCAAAAGAAAGAACCACCATGACAATTCCCACGTTCGTTTGTACGAATTGGAGCCCCGAGCATCCAACTTGCAAGAAAGAAGGCACTTTTACGTGTAAAAACTGTTTACTTGTCACTGTGAGCTCCCTAAGTGGTTATACTGTCCATGAATGCCCTTAACATATATGTGTACAGTATTGCGGTGCAGAATGCCAGAAGTCCCACTGGCCTGAGCATAAGATCGAATGCAAGTCGGACTTGGGCAGAGAAGACTGGCAGCCATCATGGGCCCTTGAAGAGAGAGCCCCAGTATTTGTTGGAAACAGAGCTGGAGAGTTGTTTGGAGGCCAGAAGTACCTCTGGGGTAACGTCCCTGCTTACGACGTCCTGAAGCTGGGGTCAAATGAAGGCGAGGGATATGCCAAAAACCTTAATGTTTTGTTTGCAGGTGAATTTTGAATACCGACTTTGATGGTTGTTCGAAACCAGCTTACCTTTGATAATAGCTGCTGGAGACCTTCGGAATATTGTGAAGACGATTGTCAACCTTCCGACTAGCTACAACCACGGCCTCACAATAAGGATAAACGACTTTGACATTGACTTAGTCGCACGAAATGTGATTATTCTACTCATTGCATTGGTTGTCGATGACATGGACGAGGCTGTTGATTGCATTATTCACGTCTGGTACTCGACTCTCATGCGCGCATCGGACATGGTCATCCTTGAGACTCGCATTCGACCTCTAGTCAGAGATGTTTGCGATGTACTCAGAAACAAACCACCTGAAAAGCACTTTAGCAGGAATTGGGAATTTGGAGACCGCTCGCTGAGAGTCATTCTCACACCACCCCAGTGGAACCACGTTTTGCGCTTCTTGGAGAAGCCAGTCGGCTTGAATGCTGAGAGAGCACGCCAGATCCACACAGCTACTACCTTAGCTCATTCAAGAAGGGACTATCGTGACCGATACATGACCTTCCTGTCACCTTCTCAACGGCTTTGTTTCAACAAATTTCGCGAGGATGGTCTTTTGCTTCCATTTGGATATCCACGTCATGAGTTTACGGAGCCAAACCCGTACGTTGCAGAGAATAGAACATCGAGACAAGGCTGACAGATACCAGGACATTCTTCCAGGATACTGATACCTGGCCGATGAATGACAGCGCCGATCCCCTTACTAGCTGGTCCCTGGAAGAGGTCTTACATACGTCGAGCGGACCCGCAACTGCTGATGTGTACGGCAAGCTGTTATTCTACCTTCGCCAACAGCTCCATTCATTCTTGAATCGAATTCAAAATTTGAGAATACGTTTGATGATTCTTAACTTCAATCCAAAGGATCTTCCTGATCGTGTTGAAAAGGACTTTTATAGCCGAATTGAGGTAAGTGAACATCCCACAATTACCAAGGCCCGCTATAGAATAAAACCACCCTATCTCGGAATATTTCGAAGCTTTACCAGGCCAAATAACTAACAGTACTAGGTGTCAGGCATTGCAGACGCAGATGCACTTGGAATCCACAGCACGCTAAAGCTAATGGCCCCTCTACTCCAATCACCACTACAGAACCCACACGCTACCCTCATAACCCTCTTCTTGAACACTGTCAACAATAACTTGACAGCCCAGGACAAACTCCAGAGCGTGAGTATGGAAGGCCGAGAAATGAAGAGTCTCTTCGAGTTTCTCCCTCCAAACGGGTGTCCCATTGATGGATTCGAAACCGGGGTTGTCAAGTTCTCATTTGCCCGGGAGATTGTCGGCAAATACGATCACGTTTTTGACAGGTATAAAGCGGAAAAACCATCCCGTTGATATCGGGCACCACGCTAATACTGATAAAGGTTCATGAAAAAGACTGGGTTCAAAGAAGCGGGTAAAGCTTTGGGCGTGAAAATGAAGGAAAAACACACTGTTATTGAGAAATGGCCTTTCAGGTTGAAACTACAACCTGGACAACCTGGGGCTCAAGAGGAGTTTGACCGGAGTATGAGAGAAGGTATCTCCGGAAAAGAGCGATATGTGGAGTGGAAGAAGATTCGTTAGGATACGGTTTGAATGGTGTCAGTTATCAGTACTTTCAGATTCAACACTGAGGAAGGAAAACCCAAATCTCCCATTTTATAACTTATAGTAGGCCCGTGGAATATTATCATAGTACGGCACGACCACTAAATCCGGGGAATCAGTAAGCCCAACCATCATAGTTGTAACAGGATGAGTCGGCTTCCGATCCACAATAAGATTAAGGCAACTTGGGCCCGATTGTCCCTGAAATTTGACAACAGTGCTTGCAATTTCAAAAATCCGAGTCACCTTTGCAGCAGCATTTTGCAAGCCCTTCGCCACAACGTCATACTCAGTTTCAGGATTCAGAGAACTGGCCGGTCGTGCCGAGTTACTGCTTCCATATACCAAATCCTGCCCGTTGATACTCATACCCCAGACAGAGTTGTTGACTACAACAGTCATGACATTCAAATTGAATCGCTTAAATGTATCGAGCTCCATCATGTGGAAACCTGCAGATCCATCGCCTTGGATATTGACGACCTTGCGATCGGGTGCTGCAATCGCACTGCCGAGTGTATATCCGAAGCCGTTGCCGAGGAATCCTAGGTATCCTGTCGAAGAAATGACCGTACTAGGCTGGCAACGCGGTGCCAGATCGCCGGCCCAGACTCCTGCTTCCCCTCCATCTAGTACAATGATGCTTCCCGGCTCGATGGCGGAGAAGAGAGATTTAAGCGCATGGTAAGGGTGAAGAAGGCCCGCTGTTTCTGCAGGATCTCTCTCGAAGGGTGATTCGGCAGAGGACAGGTTCAGAACCGATTGAACCCATGCTTTATCGACAGAGCCTTGGTACGCAGTTCCGAGCTTGGTGTACATCGTTGATGAAAAAGCTTCTATATCAGAAACGATTCCCAGTTTGACGGGTAATGTGCGACCGATTTCACTGCCGTCACAGTCGACTTGAATTAGTGTGCAGTCATGGGGTATTATGGCGCCGCTCTTGCCACCGAGGAACATTCCTGTTCGGGCACCGAGGAGGAGCACTAAGTCTGGTCTGGCGAGCTGTACAAGTGGCAGTTTTGCCAGTGTTCCTGCTGTGCCGCTTGAAAGCATGATAGATTGTGGATGAAACATAGCATATTTTGGACTGTTGAAAACTGGAATGTTGCATGTCTCTGCTAGCTTAAAAAGACTCTCTCGCGCCTGATCTGGTTAGCTTTGTCAGGAATATTTGGAGCATGTTTTACCTGGAGTCTTCTTGCGCCGGTTCCTGTGATAATAACAGGACGCTTTGCTGCGCGGATCAGTTGTGCCGCTTCGTCGATGGCAGCAGGATGCGGACCTGGTGGGTATGACGGTGGAGATGTAATAGACCCCCACGAGATGAGTTTGGGATGGATGGGGGAGAAGAGTACATCAATAGGGAAGTCGAGAAGAATGGGACCTGGGTAAAATTAGAGAGATGCCTGAAACTCATTGCTCGAAAGAATTACCTGGTGGGCTAGATTGGGCGACCCGCATTGCATGGGAAACAATCCTTGGGCATTCCTCCGGTGCTATAACTCGATGAGCGAACTTTGTCAACGGACGTGCAGCCACGACTTGATCGATTGATCCTTGAAGGGAGTTGTTTTCTGTATCTCGAATCGGAGGAGAAGATGTTATACACAGAATCGGGCTTCGATCGGCAGAGGCCGTAGCAAGACCGGCGAGTCCATTTGAAAAGCTACATAGAGATTTAGATGCGAACTAGAACGAGATTAAGTTAAGATACTGAGCTCACCCGCTGTTCGCGGTGACAAAACACACGCCGGGCTTTGTACTGATCCGACAATATCCCTCTGCAGCCTGGACAGCCACAGTCTCTTGTCGAGTATCGATGAGGCGAATTCCGATGTTCTCGCAACCCATTAGAAAGGCATCTAGATGCCCTCCATGGAGTCCAAAAGCGACTTCCACGCCTAGTTGCTTCAGTGACTGGGCTAGTAGATCTCCACCTGTCAGCTCGCGCCCTAGTGGGTACTGAAGTGGAAAGCTGGACATGATGACTTGAACTGTGGATAAATTTCTTTATTACGGGAGCCTTGCGCAGGTGAATGCAACCTTGAAAGGCTAAATGCTCAGAGGATGCCTGAAAGCAATCGCTGATACCTCGGTTTCCCCATGTTGATATTGCGGGGTCGGCTAATGTGATGTATCCAGAATGTGGAGAAGGAGGGGAATATTCATGCACAATGACTTCAATTTGAATATGCCTGCAAGTATAAGTCTTGGCATCGAGATAGGCGGATTCTTGTCCTATTGCTTTGAATACGTTGTGAATAGGAAGAAGATGAGCCGCGAGAGTAAAGAGTATACATTCAAAAGTATAGCTGAGCCCAGATAGATTAAGCCTTTGTAGCCTTCGCAGAAGCAGCCCGAAGCTTAAGAATCGCACTCTGTTCACTAGCCGCATTATCCAGCAATTTAGCAGCGCCCTCCAAAAGTCCACCTCCTGAGTTGTTAATCTCCCGATAATTGCCATCCCAACTGTAGATAACATCTCCGTGTCTCTTCTCATCTGCGAAGAGCAAGGCCACACTCCTGGCAACAACATCCGGAGTTTGAGAGCTGACATTGATTTTATGGAGCAAAGCACCAGGCATCATCCCAGTATCCGTCCACGAAGGAGCAATAGCATTAATCCGCACTTTGCCTTCGAATGGCTCAACGAAGGCCCGGACCATGCCCAGGACGCCGTGCTTGGTGATCGTGTAATCTCCAGCACTGAAAGTCTGGAATGATGAAGCAGATGCCGTAAGCACGATGCTTCCAACTCCAGCATTCTCAGGAGCAAGTTTCGTCATGTATGCGTGTGCAAGGTGAATAGTATTGATGACGGCAAGGAAATTCACATTGAGAACCTGGAGATTTGGGGGCTCAACTTGGCCATCTTCGTTGAGCTTCACCTCTAGGATATTAGATGTTGGGGCGATCCCTGCATTGGCGAAGACGTGGTCGATGCGGCCGAACCATTCCATTGCTTGGATGAACATGTTGCGTAGACTTTCCCACTCTGTGACGTTGAAGTTGAGGAACTTGAGGTTTTCGTTGTTTGTAAATTCGGGCTTAGGGGGGTTGATGTCTCCAACAACCACTTTTGCGCCTAGGTCTAGACATAGTTGGGCTGTTGCTCTGCCGATTCCGGAAGATCCACCTATACTTGTTAAATGAATCATAGCATGTTTTTGAAGGGGCGGGGTGGTTACCTGTGATCAGGATGACTTTATCTTTGATGTCTGTAAGGTCATCGTCGGTGATATGAACTCTGGCCATGATCGAAGTTTTTTAGCGTTGCATCTAGAGCTCTTGGTAGAGAATCCTAAACCGTATGACCCGTGGCAAGCCTTTGAAATGACTTTGCTAATTTGGCTGAGTCAAGCGTTCGGTGTCGCGGTTGGTCTTGGTCAGCGCGTATTGGCGGACGGCGCGGAGATATCCGGTGACATATCGGTCTTCCGTGCCATTGTTCTCGATGTGGTTTAGCACCTTGCGGGCCCCTTCCGCGATGTCGTCCATGGATCGTGGCAGGTCCGCGAGGGCCGAAGTTTTTTGTGTTCCTTTCCTGGTGGGGGGCAAACTAAAGGAAAAGGAGAAAAACAATTAATCTATTCCTTCCATCATAGTAAAGGTTACTTCCAAGCTTGTATAAGTTCACGAAGAACGAGTCCAACCTTCTAAGTCTATCTCCAGGGTTACAGCCCGGATTTCCTATGACGTTTCTTGATACACGGGTTTTCTCTTCCTGCTTCCAGTTGAATTCTACACCTTGATCTTGTCGCCCACGGGCCACCTAGGTTTTCCAGCCTCCCGCGATTGCTCTGCCTTCCGCCATCTCTCCCTCACCCCAGCAAGTAGCTGCGTCGGGGTTTCCCCAGCCTCATTCGATTGATCCATCAAGCCGCCAGCATCGATCAACATTTTGACTACTTCCTCCCGGACTATGTAAATATGATTCCAGGGTTGTGATGGATCAGGTATTCCGTTTTCATCTGTCTTTCTGAACATTGTGCTTCTCATTACCAGATGAAGTGGTGTGTTCCCCTTGTGATCGACCGCATTAACATTCGCTCCTCGATCGATTAGCTGGCGCACAGCATCGATTTGGTCTAGGTACTGGACCAGATAATGCATCGCTGTACATCCAGCAGAATCAAGGGCGTTAACATCACTAGACTCTAGCAAGCGGTCTATCATGGTAGGGCTTATATGGTCAGTCCAGTTGCCATCACATAATCGATGTAAACATAAATGAGTACTGGACCCATTCTCGAGCAGAATCCCGACGAGCTCTGTGAATAGTGGATCAAGGGCTTTTCCAAATCGCCGAGCATGGTACCTCACTGTGTCCTCTAGAGCTGTCGCCAAAGTGGACATAGATGGTTTAGCATCCAGTAGCATTTTCACAACTGATAAGATACTAGATAGTTTTGTATCGGATTTCACGACGTAATTGAATGCAGATCCACCTTGCTTGTCTTGAGTATTGATCGTATCGGGGTTAGCCTCGAGGAGCAGTTTTGCGGTATCCATCCTGTGAGGTAGTGATGGGTATTGCTCGTTCTGGTCCGTTCTTGAACGAGGGCTATCAAGAACACCAAGTAATGCCCAGTGTAGCGGAATCCGACCATACTCATCTGTGTTGGAAACCATGGCCGCCATACTGATATCGCC
This sequence comes from Penicillium tannophilum, assembly GCA_028829675.1. Taxonomy (NCBI): domain Eukaryota; kingdom Fungi; phylum Ascomycota; class Eurotiomycetes; order Eurotiales; family Aspergillaceae; genus Penicillium; species Penicillium tannophilum. The sequence goes on along the minus strand of JAQKAK010000001.1, from coordinate 385,835 downwards.
GTGATGATCCATCAGTGTATGGATCGCCTGTAGATTTCCAAAGAAGCTCGCAATGTGCAAAGCTGTGACGCCTTCAGCATTTTGGATACGATCCGGGCGATTCCATGCCTTTTTATCCGTCCAATTCTGTCGGGCATGAACTTCGGCGCCTTCGGCAATCAGACGAGATACCATCTTGGAGCTGGCATAAGGAACAGCAGCCCCAAGTACTGTCCCTTTGAGTGCAGGGCGCAGATTGGGATTTTCCTTTTCCTCTATGCTCTGTTCAACATAAATACTTGAATCCTGTACCGAGCAGCCCTGCTCTAAAAGAAAGCAAAGAAAGTCTTCGTGCTTATCCATGTTCTCAGATGGGCTAACGTCTGCCGCGCTAAATAGAGGTGTTTGCCCGAGTATGTCTCGATCATCCAAGGTCGTCATCAGTGGAGTATGGTTCAGTAGCCATAGTGTCAGCTCCCGTTGCGCAGCGGCACAAGCCACCTTTATCGGAGAGAATTTGAGTCGTTTGAGGTACTGATCAAGGGGCTCAGTGTACCTCGTATCTGCCAAGTAGATCTCTAGCAATACTTGAAGCACATCGAAGCTACCATTTGCCTCAGCAGTAAAGAAGGGATGGTAGAAGGACAGCTCATATTTTTGCCAAAATAGCCCTCTTCTTTGGAGGCTATCTTGATAATGCCGTAAAGCTGCAACATCGTTTGATGCAACAATACCATGTAGAGAACTGCCATCCGGAATCTCATTGACTGTAGATCCGTCTTCGTCATAGAGATCTATTTTTTTGTCGGGTCTAAGTTCCTCGTCAATCTGATGGAACTCGGGATATGCCATGGTTAGCCGAAGGTCGTAGAAGGCAGTTCAGTTGGAATGTGCCACAAAAGGAACAGATATGAGTGAGAAAAGTGGAGGTGAGGGATGACGATCCAAGTAATTTCAATCGGGGTCCCATTGCGGCAAAAAAACTCTGGAACCGTTACCTTAGCAACTTGCATTTATCATGACACATTAAGTATCATTACATGCGAGACAATCACACACGTCATGTTATGTGTAAAGACTAATCACATATTCCTTTGACCAACTGGGGACGGCGGACTGCTTGGTGCTACTGGATCCATGATCATCTTTCGAAGACAGAGACTATCATTGGTCCTTGGTTTACCACGGGAAAGAATTATTTGCAGGCTTTGACAAGGAGATCTAGTACGACAGTGACGAGGTTCATCAGCACATATATGGGCAGCGCTGGGCTAGCGAGCACCAGTCAGATGCGCTTCCTTCAAGCAGCCAGCTTTGCGTCTCCTCCTCTGCCGGGCACTGCGGGTAGTTCAATCACAACTACCAGCAGGTATGGTATGTGGGGACATAACAGTCTAGGGGCCTTGGGAGTGTGATTAAGCCGAGGCTTTCAATATAGTATGTGACGTATATAAGCCAAGAGACGTATCAAAGAAGTCAAAGTGATTGTCAACTTTAATCCATGGGTAGCTAAGCCTTATTTGCATTTTGGTCTGGTCTTTTCTCAAACCTTATACATGATTAAGAGGAATGAAGATATTGCGACTATATAATCATTGCCTAGCTGAACCACCTTCTTCAAAGCTAGGTGGGTATACGCCATCAGGAGGGATCATTGCTAACCTCAGTGCCACTTCGGCCATTCCAGCGCTCCGCCAGACCTGGTATAGCTTGTAGTCACCACGCTGGTCCTTAAGCCCATAAAGATTGTAGATATTCTGCATTGACTCGTCTGTGATCTCGTTCCCATCTGCTAGGAAAAAAAGTACACCAGGCCCAGTAAGGAAATCTGGCCGGTCGATGATGACAAAAAAGGTCCGGTATGGCTCCCTATCATTAGAAATGCCACGCCGACTTCTGCTCTGAGGGAAGCTCCGACTGCCTTGGTGAATCGCTCCGATGGCTATCTCCGGTCGAGAGTTCATGATACCCCGGTGCGACGCTAGGATGGCACCGAGGGATTGAGATGCTGAAAAGAATTCAAAGCTGATAGACTTTCCGTGAGGAATATTATCGATGACTGCAGCAGTAAAGGCTTGTGCGACACACATGAGCTCTAATCCGAATTCCTCATAGGGAAAAGCGATATGAACAATGTAATGAAGGTCCGGTTCTGGTGCTGCTGTTGTAGGATTCGATGTTATAAGCACAGCCCCCCTAGAAGGTACCTGTATATCGAATTTCTTATGATGGAGTGAATCGGCTTTTCTTTTTAACGATTCAATGATCTCCAGCGCTGGAGGTTGATCAGCTAAAGATGGGTTTCCCTCATCTTCATCTAGACCGTAGTCGAACTCAAAGTTCATAACATCGCAGTGGCTTCGCCCAAGTAGCGACGCTAATTCCCGTAACTGGTGGTACATTTTTCGGGATTTTTCCACAATAATTTCTTTTCTTTCCCAGTAGATTTCATTCCAATCGTCCCAATCGTCGCCGCCGATTGTGGAAGAATCAAATCCAGAATGCCCGACGTCATCAATCAGGGAGCGGAGATCGACCTTCGCCCTAAGCGGGAAGCTGCGATTGAAATTTACCCACAGCGGACCAGATTCGGCCTCATAATCAGGTCGACTATGCGCAGCACGGAAGCTATAGGAGGTGATGACTATTAGAAACCCTTGTAAAAGTCGATCTTTACCATTGGTCGCCACTTTAGCAATACCAGGGAAGAAACCTTCCCCCGGGAGATGATGCTTTCGGTGAAGAATCTCACGTCTTTGATGCTCCACGCAGGCAAATACATCAGACTGAGGAGCATAGATCTCAAACGATACATGGGGACTTTGAAGAACCTCCGAAATGAGATATTGACAGAGGGTGATATAGTCAGAGTCCGAGTCTAGGGGGATGGTGCTGTAAACCTGGATGGCGATTTCTGGAAGAGGAGGTAACATCAAGGATTCAGGGTTGGTCGACCTTAGTACCATCAAAACCGCAGGCTGGTTTGCATGGTCTCGGTACCGTTGCGCAATCCAATGTGACTTGGGAACCCTCAGTCCGTTTGTGATCCTAGCCATCGTGCTGTTCTGTAGGATGAGAGGTAATCGAACAGGTGTCTCCAGATGTCTTTACCACCTGCATCTTGGTACTATCGGCTGCCGTAACAAGACGGCGGGCGGTGAAGCGGCGGCTCTTTAAAGTTACGGGGAAGGCGGCCGTTTCTGGCATCAAAAGCGGTCATTTTTGGCGTCTAAGTGTCCTCTTTATAAGATGGTCATATGCCAAAGTTTACTTCTTTGCTAATTGGACGTGCCTAGGTTTAAAGCAGTGGGGCTTGACGGGTCTCCATAATTTCAATGAGTTCAGCTTGTACAGTAGAAGGCAATCTATGCCGACCTGCGCAGAATATGCGAAAGTGTAAGCACGGAGAGACCGAAAATAATGGAGACCAAAAGTATAGTATTCATTTCAAGGTTATGTCAGATAACTAATCATTTTCTTCCGAGCTTGCTCCACTTGACCCTGTACATCTAAATCCCAGAGCCACTTCATCCGTTCCTGGAATGTATTTCTCAGCTTCTCGGCATCATCTCCCACCCCATCCAAGCACAAACAAAGAAGATCAGCATTCTCTTTGCTGCTTGTGACAACCCGTTGACTACGAGGCCGTCTGACCTCATCATACGCCCGAAACGCGGCCACGACATCGTCCGCTGATCTAACTCGTGCATCACCAAGTAACTCCGCCAGAACATGGGCATCTTCAATGGCCTGTCCAGCTCCAGCTCCCTGATGCGGGGTTGACGCATGAGCCGCATCACCGAGAATCGCAACACGCGACTGACAAAACGTCTCTAGATGCGGGTGTTCGAAGATTGCCCATTGTGACGGATCGGGCATATGCTTCTCGTCGTCAGAACAACTCAAATCTGGATTGTAAGATTCAAACCAGAAAACATACCTCGACAAGTTCCTTCCAATACCTTCCCATCCCCTTGGCATCACGACGCATATCCTCCCTCTCCGCACCCCGCACCCAAGTCTCGCAATCCCACTTCTCACTAAGAACGTAGAGTCCCACATTCACCTTCTTCGCCCGCATAATTGGGTATGAGATTCCATAAACCCCTTCTCCAAGGTATAGAGTCGATACCCTCGCGCGCTGATCACCCACCGCTTGAACCATATCGTCCATATCAAGCACAGCCCGATACCCATACATCCCACTATACCGCGGTTGACCCGAGCCCGGGAAAACGGACTCCTTAACCTTAGATTTGATCCCATCGCAACCAATGACCACATCCGCGCGTACTTGACTCCCATCTTCGAAGTTCAATTGTACTCCACTGCCATCTTGAACAAGATTCTCAAGCCGCTTTCCGAAATGCACAATCTCGGCCGGGATCAAGCTAACGAGCGCATCTAGGAAGTCGGATCTGCGTACTGTCGTCTGCCCGGATGGGTTGGCTTTCAGATCTATCAATAGGTCTCCTTCGTGGATGCCACAGGCCCATAATATCTCGAACCATGTTTCGCGGTAAGATTCGTAGCCTGGACTATCTGCGTGCGTGGTGACGAGTGAGTCGTAGATTGCGCGGATGTCTGGGTCTAGGAGGGGGAGGGCGCGGTGAGCGGCTGGTCCTATTGAGAGCCCGAGGCCAATTTCTTGGAAGCAGGAGGCCGCTTCATAGATTTGGACTGGGACACCGCGGCGGAGGAGGGCTGTTGCTAGGGTCAGGCCGCCTATTCCGCCGCCTACTATTGTGATTGTGAAATTTTTGGAGGCATCCATTGATGTGGTGTTGGGCAATTGTTTGAGGGGTATACAAGGTTTAAGTTTGTGTTACTGATGCGGGGTTTGGCTTATCTGGTCCAGGGGTCCGAGATCTATGAGCCGTGGATGGTTGGCGGGAAGAGCCGCTTATTATGATTTGGAGATGTATTTGATGTATTTAATTGAGATTTGCAAATTGGGTATTCGATGGTATTCATCAACGCGATCCTGTCGCGGGCGAAAGGGAGTTCTGACACCAGAAGAAAAGGAGCTGGTATAAGCTCGACAAGGGGGATCAAGCCCTGGAAGATGTAAATTCTACATTTGCAGTGAGCGGCATGACTATGTAGATATTAGCATTGGAAAGACATCAAACATAGCATGAGGACGAACCTTGACTGGCAGACTAGATCATCGAGATCCGTCCAGGCCTTTCAAACTAGCAGCCTGTAAGAAGGGGATCCAGACAATAGATTAAGGAGACCATCTTCGAGATTGAATGATGCCAGGCACAGAATCAAATCATAGGCGCCGTCACAGACCGCTGTCCATTATCCCATTTATGCGGTCCAATCGGATCATCCCGCCCATACTCCGACGCATCCTCAAAATCAACATTCCCCCGCTCTCTTTCTCTGGAACTAGGCGAAGTCGAATCCGTGTCATCAAGCGCACGCCGAAACCGCAGGAATTCCTGTGAGTCCACATTGTGAATCGGGTACATGGTGCCCATTTCCATGGACTGAAGCGCCGCCCGTTGGATCTGACGGAGATCGTCACGGAGGCCGGAGACCTGGCTTTCGAGGTTGCGGCGGGCGGTTTGTTCGCGGCGGAGTAGCGTTACTAGCGTACTGTACTGTTCGATTGAGACGCCGCTGAATTCCGAGAGGGAGGTTGCGGATGGTGCGGGGCGGATGCTTCGGCTCATTGTTTCTTGTCGGATTGTGCTTGTGCTTGATGGGCGCACCGTGGAGAAAGTGGCTAGGGGGCTAGGGGATTCGTCCCGGTCGCGATCACGCTCGCGGTCTCGGTCGGATGAGCCTAGGTATCCGGATGATGGTTTGTTGCGTGTGTGGGGGCTGTATTGGTCGGCGGAGGGGGTGCGTTTCTGTCTGGATGACGATCGTTCTGTTGACCCGTTGGTGGGACTGGATTGCATGCGCGCAATTGCGAACTCCAGGTCTATCATCTTTACTTCGAGGGTATTTAATCGTTGCTCCACAGTCAGACCGTCGTCTTGTTGCATGGTGTGGACAAAATTGCCCACATTAGGGGGTAGGCTCATTTGTTCTGCCCGGTCGTCAACTTCGTTGATTGATGGTGCCACGGATGTTTGAGTAGCACTGGTCACTGTAGTTCCTGAAGACCGTCGGGCGGAATGGGCGCTGACAGAGCTTCCAAGGACAGGTGATTTGTCGTCGGGGCCCGAAGTTGGAATGGAGGTGGTGCGGGGTGGCCACTCCTCATGTGATTGTTCAATTACAAGGTTCTGCAGCGCTTCTGCACTTCTCGACCGTCGGTTAAGTAGCATACTGTACCGGCGTCCTTCTTGAATATGACGGTCTTCTTGTGGATCGGAAATTGCAGACGCAACTGCAAATCGAGATTCGTCGTCGGAGAAGATTACACTGGGAAGTGTTGCTCGTCGGCGGCGAGTTGGTAAGCCGGGCGATGGCAACGAACCCCCCGTCGCGCTTGTTGGTGACAGATGGGTCTCTCCAAACTGCAACTGTAGGTTCTCCTCCGAAAGGGGACTACTCCGTTTCGACTCTGTAGGCGTGGGGACTGCTAGGAATGATTTGCTTTCCGGTCCTGATCTTCTCACTGGGGTTATATAGAGAGCCTCGTTTGGGCTTTCTTCCATCCCATCCGTTGCGCTCTGTCTTTTTCGGTTGAAGATCTTGCGCATAACAGTTTTCAATGTACTTCCGGTTCGTCGGTGGGCAAGGGTCGGAGTCTGAAAGCTGATGGGCGGTAGAGCGGTATCGTACTGGTCCAGGCAGAAGGCCGCCGGGTTCGAAGCTGAGCGCTCGGCGCGCCCGGACGATAATCGATTTTGTACACTTCCGACTGACTCGCTTCCGGCGCTTGTGATAGATCGAGGGTAGGGTCCTGACATCGCTGGGATGTCCGTTCAAGTCACCCGTTGAAATCCACCTCATTAAAGGATTATTCGTCGCGGCACATAGGGGTATATCGCAAAAAAGGCAGAAAAAGAAAAAGAAAAAAGGGGTCGATAGCGAGTGTCGAGAAAAGGTATAAAACGCGAATTATGAACCGCTCAGCGGAGACTGAATCGAGAACTAAGAAGGGCTGACAAATTAGTTGCAGTCAACTAGTCACTCGATCCCTACATACATCAGGATCATAATTGCACTGTTCCCGACGGGTTGGTCGTTTGTGGTTTCACAGTGTAGAGGGAAAGAACTTCAAGCGAGAAAGAAAAAGGAACAAGGAGCGCAAACGAGTGGAAGGGAGAAGTTGAAGAGAATAGGAGTCAAGCTTTGGAAAAGCTGATAGGAAGAGCTTCTGCCCCCACAAGCCACAGCCGAGAGAGTCACTGACTCGTTAGGACCGAGCGCGTCCAGAGTCTATGGTTCTAAACAGCGCTAATCATTTAGCTTGCCTTAGCTTCCAAACTTGGAATGCGACCGAACTTGCATGCTCCTCAGAGTGGATCATCGCCGTTTTGAACTTCCAGGCGCATCCAGAATGTCTTCGGATCCGTCCCAGTCTGAAACACCACATGGGCGATCGTAAGAATTCTCAAACGCCGCACAGACCGTTTGTTTGGCCAGCGAATCAACCTTGATTTGCCTACGTACAGGGGGGGATGACAACAGTAGCCCCTCACGCTTGTCCTACTTCTGGTATTCTATGTCCGAATAAGATCGCGATCAACTCCAGTGGGAAGTGTATCTTGAAACACGGCTACTGCCTGTGGCAGTTGCTTCGCTGGCATCCTTCCTGCGTGTCTCGGCAAGCCCACGGCTTGGCGCGTTCACACGAGCACTGCTGCCCTGCTGTACTACTGTAACGATGCTTACCGTGAGGGGTTCCAAGGCTGGGCCCTGAGCCTTGCGTTTTTTGTATCTCCGCCGAAGATCGCCATTTCTTCACTGCGGACCTCGTATCGTGCCTTCCCGTGTCCGCCCCACATTGCATTAGAGTAAATCCCCGGCATCGGGGTATCGTAGGTCGGCATTTTCCTCTAAATAATCCATCCAGTGTTTCAAAAAGGAGCTTCCCCTGTATAAAGTTAATATCGAGTTTTCGGCTTTGGGACACGCAATTACTTACCGACTGATAGTGTCCGAGTCCCCGCAGATACAGAGATGTCGCTTGGGCCGGGTCATAGCAACTGGAAAAGTTAGATTATGCATAAAGTTAAAGTGTGCATAAATGGGGATAGACTTACCATTGAGACGCCTCTTCTCCCCGAGGAATCCAACCTCATGTTCCTCATTACTGCGCACAAGACTAACAACAACAGCCTCCTTTTCGCGGCCCTGGAATCCATCCACACTGCCCAGTTCCAGCCCGGGGTATTTTTCACGCAGCATCTGAGACAGGAGGGCCCGCTGACCATTATAGGGCGTAATCACAGCGATATCCTCAGGTCTCACTCCTGCATCCACCAGGTTATCAACGTGTCGGGCAACCACTAAGGCCTCCATCTCGTTGCTTTTGCTCTCTCCCAGAAGAGTTTCCTTTTTGCTGACCTCGGCATCTTCGGTCTTTTCAGGGAAATCACCCCCCTGCGTATCCCAGAAGACAAGGGGCTCCTGCGTATCGTCTGTGCCGCGTACCTCGTACGGCAAATCCACTAGCAGGCGGGCTTTCACCGCATCAGCTGCCATTAACTTGGATTCGTACAACTCGTCCGATGGGAATCGCATGATTTTATCGTGCATGCGGTATTGTGTCGTCAGCATGCGTTTGATACCGGTTCCGTGTAATGCTAACAAGCGGTCAAATAATGTGCGTTCAAGCGAGAACCCTTTCAATATCTCCTTGTCATCTGGAGCATCTTTCTTGGGCGCGTCCTTGGATTTTTGATTGGTTGATTTGACCGTAGGCGGGAGTTGTAAATGGTCACCCGCGAGAACCACTTTCTCAGCCGACATCAGTGAGATCCAACATTGTGCTTCGAGTGCTTGACTGGCCTCATCGATAATCACCACATCAAATTTCTGGTTCTTGAGCTGGTGTCCGCCAGCGCCGTGAAGTGTTGCTAGAACAACACTACTCTCCCGCACTAGATTATCAACACACTTGGATTCGCGTTCCCTGAACTCTTTCCTGAGGTGTTTCAGATCGTCATAGATTACCCTTCTTTCCCGGCCACTCTTGGTCTTGCGGATACTCGCTTGTTTCTCGTCCATCTCCTTGCGTACATCCTTCACAATACTAGCCGCATCAGATGTCTGCGTCAAAACCTCCAGGGAATGTTCCAGGACAGAGGGAAGAAGACGCGCAGGATGCCCAATGCGAACCACCGGGACCTTTTTAAGAGCCAATCGCTCCACAATGTTATCGACAGATACATTCGATGGGCCGCACACGAGGATGCGTTTATTGCGTTGCACGAATTGCATAATGAGCTCGATCAAGGTATGTGTCTTTCCTGTACCGGGCGGTCCGTGAACAAGGGCGATATCCTTAGATCCCAGCGCAAATTGAATAGCATCTTTTTGCGAGTCATTGAGAGTCGGGTCGAGAAACTCGATGGGCTCGGTAATCTCATCCGGTTGTAACGGGGTCGTATGCCCAAAAGCCACGCGCATGAAATGTGAATGATCTCCCTCGGTCATCTTAACCATCTTCTCCATCGTCTGCCTCATTCTGCATAATCATTAGTAAAAACCTTCACCGTAGACACAATTTCCTTACCGTCTATACGTAACATCATTGGCAAGCTTGATCCTACCAGTCATTAGCGACATTCCCACCGAGCAAAATCGTAACATACACCCATAACTTCTTGCTCCACAATTCCTCAATCACTTCATCATCCTCTTTGGACCTCGCACCACCCCCTCTTTGACCAAAGGCAATCCAGATAGCCTTATCACTAACGCGGGTGACAACACCCTCCGGACCCTTCACATCAGCCCCATCTTTCGGTTTATCTTTGCCAACTTTCTTCGTCCCCGTAGAAACATCGTTCACGCGAACAACATCCCCAACTCGTAGCCCATGGGTTCCAAGACGAGGTTGCCCATCCGAAGATTCAGAAGATGCAATGGCTGGATCGGGAGCGAATTCACCCACCACGCGACCCCCGAGACCGGTGCGGCATTGTGATAGTATGAGACCCGTTAGGGCGTTACCGGTCGCTTGAAGTGTTCGCCGTGTTGCTGGTGAGACTGAGGCGGCTGTAGTTGCGAGGGAGGAGGAGGATACTTCGGCTTCGTGCTCATGGAGCAGGAGTTGGAGTTGGGTTTCGGCGAAGGAGGGGATCGATATTGGGGTTAGTGCCATGGCGGCGTGGATGTAAGATTGAGTCGGGAGCTCTTTTTAGTTACTATGGCGTTCCATTGGTAGCGTAATGGCTGGTTGTCAAGAGTGATGGGCTGGTGAATTTCTATGTTGTGGTGACGTGGGGTTGGAGCTCAAACGACGATCTCCCCGCGGGTTTAGTCATCTTATACAACGCAACCCTGGATCGGTCCGAGAGGGATAACCTTGGAATTAAACGATCAATGTATCACATATTCACAATCAAATTACTCTAAGCTTATATCGGGTTCTCTCCTTGATCAAGATACTGAAGTATGTTCTCTACGTCTCAACTGATGGACCATCAATCTCGGGCCAGGTGGCTAGAAATTATTGAATTTTGTCTTCCATGAAGATCCTAGCATATATGTGCGGTATGTAATGAGAACTTGAAAATATGTGCACGCTGAGATGTCCCCAGTCTAACCCGTTGCCGAAAACAAACACAGAACAAACCAGATAACACCCAGATTAAGGTGAAGCCGGATAATTTGAACGCCGAGGGGATGATGATAAATGAGGGACGTCTGCCGGAACTCGTAAGGATCGTAATATGACTATGTCAAATGCTATGCAGAGGGATTGATGCTGAATGATAAAATGCGATGAACGCGACTCATGGCGTTGGTCGAAACTGAAGAGTGGGACGGAGTTTTACAGAGCCATGGCGACAAGAACTGCACCACCAACCATGGCGACGACCTCGCGAGTGAGGCCGGTGGGCATGGCGGCGCCACCGGTCTGGAGACCAGGGTGGGCGGAAGTGGTGGTGGTCGCTGTCACGCCAGTGGGAGTGACGTGCACAACTGTCACAGCGGTGACGGTGCTGAGACTGCCATCGGGCAGAGTAGTAGTACTCTCGTAGGTCGAGGTGCTGAGGCTAGCAGAGGTTGTGAGTGTAGTGTGCGTCTCGGTCGAGCTGGATGACGAGCTCGAGGTGGAGGAAGAGCTGGTCGATGTGGAGGAGGTAGACGACGATGTCGGGCTAGTTGAAGTGGAGGTGGAGGTGGAGCTTGAGGTAGAAGTAGTAGAAGTGGTGGAGGTGGTGGAGGTAGTAGAGGTAGAAGAGGTAGAGGTAGAAGTAGTGCTCTCGCTCGTCGAGGTTGGGGCACTCGATGTGGATGTGGATGTGGAGGTGGTAGTAGCCTCAGTCGAAGTGGGGGTCGAAATCGAGCTAGAGCTCGAAGTGGAAGAAGTGGTGCTATCGGTCGATTCGGTGGAATCAGTGGTGGCAGCTTCGGTGCTCGAATCGGTAGAGGTGGCGGCCGTGTCACTGGTGGTGGGATTGGCAGATGCACTGGCGGTCGCATTGCTCTCTCGTTTCATGATCTTGAAGATACTAGCGATGTTTTGATCTTCACCTTGAAGGGCCTCGGCGGCACTCATGTCAGTTGGGAAAACGCCGTCTTGGAATTTGTCGGACAACACGTGGAGAGCAAGGTGAATGCGGTTCGCATCGGTGTCGGCGAATAGATCCTGGAGGGACTCACGGTGGACAATATTGTCCTCGTTGCGCTGGTCGGTAGCAATGACCACGGACAGGATCATCAGCGCTGCGATGAGCAGCTGGAGAACGTTGAAACGAGGCATGATAAGCGATAAGCTGAGGAATGTGGGAGTGTAGGTCGGTTATCTGAGGGTGATGGGTGATGAGGAAGGAAGAGAAGAAACAATTGAAGAAAACAAGCAGATAAGCAAAAAACCGCAGTCGCTACCAGAAAAGTGAGAGGCAACGCAATGGGAAGGACGCTACTTCCCAGTTTTATCAACTAAAGCGCACTAGTGGCTGACGCGATTCCCGAAACAAACAGTTTAGAGAAGCTTGGATGTTTCCACCACTCATTTGCTCCTATTTTTAAACCCTCGTTTCTCTCCGACTCAAATGATATCTCCGGTGCACTCTTACAATTCAAACGTAAGAATAACATGTGGGAAATAGATTTTAAAATTTTTTATTTGTGTTTAGGCAAGACACTGTGAGGTGCGACCCAAGGTTTACATCGTGCATGAACAAGGCAGCGTACAATGGCTTCCGCTGATTGGCTGCGTGTCAGCGAAAATAGGACCGCGGCCGCATCGGGTAAGTCGTGTTGTCATACAGCACTATTAACTAAATAGTTGGAAAATAGAATTATTGTACCTGATATTGAAAACGGAAATTGCCAAACAAATACTGGGATACTCATACTATCGAGTAGACAAGTTCGAGAATTTGGGGTGATCGGCATGCGTTCTATCTTCCCCTCCGGCTATCAAGGCCCCGTATACATATGCACCGTTGTGCAGCGTGCATTAGGGGCTGAGGCCGAACCAACTTCATGCAATACGACAGGTGGACGAATAGACAAAACCCACCGAAACACGAAAACGCGCAGAATTATGATAAAATAATAATATTAATACTAATAATACAGAGCAAACTTAATTTTTCTTATGTATATTTGTAGCAGTACTCGTTGATCCTTGGACTCATGACCTCACGAATCGGGCGAGGCCGATCGAGTACTCCCCACTCCATCATAGTGTCCAACGTGACAAGTGAAGCCCACGGGGGATTTGTAATAACATTAGTCCCGTTAAGCGCATTGCGCCGACTGTCGTCGGCATCCTGCCATTTCGCCCACACTCGGTCGATCATTGCATGATGCAGCATGAACGCCGGATCTTGCGGAGAAGCGAATAGATCCTGTAGCGTCGCGCCGAGACTAAAGTGTCCGGCTCCGTGCACTCCCAGGACGCCATCCGGTCGGGCCGGCCAGTGGTCCATCACCATCTGGAACCCGTTAATATCGGGCGCGGCCATTAATTGAGACACGATGGTCGTATTGCTGTAGTGACTAGCGACCCAGTCATTCAAACTTCGGTTCAGGCACCGGGGGTTGTAGTCGAACCCCGGTGCTGGGATCTCGGTCAGAGAGGCTAGACTGCGGGAAAAGGGGCCTAGGTGGGTTTGCATGTCTTTAAAGGGACCACTTCGAGCACAGCCTCCGCCGCTTCCGCGTGGAATCATGACTCCACTGCCAGAAATACTTTGTTCACCCGGGTTATATTCTCCATCTCCCGAGAGGGATGTCTCACTGCCATCGAAGAGGGGGCTGTTGGCTAGGTCATCGGCCCAGAGGGGCCAATTCCAGTATCTGGTTTTGTCAGTGGCTGCCTGAGGTACTGGAGGAAACAAATACTCACGGAAGATGACCTGTGTATCCGCATTCTTCTCGCACTGCCTTTTCCCACAACCAAAGGAATTGGCGATGCCATGGCAAGAAAAGTCCACTGTAGTGGACATGGAGGGTATAGTTGATATGAGTGCTAGCGGAGTGTTAGACTTTTACGAAAACTGCGGTTGGACACCTACGCAACAAAGTCATCAAATCGGCTTCGGACACCCGGGTATTCGGCTGTTGGAAGATGTGGTGGAAGTCGCTGTAAACATAGAACGGCATCCGTGTAGCTAATCCGCTCAGTAGGAGCCATCTCACTCCTGTATCTGATCAGCGATGGAGTCTCAATTCGAATACGTTGGATTCTACCATTCTTTCCGAATAACCATGTTGTGTGGGTTGCATGCTGGCTTTGGTGCAACACACGCTGCCGACACCAGAGTTCCTAGACTGAGAAGCAGCCCCAGGGGCCTGAGCATGATCATGTTCTTGCTCCGAGTATCCTATGCTCGATATGTTTGTGTAAACACTACTCAATGTGTCAGCATCGAGTATCTGGTTTGATCCAAGGATACCGAGACTTATTTGCAGGTTGACAGTGATCAAAGTGTTTTCTTTGGCAAGCTGCCCTTTAAATAACAAAAACTTGAATTCCAAGGTCCCAAAGCTGATATACTTCGGAGGCCATTCCTTGGCTTGTGACATGTCAATGCAGATCCTGCAGGCACCAGGGGCTTACTTCTATGGCCAGAATTGAACGATCGTATCTGTATGATTTATTAACATGAAGGTAGAAATTTCAATTGATTGAGTGAAACGAGTTCTAGGAGATAAGTATCTGCGTTCTTTTTCTTCTTTTTCTTCTTTCTTTTTTTTCTTTTTCGAGCTAAATGTAACGCCACCACCAGAATTCGACAATAGCGGTAGGCGCCAATGTGACAGCTTCGAATGCAGGGCCTAGAGGCTAAATATGACAGGTGAATCAAGGATAATCATAACCAATCGTGTAAAGCAATTTAAACTTTGATCCCCATATCACAGTTTGCTCTTGTTGTACCTCGGTCAATGCGATATCTATCCGCACAAAACCTGGAAACTACACATTCCACCAAACATTCAAGCAAGCAAGGGGTATCTATTTCCGGCCGGGTGGTATTGACTCGTTCAGAGGTACGCTGCTATTCAGAGCGGCATTGGATAAAGCCGTTCGTATGACAGACAAGCGTGTTAGCCTGATTGGCAATGGGCAAGTCGCACTATACTCCCTACCTCTTCCTCCCTCCCACACCTAGGTATATAAAAGCGAATAGCTCCTCAGGAATATACAAAGCTACCCAGGCACTTTCATTGTTAATAAGATGGGCTATGGACAAGTCACTAAACCATCGCACAAACATTTGACAACACGACCTGTCTGCACTCACTGCTCATTGTCTTCTTATACAATGTGAATTCGGGAGATTCTTCCAGGTAGTCAATTTTGTAAATGCCGTTTTGCCCTTCGCTTGACCATTTGTGATGCTACAGTAGTTGTATGTAGCAGCCCAAATCCTACCTTAGAGCAATATAGATAGTCTTGTTCGCTCTACACTACCTTTATTTCATACAACATCATCTTAATTGAATCAAGGATAAGTTGTAGACAGTCTGCCACCTAGGTAACAACCTTGCAAATGCCGGAGAAGAAAATTTCACATATTGACTTGAAAAAATACATGACTTTCCACAGCATATTTTATGCGACCTCTTTTTTCGTATTCATAGGACAAGCCTAATAGTTTCAATGTAAAAGGACTTTACAGCCATCAGCACTTGAAACGACAACAGTAAGCTTCTGTTTTTCCTTTCCGGGTGCCAAGATTGGGGCATCTGGCGCTTTACTGAGGCCTGGAAATGTCTGGATGAGACGGACTAATCCATATGATGCCTCTGTGAGCGCAAAGTCTTCTGTAAGCAAGAATTAGAATAAGCCTCGAGAGTTCCGCGAAAGTTCTATATCTTACTTCCGAGGCATAACCTTGGTCCACCATGGAAAGGCATGAAAGCAAACCCAATGTTCTTCAGTTCGGGACCCTCCCACCTTTCTGGCCGGTACTTATTTGCATCTTCACCATATAAGTCCTTACTACGATGCATGTGATAGGCCGAGAATCCAACCCCGGTTCCTTTTGGAATGATCACAGGGGATTCGCCATCTGTCCCACCACCCTTTGGCAAATAGGTCGTGTTCCGAGCAATTCGAACATTGACCGGAATTTGAGTGTACAATCGATTCGCTTTCAGGAGTTAGCGCGAGTTTGTTCTGGCATATAGTAATTAACTGAATACTTAATTGAATACTCACTCTCATTGAGGACACATTTGAGGTACTTCATCTTGGCAATGTGGGCCCTCGTCAGCTTGACGTCGTCTTGAGTGAAAGATATCACTTCTTCACGAAGACGCTTCAGTACGGCTGGGTGACGGACCAATTGGTAACTGTGGTGCATTAGCGAGTTTTCTTGCGAACGAGGTTATGCATAATTTACCAAGCCCAGGACATCAAACACGCGGTAGTATCTCTACCTGCTAGCAATATATTCATGAGTTGATTGCGAACAAGCTTGGGATCTTGTAGTTCTCTGAAAAGATCCAGGATAAATGGGTGGCGTTGGGCAGCAGCCTTTTCTCCATTTTCTTTCATGTCAGTCAGAGCGTAGTTGACGTAATGACTAGCAAAATCATTAACCAAGGTACAGGCTCTGAGGTATGCAGGGGGGTATAGATCCAACACCAGTCGGCCAGTCTCATGCGCATCGCTGATACCAATGATGTATAGTCGAATGTGCTAGCGAACTCATCATGATCTCTTTGATTGAGACTTGTAGAAGGCTCCCCAAAGATCAACGAGGTAGTGGTGGCTAGTGTGAAGCGAAAGAAAGCGGGTTGAAGATCGACGACCCCCTTAGAAGAGTGTAGAGTTCTCAATAAGTCATCAACAGGGCCTTCAAAAACCGACGTGTTTTGATACTGTATTCGCGCGAACTGTCGACGAAGAATTTCTCGCGAATGTTTCCACGCTGAGCCATCCTGAGTGAAAATACCATGGCCGATCATAGGAGAGAGTGAATTCCGACTACTGCCAAGCTCCCATTCTATTGTGACTATACGTGAGAAAATCTTCTGGACCAAGCTGGAGTAGATGCAATTACCAGTGAAGTTTGTTTGGAGCATGGCCTCGAGATTTCTGGGGTCCGTGGTGAAGTACCCGACCCGACCTAACAACTTGACTTCAAAAGTTGGGCCAAGCATATGCTTTTGGAAGTAGTCGGCTTGGTAGTCCAACAGGTTCCCATTCACCAGAGCTTTATATTGGTTGACGAAAATGTCAATAGCCAACGGCCATTTGTATGGTAGTCTTTTCAGGATAGGCTGACAGCCATGTTCATCGCTACAGATCTTTTTTGCCTATACACCGTGTCAGTGAAAGTTTTGGCAGAGTATTGTGCACTTCTTACTTGATTCTGGCGACGCTTTTGGGTCAAGATGTAAGCCCACCATGCAGACAGAAGGACCAAAAGAACAAATTGCCAAGTACTCGGAATAATTGCTAAACCCTTCATGTCAGCTAAATTGCGTTGAAACTCCCAGTGGGTCTGAACTTGTGAATGTTGAGAAAACAAAAGAGAAACTCAAGAGCTTTAGGCGAAGAGGCTTGCAATATCTACACCAACAGAAATTTCGAAACCGACTCAGTTCCAAACCCAATTTCTATTTCAAAGAAATTTCAAAAAAGCTTCCTTTCTTTGTTATGGTTGTTATTTCCTACTTTCTTTGATGTTGCCGTAACTTTGGAACTGGGACCATGGGAAATACGCATCATCGAGCCGGCAAAGTCAGACAAAGAAAAGTCTTTTGAAATGGACGTACCTCTAATGACCTGAGAAACCTACGAGAAGTGCTTTAGGGACACATCAGTGCCTTTCTACTGTTACCCGAGAGATTTCAGTTCTTAGTGTAGTATTTGAGAATGAGTTGACTCGATCGGCCTCCCCACGATTCTGGACCTTCTGTAGGGGCAAATCTTTCACAATCACCGCTGGAGTGAAGATTCCTGAGGATGTTGGTGTTCTCTGGGATCGACAAATACCAATATGGGCCACCTGTTTCGGAATAGGGCGAGACATATCTTAGCTTTCCCCGGCCATTGGTGCAGCGTTTAGGCTGCGTTGCAGTGAACAAAGTACGAAAAGGAGAGGGAGAGTTGTTGAAGGTAAACTTGCCAAAATGGTCTCACAACGCCCGTGTTTCATCATATCTCCGTTTCATAGACAGCACTGTTCCGCTTCGCCGTCTACGGGGCAGCGCTGTCTTATAAGGAATGAATTCCGTGAATACGGCCTTCTAACCACGCCGGACGCTACCTGGGAGATATTCAATTCTTCTGAGATACCACCAGCGACTTCCTTTGCCTTTGCTGTCAAATTTGTTATAGGCGCATCTGGAATTGACATGGACCCCTTTTCAATCACCGTTGGTGTTGCGGGCCTTGCGCAAGTCACAGTCTCCATTGTTACCTATCTCAGGCATATTCAAAGCGCCTCTACGAAAATTCAAGCTGAGATCCACAGGTTGGATCAAGAAATATCCACTCTTGAGACCACTAATGTGTCGATTATAGAAATGTGGAAATCTAAGTGCTACCCAGATGGCTCCTTTGAGTCTAACGACAAGACTTCATTGGTTGACAGCATCTGGACGAGCATGGGTGTACTTCTGGAAAGGGCCATGGAAACCATTGAAGAGCTTGAGAAATTGCTGAAGGAGGTTCTCGGCAAGCAAGGTGCTCTGCGACCAAGCAAACTCGGTAGTTTCATGGCAGTCATCCGCAAAGAGAATCGATACGGCGAATACACTCAAGTCCGTCAGAGCCTAACAAACTACCAGGCGGGTATCCTAATGCTTTTCATGGCTCTTAATACGTGTGATCAACTAGTATGCATACTGCAAGAAAACAAGGCTGACCTACTATAGCTACTACACGCGCCAAGGCCATTCCGACAATAACATTGCTATTGGAAACCTCTCAGACCAATTGCACCACCAGAACACGATGCTACAACAAAGGATTACCAGGCTTCGTCAGACACTGAAGGGCTCTTTTAGCTCGGATGATGTAAGCAGAAACTTTCTAGCCTACTAATCTGGAGGCAGGTTCATCACTACTGGGCAAGCTTTATGACTCACTTCGTTGCGCAGACGCAGTGGTATCGACCATCAGATTCAATAAGCATTTTGATGTGCCTCAAAATGTCAGCAGCCACTACACTGGCCGATTGAAGCAGCTGAGAGAACTGAAGGCCATACTCAAGGTTGACCAATCCCGTGAACGTCAGGATCACCAAAAGAGGTTTGTCATACATGGGCTTGGAGGCTCTGGAAAGACTCAGTTCTGTTGCAAGTTTGCACAAGACAACAGGGATCAGTAAGAGGAGCCTCGAGCCAAGTTTTCGTAAATCTTCATAATAACCGATCTAGGTTTTGGGGTATCTTTTGGATAGACGCTAATTCTGATGAAACCGCCAAACAATCGTACGCCCGGATTTCCAAGATAGGCGGCGTTGAGGCCAATGAAAGTGCGGCCAAAAACTGGCTGTCCACCTTGCAGCAGCCATGGCTACTTCTCGTCGATAACGCAGATGAGCCCGAACTTGATGTCATGCGCTATATTCCCAGAGGAGAAGGAGGCGTCGTTCTCATCACTTCTCGCAATCCCGCCAATCGGAGACACGGAACGGAAGGTCCTCGGTTCTTCCACTTCGAAAAACTAGCGATTAATGAGGCTAGCGACCTCCTTTTGGCGGTAGCCGATCTTCCGCGCCCTTGGGAAACCCCAATCAGGAAATGCGCTGATAAGATAGCTGAATAGTTGGGCTTTTTACCTCTCGCGCTGGTCCATGCCGGAAAGGCAATTTTAGACCGATTGTGCTCCCTCAGCGACTACTGTGAGTATTATGAGCGAACATGGAGGAGAATACGCCGTACTCTGAGTCGGAGCCGTTCTCATTCTCGCGGTCATGAAAAAGAACGCTTGTCCGATATGATTGTGTATTCTTCATATGAGATGATCTATGTTGGCCTTGAGAGCAGGACGGATGAGCAATCAAGAGATGCCCTGGACCTTTTGAGGATCTTTTCATATCTTCACTGGGAGAATATTGAGTTTGATTTGGTCAAAACGGCTGCCATGAATCCTCGCCGGGAACGGGAAGCCAAACGCACAAGCGCAAAGGCGGGAGAAGATGAAAATGTGTGTCAAAGACCCAGGACATGGAAAGTAGCCATTCAAGAAGCTGTCATTGCAATTATCGAACCCCTGACCACACCAGCTCCAATCCTGGCTGCAGTCATGCGTGACGAGGATGTGGACCCGTTCGATGAAGACCGGCTACGCAGCGCGTTATCTCTCCTCGTTCGCCTTGGGATGTTGACGCTTCATGATGAGAATAACAGTTATTGGATGCACCCATTAGTTCACACCTGGGTGCGACTGAGGCCTGGTACTACTACTGCTGAGCAAGCTGTTTGGTGTCATGCAGCCGCTACGCTTTTGGCACAATCCATCTTTTTGCAGGCCCCAAAGGCTTATGAGGCCCAGGATCAGAGATTTAAGAGCGGAGTTCTTCCACACGTGGGATATGTTCGAATGTTCCAGGAAGAAATCAACAAACGCCTCCAAGATAACAAGAAGGACCTCCATCGGCCTTGGCCACTGTCGCAGCTCAAAATATGGCTCGCGCCTCAATCAGGGTTCGGAAGGATACAGGCGATTCAATATGTCAAATTCAGTCTAGTCTATCTCCAATGTGGCGACTGGATCCAGGCTGAAAAGCTTCAACTTCAGGTAAAGGATTATGTATATTCGACATCCGGACCGGATTCGGAAGCTGGAGTGGCAATTGCTCTCTTATTGTCACAAAACTATGTTTTGCAGGCACGCATCAATAAAGCAAGAGAGCTACAGTATCAAGCCCTTGGGTCTGCCAAGAAGTACTTTGGTCCTGTTCATCCGAGAACATTACAACTCATGGACACCCTTGGCTTCACATGTCAAGTGGGTAGCAGGCTTCAGGAGGCTCAAGAACTGCACGAAGAAGTAATCAAGGAGCTATCCAATCTCAAAGGCTATGGCTGTGACCATGAAGCTACTTTGACTGCTGTAAGCAATCTTTCCAAAGTGAAGCTCCGGAACTTTTTCCATCAAGAGGCGTTCGAGCTTCAACTGCAAGCCTTTGAAGGGATGCAGAAAGTCCTTGGCGAGTCGCACCAAAAAACCTTGGAGGCCAAAGATGATCTAGTGGCAATATATGGCTTCATCGGCGAGAAATATCTCCCATTGGCCCTGCAATTGGGTGAAGAAAATATGCATGTCCGGATCAGAACACTCGGTCGCGAACACCCCTTAACACTGAAATCCAAGTTGAATGTGGCGAAGATCAAGACTGCGATGAATGAGTTTGAGGAGGCCGAGCAGTATTTCCTTGAAGGCTTACCTGTATCTGCAAGAAATCTGGGTATCAATCACCTTGGGACTCTCACGGCTGAGACTTGGTTTGGACACCTCCGCTGGCGCCAAGGTCGGTATCACGAAGCACAGGCTATATGGAAAGGTGTTACTGCGAAGCACAGGTACGAAGAAACGAAACGTGGAGATGGAGAGCATACAGATCGGCGTAAGTGGTCTTATTTCTGTACAACGTTCCAAATCCATGCTTTTTGCGACGCGATACTCATATTTCTCACCCGCCAAGTCCAAGCAATGTGGTTCCAAGTGCACTGTTTCGAGGACCAGGGAGAAATTAGTGAGGCCCTGGAAATGTGTGATAATGTCACCCGTCTTGTTCAAGAATTTGGTGGACAGGGACTGGGGCAGAAGCACATATTCTGGCAATATCTGAAGGAAAAGAAGTTGGAACTACAATATTTGAGGAATCAGACTGAGGTCAGCAGTACCCATGGCCATCAATGCCTTCTTTCAGGCTACGAGCGCATTGAACGTTCACCGGCAATACCACCCAAGAGAATAGTTAAAGGTTTCACATTCTGATAATTTCTGGAAGACTTTTGATATTCTTTTTTGGCATCCATGAGACTGACTGAAGCCTGTATGTGAAACACCGGAGTCACCTTTTAATGAATATGGCTTTCCCCATCTTATATGGAATAGATAATTGGTTTCCGCAAACATGGAATGGATCGGCAAATTTAGTTTCCATCAACATCTCATCGATACTATAAGTATAGCAAAATTGACTTATAGTACACAAGTGTTGAGGAAGGAAACATAATATGCTTTACAAGTAGACGAGGAATAACAACGTGGGAAAAATGAATAGATCACTAGAAGAACCTAAGTGTATCCTACTCCATAGGCCACAGAGTACCACGAGCCACCCCGTTCTTGCGCGGGACGATGAGAATGGCAGTACCCTTGCCGACAAATTCGAGGGAGTCGCCATCGTTGACATTTACCTCCACCATGTAACCTTCCTGGAAGGTCCCGGTCACCGCACGAATTTCGTGCAGTGGAATCACGAATCCTCTTTCCTCGGCAAATGAAAAGGCAGGGGTATCAGGCCAGGAGACGACCTTGTAGATCATGTCCTTTTCGTCAATTAGCTGACGCCAAACTGATGACAAAAGAAAAACATACGTCACCCACGCGCAATTTGACAGCCATATGGGCAAGCTTAAAATGGATGTCGTATCCTCCGTAAAGCTTAGATCCATCTGGTTTCTCAGATGACATGAGTGCTTCACGGATGTTGTTGATTTGGTCATCACGAGTGGCGGTTGTAGGGACCAAAGCCTTGATTTGCTGTCTGAGGGCCTCGCATTCCGGGGATAGTTGAGTGAAACGCATTTCCGCGGTTTTGAGCAGCTGCAGCTGCAGCTGCGGGAGCGAAAGGAGTGATGCCTGATCTGACAGGCTGGGAAGGAAGGCCTTCAGGCAATAAGAATAGTAAAGATATCTGGATAATCCATGACATGACTAGAATTTACTAGGCATCAGACCCTTTTATAGGCTCCAATGGCTCGTGAATGATGAGAGGCTGAAAGCAACAATTAACGTTGAATCATATCATGCACGTTAGACGTGAATATTTCAAAATCCTGGACTCAATCATAGTATCTAGACCACAGAACAAACATGTCTTATTCACTTTCTGGGGGATGAGGGTTTGGGATTCATTCACGTGGTATCAAGATCTAGCCGAGACCCACTAATGGCACCTGTCGATCGATTGCGGGGCGGGAGATGGGGGAACCGAGGTTGTTATAAAGCTATGGTTCCCCCTCGATTTGCGGTTGATTTATTTCATAAGAATCACCCATAGAAAACTTGACAGGCTATGGAGGTCATCCATCACCACACTGACCATTTCATGGCCCTTTGGTCCGAAATCGTGAACTCCTACTCCCCGCAGAGGATAGAGTTTCTGGGGACGCTTCTGGTCCAGATTCTGGCATTCTGGCTACCTTCAATATTTTATCTTTGTCTAGATGCCATCGCGCCAACCTTTTCTCAAAAACACAAAATCCAACCGGCTCCTAAGCAGCCCACGCGACGCGATATCTTGCGCTGCTTCCTTGTCGTGACACAAAACCAGATACTGTCTTCCGTCCTGCATCTTGGTCTCCTCTTCGTATCGAGTCAAGCAGGCTCACGGTCGTCGTATCGCGTGGAGGCATCTATACCCGGTGCAGCTGAGTTTGTGCGCGATTTTCTTATAAGCATTCTCATGCGCGAGACGATGTTCTATTACAGTCACCGTTTACTGCATGTGCCATACTTCTATCGGAAAATCCACAAGAAGCATCATCGCTTCACAGCTCCGATTGCACTTGCCGCTCAATTTGCCCATCCACTTGAGCAGATTTTCGCCAATGCCTTGCCTATCTCGTTGCCCCCGCAGCTTCTGAAAAGCCATGTGTTGACGTTCTGGGCATTCCTTGCCTGGGAGCTGTTCAACACTGCGACGGTGCATAGTGGGTACGACTTCTTTCACAATAAGGCAAAGATGCATGATTTGCATCATGAGAAGTTCAATCTGAATTATGGGTCAGTAGGGTTGTTGGACTGGGTGCATGGGACGAATAAACTCGGCAAGCGACATTCTGAATAACATCTCATGGTGTCAGTGATGATATTGGGGGACGTATGCGGACAAGAGACACTTCCAACTTTCTAAGCCTCCGAAAGCATGGGGTAACTTTGCCGTCTGACAGGTGTATGGCTCCTTGTGGATATTTGTAGTATGTATATAGCAGATGCTAATGTAATTTGGAGTTTACGAAACCTTGTCTGAAGCCTCCCATTTGCCGATTTTCGCGAATTCGGCTGAAGGTGATTGAGAACAAGTTGCCACTAGTGACGCAACTACAACATGTTTATCTTACATGCATGTGCATATCATTGGCGTCTGTCAGTGAGTACTCTTGCCCAGATGCTTGGCGTTACCCCAATCTAACAAATGACCAGACCCCTGGAGACGAAAGATAGGGTCATCTTTTAGGCTAAAATATACCTTGTCCATGATGAAACCTACCCCAAGCCATTCAAGACAGAAATGTTCTTATCGCATTACCTACCCCAATAGATGCGTTGGGGTAATGGCATCCATTGGGGTACCTTACTGGGTAGCTTACCATGAAGGAAAATCGTAACCTGTTCTGACATTCTCTTATCATCTTATCAGCGGAGTAAGTACTGATATGACAGTTAGAGCCAATCCCCCAAGGGCTGCATACATATATCCTGCGGGAAGACATACGGCGCGAAATGAATCTTTTTATCATCAAGCCCACCTTCAAGACCAGCGACAATGGCACAAGACCTACAAGTCCTGCCACCAAGTGCAGGCTACGGCATTGTTATCGGCATCGGAGGCATTTTTGCCCTCTTCATGCTCGGCCTGACCTGGCTACAAAACAGATACACCCGATTCTCAACACACCAAGCTGAAGAATTCAATACAGCGTCACGATCCGTCAAGCCAGGACTGATCAGTGCTGGAATCGTTTCCTCATGGACATGGTCTGCAACTTTGTTGACAAGTTCCACGTTCGCATACGAATATGGAGTTTGTGGACCGATGTGGTATGCCGCCACTGGTACATTGCAGATTCTCTTGTTTGGTCTGATCGCCATCAAAATCAAGCTTAATGCTCCTGGCGCGCACACAATGCCTGAAATTGTACTCTCTCGCCACGGGACAATCGCGCATCTGACATATCTTTACTATGGACTCGCGACCAACATGCTTGTCGGTGCTTGTTTGGTTCTTGGGGGTTCACAAGTTGTGGGCGCCCTGACTGGTATGAGTGTTTATGCGGCAATCTTTTTGATCCCCGCGGTCGTTGCGGCCTACGTTATCGCAGGTGGACTACGTTCCACGTTCATTGCTGATTATACCCATACTGTTATTCTGTTTGTGGCCATCTTGGTTTTTGGCTTCTTGCTTAATGCTACCAGTGACTTGGTTGGTAGTCCATCGAAGTTGTATGATCTTCTGCAAGAAGCGTCGAAGACTATGCCGATCGCGCGCAACACCGGCGGCTCTTATCTGTCATTTCGGTCGGTCGGGGGCCTTATTTTTGCTTGCGATCTGTTTGTCGCCGGCTTTACGACTGTTTGGCTGGACCAAGCCTACTGGCAACGTGCTATTGCTTCGAAACCAGAGACGTCAGTCAAGGCATATATCCTCGGCGGTATTGCCTGGTATGGTAAGTTGGTCCAGGCTCACCATTTCCCATTCAAATCTGACCAAGATAGGAATACCGTTCGGCTTTGCGACTGTCATGGGCCTAGGCTGTGCAGCTCTGACGGGTGATCCACGTTTTCCTACTTACCCCAACCCATTATCCTCTGCACAAGTCGAAGCAGGACTTTCGGCCCCTGCAACGGCTATCGCACTGCTCGGCAAGGGTGGTGCGGTCCTAATGCTTATCTTGCTCTTCATGGCAGTGACCAGCTCCACCTCCGCGGAACTGATCGCTGTATCGTCCCTGTTAACATTCGATGTTTACAAGACATACTACCGACCCAATACCAGTTCCGAGACCCTAGTCAAGGTTAGCCACTGGGCGATCGCACTCTATGCAATTGTACTCGCCGCGTTTTGCTGCATCCTAAATGCAGTCGGTATCAGTCTGACCTGGGTTCTAACCGTGCTGGGTGTCATCGTTGGTGGTGCTGCCCTTCCAGTTGGCATGATCCTTCTATGGGAGCCCATGTCTACAGTGGCAGCCATTGCTGCTCCATGGATTGCCTTTGTCTGTGGCCTTATATGCTGGTTTGTAACCGCATGGAAACGCAGTGGTGGCATTACTGTTGCAACCACTGGAGATACCACTAACGCGGTGGCTGGAAACCTGGCGTCCTTTGGGATGGGATTTATTATGGCTGTTGTTTTGACATACTTATTCCCGAAGAAGCATGTCCCTCCAACAGTGATTGTGGCCGCTGTTTCTGGTATTCCGGAGGCGTCTACCGGTCCTGACCAAGAATCATCTCCCTCTGAGAACGGCGGCATGAACGAGAAGGAAAAGGATGGCGCTCCTCCCAATGCAACTGAAGTTGCGGCCCCAACAACGAATGAATTGGTGGAGTACCTGAATTCCAACAATATTGAGCCTATGGATCCTATCCTTGCACGGAAAGGTGAGCGCATTGCTTGGATTGCTAACGCGATCTTCTTCTTTGGCGCTGTTGTCTTGGTTCCGTTTACGCTTTTCGGAACGGGCTATATTTATAGCAAACCCTTCTTCACTGGCTGGGTAGTCGTGTCGTTTATTTGGATTTGGATCAGTGTTATTATTTGTGTTGTTTATCCTATCGTAAGTCTCTACACTTGCCTGACTCCATGGTACCTATTAACATTTCTACAGGTCGAAAGTGCGGGAGCTTTGGGAAATATATTGGGAGGGGTATGGAAGGATTTCAAGGCCCTATTTGGATATCGTAAGAAGATGACAATGGGTTCTGACCCTGCTTGATGGTTCCTATGTTATATTTGTTTTTCTGCTTTCAAATTAATTTTTGCCTTTCGTGTGGTGCTCTGGTGTTTTAACGTTGGCTACGTTTAAAGGCAAAATTGGTGATGCGATTGTATTAAGAATAGAACCTTGGAACAACACAGTTCCACAACAACAACAACCTTTAACAACAACAACAAGTACGGTCACAAGGTGCACATATCTCACCTATTTGTATTTTTCATGTGCCATAGTCTCCCTCCTTCTACAATATGTCTCCATCACTGCATCTCACGTGAAAGGTTTCCCTGTCCAAGTTGTATTTGATCGAATATGAATTTTTCTGGACCCCCGGGAGCCCACACCCGTGGACCCAGAGAGGCTTGAATATGCCCTCTTACCAGGGTCACGAATTGAAGGTCGCGAATTGACATTACCCAAATTCCGACCTGCCTATTAAGTCGTGTATACATCACGTGCTCAAGACTCAGTGTCTCTCCGCTGTACTTAGCACGATCGCATTTCGGGTTGCGCGCTAGTCACAATATAGCACCTCAAAAAAGCGTGTGCCATCGATAAAAAGCGTCTGCCATCGATGATGCTCTCTGTGAAGTGGCTTTCGAAATCAGTTTAACCTCCTCATTCATGCATCTCGTTGCCGAGCGTGCATCATGCCAAGACAATACTATGCGTCCAGGGTCCAGCGTAATTCACCGCAAGAGTCAAGTATATATGACCTATATAATTCCACTGAGATGAGATCTATTTCTGTACACTGTCATTCTTGGTAGTACAGCATGTTGCCTCGGAACGACTCTGTGTCTACCCAAGGAACACAATGTCGAGGACCAGGTACCAGCAAGTTGAAACACGTCTCACATTGGGAAACAAACTAAAAACCATAAAGTAAAGCTTGCAAACACCTGAAAAGCGTTTGAAAAAGTGCAGAACTCTAAGCTAGGGTCGCCAAGAGGTCCCTGATTCACGGAACCCCCTTGCATGATCGACGAGCCGGAGGAAATCTCCTTAATAAAACCGTGTTGTACGATGGAGCATCCTGCCAATCATTATGAGCCATCATGCCCAGTGTTTAACTATCCTTGCTGTGGCCAGTGGCTGTAACGCGCCAGGGTTGATCAAGTCCTAAGTTGAAGGGTGACAAGGTCCTTGGGGAAGGTATAAGGTACATAGCCCACCCTTTCCCATCCCTACGTTCTTGAGCCACAGTCCTTCGTTCTTTCCTTTCACGCGCGACATTGAATTCATTCTTTCATTTCCCAATTTTCTCACATTCGTTTTACTCAACCATACCATACCGTCTACTTGTTATCACGACTTTACTAACTTACCCCACACGCCAAAACAAGCTCCTCATCATGAAGGCCAGCATTGTTTCTCTCGCTGCAGCTCTCACGTTGGGTGCATCCCCTGTTTTGGGTGCCCCATCAGCGACTGAGCAAAACAGCAGCATTACTCCCATCACCGTCAAAGGCAATGCTTTCTTCAAGGGTGATGAACGCTTCTACATCCGTGGTGTCGACTACCAGCCCGGTGGTTCTTCCAAATTGACTGACCCCATTGCTGATGTCGATGGTTGCAAGCGCGACATCAAGAAGTTCACGGACCTTGGCCTCAACACTGTTCGTGTCTACTCCGTGGACAACTCGCAGGACCACGATGAGTGCATGCAGGCACTGGCTGATGCTGGCATCTACCTGGTACTTGATGTCAACACACCCAAATACGCGATCAACCGTGCCAGCCCCGAGAAATCATACAACGACGTGTACCTCCAATACATCTTTGCAACGGTAGAGATGTTCGCCAAGTACGATAACACCCTGGCATTCTTCTCTGGAAACGAGGTTGTCAATGATGGGGCCTCATCTTCGGCTGCTCCGTATGTGAAGGCCGTCACTCGTGACATTCGCTCATTCCTGCGTGCTCGCAAGCTCCGTCACGTCCCCGTCGGATACTCTGCTGTAAGAGCCGTCTTTCCTTTGTGTTTATAATGCCTGCTAACCTAATATCAGGCTGACATTGATACCAACCGTCTCGAGATGGCCGAGTACATGAACTGCGGTACCGATGATGAGCGTAGCGACTTCTTCGCCTTCAATGACTACTCTTGGTGCGATCCATCTTCTTTCACTGTTTCCGGGTGGGACCAGAAGGTCAAGAACTTCACCGGCTATGGGCTCCCCCTCTTCCTTTCCGAATACGGCTGCAACACAAACACTCGCAAGTTTGAAGAGGTCAGCTCTCTCTACTCGACTGACATGACCGGTGTCTACTCTGGTGGCTTGGTCTACGAGTACGCCGAAGGGGGCAACAAATACGGCTTGGTAAAAATCGACGGAGATAACGTGAAGGAGCTCCCGGACTACACTGCCCTCAAGACTGCCTTTTCCAAGACGGCAAACCCCAAGGGTGACGGAGACTACAACAGCACTGGCGGTGCCAATGGATGCCCCGCAAAAAACGCCCCCAACTGGAACGTCGACAGTGACGCCCTTCCCGCCATGCCTTCGCCTGCCAAGAAGTACTTGACTGAGGGTGCTGGCAAGGGCACGGGCTTTGAGGGCAGCGGTAGCATGGATGCTGGAACTGAGTCTACCACCACCGCCACTCCAGGATCTGGCTCAGTCAGCTCCAGCACCTCGAGTGGCACCAGTACCAGCTCCAAGGGTGCTGCTGCGGGTCTTCAGCCACCCCACCTCGCCATGGCACCCATTGCTGTTGGCTTGGCGACTGCCATCTCCGCCCTTTTCGGCGCCAGCATCATTCTTCTGTGATCCCTTTCATCACTCTTGCCACGCCTGACTTGCTCTTCTTTGGTCCGTATACGTTTACTTTTTACCTTATGACCTTTGCCCTTCAATGGGACTAGTTAGCCGTTATTGATTGTTATGTAACGTCCGTTCAGACTGTACAGCAGATAAACCCATACTGCAACTCAATGGAATAAGATGCTCTGGACTAGCCTCTTTCCGGATTTCCTTAACAAAAATGTAGCTTTCCATTTAAGTAACAATGTTATTCTAATTTACAGGTTCAGAAGCAGAGTAACTCCATTTCGATCGGCTTTCGTTGAGAATTCGCCCAGTTCCATCAATTCGTCATATCCATTATTCATTCCAGTAGACCGCCTCTTACGTCTTGCAAAGAACGACAAGTATGCCGGGCTGGCTCATAGTGACCATACTCGTCCACATAACCTCTTAAGCTCAACGGTCTATTCAAAATGACCTCAGCTTCAAACCAGATGGGGGAAAATGAAATCCATCAGTCTCGGAGTGGAGGGCCCAGCGCAAGCCCATTGTAGACGTTTTGTTCTTGGCATCCCCAATCTTATTAATAGAGGCCACCATGCTGATGCAGCCCGAAGTCGGTTTATTAAGTTGTTTCAAAATCCATTCTCCAGTTTGCATCAGCTTGGGCAAATCGACACCTGTTTCGATCCCGGCATCATGGAACATGCTCACGAGGCTTTCGCTTGCGACATTTCCCTTTGCTCCGGGTGCAAATGGACATCCACCAAGGCCTCCCACGCTGCTGTCGAACACGCGGATTCCGGCTCGATACGCTTCGCAGACATTTGCTGCTGCTTGGCCGTATGTATCATGGAAATGGCCAGCGAGATTGGCAAGTGGGATGCCATTTTGCGTTAAATAAGTTAAAAGACTGCGGACGTTGGATGGTGAGCCTACGCCGAGTGTATCGCCGAGGCTCACTTCATAGCATCCGGCCTCGAGGAGTGATTTGACGCAGCGAAGGACTGATTCTGGTGAAGTGGGACCGTCATAGGGGTC
The DNA here is from genome assembly GCA_028829675.1 of Penicillium tannophilum. Lineage (NCBI taxonomy): Eukaryota > Fungi > Ascomycota > Eurotiomycetes > Eurotiales > Aspergillaceae > Penicillium > Penicillium tannophilum. The sequence continues at coordinate 355,608 of JAQKAK010000001.1, read as the reverse complement.
CTTGAAAATGCAGGAGACATATCTGTGGCTGTTAGACGTATGATCGTAGCATTTAGATGTTGGTAAGTTACTCACCCTCTCACAACAATGTTAGATTTAAGCGCTAAAGAAGTTACTTCTCTTGCTCTCTCGATCCCCTCCTCAACGCTGCAGTTAATGTTCGCTTTGCTAAATCCCTCCGTTGCGCTAATGAATACCGCGATCTCCCGCACGCCGTGTTGGATGGCGATGTTCAGCCCTTTAATATTAGGAACCAGAACAGGCAGTCGTAAATCGGTATTTCTAATAGACTTCTGTACTCTGTCATTCGCGAGTACATCGCGACAATCCGAAAGTTGAGGTACGGCTCTCGGTGAGACAATAGACGTCAGCTCAATAGTCCGAAGCCCACATTCCTCAAGTCGCTGAATAAGTTCCAGCTTTGTCGCGGTGGAAATCTGATCTCGGATATTTTGTAAGCCGTCGCGCGGACCTACTTCGACGATCCGAACCGCCGCCGCTTGAATGGTCATGATGGCGGTGGGTAGGATAGTGTGTCGAGGGTGAAATGCATATGTGAAGAGTGAGGCTTATCAGTAAGATTGAAAGGTGTTCGTCATTGATCGCGAATGTCACCTTGGCCCCCGATCCACTTTGGCCCGTAGCCGTACACCTCGGCTCGGATGATCGGGGCCGATTTATGTTTCCCCCGCAAAAAGAGTTTAAGGGCTCCACTCCGATGGGATCCGAGGAATACGGAGTCGGACTACAAGTTCATGCGTTCGGTCTTTCTTAAAAGCGAGAAATTAATAATTGTCGCTAATTTTAGCCCGTATTTCTGAGGTGAGAAATGCAGTGAGCCTAAATGGGCCGTGGCTAAGAACAAAGAGTTTGGCCCCCGAGCTGCTATTTTGAGGATATACTAAGTATGGCTCGCCTTACCATGGTTCTTTGCCCGACAAACTTGAATGTTAAATAATCATATGAATGTAACGTTTCGCAACCACTGCCTTCGAGATACTGGTGTCGCTTTTCTCTCCCCCTTGATCGCTATCATCAATGTGAATCATAGATAAAGCAAATCGGGGGTTTGTTCTTATCGGTAACCAGGTAGTAGGCTTAGCAATGAGATGTGGAGCAAATAATACATCAGAGATCGTATGCGATTGTCGCAGGTATGGCCTAGATTTACTTTCGCTCGAAATAGTTACTATCTAGCTATCACAATGCATCACTACTGTATGGGATATAAGCCCCTGAGATGCAACTTCCTGTCGCGTGAAAAATATCTCTACGAACGAATATTGTGATCCATACGCATAAAAAAGGTCAATATCCTGCTATGACTGGGTTAAGTGAAAAGACAGGAACTTGCGATGATCAGGATGACGTAAACAATATTTGCTGCCTCGCGCAGTCGTGAATTCGAGAAGTTCAAGGGAGAGCATAGAAAGACCATTAAACCACTAGTGGAGAACAAATCCTACGGCCCGAAGTATTTTGTGCCTATCTGCCCAAGCTTTCCTGCTGCCTAAGACTACATAGGAGGATGGTACTTAGTGGAGCGCTAAACTGATCCCTGCTTTGCCACATACCATTACTTGTGGTTCTCCTCAGATGGAATCGCCTGTTATGCTGCCCAAAAGGGGAAGGCTCCTGGTTACACATAGATGTAGTGTCACCAACAGAGCTATTCCAAGGTTTACTTTTTTTGGGCTTGAAGGTTGTACGATATCGCATCTTTCAAATATTGATTGGTAGTACTGCAGGAGAAAGTATCATGAAATAACATGACCCAGTTTATTGATAGTTTAATTTCCGTTTACATCCACTACGCGGATATATAGAATAACTGTTCCATTTCCCATCCCGAGGTCCTTAAAATATTTCGATCTTGTATTTGGGAATATGTCTTTGACGATGGGTGACACGGAAATTCTTCCATATCGCACCCACTGGGTGCAGAAATTCGCCCAGCTCGAAGAACTCCTGAATGCAGGGAAGTTTCATCCGCCACTTCTCCATCACTGTCTCTTACTTGTGTTCCCCACAATCGCTGCTCTTTTAATTCCTTGCCGGTATACTTCCTACATGCCACATATACGGGGTCTGGCCTTTCTTTGGACGGCATACTTTGGAATATGGATCATGCAAACATGCCGAAGTCCGACTCTTGGTAACGGATATGGCATTGGGATACTTGTCTCTGTCTTTGTTATGCGATCTGGCACCATGCTCTTGTTACAGGATCCGGAACGAAGTTTTAAACATGTTGAACATGTTTCTCAGTCGAGTATGAAGGAGCAGACATTGGCCAAGGAGATAGGTCTGAGATCTGGAGCTGGAGCTCCAAGTACTTGTGAGGACCAGCAGCTATACATATGTCAAGGCTATCCAGAAGGTTTCTTGCATCGTCTGAGCTGGGTACTTAGTCTTCTACTCAGCCCCCGCGGTAGCCGTTGGAGTTGGCGGATCAAGACCTCCATGTCGTTGCCAGAGCCGCTCCTCAAGGAGATGCGCAAGGAACAGCCTCGACCGGTAGACATGAGAGAATATATGAAGCGGACTGGGTCCCATGTCCCAGATCGACTTTGGAAGGCCAATCGTGAGCTTGCGAAAGATTTGGTATGGGCGACCTTTCTAGCATTAATTGCACGAAATGATCCCTATTTCTGGGGCGAAATCCAAGCGGAGTGGAGAATATCACAGGCTTGGGTATTTCCAGCATCCTCCTTCTTGACTCGAGCATATCGATTTCTTATTTGTTGGCATTTACTAAAAGCCATTTGTATCGTTCTTTATTCCTTCCGCGTTGTGATGTTATCTGTCTTTGCTTCTGTATTTTCGAGCGTACCTCAACCTGAAGATTGGATGATTCCTCACCTGTTTGGACCTTTCTCTTCTGTATACGACCATGGCCTTGTTGGATTTTGGGGATTGTACTGGCACCAGGTATTGAGGTTTGACTTCTTAACATGGTCTAGATGGATTCTGTCTTTACTACCGGTCAGATATCAAAAAGTTAAAGAGGTGAAACTTTGCATTTACCTGCTCATTCCATTTAGCCTAACTGGAGTTATCCATGCTTGTGGAAGTTATACTCAGTTCAACGACACCAACAAACCCGAAACCGTTATTTTTCTTGCCTTGGTCCACGCAGTCGGTATTGGTATGCAGCAAGTCCTTTCGAGTGTCATCCTTCCGAAGTGTCCAGGAGCTGTACGCAAGCCTACAGTATTCATCACTACTTGTGCATGGCTCTATTTTACTGGCATAACATGTTGTGACGATGGCCTCCAAGGGGGCTTCCTTGCAAGCTTCTTCATTACCTGTTTTACTGACTGGAGGGCGGGTCGTTCCTCACAACCTTTGCCCTTCATGGGATTTTGGAGAGGAAAGAGTCTATGGCAGAGTGGCATTCGAATTTTGTGAGATTGGGTCTTATTGTGAACATTTGGATGTTTGGTGCTTCTTCTTTTAGGCGCTGAGCATTGAACGAATGACCCCTAGACTTAGGAGAGATATATCTAATACAACAAATGAGATGACCATATACGGCATAGGTATTGAAAACACATATTATTAGCCATCATCTCATAGCGATAATCCTCAAGAGTCAGACCCTTGATAGTATGGGCCTACATTCATGAGTCGGCCTTGAGAAACCCGATAATATCTAAAGAAGAGAAAGCTATCGTGGAGTCGATCAAGTGGATGCGAACATCATAACACCCTATATTCCGAGTCAGTCAAAGAAACTGCTGATGGTGACGGCGATTCTTGAAGAAGAGGCCTCCACTGGCTAGGGCTTCTAAGCACGGTATCTCTCGCGGACTAAATGCTTATTGTGCGGATTGGGGATTTTCCTCTCCCACTGATAGTCGTCGAGCTCCTAGTCTCCTTATCTCCCTCTAAATTATATATCCATTCATAGATAAAATCTATCAGAAGAGGCAGAAAAACGCCTAGTTCTTTACAAATTGTAGTACCCTGAAACAAACACCAAGCCCACCTCAATCTCGGCTATATGCACCTACTCAGATTCCGGAAACTCGATGAGCCAGTCTTCCTGCGAACTGAGAAGGGGCCCAGCAATGGCGGCCTGGGACATAGGGACTGTCAGGGCCGCAAAAACCTCCTCAGCAAGGCTGATATCCATAGAGGTAGAGGTGGCACCTTCGGGATGCACTAATAATACTAAGTATGTTTTTGAGGTATGAAAAAACAGATGATATGACTTACTAGGCGATGCCTCGGAAGGGCTGCTGGTGGCCTCCTCGCCTCCACCAGTGCCAGCATCAGCCTGCCTGCGTCGCCGACGGCGACCGCCTCGATGACGGGGGCGCCTCTGTGCTTGCTTCCAAGGATCTTCTGAAGTCCCTCTCTCGCCATGATCGGCGCCTATAGTGCCTTGGGTTACTGCGCTTGCTGGGTAAGCAAGGACGGCCTCCTGGGCGACGTCGTCTATTGGTTATTAGTGTGGAAGTCCAAGGCTTGTATCTATTCAGACAAAACCACCCACCTGCCACAGAAGCTGAGCTCATCTCAGCTGCATCTGACTTCCGCGCCTTCTTTCCCTCTCCACGCCCTCCACGTCCTCGGCCATGGCGGCGAAGGCGAGGCTTGGCAGCTGGGTTGTCAGCCTCTGCTTTCGCAGTGGCTTCGTCGCCCTGTGATGAGAGTCAGCATGGTTAATCGGACAATTTGATTGTTGGATGAAAACTTACAATTTTGATCAAGGCGAGACCGGCCTTGATCAGCTGGGCACCGAGAGCCTTGAGCTCCTCAGCCTGCAGAGATAACGTATGAGCATTAATTAAAAAAATTCCTATGATGGCGCAAACCATACATACCATCCCAAGGGCCGCGACCTTATCGAATTCGGTAGCCCCGGGCCTTTTGGAGGGATCACTCAGGGGAACACCTCCTCGGCCCCTCGCCGTGACAGAGAATTTTCCAGACATGTCGTGTACAGATATAGCAGTATAAAAGTTGGGGCTGCTTAGTACTGAGTACAATAGGAAGGATATGGATGCAGTGGAAGAATGGGGCTGCGCAGGTGTGATTGGTAGTTATATGCGGTAGTCAACGACTGAAACGCAGCTCTGGAGTAAATTACAAGCATTAACTGTTTCGTTCCTTCACTCCTCACTCAAAATACCTTTCTCGCTTGCTTCAATCCTCGTTTCCGCCTCACATTATGCTTTAACAAAACCCGAATCCAGCTTCAGTGAATAATGTGTAGCTTGTGAAACCATAGTGTTGATTTGAACTTCTATGATCTTCCTAGGATTCCAAGCTGTGATAGAAAGATGACAGTAGAACACATAGGTATGCTCAGCGTTGGAAAGTTCAAATAGAGTACTGCGAAGTGCAAAGATGAAACTAACGGGTGATTGGAAGGAAAATTAAGATAGAAGAGCTTCTATTCTAAATTTCTGGTATTATCATCTCCACGCTGCTTGAGATTACACCTGACACTTTTAACAGTGGATGAGCTCCTCCCTACTAAGTATGATCTTTAAAGTAATTTTTACCATGAAATAGGCTTTCCAGCCCTGGAACGTGGTACATACTAGATTTATACGTAAGGGACTAGTTTATTTTAAGTTTCATGGCCACTCGTTGAACTGTAATTTTTGACAAGCCCTGGCAGTTAAAATGTATATATATGTGCAGGGTTTAATGAAGCTTGAGAACTATTGAGATTCAAGTCGTATAATGATAATCCAACTAAAAACAGCATTCGATCCAAACGGCTTTGTTCTAGAGTTGATGTATGTATATGGAGCACGGCTGAGAGACTTATTCTCCGTATTTCGCAAGATTCTTCTGAAATTTGAATTTTATCAGGGTACTTGGTACTACGTTTTGTTCAGGTTAGTTTGAAGCCTGCACATGCCGGTGATCACTCAAGATATTGGGATACTACTGGTGTATTGGTCTTTACGTGGTTACTTACAGTCGAATGAAAGCATACAAATATGTTCATTGGGCTTTCCGCAGGCTGGATGCTTCAAAGCATATTTTGATTTGCTAACCCATAGCGCTTTTATCTTCAACCAATCCCCTAGAGCGACTCCCGATCTGCAGTATGCTTCAAGCTCTGGATACATGGTGTGACATTGCGCGATATAATCGGGACGAAGGAGAGTGGCGGTCTATATGGACAAAATGATCGCGAAGCCGGTAACTCCGGGGCCTCCGACCCGAGACATCCTGATCGATAGTATATAAATAGGGCTTTGCACCTAAATATTCTTGCAGTCGTAAAAAGGTTTCCACACAAAAAAGTGAACAGAGTGAACCTCTTTCAAGCCGTTCGCTGATATGCTGTTGAATGTGTTTGTGCTATGGCCACGTCCTGGTGGAAACGCTTATCAGGTAACTGTTACCACCATTTACTAACTGCCAAAGAGAAGAGAAAAGAATTATCAACAGAGAAAGAGCGTAAGAAAATGGACGAACATCCACTCTTGACCCCGTTGTTATCTTAGTGAGAATTTTCCCAGCGCTTTGGTGGGAATGGCGAGAAGAAAAGAAAAATCAGGCTATGATTTTCACTAGGAGCGGTCATGGCATACACAGATCGCGATACCCTGATTCGAACAGGACATGCGGGAAAACTTCACCATCTTCTCCGGCCCTCGGTACCAAGGTGGAAGACTCTACGAGCAGCAAATCTGGTGTGGACAAGTGTTCAGCAGCGTAAACAGGAGTCGTATCTTGGAAGATACGGTGTGTGTAAAAATCGAGCTCGCTTGGACGGAAAACCAAACAATTGGAAAAGAAAAATGCCTCAGGTATACAAAATGGCGCATACTGAAGATACGGATGTGGAGATGCAAATTACATGGCAGGTTTTGCGGGCCCTAAATTGTGCAATTTATCATGTCATGATTGGAGTAGGTTGGAGCTTATTTTTCCTTAATTTTGCCTAATTTTTATTTTTTTTATCGTGCGTTTTGGATGCGCATCAATTTTTGGGCGTTCCGAGATCTGTGTTCCTGTGTTCAAGTCGAGTTCTACGGTTGGGAACTCCCTGATTTGGGATTTCATGGTATGACATGATACTCACTTGTGAAACAGGAAATTAACTTCAAACCTCGAGGCTATAGCGCCTGTCTAGAAATTCGGACAATGCAACGCCACTTAGACAAATGTGATGCACAGCCACCTCCAGTTAAAATCATACCTTCTTGTGGTCTGTGTAGCTAGAGTGGGGGTGATATCATGGCCTGCACGACATCAGCCCCATTGTGAACCGAGCGGCCGTTTCGTCTGCCGAGCAAAAATGGAAGGGAACCATTCATTGAATGGCGATTGCCTGTTTCCTAGGTTCGAGCTTTTTTTCTTGTTGGTCCCCGCCCTCGGGACATGCGCTTTCCCGAGCTAAGACGGGATATGTATGAGGCATTTGTAGATGAGATCTAGGACCGATCTGGCAGCCCGGAAGTGCATCAAAGGGGCCGGCCTAGTAGACAGTGGAAATGGGAAATGAATTTTCATTTCCGTTTCCCGTACGTTTAACATTTTTCCGGTCTGAAATTACCAGGCAACCGAGACAAGAAATCCCTCATTCTTGTAACCATATGAAAATTTCTCTCCCGCCCTGTCTTAGTACCGAGCTAGCTATGCCCGTGTAGATCCACCTGTAATGGTGCCTAGCAATGCAGACATATGCCATTCAGACTTGTGCGCTGGTCCAAGCTCGAATTAAAAAAATAAAAAGTAAAATACAGATCCAACGCATGGAACCCTCCGAAAGCACGCGCAGTCCCACCTGAAGTCGATCCTGGGGCTGTGAAATCGAATCAGTGTCGTTGGTTGGTTTTCACGACACACAGAAATTGCCCTATACCACTTTATGCTGGAGCTAAGAGAATCGGTAGCATGCTATGTCATAGCTTTCAATGTGGCCCCTCAGTCCTACCGTAAAAAGACATGGGCCCTTGATCCGATCAATGGTTAGAGAATGAAAAGGTATATAAGCTTACCCGACCTGCAACTGGTCCATTCATTTCATTTTACCGAGGGATGCTTATCGACGGTCAAAAGTGGGCTTGTGAAGCTTGCATTCGGGGCCATCGTGTGTCCAGTTGCAAACATCATGGTACAGTTCCCTCCACTGAATTTCGCTTTTATTTTATTTGCAAATTTGTCTTTTCCTGTTTTCTGTTTCTCTCTTCAGCCTAACAACTGGGAATATGGATTCACATGCTAACTACTTCAGATCGACCGTTGATTCGCATAAAGCGAAAAGGTCGCCCCTTCGCAACATGCTCAGTTTGCCAGGCAACACCCTGCAAATCTCCCCTAGATCACGCTCGCCAGAAGCGCGAGACAGAACTCAAACATCCAAAAGTAACGCAAACACAACCGCAAATTCACATGCCGTTCCGTTTAACAACACCGGATTGGCACATCTTCGCTGAAGATATGCAGACGGCGTGTCGCTGATCGCTTCTTGGTTTTAGAAAGCTTCCCACGCTAGACTTTATCCGCGGCACCATAACCCGAACGGCTTCCAGCCCATTGCACCGAGACCGACGTCCGGTGCGAAGAGGGATTTGCATTCTAAGAAGGGGCAGGAGGGGAGGGGGAGAGATCTGCGTCGACTTCTACTTCGGCTGAGGATTCGAATCCGAATACCACGGCCGTTGGTGAAAGGGAGCGGCTCAACTCTTCTTCTTCTTCCCAGATGAATATTTCTTCTACTGCTACTACTTCCACTGCCGACTCCGTGTACGGAGAGGGGTATTGGTCTGGTTCTGAGGCTTCTGGGAATGAGTCTTGTAGTCGGACCCTGTCTGCTGCTACTGCTACTGGTAGTGCTACCGGCGGAGCTGGTCCTAGCCAGACTATTTCCCATTCTGCGCCGGGTACCTGTGTCATCGACCCTTCTATCATGGGGAATACCATCTTTGACCCCATGTATTCGCTTCTTCCCTCTTCGTCGGATGCGCTGATGCAGCCGGGTCCGCTGATTAGTCCGCTTGACAGTGCTAATCCATTTGAGTTCCCCTTGGATCCTGAGTTGACTGTTAATGGTACTCTTGGGTGCCTGGAGGATATGGATTTGGACATCACAGAGGGGTTGGAGGAGGTCTTCCATGTGGAGGATTGGTCGCGGTATATGTGGTCGCCGGAGACTGGGTTTGAACATTTAGATATGGGATATCCCCCTGTGACGCGATGACAATTAAGTGTCCCTGTAGGGAGTTAATGTCATGATGATTATGAATGATGAGTTCAAGGGCAGGTTTGCTGAAGCTCGAGGACAATTTAGGAGGATGACTTGGTCTAGAAATGAATATAAACACATTGAAATACAATAGATGATGCAGACACTGGTTGAATGTTGTGATATATGCTATAGACTAAATGCAACATAGAAAACCCGCCCTCAACGCTCTTTGCTGATGCAAATTGTGCTGAGGGTCACAGAACGCCATATGGCAAGACGCAAAAGGGGAATGCAGACCGCAACACGTCAATCCACCGTAAAATCCTCTCTCGCTATACTGAGGCTATTTACAATGTTTTCACGCCTCCTGGATGTAGTTCGCTGGAACGCTCTTTGTGACTCCACCCCGCTCCACATCTGCCCAACCGTCTCCGCTGTCGCGGTTGACCAAAACAAAGCGATCACCCTCTGTCATGTTCCACTCCATATCACTGCGGGCCTCATAGTCATACAGTGCCTCCACATATTGCAGTTTCTTGGCTCCTCTGCGTGGCGCCACTGCCGGACCCACTCGCTTCGGAGCTGCTAGTGAGGCGGAGGAGTTTGAGTAGGTAGACCCTGGTCGCTCGGGCAGGCCCGAGCTAGCTGATGGGACTGGAGATGGGGCTGGTGCCGCTTCGACATAAGAGGCTGGTACAAGGCCATCCTGACCACCAATGCTAACACGCAGCCAACCGGATCCATCTATGGATAGTTAGATAACGTTTTTCCAGATCTATTACCCAAGCAGAACTTACCATCGGGTTCAACAATTGTCACATTATCTCCATCATGTACAGTCACTTCGTCAGGACCAGTGGCTTCGTACGAGTACAGCATCTTGCCCTTGGGTTTGGACGTTGCTGTTGGCTCTGGGGGTGGCGCGGTAGTGTATGCGATGGGAGGCGGTGCCATGATTCGGTGTTTCCGGCCAGTGTTTGGCTTAGTCTCAGCGACAGGGGGAGGGGCGTCATCTGTTGGGTCCTCGGGTGTAGGCTGGGTGGCCACATTGGATACCGAACGGGCTCCACTAGCTGCATATCCCGAGCTGAGAGAATTCATAGTATTCTGGCGAGTAAGGGATGGCGCAGTGGTTGATGCTGCGGAGGATTCAAGATCAACAGAAGGCCCTGTACCTGCTTGCTCTTGTCTAGCAGCTTTAAGCTTCTTCTTTTCATCCTTCGACTGTTCGCCTGGACACTCTGCTGGCACCTTCATCTGGCATTTGCTATGACATGTGTAGCCACAGTCCTGGCAGTCGAAGCCCTTGGCAGACAATCCCCAAATACGATCACCACAGTAGTCACAATTGGTAGGAATTTTGAAAGTTTGCGATCGGAAATTATGGTTCTGCGCCCCCACAGACAAGTCTCCCACCACTGCGATAATGGTGGACGTTTCGACCTCGGCCGTCAGCCATTTGCGGTCCACTTCATGCAAGCTCTCCTGCCACTGGAAGATGTTCCGTACAATGTCAAGCTCATTGCGCTTGTCTTTGCCTTGTCGGATATTATCTCTGATCATTTTACAGCCCTCAACCTCACGTCTCCTTCGGTCTGACTCCACGCGCAGTTCGCGTACTTGCGCTTTGCTCTGGCCCAGCAGATTGCGCAGGAAGACTTTTGCAGCATCGTCAGTGATGATAGACGCATCGTCAGACCAAACAGGACTTGGCTCAAAGCCCATATTAGCGGGCTCTTGAGTCTGAATGGCATTATGCTGAAGGAACATCATTGAGTCCAGCCGGGGGTCATTGCGGGGGATCTCAGTGAGGAGACTAGCGGCATTGTTCACGCTGTTAGTAAGACTTGTTTTTTCTAGTTGTGTAGCAAGAGTCCACAGAGCATTCAACTTGATCACTCGAGTCTGGTTAAGGTCTTGCAGTCCCTATATTATTATGAGTCTTTGCGATTAAAGTATCCCATCTAGCAGTGCGACTTACATCAAGAACCTCCGGGACGTATTCGTGGAAGAATTTCTCCTTCAACTTGTTCGTCACATTGATGCTGAGTAGATATAAGTTCTAATGGGTCAGCTCACAACTTGCAGATAGTCTCTCTGAGACACACCTTGTAGTTATTCATCTCCAGTAATTGCTGCTGGAATGCGCTCTGAGCCTTGGTCTTGCCATGATCGAATGAGGAGTCCATCTTCTTGCGCCGCGACTCGACCTCCTGACAAGCACCATCATATTTGCCCTTGGCCTTCTTCAATTCACCGTATGAGGCATCACGCTCTTTTTCAAGCTTGCCATGATAATCTGCATGGCATTTGCGAACCTCTTCATATTGGGTAGCCGCCTGCTTCAGCGGTTCAGCAATATGAGTGATCAACTCCGTCCCGAACTTGTCGCGCTCCGCCGCGTGAGCCTCGACCGTTGTCAATTGGGCGGACCATGTTGTGAGTGAGGCGCTTTCGAGGGAACCCGGGGTCATAGTCGGGGTGTCACCGACACTCAACGGGCTGATCTTCTTTGCTTTTCGATCCTGGTATTTCTTGCACAGCGCGGAGAGTTTGGCTGCATATTCTTTTTCTATGGCGCTGCGTTCGCGGTAGAATTGTTGGATTTCTTCGAGCCATGTTATGCCATTCGATACCTGTGCAACGTGGTTGCATTAGCTCCGCCCCCGGAACGTGGTAATATGACGCGCTGCGTTGCGGGGAACGAGACGACCGATCTGGGACATACCCAAGCATTCACTGGTTTGAAAGAATCCTACAGAAATGTCCATTAGCAATAAGAAAGACGGCTATCAGTTCGGAGTCCATACCTTTAGTTCCGCTCCAAACTGGGGAGCCACGTCTGCTGCCGCCATGGCTGTCTAGAGACCGAAGGGAGATCGCGCATGAGCTGGGAAGAAAGACCCAGTTGTAGGGGTGAGAATTGACTGGGAGTTAACCCTGGTCACGGCTGTGAAATATAAGAAAGGATCGAGGCGCAGAGAAAGTGGAAGCCAATGGGGCAGCAAGGATGATGATCTTAGAAGGCGGGGAGCAGCATCTCCGGTGCCTGTGACGATACGGTATCGTTATCGGGCATTTGGGGGCGGCAGTACGGCGGTAATACACTTCCTTTCTGGGCCTAGCTCCTGGAGTTCCGTCATTTCTTCGAAGCTCGTTGTTCTGTTTTTGCTCGCAACTCTTCCTTCACCCACCCTTCCCCAATTCAGTGGTGCTAGGCTTATTAGCAAGCTTCATTAACTGCGGGTGATCCTTGTATCCGTTTCTTGAGTGAAGTGTCTGTGGGCCCCACCTCCATTCGATTCTTCCGTACCCCGCGACACCCCTCCAACCCTCAATTCCCCGAATATCGTGTCGCAACCCCAACTGCATCATGTCTGAGACTCCCGAAACTACTCCACAGACTGGAGGCTCTCTTGCCGACCGCATCTCCAAGCCCGAGGCTCCCCCTACCGGTACGAGGATGGCAACACGCGAACACCTGCCGTCACCATATCATGAAAGCACGGCTACAATATCGAATAGTTCAACTAATCAGCTATCTCTACCTTTCTAGATGCCCCTGAGGCTGGCCAGGATGGTGCGGGTGGTGGTGCTTCAGGCTCCGCCCTCCAAGAGCCCGACTACTCAGTCGAGGTCAAGCTGAGTGACCTGCAGGCGGATCCAAACAACCCCCTGTTCTCCGTCAAGACTTTCAATGACCTTGGCCTGTAAGTATTCCGGCACATTGCTTTGTGAAAACAATTATGGTAATGATGCTTCCAGGGATGAGCGCATCCTCAAGGGTCTTTCCTCCATGAACTTCCGCCAACCCTCCAAAGTTCAGGAGCGCGCCCTTCCTCTCCTCATGGTCAACCCGCCTAAGAACTTAGTTGGTCAATCTCAGTCCGGTACTGGCAAGACTGCTGCATTCGTTCTCAACATTTTGAGCCGCATCGACCTCTCCACCGAACAGTCGCAGATTACTCCCCAGGCTCTGATCTTGGCTCCGACCCGTGAGCTAGCGCGTCAGATCGTTGGTGTAATCCAATGCATGGGTCAATTCCTCGACGGATTGATCATCGGTACTGCTGTGCCTACCGACGTTGCCGCTCGCCCTTCCCAGATGGATTGCTCCGTCGTGGTTGGTACGCCAGGTACCGTGCAAGACATGATCAAGAGGCGTCGATTGAACCCTACTCAACTCAGAGTTCTGGTGTTGGATGAGGCCGACAACATGCTGGATCTGCAGGGTATGGGTGATCAGTGCATTCGTGTCAAGGCGTAGGTTGTCCATTGCCTCGATTTCATCTTACTTTGCTTACAAGACCTGTAGGATGCTTCCCAAGACCATTCAAGTTGTTCTCTTCTCTGCGACATTCCCCGCCCATGTCTACCGCTACGCGACCAAGTTTGCCCCAGAGGCCAACGAAATTACCCTGAAGCACGAGGAATTGACTGTTGACGGCATCAAGCAGCTCTACATGGACTGCAACAACGAGGAGGAGAAGTACACCAACCTTGTGCAGCTGTATGGTCTGCTGACCGTTGGCTCATCCATCATCTTCGTCCGCGTAAGTAGAAACTAATACTTTCATCGTCGCCTATATTAACGATGGCTTTAGACCCGCAAATCGGCCGAGGAGATTGAGAAGCGCATGGTTGCTGAGGGACACACTGTGGCATCCCTCACTGGTGGAATCGAGGGCTCTCAGCGTGACGCTGTTATTGACGCCTTCCGCAGTGGAGAAGCCAAGGTTCTCATCACTACCAACGTCCTTGCTCGTGGAATTGATGTCTCGACTGTTTCCCTGGTTGTTAACTATGATATTCCCGAGTCCTACCAGGCTGGCTCGCGTTCTACTGAGCCTGATTACCAGACCTACCTTCACCGTATCGGCCGCACCGGTCGGTTCGGCCGTATCGGTGTCGCTATCTCGTTTGTCGCAAACCGGGATGAGTGGGAGATGCTCCGTATGATTCAAGAGCACTTCGGCTGTACCATTGATCGCATCGACACCAGTGACTGGGACGAGGTTGAGGATATGATCAAAAAGACGATCAAGAACTCGCGTGCCCAGGCCAACTTTGCCACCGGACAATAGTCGACTTATGAAATGTAATGATCTGTGAGGATATGAAATCTTCCAACAGGGCTTGGCATGTTCAAGTAAAATAAGATACCAATTTACGAATGATAGCAACATTATCAAATTATATTCCAAGATAATAGCGGGCCCAACCTTGGAACATTGGGAATCGTCGAGCAGTCATAGAATAGATTGGACGAAATCCATAGATCTGCTCCTATAACTAGACCTCGTCATTGAAAGACCTCAACCGTACTTGCTCGAGTTGCAAAAAATGGGAGGTTCTTAGCCCTGAGGAGTATGATATCATTCATGAATGGATCCATAACTGTTGTAGATGTTCAGTAATTGTTCCCTAAAGCTTGTCTGTGTCGGCAATTGAATTGGTCAGTCAAGACCAACATGTAATACTAGACCTGCTCTTGCATGTTGGAAAGTAACCGCAAAGTGAACATTCGTTGTGGTGGATGCCTATCTCGGGCTGAACGCCGAGACTCCCGAGGCCAAGTGGGGGGATGGGTCGGTCGGTGATCCCCGGCTTGAGTAGTATAGCAGTGGACCCGATGTTCTTTCAGTCTTTGAAATTGTAGTCATGTAAAGGTTCAAGTAAAATAATTTAAGAAATATCGATACGAACAAAGAGATGTCCCCAAACAATGACGCATAGATAAGCCGATAACAGTGCGGGGGAAGTCACATGGTCCTGCGCTGCCCGATTGCAAACAACCCGGTTCGCTCGCTGCACAAGATTCCTCACTTTCATATCTTTTTTCATACAAAATGGGAGACTTGGAATCTGCTCCCAATATGCCTGAACCAGCTCCTAAATCCCCGACTTCACCCAAGTCGCGGATTAGCAAACATATCATCGTAGGGACACGTCCGAAGGAGCTACTCTAAACATCTAGCGGTGAAGATGCTAACTACATGCCTAGCTGACAACTTACCCCGGCCAAAGTGGAATTGACCCTGTACCGTTGGAATGGGGAGCCTCAGACGCTAAAGCTCGTGGCCCGGTCGTGGTATCTCGCAGTGGAAACCTAGTGAAACGTCGCAACGCCATCGGTGCCCACGGAGGAAGCTACAGCATTTATAACGCACTCGCCATTGCAGCAGGTGACTTAGATGCTGACTTCAAGCCGGATTTGCGGAATAGTCAACCTGTTTTCGATTTCCCGTGGCAGGCTGCTTGGGCGGATAAGACGAAGATTGTGTCGATGGATCCGTATGGTCATGACATTGTGAACCAGTATAAGGAGGAGCTGCACGCTGGGTGGGATATCCGACCCACGATGGCTGTCACAAGGGCTAATATGAAATTGGCGGAGATTGCTGATGCGGTGCGCGATGGTCAGTTGGAGGTGGATGGCACTATTGTCGTTGACTCTTCAGGTGAGGTACGGGTCACCAAGGTAGCAGTTGAGCCTGTGTGGTATTTGCCTGGTGTGGCTGAGAGATTCGGTGTTGACGAGGGTACACTTCGTCGACATCTGTTCGAACATACCGGTGGCAGTTATCCGGAGCTCATCACACGCCCTGATCTCAAAATATTCCTACCGCCGATTGGAGGTCAGACCGTCTATATATTTGGGCCACCAGAGCGAATCTCCGATGAAAATGTCAAACTGTCACTGCGAGTTCATGACGAGTGTAATGGAAGTGATGTTTTTCAGTCCGATATCTGCACTTGTCGACCATACCTAGCCTTCGGTATCCGTGAAGCAATCCGCGAAGCACAAAATGGTGGTAGTGGCGTGGTCATTTACTTCCGCAAAGAGGGCCGAGCCTTGGGTGAAGTCATCAAGTATCTGGTGTACAACGCGCGCAAACGTGGCGGGGACACTGCGGACAAGTATTTCACCCGAACTGAGAACATTGCCGGCGTGCGAGACGTAAGAGGATCCTCTCTTCTTGTTGATGCGAACTAACACTTTTGTCTTTAGATGAGATTTCAAGCCCTCATGCCAGATGTTCTTCATTGGCTCGGTATCAAGAAAATCGACCGCATGCTATCCATGTCCAATATGAAGCATGATGCTATCGTGGACACCGGCATCAAGATTCTTGAAAGAGTTCCCATACCTGAGGATATGATCCCTGATGATTCTCGGGTAGAGATTGATGCCAAGATCAATGCGGGTTATTTCACGACCGGCAAGCAGTTCACAATGGATGAGCTCGCACAGGTTAAAGGGCGTGGCTGGGAGAAGTGGGAAGATGTCACTGTGAGTGAACTGACAAAATCCACTGGCCTCATCTCTCAGGCATCTGAACTGACTTTCGCAGCATTAAATTAGATATTCAGTCATCAAATGGAGAAGAGAAGAGGAGCACCAAATGATTGGTTCTGAGAAATTGTTGAACAGAACAGGCTCGGGCATGACTAATGAAGTTCATTTACAATGATCACTTAGGTGTTGCGAATAGGTAGAATAGATATTTCCATGGTTCTCCGCAAGGTCCTTAATAGATTTGGCAACCCCACATGTTTATCTATCTCGTAGGTACTCGACAGGTCAGTAAAAAGAGTTGAACAAGGCCCGCACAAGTTCGTGGACCGTTCCCATCTGGCAAAGACCTTGCCATGCCAACACTGGTCAAATATATTCGAACTTTAACGCCCAAGGATAGTATTACTAGTGATCCGGACAACGGGCATAGTTTTCCAGCCAGTATCCACCAAGCGCACACCGATCCAGTGGCGTGCACTAGTAAAGGTCAATGACGCAGGTTGCCAGCAAACAAAATGAGTTTCACCTACAATAAACTCCTCGAACGCTAGCCTGCTTGGGAGAGGGGGTATTTTGGGCATTTGTTTCCCAAAAATAAGACCCGCCGACACCGGACGTTTGACCCACTGGGCCTTCTGAGGGTCTGCTTGCATGTTCCTATTCGCGCTTGCCGCCGTCGTGCAAACTCCGCGGGTTGCCGGTGCGGTCAGAGTGGAGACGCTACACGATCAGATAAGATCAGACCGCGCATTCATTCTCTGCCGTGCGCCACTTGAGTGGGGTGCCAAGGCTGCTGATCCAGGGTATGAGCAGAATTCAGAATGAAAATTCTGTTCAAGTCAGTGTTCAGAAAACGCAAAATCGAGACGAAAATTCAAGGGGTTTGACGTCCTGAGAAGTGCTAGTATGTTAAGGAGTTGAAAAAAGAATCACATGGGGTGGCTGAGTCATCGGACGGTGGGGGAGTCCAGGACCACCAATGATAACGATTATAGATTTCACTTCTTTACGGTCACTTACGGCTAGGCTCCTGCCAAACCTACCAAACTTCCTGTACCAAACAATAATATTACCAATATCCGTGGTAGCCGGTGTGCCGGAAGTGCGGCCAGCCGCGATCATACGACTAAAAATGTCTAAACTCATGTCTCCTTTATGCCTGCAACAACAGAGTGCTATTCGCGTTCTCATTCAAGCAACAACCACATTAACTCAACACTTCTAAAATTGTCCGATTTTTTGTACGCGTACGGGGTAGCGCGACCTGCATCTGCACCCTGGTCCACTGTCCACACCATTCGGCGATGATCATCTTAACAGGGGAAGACCAATTGATTTGAGAACCCACCCCCCCATCCTTAGCAGGGCCCGCAGACGCTACTGACCCGAGTGGGTATCTCTGCCTAGCTGCCCCCAAATGCGCTCATGACTCTGACATCTTCCCCCTCTCCCAGTTTCTTTGCATCTTTCTTTGCATGCAGCTCGACCTCGCCAGTCACTGATACGAATTGAGATCTACTCCAATCTCCAGGTCCAGTAAGTGCACATGGCGTCCCTGTCGTGAATTAAGTCTGGCCATCGATAGCCAAGGCTAGACTGGCCTAGGCACCTCGTAGGGGGGTGATCGTGTCAATTCCTAAGCCGTCCACCATGTGTACAAAGCTAAGACTGAATGCAGTGCCAAACACCTGGTTGGGTGCACATACGACTTGAAGTTCCATTAGTGGGCCGAAGATCCTCGCCGCGGATGTCCAGGCAAAATGTCTGCCCACGGTATGGAAAATGACTTTCAGCTGTTCTCTTCTCGTCGACAGTCCGGCGGGGGAGATTCTCGATTCCAACAGCAACCCAGCGAGAACCACAACCAAGACTGGACGCAATGGATGCGGTGGGATGAACCGATGTTCACAGAGAGTGACCAGAAGCATGTCGACCGCCCCATGGATCTCCCATTCGTCTCCCCGCACACCAGTATGAGCTCATCTCCCAATCAGCTTCAGCCTACAGATTTCTCTCCCCAACTTCCGCTGGGGTTGATGGAAATCCCATCCGATCATACGCACCAGAGAGGCTCAATAGTGTCAAACTACCAAGGCCTAGTCTCTCCCATCTCTAGTGTGGGGGTAAGCCGAAAGCGAAAGACGGGTAGCGACGATGATGCCACCACTGTGACTGGTCCTGTTCAGCCGGGTAAAAAGATGCCGGCAAAGAAGCGGGCACACAACGTCATTGAAAAGCGATACCGGGCCAATCTGAATGAGAAAATTGCCGAATTACGCGACAGTGTACCGAGTCTACGAACAACGAAGAATGCCAGCGGTGAATCCAATGAGGATGATGAGGATGGGGAGGGTGCTCAATCTGCAAGCAAGCTGAACAAGGCTTCTATCTTGTCAAAGGCAACGGAATACATCAAGCACTTGGAGATTCGCAACAAGCGATTGGAGGACGAGAATACCGCTCTCAAGAACCGTCTTCGTCAGGTCGATAAAGCAGCCGACCAAGCGGTCACCTCGTCCGCCTCCGTGTCTTCACCTAGCAACTACACTGCTTCCAGCGATTCAAACGCGGGGACATCGCCGAGTGTGTTCTCCCAGCCCGAGGAGCTCGATGGTAATTCCCCTAGCTCGTCCGCATCGCATCCTCCGGAGGGACTTATTAAGGTTCCGGATGCATTCAAACGGATGCGTGAAGAGGGTAAGAAGGGGATTTTTGCAGAGTCATATATGAAGTCTTCTCCACGGGCTACTGGCGGCTCTGACTATGGCCGCGAAAATGGGTCCCGGAAACGGTCCAAGCTGCCCAACAAGTATATGCTGGGTGCTCTAGCTGGGCTAATGGTGCTCGAAGGCTTTGGTTCAGATGAAAGTGAGACTGAGGCGAAAGGCTTGTTTGCTGTTCCTTTGAATCTACTTCGTCGATTGCAGTCTCCTAGTCTAGCTCACTGGGAGTACTACCTCAAGAACTTCTGGCATTCCTGGCATGCACGCGCTATTTCACATTTCCTTCTTTTGGCGATTCTGGTTGTCGCAAGTGCGTTCATTGTTTTCGTTTATCTTTTCAATGCTCAACCAGCCACACAGCGTGCCTCGCCCAAGCAGGTCGCCGAGACCCAGAATGGTGCCCCCACCTCCAGCGACTTTAGGCGACAGGCTTGGCTTACCAGCATGCAACGAGTCGGTGTGCCACGTCACCGATTCTTTCGTGAATGGTACGTGGTGACGTCGCGCTGTTTTGAATATGTTCTTCGATGTTTGATGGGATGGAAAATTTACTCTTGGGTTACGGGTATTACCGAGGAAGATGAAAGAGGCCGAGTGAAGACATGGGATATTGCCATTGATGCCCAGCTCACTGGAGGTGATGCTGAGATTACCAAGAGTCGCCTGGTTCTCACAATCTTTGCGGCTGGCACACTTCCTAGCAGCCCTATGCGGATGATGCTGAAGGCGCTGCATGTGCGCATTCTAATGTGGAGAGTTGGAGAGCCTGGTTCCTGGTCCTTCCATGTCTCTAATGACATTGCTCGTGCTCTTGCGAACTACCAGTGGGGTGTCGCGAGAGAAATCAACAGCGCACTCCCCGAGGGCCATCCAGATCAGGTCCCAAGTCACCTTGCCGAGCTCCTCAAGCTTGAGTGTGAGGATGTCATGATCGATTCTATCATTCAGCGCGCCGTGAACCTTACATGGAATCGACCAACACAGGAGGGTACTGGAGATGACGAAGTTCTTCTTGACGTTGTCGAGGAAGACCCTGCCATCCAATGCTCTGTGGATGCTCTTGCGGCGTGGTGGTCCAGTCACCTTCTCCAGACTGCCCTTCTCAAGTACATGGAAGCCAGCGAGGGAGGACCCGTATCCAAAATAAGCCGTGATCACTTTAAGGAGAAGATTCGCATGGCTCTTGATGTTGCTCCCCGGCTTTCGGCTGCGTATACCCGGGCCCTTGTGATGAAGGCCGTCTTCTTCGACCAAGACCGTATCAAGAATGTGGGTGCCGTTCTAGCTACCCTTCCCAAAGATAAACGCAAGGGCGAATGGAGCCGAGCTGCCAACTTCCTCGACTCTTCACTCCCTATATCGGTTCGGGACGAGATCTCCATTGCTGTTCGCTGCGCTATGATCGCCGCTATTATCACCGCGCGATCCGCCGGTGACACTTCTCTTCCCGAGTCGTTCACCATTCAAAAGGCAATCAACATGTTCAATCAGCTGCCAATCGACCCCGTCGAGCTGAGCTTGCTTGGCTTCTCGGCAGTGTACCACTTGTTGCACCTATTGGCATCTGATGTCGACTATATTGTCTCGTCTGACTCGTCTTCGCCTTCTTCGCATGTATCCGAGGCCGGATCCTCTGCAGACGATGAAGCCGACGACAAGCCCAGAACCTCTCGCAGACTCGCTGTCTGCCCGCGTGACATCCCCAATGTCGGTCGGGTAGCCGCGGAGCTCATCTACTGGTCCCGCAACGCATACAACCCAGCGTTCTACGGCTTCTCCTCTAGCCTTGTGGACGTCATTGTCAAGTCCTGCACAACCGTTTGCGAAAATGCCGGCGTAAAGGTGGATGACTATCTACAGACTCCACCCGAGCCCATCCCGTCCCGAAAGCGAAAATTCCGCCGTCGCCGAGGTGGCTCTGACCAGTCATTACAGAGTGATGCGGACCAAGACTTGGTGGAGCCCTGTATGGATAAGCCGCTACGTCGGGAACGCTCAGCGAGCAATGACACCGGGTACGGAAGTCTCAGTCTCGAAGAGGATATGCAATCTACTCCTAACGTTCCTGAGAAAGTTCAGGAGGTCTCAGCTTGATACTAAGCACGACTATACATTATCATGGGCTACCAGGTAATAACGAAGGCGTTTGGGATTATGTTTATATCAATCATTAGGTAGTCACGATCGGCGGCCGGTCTTGGAGGGAAAACAATTAGAATGGGAACAAGGACCTGGCGCATCGTGGTGTTTCGTTTATGTAGAAATAGGGATCAATCACTGCACTTTCGGCAATTTCTTCTTTTCACTTTGATCTCAACACATACATTTCTATATATTTGCACCTCATAAACAGTACCAACGCATAGACTTGTTGAGCCCGTCAGCGTCTAGACCAGCCCACCATTAGAGGGCTAGATGGACAGCCGCATTCGCTCAGAACTTTGGAACTGTGAATGGAAGGTAAGAGGGGAGAGAGGAAAGGTACAAGAAGCCACACTCCTACGGTGCTGTACACCCTCAGATGGTCATGTGACTGGCATAGTAGCGCCACATAATCCCCAGACTTCTAGATTCGTACTACCAAAGTGGCCAGACCCTGGATCTAGAAGTGGCCAGGTCTTTAATTCGCCTGGAAGGTCAAGTATACCCCTGTCCTGATTTCCACGTTGGACCTTTCCACGTTGCTGTCTCCTCTTTTGCGCCTTTCTCATGCAACAGTTCAGCCCATTCAATTAGTAACCTTAGACGCGTGCGCCAGATTTTACTCCCTAAGGGCCTGAAGGATAAAGAATACACTTGCCTGAGGCAGGGCTTGAATTATTACTGTTATACAGATAATGGCCGATTCTGGATAAGAGAAGAATCAATCAGGTTTGGGGGAACATGCTGATATTGATCGCATAGAGCATTTCCAAGGAAATTACTGTAGATGCAATGACGACGACCCCTGTAATTAACTGTGATAAACCTGTACCTGCCATGACGACCTTTGACAACAAGGACTCAGTACTGCGTCATTGCCCCTTCTCATTGAGCCTTGGTAGAGCTGTACACTCGTGGTCTGTTCGCAGGAACCAATAGAAGGAAGTACAACAGGGAACGGTCGACGAAGTCTAGAACACAAGGTTTACCAGTTTAATGCTTAAGTATCCCTGCTACTGTAATTCTGACTGACGAAATATCCAAAACTGCATCATCGCTAGCCATGATCAGACCCCGACGTTGTATAGTTCAAAGGCGGGGGTTCTTTCCAATTTGGCAGGTGTTCAAGGGATTACGTAGGAAAGGACCAATGGGCGCTCATAGATCCTCTACTACCTATCTCCACAATGATCGAACTGACCCATTGTTATAGTATAGCGTTGCAGTTGCGTCCCAAGTAATCATACTGGGTCCCATGCCCTTGTCATTCCCGAGCTTATCCGATTTTCGGGTTGATATGACGTCTAGTCGGTGTGGCCCCTCTATGAAGAGCCAATAATGTATCTTATTTAGCATTTGAATTCAAGATTGAGATTGAGCCATTAAGTGTTGGGGTTTAGTTCCAGGGCTATAATTGGAGCTGATCCAGTACAGGGAACAAGGGTCGCAGACGGGAGAGCCGCGTCGACATCCACATTCCATTTCCGTTTTCAGGGCTTCACCTTCAACAATGCCGATCAGCATCTAGACCGGCTTTTTATCCCTTATTAATTAGGATAATTAGATTCGTCAATCCGCAAATGTTCATGTCAATTCATAAACGGCCGAAATTACGCAGGCCGTGCACCCCCCGACAGGAGGGTTCAGCGGGAACTAAGATCTAGACTTAAAAACTTTACCATAGATTGAACCACTTACCGGCAATGAACCACCAATTAGACTTTAAGATTTTCACAATTTAATTTTCCTCCCCCCCATTAGACCCGATTCGTCTGGTTACACTCGTGCTTTTGCGTTTGGAAAATGACGATGTTTTCAATTTGCCAGGAGTTATACTCCCGCTTTCTAACCCCCAGGGGTCGATGACGGCATCCATAGTAGAGTTCCAATACCACACAATCATCCTAGATTAACTTTCTTGCCCCAGTTTCCACGCGATCCGTGCTCTTTCTATCCTTCTATATCCGCGGCTTCTCCCCTTCTCTCTGGACTCCCATTCGAAGGCCCGAGGTGTTGTTGGAGATCGTTGCTAGGCGGTTGACGAATTTATACCCATACTCGACATCCAATATCCGATATATATATACTGTCAACATAAGGAACTTGGCTCTCCTTGTATGGCAACATGGGTGTTGAACTCGCAGGAAATGGCCCTGGAGAGCCGCCAATGAACCCGGAGATTGCGGTTCCTCTGTTCGTCGTGGGAGGGTTCATCGCCATGATATTTATATATCGGTCTATCATTCGGGTCAGAGATCGTCGACGAAAGAATATGGCCTTACAAGGTGACGATCAGACGCAGCTCTCCATGACGAATGGGTCCATTGCCAGTTTGAAGAAGCATCTGCTGTATGCACCGCTTTGGGGCTCGCGACATAGTCGGGAATTTCGGTTCCTTCGACTTCATATGGGATCAATTCCACTGCGGCTGGAAGTGATCCTCTTGTCGATTTACCTTTCCCTTAACATCATCTTTGTCTTTGTGACAGTGGATTGGTGGGAGACGTACCCCAAGAAAATGTTCCAGTTGAAGTACGCTGCAGGTCACTTGGCTGTGATGAACACCCCTGGGTTGGTTCTCAGTGCTGGTCGGAATAACCCTCTGGTGATGATGCTGGGTCTTTCGTTTGATACGTTCAACTTCATGCACCGATGGGTTGGAAGAGTTATTGCGGCGAATGCTGTCATTCATATGAGTGCTGTTCTTGCGAATCAAGCCTATATGCGTATGTGAAACGCACTTCTCCCATGCACATCAAACTAACTGTGTTAGATGGCACGGATTACATTCTATACACAATTTGGCAAATGCCGTTCTATATTTACGGCCTTGTGGTATGACGGAATTGACGGACCAGACTCGTTGAATATTATCTAACACTTTCACTCATAGGCAATCCTGGGCTTCGTCTTTATTTTCATACAATCATTGTCGCCGCTCCGACACTCTTTCTACGAACTATTCCTGCACCTACACATAGCCTTGGCTGTCATGTCTTTTGTTGCCCTTTGGTACCACCTCAAGAACCTGCTCCAGCAGCGAGTGCTATTTGGAACCCTCGTTCTTTGGGGCCTAGACCGTGCCAGCCGAGTTCTCATCCTCCTCTGGCGAAATTGCGCCAAGCGTCGCACAACTGCCACCGTCGAAGCTTTACCAGGCTCGGTCGCAAAGGTCGAGGTGGAAGTTGCACGTGCCTGGAAATTCCGACCAGGTCAGTACATGTATCTCTACATGCCGTGTCTGGGATTGTGGACATCACATCCATTCACCGTTGCATGGGCATCGACTGGCGATTCAAGTATGAGCCACAATGAAAAGCGCAGCTCAAGTGATTCGCTCGCTGCGCTTCTCGGTGGCTCTGAGACTACTACCATGTCTGTTCTTATTAAGGGACAGGATGGATTTACGAAAAAACTTCTTCAGAAGGCAGAGGATTCTCCCGAGGGAAGAATCCAGGCTATGGCATTGGCTGAAGGGCCATTCGGTATGTATCGATTGTCCATTTTTCTTGACATGTCGCTGACTTCAACAGGTGGTCTCCACTCATTAAAATCATACGGGAGTCTCCTGTTGATCGCTGGCGGTATTGGAATCACACATCCAATGTCCTACCTCCATGAGGTAGTCACAAACTTCACATCCCGGACTTCCGCAACACGGAAAGTTCACTTAGTCTGGATGATCCGAAGTATTGGTAAGATTGACCTCTCCTTACAAGCGCTTACTCCCGCTAATCCAAATTTCTCAGACCATTTATCCTGGATCCAAACATGGATGCTCGACGTCCTAAGCCACGACGCGCTAAACACGTCAATCAACCAGAAGGGCGAGACCTACTTCCAATTCCCAGGTCTAATGCTCTCCATTCGCATCCATGTTACGGGCCACAAGGAAGACGTTGAAGAGTACATTCCTGTACCTGAGTCACCTTGGACAGACGCTGCTCCTGCTAATGTCCCAGTAAGTGTGGAGTACGGCAAGCCGTGCTTCAACACACTACTTGAAAATGAGAAAGCGGAGCAGGTTGGTGCGTTGGCGGTTAGCGTTTGTGGCCCTGGTGGCCTCGGTGATAGTGTCCGTGAGGCTGTTCGCCGTGTACAAGGCGAGAAGACGGTTGATCTCTTGGAGGAGTCATTCTCTTGGTGATATAATATGTTCCTGTCGGGCGTTTAGTTGGTAAATAGTTTAGACGCTTTACGCTTCTGACTTGAGATAATTTATAAATATGAACCTTTACACATCAAATTGGGCTTCGTAACTACTAGGAAATACCCGGAAGTTGTATTGTGGAGACAAAACTCCTCGTTACGCACCTTGGCTTCCAAAAGTGCTACGTATACCTATCCACTACTAGAAACGCACAGACCCTTAGGGCAACTTGACCCCCACGATAGTTGAGGTTTTTGGCTTCTCATAACCAAGTGTGTTTCCCCGCGGTGGATCCAGTAGCGGCACACCCCGCTAAGATGGATGGGCCTGGGAACAAGCGATCTGATTTCATTTGCTCTGCAATTTTCGCGTGTCATAACTGTGGAACATGGCATAATTTCCCCGATTCAATTCGATGATGAAGCGATACAGGCGCTGATCCCATTTTAATGATCACATTAACTAACACACGACCACCTACCGCATAAGACGTAAACTTATGTAGATCTGTGTGCCCTAAGCAGTGGTATAAAACGCGCATCGGACGTAGTTTTGAACTCAATTCCAAAAGCCTTCCTCACACAAGAAACAACATCATGACCACCAGCTTCTCCTCCGTTCCTGTCGTCGACGTCGGGCACCTTGCTTCTGAGGCATCCGAACAGGAGCTAGCCACGCTCAGCAAGCGTCTTCACGATGTCTTCGCCACCACAGGATTTGCATATCTAACCAATGCGCCCCTGAGCTACAGCCATGAACAAGTACTAGATATGTCGCGAACGTTCTTTGCCCTTCCCGAGGAAGAGAAGATGAAACTCGCCAAACGATCCTTTAGAAAAGACCACAAGAACACATATCGAGGGTTCATACACATAAAACTCCTCAATTGCTGAAATCAAGCTAACAAGGGATTGGATTGAAGGTATTTCCCCACGCAACCAGAGCTGGCAAACGACAATCTGAAAGAAGGCTTCGAAATCGGTCCATCGCAGCCCATCCATACGCAGCCCACAACTTCTTCCAAATTCAACTTAGCTGAAACAAACGTCTGGCCCGATGCAACAAGCTTCCCCATGCGATCTGCCCTGGAGAATTTATATTCTGAGCTCCAAGCCCTGGCGTCTAAGCTATTATCCCTCTTGGCGATATCACTCGATAAACCATCGGATTACTTTGCTCCATACTTGGATGATTCCCTGAGCACCCTACGACTTCTTCATTATCCTGCCAATGCATCAACCGCCTCAGGATCTGGAACTTCTGGATCAGAGGTAAAACTAAGCTGTACACCACACACAGACAGCGGCATCTTAACCCTTCTGCACCAAGATTCATCTGGCGGGTTAGAGGTGCGCAATGCACAGGGTGAGTGGGTTTCGGCGCCTTACATCCCAGGATCTCTTGTAGTCAATATTGGGGATTTGATGGCTAAGGTTTCGGGCGGTCGGTTTGTTGCTACCATGCATCGTGTTCGGGCTCCCGGGCTAAGTGCCTCGGCTTCTGCTATTGGACAGTTGAATGGGCAGGCTGCGTCGCTGGGCAGAGTCAGTGTGCCGTTCTTCTTTGAGCCCGGAGAGAACTGTTTGGTTAGGTCTGTTGATGGGGATGAGGGGTTTGTGGTTTATGGGGAGCATGTGAGGGTGAAGATGAAGACCTGGGTGGAGTTTCAGGATGAAGATGATCGGTAAATCGTGATTATTGGCCAGATCGCTTCAATTTCTGGATCAATTGACACAGTGACCTCAATAGCTAGTATGCTAGACTGGGGGTGAATCCCGAAGGGAATGTGTGATTTACGACATCAAGAAGGCATGAAAATGCAATGGATTTCTTCGCAAAGCAGACAACCTGCTGTGTATATTCGCTGTTCAATTCCTTCACTCTATGTAACATCTCAAACTTCAAAATATATGATGGGTCAAGAATACGGCCGAGACGAATCTAAAGATCAAAGCAAAGGTTCCCTCTATCACGCTTCGTCGACAGCGTCCATAGCCCACTCAAAGAGCTCCACGAGGGCATTAGTAACAGTTGACTGTCGCGGAATTTCATGACCACCACCATGGTTGTAGCACCGACGCTTCGCCGGATCGCAAACTCCAGATAACTGCACTCCAGCCGCATATCTCGGATCTTTTGTGCCGTAAACATGAACAGTCGGAATGGAAATCTGAACCGGCCCCTTAATTTCATCCCTTATAGCCTGCTCGGTTAAGCCTCCACCAGAATTATCCCCCTGCCACCGACTCGTCCCCATCCTCAAGATCGCCTCGGCACTAGCAGAGCTAGCAAGCGCATTCCGCGACGCGAGATCCCGAGCATGCATGGCAGGCGTAATATTAAACCCAAGTTCCTGCAACACGTGGAAAGAAACACCCCCACAGTGAAAAATGGCAATCTTAAACGGCGCGGGCAAATGCGGCGTTTCCTCTTCGTGGAAAAGTAGGTATGCTGAGGCAAGGATGGTTCCCTGCGAGAATCCCATTACCGCGTCGTAGGGTCCGTGCTTGTTAATGTATTCGCGGAGCCAGTCGCAGCCTGACCGGATGTCGTCCACGGAGCCCCGCTCCCAAAATCCATAGTAAGGGGGTGGGTAGAAAAGATCTACACCTGCAGCTGGCTCTGATTTGAAAGGGCCATCTATGAAGTCGAATTGGATGTTTTTATGGGCAAGTTGGGCGCGGAATGAGGCTGTGGGGGCGGGGTTAGCTTGCCGATCTTTTGTTTTTGCTTTTGTGGATTTGATTTGAGAGGAGCGTTACATGTTTGTGATTTGAAAATGGCGCCACTGGTGCCTTTTCCGTGAAGACAAAGAACCTTCATGTTGGTTCAGGTGTGGACGCCAGTGGGAAGAGTCGGTGAGGAGGAAAGATTTGAGATGCGTGGCGGAGGATTGTTGGTAATGGGTAAGCACAGGATGCACAGGTTTGGGGGCGACAAGAAACTGATGGTCGAATAGGGATCGGTGGAATGGATGAATTTCAGAGAATGAGAACTGGCTATTTTGAGGAATATAAAATTTTCTCTAAGCAAGGGGAACCTATTAGACTGACATTTGAATCGAGGGGTAAAGTTGGCGGGAGGTCATCTATACATCTGAAAACCAGTTCCGACCCCATACTAGTGGAAGAGTCTAACAACATGGAACGCATTATTGCCTAACTTGGGCCTTTTCCTATTTCAGATGGTACCCTTAATTATACATGTAGTGATAATCTGTTTTTGTCGAGCTTAGGAGGCTTACCTCTCCAGATGTCGCGGTCTACGAGGTGGAGTGTCCAAAAGTCAGCTCCTTGCTTTTCTACATAGCATTACGCCATTAATCCTTCAAGATTCGATTGGCAAGCTGAAAAACAGTCCAAGTAGTATGTTTTTTCAGGATCAAGTTCATCTCGCTTCAACTTTTTCGTGTGCCGCCTGCTGGTCGAAGAGAAAGCGATCGGCCACTCTTCCACAATAATCGCTTAATTCAAGTCAAGTCCAATGGTATCAGATAGGAGAATGTTCAATTGCAAAGGAAGAAGTGGTCTCTGAGATTAGCTGTGCTGCTGTTGTTTGGCCTCGTCCGGTGACAGATGCGCTCCGGAAGCCGAATCATAACGTGCCGTAACGGCCCGGCAACGGCCCGTGATGCGTGCGGACCATATAGACGGCATTCCTCCCTGGTATCTCGAAATTCTTATCCCTAGGTTGCGGTAGGATGGAATGTCAAAGTAGGATATCTGACGTCCACTACTTGTTTAGCCAGATGCTTGGTAATTCATCTTCTACCCCGCACGAGATACAAGTCCATTTGTCATCTGGTCCTAGTAGCTATAAACGAAGAAAGCTCACCAATGTTCACCCAATCTAACTCATAGTCATCTCTGCTTTTCCTACTAGGACGCATTACTGTTTTGAACCTGCAAATCTGAAGCATCATGTCTACACAAAAGGCTGTTGTCATCACCGGCCCCGCGAAGGCCGAGCTGGTCAATAACCGCTCCATCCCTGCTCTACGAGATAATTGCCTTCTCGTGAAGACCATTGCCGTGGGTTTGAACCCTACAGACTGGAAATCAATCGCCAGAGCTCCTCCTATTGGCGTCACAGTGGGGTGTGACTTTGCTGGTATAGTGGAAGCCGTTGGTAAAGACGTGAACAAGCAATGGAAGAAAGGCGACCGCGTGTGCGGATTTTCCCACGGCTGCAACCCCGTGCAGCCTGAAGACGGTGCATTTGCGGAGTACATTGCCGTCAAGGGAGACATAGTGATGAGGCTACCGGATAACCTGAACTTCCAAGAAGGTGCTACTCTCGGTGTCGGTATTGGCACTGTCGCCCAAGCTCTTTACCAGACCTTGAAACTGGCTCTCCCTACTGAGCCAATAAAAGAGGCTACTCCGATTTTGATCTATGGTGGTTCTACTGCTACTGGAACCCTGTGTATCCAGTTCGCCAAGCTATCTGGTTATACTGTACTCACCACTTGTTCCCCACGCAACTTCGATCTCGTTCGTGCACTTGGTGCGGACGCAGTCTTCGACTATAAAGACCCCAAGGCTGCTACTGAGATTAAGAAATCCACCAATGATAACTTGAAGCTGTGCATGGACTGTATTGCGCTGGAGGACAGCATCAAGTTCTGTGATGAGGCCATATCTTCCTCGGGGGGTGATTACGGCGCTCTGCTTACTGTGAAGATTGAGCGTGAGAATGTGAAATCTCACTTCACTGTGGCTTACACCATCAGTGGAGAGGATTTCAAGTACGGCGACAAGGTTATTCCTGGTAAGCCGGAGGACAAGGCTTATGCAGAGATGTTCTTCCCTATCGCGGAGACTTTGCTGGCACAGGGCAAGGTCAAGGTCCATCCCCCAACGGTCGGCAAGGAGGGCCTGAAGGGTGTTTTGGAGGGGTTGGAGATGTTGAAGAGTGGGAAGGTTAGCGGTGAAAAGTTGGTCTACAATGTTGAGGACACCCCATAAGGGAGTTACGGGGTTGTATAGAGCTACGTCTTGAGGGATTTTGACGACAGTAAGTTGGATTATCACCACATCAGAATGACAAACTTTTCATTGTACAGAAAATGCGACGAATTTCCACGTTCAAGTGCTGTTCAAGCTCGCGTTGATCGGACACGGATATGCCTGTGGCAACTAGCAAAATGGCCACAAATCCGTTCAAATAGATTGATCAGTCAAATGAGCATTATTAATGGATGAATTAATCCCTTGAAAACTCTTTGAAAGCCCCTAGGTCCCCCAATAGACCCTGTCCGTATCGAGTTTAACCTCCACATGTTGTGGCGTTAGCTTGAGAACTCGCAATGGCACAACCAATCGGCTCCTTGGCGAATAGCTCCACTTTGCTTGGATTCGGCTTAGTCTCCGCCTTGTCGAGGATTAAGTCATTGAGCATGGCACTGCTCATGAAATCTTGCTAAAGCCAGGAATCGGCAGTATAAAAGCCTGTTGCCTGGCATTGTTTTGGAAGGCATCCCAATCATTCATTCCAATTTTGCAACCCAAACAATCTTTCAAAATGCAATTCAGTTACAAAAAGGTCTTGGTCATCGGTGCTACCTCTGGCATCGGCAAGGCACTGGCCACCAAACTTGTTGAGAATGGAACTCAAATTATCATCTCCGGTCGGAGAAAGGAGAATTTGGATACTTTCATTGAGCAGCACGGTGCTGATAAAGTCAAGTCCAAGGTTTTCGACATCATGAAACTCGACCAGGTAAGTAATCCGTACCTGAGTTCCCTTCACAAACTAACAAATCACAAGATCCCTCAGTTTGCATCCGAAATGATTGCTGAAAATCCTGACCTGGACTGTGTCTTTGTCAACTCAGGCATTCAGCGCCCATTTGACTTCTCCAAACCAGAGACAGTGGACCTAGACATCTTTGACCAGGAGCTGATCACCAATTATACATCCGCCGTACACCTCTCCAAGGCCTTTATCCCTCATCTCCAGAAGCAGGAGACACAGACTGCTCTCGCATTCACCACTTCTCAGATGGCTCTCATCCCCATGATGCGCTGCCCGAACTATGGTGCTTCCAAGGCCGCCCTCCATCATTTCATCCTTGCTCTTCGTACGCAGCTCCATGATGGGCCTGGCGATGTCAAGGTCTTGGAGATCTATCCCCCTGCTGTGCAGACAGAGCTGCACGATGCGAAGCATCAGCCTGATTTGAAGGATGGGCATTTGATTGGGATGCCGCTGCAGCAATTTGTGGATGAGGTGTGGACTCGCTTGTCTAATGGGGAGGATCAGATCCCCGTCGGATCGGCGAAAGATATCTTTGAGGCTTTTGAGGTTAAGAGACAGGAGATGTATCAGCAAATGACAGAGTTGCTGTCTGAACTGTTGAAGCAGTTTTTGCGGTGAGGTCGTCATGCCATATCAAGGCTTAAGATGATTGTGTTATTTTGTATTTAATACAAATATTAAAGTCACAATTCACGGTATTTCGGATCAACTCTCATAATATGGAACCGGCGGAGGAAACGGTATTGACGAAACTTCTCTTCCTTTGCATGCAGCCAAGATCAATGCGCCAAAGGGAGGAACGTTGCGAAAACGCCCACTTTCCAAAGCATCTGAATATCCATGCAAAGAAGTCATAGAATCGGGAGACTCGGGCCCTTCAACCGCCCACGTAGCATCCGAGTCGTCGTCCCACAAGTTCGTCCGCACATCAAAAGGCAAAGCATCGACAAAAGGCGTTCGAACAGAATAGTTCCTCGTATTAAGTGAATATGCACTCTTTAACATCAAGCTCACAATGATGGTGCGCCGAACACTCTCAGCCATGAGCCATGCATGTCGTCGACTGAGTGTCGGCGGAAGTTGGACGGGAGCCTGCTCCCATAATCGTATTGCAATTCCGTCAAGCATGACGCTTATATTTTCTGAGTACTGGTCTGGGTCACCACCTCCGTCTAAGGCGAGGATGCATTGCGCTAGAAGGAGAGCTTGCGAACAGCCCAAAAGCTCGTCGAATGACAATGATTGCTTGAAGCGACGATGCAATTCAACAGACCGCCTTTTAAGAAGTGGGAAAATTTCGCCAGTGCGTCTTTGGTGATCGGCCTGAACATGTAATTGGCAAAGAAGCTGCATTTCCCGAATTGACGCCGGAAGGCCCAATGCGTAGAGATCTGGGTGCACGAACGTTGTCTTGCAAGTTTCAGCGAAGGTGTTCGTGAATGTGCGCAGTCCATTGACCAGAAATCGGATGGCTGCTCCGTCATACTCCTTGGCGATCTCCAGCCGCAAGGGGGGGCGTATCGGGGATGGGGATGGGGTCCCTGTCATGCGATTATTTGGGCTTGCGCGTTTCCTTGACGCTTTCTGAATCCCATTTGAAACTGCAAAAGGTTCATTCGCATATTCGCAGTTTAAAGCTCTCGTTTCACAGCGAGTACACCGAGGCCATCGCTGGTCGCATCGCCGCTTGTCCCTGGCGCAGGCGTGGCATGATCGCCGCAATGTAACAGGC
The DNA here is from genome assembly GCA_028829675.1 of Penicillium tannophilum. Classification (NCBI taxonomy): domain Eukaryota; kingdom Fungi; phylum Ascomycota; class Eurotiomycetes; order Eurotiales; family Aspergillaceae; genus Penicillium; species Penicillium tannophilum. The sequence goes on along the minus strand of JAQKAK010000001.1, from coordinate 322,635 downwards.
TTGAATGTGCCAGACATCATTCTCAAAGACACAAGAAAAGTACTGAGTTAGACCGTTTACAATTTGTGACTGGCTTTCAGGTTGCTTAGGATTCAATTGAGATGTCACTGCCGTCAACTTCAGATGGTCACATGACGTAGCCACACACATTACGCGTCTCGAAGTTATAAGAAAGAGTTGTCCAACAGAGGTGGGATAAAAAAGAAGAGTCTAGGCTTAATAGAATGGTTCTTAAACATTGATTCTCAGTAATTTATTGATTTGATCTCGGCAACCGGCTACAGAATTACGCATTCATTTTATCCCACCAGATGTACGAGTTGTGCATCAGGCTAGTGTTGAATAATGCTACAACTAGACAACATTACCAAGGATTAAAGTTTGCGAGAGGTCTAGTAGCTGGTCATGCTCGTTGGCACAGCGGGTACCATATGAACTATCATTGGTGTATGTGCAAACTTTGGTCAATTTGGATGGCAACATAAAAAGGAAAGGTCCAAAATAATCACAAAAACGCAAGCAAAGCTCCAGCACCAGCAAGTTGATGTTGAATCAACTACTCAGTTCCAGGGCTACTCATTTCATCTCCACGCTCGCATTAGCACTGGAAGACATCAGGGTTGGCGTTTTCAACCCAGCCCTCATCTCAGCATCCTCCAAAGTAAGGATATTATGCTTCCCACTTCCAATACCAAAAGCCCTCTTTACAGCTTTCCAGCTCTCGACACATACCAGATATGCAAGTGTGCATCCAAAGACAATACCCCATTCCCACGTGATAGCATGATGCTTGAACACAACCTGGTTAATAACAGGAAGGTATATCACCGGGAACGCAATGATGAATCCAGCTATAACCGCCCAAAAGAGGAATCGGTTTCTCCAAAGGGTAGGGAAAATCGAAAGACGCTGTGGGTATCTGATCGGGTCCATGTTAAATAGGGATCTCGAGAAATCCTTAACTTCCCATGCGGTGACCAGTAACAGGAATGTTAATGTTGCATAAGTTGTAGCCCGTGCTCGGAAGACTGTCTGACAGGTGGAATTGTATCCTTGGTTGCACCCGTCCCCTAGATCTGAAGACCCTGTCCCTCCAGCGTACACAACGCATACAAAAGCTACCAAGCATAAAGATCCCATAAAAGTGCCGTATATCATTTTGTCGACTATCAGTTCGCGGGTGAAAACTCCGATGCGTAGATCGTGTGGTGGCCGGTACATAATGTCTGGCTGAGCTTCCTCAAGACCTAACCCGACAGCTAGGAATGAGGATGTAACAAGATTTGCCCACAAGATTTCGAGAGGAGATAGTGGGAATACAGAGTTACCTCCGGCATCTTTGAAAGCCAATGCAATCAGAAGAAGAATGACTTGGGCGATATTTGATATCAGAAGATGCATCAGAAACTATAATCATCAGCAATGAGCCTGTAACACAGAAGTAAACGGTACAACCTTTTGAATGTTATCAAACAGTCGTCTACCTTCTTCGACTGCTTTGACAATGGACGCAAAATTATCGTCAGTGAGAACCATGTCAGCGGCCTCTTTCGCGACATCGCTCCCATTTTTGCCCATCGCTATACCAACATCAGCTCTTTTGAGCGCAGGAGAGTCGTTGACACCGTCTCCGGTCATGACACAGAACGCCTCACGACGGTGCATCGCCTCAACCATGCGGACCTTTGTTGCAGGGCTGCAGCGAGCGATTACAAGTGGGAGTTCCTCGATCTCGTCGATCTCGGCATCGGTCAATCTGTCAAATTCATCGGCAGCCATGATCAACTTTGTTTGTTTTGTGATGAGTGAAACACGATCTAAAATGCCTTGTTGGGCCGCAATGGCCGTAGCGGTCTTGATGTGATCTCCTGTGAGCATATGCACTGTGATACCCGCCATTTGGCACTTGCACACAGCTGCTGCGCTCTCGATACGGGGTGGATCGTATAGTCCTACCAAGCCACCGAACTGAAGGTCCGACTCGGCAGCAGAGCGAGGGGACACTTTGTCATCTTTGTCGATTGGTGTCTTTTTGGTGGCTACGCACAGGACCCGAAGGCCCTCTCCTGCCATTCGATCTGCTGTCTCGCGAATGATCTGCTTTTCGTGTTTGGAAATCGATAGTGAGGGGATAATGGCTTCCGGTGCACCCTTCGTATACACCTCGTTGATATCCTCGCTCGCATTTCTATAGACAACTGTCATCTTCTTGATAGCAGAGTCAAATGGATACTCAGTGCGAAGTTCGATCTGGCGTTTGGTGAGTACTGCACTTTTGCCAAAGTCAAAACGCATAGCCAAAACATGAAGCGCAGCTTCAGTTGGTTCACCAACTGCAGACCAGACGTCATTTTCATGATGCACAACTGAGAGATTGCAGAGTGAGAGAGCGGAAAGAAAGGTATGCAATGCAGGATGATTCTCAATTGAGTGGCTTGAATTCCAGTCAATCTCATCTAGCTGCACAATTCCACTCGTGGGGTCATATGGATCGGTGATCTCGCGTACTGTCAATGTACCGGCACCCGGAATCCATGCTGCACGGGCGACCATCCTCCCTTGTGTGAGAGTACCGGTCTTGTCTGAACAGATATTGGTGACACCACCAACCGCCTCTAAGCATTGCAACTTTCGGACGATGACATTTCCTTTTGCCATTGCCTTGGTGCCAACAGCCATCGTGATGGTGAGTACAGCTATTAGGGATTCGGGAATGACAGCAACTGCAACGCATATCCCATAGATGAGGACTTCACCCTGGACATCCCAGAGATTGACTGAGAATACAATAATGGCTAACAGAATAGCTAGCGCAAAAAGTAGCAACGCGAATTTGCTCAGTTTGACCTGCAGTGGTGTTCCCACTAAGCCCAAGATCTTCTTAGCAGAAGACAGGACACTGCTAAAGACTCGAGAATGAACCTTTTTACCCTCGTTATCTTGGTCTTGTAACAGTTGAGCAATCTTCCCAACCTCCGTGTTCATTCCCGTCGCTATGACTATTCCCATGGCTCGACCTTGTGTGGTGCTACAGCCTGAGTATGCCATGTTGCTCCTGTCGCCGATTGGAATATCCGGGGATACAAGGGTCTCATATGGAGTCTTGAGGACGGGAAGAGATTCGCCGGTGAGGAGTGCTTCGTCAATCGATGCATTCATCCCCTCAAACAACCGTAGGTCTGCAGGTACAATGTCGCCAACTGAGAGACGCACAATGTCTCCTACGACCAATGTTTGGGCCTTGATGGGCGTTACTCGATTGTCCCGAATGACTTTACATTCTGGAGCTGAGAGACGTTGCAAGGATAGAATGGTTTTTTCCGCACGGTAGTCCTGGAAGAACCTTGACGTTGTTAATGATATTCTAGACTCTCCTAGATATCTGACTTACCCGACAATAATGTTCAAGAGGATCACTGCGGTGATGACGCCTCCTTCGATATAATCGTCAATACCAAAGGACAAGCCCATGGTCAGGAGTAGAACCTTTCCCTCGTCAGTATCATAGATTAACAGAAGTTATACTATTAGTAACCTTACTATTGTCAGGCTGTTGGAAACCTGTCTTAGGAGTATCCCCCAGACGGAGATGCCCGTGACTTCTTGGACGGCATTCGGACCATCTCTCTCAAGGCGGAGGAGCGCCTCGCTGGTAGAAAGTCCATTGCTAAACATGGGTCAGTATACAGGTCAAGTCTCACCCATCCTTTCTACGTACTGGAGGTCTGTATGGAGGAACGAAGCGATGTGGACTGGTTCCAAAAGATGGGCGTCTTTCAGTCGGTCGTCGATGGTGCACTGGCCTTCAGGGTTGATCGACGATTTAACTTTCTCGTCGCACAGCTCAAAGCTTAAGCTGTTGGTTGCATGTGAATTTGTAGAGGGCTCCGTATAACCACATATAGGAGGTTCCGTCGATTCCTCGACGTCGGGGAGAGTCTCTATGCCCATTCAAAAGGTGGAGTAGGGAATGAAAGAAGAGTAAAACGGAGTTATATCCACTATCTAGGTGATCTAGTCTAGATGTCCCTTCTCACAGTGTGATATTCTCCGGAGTGGAAAGATGTTCTCGGGGGAAAGTAAGAAGTAGCGCTGGATTGCATTTATATCTATGTGCAGTCTTCCGAAAAGAGGGGAATGAGGGGGAATTCCTGGTCGCTTTTCTTGGATCTGCGTTATCATTGGGGCAGGTCGATGCATATGCTTGGCTGGTATCATCGGGTTGGTAGCTTGCGACGCTTGCTCATAGGCCTGTCTTGGACCCCGCGCTGATTGGGTGCCGCTATACGGGGTGAAGCCATCTGCGGGCGTTCTCATCCCTGCTCCCTGGGGCTTATCACGATAAAAAAGACCATGATAGTGAATACATTCTCTCTTGAGGATCTCATGAGAGCGAAAATAGGAAACCAGTTTTGTTTTCGTGTTTGTTGTCATGGGCGTGGAAACCCATGGTTCCGGGGAGTCCATGACTGCATCGCACCGCATTGCCTCTTGCCAATGCAATGCCACAATTCCAAGACTCGGCATGGTCGGATAGGCTAGATTTTCTAAAGCGATGTATCTTAGGCTTGGAGCACTGACGAGAATCCCGTTCTGGTTCTAAAATGCTGCAACTCGCCCCGGCAATGATGATCTCAAGAGTTAAAGGTAAAGCCACATAGCCACCTACATAATATCTGACTCACTCTCCAAGGGTCCGATTTAGCTTCTCAAGTCAAATTCGACTACTGTTCAAATACTTATCACTCACTATTGGTAGTAGACTTGGTTGTTCTAATACTCATTGAAAATCAAGTGTTTGAAATATATATCGGGCTAGGGTAGCAGTTATGGAAGCGCTACGGTGCTAGGTAGTATAAAATAAACCTCTTACCCATGATTAGAGGTCGAGAAAACGTATAATCCATCAATCCCTAGTCACTTGCATACGAGAACTCTACAGCACAATCAATCCATTGCCGTTGAATCGTTGATGGGCAATTGCTTTACAGACTGACCAATCAGCGACCGGCCCGCATCCGCTCAAAAAAATCGCTGAGCTCGTTCTTGCTCCTCGACAACGTTAGCTCCAATCCTTAGCTTTCCCACATCATACCCACAATGGTCGGCCCTACAGCTTCACTTTCGAACTTGCACCGGGCGGATGGTTCTGCATCCTACAAATGCCCCGCCACCGGCTTCGCTGTGCTTGGTGCTGTGAATGGACCCGTTGAGCTTCCAGCCCGTCGCGACGCTCTGAAACCCGAAGAAGCCACCGTTGAAGTATTCGTGAAGCCTGGAAATGCCGTCCCTGGAGTGGGTGAGAAATATGTGGAAGGGATCTTGCGCGATGTCCTGAGCACAATCATCCTCCGACGTGAGAAGGGACTACCCCGTCGCGGAGTGGTTATTACACTGGCAATTGTGGGGGGCGAGGCCACAGAACGCGGTGACTCGGTGGGTTTAATTTTCGTTCTTACTGAAGTAAACCCAAGCTAACAGACTTAGTATCTTACCCTCCTCCCGGCTCTCCTCCACGCCGCCCAACTGGCCCTGATCTCCGCCGCCATTCCCTTGTCCATGACCCTCGCTACTACGTTGCTCGGCGTGACTCGAACCGGAGAGATTATTCGTGACCCATCACCAGCAGTTGCTAAAGCTGCTACATCATTGCACGCTATTTCGTTCTCCTCGAAGGGGCATCTGTTGATGAATGAAAGTCTTGGACGGTTCGATTTTGACATCTGGGAATTGGTTCGACAGCAAGCCGCTACCATCTGCCGAGGCGCTGCCACTCCTGGCTCCGATGAGGATGCCGCTATGGGTGGAACTGATAATGCCCATGTGGATGGGTTTGTTCGTGAGACAGTGGAGGATCATCTGCACCGTGACTACAACTGGAAACTCGAGTCTATTTGAGCCCGTGCATCTTATGGCTGTTGTTCCGGGGACTACACGAACATGGCTACAACCGACCAAACAACAGAGTCCCAAGCGACGAGCTGCCCTTCCATTGCCGTGACCCCTTATCTCGGCCGCAGGCCTCATTCGCTATCACCATACGAGGCAGCAATGTGACAAGTTTGTGGCTGCGTAGCACATCCGAGCCCATCACCTGACCGTCACTGCACGTGCAAGACGAACATCACACTGGTACCTTGGAGTTCGCGTTCCTTGGATCATGAAAGTCGCACTGGACAGGGCCCTCGAAAAGCGGGGGTATCACCGACTCAACAAAGAAGCCGACGGGGTTGATTGCGCCGGATCCGAGCAGGGGACATAAGGATTTAACCCCGACGACGCTCATACATATCGAATCCTAAAAAAAGAAATCCAAGGCTTATCAGTCATATTTTTCCAATTGGCCAGATATTGCGGTCGAGTCATGAACTGGAGCATCATCGCGCGTAGAGCGGACATGTATTTATAGATGTAGGAAACAACATCATTAGAGTAGATACTTAAGACTTTGTGGGGTTGAATGTAAACGTCACAGTTCGACCTTTGAACTCCGCAGCTAAATTCGGGCAAACAAGAACGGTGTGGACTTTTCCTAAAGTGACGAAGTTTCCAGGAATTAAGCATAAATGACCCAGGGATTTATCCTAGCATTCTTTCATTCTTTGATCGGCATGCAGTCTGAAATCTGACTCTATATCATCCCTGGAAGATTGTCGACTCCTTTTTCTTTTTTTCAATCTCCGAGATATCAGGATAAGGCTTCCAGGGACCAAGCCTCTCAGCAGTGGCCCCCACCGATCAGGCCCCAGTTGATCCAAGCGCAAACATCCCTGTCAGCAGATCCAAGTGAAAGACAAAATCTCCAAATCTGGAAATTAACCCATAGAAACCGAGGAATTAACGGAGAAAGGACCAAGACAGGAGTACCCCACGCTGGGGAGTTGCCCAATTTCCAGTAGCGCTAGCGCTCAAACCCCGTTACATCCGTTCGGGCTTATATCTGGGAAACTGGGGACTTTTTTTTTTTTCTGTCATCTTCTGGAATCCTGCCGAAAATTCACTCATGGCGTCGCCCGGTAGTGAATCACCCCGATCTGATGTCCAGTCCTCACTGCCGTCATTGCGTGCCCCGTCTCACCTAACTCCGTCCCCAACTACCGCCCCACCCCCGTCCGCATCGACCGTCGGTGCTGCTCTCCTCCGTGACTATGCCCTCCATATAGAACCCTCCCAGACACACATCTCCCAACCCGACCCTTCCCCTCAAGCTCCTGGCAGCGACGCGCTGCCTTTCCGCAAGATAGACTCGACTCAGGAGGAGGCCAGTAGGGCACTGCCCTCCTCATCCTTGCGCCGATTTCGCCAGAAATCTATCTCCGGACATCGTCCGCAGAAGACCAAGAAGGCCCTCTCCACCGATTGCATCCCGCGCCAGACCATCATGAAGGCCCTCGCTTCACGAACTTCTTTCACCACCAACGGGCAAAATTCGACATTGGGAACGTCCTGGTCTGGTCTGATTGCCAATAATAACGCCAACCAGAACTCTCCGCCAGAGGATCGGGAGCGCCGAGCTAGCAATGCGTCATCCCAAGGGTTATCGGTCGCCTTGTCCAACTTGCAACTCAGTAACTATGTGGACCGATCCCCGGCGACCGCCCGGTTGGTGCTACAGTCGCCTTGTTATTTCCACCAGCGGTTCGACGACGCCGTCAATATTAAGAAGGTCCTCGAGGAGATCGCCGACGATGAGTGGCTATCACATTCGCGATTAGTACAGACTGCAACGGGAGTCCGAGAAGTCTCCAAACAATTACAACGGCGGCCAATCAAGCGCGCGGTCCGCAATATCATGATCGTGACCAAGGCGCGTGATAATAGTCTCGTACTTTTGACGCGCGAACTCGCCGAATGGCTACTATCCACCCCGCGCTATGGAAGCGACCTGGGCGTCAACGTCTATGTCGATGCAAAGTTACGGAATTCTAAGCGCTTTGATGCCCCGGGCCTCCTTCAGAAGGAACCACGGTTCGCCCAGATGCTGCAATTCTGGACCCCAGACCTATGTTGGACGTCACCAGATAAATTTGATTTGGTCTTGACGCTTGGTGGCGATGGAACAGTCTTGTTTACCTCATGGCTGTTCCAACGGGTTGTGCCGCCGGTGCTTTGTTTCTCACTGGGGAGTCTGGGATTCCTCACTAACTTTGAGTTCACGGAATATAAATCCCATCTCAATGCAGTCATGGGAGATGTGGGCATGCGCGTCAACTTGCGGATGCGATTCACCTGTACAGTGTTCCGGAAAGATCGGAGCAAAGGTGCAGAGGTTGGAGCAGTTGAGGAGGGCGAACAGTTCGAAGTACTCAATGAAGTGGTCATCGATCGAGGGCCATCTCCCTACGTATCGAACTTGGAATTATATGCCGATAACGAGTTATTGACGGTCGTCCAAGCGGACGGCTGCATATTCTCTACGCCCACTGGTACGTTTCATCCGTTCAATGTGATTGTCATCAATATGTCTAACCAAATTTCTAGGCTCAACTGCTTATTCTTTATCCGCTGGCGGCTCCCTCATGCACCCCTCTATCCCTGGAATCCTCCTCACACCGATCTGCCCTCACACCCTCTCCTTCCGTCCAATGGTCCTATCAGACTCCCATCTTCTTCGCATCGCAGTCCCCAATACTTCCCGGTCAACCGCATACTGCTCCTTCGATGGCAAGGGCCGCGTCGAGCTTCGACAAGGCGACTACGTCACCGTCGAAGCAAGTCAATACCCCTTCCCCACCGTTGTCTCTGACAGCGGCGAATGGTTCACGAGTGTCCAGCGCGCCTTACGTTGGAATACCCGAGGCGCCGTACAAAAAAGCTGGGACGGAGATATCAACGACGAAGATGAACAATGGGACATCGACACCGACACAGGACTAGCCGGCACAGACAGCGGCATAGGTCCCAGCGAAGATGGGGATTCTCTCTCCCCGAACCCCATGCGTCGACAGATGTCCCTGCTAAACATGTGACCGCAACACATGTTCCCTTCTGCCTGCATTTTACGTCTTTTTACCCCTCATGACCCGCATATACCTGACCTATGTTTCGGCGTTTCATATATTCTGCATCCGACTGCGTCCTACTATTTCACGGATAGATTCACGATTTTTCTCTGGGGTTACCTGTTTAGACAGTTTAGCGGTCGCTACATCATGTTGCTGTCGGAATGATTCGGTATCTCTCATGTTCTTAAACAGTCTCTACCTCTAATTTCGGGAGGTTGAACAGTACTCGGTTAGGCGTGGCTTAACTGACATATATTCACCATGAATTTATACAGACCGAGTGTCTGATCAATGAAACCTGAAGACCTACTTATTCGTATACAAGTGTAGCGAGCCAAGAAGTATCATTTGGCAAGGGTCCTGAGTCCCTGCGTCACCGGTGCCGATCGCATGTTTCACACTTAGTGGCGGCTTAAGCTATCCAAGAATCTTTAGATGAAGGATCATTCTAGATCTTTCCTTATGTGCCCCGGGGCCTAGTGTGCCTAGCGTTTCTCAGTGTACACATCCTTGCATATCGTCAAAGTAAATTTCATCGCAATTATTTTCAGCATGCTAACAATGAACTAGTCTTATACATCAGTCCGAACTTTTATGAGATGAGGTTCACTGGCTTCCTCCCATCCAAATCCATAATTATATCAATCGTATTCGTAGTATTCCGTAACTCGTACCCTGTCGGAGTAAACGTGACTACCAGTCACAGCTCGTAGCCAAGATCTCAGCGAGAGCCTCAAGGTATTTTTTATCCTCGTCATCAAAGCCAGAAGGCTCAGTGCAATCGATATCAATAATAGCAACGGTCTAGCATATCATTAGCAATCCACTCTCCACGCAATTCCACCTTCAAAGCATGACTCACCTCTCCCCGAATAACAATCGGGACAACAATCTCACTCCGACTCTCTGCATCGCATGCAATATGTCCCGGGAACTTAAGCACGTCCGGCACGATAAGAGTTTCTTGGTTCGCTGCGGCCGTACCGCACACACCCTTTCCAAAGCTGATCTGTTGGCAGGCCGGCTTTCCGTGGAAGGGGCCTAGCAGGAGGACCTGGTTCTCTGGGGAGGCATATGTAGTTGAGATTGTGACGCCGGAGACGCCGTCTGTGCCGGACAGGGGAGGGGAGGAGATGGGTGAGGCGAGGGCGGGGAACTTGTCATCGCGGATGTAGAAGCCGGCCCAGTTGACGGAGGAGGAGGGAGCTGGGAGGGCGGCGTAGGCGTGCCAGAGGAGAGAGGAGACGTTGGAGAGGTTGCTAGGGTGTCTTGGTTAATCGTTTGTTGCAATTGTGTGCTATGGGAGCTAGCTCACCTGACCTGTTTTATGGAGTTAGTTATCTGTTTCAATTCTGGGATGGTGCGATGGGTGCGATTGAGGACTTACCCAATTGCGTTGACCTGAGAGGAGACCTTTTGTCTGGTCTAGCATCTGCTCGTAGATGTCGGCCTTGGACGAGCCTGGGAAAAAGTATGAAGCGTCGGCGTGAGGCTGCATGTGTCAGTCTGACTTCCGTTCCTGGCGCGCTTATTGAAACATGACATGCAGGGATAAGGATTGGGGATGGATCGACGGGTAAGTTGCTGCTGAGACATACCATTGTGAAGGAGAATTAATTAATGAATTGAGCGTAGAAAATGAAAGGAAAGATCAATGGCGAGTATAAAGGGCAGAAATCGAAATCTCAAATCGGCTTTCAAAGTGGAGACTGGACGGGCTCCGCACGGTGCTTGGACCTTGCCCTTCTTTGACCCTCCAATGAGCCATTTCTTTCTTTGTTGGCTTTCCGCTTTGGACCAATCGGATCTTGGTTGGTTCATGTTATCTCCAATTTCACACAAAGAATCTTTGTTTTTTTCTCGTTTGCTTTCATGCTGGCGCGTCCCTCACATTGAAAGCTTTGCTCTTTGCGGGGTAAATGCGTTGAACCGTGTGCCCTGTCAAACCTTCCACATCTTCTCCGAGAATTTCTCGTTCAGAGCGGGGTCCATGACTCGAAAATGCCGACTTGATTCGATCCTTGGTCGAGTACGGCGCTTAGCCATTGGCTTTGGAGCTTAGCAGCCCTAGCTTCATGCTGTTAGGGACATCTCCGAGGTTTGGTTCGGCATAACCGGGCCAATCGTTCGATCGACCCTGTGTTGGCCTTCTTCTAGATCGCTCTCTTCCGGATCACTTCGGGTCTCGTACCCTCCTGGTAAAGGAATTAGGGGAAGCGATGTGCCAAATACCCTATGTAGTTGGTGTCTTTGTATCAGACCGCGGATGATCTGGTAGACTTCCACCTGTAGGATTGATCGAGCTCTTGAGATTGATCGCTTCTTTATTTGGAAGCGTTGGCTGGGTTTGCTTGAAAGGGTTCGGCCAGAGTCTAGTCTTTCTGTGCCTTTGATCCAGCCGTCGGCGTAGCTGGTATGGTACAATTGCTCCTGGACATGAACTTCATCTGGAGTAATGCGTACCACTGGTCCTGTTCTGTATCAGCAGGGGTCTGGAAGGGTAATAGATCTGGGATGCGTACCGTATTTTTGGTGCATTCGATCAATCTCGTCCTCGAAGGACCCGACTCCCCATGCCGCGAAATAGATTTCATAAAGACCAGTGACAGCTGCGAGCCATGGTCCAGGGTACTTGCTTAACGGGTGGACATGTAGTCTGTAGAATGTCATGACTAGGCCATAGGCCAGGACACTGCCCAAGAAGAAACAAGCAATCATTTCGACTCTGTGAGTAGGTTGGTTTAGTTGATTTGGATGAGAATACGACATCATTCACCTCAAGGTGCGTAGGAGGAATGAAAGCAAACGGAATAATTTAACGCATCACACACCTTTACTTTGTATACCTCGAAGCCAACCAGTTGACCACGATAAGATCCCAGCCAATTCGTGTTATAGAGTGAGTGTGGTGGTACAGCATCAACTCAAGTACAAAATGTCAAAATGGTACGGGACTCGCAGCTAAAAGAGCACTTTGCATTCGCTTCTCAGGGCAATTTCTTCGCCCATCTAACACGGACCAAGTGCTCCCAAGGCTGTGTCACTGCGTGGCACACACCGCATCGTGCGATGATCAGCTCCGCCCGACAAGCTGATTGGTCACTCAGCTCGTCATACCGCCAATCCCACAAAACTTAGAATCTTGTGCATGGCTTCCTATCGTGAGATTTAGTTTGCTTGGTCTCCAGTCCCGTGGGTTTATTTCTCGTTAAGGATTGGTGGTGTACTTTATCTCGGAGCTGATGGGGTCCACTACCCGGATAGAGGGCCCCTCCTTGGGATCCATTAGGATCCAGGTCGATCTATTTCATTTACCTTGACGCCGCAAGGTTAGACCGCTAGTTGGCAGTTTTTCCTTACCGTCTGTGATCTATCATCGGGCCCTTATGCACTAACCCAGTTAATTAGACGTCACTCTGCATTGGGTATCGTGTGGGGGAGAACTGCCGAACTCTGGAATTAATGATTCTTCCGCTTCACTTTCGGAAGGAGTGGGTATGACTTCAGAATATGATATGAGATCAGCGATCATCTTGAACGTCGCCCCCGGGTCCTCTATGGGTCTGTTACCCACTCTGTGGAAAGGACGAGAATCGCGATTTGTGGGGTGATTTGCCATCGTCTCCGCTAAGACGCACACGTGTAGGATTAGCGTACTGGGGTAACACGTCGCTGGAGAAGGAGTGCGATAATTGAACACCACAAAATTAGTTAAATACCCTCACCAATCGCATTAGAAGTAGCGCAGTAATTGTAATTCAGGAAAATGCTATCTCATGTATCAAAGGACATTGCATCACCTGGCTAAATTCACGTCAATATACGAGATGACGCTTCAGTAGAGTCATGATATAAGTAAGTAAGAAAAGGTAGCTGTGGGTATCACTCTTCAATCACCTTCACATTCTAGTGTAGTCAATAGAGTAACGTGAGCATTCAGGTACTTGGGTATGTACTCGATAATATCACCCTCTGAATCTTGAATACTGCGCTACTTTAAATGCGGTTAGTGAGGGTGTTCAACTAATTTTGTGCTGTTCAATTTAAAAAGCTCCCTGCAGAATTACACAGACTCTGGGTATTTAGGGTTCTCTGAGATCAGACTGAGGTCAATGAAGATCGATCGCTTAACATGCACGTAGACAAAAATGATTCAATCCTTTTGCCGAGCGGGGATCATCATCAGAGATCGCACCAATTATGGCTGTTTTATAGATCGCGGAGATACCCGTCGAGCCAGTCTAAAGATGACGGAGTACACTCAGACACATGGATCACGTCACAGCCGTATTCATCGGGAAACGTATCACATGTGATATTTACCCATGCTACGTCTATCCCTTGGGTTATCGGTCTGACGATTCAGGCGTCAAGGGATGGGAAACGGGCGCATGTTTAAGAAGTAGATCATAGTAAATGCTCCACTTCAATGCAAACGATGGGTCTTGCCTTATGCACTAGGTGGATCTGAAGAACAACAGTGAAGCACCAATGAACCAGCCCTGGGCAACGTGGGCCGGCGTTTTAGGAGGGTTCAACACACAAATGAGAAGAGATATGCACCAAAGTACTCTTGATGTGTAAGTACTGAAATATATTCAATGTGATAGTGGTACAAATTTTAGCTTGAGCTACAAGCCATACTCAATCCATTAATTCTTCTTTTCTTCTACTTCCTGGGGCTGTGCGACGTCTGCACCAGTAGTATGCCCGCTCAAAAAGCTAACAGCTCCTGGGCCAGTGAAGTTCTTTTTGCCGGTTGTGATCCAGGTAATGAGACTAAGAAGAGCAATGACCCCAATGGCAGCGCTAGTATAGTTCATCGACTCCTGATTTACCGGGTAGGTGCTTGGGAAGTTGAAGGTGATGGAAGCGAATAGGAGGAATACGAGGCCGATCGCGTTGAGTGCAATGGAGACAGGGACTGAGAATGAGTATGGGCCGTCCAGCTTGATGACATGCCCTGAAAAGTATCCGAGTAATCTGCTACCGAGTGCCATGGCGTAGGATAGATCTATGTCACTGTTAGATGTTTTTTTTGGTACAGGGGAGGGGGCTGAAGCACTTACAAAATCCCTCAGTGGAGATCGAAATGACTGTTTCAAATCCAGTCGTTGTTCCGAACTCAATAGCATCCAGAGCCAATTGTACCACAAGGGTAAGCAAGACTGCATTCACAGGAACCTGGGTCTTGCTGTTGACCTTGCTGAAAACCTTCGAAAAAGGAAGTCCGTTGTCACGGGCAAAAGCATACACGGAACGAGATCCTTCGGCCAGAATGTTGTTTCCGGCAACTATAACAATCACAGTGATCAAAGTAGACAATATCACTGTCCCGGCCTTACTTCCGGTAGAGTCGTATATAATTTGGATAACAGGCACTCCGGTACTGCTGTTGGCGGTAGATGTGATATCACCAATGCAGAAGCAAAGGGTGACAAGGAAGACAAAACCAGTCACGGCGCCAAGAATGACTGCGAGCACAATCGCTTTCGGAGCTTCCTTCGACGCAGACTTCATTTCCTCCGTCATGTGCGAGGGCGCGTCATAACAACACATGCCGAAGCAGGCCTGCAAGATACCAATGATAGCGGCCATTCCTGTGCCCCAACCAGTTGTATTCTCAAATTCCGTGAAAACAAAGGAGGGTGACTGTTTGTGGTCGTTCGTTGCGAGAAGTGTAATAGTCACAATGATGAAGGACGCAACGTTCCAGATTAGGATGAATTTCGAGATGCGGTGGAGCAGATGGGAACCCCAAAGATTGACGGCGGCCGAGAGAAGAGCAACAAGATAGGCGACGAGCACGGTCTGCCATCTTTCAATAACGTAGTCGGGAAATATCAGGTTGGCCATTCCAAGTACAAAGTTTGATGCAATCGAGTTGTTCGTCGCACCCATTGCTAGTAGACCTAGCCATCAAAAAATCAGCGTCTCTTCACGAGATATTCCATTAATAATTCACATACCAACAAGCATGAACCAGCCAGTAATATATGACAGCCCTCGGGCGATCTTTGGAGGAGCGAGAGCAGCAACCCATGAATATTGACCACCAGAAACGGGGAGCATGCTGCACATTTCCGCCATTGGAATGGCAACGGCGAGTGTAAGAAGACTAACACCGATGAAACTGAAAATCATCACCGGTGGTCCACCAGATGTAACTCCGACAATGAACACACCACTCAGAGCCGTCCACCTAGAGAGGCCGTAAGCTTGTGTCACGAGATACCTGGGAATTCGATACTCACGAGGTCACAACACTGAAGCTAAATCCGATCATGCTGAGCAACCCAAAAGAACGCTTGAGCTCTAACAGAAGATGTCAGCATCCTATGAACCTTTATTTTCGAAGAACGGACTCACCCTGCTCATAACCCAAGTTCTCCAAGCGGACATCTTCGCTAGTGGTGCCTTTAAACACCTGGATCTCCTCTTCATTCGACATTCTTGCGTCAAGCCGGGAGGTCGTTAGGTGTTGACACGGCAAATTACACTTTGCGCCCAGCAGGCAGAGGACATCCTTAAGAATATCCGGGGCATACCATTGCTGTTCCTACATCCCCCATGCTGGGCCATGACCCCATGGAGAGGCACAGGGACAATAAGATAGATTGTCATACTGTCCTTCCTGATCGAGAAGGTCTGCGCGACGCCGGTGGGGCCGGTCTGCCAGTCCCGGGCGGGCAGCGAACTTTGTTGGCTGGTTTGCGGGGGGGACTCCGTGACCGTTGATAAGCATGGCTACACACGCAAGGCATGTCATTTGTCCGGGAGGGCTGTGGCTCAGGGCTGATATCAATCCGTGGGGTATCTGTCGTGGGAATTGTGTAATAAGAAGTCTGAGATTATACGGGGAGGCTTGGTGTCTCTTGGGATTGCCCTTGTTGTTTTAGCTTCGGGTGACTTGGAGGGTGCGTTGATAAGAGCATGATATTTTTTTCAATCGTGACAGGGGAGATTGACTTGATTATTTACTTTCTATATCTTGCTTGATATGACAAGGAAATTGTCTACTCTATTTAAAGCCCAATCGGATGGTCTTCAGTCCTGGTCCGATGGCACTAGGAAGCCTGTCTCGAATAGGTATTAGGGCATAGGGCTCCGGAAGATGAAGGTTCCGGCCAAATGTGAATACGAATCCTATACGCATTGTCTACGCAAAGGTCAATGTCTACCACGTCTTGGATTCGTGTTTCTGTTCTGGTGATCGATTCTCGCCGCTTTTAAACCCTGGGTAAATTTGAGCACGGCTTTGAGCGCATTTGACCTTAATGCCAGGTCATGTGACCGCTGGTCTATGTAGATGAGATGCCTCACTTCTGGGCTCCCATCTTCTTTCCTGCACGGCTTTAATTTGATTTTGTTGTTTCAATCTCCTTCATCTCCTTCTACTTGCTCCGTCATACTGCACCTTATACTATTATGAAGGATGGACATGTTCGGCACTCCAACCTATCTCTGGACATGGGAGATGGATGGGCGAGACAAACACTTGAAAAGTTGAGATAGATGAATCTAAATTTTGTTGCAAGTGATAAATAATACATGTCAATCTTGGGGAGGCGAACTGACAATTCACATAAATGTGTTGTTATTTAGTCGCCCCTTCCACTTAGGCAAATCTCTGCCTAGACAGGAACAGCTTATGACTCGAGCCCCTTTAAAATATGAGCATTTGCTCCATTCTGCATTTCTGAAGGGTCTGTATCAAAGCGCATTAAGCGGTGAGATCGAAAGCCAATCACAATAAGGTGCTTCGTTGAGGGTACGCGATTCAATTGGTCAATTCTGGAATACGAGAGTCGATGAATCATATTCGACACCACCTATAAGTAGTTGAAGTTCAACCTTTCTAAGCTCGAATTTAAATTTAAGTATCACGCTAAGATTCACAAGATGTACCGCGCCTGACGCTACCGAGGATCCTGGCCTTTTCTATAATGGCTGGATTCTCCTCAAATCTGGTCGACTCGGTACACTCAACGCCATGGTTGCGAACGGCAAACCAGGCATTGGTGGGGGTCGGATTAGGATTGAGCACAGGTTGCCTCATAATGCGGATATATACAAAGAAGTTTATAATGAAGCGATTTTGGTGGGATGATGGTAAGAATACTCCTCTTCATCAACTGTTTCCGATGGACCATTGACACTCATATCAACCAGTATTTCTTATTTTTGCCTGGGTACAGGTCTCAATTCCAACCCCTGTATAAAAACCACTAACTGGAGGAAAGATATCTGTCGTTGGAGTCCAAACAGTCATCCTCTGTAAGTTGAAGGTTCCTGGTCGAAAGAATCCGGCTCATCATCTTTCAGATGGATGGAGTCATGCCGGGGTTGGGATACATGTTACAGAATTATCCCCATCCACAAAACAGAAGCTACAAAGAGTATATCATCTCTCACCTAAGTGCCTCTCTACTGGAGCCCGTACCTCAACAAAGTCTCAATAGCTAATACTCAACCTAACTCCTGCCATATAGCTCGTCCTAGCTGCCTCGATTATATACATCCCATGTCTCGCATTCGCAAAGCTCGCCTTGCTTATGATGTACTACAGGCTCCTCGAATCCATTCGAGCCTACGTATATACGCTCTATATTGTCGGCTTTGTGATTGTTGGATACAGCATCGCACTTACTCTAGCGCTTATTTTTGCATGCAACCCCCTGGAGAAAAACTGGACTCCTTCAATCACGGGAGGATCTTGCATTAATAGACCTGGAGCATATCTAGCAACGGCAGTAACGAATACGGCCAGCGATTTAGTACTACTGGTTATTCCCATACGGGTTGTATGGAAGCTACGATTGCGCTTTGCTGAGAAGTTGGGGGCAGTTCTCGTGTTCGGTATTGGCTGTTTGTGAGAGATCCTGATGAATATGCAAAGAGCCGGAGCAGTATATGCTAACAAACTCTCCCAAAGGACCATCATCACAAGCATTGTACGACTGGCAACCCTGTGGCCGCTAGTGACTTCAAATGATTTTTCGTACGAACTTGCCCTTGTCTGGACCTTTGCGTAAGCTATTACCTGCCATTCTACTCTTGATCTCCATCCATGATTGATTCGATATATCTGACAGAAGTGGAAAATAACACAGTAACATCGAGGCTAACTTTATCATATTGTGTGGCTCTCTTCCCTATCTCCGCCAGTTTCTTCGCTATTATGTGCCAAAGTGGTTTCCTAGGCGGTGGAGCAGCAGGGGTAGTGGTAGTGAACCCTAAGTATTCAAGAGAAATATAATCCAATAAAAGGGATTTTCGGTACATGACATTGTCTTAAAGATAAAATTGAAAGTACCTAGTTATACTGAGACAAGAACTCCTCTGCGCTCGCCAACTCCCGCTTAATCACCTCCCCATGCTCTGGACTGCGCAGCTTGATTCGTACATCGAAGGGGAGTGGGCATACCAAGTTGGCGGAAGTGTACGCGTTGGTATCCAAAGTTTTGACCTTGCCCGTTTCAGGATCGATAGGCTCCTCAAACTCAAAGGCCCACAGTAGTTTGGCTGTGATACGCCACATGCTACGCTCAGCCAGGTGAATACCGGGGCAAATTCGTCGTCCACCACCATAGCCGTAGTGATGTAAGAAACTGTTAGTGAAAGCTCTAAGTATATGCTCAGAATGGTACTTATCTCGGTTCTCGTAGTCAGGTCCGACTGCGTAGTCATTTGCTAGCTTCGAGTGCTTCAGGAATCGGTCCGGGTTGAAGGTATCGTGGTCCGGATAGTATTTCTCATCGTGGTGCATGGCCCATACACCGACAAAAATGGTGCTTCCCTTAGGGATGAGCATGCCATTGTACCAGTCATCTGATCAAGGAAACTAAAGTCAGCTAGGGATTTCGCACTCGTAATGCATGATTCAGGACTGACCTTTTGTAACAGTGTGGGGAAGGCCAAGATCAGATCTACATGTATGAACACCGGTCAGCATGATACCTTGCACATATATGGCTGGAGACTAACGTTGGTCGCCATCGGAGACCCTCCTTTATAATGGCGTTAATATAAGGCAGCTTCTCAAAGTCAGAGAACAACGGCGCTCGCTCAGTCCCACACACCGCATCGATCTCCTCACGGGCCTTGGCCTGAATCTGGGGGTTCTTAGCCAAAGCCAGGATCAAAGTGAGGATCTGATTCGCAGTGGTATCAGCGCCAGCCTCCATCAATTCACCAAAAAGGTTGTTGAAGCCATGCTGACTCATTGGCCAGCCACCCTTGTTATACTCATCCAGCTTCATGTCGATCATGCATTCACGCTTGTCGCCTCGGGCACGGCGCTCTTCGACCAACTCGCGTCCTTTGCCCCAGATAGCGTCCATCCTCTCACGCATGCGATAAGCACGCTTCTTCCACTTGCCTGGCAGATACCACAAAGCAGGAATCAGATCCACTGGCGGATTGGCACCAGGTTCGATCGCCTCGAGCCACTATCGAACTTTAATTAGTGACCGCGATTTCAAGAATAGCGACTTTCGTCAAAATACCTCTTCAATCATATCAGAGACATCTTTGAACCAGAAGGAGTCGAGGGTCTTGGCGCGGAATCCCCAAGCCAGTATAGCCGCAACCGAGGACGCATATAGTCTGGCGTAGGGGAAGAATTTCTTTGGTTCTGTCGCTAAGCGATTCATTAAAAGGACGGCTCTAGTGGTCAATAGTCAGTCGCGTCATCTTCACAAGGGCCCAATTTGACAGCAAAGACTCACTCGGCTTCCTGAACACGGAAATGCTTCTCATCAAGTGATTTTGGGTTAAGGTTTCTCGTTACAACCGTTCGCTTTTCACGCCACCCAGGACTCTGGCATTCCATTGTCATATGGTTGCCGCGAGTGATGAAGAGTGGCACGATGTTAGGCGGCCTGTCGGAGTAGATGCTGCCTTTCTTATCGATTAATTCGTGAATCGCTTTGCGATCGCATATAACGATGATCGTCCCTGATCCAACTTTGAGGGAATATATTTTGCCATATTGTTGTGACCACTCCATGAATCTAAATAATGGTTAGCTCTGCCATTGAAGAACAGATCTTGTGGAACTCTACTTTTTGCCTAGGCCTGTGGAGGGAATTTCAAGCATGTTCCCAAGAATGGGCACGGTCGGTGGTCCTGGTGGTAGTCGCGGGTCGCGTTTCCCGACCTGGAACAGTCGGTAAATGCCATAGAGAAGGAGCAGGCCACCCGCGGTGAGAATGGTCTTTGATGATAGAATGCCTGACATATCGTTTCATTGACCAGGGTGAGGCGTAAGTGCTAGCAATCATTACAACAGGAGCGAAAGGCAGTATTATACGTGATAGCTCAATGTCATTGGCGATCAGTCACGATCCCCGGATGCTCACAAGACCCCATTTTTCAAAGTTTGCGGGGATTCGGAAGTTGTGCAACGTGCATTTGTAGAGATGCACCGAAGATCGATCGAGAAGTTTGACCAGAGTTGTGCCGAGTAACCATGGGAAAGAACATTGACAAGGTTTTAGCCAATACGTCATCATGAACTTAGAGGGCAAAATCCGCATTGCAGTATGGGTGCTACGTGAGTCAATGGGATTGATTCTGTTCTTGGTTACGTGATGCCGCGAACGGTCTGCGCCGTAACATTGGTAAGCCGAGATAGGTTTGCCGTAAAGAAAGCGAACTGGTCGCTCATGGGCGTGGATTTGCCGGCCAATCAAAAGCCATGACTTGAGAATCAGAGACCACAAGAAACTCATCTAGAAATTGGGTTTTATAATTTACAGAAGAATATGTTCAAGGTCAAAAGTGATCAATGGATATATGGCTGGCTGACTTGCCGCTTCATATCGTATACTGTATAGCTATAGTAGATGAGACCAAAACAAACAATCTAGTATTCTCCAAGCACCAATTCCGATCATTCCCACTGCTGGAGCGTCTTCAAGCTTCGTTCGCAGTCCTTCATGATAATATCCACATGTTCCTGACTTCGGGGCTTGAACACAACTTGATAGGGCAATGGGCCATGGGCAATACCTTCCTTATAAGCCTCCGGGTCGGGGATAATCTTGTTCCCGGCAGCATCGACGGGGAGTTCAATGGTGAAAGCCCAAAGTAACTTAGCAATGGCTCGCCACTGGGTTCTTTCTGCGAGATGCATGCCTGGGCAGATACGTCGACCGGCTCCATACCCGTAGTGATGTTCAAACCCTACATTTGTTAGCCTGGCGTCGTTTTGGACAGATTAAAGGTGACTTATCTCGGTTATTGAAGTCAGGGCTTCCAGCGTAATCACTAGCCAATCTTGGATGATTCAAGTATCTCTGGGGGTTGAATTCATCCGGTGCCTTGTAGTTGAACTTCTCGCTACGGTGGATGGCATAGGAGGGAATCACCACGGTTGCGTCCTTTGGAATGAGCATTCCCTCGTACCAATCGTCTTTGGCGACGCGATGAGGTACACCCAAAGGTAGTCTGTGAAATTTGTGAGTTTGATGTCGACCTTGAAAGGGATTGGACATACACTGGATGCCAGCGAAGACCCTCTTTGACGATACAGTTGATGTAGGGAAGATCGTTGAAATCGGTCCAGGAAGGCATTCTATAGGAGATCGGTCGAAGTCAGCGCTTTGCACGAAGAAAAATCGAAGAACATACGTACCGATTTGTGCCACACACTGCGTCCAATTCTTTCTGGGCGATGACTTGGTGCTCGGGGTTTCTAGCAAGACAGGCAATCATAGTCAACACAGCAGAGGACGTGGTGTCGGCACCACCCTCCACAAGGACTCCAAGGAAATGGTTGATCTGTTTATCGCTCATTTTTCCAGCTTGCTTGGGATCATCTAACAGTCGGTCGGCGATGCAAACACGGCGTTCACCTTTATTGCGTCGCTTATCACAGTACACCCTGGCTGCAGCCCAGGTGTTATCCATGGCCGTGTATGATTTAACGGCTCGCTGTCGCCATGGGCTGACGAAACTTGGTAGATACTTCAGGAAAGGGAATTCATCCACGGGGGGATTTGCTCCAGGTTCCAAAGACTCGCTGTACTATAAAGACAGAGAAACAAATCGCGGTATCAGTAAATTGGACAGCGATCAACTGTAAGCGTATTGAAGAGGTCTTACCGAGTCCATGGCGTCGTACACACACTAGGGAAAGAGGCATCAGTATTGAGAACAGTGCCTTGACAGGCCGAAATTTTGACTTACACGGCCGAAGAATGACTCGAATGTGGCGCCTCGGTGGCCCCATACCATGCTGCACGAGATGGAGCAAGTGGTACGCATAACATGATGGTAGAAGTCATCGGGAGTTTTCACAAGATCACGCATGAGAACCGAGATTCTGTTTCAAGACGATTAACATAAATGAAAAGAAGTTGGACAATATATGATCACTGACTCGGCTTCTTGTATCTCGCTAGCTCGCTCATCAAGGATTCGAGGCTAGAGACCATCAGAACATGAACGCATTTCCAGACGATAAACCTACGGAAAGGTTGTGAGACGCAATCTTCCGCTGCTCACGGTAAAGCGTTGTGTTATCCATAAAAGCAAAGCTATCACCATGGGTGACAATGTCGGCGACATGGTTTTTCGGGCGTTCTGAGTAGATGACGCCCTTCTTGTCGACGAGATCGTGAACGGCCTTTCGGTCAAACAGCACGATCATGGTACCAGACCCCATTTTGAGAGAGAATATACCACCATAAGTCTCCCCCATTGAAGGAATCTAGTCAATGTCAGAAGTGCTGATTATAAAGGTCACTAGATATAAATTTACTTTGCATGGAGGCCAGTAAGAGGAATTTGGTGAAGGTTTCCGAGGATTGGTATCGTTGGTGGACCAGGAGGAAGACCCTTCTCTCTCTTTCCCATAGAAAGCAGTTTGTATGCGGCGAAGGAAATAACTGCCAGCACAGCTATTGCCGTGGGTGAAAGGCGAAACGGCATTTCTGATGACATTATGAATTTGACTGAATTAAAATCGTGTAGAAGACGAGTCCATGCAGCTCAGGTCACTAAATAGGCTCGAAATATAGACAACTGGATCAAGTCGCATGCTCCGCATTGATATAGGGTTACACTTGACGCAAGGACGAATCTGTGCACTTCCAGTAGAAACCCCGGACCCCAGAAACATAACCCCACCTAAGAGCCATACCCCAGATTCTGAAGTCTAAAAAGGCTCAAAAATGGGCTTAAGATGTCTTCCCCGCTCCGCACATACTTCGGGGAATCTTCGCGGGGCTTATAGCGGGTCAACTTCGCTCAGTTCGGGCATGGTAAACTCAAAGCAATAAAGCAGGAGATTAATGGCCTTTTGGACCTGTCGATCAAGTTCTTGATTCCTGGTAAGGTGTTCAGCCTATAGGCGCAACTCAGATGACCAAGATGAAGATCTTGACTTTGATAGAGCTTAATACTGTGAACTTACTTCGAAGGCTGGGGCTGGGACACACGTGGACGGCAAATCAACAGGCTTGACATTATTTCTCATTTTCCTAGAAATCCGAACAATGCTACGAGAATAGTGGACCCTATTGATTGATTGAAATCGTAAACCAAGCGCATCGTGATCATCAAAATTTCACACTCGCTTATTCGTATCTTCATTTCTCACAGACGACCAATGTCACTTGTGATATATAAATGGGTATAGCAGTACCGCATATAAGGGTAAATAGAGCATATAAAAAAGACATAGGAGAAGAGAAATGCGTTTAGTACATAGACCACCCGGCCAATAAATCATGTATACCGCTAGCGAATTCAATATTGGGCCACTCCATGCTTCGATCCTGCTGTGTATCAAGCATGTTCATTGGCTTGAAGAAAACAGGGTTCGTTGGCATTATGTAAGGTTCGGATATCGGATGTGGATTCACTTCTGGCAAAGGCATGAAATCCAGCATGGCCATCTTTTGGGTGGGATCGGGGTGTTCATCGGCATACGCCTGGTTTGTCATCCTCTCAAGTTCACCTTGGTCCAGCGACAACATTTGCACGGGGGGTGTGGATGGTGTACCAGGAAGAAATTGCGTAGAGTAATTGTCTTGGATTTTTGCAGAATTTGAGAGACTGAGGCCGTTGTTTTTCTTGGAGGAATGAGAAGAATTATGCAGGTAGATTCGTTGTCGCTTGGCATCATGCTCAGCCTGGCCCCACTGCTGGTCACTGGAGGACTGATTCGCAATTTCTGCTTCTTCTGAAGTCCGCTTTGACGTCTTTTTGGAAGCCCGAGCCTCCCGCTTATTAGATTCAGCTTGCTGGGCCTCCAGCTGTACCTCCAGTGACTCGAGGTTTTGCTGGAGAGCGGTCTGTGTATCCCAGAATTGAATGCATCGCTTGTACGTCAGGTACAGTACATCAAAGCGCGACTTGATCAGGCTTCTATTGGACGGCGTTCGTGAAAGATGCTTCCGAACTAGCTGCACAGCGGAGGCCAGCCATATGGTGCTGGAAAGAAATGGATTGATATAGCGGATGTGCTCCTCGCAGCTTTGATTAACGATTCTCAGAATGCTATCTGTTGCGTCGAAATAATGCCGCAAAGCGACAGTCTCAGCATCAAAAACACCAAATTCATTCCCATTGGCTGAATCACTAGGGTGGTGACGACTTTTGGCTTCCGAGTGACGGGTCTGTGGCCTGAAGGCATCATATCGGTGTATCATAAGCCGAGCCAGGTGGGTCATGACGAAGATGTTATAGATAGAGCAATGTTGTTGTCGTTCAGAGTCAAATTGGTGCTGTCCTATTGCACTGAAAGCCAAGTATTGGTCGCGATATTGGAGATGACGAGGCAAAGCAAGTCCAAAGCATCGCACTGCGTTTGCGAGTGTTTCTAACCCTTTCCGGGCCTCCTCGACCGATTCTGGTGTTGACGTACGATGTGTTGGCTGATAGTTAACCGCGTGACCCATAGGAGCTACTCCTCGCGGGTTGGAGATGGCTTGGGCAGCCTTCATGAGAGAGTTGATCACCAGGAACCATGCTTTGGGCGATTGGTTCCCACTGTCCTGTAGTGCCTTCCACCGTTTATTTGGCTCGGCCTCCATAAAACAGCTTGAGGCAGGGCGAGATTGAAACCAGTTGGCATTGTCGACCGGGAGTAAGATCTCCATCTGCGTCCAGTCGACAGCAGTCGGGGTCCGGCGGATTGTGCTGGCAAATACATCCATCTCCCAAATGGCCCAGAATGCCCGGCGCTTTTCTTCATCCGCTTTCCACTGAGCAGGTTCTTCTGTCTTCCCCGCTGTCCTCGAATCGAGAAGATGGAGGTTAGTCTCGTATGCCAATCGAACGCAAAGTCCCAAGGATCTCCACGCTTTCCCATGAACCCCACGGGTTAATTGGCAGTGTGTTGCAATTATGAGGGCTTGGATCACGCAAAGAGGTGGTAACTCATCGTCACACTCTGCGAGTGCCTTGTTGATTTCATTGAAGGCAATATCAACAAAGTGTGCAGGGTTGTGATGACATTTTTCTGTCAGCGCTAGCCCGCCCCCAGTTAAAGGATCTGTTTCAAAAGGTAGAAAACGTGATGCATAAGCAGCCATTGCAGCGAGAAGGGCACTGATTTGGCAGAGAGAGGGAATTTCCATTAATTTTTCAGGGAATGAAGGTTCATGAAAGAGGTTAATGGCGACCATATTATCGAAATAAACTCGAATCCTAGGAAAGAGTCAGCGCCAAATTCGTTTCTCACTGCCTGGTTATGCTATTCCAGAGACATGTGTTTGCGTACATTTGGTTCATGAGACTTAATGACACTCCTAACTCATTGCATGCTTGGCGACAAAGACCAGGTTGGCCACCTTCTTTGGATCCCGGGCTCTGGTTTTGATCGTTTTCTGGGGTTGAAGGCTCATGGCATGGGTGGAGTATGAAGGAGAGATCATGCATATTCAAGTGTGAATCCTGCTTCCTTTCATCCTCCTGTATCTTGGCCCCACTAGTCAAGTCGGTATTATCGGTGGCCAACGAAGGAATGTCGTTCTCCGAAACCTCCTGAGGAGTTTCAAATTCCCCGTCATATGGATGTAGACTATGATCGATGGGGGAGCTGGAAAGTGAACCATCGTGTTGCGGTTGGTCTGTCCTTTTCGTTTTCCTTTGGCGTGATCGTTTCTGTCGTTGTAAAGTCCCTGGACTGATGAGCCAATCTCCCAGTCTTAAGATGCGACCAAGCCTTACCAATTTTGGGCCCTGGTTTCATCGGACGAAGCGGATAGTTGCATGGTTGGCCTGTCTGTCCACAGACCAAGCACTGAGGAAACTCCCGGTCGCTAATAGCATGTAAGTTGACAGTCTTGTAGAATCATGGAAGTCAAGCTACCATACCACTTTACTTTTCGCCTGCAAGCAAGGGAAAAAAAGATTAGCGACTGTTCATCCTGGATGGATGGTATAATCCCAATGAGACTTACTTGCGACACGAGTGACAGGCCAAGTCAGATTTAGGCATTCTCGCGGGTGGTTCAGTGCGTTGTGGCCACATTGGCTATTGTCGTCTGTAACGACATTGAAAAAGAGAAGGAAGAAGACCAGGAAGAGCAAAATGAGCGTAGCATCGCCACTTCCGCATTGGAGAATTATGCATCTACCCCACGGGGTTTGTGCCCGGAATGCGGGGTTGCCCTGGTCCCGTGATACTTAGTCAGCTACTCTGAGTTTCGGTCGAATTTCGCTCGATCTTCAGGAAACCCCCATATTAATCTCAGCCTATCAAGAGGCGCGTGGCTAAATCCTCTCGAATGAGCTATGGCCTTGGCAGTGGGGGCAATCTACACATTGATGTCTGTAAACTGGATCCCACCAATGATAGGCAATTCCACTTCTCGGTTACTATTGCACTAATCTCAATAGGTTGGATGCTTCCAATAATTGATGTCGATCAAACCTTGAAAGCTTAAAAGTTTGGGATACGAGTTATCCTCACGCTCACGTGCAGATTGTTCTGGGTGGCCAGCGCCAAATCCGGTTATACTGCAAAGTTTCGTCACTTTAGCCTTTTGATTTTTCTAAGTCCGACTTCCAATTAGTTGAGTCAATTAATTGAGTGAATGCAATACGAGGGAGGCGAAGAGTACCGCAACCTTGGACTTTAAGATCCCAGGCGGTGGCGCTTGTAATCTTACGTTATGTAATGGTTGTCACCAGAGACTGTGTACATTGATATTTACCTCATTAACTAGCCCTGTATGTAATTGAGAACCATATTCCCTAAAGCTGCATAAAATCCACTGACATGAATTGCAATAAATGACAAGCTGGTCATAAGAGAGGGCGTGACGGTGATTGGGTAAAAAAAGGAAAGGGAGAAAGACACAGTAATATTTGACCAATCAGGTGAGACAGGTTGAGAAAAGCTTTGCTAGAAGTATCGAGTGATTTCTGATACAGAGCGCTGCTTATCAGACAGTAGAGTCAGCTGTGGTGGTAGAGAACTTCTCAATGTGACTACTTTCAATGACGTCTGCTTTGGTGTCTTCCTTGTGATAGACTTGACGGGACACGTGATCAGTAAGGTAGTGATCGAAATCTCGGAGTGAGGCCGCTGCCAAAATGCAGACCACACCTAGAGCGACCGCTGTGTAGTAAACGTAGGCATATGCATGTCCGTACGCAGTCGCCACACTCTCATTTGTCACCTTCAAGATATCTGCCGTCATGCCAGGGATCTTCTCCAAAGCTGCCTGGCTGGCTGACGCTGCGACACTGAGGACCTGCGCAATTGAGGACTCAGGGAGGCCAGCATCAGTGAGAGCGGGAACGACGTAGGTGTCCATCTCGCCGGGGATCTTGTTGGTGTAAATAGCGACAAAGATTGCGGTAAAAATCGATCCTAGGATAGTTCTCATAGATGAGACCACGGCTTCCAGACATTAGTATATCTCTGAACAGCTCAGTACCCGAGAACTATGATGGCTTACCGAATGCGACACCGAGATCTCGGTCCGACACAATGTACTGAACCATGAGCATCGTGAAGATTTCTCCCCATCCCATCGGGAACACAGCCAAAAATGCGAAGGCAACGGCAGAGGCTTGGTCCATATAATTGATGGTGGACATTGCTCCGAGGAAGGCAGTCATCCAAATTGACCCGACCAGCAGCTGTGATCGCAAATGCTTCACAATATGGTAAAGAGGGCCAATGATAATGATACCACCCCACGATGCGAAGTTCACTATCGAAGACATCCAGGCGGTTTCTTCCCAGCCAGAGGCTGTGCTTCCAAAGATGTACGTCACCTGCGAGGGCCAGACAATAAATGCAGCGGTCTGTAGGCATCCACAGACTGCCGAGATAATCACCACACAGGCAAATCCACGGACATCCTTGAACAAGTGCATAGGAATGATCGGAGTGGAGACGTTTCCGTATACTTCATACAATACGAAGATGACTGAGGTGGCTGCTCCAGAGATCAAAAGACCGAGCACAAGGCCAGAATCCCATGGATACGGCTGTCCGCCCCAGGATACGCCAAGCAAGAACAGGACGAGCCCGGCCACAAGCAAGAACATACCGATGTAGTCAAGCTGGGCTAGCTGCTTTCTCCGTGTGAATTCCTTTCCGTGAAGTTGTGTGAAAGATGGAGGGTGGTAGAAAAAGAACCAAAGTGTTGTACCACAGACTAGCAGAAGTTAGCTTTAGTCTTACAATCGACCAGTGTGGCACTTACCCATAAGGATGATGTAAATATAGAAAATCCATCTCCAACTAGCCAGGGTGGCCAGGCGAATACCCAGATACGGACCAAATCCAGTAGCAATAATATTAGGAACGACCACGATTAAGGTGCCCAAATATTTCAATTTGTTTGACAATAGCTCGCCAGTCAGGAGTGGGTAGGAGGCAGGGATTCCCGAGGCCAAGCCCAGAATCACATTCGCGCCGATGAGCTGATTGATGCTTGTGGCGGTACAGGCGACGATGCCTCCAATGATGCCCAGGCAGTTTGCTGTTAGTGCAAAATTGCGACGACCAAAGATGTCCGAGTTGCGTCCGAAGAAAAGGATACCGATTGGCTGGCCAATGTTCCAGACAATTGAAAAGAGGTAGTAATTGTCGCTAGGTCCGATATCTGCGTTGATCTGGACAAGACATCCAGCGGCAGCCTCAAATGCAAAGTAGGTGGCTGCTAGACTGAATGCAATACCGGCAAACGTGCCGATGAATCGTGGACTAATGTAATATCCCTCTGGGAGTTCAGACTGATCGGCCGTGAGGGCCTTCGATCGAATTTCATGAAGCTCATGCTCGGTCAGGCCCTCGGTACTTGAGGGATTGACTGGGGAGATCTCGCCATCGGTGGGGTGGATATTAGCCATATTGAGTCGAGGACTGAAAGCCCTTTCACAGTGGGTATGTATTGAATGGAAAGTCTGAGGATGGTGTGACCAGCCCTGGTTCTATATCCAGTTGTTTGCAATGCTCGATCAATATATACCTTGATCGCAGTTGATCTAGGGCGATGCTTACCCCATGGGGATCTTCTGCAGCTCCTCTGGATTTGGTTAAGGTTCGCAAACCAAGTCTGCAATTTTGGGTCAACCCGAAGACAGGCCGCACGAAATTGATCCGTAAATCTGGGGAAAGCTAATCCCAGCGCCATCACAATTCTACCTCCGATGTGCCGTGGTCGATCTGAGGGGGTCCCACAAATGTCACCTCACGTCCCGCAAATCCTACATTCTGCTCCACATTCGTGCTCCAGGGATGCATAAATGCGGAAGCGAAACAACACACGTGAACTTAAATATTCAGTGAGCAGCAAAGCAAATTGTGCAGATCAAACCTTCACCTCTCGTGTACAGACCAACCTCCGACACCTCGAAATTATCTTCTTGTCAACAATCAAGTGTGCTTTTCTACAACATCATGTCGACAATGAAGGCATTCAAATTGGTTGAATGGGGTCAGCCCGGGCAGTATGTCACAGTGCCGAAACCCACACCCGGACCCTTTGACGTGCTCCTGCGTGTCAGGGCCGTCGGTCTATGCCGTTCAGATCTCGACATGATGGATAGCCCACCGGGAACGGATCCATATGCATCTGTACTTGAGCCCGACTACATCCTTGGTCACGAAACTGCTGGAGTGGTCGAGGAGCTGGGGTCAGCTGTAAACGATCTGAAGGTCGGAGAAGGCGTTGCAGTTCATCACATGCGTCATTGCGGCTTTTGCGAATTCTGCGAGGCTGGCATTGAACAACACTGCGAGTACTACAAACGCGGTGATATCGGCATGACAAGGGGCTGTGGCTTTGATGGTGGCCTTGCAGAGTTCCTCGTGGTCCCAAGAACCGAGGTCGTTTCGATCGGCGATGGAGACCCCGTCATCTATGCGCCCCTCACCGACGCTGGTGTGACTGCTTACGCTGGCATGAAAGGATTCGTCTCTCAACTTCGTCCTGGGAATTCTGTCGCAGTGATTGGCGTTGGTGGACTAGGTGCCTACGCTGTGCAGTTCCTTAAACTGCTTACATCTGCCCGAATTATTGCCGTCGACAATGCAGACTCTAGGCTCAAGATGGCGACTGAGCTTGGTGCGGACGCTGAAGTTGTGTCGGACTCTAATGCTGCAAATTCTATTCGAAGTGTCACGGGTGGCAAAGGGGTCGACGCGGTTTTAGATCTTGTTGGGAGTGACCAAACTCTTCAGCTTGCTGCCAATGTAATTCGCCCCCAGGGATATATATCCGTGGTAGGGATGCAAGGTGGCAGTGTGAAACTTGGGTGGAATCTCATGGCAACAAGTTCGAAATTCGCTCTGTCTTTGGGAAGCACACGCAAAGACCTCCGTGAAGTTTGCCAACTTGCCACCGATGGCAAATTGAGAATCGACATTGATCGGTTCGACTTTGACCAGATACCAAAGGCGTATGAGAAACTCAGGAAGGGTGAGCTCAAAGGACGTGCAGTGATTATCATGCCCAAGTCATAAGCAAATTTCATCACTTGGATAGTTGTATTTTGTCATGAATTTACTTATTATCACCGCAAACGCTCTTCATCTCGCATAAATTGAATAGTTTGGATTACAAAGAATTACACCCTTTTCGTGTGTCTATTGGAGGAGAATCGACTGATAATCGATTTCTCTTTACTTGTAAGGCTCTAAGTCTCTTGGCCATTTCCACCAAGTGGCGTGAGTGGTTCATCTACGGTAGAATAAAAACCCCTGCGAGGCGACTGCCCAAAGTAATTTACCAAATGATGTACTGACTCTGACATTGCTGCTTCATAGACCGTTCACATATGTACAAGAAAATTTATGACAGGCCTCATAGGTAACAACAATTGAAAGAGATATTATTCATATTTAAGCCCCAAACACACCCTCGGTGTCCTCATTCTGAGCCCAAACTTTTGCTAGTTGCATGCGACTAATCCGCCAGCCCTCAGAAGTCCGCTTGAACTGGAATCGATAATGTCCACCAAATGCGTGGTATTCATGCGGCTTGGTGGTATCCATTGTAGCTGCAAACCACAAGTAACATCTTGCGCTCGCAGTGTCTTCGTTTATGGTAAACTGCATGTTGGTCATGGAGTGTTGTAGACCCTGGAAGCGATTCTCAGCGCCACCAGCTGCAGCGGAGATCTTTTCGCGTCCCACGATCTCGCCCCAGTTCTCGAAGCCGAGGACACCGTCAGGAGTAAAGGTGGCGGCATATTCGTCCCATTTGTGGTCATCGGCGGTGTTACAGTAGCGGTTCAGGAGAGTGTTGAGTTCGTCTTTGTCCTCGAGAAGTTGAAGACGCTTGTGTAGAGACTCGAGGGTGGGTTGGCCAGCCATATTGGATGAGAATTATTCAAGATTGTTCAGGATTGTTTGAGAGATTGTGGTTGTAGGAAATGACTGGTTTAGATGTGAATGGATACATATAATGAAGTAGACATTGCTTTTATTTCCAATGTTGGGATCCCAGCGCGACAGCAACCCGCAAGTCGGATGTGCATATGGTTGGGGGTGTCTTCGGCCCAACTTCGCTGCTAAATCTCAGCTACGTCCCAGGGCGTTGTGGGGACGTTTCGCACCCCGCGTGACTATGTCTGTCCCATGGGTTCATTGATGGATGTCCTACTGATTGGCTAAGGCATTTAAATTTTCTCCGCATTCCCCGCACTATGCGGACAGACCCTGGATGTATCCATTATGTAGAAATATCCGGGGCAACGGGCCTTTGCAAATGTTACGTTACGGTAATCCAGCTTCTGAGGACCTCCCAAAAATAAGGTTTCAGTAGCCCGGCGTTCCCCGCAATCGTCTAAATGAGTACCGGGAGCCCATTCACCAAAGGTCGAAATTTCGTAAATACCTAGCGTCCACGGGTGGCGTCTCTTGAGTTGTAATAGGAAGCGTGCAGATTGAGGTTGACTTGCAGATTGAGATACATTGAATTGCTTAGACTACATAAGAAATATCGTTCAATTTTCGCTATACATTGATGCATAAGCCAATCATTTCAATTGATATATATAATAACGCGACGAATATGTATGCTTAAAATTGTCTTCTATTTCGCATTCGGCACAATACCAAAACCTTCAATATCAGGCACATCCAATCCAGAGGCATGCTTGACACCATAACGAACATGGTCCAAGGTACTTGTGGGAATATACGCGTCTTTAACGTCTCCGAATACCGCGGGCCAATTTTCCAGGAACCCTTGTGGAGTGGTCTCATTTGTATGGCCGGGGAAGGTTGCTAGAGTAATTCGTGCGGCTCGGTCGGCACCTGTGGCAAAGCATTCCCCAGAGACAGGACATTCGTCCGAGCAGAGTGCTACCATCATCGGGGCAACCTTTTTGGCGGCAAAGTAGGTTTCGGTGATGAACTTAGAGCCATCTGACAGATCAGTCATGCGTGAATGACCAGAAGGCAGAATGGCGTTGATTTTGATGCCACTGGAGGGGGAAAACCGCCCGAGGTCACGGGTAAGAGCAAATGTAGCACCCTTGGATGCGGCGTAGGCGCAGTCCCCGCCAGCTCCGAAGCCGATAATCGCATCAGAGGAGATATTCACAATTCGGCCGTAATTCTGTTTTTCCATAACGTTCCATACTGCACTCGTCATGTATTGGGAACCGAGGACACCAATTTCCATGACACGCATGAAAGCGGCTCCATCAAGGTCGGCATGCGAACTTGGCTTGCCGGATATGCCAGCATTGTTGATGAGGATATCGACGCGACCAAACTCGGCCATGGTGCGTTCGACTATCTTTAAGGTATCAGCCTTGACAGAGACGTCGTGGCCGTCTGCGATGGCTATGCCACCGGCTTGTTTGATTTCATCGGCAACAGCCTGGGCCCGAGTTGCACTGCCGGCCTGGCCTTCGAGTGTGCCACCGTAGTCGTTGATTACAACTTTGGCGCCCTGAGATGCAAGGAGAAGGGCGTATTCGCGGCCAAGTCCGCCACCGGATCCGGTGATGATAGCGACACGATCTTTAACTGACATGGTTGCTTTTCTGATCTTTGAAATGATGATTTGAACTGAAGGAGGTTTTAAGATAATAGGACATGAGAAACAGATTAATCATTATGCGGTTTTGTGATCGACGTTTACCGAGAACTCTATCCATTCATTGGAGACCACCCGATGATGGTCCGGACCTGGACTATCTACGCGGGAGCGGGGGCGGGACGGGGGCGACTTCGGGGTAATACGCTTTATTCACGGAGTAGCTCACGTGCATTTTATGTGAACATCCCTCTTAACCTGCTGCAAGAATAAACCTTTGCTGCCACAGAACATCCACTTCTGATCAGTTCGCTTCCCAGTCTTGAATCATGTCTATCGAAGGTCGCGTTTATACGATTACGGGTGCTGCATCGGGTATTGGTCGATCAGTTGCCATTCGCCTTGCTGAGCTGGGTGCCGCTGGGCTTGCACTTAGTGATTTGAATGTCAAAGGTCTCGAAGAGACAAAGAGCAAATGTAAGTGTGTAAATGTGCATTGTAGCGGATGATAGCTGACAGCGTTAGGTGCCACATATAACACAAAAGTCGTCATAACACGGGTTGACGCTAGCAAAAGTGACCAAATTGAAGACTGGATTGCAGCAACAATTCGCGATTTTGGACGCTTGGATGGCGCCGCTAATGTGGCGGGCATCGCAGAGGGTGACGGCGAAACAACATGCGCGACGATTGTAAGTAATTTTGATGCATTATCTCTAATTTCCAAATGCCGAGACTAACTTCCCTCATAGAAGACGGAAGATTGGGACAAAATGCTCGACGTGAATCTCAGGGGAGTCATGTTTTGCATGCGAGCTCAGCTCCCCCATTTGCCCCGTCCTGGCGGTGCCATTGTTAATGTTTCGAGCACCTCTGGCCTCCGCGGTCTTCCGCACAATGCTGCATACGCGACAAGCAAGTTCGGTGTGATCGGGTTGACCGAGTCTGCTGCCGGAGAGTTTGGCCAGTATGGTATTCGCGTGAATGCATTGCTCCCGTGGGTCAAATATCTCATCCCTCAGTTGCGCCTTTGCTAATACTGCGAAGTGGTCCAATAGATACTCCTATATTCCGCGACGGTGAGGCCAAAGGTCTGTTTAGTTCAGAAATGACTAGTCAGGCCACATGCCTCAAACGCATGGGCAAACCAGATGAAGTTGCCAAGGTGCTTTGTTTTCTTCTCACCGATGATGCTTCATATGTGACTGGATGTACGTTTGAACCCCTTCAACCTGTTTTAAAGATTTTCAATTAGCTGACAACATCTCAGGCCACTGGACCGTTGATGGAGGATACAGTGCATGCTGAATAAAGAACAAGTTTCGTACAGCAACTTATACTTGGGGTACTTTGCGCACATATTTTCTGCTGTGTATTACAGGCACATTCCAATGAAGGACCTAGCATTCGCTGAATGGTGTTTCAATATAAATCAATCTACCCATTATAACATTTGCCATGTTCAGATTCCAAGAGCTCTATTGCCCTGCTATACTGTATTATTCTTGTATTCGTTGTGAATGTTGTCAAATTAATCAAATACATGCAAAGGGTAGCCAGTGTGTTCGAAGTAGAGAAGGGTGCATCGAGTAAAGACATGCAGCTTTCAATGTATGCAATAACATGATTTAGAGCAAGTGAAAAAAACACTTAGAAGCTAATCGACAGTGTGTAATGCTACGATCAACATGAATAGCTCAAGAACCTGATATCTAATCATCTTACCCAACAATACAAATTGGTGGGCATTATGACGTTTTAGAAGTGGTTATTTGACTAAGCGTACACAGCCGATTGGTCACAACCGCCAGCATTACAAGCTATGCCAAGCCAATACGAAAATTGTCGCGAAGATAAAGCGAAATACCGAACGAAATACCGAACACCAGGTCAATGCTGCATTTGCGGGGGCATGCTAGTACTAGTTGAGAAGCAATATTCTATTTCTATTTAAATCGCACTGGAACATTTGCCGAAGTAACCCTGATCTTCTACTGCAATCAACTTTAGAAGCGAATATACATTTCAGTTCTCAAAGGAAAATACGAAAATGCCTGTCAATATCTCTGTTTCAGGCCAAGTCGGGTTGGTCACCGGCGCTGGCACACCGTACGGCATTGGACGCTCGTTGGTAATTCAGTTGGCTCAAGCTGGTGCCAAAGCGATCTACGCTTGTGACCTGAACACATCCCATTTTGATGCCCTCAAACAGGACGTGAAAGACACGGGTTGTGACTGCATTGTCGAGGGAGCTCTTCTTGATGTTTCATCCGAAGAGCAGACCGTGGCCTTCTGAAGAAAATCGTGAAAACACATGGTCGATTCGACTTTTTCTTTGCAAACGCAGGGTTCGCGAATTACAGGTATTATTTGTCTCTCCACACTTGAAATGGTTGAAGATTAGGGAGTTAACCGAGCTTCTAGGAACCTAAATGATATCACATCACACAATTATGAGCGCGCTATGTCCGTCATGACCTCCTCGTGCTTCTATGCCATCAAGCATGGTAGCCGGGCGATGGTCGTGACGTCAGAGGAGAAGCCGCAACCAAGCGGTAACATTATTTTGACCTCGTCGTGCGCCGCATTCCTTGGGGCATATGCGGATATCGCATACAGTAAGCATATTCTGAAACTCCAGATCTATTTTGTCCAACTTCTCACATTGTTGTATAGCCGCGTCCAAGAATGCAGTCAATGGATTGGTACAAAGTGGCTCTGTCCAGTTGTCTTCCAGCAACATTCGTGTCAACGGTGTTGCACCAGGTTTCACTCGGACCAGTATCTTGACGAGTTCGAAGACCGCCGAAGATGGATCAGAGTATGGTCTGAAGCAGACAACGAAAGAGATTCAAGGTAACCACGAATGGTTCTTCGAACGCGCAGGGCTCCGGGAGAACCGCCAATACTACTACAACCGGCTCCAAGAAGCAGAGGAAATCGCAAATGTTGGCGTTTTCCTCGCAAGTGATTCATCGGCTGCGATCAATGGGCAGACTATTCTGGCGGATAGTGGCTTCACAGCAGCGGCAACAAAGGAGGCTTGCACGGGTCCTGTTCCCCTGGTCACGCCACTTGAGTTGGATTAAGTTGTACCCTATAACTATTCATATTATAGTCCTGAAACTACATTCTTTCGTCTATAAAATATTTGGCCACCCAAGCTCTCGCTCTTTGTTCTTTGTTTCATATATTCTTACATAAAGAATTCCACAACATTATAGCTCCAAGCCTTTAGATAATGAAAGTTTCTAATCTCACAAGATCTTTCGGAAAGTAGTTGTACGATCAACATTGGCTGAGGTAAGAGGTCTTTCTTGCTGAAATCACTAAGTTAATAAATAACATCTCAGACAAGATACTATTTCGCTGGGTTCAATTTTCAATTTCAAGCTACGAATACTGAGATTGGACGTGGAAGAAGATACTGAGAGACAAGTTTATTTCGCGTATTATTTACAATTGCTAGCTATTCATGTGGAGGCTTGCTTGAGAGAATCAATGGATGCAGTATCCACCATCAACCTGAAGAAATGATCAGTGTACGTCTGCAATGTCAATACCGTGTTTTTGCTCACCTTTAGCTCGGTGCCGGTAATATAACTTGACCTCTCACTTGATAGGAAGACAACTCCATCACTGACCTCTTGGGGCGTGGCGAGTCTTCCCATAGGCGTCTTGGCGATTGAAGGGGCAAGCTAAATCTTCTTAATATGTTCCTTCCTTAAGCAGTTCAACTTGGATTACATACGCCTTTTCGTTTTTCCTCCGTCAGTAATGGTGTGTCGATGAACCTTGCCATATGTCAGTACTTGTTTGGGTTTCCAAGGTTGACAGGGCTATATTTACCCCGGACAAATGGAGTTGATTCGAATGCCTTTCGTGGCATAATCCAGTGCATCGGTTCTTGTAAGACCCAGGACAGCTTCACGAATGTGTTAACAGCGAGGACCTGAGACTGCTCTCTGTCAATTCACATACCATGCTTGGACATTGTATAAATTGCCAGATTAGGGATGGCAATCAGACCCAGGACTGAGTCAACATTCACAATAGTACCCCTTGCTGGAGTACGACCCGGTCTTTCAGGTCGAAATTTGTCAGTAAGCCTTATATGCTCATAATTATCCACATTCACTTACACACTGGTCGGCAATGGATCCTGCTTCATCATCTGCTCTAATTCAAATTTCTCACAATGCCAAACCCCTTTCAAATTAACATTCATGACTTTTTCAAACTCATCCGGGGAAGTTTCTGCGGTTGGTAAAAGAGTCTGGCCAATACCGGCATTATTGACAGCATGATCAAGACGCCCAAACTCCTTGACTGTGAGTTCTATGGCGCTTTGAACCTGAGAAATCTGAGTCAAGTCGGCAATAATTGGTAGAAATTTGACGTTTGGAAACTCCAGATTCAGGAGTTTCTCACTTTCGGCGATCCCTTCGGGCATGATATCCAATCCAGCAATCTTCGAGACGCCGTCGCGAGCGAATTGAAGGATCGTGGCACGACCGACGGTGCCTCCTGCACCGGTCACAAATACAACACTACCATTTGAAGGAGTTGGCTCACTGAATTGAAAGCTGTCGATAGGGTGGAAGCTTACCTATCAGGATGGAAGTTCATGTTGCCTTTGCATTCGTGGCTTCAGAGACAATTTGGGAATCCGGGGTTAAAGTGAAGCTTTTTAGTTTTGTGGGGTAAAACAGGAATAGTATAAAGGCAGTTCGCCCCACAAGACTGGAAAGATTCAATTTCAGATCTCGTGTGTTTGGACAAGCGGAATGATTTCGGACAGTTTAAAACTCAATCCCCGCGTTTCACTGCTTCGTAATATTTAGCCAATGCTATAAAGTTTGACTCTTGGTTTCCTGTTATTTCGTTCTGTCTAGACAGCCCGAAGTTGCCGCGACGGTGGCACATAATCACATTACCCCGACGGTAGATTGGCGTTTACATCCCCACGGAGCCTAATTCAACCAATGATAGAGAAGTGCCTAGCGTGTGATTCAACAGAGAGAGATTGAAGGTAATTTATGAAGGCCTCCAAAGCTGGGTCCTCACATGATATTGAAGCGAGTTCATACTTTATCAGTTCCTCTCGCACAAATTCTGCGAAATCCAGATGCTTGATAAGCACTGGGGAATCTGCAGCAATTCAAGCTTATTCCACACTACATTGGAGTAACTCCAGTCAACATCAACATGGAACAAATAAATCCAGGACAATTTTTGTCTGAACCACCGTCGCATCAGAACGGTCTGCCGTACTTCAACCCGAAGGTTTGTGAGATATATGCAAGTCAAAAAGAACAATCACTAAATTATCTAACAGTTCGGCACTGAGGTCGATGTCTTGTCTTTTGCTTGCTTGGTCTTTGTGGCTGTCTCAACCTTGGCTTTCTGGAATCGCAACTCCTGGAAGCAGAGCACAGGAGAATTCTCTAAGGGCAGTATACCAGCCGGGAATGAGGCAAGATGTGTGATTAAGAAGATGGAAAAGGAGAACAAGAACTATGTGGTCTTTTTTGGCTCTCAGACGGGCAATGGAGAGGACTTTGCGGAAAGGCTCGTCAAAGAAGGTCATTCAAGGTTCAATCTAAACACCATGATTGCTGATCTGGATGACTATGACTATACGACTCTTACCAATTTCCCCAGCGACAAGATTGCTATATTCATTTTGTCTTCATATGGTGAAGGAGAGCCCACCGACAACGCAGCCACCTTTTTCGACTTCATCACATCTGACGAACCTGTCTTTTCTGATGATCAGGATTTCCCACTTCAGTCTATGAGATTTGCAGCATTTGGACTGGGAAACAGCACATACGAACATTTCAACGGGGTTGTTCGAAAAGTGGAGAGCTCTTTACAACGGCTCGGTGCAACAGCTTTCACTGGCCGAGGAGAAGGCGATGATGGAAAAGGCACCCAGGAAGATGACTTTCTGGCGTGGAAGGAAGTCATGTGGGACTCTTTGAAGAATATCATGCACCTTGACGAACAAGAAGAGAAGTTTGAGCCAGAGTTCTCCATTGTTGAAAAGACAGCTGCGTCGGAGTCAATATATCTAGGAGAGAGGTGCCAAGGAGAGCTCATGGGGACCCCAACAGAATACGGTCCTCACAGCCCGTACGTTGCAAAGGTCTTGGAATCCAAGGAACTTTTCAAATCCCCGGATCGAAATTGCCTCCATATCGATATAGACCTC
Organism: Penicillium tannophilum; assembly: GCA_028829675.1. Taxonomy (NCBI): domain Eukaryota; kingdom Fungi; phylum Ascomycota; class Eurotiomycetes; order Eurotiales; family Aspergillaceae; genus Penicillium; species Penicillium tannophilum. Next base: position 282,943 of record JAQKAK010000001.1, on the reverse strand, counting down.
CGTGGCTCGGGACTGAGCTACGAAACAGGCGACCACGTCGCAGTTTGGCCTTCAAATTCCGACATTGAGGTCGATCGCTTTTTGCGTGTGTTTGGTTTGGCAGAGAAGCGGCTGACGGTGATTCACATTTCTTCAGCCCAAGGCTCTGTCAAGAGCCTACCTTGCCCATCACCGACAACATACGAAGCAGCTGTGAGGTACTACATGGAGATCTGTGGTCCTATTTCGCGGCAGTTCCTTACTGCGCTGGCTAATTTTGCACCGGACAATACTCAGAAAAATACATTGCTTGAACTTAGCAAAAACAAAGACATTTTCCGGGAGCAAGTTGGCAGCAAACTTCTCAACTTAGCTCAGCTCATCGAGTCAATCAGTCCAAAAAATACCGTCTGTCCGGTCCCCTTTGAGGTTCTTCTCGAAGGTGTTCGCACCCTGCAGCCGCGATACTACTCCATCTCGTCTTCATCTTTGGTGCAAAAGGATTCGATCTCCCTGACGACGGCTGTTGAGTCCGTCAAGATGGCCCAGCACGAGTTCAAAGGAGTAGCATCCAACTACTTGCTGGCTATCAAGCACATGCAGAATGGAGAGCAGCCAGCCAAAACAGAAAGCCCTTACACAATCACCGGGCCTCGACAAAAGTACAATATGAGCCTCCCAATTCACATCCGACATTCACACTTCAAATTACCGCAAGATGCCAGTCGGCCCATTGTAATGATTGGACCTGGAACGGGTGTCGCTCCCTTCCGGGCATTCGTGCAGGAGAGAATAAAGCAGGCAGAGTCCGGGACCGAAATCGGAAATATGATTCTTTTCTTCGGTTGCCGCAAAGAACAAGAAGATTTCCTCTACAGGGATGATTGGAAGGTAAGTACTCTACAAGCATATTACAGAGCTCGACTGACAGTTATGTAGATATATCAGAGCGTTCTTGGTGACAAGTTCCAACTTTATACTGCGTTTTCTCGGCAGTCGCCTCATGAGAAAGTCTATGTTCAGCAGCGGCTAGTGGAGCATGGGAAGAGTCTCCGGTCATTAATACTAGATCAGAATGGATACATTTATGTCTGTGGCTCTGGTCGAATGGCTCGTGAGGTGCAAAGTACTCTTGGTGAGCTCCTCAATCAGCCATTATGCAATGGAGAAGCAACAATACATCAATTGAAGACTGCGGCACGATATCAGGTGAGTGAAATCATGCTAGGCCAAACATTAGTCGCCCTAATACTGACCATTCAATAGGAGGACGTTTGGTGAGAGTTCATGGTACTATCTAGGACTATCCAATAAGAAGTTAGCTTTCATCAAGACGATAAGCGACAGTCAATTGCCAATCTAGGCGTATTGCTGTCTACGACCAAGAATCTCCGAGGATCTAAGATCTGGAAGGAAAGGGGAGGAGAGACAGAGCCAGAAGCTAACGGATGTCAGGTCGGGAGCTTCCACGTACCAGTGACATAGTCTCATCACTATTCTTAGACGAAGTATGCAATGTATGATAATTTCACTACCATTGAATCTTGGAAGAATGCATGCACTTTTAGATACATGTTTGTGTTTCGGGGTTAATTTATTTCTCTCTGTGCAGTTTAAGACTACTGTTGTTCTAAAGTATAACTATGATGTATTCAATTTGATAGCTGTTTTCAGATTTCAGGCTCAAGTGTAACATTCAAGTAAACTTCAGTGCCTTAAGACTTGTCAGGTAGGTAGCTATTTGTTCCAAGGTTTGCTATGGGTAAATGATGGCACAATTGCACGAACGCACTTTCTGCACTTAGGGCGGACTGAATTTGGCCAGTGTCTATATTATTTACGGAGTCAAATACAGTATACACCAAATACCAAGATATAATTAACACTAAATCAGAGGTCGGGCTTGGTGTACATTTCAGCATCCATGGATTGAGAGTCAGTCGAATGTACAAAAAATAGAGCCAAACTCTATGGATATGTTCAAATGTTCTTAGAGATCTTTATTTCAAGGGTTTGGCTTGATATCCAAGTGGCCATTGAATGTTTTCGATCTGTGAATCTCCTCTTTGCCTACCATCGGCTTGATTTTGGCAAGCAGTGACTGGAATGAACTCGATGAAAAAAACCGTTCCATTCCATCAGCACTGGTGGTTCTAAAGAGAGAATTACGTCAGCATCTGAGTTAGAACGTTTCTGGTGATCGAATTTGGGTACATACCGCAGCCACATTGTCAGCATTTTATCGTCCCTACACTCCTCTAGAAGGCCACAACTCTGGAGCAGCCCATCGGGCCCCTTTTGACCTGCCGCGAATCCGCGCAGCTCGTTGAGCACCTCTCCACGCTGACTCGCGTCCTTGACCCAAAGGTGGTAGACAACTACATTGCTGGTGGTGGAATCACGGTCAGGGTCGTTATCACGCTTCAGCCAGCCTCCTGCCCAGTCGTAGTGGTGGAGATCATAGTCAGGGCTTGCAAGACCTTGCTCATGTCTTAGCAATGCATCCGCGTCAACTTTGGCCATTTCCTCCTTGAAAATATCAGTTGATACATGGCCGAGAAAGAATCCGATTGGATGGGTGTAGCCCTCCAGGCCCCAGAGAGTGTCTGGCTCGCCATCCAGATCCTGGCCCCAGTAGTATGAGTCACCAAGAGGCTCTGTTGCGGATACGCCACAAAGGGCAACTAGGCGGTCTTTCCACTGTTGATTTCTATGAGTTTCATTTCATTTTTCTAGATCCTTGGGGATGCATACCAAGGGAAGGGCACCGTCTCGTCCAACAACGCGTGCAACAACGAAAAACTTGGGTGTGCTCATTTTTACTGATAGTTATCGATAAGAAGACTCATTGATGGAGGACCAGATTATTATAACTAAGATGAGATGACGTGCGATCATCATGGGCCATTTTCGGTATAATTTCGGTTCCGCTTATCCGGGGTAAAACGCGGGGGTTCCAAGTCGACGGAATAACCGGAGACTCCAGGGCGGAAGTTGTACGGAGTAAAGTAATACATGATTGCAATTTATTCACATCTTTCATAATATGTACTAGATAGTTTATGAATAAATGTAAATGAGCCACTTATTGTACCCGAGTTAATTCAGTAATATGCCAGGGGACGACAAATTCCTTGTAATAGTCAAACAAAGCATCAATGCACCCCTTGAAGCCAGGCTTCTTCTCAAATTCCTCGTGATGGGCCTGGGGCCGAAAGTCAGCTTTCGTTCCAGTTTGTAAACGAGCCTGGGAACTTACATCGACAGATTTCCAATTAATCAGCAACAACTGGTCCTCGGGATACTCCATCAGAGGCGAGATGAAGTAGCCATCGCATCCAGACTCTTCGTCCAGAATACCAGTAACTACCTTGTTGAACTGGGAGTAGTAGCCTGCAGTTCCACCTTCCACGACTTTGGTCAGGGCGACCTCGATTGCCGGTGAACTTAAGATAGATTCGAGATGCGAACGGTCGCTCAGCTTGGAATGATCGAGCAATGCATGATTGGCCCAGTCGACCTTGCGTCCGTTCAGTGCAGGCTGAATTATCTTGTGGAACTGGGCATAGGCATCGCTAGTGAAGAAGGCGTGTGAAGCCTGGAGATTTCCCCACAGGCACAAAGCAACTTGGGTGTACCGGTCTTCAAATTTCTTTCCTCTCCATACTGCCTTGAGACCGCTTGCTCTATGAAAAGTTAGAGGTGATTTTCTTACTCTTCGGTGGGGATAGATACTTCTGGAGAATCGCAAAAGCGGGTGCTAGATCATTGGCAATTTCCTCGGCCTTGGCAGGTCGGTGAGGGATGACAATCAGTTGCAGAGCTTGCTGGGTAGACATAATGATGGTATTGAAGTGTTTGTTTTCTGAAGATGGTTCTCGGATTATAGTGCGTACTTAAGAGGTAGAAAGAATAAATAGCATATGCTCCAAATGATGATGGCACTTTCCCCAGATCCACAATTCGATGTTCTGTCCAATCATTCCCGACGCTTCAAGTGAAGCCGAAGTTGGTCCGTGAGATCATCGCTTCCCCGCCAAATCTGTCCAAGCAGGGTCTAAATCCACTATAATCTGGTTGCTCATTTGCTCTCACGTCACGAACTATCTCGGCTGCAAGGCGATATAGACTTGGATCGGAACAAAAGTCCCATTGCTGCTCATCTCTGTCGGAAAATTGGATTGCAAATCCTACTGGTTCGCCACTCGGATCATCGTTGGGGGTTGAACCGCCGGAATCTTCGATCTCGGAGCCTGAACAGCTTTTTGGAGTTTCTGGGGAATGCGAATCGTCGGACTCGGCGATCTGGTTGGCATGATGCTTTTGAATTTGTTTCACAGGTCGGTCATTTTCCCGATCATCAACGCCGTAAATGAAGTCGAATATATTATCGCGACCATGATCTAGGTTGGCAAGAAACTCATTCCAATGATCGGCTTGCCGTTTGGATTTAGTGATACGGCGTGGGTATATTCCAGGCACCTGGGCGACGCAATCCCATCCTCGCATTGTACAGCTTCCACAAGGGCTCTGACGATCACAACGAAGCTTGCGGGCTCTGCATCGACGGCAAGCACGAGGTCGTTTAGTTAGAGTAGTGTCTTGATTCATTGTCACTGATTTGACAATCGAAATATTCTGCGGTCTTCCCTTAAGATACATAGATCACATAAGTCTTCAGGTTGCCACCTCTAGATAGAGTTTATACCTGATAAGCCTGAATAAATAAGGTTTAATGGTAGTACTAATACTAAGAAGATTGTCCGGTCTCGCGGAATGAGTTCGGATGAATTTCTGTTATACACCTACATAGAAGTCTATTAAGCCGAGCGTATTGACTCTACAAGCGGGCCGAAGAGGGCCCGTAAGGCTCACATAGTATTTAGGCTCCGTATAACCTTACTTGATCACCTTGGACCCAGAATAGAGCTTCCAAGTCTCCACATCCGTTGCATCATTCCAGCTCAGGTACATGTGAGACACGTGAGGAAGCCTGATCTCAAATGAACAAACCAGTGACGCGCGCATGATAGTTGAACGTCCAACCCAAGATGAACGATATGTGCAGTACAACTTCGTGTTGATATTGTACTCAAAGCGAGCTCACATCAGAATAGTACTGTTTTTGTCATATTGCTTGATTACAGGCATGACACCATGGTCGACTCACATCCAGCTACCAAACGAACGCGCCATTAAACGCAACTCAGAAGAAATTACACATATATCGTGACGATATATGCTATCATCAACAAGAAAAAAAGTAAATTCTTAAAGTCATTGAAATTGAACGCATGGAAGAATAATAGAAGGGCATTTAAAAGACACAAGTCATGATCTAAATTCACGTCCAACACTCTAGTAAGGCTTGACTCCCGCTAGTTTAAGGACAGTATCGGTCAATTCCGGCTTCTCAAGTGGCTCAGTTCGCTCGCCCGGACAGATTGCCCCATTTCTCATCGCTTTACCCTGCCCAAAAATGTTGCAATGAGGCCAGTGCGTGCTACCCTCGTACCTGTTGAAGAGCTCCACCTTCTTGGCCAAGTCTTCGGATGTAGCCAAACTTGCCGGAGTATACGTAGCGTAGATAATCGTCCGAATAGTATCGCTTTCAGGAAGCGATGCATAGTGCACAGTTCGCGAGTCCCAGATAATCAGATCACCCGGCTCGGCATTGACCTTGATGAGGCTACACCCGTGACTTTCAAACCATGCCACGTCTTCCAAGGTGAATCCATACCAGTCAAATTGGCCAGGAGCATCTGCGGCCTTGGGCTTCGGTGGGTTTTCTTGAAAGAATTTATCGAACAGTTCCGAGCTGCCGCGAAGTAGTTGTAGACCTCCATCTTTGGGGCCAGCCTCGGATAGATTGATAATACCCTGCGCGCAAGATAATCCCTTGCGTGTTGGAGACTGGTCAACGTGGGGCCAGGGCTTCCATTTAAGATCGGTACGGCCAGGGAGGGTGATGTTCACAGCATCGAAAGAGACGAGCAGTTCATCTGTGCCCCAAAGCCTAGCAAATGGTTCGATAACTCCAGGCTCACTAAAACAGCAAAAACATTTGTTATATTAGCCATGGAATTGAAAAGAGTTTCCCAAAATTTCATTCATACCTTCGAGCCTCCCATACCCATTTCTCATGGGCTGCAGAATAACCGAGAACCATGCCTCCATTCATCAACACCGGTAGGTTCTCCTCCTTCCATGTTTCTTTGTTGTTTATATCAAATCCAAAGGGGAACTTTTGGAACCACTCCAGTGCGGTCTCCCTATAGGCGTCTGCACGCTCACGTGGAATGGCACCTTTGATGACCGTATATCCATTCTTGAAGAACTGGTCACGCCAGTCTCCGTATGCTTCTTGGCGGTTGGCTTGTTCACTCAAAATATTGCTTTGACCGCCGACTTTCGTTTCGGCATAATCGTGTCTGATATTGTGGCTTGTCTTGAGGTAGCCCTCATTGATATTGGAGTAAGCAACGGCAGCCGCAGACATGATGAAATTGGTATGGTAAGAGTAATGTCTATTCCAGAAATGCTTTGGTCTTCAACGAGGATTCTTTTAGTACTTGTATTGTGAGCGCTAACCCAAGAGATCATTGAAGAACGTATGGGCGTATTTATGTATCAGATATGTGGCGAACTGTCGAGCTAGAATTTGAGCTTGCAATACTCAAAAGGTGGCGATTATGAACTCCGGGGTGCTATATCCTTGGCCGATAGTGAAAAAGATATTGGCCGAGCGATTCCACGGAAAATGTGGATACGGAGCAACAATCCACGGAGTTTGTGACCTTCTCTCCACTTATACTTGCTCATGGACCCACCCTTGTGTCAATCAATATCTACAAGTCTATTGGCTGGCTGTATTATGGCCAGCAACTGGCCTTCGAAAGGTTCGACGGCAAACTTTGTGCTTTTTCAAGGCTATTTTTGAATGCACATTTAATATACAATTAATATTTCGACTCAAATACTATAGTGGCTTCCCAATCAAATTAATGATAAAAGAAAAGACATATTGTCGATAGCCCTGGAGCACGAAGGAAATCGAAGCTCTCTTTCAGCTAAAAGGGCTTCCAAGGTTACTTTAGGGCTGTGTATAGCGATTGTACATCGATGCGTCTTGAACCAGTCTTGAAATTTTTACAGATACAAGATGCCACCTGCCGAGTCGTAGATTACTATCATTTGATTCACGTTAATTGAAATGACTTTAGCATAGATACACACGCACTTAGGCAAACTCTCTATGCTCCGAGACTCCCTCCGTCTTGGTTTCATTATCAGCTTCAGCAAGGCCGTCCGCTATATCACCGTCGAAAATGGCAGCCACTTGTTCAAGAGCCCGGCCCTTGGTCTCTGGAGCATAGAAGTAAAGCACTGCGATCACAGGGCATAATACAGAAATGTAAACAAAGTAGTACTTCCACGTTATTGCGTCGAAGGCGATTGGGTTCACGTATTGGTTGAAGCATAGCGCCACCGCGGTACTGAACCAGTATAGGCTGCTGTATTTAGCGCGTAGATGTGTGGACGCAATCTCGTTGACATAGAGAGGCGGAATTGGCGTAAATCCAACATCATATGCACCAAAGAACAAAAACAAGAAAACAATCACCGCTGTGCCGGATTGGTTATCACCAGTGTTGGCGTAAGTCGCAGAGCATGCTGTCACCACAGACATGGAAAGTATCATACCAACCGCAGAGATTAAGAGAAGGGTTCTTCTTCCAAGGCGCTCTGCTAACAGAGCAGCGACAGCAGATACGGCCCAATTGAAAATCTGGAGACCGCCGTTGATAGCTATCTGCTGACGAGAACTCCCAATGCCGATGCTTTCGAGTATGGGGGCAAGATAATAGCTTATGATACCATTGCCAACCCACTGTGAGCTCAGTCCCAGAAAGAGTGTGAGAACCGTGCGCTTGATGTTGCCTTTTGTGGAGAAGAGTGCCAGCCAGCTGTACGACGCTCCGCGTTCCTCGGCTTCCACTGCTGCCTTAGCCTCACGGAATTCAAGATCTACCATTTCGTCGTCATGAACACCATTGGCATGGTAACAGATCAATATGTCCTTGGCGCGCTCATCTTGGCCCTTCGTTAACAACCATCGAGGGGATTCTGGTGTCATTGCCAGAAACAGAATTTGGACAGCCGGGAAGGAGATTTGTATAAGCACCGGTAGACGCCAACTCCATGAGCCAGTTATGCTAAGCGCTCCATAATTGGTCCAAGCGGCTGTGATAGAACCCAGATAGAAGAACGTATTACACAATGCGGTGACCTGAGCTCGCTGGCGAGGATGGCTCAGCTCAATGACCAGGGCATTGGTTGAGACAAGGCTCCAAACGCTGAAAAATCCTAGAAGCAACCTAGTTCCAAGAAATGAGGTGGAGGTTCTGCAAAACGACTGGCCAATGACGGTTGCAATTGTGACAACGTCGGCAAGGATGACCGTCCATCGTCTGCCAATGAGATCGGAGATATAGGCGGCTGGAAGTAAGGCACCGATGGCACCAAAAGACTGTGCTGCAATCACTAGTCCTTCCATTTGAGAAGAGGCAATGTTCAAATCCGCGAACCATTGCTGGTTGGAGAGAAGTCCGCTGATGAGGGAAGCGTCGTAACCAAAGCTAACGCTACCCAACATGGTACCCACAAGGTAAAGGTTTAGCCTGCGAAGACCGGCATCTTTCCACCATTGGGAGTGCGCATTGTTATGACGGGTGAGAATAGGGTCCGCCATGGTGATCGCAGACGCGCATGGGACTTTGAGAATACCATTTGAGCGGGAAACTGGTGGCTTTTAAGCCTGTGTAACTCACATCAGGTGCAAGAAATCTTGGTGGCTTTTCAGTGGCTACCCCGTAATTTGTGTGGTACATTTTGCTTTTGAGGCGGAATCATTTGGTATAGCTGAAAGCTAAGAGATGTACCTGATCAACCCCATGGGGAAGCGGGGAAGTGGGTTTGGGCTATTAGCCGAGGAAATTCCGTGGACAAGCAGAGCTTATTTTCAATCCCGTGGTAACTTCTCCGGATAATCACTCTTCTTCCTTTAGTCAACCCTCGTTTCATCTGTGCTCCTTCCGTTTTCCACGGAGTTCATCATGCCACCGACACGTAGACAGAGACCCAAAGCAGTAAGGAAGCATTTCCTTTTCTTGGGTGGTTGACTGATTGCCTCATAGTGTGATAGTTGCTGGCGAAAGAAGGTAAGCGCAGTTAAGGAAGGAGAAGAACCAAATTTGACCAGCATTAGATCCGATGTGATGATAGACATGGTCCATGTCGAAATTGTGAAACCTACAAGGTCGATTGTAAAACCACTCGAGCCGATGGTTCGATTTTTAGACGTGTTGTCGACGTCCCCGCTGTTTATGACCTTCAGAGTCGCAACGAGGTTCATTCCATCATTACACCTCCAGCTTCGAGACAAGCTGGTTTAATCCATGTGCGAGAGCCAAGCTATCGGTCACCTATCGCGAATACGTTGTCTAGCCACCATGATACCGATCGGCTTCCGGAAGTACTCGAAGAAGGTTCAACTCCACCTATCACCTGCTCCACTGTCTTCGGCCATACAAACGAAAGCTTGCAGGGGGTTGTGACCATTGAGCAAGCCGCAGTGCCACAACGCTCTAAATATGCAGGAAAGATCTCGACCCAGGTCTTAGCAAAGTCCGCGGAGGAGCTTTTCCAAGATAGGCAAATTCGCATTCGAGTCATGGGATTCTTTCGTCCTCTCATGAGCTTCGCGGAGGACATCCCTGTCCCGTCCGTGGAATATTATCCAATCGTTGACAGGCCGACAGCTGACAGCTACGTCCAAGGTATGACTCGGCCCACATACCACACATTTCCACTAATCCGAGAGCTGAAACGTATCAAGCGTACTTTACCTGTATTAACAGACTTTTTCCAATTCTTTCTGAGGCCCAGTTTCGGCCTGTGTACGAGGAATTCTATCGCATTGGGTTCTCAACTGATGCCGTCTTTGTTTGCAGCCTCAATATGGTGCTGGCTCTGGGGGCACGACAGAACGAGTCATCGGCAGACTCGACAAGATTATTTCCTGCTGGCTGGGAATTATACGCCCGAGTTATTTCTGTGCCTTACTTTGCCAGTGTCCAAGCTTTACTTCTCATGGTATGCTTCTCATGATATGCTAAAGTCAAATTTCTGCATTCCTGTTCTGATTCGTCCGCATACATAGGCCCTTGAATTGATGCACTGTGACAAAGACGGCCAAGCTATGCTAGCCGTGGGTACAGCTGTGCGCATCTCCCAGTCACTTGGGATACACAGGTCCCTCTCTGCCCATAAACAGCCACACGAAAGGGGGTTTGTTGAAAAAGAATATCATCTCCGAAGTCGCGTTTGGTGGGCATGTTACTGCTTGGACAAGTGAGCTATTCGTCCAACTGACTTTGGTCTAGTCATACTGAATATTGTGTAGAAAGTTATCATTTGAGATCGGTCGGCCGTCTGCAATAAACGATACTGAATGTGATGTTGACCCTCCAGGTGATCTCTGCCGAACACCCTCTTCAGATATGGTACTCCCAGACGATGAGTCGCTTTTCGGGCTGATGGTAGAACTATGCCAAATACAATCAGCAATGATTTCTCGATTATTCTGTACAGCGGCAGAGGATAACCCTAGCCTGATACAAGAAATCGAAGCTATGGATCAGCGACTACTTTCGTGGAAGGACAGCTTTCCTTCGGGGCTGCGGATTGATGAAGATTTGACCGGGGCCAACACCCGTCTGAAATCGGTTGGTTGCCTACTGCTGCATTGTATGTATTACAACACGATGCTTGTCCTTCATCGAGCTGCTTTATTTGGGGAAGTTCCTCTGCAGCCTCATCAACAGAGTCAATCACGCATGCTTTTTGCAGAGGTGGTTTGTCTCAATTCAGGCCGCGCTCTCGCTCGGACTCTTAATGACCTTGTCAGTACACCTTTGAGCTGGCCAATTGTCAGGTATGTGCTCTTCATAATTCTTTACGACGCTCTAAAGCCATGCTGACCGCTACCAACAGGTGGACAACTTCTTATATTTTGAACGTGCTATTCACGCTTTACATTGGTATCATGAAGAATATTGTTCAGTGGACGACGGAGACGGATATTGCCCTACTTAAGACGATGCGGCACTGCTTTTCCAAAAGCAATGATAACCTCTTAGCAATATCATCTTTCGATGCTCTATTGGACTCGCTTCTCAATGCCATTGACGTCAAAAAGCAGCGAATGTTGTCGCAGTCAATTGCTGCTCCATGTCCTGTCAGCTCGGGTCTTGGAAATAGTCATGATGTACCCATGGCCGAGGAAACTGAGATCGATTTCTCTTTTGGTGACTTCTTTGGGTTGAATGGGAACTCAAACGCGCTCATGTCGATGCAATTCTGGCCTGTGGATGTGGAGCACCCCATAGAGGCAGATGAACTAGTCTGATTTAGTATCTAATAGAGTATATCCTAAGTGTACCCTCTCCGATCGATCTATTCAGCTTTGTGACTTGGTAAGTAGCCAGCCACATTGAGTAGCATGATACTTACTACGTGGAGCTCAAGGATATTAGACCTGAGGGGAATCATTGCCAATCTCATCTCCATCTTTTTCCACGGGGTACGGGGTACGGGGTCCGAGAGTGATCTCGGAACCCCCCACATCTCCACCTCTGTCCACGGAATTCGATTTACAAATGATATATTCAGCCGGTGCCCTAGATATTCAAGTAAAGTATTTTCTCTGGAAGCACATCACCTTGCATTCTCAATTGATCCAGTCTCTTCATCCGTAATGCCTCCCCCAGTCTTCATCGCGACAAAACCCATTGACCCTCCAAGACTCGGCCGCAACAATTACCAAGGCTTCAAAAATGGTCAACAGGAAATTCTTCCGAAGGGCTGGAACGGATACAGATCTCGAGCTCTGCCATGTGACATATTAGTTGAGCACGATGTCGAGATCACAGTCCGCGATGGAGCACGTCTCTACTGCGATATTTACCGATCTCCGGACACCGGTCCCCTCAACAAAGTCCCTGCTCTTCTGGGATTTAGTCCTTTCGGCAAGAAGTTCAGCGGTATAAGCATGCTTAACATGATGACGCCTTGGAATGTTGGTGTTCCCGATGGTCATCTCTCCGGATTAGAGAAATTCGAGGCCCCCGACCCTGCTGAGTGGATTCCACGTGGCTATGCTATTATCAGCGCCGATACCCGTGGAACGGGGGATTCGGACGGGCCAGTCGTCATCATGGGAACACAAGAGGGAGAAGATGGCTATGACGTTATTGAAAGCCTAGCAAAGATGGACTGGTGCAGCGGTTCTGTTGGGATGGTTGGAAATTCCCACCTTGCCATCACACAGTACTTTGTCGCGTCACAACAGCCTTCGTCATTGAAGGCCATCGCGCCCTGGGAAGCATGCTCGGATCTTTTCCGCGAACAGTTTGGTCGAGGCGGAATGTGGCATGGAGACTTTTTCGACTACATTTCCAGTGTCTTCATTCAGGGACACCATGGCATGGAGGATTTCAAGGAGATGTATCGCCGGAGTAAGGGACTACGCAATAGCTACTGGGATGACAAGCGAGCAGATTTGAGCAAGATCACAATCCCTACCTATCTTACTGGGAGCTACTCAAGCAACGTCCATGTCATGGGCTCGATTCGTGGCTGGCTAGAGGTTGCCGCAAAAGATAAATGGTTCCGTCTTGGGCCTTGGCAAGAATGGTATGACATCTGGGTCGAGGAAGCATCCCAAGATGAGCTGCAGATGTTCTTCGACCGCTATTTGAAACAAATGGACAATGGCTGGGAGAGGACTCCACGGGTTCGTGTGACTGCTTTGAAATTTGGCGAACAAGATCCCGAACACAATATCGTTGTCGATGATTTTCCTCTACCCAACACAATCTACCGAGAACTATTCTTCTCTAACAACGGTCAGCTTTTGGAGTCATCTACAGGGGAAGGAGTTGCCAGTTATGATTCGACCACGCCCGAAACGGTTGGTTTTAAGTATACTTTCGAAAAGGATACGCGCCTGATCGGCCTACCAAAGGCTATATTGCACGTATCTTGTAACGATGCAGATGACATGGATGTGTTCGTGATCATCCGGAAACTCGACAAAGATGGCAAAAGGCTTGTGGCCTTGAACGTTCCTTGGAAGCGTGCCCCCGTGGCAACAATTGATGATATCCAAGACAAGGATAAGAGCGACCTGATTTTGTATCCCGGTCCGGTTGGAATGCTACGTGCTTCTCATCGCGAGATAGATGCGTCCCGATCTATCCACCCACAGTATCCATTCCATCCTCATGAGAAATTGCTTCCAGCGCCTCGTGGCGAAGTCATTGAGCTCGAAATTGGCCTCTGGGCGATGGGAATCGACTTTGCTGCCGGGGAGTCTCTAGAAGTGCATGTTCTTGGTTACAATCCGTCTATTGCTGCGTTCCAGCCTTTGGCCGGTGGTTCCAAGAGTGGTGTGAATAAGGGGGTACACAATGTTCATTATGGGGCGAAGCATCGCAGTCGAATCATCCTGCCGTTTGTTTGATAGATTAGTATCGATATTATATGCCAGGCTCTAAAGGTCCAATATTCACGAGTTCTTTCAATAACCCCTCACTGGTCCGTACCTTCTCCCCATGGTCCCTTATGTTTTCCACTTGTTATGTCAAACATAAAATTCGTACTGGCCAGCTCGACATTGATTTCTCCTCTATCGAAGAGTTTGTCTTACGCTTAGCGCACACGATTAATCACTGCATGCGTCCACGGGCTTAGAAGTATCATGTCATGGAAGTCACGGCCTACCTATGGCCTATCAACTGAATCCTCTTGAGGCTGCTGGGGACTTCCTCGTCTCCAATAGCATCAGCATAGGGTGGATCGGGATTATATATTATCGGATTTCATAAGAGCTACCAATCTGGCTGTTGCGAGCATTATTCTCCTCGCTTTATCAAATTTGGAATCCATTTACTTGAGTCCGCATGAGCAGTTCAAAACAAGAGAGAAAGTGATTTCATAAGTCCCGTTGGTACATGTGATTTATGAGTGTAGGTCATCGAACGCTCATTGATCGCGATCTATATTGGAGTGTCCATTTTAAGCTTGACAGGGCGTTTGTTATGAAATGGGCCTCTCTCATTTCGACACATCCATTCTTTCCTCCATTCAACTTACACTCTTCCTACTTCAACCCCTCCAACTTCCACTCTGTTGACTTACCTATTTCAACTTCCATCCTTCCAAGTTGCACTCATTGAAAACCTTCATAATGGCTAGCTCTACCCAGCGTGACACTTTTGGCCTCACTGAGACGGAGACGCGCCTTCTCCTTCTCTCTACGGTCTTCGTGAATGATGATGGCAAGGTTAGTAAAACATTATTCAAAAATCTATGCCCCTCATTGGAATTTTCATTGCCCATCCCGTCACTTGATGATTTACTTATGGTACACGTGCCTGTTCAACAGACTAACTGATAATCTCACTAGGTTGACTTTGAAAGAATTGCCAAGAAGACCAATGTCGAGCCGGCTAGCGCCAAAACCGTGTACGGCAAGACCAAGAAGAAGCTCTTGAAGAACCTTGGGGATGATGCTCCCCTCCCCCCCACCAAGCGCACTCCCAAGCGCAAGCCTCAGCCTGAGGCTGATGCCGAGCCCACATTCGAGGCCCTTGTCCCGGCGGACGATTCCGAGTAGGACCAAGGCCAGGAGCCGAATGTCCCCAAAGAGGTTCCCGACAAAGATGAAGAGGATTAGGGAGAGGCATAGGGGACTAGGTACAGGTTCGCTGCTTTATGTGTATTTTACAATGGCACAACTCGAGTAAGACCAAGCATCTTTCTGTGCTTTGGCTTCGATTAACTGAGATACAAAACCTTTTTTCCGAAATGAACTTTTTCCCGTGAACTCAAAGTAGCCTGTGTATGACCCCAGTGTCTACCCATGATAAGAATACTATGCAGTGGCTTCACTAAAGTTTGTCTGAGGTTTTGGCGGGATAAGGTTTGTGGTCCTGGGTCTCTCATACAACCGGAGAGGATCGATGCACAGTAGGAACTGTAGGTCACTGATGCAGGAATTGCGGAACTCATTATCAAATAGTGCAATCTTGACAATTGGACTTGGTAAGGAATAAGACATTCAGCAAACCATCCATGCCGGAATAGCGGATCTCTTCTCCACGGCATTTGTGGGTCCTCGGGTCTTTGCCGTGGAGATCACCCCTCGGCACTCCCCACATTTGACTTATGTATCTTGGACACTTAAACAATAAAGAACTGGAAAGTGGGGAGGTGTTCTTAAGAGTAAAAAGTTCCTTTCAAAAAAACATGTTGTTGTTCCCCCATGAGATTATCACTTCAATTCACTTGTTATTCAATCCGCACCTGATTGCTTCTACCGAAGATGACAATTTCCCAATCAACCGAGCTGCCACACGTCAATGAGGAGGACATTATATACTTCCCGACGCCCACAATCACTGAGGGGCATCACTATACACCTTCTACAGCATCCGTGCAGGTCCTCAGAGCTGGTACAGTTCAGGTGGACGGTCACCGGCCTCTTCTCTCTGACATCCTTGTTGAGAAACACGTCGCAATTACCGTCCGCGATGGGGCGACTCTCTATGCCGACGTCTATAGACCTGCAAATGCCCCAGATGGCACCGTCCCCTGCATTATTGCTGCAGGTCCTTTCGGCAAAGATGGAGGACCGAACAAGTGGCACTTCAATCAATGGCCCTGGCGGTTTGGGTGCCCGCGAATCGCTACATCTGGTCTAGAGAAATTTGAAGGACCGGACCCAGGATACTGGTGCTACCACGGTTATGCCATTGCTCACACTGGTAACTTCCTACGTTGCTCGGGGTGCCAAACAATTTGACTGACAATGATAGACTGCCGAGGCGTATGGGAGTCAGATGGAGAGATTGTCCAAATGCCGACCGAGAAAGAAGGCCAGGATAACTACGATATCATCGAGTTTCTCGCTGCGCAGGGATGGTGCAATGGCAAAGTATCAATGGCTGGCAACAGTTATCTGACTATGACCCAATATTACACCGGAGCGGAGAAACCGCCTCATCTTGCTTGTTTGGCTCCCTGGGAAGGCATGTTTGATTTGTACGACGACCAGGTTTGCAGAGGAGGTATTGATATTACCTATTCATCTCGGAAAATGAAATCCCATACTGATACTTATTTTGTCAGGCATCCCGAATCCTGGCTTCATCGATGGAATGTGCCGTGGGGATATCGCATCAGCAAAGGGAAGCAAGGTTATAGACTTCCAGGGAATGGCTTATAAGTATCCATTGAAGAACAATTTCTGGAAAAGGTTCCGTCCCCAAGTCGAGAAGATCGATTGTCCTATCTATATGGTGTCCAGTTGGACGAACGCCCTGCATGTGAACGGCACCTTTAGTGCATGGCAGAAAATTGGAAGCGCAGAGAAGTGGTTGAGAATTCACAACTCCCACGAGTGGCCAGGTATGTTCCTCAATATCTCAATTATAGTCTGCGGTGCTGATATCTTTTCGATTAGATTTCTATGACGAGGCCAGTGTGTTGGATCTACGCCGATTCTATGATCATTACTTGAAAGGCATCGACAATGATTGGAGATACACACCTCCAGTTCGAATGTGTGTCCAAAACCCTGGAGGATCCGATATCATGAATCGACCAGAACAAACATTCCCTTTGGAACGTCAGGTACCGCTGAAGCTTTTTTTGAATGCGGAATCTTCGACACTGCAAGAAAGTCCTCTGCCAACGTCCAGCACAATCTCTTACAACTCGACCAAAGACCAAGTTCAATTCAAAATGACCGTTCCTTCTTACATGGAATTTACAGGCTATATTAAGCTACGGATATGGGTAGAAGCGCAGGGGGCAGACGACATGGATATTTTTGCTTCTTTGGCAAAATACAATTCTGAAAGTGGGAAAGTTATGGAAAGTCTGCTAGTCGACGTCGGCAGGCTTGCCGAGAATCCCGAGCCAGCGCGAAAGGAACTTCTTCGTCGTCATGCTGCTGATCCCAAGGACTGCGATGGGTATTTTGATTCAGGTCCAATGGGTTGCCTTCGGGCGAGTCATCGAGAGTTGGATGAGGAGAAAACTTCTCTGTTCCATCCAGTTTATTCTCACCAAAAAAGGCAGTTGCTTCAGCCTGGGGAGATTGTCCCGCTTGATATTGCATTCTGGCCCTATGGAATGGTTTGCAATGCCGGTGAAGAGCTACGGTTGACTATCTCGGGGCGGAATATGAAGGAGCATCTTCGTCCGAGTGATTGTCGCCCGGTGCTATGTAATAAAGGAAACCATGTTGTTCATACTGGAGGTGAATGGGATTCGCATTTGCTTCTCCCGTTAGTATCTGTTTGATGGGCGGGATTTAAATAAGAGAGAGCATTGAATCAATTGCTAACAGCCGTGCTGACATCTACTGAGCACTTAAAGCGGCGGCTCAAATGGCCCCACACCAACGTATTATGTAAAGCTGGATACGCCAAATGACAGCGAATCACCAGGGTTGGAATACAAACTACTTGCATTCATAGATCAGGGATCAGGGAGAACAGCTCTTCATATCAACATTTTTATGAATCTTTGGTTGCACATACTGCACTCAATCATCTCGCAAAGCCCTTGCAAGGTCCAGTTTGACAACTAGCGAAATCCCCGTGGCGGTCGGCAAACAGCTTTACCGCTCGGGAACCCCGTTCTCCAGGGATGGTTCGACATGTAGTCCCTCCCGGAGACTCAACAGCTGACCCGCAAAATGCGGACCTCACAGTGGATCATAGGGGAGCTAATATCTACGGAAAACGGATACGCAGTCTTCCGTCACCAACATGGACCAATTACTTAAATGCAGCCCGCGCCACGAGTCTTCCCCTCTTTTCCAACAACCATTAATCTTTCACAATGACTGAACAGATCCTCGTCGGCAAAACATGCCTTGTTACCGGTGGTGCAGGTGGTCTGGGCAAAGCGATTGCAACAAAGTACCTCGAAGCTGGCGCCAATGTGGTGATTTGCGATATCAATGAAGAACGTCTGCAGCAGACTTCGACGGAACTCTCGCCTATGGGACCTTTCAAGGCCGTCAAAACCGATATTACCAACCAAAATGAAGTGGAGAGTCTTTTCAAGGAGATTATTCAGGAATTCGGCAAAATCGATGTTCTTGTCAACAATGCTGGCATCATGGATAAATTTGATCCCATTGGAGACCTTGATCCCGAGCTTTGGAATCGGGTTATTGCTATCAACCTTACGGCTCCGTTCTTGTTGAGCAAATTGGCTGTTCGCAACATGCTAGAGCAGGAGAAACCTGACGGACGAATTATCAACATCATTTCCGTCGCTGGTAAGGCGGGATGTGCTGCTGGTATGTTGGCTGTTTCTTTCCCTTTTGACTCTCGCGAGCCATGTCTAATGTTTATTTCATTCAGGTGCGGCTTATACTGCCAGCAAGCATGGCGTCGTTGGTCTGACCAAGAACACGGCGGCATTCTATGGCGAGAAGGGTATTCGCTGTAATGCTTTGATGATGGGTGGTATGCGCACCAATATCTTTGAATCGATCCAATCGGGCGTGAATGTCGATGGTATGAACAGATGTACAGCCGCTATGAAGGCGCTCCAGATTCCGTTATGTGAGCTGGAAGATGCTGCCGAGCTATCTCTGTACATGGCTGGCGGCAAGGGAGTGGGCATCGTGAATGGAGGCTGTATTTCGGCTGACAACGGCTGGACCGCTCATTTCGGCTGAATGATTTTATTGAGATGTTGTCGACGTTGAAAGAATCCGTGTCTGCGAAAGTATTTATAGGGCAGATTTAAGCAGGGAATAATGGAATCTGAATATTGAGCCATGAACCATTTCATATTAACCCCTTAATTGACCTCATCAATATAAATCTTTGGAGCTCAGTGAAGCCGTCAACGTTTCAAGGGATTCACAACTGGCGGCGCTTCGTCCCACTTTTCTGCACCCTCGGGAATCTCTACGACTGCGTGCTTGGACCATATGTGGACAACATTCTTCATCATTTCCTTGTCCAAATCCTCAAGGCAACCACCCTTCACATTTGCAGTTGAAGTAGGCTTTGGCTTTTCGCCTGGCACAGGTGCCGTGTCATGAATGAGATGTAGCAGTCGCGCTCCACAGTTCTTACAGAAAAAACATTCCATGTATCTGTCCTTGAGCGTAATGCGAGTATATCTTCCAATCAGATCGGATGCTGAATCCGGTAGCTCGAAGTAGGGGAAGATGGCGGTGATGCCGAAGGCGGCGGAGCTTTGGTGACGACATTCAGTGCAGTGACATGCATAAAGTGCGAGTGGCTTGTCGGTCGGTGTGGTAAACTGCACCTTTGAGCACTGACAGCGTGCTTTCATGCCCATTCTGTCGGTGTTGATGTGGGTGTGGTCGTTGTGTTCGGGTTGTGGTTGCGGGGTTGATCTATGGATGATGTCGGTGAAACAAGTCCTTCAGCCGTCCCATCTCTACTAAGTATGATAAGGCGCATGTCCAACTTCCGAGCACGTATCTCAACACTTTTGTGTTTCGTTGGTATGATTACACGATATCTTTTAGGCAGCGGTCTAGACTTTTACTAATAGGGAATTTATTTAAATGCTCGACAACGGACAAGATAAATTTGGAAGGGATAGTCAGATGCGCTGCGGGCGAAACTGACACCTAAAGGGTCATATTCAAGGCAGCTAAATGAATCCAAAAACGGATTGATCTCGGGGCCTTTGAGCGGACTGCACCCACAGTTTCTATCTACTCGGTTCTTTGCTCAGGCATCGGGACCCTCTCAAGCCGCACTCCCGTGCGCCTCGAATGCATAGGCACCTTATTCGGCGGATCCACTTACTCTACGCACGCCCGAGCCACCTTGATCGGGGCTACTGAGTGCATAGTGGAGCAGCAAACCGACTGTGTGGATCGTAATGTGGATTTGCAGGTATAGTGGCACGGTTATTGCAGACATATTCACCTGTTTGGATAATGGATTGGCAACTGCAACACCGAGTCCTGCCAGTTAACCATTTTCTTATGAGATAGGCGAAGCGCGTGACGGAATACTGGCTTGCGACCCTGGTTGAAGAAGCCCTCACACCCATTCTGCTCTGTCGCAAATGTAGCCATAGAGGCTTGAAGTGAAGCCGTGCATGCTTGGCTGGCAGCTGAGGCTGTTGGGTCTCAAAACAGCATGGAAGTATCGAGTGAGAACCAAATATGGAGTCGGTATAACCGCCTCATTTAGTTAGTCTTTTGCAGCAGTGGTATGTGCGTAGGTACGGGCCACAAAGAGTAATTGGGCCGTAGTGGAATAACGGTAGTGGGAGAGCCAGGAGGGGTAATTTTATATGCATTAAACCAGGGGGGGAGTCACTCATATGCAGGGGAATATCTCATGTCGCATCACCTTATTCTGCACAGACTAGCTTGTTCCTTGATGAACTTCTGCAGAGTCTGAAAACGGGCAAGCCGGGACAATCCAGATCGACCCAACAGCCAGGGTGCGGTTGCTGCAACCCAAAATCCTGCCATGGACATAGCAGCCAGGAGCTATCTTCTGACTCACCCCTCCAAGGGGGTGCGAGCAAGCCCAGGTGTGGTGGGGTGAGAGATCAATAATAGTCACTCCTCCGAGACACCCACACACAACTCCAGCAATGTAAGTGTGCGGATAAAAGAGGCGCAATCAGTGGCATTCGTAATGGATCTGTACCAATCAAAAGTGGTGTATGTGTCCCTGCTGGGTCGTTGATTAGGTGTCGGCTGATCGGGAACGTTGAGGGCGGCCGCGACTGTGAGTGGTCAGATAGGATCCCTTGAGGGGTGCAGGAAACATTGATCCCGCCCTGAGCTATGAATGGTCACTACGCTCTAAGTGCGCGGGAGGAAGGACGTCATCCCATTATGGATCTGGACGCGTGCGAATCACAGGATGACCTGGTCGTATCTCACGCATGACCGGCGGGCGATCAATCGCGCCTGGTCGGAGATCTTCAGCACCCGTTGCCCAGTCGAGCTCCGCCATTCAGACTCGATTTAGCCTGTGGATGATCGCTATAGAGTAATATATCACCTATTTTTTATATTTCCGGGGTTTCTTGTCTCTGTGCCTTGGAACGAACACCTTTGGTCACCAGGCGCAGCCGCGTGGGAAACAAGCCTGAGCTTCCGAAGAGGAGTCATCGAGGTTTCACAGGTGCCTGACCGGAGCTTTTTCTTTTTAAAAAGGACTGCATTCCTCTTTGTCTGTTCTTAGGGAATGTTTGTATCCGTTGAGTTCCCGTCGCATAATTTTATCTGCCGATTTTAATATTCCCTTGGACGTTACCTCTCCCGGATTACACGGCATATGCTGTACAGCAACGAATCAGTGGGGGAAGTGGGAGCCTGGTGGATCAAATCAGGCCGAGACTGAATTCGACGGTCTCAACAGTTCAATGGTAAGTTTGAAGTTCTAGACTTTTTTTTTTCTTCTGGTCGTCAGGTACCGACGCCATCCGGGACGGGAGCCATGGATGTCACATAAAGTGGATCTCGGAAATAGGCATGGGAAATAGCCTATGAGGATTTATGAAGCCACCACAAAAAGACGCCAAAGAGAAAAATGACGCCATGTCCTGGCATTGAGAATGGGCCCGAGTGGAGTCGGGAATCCCCGCAACCTTGGAAGACAGTGTAGGAAATGGGAAAAATTCCGCTAATATAAGGGCAGATGCGCAGAAAACAAATAAAATCTCCTTCGTCCTCGGAATCGTCTTATTACCCCTCTTCGCTTAGCAGTTCATTCTCAGGTAAGTGGAATGCTTCCATAGTTGAATTCCCGTCTTCCTTGCTACACATTCCGTCAATCTTGGAAATCTGCATTCCATACTTCACTTGACACGTGTGCGCATTCCGTAATTACGTCCATTTCTGATCGCGTGCATAGGGCTTTCCTCTCCTTCACCTCGTTTGTCACCGAGGGACCATCTTGAAACTTTGATTCTGAGGCACGGTTACCCCACTCCGGTCTCCCTGTCCTCCTTGCGGGACTTGACCTCCACCTCGTCAACTTATAATCCCCCATCCCCACGCTACTACCGCTCCAATTCTCCTCCCACCGAAGCCTTTGAATCTCTTGCTCTCTCCTCCTCTACCCGTCCAATTCCCATCCCCAGGCGAGCAATTCGGGTCTACGACGACGATCTGCCTGTCACACCGCTCACGGGCCGCTTCGATCACGACGATTATTTGGACGATTGGGAACGTGCCTCCTTGTCCGCCAAATCCCGGCACATTTTGCCTCCTCGACCATCCGGCCGCCGCGGCCGATACTCAAGCATGCGTTCTGATACATCTCCCTTCTACTCGCCGGTTGCTTCGCCCACTATGTCGCCTAGACGGCCCAGTTCACCCCAACCTTCACGCTCCTCGCGTGCCCAACCTTCAGCCAAGGCCATGCCGGGCTTCCATCTCGGAACTTTGCCCCGCTTCCACCCCGCGGTCTATCAGCCTAGTCCTACCTCTCACACTGTGACGGGCCAACCGCCCTCGCCTCGCCAATCCCGCCAATCCCATGGCTACCGCACCACTTCGGGATCGAGGGAGATGAAACTTCAGTATCGTGATCTCTTGGATGGTACAAGCCAGGGACCGTCTGCGCCGCGCCTGGATCCACTTCTCAGTCCCGGCCCGGTCACTCCCCTTGTCCTCGAAGCAGGCGATTACCTCGCCGCCGGATCTATCGGCAAGGACCTTGCGATGCGGGAAGCCACTTCCCAGCACGTCGGACCGCCTCCAGAACTGGTGGAAAAGCTGATTGCCCGAGAAAAAGAAAAGGCTCGCCAGAAGAGCCGCAAATCTCCCATGGGCCGATGACGCTGTGGCTTGAGCCAATATTCGTGCACGGATACCCTCGCAGCTACTGCTACTGCAGAGGGCCATTTTCTTTAAGCTTTTTGTTTTCATCTTTCTATTTCCTTGATTTTGTTGCCTTGCTTTTTTCGTTCTGAAAGACTGACACCCATTGACTGTCATCGTTTTATACATCCCTATGTTTCTTTGGTGTTTCGGGCATGAAAACACGGTTTCGAGAACTACAGCATCTGACCGTGCACGGGGTTTTTGTTTTTCCTTTTCTTTCCCATTTGTCTCAAGGGCAACCATTGCTTATGTTGCCCCTTTCATTACGACATCATGTATCTATACCCCCTTAGTCCATCATATGCATATCGGCTCCAGAATATCCAAAGTGACCCAATATACATTAAGACCAGGCATCATGCCTTGGTTCGGCACGAACATACAAATTCTTTCCATTGAGCAGCCTATGTGAAATCTGATCATAATTTACTATTCCCAATGAGCTGGAACGACTCCTGTTTGGCAAGGCAGGAGCGCCCTCAGAGGAAATAGGCGTACACCTAAAGTTATAGTCGAAGAAAAAAAAGAACGAGGTAGCACTTCCCAGGCACTGACAGACATGAACCGCTTCTCTTGATTCTATTTCTTTGTCATTATCTTTACACCCTTCTTCCTTCCTCCATCTCCTCCATCTCCTTCCTACATCTGGTCTTTTCCGTCTTCTTCATTTCCTCCATCTGATTCCTTCATATATAATCCATATATCCCATCTACCATATCTTCCATCTCTTCTCATCTCCTCCTCCTCCTCCTCCTCCCTCTCCTCCCTCTCCCCCTCTCCTCCATTATCTTCATCTATTCCATCCCCTTCTTTCTCTATCCCATTTCATTAATTCTGTCTCCTCCATCTCTTTCATCTCTTCTCGTCTTCTCGGTCTCTTTGTCACTTCCCTCATGAAGGTGACGAAGGCATTATTCCTCTGAAGCGTCTATGTGGAACCTTTGTTTCAATTGGCCCGACTAATTAGGAACTCGACCAGGAAATCTAATGACAGTTTCTCGATCATTGTTCTCTGGAGCTAACTGAGATACACACATTGAGATCTTTGCTGACATTGAAATACAGAGTCTGGATGACTTTAGGAAATTATGCTCACGAAAGGTCAAACTGCTCACGCGGCAAGAATGAGTGGTGCATACAAGACGGCTCAGCTTCTCTCACGAGAATACTCAACGACTGCTCACGCAAAACAAAAAGAGTGTCTTTTACAAAACTGGCGCACAGAATCCCACTGCCCACGCGGAACGGATAAAGTGCCTCTGGAAGAAGCCTAGCTCACGGAACCCTACTGCTCACGCAGAGTCCCACTGCTTACGAGGAATGGATAGTGTCGCCTGCAAAACTGCCTGAAGACTGCTCACGCGGGACGAGAAGGCTATTTTGAGAAGGCCGGCTTACAAAATCTAACTGCCCAAGCGGAACAGATTGGGTGCTGCTTGAAGAATCCTGGCTGACAGAAATCCACTGCTCACGCGGAAAGGGTTAGACGGAATCCCAGACTAAGTCGGCTATACTAATTGTCGAAGATCCAATGTCTTCATTCAGTCGGCTGTACCTATTGTGGAAGGTTCAATGGTTGATCACTGAAAGCCTGCCACCCATGCTATTTTGAGTGGTTCTTTGTGGCCCATTTCGCCCCGAGGATTGATTCCCAATGACGGGCAAACCGTACTTGACAGGCTCGCTCTATTTTCCCTGAGAATTGACTCCCAATGACGGGTATGGTACGTCCAACCTAGCACCCCGAGGATTGATCGCCATTGACGGCCATGGCAGGCTCAATGTATCACCCCGAGGGCTGATTCCCATTGACGGGTATTTGGTAGGTTCAATCAGTTATTCCGGCTGTTGAAATTCATTGGTAAGTTGCTACTCTTTCTTCAAGGCATGATCTTCTAGTTTCAGTGAACAATGATCGAAAGAAATGTCACTTTGTTGCGCTTGCATAGCATCAAGGTACTTGTTGAGCTGTTCAGACCCCTGGTTGCTGATTGGCAGGAGACTTCACACCTGAGGTGTCTGCGAGATCGGATCTGAACCCGGAGCCGCACCCTTCCTCCCCGAAAGAAACCAGCGGGTGCGGGGCCATCAAGGCCGATCGTTGAAGAGTTTCAATTCTTCTCTTCTCCCTTCTCAGTTCCTTGCTATTTGCCCCATAAGTCTGGTTCAGGACCCCGCGCGACTTCCTCCCCCTAAAAAACAACCCCATCCACAGCCCTGCCAGCCGCAATCGAGCTGCGTTCTGCTCCTGCTTGTCGCGCGACCTCTCTGCTTCATCGAGACGCGCTGACGCTTTACTCTTGATACTCTGGACTGATTACATCGGCGCAGGCGCCTTTGCCATCTTCACACCTCCAAAATGGCGGAACACAGCTCTTCATCCCAAAGAGCTGGCAGTACGAATCTTGCGCCAGTACCCACACCCGCATCAGCTCCCGCTACCTCCGCCAAGAAAGACTATAAAGGCTTTGTGGGTGGGATATTCTCTGGTATTGCAAAATTGAGTGGTAAGTCGATTGCAACAGTGTCCATCCCCCCATCCTCCTGCCATACCCTGAATGATAGCTTACGGTCTTCCTTACTTAGTTGGGCATCCGTACGTTTCGCGAAATACTCAGCATACTCCCTTCGTCCTTATTGACCGCGTTATTTCTGGACAGCTTCGATACAATTAAAGTCCGCCTTCAGACCAGCAAAGATGGTCACTTTCGGGGACCGTTGGATTGCACCATGCAGACAATACGGAAAGAGGGTGTGCGAGGCTTGTACAAGGGTGCAAGTCCACCGCTGGTTGGATGGATGGTGATGGACTCTGTGTGGGTGTCTCCTACGACGCAATAGGCATTTCAACGCTAACATTATGATTTGATTCAGTATGCTGGGGTCACTGACACTTTACCGACGACTGCTCTTGGAAAACGTCTTTTCTAACCCCGGCCTCCGCCCATACATCCCTTTTACACGCAGCCAACCTGACTTGAAGACACTTCCAACATTTGGCCATGGTATCGCTGGTGTCATGTCAGGAATGACGGTCAGCCTCGTTGCCGCCCCGGTTGAACACATCAAGGCTCGGCTTCAGGTGCAGTATGCTGCTGACAAGAGCAATCGCATGTACAGCGGTCCCATTGACTGCATTCGCAAGATTGTAAGCTTAAATGACATATTGGCACTATGGATCGATTTGCTGACAGGCTGCATTTAGCTTCGCACACATGGAATCAGTGGGGTGTACCGTGGTCTGTGTGCCACCATGTTTTTCCGCTCCTTTTTCTTCTGTTGGTGGGGTTCCTACGACCTGATTACTCGTTACATGCAGAAGAACACAAGCCTCTCAGCGCCCGCAATAAATTTCTGGGCTGGTGGCATTTCAGCTCAGGTCTTCTGGGTCGCCGCATACCCATCGGACGTGGTGAAACAGCGTCTGATGACAGATCCGATGGGCGGGTCTCTCAACGACGGACAAAGACGTTTCCACAGCTGGAAAGATGCGGCTGTGGCTGTTGGGCGTGAACGTGGGTGGAAAGGGTACTGGCGGGGCTTCGTGCCATGTTTTATCAGGGCATTCCCGGCGAATGCTATGGCCCTGGTTGCATTCGAGGGAGCGATGCGGGCTTTGCCATAAACAAGGCTTTTATGAGTTCGAAATGTACATACTAAGACTTGAAAAATAGTCGCACAATAGAATATAGACATATACCCGTATCACGAAGATCCATGGATATCCAATCCATTCAATTTTCGAATCTCCGTACATTAGTTGACGGAAACGCACGGGTCCAAGCTCAAGAATGTTCACGATCAAAACATATGGCCGCATTCGGTCAACAGGGATTCGGGCAACTGTTTCTGGACTCTCGGCATCTTCGGCGAGTCAATTCCGAGACCATGCTGGTGTTGGATCCATTGTAGGCCGAGGCTGCTGTGGTTGATAGTGTAGTATAGTGAAAGCTACCTGCCATATGTCTCTTTCCGGTTGGCCAAAAGTACATTTCAAGTTTTTATTCTTCTCTTCCTTTGTCTTCTTTCCCTTGTCCTTGCTCATCCGCCTTAAACCGACAGGGGGTTATTATTATCATACTCTCTCGTTAGCGAAGCAATTTAGGTTAGCCAAGGTTTAATCCTAGACCCTTGCTGCCTGAGGCACTAGGTCGATCGCCGTTTCAGATTGAGCGTCCGGCCACTTCCAACACTTGTACATCTTCAAATTGGACATTTGGTCGGAACGGCCATGGCCGTCGCACGCTCAATGCGCCGTACAAGCCCCACCAGCCTTGTGCTGGCAGCTCTGTTGGCCTTTGGGTTCATCTGTTTCCTCTTATCGCCCTCCACACCCTCCGCAGCAGCCGCCGCAACATCGCAACAGCGACAAAACGACGCAGCTGAACACCCTCTCTCCCCACCGACAAAACCCTTCCTCACGTCACAGCCAATTCGAAGTGATGGCTACCGAGCGGCCCCACCGGTCGTCCAATACGATCTCAATAACCTCACCAGCACGAGCACCTCCGCAGCCAACGGCGAGCGCATCCTCATCCTCACCCCGCTAGCTCGCTTCTTCCCAGAATACTGGAATAACCTGGAGAAACTGACCTATCCTCATGAGCTTATATCTTTGGGATTCATCGCTCCCAAGACAAAAGATGGCAACGCTGCCGTCGCAGCTCTGGAGAAAGCAATCTCCCGCACGCAATCAGGCCCCATTGACGACCGGTTCGCGAGCATTTCCATCCTGCGCCAGGACTTCGACCCGCCGATCCAATCACAAGATGAGAAAGTTCGTCACCAAATGTCCGCGCAGAAGGAACGTCGCGAGTCCATGAGTCGCGCCCGGAACAGCCTCGTCTTTACAACCCTTGGCCCAAGCACATCATGGGTCCTCTGGCTCGATGCCGATATCATCGAGACTCCCCCAACGCTCATCCAGGACCTTACACGGCACGACCAACCTGTCATTGTACCCAACTGTTTCCAACGCTACTACGACTCGAAAGAGCGCAAATGGGATGTGCGTCCCTACGACTACAATTCGTGGGTGGATAGCGAAGAGGCGCAGGCATTGGCGGCGAATATGGGTCCCGATGAGATCCTCCTCGAGGGCTATGCGGAGCTTCCTACTTACCGTACCCTCATGGCATATCTGCCAGACTTTGCTGCTCTCGATCCTCACCGCATGGTCGGCCTGGATGGCGTTGGCGGTACTGCTTTGATGGTGAAAGCGGATGTACATCGCGATGGCGCCATGTTCCCTGCCTTCCCGTTTTACCACCTTGTTGAGACGGAAGGTTTCGCTAAGATGGCGCGACGATTGGGATATGCTGTATTTGGGCTGCCGGATTATTTCGTATGTGGTCTCTATCTGGGTTCTCATGCTATCGATTCTTACTAACATGCAATAAAGGTCTACCACTATAACGAGTAACCGGTGCTCGTCTTACATCTGCAAATCTCGGTTTAACTTATGCATTGGTTGGGCGCGGTGCGTCAATCATGTATTTTCAACTTGTCCTTGCTACTGAAGCAAATTGCACATCCTTCGGCGTCTATAATTCATTTTCTGGGTCCTTGTTCGGTTTCTGGGGTGATCTTCCTCATTTTCTCATTTTCATTGTTTTGTTTCCCTTCTTGCAGACAATCAAAATTGATTTCTACTGTTGCTTACATGACGGAAATGATCAACAGGTCGTCTATGGTCAAGTCGCTAGACATGGGGAGTTTGATGGCGTTAGAAATAAGATTTTGAGAATTCGAGTGTACTGTATCTCAAATTCTAGACATATAGACGTGCATTTTTATTTTGACTGATGGAATTCGTAGATTAGAACCGATCAATTGATCGATTGCCACTCAATCATATTTTATAGACTAAAGTGTTCATACATATTTCCACCGAGGTCGTCCCCGCGGACTACTTGATGCTCACAATGCTTCTTTTTTTCTATTGGTGGAGCAGCTCTGACCAAATATCACTAGTCCAAGCTTGGTAATGCCTAATGCCAAGAGATACTATAAACAAGTCAGTGAATCAAGTAATCAAAATAAGTTCCATATCAAGGTACTCACGCAAGCATAATTCCCGCGCCGAGAGCAATGGCCAAAAACTGAGTAATGGTCTTGCGCACCTCGGCGCCCTTGTCCTTCCCAGTCTCCAACAACTCGGGGATGACAGCCACTGTTCCAACATACAGGAATGTTCCCGCAGTAAAGGGGAGCAGCATGTCACCCCAAGTGAGGCTAGTGCCCCAAATACCAGAAGCAGGCGCATCCTCCAGCACAGCGCCGTTTCCGCCGAATTCCTGCACCGCAATTCCAATGCAGGTGCCCAAGAAGGCACCTATGGCGGTGACGAACTGAGCACCCATAGCCTTGCGCTTTGAGAAGCCAGATTGAATGAGCAAAGCGAAGTCACCGACCTCATGCGGGATCTCGTGAAAGAAGACGGCAACAGTGGTGGTTGCACCGAGGGTAGGCGAGGCATAGAATGACGAAGAAAGGGCCAGACCATCCGTGATATTATGCGTGAAGTCGGCAATCAAATTGAGGTATCCGCCTAGCTTGACGCTAGGGTTGATTTCCTTCTCCTCGTTTTCGGGGGCGGAAACGGAGTCTGTGGACTTGGTGTTTGACTTGCGCTGCTTCAGATCCCCGGCCTTGCCAGTCTCCGCACCACTTGTGGATGCGGTGGATACTTCTGTGTGTGAATGTCCGTGCGAGTGGTCGTGACCCCCTTCGCCGCCCGTTGCGATGCGCAGCGTCTTGTCCATTGCAACAAAGGTAAAGAAGCCAATCATGATTCCTAGACCAAGGAGCAGGTTCTTGTTCGGCTCGACCATTACGAAACTGACGTGGTCAGGGGAGTCTTCACCAAGGAAAATCTCCGGGAGGAGGTGGAACAAGGTGTCGCCCAGTAATCCGCCGACGGCGAAAGCGACCATGACGGACAGAGAGGAGGGGTCGATGTTAGGAGGACATAATGCCAGAAGGAAGTCTTGGGCTGTTAGCATAGTACGACTGTTTTGCTTTAGACTGTATGAACATACTAGGAGGACCGGAGATATACAGCGTCGCGAGCAAGGCGTTCACAGCGGGGCTCCCTGGGAAGAGAACAGCGAAGATCTGGGAAGTTAGACTCGCTGTTTCCGGGGCTGTGGATTGTTTGTGCTGATTGAGTGATTCAACCAGAGGGCAATTCTAGTAATGTAAGTCTAACTGCGTGGTGAGCTGGGGTATTCTTCCGTACCTGCAGCTGCTCCTCGATCTGGCTAACAGACATGTCCCCAGGACGAACATTAGCCGCAGCCAAAGCCGAAAATAAAAAGCATCCTGCGGCAATCGCAAGGCCTGTCCGACGAGAAAACATTCGGGGAGCCATTGTGTGAGTAGCAAAGAGAAGGTCCCCTGAGAGCAGAAGTGGAAACAAAACAAGCCCGTGGGGGCGGTCTTATCGACCCGGCATCGCACCACTAAGCACTTATCGGACCCTGATAAACTCTGGCACTTCACCGCCTTCCGTGCGGAGGGCGAAAAAAAAAAGTTTCTGGGCCGCGCAATCTGCAAACCAATACCACCTTTTATACAACAAAATGGGTAAACTTTTGCAGAAGAAGAAGAACCGGTCCGGCTTGTCCAAGGCCAGGGCCAAGAACAGCCGTCTCAAGAGCGGTAACAAGAAGATCAATGTGCTGGGCAACGCCATCATCGCCGAGAACTGGTACGCAGGGATCTGAAGAAAAAATCAAAATAGATCAATACACTAATGCCGAATCTAGGGACAAGAACCTCACTTTGACACAGAACTACAAGAACCTGGGCCTTCTCCACAAACTGAACGCCCCTACCGGTGGTCGTGAACGCCTCCCCGGAACAGAAGATGATGCCGAGGCTTCCCACTCTCTGCAGATCCGCGACAGCGGTAAGGCCGCTGCTCAGATCGAACTCGGCGAGATCCGCGTCGAGCGTGACCCCGAGACTGGAAACATCATCCGTGTCATTCGTGAGGACGAGCAAATCGAAGTTGCTGGTCGCTTGCGCCGACGCGCCAACCCGCTTAACGACCCTTTGAACGATATCGAGGACAAGGTTCTGGATTTCCAGACTAATGCTTCCAACACCGATGTTGTTAAGAAGCTGGAGCGCCAGGCCAACCAGGAGGGTGTTGCTGAGAAGACCAAGAAGCCCCGACACCTGAGCACTCGCGAAATCGAGTGGGTTTCACGGCTCGTTGAGAAGCACGGAGACGACCTTATGGCCATGGTCCGGGACCGCAAGCTCAACCCTATGCAGCAGAGCGTGGGAGATTTGCGGCGGAGAATCGACAAGTGGCAGCAGTGGAAGCAGACCCAGGAGTAAATTACTGGGCTCTTGCACGTTCCTCTCTAGCATTCGGTTACGGCGATTCGGGCGTTCTCTGGGTTGTGTTTCAGAAAACAAAAAGTGGTCTAGTGTTTGTACGCATATCCATGACAGATAAATCTAAAGCAGTACATAGTGGCTCGGATCGAGCAAATGTCATATTTTCATTTCGTGACTATACATTAATGGCCTAGGGTCGAGTATGTGATGGTCGTAGTGCCAGCTTGGGGGGCATTCATGCGCTGCACAATCCGCACCCATCGACGGCGTCGCCATTCTCCCACCCCGAACGAAGCGGGGTTTCCTTCTTCCCAGTCACGGGTGGCAGCCTTGCCCCAGTTCTCTTTCGACGGCGTGCGATCTTGCTTTCTCTCTGGGGGCAAGTCTCCATAGGCCATTCCAGTCATTTCTTCTTCTTCACCGGCAGACGGTTCAGCAGGAAGGTCCCAGACCCAGCCTCCTACCTCGTCGACGACGACAGCATTGCCTTCTGGTACCGCACCTGGAACCTCAAAGCCAACACCAGTAATCATGCGCTCCACAACCCACTCCCGGCAGTCTAGGTCAAGTTCCCACTTCTTGCTCTTCCACTTCCACCCTGATGGCGTGCGGACATCGTCAAAGAATCGACACCCACGGGGCCGATCGCCTGCGATTCGAGACGGAGACAGTGGGTCATACGGTTGTGGGCTGAACAAAAAATTCTCCCAGCCTGGTTCTGAAGCGCCTGGAGCTCGGTGTTGAATTTCAAAGATCTCGACCTCCCGCTCTTCTGGTTCGGTGTCTAGGGAGATGTCTGCTAACTGTTCCAGAGCAGAAGCGGCTGCGGATGGCGTCTTCGGGACCGGTTGTCCAAACAACTCATGCTCAGCTTCATCACTGAGGAAGACCTCTTGATCTCCTACTCCACTTACATCCTGCATCAAACCTTGGAAGAATAGTCGCACCTTGGGATTATTTGACAAGATACCTGCATCTCCAGCCGCCAGCATGATCAGCCGAATTGGTACAAGATGTGCGGTCAAGAATAACACCACTGTAGCCACTGTGCACCCTAGGAACAGAGCCGAGGACAGCTTTTCATTAGAGAAGTTCGTGAGTGGCGCAACTACAGAGACAGTTGCATCATGGGCGTCGGAGAAATCGGCCATGCAGTTCTGTAGATCACGCATGTTACGGAAAAAGTCCTTGGACGTCTCAGGAGCCGGTTTGATAGTCTTTGCCGGGGCTAACGCCGGGCCTTCATAGGAGTAATAGGGTGTCGTGCTGGAGGTAGATGTAGAAGGTGGTGGAGGGTGGCGAGTCAGGAAAGCTGGCACCATG
Source organism: Penicillium tannophilum (assembly GCA_028829675.1). Taxonomy (NCBI): domain Eukaryota; kingdom Fungi; phylum Ascomycota; class Eurotiomycetes; order Eurotiales; family Aspergillaceae; genus Penicillium; species Penicillium tannophilum. Next base: position 250,298 of record JAQKAK010000001.1, on the reverse strand, counting down.
ATAAAGAGTAGGAAAATCACCAGTGGGAGTACCAATAACAAGTGCGGATCCAAACAGATGAAGGAATATACGAAGAGGAAAGACAAGGTGTGGGTTGGCGTTTTCCAGCTGAACAAATTCTCTGCCTGGGCCTGGAAGAGAAACACCACACCGATTCTATATGGAAATCAGTCTTCATGTCTAGTATTCCTCGAGGGTTTGAGTGAAGTGGCACTTACCTTGCATTAAATCGCCGAAAGTTATTTGTCATTGCTGGGAGACTAAATGGTGGTTTCTTAGGGGAATTTGCCATGGCCTTGTCCCCGGTGACGGTTTCCGCGTCATCGTCTGCGGGGATGACTTGTTGTAGAAGCCTGGATTTATATCAGAGACTGCACTTCATCACATGCATCTCAATACATCAGGCAGACACTTACTTGTTGAATAGCCTGTCTTGAATGGAGTTTTTGGACATTGAAGACGATCGCGAGTGCGCGCTGTCAGGCGAACCTTGTCTCTGGTGCCGCGGCTTCAACATGGATAAGCCTGAGCCCGAGACGGCTCGGTTGTGGTTCGTCCGAGTTTCTGAAGCTGGATCATCCATCTTGGAAGACCAATAGCATGTTATACGAATCTGGAGGAATAGGTAGACAAGAACAGGAACTTGGAAGGAGGCAAGCTGCCGAGGGGAGATCTTTCTATGGTTCTGAGCACATGCTGTTGATCGAATTGCGGCCTGTTAAATAAGGCTAGAAATAATTTTCTCCAGGGCTTAATTATGTGTATTGCTAATACGATATTACCTTCAGCGATCGGCACGTTCTATGTGGGGTTCATTTCCAATGGCGGGTAATCTAGTAAGCCGTTGTACCATACAAACACAGTTTACAATCAGGGGAAGTTCCGACACTAAATGCGATTTGTCTTGTTTCTCCTGTTTTTTGGTCTTTTTTACCCTTTCCTTTGCTTTCTTCTCAGGACACATTGAGTGTTCTTTGAATTTCCCACTTTATCTTGATCCCCTTTGTGGTGCCTTGTTGGTGGATCCTGATACCCTGCGACCGCCTTAGCACCTGCCCCAGCAACACGACCAAAGCTACACCAAATTTATTTCTGGGTGATTGGAAATCTCCCATCCTCAGTGATCTCCCCTTAAAGTTCCGAACGCACATTATCTCGGACATCGCATACGGCCGTTCCTCTGTTACGCCCCGATATGGACCGGTAACCGCCATTTGACGAGTCGCGCGACTGTGCTCAAGGCTCTTCCGAGTGGGGATTCCAAATCCGCTTTCTCCTGAATGCCATTGCTGTCAGTTCTTGGTACTTCTCGGTCTGGTCAGCGCATCGGGCTGTCATATTAAGGATCGGTCCTGTTTCAATCGGACCGTGATTGGGAACAATGCCCGCCAACCCATCCCAAACTCCAGGGAGGGGTCAAGCTGGTTCTGTACAATCCCGCTCATCCAACCCGTCTAGGAACGATGACTCGGGCTCTGGAGGTAAGCTAGATGGGAGCTAAGCCTCGTAACGCAATGACATGATTGCTAACATACTTCTTAATAGCGGAAACCCCCGCCCGCAGACGTCTTGTAAAGGCCGCTTCAACCACCTTCCATACGAATTCTACGACCAATTTTGATTCTCAACCCTCGAGGGGGGTAGCAGGTCCCCGCATTGGGGGAACAACTCGCAGGCAATTGTCTGTTCGAGGCAATGCCCCTCAGGGGCCGCGACCGCAGGACGCTTCGCGTTGGAGGTGGGTGTTGACTGCCCCCTGATTTTCGCGGCGGGCAATCGATATTTCAGCAATAATTACTAACTATGGTATTTCATAGCAAACCGTCCGGTGGCTACTTCCACTCCGAAACCTCATCGGTCGACTCCACGAACGATTCCAAGGGTTATAATCTCCGATCTACGAGTGTGGGAAATTTGGCGAAGCAAGACACCACCCAAATTCCCCCGGACAACATGGATTTTTTGGCGCCAATAAATTTTGACGACTTCCACAACAGCATCATGGCGGAGCCGAGCTTAAATCACTTCCCCATGCCTGGAAATGGAGGTGCGGGCTCGGAAAATAGAGACTCAGGCCTGTCATCCAACAGCTCCTGGACAAATAACAGCTATGAGAGCAATATCTCGGATCGCACAAGAAACGCGTCCGCCCGGCGGAAGAGTGAAGTATCCCGCTTCCACGGTCAGAATGTTCCAAATCCTGGGTTGCTCACGACCTCTGGCAACACGCGATCGCGACGTCAAAGTCTCGCTCAGCCGGCCGCCAATGGAGGTAGTAATCCCACTGTCGGGGCGCGGGCTTCTCGCAAGTCAATCAGCTCCGGCGCATTTGCGCCCACCAGTGCTTCAGCGAGACGCGCCAGCTTGAGTGCTCGCAAGGTCAGCACCGACCCATCGCGAGACCCGAACCAATTTCTTCGACCGCGGGGTACACAGCCAGACTCGGGACGAGATGAGGCTAAAGTGCCCTCCTCTGTCCGAAGCCTCAAGGCAAAGTCTTTCCAGCCCACTGCACGAGAGCCACGCGGAGCTTATCTGACCGCGTCTGGGACCTCGGACCACAGCCGATCATCTTCGACTAATGCCGTTCGCACACCGGTCAAGAACACAACCGGAAACCCTACTGCTACAACGCCCACATCTTCGTGTTCATCTTCCAAGCGTATGTCTGTCATGCCGCATGCAACTGGTTTAGGCGCCCGTACCATCAGTCCCACGGATGCACGCCGCATGAAGCGGATGTCCATCGCACCTCCTGCACCTCCCATGCCACATACCCCACCCACCCAAACAGAGCCCCTTCCTGTTCGGCCTCTTTCCTCGAACCAATCCCCTTCCTTCCTCCCAAGAAAAAGCATCACCCCATCCTCTAACCGGACCACGCCAGATCCCAACCGCAAGTCCTACAGCTCTGGGTTATCGCTGTCATCCAACACCAGCTACAACTCAATCCGGAACTCCAGCAGCTCGCTTCAGCCACGTCTTTCCCAAAATTTCTCGTCCTCGCGACTACCCACTCCCAAGCCGCGCACAGAGCAATCGTCGTCGAATGCGGAGGAAGGAGTGCCTCCGGTCCCCGCAATCCCCAAGGCTTATGAATCCCCCAAGGGTGAACTGGACGCGCCGGTCTTCCCGGCCCCAAGGAAGTCCAGCTTACCAGTGGATATCAGCCAATTGCATATTACGCAGGATTCAGACATGGAAACCCAGGGCCGACACGGTGCTACCGCCGATGACAATAATAATGACTATACGACTGAGCGGGCGGCGAAAACGCCGGAGTCGCGAACACGAACCTCCACGGTTTTGGGTCGCAAGGGCCTGCAGCCATTGAAGCTGCCTCCCCTAAACCTTCTGCCGCTGGGAACTCCAATGACGACCAAGATTGAAGCTTTAAGAGACCGGGAAGCAGAAGAGCGGAAATCCTACACCCCTTCCAACCAGGTCATGTCGAAGACGCCCAGCACGCCAATGACTGCATCAAAGGCATCCAACTTCTGGTCGTTCCGCGACGATGAAGATAAAGCACCTGCTACTCAGGTACGTAGCAGTACGTCCCATTTCGCGATCAGCTCTAGCGCAACGGCGGCGTCATTACGAGCGGCCAGCAGTACCAGCGCGTTCGAGTCTCTCGATACACCCAGTGGCAACCGAAATATATCACCATATGCATCATATACACTACCCAAGAGCAGCAGCGACTTTAATGCTCTCCGTCACCAAGCTAGCGGCGACTATTCCAATAACCGAGCGTCTCACTCGTACAAGTTGACTGGTCCACGCCCGCAGACACAAAGTGCCACTTTTACACCCGCTACAGAAAGATTGAGTCAGATTTCGACCCCTTCTGAGCCGGAAAGCACTACTGCGGTGTCGGGTCCCTCGCTTCGGGATCGCTTGAATGTTGCACGAGTTCGCAGCAATTCCAAGATAAACCCCTCGGCTGATATGGATATCGATCCAGCCAAATACGACCATATGCCACCACCCAAGCTCCCGGCATCCGCAACTTGGAACAACTTGTCTTCTGTGCCTTCGACCAGTCCTAGTGTCAAGACATCTTACCTCAAGCCCCGCCGTCAATCATCTGTGTCTAGCATAACAAAACAACCGGCGTCTCCACGCAAGCCCAGTGTCAGCAGTGAACAAGGCGTCAACTTGGAGCCAACTCGTTCTAATGATTCTTCTGGAAGTTTGGATCCCTCGCATGCCCGACCCAACAGCACTTACGTGTCTCCGGTACATAAAATCATCAACTCTGCTCGTTCCAGCGCCGCGGCTTCTTCTCGGTCGACCGATGCCAGTGTTGACGCTGACATCGTGGTGGCGGACGAGGAAATGCGAAGGCTTGGAGCCAAACGCAAAGACTTTGAAACCGCCGCCAAGGCATTGGATGAATTGCGTCGCAAGGCAGGACCAAAGGATCGTGTCAGTCCCGCTGCGGCCCTGAAGATGGCTAATTTGAACATCTTTGAGCGTGGCGAAATTATTGATTATCGAGACATCTTCTTCTGCGGTACTCAAAATGCGAAGAAGCATGTCGGGGATCTCCACTCGGGTGCTGCAAACTTTGGATATGATGACGACAGGGGCGACTATAACATCGTGATGGGCGATCACCTTGCATACCGCTACGAGGTTGTGGATGTCCTTGGTAAGGGAAGTTTCGGACAAGTCGTAAGATGTGTCGACCATAAGACTGGTGCTTTGGTCGCAATCAAGATCATCCGCAATAAGAAACGTTTCCATCAGCAGGCTTTGATCGAAGTCAACCTTCTCCGCAAACTGAAGGACTGGGATCCAGATCGCCGCCACAGCGTGGTCAACTTTGTCGAAAATTTCTACTTCCGTGGCCATCTCTGCATATCGACAGAACTCCTGGGTATCAATCTCTACGAGTTCATCAAGGCTCACGATTTCCGAGGCTTCAACATCAAGCTTATTCGGCGATTCACCAAGCAAATGCTCAGCAGTCTCACCCTCTTGCACGCAAAGAAGGTCATTCATTGCGATCTGAAACCGGAGAACATTCTTCTCGTTCACCCGTTGAATTCTGAAATTCGTGTTATCGATTTCGGCTCTAGTTGTTTCGAAAACGAAAAGGTTTACACTTATATTCAGAGTCGATTTTACCGGTCGCCTGAGGTCATTTTGGGCATGTCATACGGTATGCCCATCGACATGTGGAGTGTTGGATGTATCCTGGCTGAGTTGTTCACCGGTTATCCTATCTTCCCGGGTGAGAACGAACAGGAGCAACTGGCTTGTATCATGGAAGTCTTCGGTCCTCCAGAAAAGCACCTGATTGAAAAGAGCACGCGCAAGAAGTTGTTCTTTGATTCCTTGGGCAAGCCACGTCTGACCGTTTCCTCCAAGGGCCGGCGCCGTCGTCCTAGCTCTAAAGAGCTTCGTCAAGTTCTCAAATGCGACGATGAAGCCTTCCTGGATTTCATCACGCTTTGTCTGCGATGGGACCCGGCCCGCCGGATGACCCCTCACGAGGCGCTGAAGCACGAATTCCTCACCGGTATCAAGCCGACAGCTCGCCCGAGGATGTATGCCCAGACCACCGCAAGCTCACCCTCTAAGCGGGGCGCCTCCAGTGGGCGCCCGCTGCCTGAGCCTCCCAGCTCAACCTTGAAGACTGGCGGATTTCTGCGCAGCCGTGATGCATCTGGTAATTCTCCGGTCAAGGGCTCCGGGAAGCGCCATTCGACAATCAACGGTCCACCGCCGTCCAGCCCTGCCAAGCGAGCGGTCAAGGATTCCACTACGCTGCCTCGTGCTTCCGCACGAAGCATCAGTGGAAAGCCCGACCTTGCTACCGCGGCGGCAGCGACCAGCTTGGTGAGTTAGCATGGAGCCAGTGGCTGGTTAGGAACCTTAAAACAAAAGCTGACCAGCCAACAGAGGACCAAATAAACCCTCTTCTCCCCTACGCCCTGTAATAATATTTGTTTTTTACATTGTTTTCCTTTGTTCTTGTCTCATGTTCTCTCATGCATCAGGTGGTTTGTCATGTCATGCATTTGTTGATCTGGTTCGGGGAACCCACAGCCAAAAGGACGGCATCCATCCTATACCCTTTTATGTTTGTGGACAGCATTTGCATCTGGGCCCTGATATGATTCATGCGACGGGGTTTTATTATGTTCATGTCTTTCGTTTGTCTTGCTGTCTTTCGCTTCTATACTGATGACCCATCATTACCCCCCTCAGGCCCCTTTCGGTCCTGCTTTTGTACAGTTTGACGTTGTTTTTATTTCCTTGCATCTCTCCGAGGGAGCTTCACGACCGTGGACTTTCTGTAGAGCATTCGGATTGGCTTTGAATCAATGCATTACTACGATACATAACTATCAATATAGACCTGGAGTACGAATACTGAATACACGTTTGCACATTCTATTTTTCTCAAAGGTAATCTACAGCCCTAAAGCCACGAGGCTTTTTATGTTCAAAGAAGCTTGAGGTTACGAGATTACGAACCTCGGAATGCCAGGAGACTGTTTGTATAAGGCGGAATATATACACAGCCAAGCAAGGTACACGCGTCAACAGAGATATAAATCCACGTTATCAGCTCTACCCTTTGAATGTTCTAAAAAAGAAAAAATGCACATTCGGATTGAAATAAATTCAAGATGCAATCTTTTTACTCCTGTTTTATCATCAATTAGAACTCGGGACATTCGCAGTGAGCGCTGCAAGACGCGGCTATCGTGTACCTGACAGAGTGGGTCGCGGCGAATCGGACTACTTGGCCTCATCGCCTTATCTGACCCGCACTCCACCTTTCCTTTTCTGTTCCTTCACTGCTGTCCTCCAATTCGCAATGAATGGCTTTGACTCTAAGGGCCTCGATGAGGATGCCTTTGGAGAGAAAAGCGCACTGTCGGGACTGAAGACCTTTGACGCTTTCCGTAAGTCTCCTTGATCTGAACGCTGTACATATACAGACACGCGATTCGCGAACCAACCTCAAACCTTACCCCAATTTCCCAACCACTACGAGACAAAGACATGGCAGGCTAATTTTCCTACTCTAAATAGCGAAAACAAAGGCCTCCTACACAACCCCAACCCACCGCGGTGGCCAATGGACAGTCCTTATTCTCCTTGTCTGTACCGTCTTCAGCTTCTCCGAACTAAAAACATGGTGGCGTGGCACAGAACAGCACCACTTCAGTGTGGAGAAGGGCGTCTCTCATGAACTCCAGCTCAACCTCGATATAGTCGTCAACATGCCCTGCGATACCCTTCGTGTTAACATCCAAGACGCAGCCGGCGACCGCATCTTAGCCAGCGACATGCTCAAGCGCGAGGAAACGAGCTGGAACCTGTGGATGCACAAGCGGAACAAGGACAAGCACGAGTACCAAACACTGAGTCACGAGGAGGAAGATCGATTGACAGCACAGGAGGCAGATGCGCATGCGCACCACGTTCTAGGCGAGGTGCGACGGAACCCGAGACGCAAGTTTGCTAAGGGTCCGTCGATGCGATGGGGCGATACCGCGGACTCTTGTCGAATTTATGGTAGTCTGGAGGGAAATAAAGTACAGGGAGATTTCCATATCACCGCAAGAGGTCATGGATATAGAGAGTTTGCGCCGCACTTGGATCACAGTGGTATGTTTTGATTCCGATTTCGCCCCAGCTTTGATCCATTTACTTATCCTTCAATCTAGCTTTCAACTTCTCGCACATGATCACCGAGCTTTCTTTCGGCCCTCACTACCCGTCTTTAATGAATCCTCTCGATAAAACCATGGCCGAGACCGACAAGCATTACTTCAAATACCAGTACTTCCTCTCCGTCGTGCCTACTCTCTACACCAAGGGCCGAAACGCCCTGGATGCATACACTCGTTCTCCGGCGTCGGCCACCGCCCGCACTGGCCGTAACACGGTCTTCACGAACCAGTACGCGGCGACTAGCCAGTCTGAAGAGATGCCCGAGACCCCATACTTGGTTCCGGGTATCTTCTTCAAGTATAATATTGAGCCGATTTTGCTGCTTGTCAGTGAAGAGCGGGGCGGGTTCCTGGCGCTTGTTATCCGTGTGATCAACACCATTAGTGGAGTTCTTGTCACCGGTGGTTGGATTTACCAGATCTCGGGTTGGGTTACTGAGATTGCTGGGAGGAGGAAGAAGGAGCAGCCCGAGGGATATTTGACAGGAAAGCATTATAAGGATTGATTTCGTTATGTGGTTTGATTTTAGTTTCAATTTATGGTTGCATTTACATCTCTATATGGGAATCGGACTCCGTACTTATTGAGTTAACGGCGCTTATGCTAATCAATGGAGGGTGTGCACTCTAACGTGTAAGGACACCCAAAACCACTCTTGAATCTCCCAATCTCTATTATGAAACATGTTAGTTCACTAAGGGAGCGGGACAGTCGCTGCAAAACCTCATGACACCCAACATCTTCAAGTCCATTAGAATGAATTGCTACCTGCCTAGCCCTAATGGAGTGACTCAATAATAACATCAATTTCCCTAGAATGCCGCCAATTTGTGGTACGATAGCTACATTCAATCTTCGTCCTATTTTGTAAATGGCTGCTTGCGCAATGCTTTCGCCTGGCATTTCCAAACAGGCTGCGCAATCTTCTGAAATTGAGGACCAAAGTCGTTTACCATGCTTTGAACAAAAGCGTTATCTGATCCATGAAGAGTTGAAACAGGAAGCGGGATGTCCTCAAACTCCTTGAAGGTCAAATATCCCCAAAGATTTCTCCAATGCGACAACGATTGCTGTGCAACGGGGTGTTCCAAATCGACGTTCTTCGCAACTAGATAGAAAGACGATTTGATAGCATGACACTTGGGGTGTTTGTAAAGCTGTATCTCAGAGAACTGATTGAAAGCATGAAGTATGCAAACAGTATCCCATGCCTCAACGCGATGCAGAAGTAGGACCATAGAACCGCCGGTTTTGAGATGGTTCATCGCGAACACCATTTGCGAAACCGTCAACCGTGTTCCTTCACAGTCTTGACGGTATTCCTCCCTAGGATGCTCTCGACCAACAGCTCCTCCGCAGATGGCGATATCATAAGTATTATCAAGTAGGGGCCGGCTTGTGTCGAAACGGGTCGCATCCGGATGTCCATCAGGAATAGGTCCCTCGTATCCCATTTCCGTGGAATACATCGTAATATCAGCATAGATGATTCGCTGACAATATCTCTTCGCTAGCACTTCATAGCCTCCGATCTGGGGTGGGAGCGTAATGCCGTCAATCAGTGGCTCCAAGAGGTTGTCCGCGGCTGCCGTTGTGAACCCACCTGGTGCCATACCGAGATCAAGGACCTTGAGCCCAGTAGATTTTGATTTGAATATTTTCGTCCCTCCCGCCAGGCCGCGTCCAACTTGGCAGGTCATTTGATAGAAGCTTTCTTTAGTGCTATGGGCTGGGTTTGATGCGGTTTTTCTTCGTTCTTCAAAGAACCGATCTCCGTCTTGGTTTTTCCAGCCCTATGTATGTTATTAAAGGTTTCATTTCGTATTGCGTACCCCATGACTTACTCTTTCCTTGAGGTCTCTTAGTTGTCGGTAGGTTTGATACGAAGATACAAAATCCTCCCAGAGATGGGTTGATTCGGCCATAGCTTTTGGTTGGGCGTTGAGAATCAGATCTTTCGGATTACACTGGTAGAACTAGCTGGATAATCAAGCACATGGTAAACATTATATATAAGAATAGGATAACAGCAAGTACACTCACGTATTCTTAAATTGTGCGAAGGTGGAAAGAGGGGGGAGAGGGGAGAGACAGAAAGAGAAATAAATATAGTCGTGCGGCTGACTGGGCAGTATGTAGGCAAATAATGAGGCGAACTAAAGCCTTCAGGGGTGTTTGCTGGATACCCAACACATGATTTGTGCCTAATGTATAATCAATTTGTTAGAGACAAGGGTATAGCGATATCTGCCCAGGTGGCGCTGTAAAAGCGACACTCCGAGTGGTCAGTGGGACGCCCTTATTTCAAGGCTACCAAGTTCGTATACCAGTAAGTACATTTTAGATTTGTACCCATATAAGACTATTCTAGATAGGCTTTGGAAAGCAGGTCTCAATATAAATGATATTATGTTTGGGACAATCGTGCGTACCTGTCATACCTGCATCTTCTTCCAGATGATGTTCGAAGGAGGTGCTACCCCGCGCTAGAATCACCAATGAAAAGGGGATGACACTATAAATAAACCGTGGATGTATCAGACCTTCAAGATCCTTCGAATATCTTTATCTCGACACCAAAAATCAGTAAGATCAAGCATAATCCATGCTACTCTCAAGGACATTCGCACGACACATAGGACAAGTAAAGCTTCGCTCAAACCATGACTGAATACAGCACCATTCAAACCAATGTCCGCAGGGAAGTATAATGACCTCCAGATAAGGACTGACAAGCTCGTAGCATATAGAACATGTACGGTTCTCATCTTTGGAGACTTCGACCACCTCATATAGTGGCTTGCGCGGTAAATGCTCAGATGGATTTGACCGCCAAGTTTGATAGACCTGAAGATCAATCAGGATATCTGCGGGAGTAAACTCTCTCTCTGAGATAGGGCCTGTAGCGTTAGGGGGAAGGGGCCGTCGTGGAATTCTCAAAACAATGAACTCACCGTCATGGACTAGAATGACTCGGCCATTCGGAAATGCTCCATTTTCATAGTCGCGGAGGGCTTGAAGGACACAAGACTCTTCTGGTTGCTGTGTTTGCTCTATGGCCCAGTCTCGATTCTCCACTGTAGCTCCAAACTCTACAAAAAGGTTGTCGATGGCCTCTTGAATCAATTGAGGTCGATTCCGTGCCGCATAGCTAATTGACATGGTGATCAAATGAACGTGCAGATGCGTTAATGGTTGTTGCTGACAAGAGTCTTATTATACCTCGTAGGTTATGAGGGAACAATTGATTGTTTTCATTGTAAGCCCGAGACCATGGCAGGTTCTTCATAGAAGTCTTTATCCGCATTGTTTAAGTCTCGGTTGTAAAGCCTTGGTTGAAGGTCATGCTCTTTGAATCTTTGTTCTGTTATTGACAATGTCGCAGTTCTTTCAGAACTTAATGATTGTCCTTGAAATAGAAATATATGATTGAATCATTTCTGTCGAGTCTTTGTGGTCGAGTCATTGATTCATGCATCATTGTTACATTTAAAGCCGAAATTCCTATTTTAGCTCAAAGAACCCTTCTCTTCAGGAAAACAATGCAATTCAAACATGACTATACTGCCCAGTGATTATAAAAATCCGCTAACTCCCGAGCTTCTTGGACTCCATTATCAACATCATCAACAGTATTTCAATACTCCAGTCCACACTCTATTCCATTTGTTAACATTGAATTTGTTTTCTAACCTCAAGTAAGCATCTATAATATGCCACACCATAACACTCCAGTCCGCCACGCTGGTCTTGCTGAAATCAATGAACTTGTTGCACGACTATACATGACCACGCCTGACGTTGCTGATGAAGTGCGCGAGCTTCTGCAAGCAGGCCTCCAGCGGCGAGACGGAGGTATCAGTCTACCACCAAGATTGCTGGATCGAGTTGTGTCAGGTCCCGGGGAACGGCGGGCAACTTTGCGCGATTGGATCATGCCCATAACTCAAAGGATCAGCGGATCAGGCCGAACTCGGCATGCAACTCCTGCGCCTGACCATGGAGGCTCAGCTCATCGACATGAAACCCCTCGACGCACGACCCGGCATGAAACTCCTGCGACTCACCATGAAATTACAGGTCATCACAACCATGTCCCTCGACGTACATCCCGACATGAGACCCCTACGCCTCATGAAGCTCCAGCTGGCCACCATGGTCATCGACACACATCTCGACATGCAACTCCAGGTCGCCACCACCATCACGGAGACCGACATGTAACCCCTGCACCTCAACATGAAGCTCCAGTGGCTCACCACGCCCCTCGACACACATCCCGACATGCAACTGCAGGTCATCATCACCACCACGGAAACCGACATGCAGCCCCTGCTCACCATGAAGCTCCAGTGGCTCACCATACACCTCGACACACGTCCCGACACGGAACCCGACATGCTCGACATGAAGCCCCAGTGTCTTACATTTACGAGCCTGTGGATTCAACGGGAGATCAGACTGCAGTACCTCGGGATGTCCTTCGCCAGCTGGCCCGGCCAATTGTTACCCAGAGCATGATCGACTCCGAGGACGCGACTTGTGTTATTTGCCAGGATGATATTAAGGTAGGAGACGAGGTGATGCTCCTTCCTTGCTCACATTGGTCTTTCCATGCTGCCTGCATTGAGCCGTGGCTTCGTCGATCTAATACCTGCCCTTCTTGCCGTCGAACAGTTGAGTGAGGGATTATAGAAGGCAAGTTTGATTTAGTTTTCTTTTTTCTCTTTAGATCGAGCTTGCTTTTTGTTTCTTACATAGACCGCTGGGTTTCTTACATAGATCGCTGTCAATATATCTCGGTTTTTTTTATATCTTTCACGTAGAATATGGACAATAGTAGCAAAGACGTACCTCGTCTCAAAACCCCCCTGAAACCCGTCTAAATTATCTCTTCTGCATTGACATGACTCTTGAAACCGCGATTTTGAGATGTAAGAAAACAAATAGGGGATAAAGATACTCGTTTATGATGGTATTCACTTCTTAGCTTCATCTCCCGCCTGAGTGTTCTCACTGACCAAGCAGTGCCTTTTTCACAATCTCAACCTCCTCGGCCGTTCCACAGATCAACCCCGCTCTCTCATCACAAGTCTCCAATGGTCGACTCAAAATATCCTCTCCATTGGAAGGATCAATCGCCTTTCCTCCAGCACATTCCACGATCAGTGCAACAGGGAACAGCTCATACAAGCGGCGTAGCTTTGCCTCGCTCGCACCAGTCACAGGCGACAGGTACACTCCGTGGCCCTTCACGAGCGCGTGCACCACATCAGGCACCAATCCGCCACTATACCGAAGCGTATACTTCTTCTCCACGTACTGTGTAATGAGACGCATGTAAGCCGGGCTCTCGGCCGCAGCGCGAAGATTGGCCGGGGCAAAGTAGCGTGTCTTGAAAGGTGCGTCCGCGAGTTTGACATCGGATCGAATGATTTCGTGATCTTGTCCTGACTCCCCGATGCCGATCTCAAGACATTGGGGTTTGCCGCCAGGGACCTTCAGGGCAACGATGGCGGTAGTACGGGGTCCATAGACACCTAAGATGGAGGCGATTTGTTTCTCAGAGGGCTGTTGGTGGATTGCCGAGCTTCCATCCCAGATACCGATAATAGTTCCCACGGTCCAGTTGGGTGCAATGATGGAACTCCCGTCTAGCGGGTCAAAGGCGACAGTGTACTTTTCTGAGCCAGTGGAAACATTCTCCGCGGTGTCGCCGTCGCGGGCAGATCGCTCAATTGGCTCCTCTTCGCTGCTCGCTGTCAGGACGGAGGGACATTTGGCAAGTGCAGCTCGGAGAAGGTTCTCTGCTGCGATGTCGACGTTCAACTGGCCATCACCGAATGTGTTTGTGGTTCCCGCCAGGGAGACGTGCTGAGACTGACGTAGTGACTTTGCAATGTCAGCGATGCAGTCTAGAAGTCCCGGTAGCACGGAATTGCATAGTTCCGTGCGGCCATGTGGCAATAAAAGATCTTTGAACTGAGCCATTGTGAGTTGTGTAGGTGGTCAGTTTTGTTCGATGACGTTGACTTGATTTTGGTTTGGTGGGGTTCTTTGGATAGCCTGCCCCACCAGGCCATCAAAGAAAGCAAGGGTTCGCTCCAACACTCCTATCTTTGTCAATTGCGAATCAAATCAAACTCTCAGCATCCTGTTCAATATATTACTTGGTAAATGGATACCTAGTCGCGTAGGTATGACTGTGGACCCACCTACTTCTGACTTAGGTACAGTACACTAGTATTCGAAATCAGATGACCCAGCTGCATGCAAAAAAGCATCATGCAGAATTACGAGAACTTTAACTCTATCGTTTGCCAAGTTTTCAGTCTTATCATCTAGCTTATGCGGTTAGAAATGGATATGACAAAAAGGCTGATTTGAGGTGCATAGCCTGATCACCACTTGGCGTGGCCCCTTTGCAGGTTTTCACAAGGCTAGAGAATTCACATATTGGATGATGGGTGACGACGATAGCCATTCCAAGGTTGAAGTAAATTCATATTCTTCACCGACACTGATCTACAGAAGGGGAAGCCCAGGAGCCTTCAGCTCGTCTCAGTCTGTGTAGCCAATGATGTTAACCACCATAAGGATAGGTCGAAAGCCTTAAGCAGATTGAGATACAACATCCATCTGCTTGCAGGAAGCCAACTACACGTCACGCATAGTCATGTTTCGGCATTTCGTCAGCTTGATCACTGTTTGTGCAAACAGGGAGGCGTAGCTTTTTCTGTTGGCACCTTGCGCCTTGCATTAATTGGATGATAATTGAATTGCATCATTGGCCTCCTCTTACTTGAGGGTATATATACTCAGGTACGCTTAATCCTAGCGGGTAGGTATTATGCGTTGTTGTGAATCGATTTCGTTTGATAACCCTCACTTCATCATGCTTCCCCAAGATCAATGTCAAGAGGCCAAGGGCCGCTTGAATTTGGCAAAATGTTTCAAGCAGGAAGTTTACCTTTCGTTTCATTATATGCGATACAACGTCGACGCTGCTTTTTTGCCTTTTTTGATATTTCCAATCGCGTCATTGCTATACAGGGAAGCAGATATATTCGAGATCTTGCGGTCCCTTGCCTGTAATAAAGCTTGTATAATCTTTTAAGGCCTCTGGAATGCTAAGTTAATTTATAGATGCCGCAACATATGGGTTCCTATACGCCTACACGATCGATCTTGCAAATAGCGCCGAAGGAGATAGCTTAGAAGATGCGATCAATAAGCCTAATCGACCAGTCGTCTCCGGAAAATCGAGCGTCGCTGCAACGAAAGTCAGGTATTATGTCTTGACTGGGGCTTGGGTCATATACAGCTACATCCTCAATGTTCATATCTGGACCTTGCTCTGGATATTCACCGTTTTCAGCTCGTATATGCTCCACACGGCCAGATTTGGGCCTGCAAAAGATCTCTCTATAGCATTAGGATCTATTGCTCAGCTGATGGCCTGCTGGGAGCTTGGAGGTTCAAAATCCGAGTTTGGATAGCCCTGGGTGAAGATAATTGGAACTTGGGTTTTTTACACTGCGCCGATTCAAGATTTTCGCGACGTTCCTGGTGATAAGGCCAGCGGTCGTCGAACAACACCAATGCTGCTTGGAGATATACCAGGTATGTCGTGCAATGTCCAGAAAGTCACATTCAACTGACTAGATTATCTAGCCCGCATTTATACGTCCTGTGGTCTTGTTTTCTTCGAGGCCAGCTGCCTATTATGACATGGCTCTACAATAACTAATAATCTATCGCAGTACCTTTATATATTCCAGTGGGTAATAGATCGAAAGTACAGGACATCGACACTAATGATATCAGTCATTATAGCTGTTATGACCATCACGCTCATCTTTCGTATGGCTTTTCTCAGGAAAATCGAAGATGACCGGGTTTCGTACAGATTGTACATCGTCTTGTATAATTCTCTACTGATTGCTGCTTGTCTTGCATTTGGGAAAATTTAAACGATGACCTTGGTGTCAAAATCTCGATGGCAAGGCTTGACTTGATAAAGTTACATTGGAAACACTACTATGGAAGAAATAGGATTATAATGCCATGAAGCATACTTGCGACGCAAAATATTACTCGCGTGGTTTTTGATCTATCCCCCGTATGATATGTGCCGGCGAATCAAATATTGCTCCGTGACCTTCACCAAATAAGGTGAGGTGAGAAGAGAAAGACGTAAGAGGGCGCTTTGTTTTTTTATAATCTAAATCAAAGTTATGTGATATGTTCACGCCGCACTTACCCGTTGTCTGGCAGCTTGACCAAATATTTAGCCTTGGCAGGAGTCTCAGGGAAGTATCAACTGGTCGATCTCCATGCGAACTGTGTCACATGATATATTGTTAGACTAATAAATGTTTGGTCTATCTCATATCATGTTAAATCAGGGTCTATGAGCAGCGACAAAGTCTTGAACATTAAGAAATCAATTGACCTTCTAATTTGGTCCGACTATCAATTAAATACAGGCTCGGGTTATATCATCATGGCGGAAACTCATAATCACAAAGCTTCTTGCTCAGCGACCACGGCAGTCTCTTCCTTCTTGGTTTGAATTCCAGATAAACCATATACTGTGATGAAAGCCATCCCCAGGAAGGCAGACACACAGGAAAAGACCATCGCGACGATACCTCTTGCAGTGAATCCAGCAGGTAGCCATGGGAGCTGCTTGTTTTGACCAGTAAGGTCGAGCAGGTCCACAGTGTTGGCCGCGGCGTTTCCTTCGTAAGAGACGTCGGCAGCCTTGCAGATGCTGATTTCGCTGTCGCTCAACGACATCTGCTTCTGAAGCTGTGCGGGGGCTTCGATGAATGACATTGCCAAGCCCTGCTGCAAGTGCCAGTCGATGTGGCAGTGGAAGAACCAAACACCCGGATTATCGGCAACGAATCGGATGACAAAGTTACCCTGGGGTGGTGCGACAAAGGTGTCTCGGCGGGCAGGGTATGCGGGGAAGCTGCTGGAGGGGTTCTCGGTAGCGTTATACGCGACTGGGTCACCGTCCGCGAAGTCGTAGAAAGAAGCACCATAGGAGGGAGTGCGGCTGACGACTTGGAAGTTGTGGCCGTGCAAGTGGAAGGGGTGAGAACCCGTGTCCTGGTTGTTGAGAATCACCTCAATGACCGCGTTATGCTCAAGAATGAACGGGTGTGTGTATTCGCCGTAAACCTCGGCATTTGTGGCAAAATCCCCGGATGTAAGGACGGAGTACAATGTTGGGACCTTGGGCTTCGTGTAGGTGATATTGTTGAAGAATGCGTAACCGGCACCATTGTCGAGGTTGTTCATGATGACATCGACCTCAATGGTCATGTCTGGGTCTGGAAGCAGTGCCATCCGGTCGTGAGGAACAAGTTTGAAGTCATCATATGGAACAAGGTCAGAGGCAGTGTCCACAGTCATCACGGCTTGTGGATGCGCCGCACTGCTGTTGTACTCAAGCCAGTTGGTCTGGTTGAGCTGAAGGGTAGGCAAAATTGTATCTAACAATTCCGAGTCGGCAACGGTCACGATCGGATAGTTTTTATCCGTGGAGTTTTTCATGGTCACCAAGATAGAATAACGTTGTGCCACCGCAATGTAGAGAGTGTCGGCCTCTTGTTCATCAACGTACACGCCATCAATTTCGACAATACGGAAAGTGTGGTCCTCGATGTAGAAATACTGCGCCACAAAGGCACCAATGTTGATCAATCGCAACAAATACGTCTTTCCCGCTTCGACGGGGATGTTCGTAGCGCTCACCGTATCATTGAAGAGGAAGGAATCCGGAACCGGCTCGGCTCCAGTAGGGTTTTCAACACGGATAAATGGGATATCCTCGACAAGCTCATGGTACCAATCACTCACGGTCACGGTATATTCTTCATCATACATATCATTGAAGTAAGATTGATTATCGTGCACAATCAAAGCTTGGCGATATCCATCTGGGTAGCAGGCATCGGTGTGGCAATGGTACCAATAAGTGCCATTTTGCGGAATAGTGAAGTTATAGGTAATCGAGGAACCAGGAGCGACTGGGCACTGGGTAACCATCGAGGGACCGTCCATGTTGTTGGTACCATTCTGGAACATGCCATGCCAGTGGATGGAGGTGTCCTTGTCGCCAAGGCCGTTATACATATTGACAACCAGGCGATCACCCTTGTCTACCTCAATGACAGGCAGGGGCCACTGGCCGTTAACACCCACCACCTTGCGCTCATGGAGACCGTCGGGGTTCACATTAACCCATGTGACGTTGAAATCCAGATTCACCGTCTTCGCCTGACAGTACTGCACAAAGGGCAGTACTGCCATAAGCCATAACGATAGGCTGTGTAAGATAGTCATATTGTGTTTGACGCGTTCGCCAAGGGGTGAAGGTGAAGAAGATCCCGGTTTCAAGGGAAAATAATGAACGAAAACCCCTCGGAACCATAGGAAAAGTAGAGATTGATTAGCAAAAAAAAACACGAACCCTTGGTCAATCACGGTAATAGCCAGAAAGTCAAAGCCCCGCCCGGGTTCTGGACGATCGTTCTGTAATTAATCTTCCGTGCCCTAATCAGATGTCTGGAAAAGCGACCAATGCGGGTTCACGTGTGAGTCAACCAGAGCTCCATTGGGTCGGCTCATATAACCAGCTGGCTTTTATTCGTCTCAGATTGGGAAATCGAGCACGCCTGCTGTCGCTTCTGGCGACTCAATTCCATGACTTAGTGGAGCTGGAGTAGGAGCCCGTGGTCGTCGGGTATGAAATCTCCACCACGACGAATCACCATGCTAAACGTTTATGAAAAAGCTTACGCCAAGCTCAGGGGTGGACCCGCGTATTTTTCAAAATTACCTCTAGTTCATTTACCGGACTACATGAGACCTTAACAAGCCGAGTGCTGCTCGTGTTTCTGTTCTTTAATTCTTGAATCCCTTCTCTTCTTAGCCTTGGGCTGTCTAAAGGCATACCAGGCATCATGGGCAACAACCAAGTTTTCGCGGTCACCGGTAGGATTCACGCTCCTTGTGTTTCGACCCAGTCACTAAACTAATTCGCCGCAATCTAGTGTTTTTTATTTGTTTTCGAGAATGTCTCGAGACGACGGTGGTTGTGTCGGTTCTACTGGCCTTCTTGAAGCAGTCACTCTACGATGACGATCGCCCGACATATAAAAGACTGGTAAAACAAGTATGTCGGACCTCGCTTTCAAATCGATGCGACTTTGCGCGCTAACAGCGACAGGTATGGTGGGGATGCGCGATAGGCCTATTGATTTGTCTGGCGGTTGGCGCGGGTATGATCGGTGCTTTCTATGGTCTTGGAACAGACACTTTTTCAAGCACCGAGGACATTTGGGAAGGCGTTTTGGGAATTATCGCCTCGATCATCATCACCATTATGGGGGCTGCTCTCCTGCGCGTGTCTAAGCTTCAAGACAAATGGCGGGTCAAGCTTGCTAAGGCCCTTGAGCAGGAGAGAAACCCCAATGAATCAAAGAAGGGCCGGGTCAAGAGATGGTTGGAGAAATATGCCATGTTTATCCTCCCATTCATCACCGTTCTCCGTGAGGGCCTTGAATGCGTTGTTTATGTCGGTGGCGTGGGATTAGGACTTCCGGCGACTTCCTTCCCGTTGGCCGTCTTCTGTGGTCTTTTGGCCGGTGTTGCCGTGGGCTATCTTATTTACCGGTTCGTCAAGCCACTCCACGGAAAAACATATATGCATATAGCTAACCTTGGAATTCTTCTTACAGAGGTGGACGAGAGACCTCGATGCAGATTTTCTTGATCATCTCGACTTGCTTCCTCTACCTCGTGGCCGGTGGTCTTTTCTCGCGAGGTGTCTGGTACTTTGAAAACAACGCCTGGAACAAGATCATCGGAGGCGACGCATCTGAGACCGGCTCTGGTCCTGGATCCTACGATATTCGAAAGAGCGTCTGGCACGTGAACTGCTGTAACCCCGAGATTGGAGGTGGTGGCGGTTGGGGTATCTTCAACGCGCTTCTCGGTTGGACCAATTCGGCCGACTATGGCTCCGTGATCTCTTACAACCTTTACTGGATTTGTGTGATGGTTGGCTACTCGCTGATGTTCTACCGTGAGAGACGTGGAGCGATTCCCGTCATTGATCCGGCCATGAACCGCATCGCACGGAGCAAAGCCAAGGCTAGAGCCTTCATTCTGCGCCGTCCCTATGAAGATCCGGTGGCACCTGTTGAGACAACAGTTTCCGTGCCGGAGAAGCGTGCCGAGGCTTCCCTTATAGCTCTTTAGAATTAATCAGTCAGGACGCATCACTCTTGATGTTTCATGAGATATAGAACGCGGGTCCAATCAAAATTATCATATTGTTGTGTTTTAAGAGAATATGGACTTAGAGGCCAGGAAGATATTCATTTTCGAGGGCTGAGTTGACCGTAATTTTTTCTCCTTCAAAGTATTAGACTGAAACGAATTTCACAAGCGCGGGAACCGCAAATTCCTTACAAAATCCCTCATTCCCAAGGTTACAGTGAAGGTTTCCGAGCGTGGGCCCACCGTAAATCTTTTCCCCCGTGGACCCTACGTTAGCTGAGCGTGCAGTGGGGCGCCAGGTTTGCTTGGTAAAATTCAAGCATGTGCTAGGTCCACCCTTGTATCAGACTAGTATTTTAGATTGATAATGTCATCTTATCATACGAATTCAACAAAATCAGATATGCGGAAAAGTTTATTTGGTGGCTTCACCGAAGTCAGCCATTGGTACGTATGCTCCGGTAACATACGGAAACTTCAAATGCCGATGTGGATTCACGTAACAACCGGGTCTCGCTTGATTTGACTAAGATTGCACCGTTGGGTATTACATGATTTGTCTCACAGTTCTCCTGTTTCCAGCTTAGTTTCCGAGCTGGGACCCTCTAATCTCGGTCCTAGAATCAGTGCTGTTGCCATCTTTTCGCGGGTGTTTCATGGAACTGACTTTTCCATGGAACCGGTATGACGCACAGAAAAGTTTACCCAGCCTTGGTGGTTTATCAGATTTGATTCTGATTTTGATTAGATAAAAAAATATAACCTTTACCGCACTTGCCCTAGACCAGTCTTCAGCACGCGACAACCATTTTTCGCTGATCACACCATGCCCTTAGTATTTCCTGCAAGTCTTCTAAATTACACGCTGCTGGTCTATATCTAGTATATATGACGAGAATACAAGCATCGATTGCCCAGCCTTTAGTGCCCGACAGGGATTTTGGAACGTCTCCCCTATCAGATCGTCGGGAGCGTAAATTCCACGATGATCTTCCGGCTGTGTTTCCTACCTTGATCTAAGAATCATCTTGGCACCTTGGCATCTTGGCATGTTATGCTACAGGCTCAGACATGGCTCCATTTTACTCATTATGGATGTCTTGATTAGCGGAAGGACACCGAGCTTCCATCTTCGGAGTCAGTGGAGTCTGCCTTAATCCCAATCTAATCTCTTGGCTCTCACAGCAAGTTTCTTCGATGGGTTGCTGATTGATAATTCTGCCCCTCCCAGTAGTCAGGTTGGGCCGATCGGACTCCATAGAGATTTTCCTTTCATGTTTTTTTCCATTTTGACATTAAGCCTGCAAAATTTACAATGAGTGAATCCAAGGCTGCAAAGGCTGCTGCAAAAGCCGCTGCAAAGGTATTGCGCCAGTCTAATAATGAGTGGAGCAATAAGTACTTTGCCATTGCTATCGGCTCGATAATGTGTCTATTTGCTGTATACCACTGGTTGAGTGTGATTCACTTTCATTATGGCCCAAGGAAGAGTCATCCTGCATTTTCTCGGAAGTATAGGTAACTTGAATCCATTCATTCCTACATGATCAGGTTAGAACTCATGCTTCTTGAATACAACAGACAAGCTCGACGCTTTCTCGCCAGCTCAATCATGGGATTAAGAACAGATCGGTCTATTCTGTATATTATCTATTGGGCTATCAATCTGATCCTGGCTGTGACCAATGTTGACCTTACCGAACTATCATATGTGAGCTGATCTCAACCATTTCCTGGCTTCGAGATACTCTTTGCTGACCGGTTTCTTGAAATCCTAGGTTGGTAAACGATTTGGCTGGTTCGTGCACTCTCTGGACATTTTTGACTTCTCCGGTTTCGGTATTGACAAGTATTGATTGATAGGATTTCCGTCGCCAATCTGGTGCTGTTGGTCTTTTTGGCCCTGAAGAACACCCCTCTTGCAATTTTAACCGCGAAATCTTATGAGAAGCTTCGTCCGCTCCACAAGGTTGCCGGCTACACCTGCATCGTCACAAGTGTCCTGCATGCTATAGTGTACCTATCTGCATGGTCAGAGACTGGAAAGCTGGAGAAAATGGAACTGAGAAAGAATTATTCCGGTGCCATTGCAGGTTTTTCCATGGTTATCATTGGCTTTTCAACTATCACCTACTTCATGCGAGGACATTACGAACGTGAGTCATCTGCCAGAATAGCTCTGTCCCCAATACTAATAGCTCATAGTCTTCTACATGCTGCACCTCTCCTTGTTCGTCTTGATTATGATTACGGTGGGAATGCACCGTCCGGAATTCTCAAGTCACACTGTGATTATCGTTATCTTCACTGCTTGTCTGTGGGTCATGGATCGTCTCATTCGAGGCGCAAAGATAGTGTGGAACTTCTTTGGGAATCATGCTACTGTGACAGCCTTGCCTAACGAGGCTCTTCGAGTAAAGCTCAGTCGCCGCATATACTCCAGTCCCGGTTCACATGCCTTCTTGTGGGTTCCTGCTATCCGTTGGGTTGAAAGCCATCCGTTCACTCTACTTTCTTCAACCCCTTCGGAGTTTGTCGTTCGAGTATATGACGGTTTCACGCGGGATTTGTATAAAGCTGCTCAGCAGGCGCCAGGCATGTCTCTACGCTGCTCTGTGGATGGCCCCTATGGCCAAGTCCCCAACTTTAAGAAGTTTGATAAGGCCATTCTTATCGCCGGTGGCAGTGGTGCTAGCTTCACATTTGCGGTTGCGCTGGATTTGATTGAGTCAACTACTAGAGTGGTCAAGTCAATTGATTTCATCTGGGTAGTAAGAAGCCATGGTAAGTTTTAGTTTGACGCTGAGGCAACAATTTTTCTGACATTGTCTGACTTCTGCCATAGAGAGCCTCAAATGGTTTTCTCAAGAGCTGAAGCAACTTGAGTCTCATCCGGAAGTGAATGTGCTAATTCACATCACTCGCCCCACCGACAATACCGGACTATCATCGCCCGCCTCCACAGGCTCAGTCTCAGAAAAGTTCTCTGTTAATGGAGATGTAGCTCCAGTGGAGCCTTCTTTGATTGTTTCAGCAAGTGATCTTGAGAAGAGCGCTTTGCAAACGTTTACTGCCAAGCCACCTTCGGTCAATGAGATCCGAGCCGGGCGCCCTGATATTGGCAATCTCATCGAAGCAGCCGCCACTTCAGGTGGTAACTTGAACGATCGTGTCATCGTTGGTGCTTGTGGACCTAGCGACCTTATGAGTACGATACGAAATGCCGTTAACAATGACGTTTGTGATGACGGTGTATCGATAACTCTTTACACTGAGGTAAGTTGAGGAACTCCAGATGAAAAACATGACTAATATTCCAACTCAGGAATTTGAATGGTGAATACCATCAATTGTGGATATAGAAGCGTTTTCTGTTTCAAAAAGAGCGGGTCTTTTGATAAGGCTCAAAGCTCAAAATCTAGGGTTATGACAAGTCTGGGAGCTACCAGACTTTGATGAAGACAGCCTTTTAGGGTCCTTGGATTTTTATCAAATCGCTACGTGGAATCCCACTTCATGAGAGTGACCTATATCAGCTGAGACAGAGGAATTAACGATTATATTGCTCAAGAGGAAGGGACCAGTAGGTACTTCACTCTGTCAGCATGATGAGGTCGATCATTCATAGCCCTCTATTGGAAATCCCGCCATCAGTCGACAAGGCATACATCAAACGTGCAGGGGGAAAGTAACGGGCCACACACTCCATTGGCGCGAGAAAAGACCAATACGCTCTTAATCTGACCACGAAAAGCACAATTTTTGGAGATATCTTCTACTAGTACTCTTGGATTTAACGTGCCGGAGGATTCTTGTGTTTTTCCATTAACTAAACAAATCAAACATTTACATCAGACCTTGATTCTTCGACTCAGCTCCTCCGTTCCAGCCGACTTGGTCAGATCAACCTTCCGACCAAGATTAACCCTAGGCCCTAAAGCCCTCCTAATAATCCACTCCTTGCTACTAACCTCCTCTTCAACTTCGTTGCCCTCCAAAGGCGGAATCAGCTTCCCCTCCAATCGCCGCAGTATAACCTCATCCTCAGGACGTGCAAAGTAAACTAGACTATACCTTGTGCACTCAGCTTGCGCACCAGGTGGCGCACTGACCCGATGAATATTTGAGCGTAAGAGCCCATTGCTGAATTTCACCATTGCGTCACCGAGATTGATGATCGCGTGTCCTGGTAGTGGACGCACGTAGACCCAGTCGTCTGTTCCGGGCATTTGAACTTGGAGCCCACCGAGTCGGTTGAGTAGGACTGTTACTGAGCCAAAATCGGTGTGTTGGCCTAGTGCGACTCGTCTGTCGTTCATGGGTTGGGGTGGCGCTTTCACCCAGCGGACTTGGTCACCGCTTAGAGCGCTCTGGCGATGCATGTCTGGTAGTGTGTTTGCTGGGAGGCCTAGTTTGTCGTTGAGGATCGTGAGGATTAGCGTTACGATGGCATGGGAGTTGCTCATGAAGGATTCGATGGGCTTTCTGTTTTGATTGAGCAGGCTTGGTGCTGGAAGTTGCTTCGAGATGCCGAGAATACCATCTTTTGAGACCTATTTACTGTCAGTTGTCTGGTAAAGAAGGAAGTGACATGAGTATCTCCTAGGATAAGAGGTTTGGCTCTGAGATTAAAAGGAGAGAAGAAAATGTTTAGCTCACATTGTAGAACTCATTCCGATCCAAATTCCCCTCCTTATCCACGACCGCTACACCTTGCGCTTTATACCCAAAGTACGAGTTTTGCTTGCTGAAGTCATACTTGTTCTTCTCTTCTAAGCTGAGTTCGAACAGCTCTTTGCCTACCTCGAACAACTTGTCGACATCTTGGAGTAAGGAAGATCCGAGCTGAGAATCTTGGAAGTCTAGGTAGAAGAATCCAATTTCCACAGATGCTTCGAAAAGACGATCCAATTCCGCTTTATCTCCCGCTAGTAGCTTGCCGAGGGACAGCCGAAGGAGAGGAGCAGTGGGTATGTCGGTGGGAAAGGGTGGGAGGTCGGGGAAGTTCGTATTGAAATCTCTCGGATTCTGGGACTGCATTCTGGGGAGTACTGGATGAAAATGATTGTATCAAGATGTAGGCTTTATTTTTAGACTTGATTATGCGGCTTCGGAGGTACATGTAACCTTACATGTTGTGAACTGCGGGGGAATATGGGGTAACCGAGGAAAGCGTCCACATGGCGTGAACACGCGGTAGATACACTTACCCTCTTTGATGTAAAATTATCTGCCGGATTCGCTCCCAGCGACAGGAGGATTTAGCTAGATCATGTTGGCGTCTTTCATTGAGATCAAGCTACATGCTGGAGGGGAGTGTGGGCGACCTAGGCATAATGGACTCCGATCAAGCTAGGACCGAGGATCGCAATCCCGCCCTGTCATTTTCTCTGATGGCTACGTATTGAACACTATGGTATATAGCCAGGCAATACTTCAAGAACGTAGTCATAGCTTGCAATCCTTCATTGCAGATATCCCGTATGGTAGACAAGATCGTGGTATAATATAACATTCAAAAAGCGCCGCTTCCACCACATGCCCAAGTTCCTCATAAACAAAATGCTAAACCTCAAAGATCTCCCCCATGCCCACACCGGCACCCTCAGCACCAGCACGACTGTCAACCAGGTCCAAGCGCCAGGAGTTCCAATCGCGAAGCTTACGCTTGATTTCACGAACCCATTCGACACGCTTACGCGCTTCTTCCTCGGCTTGTGCACGTCTGAACTCCGCTTCATCGAATTCATCTTCCAGGTTCTCCTCGGAAAGCAGTTCGAGGCTGCCGCGCGTTGCGGGACCATGCGGGTGAGGCGGGTTAGAGGAGCCGGCGCGAGCGCGGTTGGGGTTGTTACCACCTGTGAACGCCGCAAACCCGCTTGATAGCACAGTCGAGAAAGAGGAGTGTTGTTGCTGGTACGCCATACTGCGGCGGCGGGCGTGGTCCGGACGACCACCGACAAGATCGACGTCGTCAAAGGCGTTGGCTGCAGCATCACCAGCGGAGTATTCAGGGTTCTCGTCAGAGAAGGGCTGGCCCGTGAGTTCGTGGCGCCTCTCCTCCCAGACCCCGCGGCGGAGATCGAAAACTTCGCCTTCCAGCTCGCGGATACGGCGCTCAAGACGCTGACGTTCTTCGTCCTCAAGCTCGTCCAAGGCGTCGTCGTCGGTTCCTCCAGCATCGCGTTTCTTCATGCGATCAAGCTCTTCGCGGAGCCGAAGGTTCTCGTTCTCAATGCTGGCTAACTTTTTGCGAAGCACAGCGGTCTCCTTGTCGGATTTTTCGCTCTCGCGAAGCCTGGCTTGATGACGGGTCTCCGATTCTTTATGCAGGTTGCCCATGGCCTGAAGTTTCTTCTCCAGCGTTTCGATCTTCTTGTCGGCCTCGGTCTTAGCGTCCTTGAGGCCTTCTATTTCTCGCTCTAGAGTCTTGATCAAGGTCTCGGTGGACGTCTTGTCCACGCCTTCTTTCACGGCTTTCTCCGAAGCCCGCGTCAACGCTTGCTTGGTGTCTGCTAGCTCACTTTGGGACTTCTCAAGTGCAATTTGACCTTGGGAGACCTTCTCTTCCAAGGCCGCAAGCTGGTTCTCATGCGCACTATTAGAGGATGATTGGGAGTTTATTTGAGCTCGCAAGTTTGAAATCTCCAGCTCCATAGCCTCGATTGTAGTCGATTTAGACTCCAGCTGGCGAACAAGGTCAGCTGGGGGTGACTCTGATTGTCCAGGTACAGCGCTGGTATTGTTGCGGTGTGATCGGGACTGGAGTTGTGAGTTTTGTCGTTGTAGCGAAGCAATTTCTTCTTTCTGTAGCAAGTGATTAGCATATCATCTTCTTCCGCTCGTCAACATATTCAGTAACCCATACCAATGCCTCAATACCGGCGGCCTTCCCCTCTGCCTCCTTCAATTTCTCTCGCAGCTCCACCGCATCCACGCTGGCCTCCCGAAGATCCTCTAATTGATCCTCGGTCTTTCGCCAGCGCGCTGTTGCATCACTCAGCTCGTTCTCCATGCGCTTGTTATCCCTTTCCAGATCTTCAATCCGCATTGACTGTTTCCGAAAAACTTCGTGCACCGAGTCCCCATCACCAGTCAGGGGCGGTAGTGATGGCGGGGGCGATTTATGAGTTATTGGAGATGGCGAATGGCTGCCTTGAGACACAGAAGTCTTGCGGAAAGATGACGAGCGCATCTTCGATTGGATTGACAAGGATGGCGCGCGGCCATGGCCAGCTCGGGGAGTATCCAGTCGAGCGGGTTGTGGCTCTGCGTCTGGGTCTGGGGAGCCGGGCGCCGGGGGCATGGGTTCGGTTGGGGACTCAGTAGACTCATCGCGCTTTTCTTGCGCTTCTGGCTCGGCTGTTACTGGCTCCGGATCGATCGGCTGCTCCGTGCTGGTCTCTGTAGTGGCATCTTCTTGCGGCTTCCCCTCGGCGGGGCCATCTGCTGGTGGGCTGTCTGCTGCCACCGCAGTCTCTTCGGTCGAGGCATTTTCGGCTGCCTTGGTTGTCTCTGCGTCTTTGGGGGTTTCGGTGTCGGGCGAGGTCTTCTTATTGGCCTTTTTCTTCTGTTTCTGGAGCTGGGCCACCTGCAAAACATTGTTTTGTTAGTGATGTACACCAGATGATGAGACGATACATACTCTTTTCTTGGCGGCAGCCAGCTTCTCGGCTTTAATGCGCTCCTCCTCGTCAGCCATGACTGTTATTGATCAAGTGGAAGCAATGGAGCAGGTGGTGGGGAAGACTGGAAGTGAACGGGGAGAATGGACAGCTTTCCCCATCTGGCGCACGGACCACCTACTATGTATACTATGGCATTAATGGCTATCTGGAAGATAGCAAGCCCAGCACTTGTTGTCTTATGTTTGCGCATACTATTCAAAATCGGATTTAGTCTCGCCGATAGCAGTTATTCGTCTACACCAGACATCATCAGTGCTGATCACCACTGACCACCAGCTGGACTAATTCAATTGTTGAATAGGATATTATTAAAGCGTATTAACACGAATTGAAATAATTGAAAAAGGAAACATCAGTGTGGAGGCGTCTTGCATGTCACTCTTGCCCAATGCCCTTCGTGGATAAGAGATATGCAGGTTGAATTGCGCCCCAAGTCCATCGAAAACCATCCGAACGCCAGAAAGAAAACCAAAAATGACAACTACCGATCAACGGAGTGAACATTGCAAACAAATCAACTCAAACTTCCATAGTGTCCATCATCTCCTCACTCATTGCACGGACCATGCCCTTATGACCGGAGCGAGATTGAAGCTCCTCATCGCTGAGCATGTACTGATCGTCCTCATCCAAGATCGGATGCGATGGTTGCGATGGGTGGCCCAAATCATCATCATCAGACTCGCTGTGACGAAGCGATGACTCAGCCCGGGTTCCAAGCCAGTAGCGGGTACGCTTGCTGGAGCTCAAATCGGGTGTGAGGTACCCATCGTCGAACGTACGCTTGCCAGTGGGTGTAGAAACGCCCTCCTCCGGGGGGGTATGGCTGAGGATTGGGATCGCGCGCAAATGAATATAACAGACACGCTTGCGCAGCGGATTGAAGAAGAAGTAGTGCAGACTCCAGATCGCTCCGTCATCGGAGTCGGATGCGTCTTCATCCGGTGAATATGAGTATACCGAGCACTCCTTTAACGACATATGCTCATCGATAATTCTCCACATCCGCGGGCCCCAGGGATATCCCGAATTGTATGATCCGGAGAGGGTCGCCGGAGATGAGGGCGAAAGATCGATTGACTCGCGGGGTCGCAGGTTGTAAAGGGTAGAGTTGACTGTATTCATGACGCGCTTGAGGTGACGCTCCCGGCGGAAGTCGGTCGGGCGTAGCACATTCGAGAAATCATAGTCCGGATGACTGGCGTTTAGAGTCGCGATTAGGTAGGCGAATGTTCGACGACTGGAGTGCTCGCTCAGGGGGCCGAAGGGGCTGGATCGCGACAAATTTAAGGCCTCGGCGGCATCGTGCGCATTAGGAGGAGATAAGGACGCGGACAAGCGGAGAATTGATTCGTATTGGGCTTCCAGAGACTGTTCGATGTGGTTGTACAGTTTCCGGTCGGATCGGGCAGCCTTAGTGGTGTACAGGTCGCATGCACCAACAATATGACAATCGGCCGTATCGAAGTTCAAAGAGCCTGTGACATCCTCGAACTCGGGTAGGGGAAGAAACTATTGGTGCAAAGGTTTGAGTATAGATGAACGAGTTGTGAGGGGTTGGCGAGTGATGACTCCGATCAGGTCACCGTGGCGACCGGGGAGGTCAAGGGGGGAGTGCCAACGAACCTTCATTGTGAAACACTGGGCGATAAGGGTATCCAGTCGCTATTTCTAGATAAACTGACGACGGCTAGTATAACTATGACCTGCACAGGCGATTCAGAGTTGACTGGGATGATGGGGAGATAACGCGGTCGCGCCGGAGGCGGAGGTGGTTGCCGATCGGAGGTAACCGCAAGCAGGAGTCGGAACAGCGGTGTAGGTAGCGCAGGTAGGCACCACCCAAGTATATATGCCGGGATTGCTGGTGAGGGTAGAATGAAAGATGGGATGCTCGCTGCCTTTCCCACCTGATGATGAGTTGTAAGAGGGGGATTTGCGACCGGGTGTCACGTGGATCTGGTCTAAGCCAGTGAGATCACGCACTGACCTCACGCTGTTGCACCTATTCCATGGTTCAGGCATCAGTCATCATCACAGACCAACTCGGTCCAAGTTGCGCGCCACGTCCTCAGAGTCCTGAATCGGCAGAGTTGGTATTCATCAGTAAAAAAACACAACGCTATAAATAAACTTCCAATGTAAAATCAAATCCCAACAATCTCTTCAAGGTCACTACATAATCTTTGTGACCACATCTTCCTCAACCTGGGGCAGAAGAGCATTAGCCCGATTGCGCCGGGGAGGAAAAGGGGTGAGATGGAAACATAGTCGGTTTCATCCAGCAAGTCCATGCTGCATGAAAGAGACCACTCCAGGGGGAAGTCTTCAAGGTAATAAGGGAAAAGGATAATTGTCAGGGGGATAAACTCACCTCCATATCTTCCAGGCTGTCTTGTTGACTGATGCAGCGGAGCACATTCTTCTTGCTACTCTCTTGCATTTCTCCGGCCAGTAACAGCTCATCCAGGATGAAGTAGGCCTTTTGGAAATTGAAGATGATGTCCAGCTCACACACATTCCCGTAGTATTTATCCATTTGTTCGACGTAGCGGTGGACCACCTCGAGGCTGATCAATTCATTGTCGGTCGAGGAACATCCGGCGATAAAGAAGAGGGAGGCATAGCGACGATAGACAACCTTGGAGTCTGTAGGTAATCCATGTTAATCCCTGGTCAGTCCGAGCTCGGAGGTATAGAGGGGGTATAGAGGATGAAGCCACCTTTGTATTCGAGGAAATTGCACATGCGCGTGCGACGCGACAGAACCAGCTGGGTCACATCCTTGATGATCTTGGCCTTCTCCTTGGGAGAGAGAGTAGTAAACCACTTGGCCAGACGCTGAGGTACAAAAAAAAGTCAGTCGGCTTAAATGAGGGACGGGTATGAGGGTGGGCCACGAGGGAGACGCACCACTTTGCCCTGGCGGGACAGGAGAATTAGGTAGCTGAGAGAGTCAGTACAGATGAAAGTCACATCAACAGGTTCCAGAACTCACTTGATGGGCATGATGGTGGGGTGACTTGGGAAACGGAAAAGGGATGGAGAAGGGGTGTCGAAACCCGTGGCGGATCCGAGCTCTGGAGAAATTATTCACGAGTGGAGCAGAGGGGAGAGACGTGCCCCGCTGAGCCCTAACCAACAGAAAACAACAAGGAAAAGGGATCGAAAGAGATGAGAAGAACGATTAAGTAGAGAGAAATCAGAGATTCTGGAGGTTCAAGTTGAATTGTGTTCTGCGCACGGTCCGGGAATGAGTCAACTTGCAGTACTCCGTACAGAACTATATGTACGTCAGCCAGTTGACGGACATCTGTACTACAAATCCATGTTTCAATTCAATAAAAAGCTCCATAGATTTTTCTCGTGTTTCCAATGTCAAGTACGAAGCTCAAATATTAAACCGGTAGGTATTATTAAACATGGTAACACATCGCAAAGTACGCCATTTCGTACACAAAAAAGAGACCCCTAATAAGTATCTGTTTCATTTTCGAATCATCAGGGTGAAGAAATAAGCCGGCAATCACCAATACCACATCTTCATCCTGAGTACCCATTGTCAAAGTCATGTCCATCCGTTCATGGTCATGTTCGTCATATCTGTCACAGTAAGGAAATCCAGGCCCAGTGGACAAGGCTGAGTTGGCAAAAAGCCATCATCAGACACGTGCACTTACCCAGACCCAGAAGCTTCCTTTGGTCACCGACAGGTCCTCCTAGTTACGGCTTAGACCTGAGCCATGCTGGGCCGGGCGGGACGGCGGGAACTGCCACTACGACCGCGCATGTTCACAGTAGCCGAGCGGGACATGAAGACCGAGATGATGGTTGAAGCCATGTATCCAGCCCAGCCAAACCACAGGAAGGCAGTACTGGCCTGAGCCTCACGGCAACGCTTCCCTGTGTTGTTGGAGCCGTTTGTGATCTCGTTACTGGTGGTGTACGACTAAAAACAGATACGTTAGCCGTTGTGTCCTGAATGGGGTCTTCTTTTGGGCATTTTTGAAGAATTTAACATACCGAGTTGCCGCAGGAGTGGACATGCAGCCTCGCAGCCAGGGCGATGGCCGCGCAGAAGAAGAAAATGGTGTTGAGCACGTCGATGACGATCATAATGATTGGGTGGATAGCCCAGTCCGAGTTCCATGAAGCCGGGATCAAATAGAACAGGGTGAACATGGAGAACGCCGACACGAACATGGTATAGTTGACCGAGCTTGGGTTGCCGGCGATGGCCTCGTTGATCATGTTACCGACAAGGGACATAATAAGGAGAGTCCATACGAACTATACAAGCTCATCATTAGCCAGTCTTTCTCAGAAAAAAAAAATTTAGAATGCGCATCATACCTCCCACACGCGCAGACCCAGCTGAATACCCCGCATGATAGCTGATTTCGAAGAGATGGAATATAGATGGTCGAGTATATGGAAGGAGGAGTACACTGATTTTGATCGCACAGCTGTGGAAAATTTGAAGAAATAGGGTCAGTGGTCAAGGGATGTAGTTAATAAATGACGGGTAGGCCGGAGGATGGTGATGACGATATTGAAAGGCCAAGCTCCAGACTCGCTACGTCATGCATTCATACAGTGATGCACTCGGGAACTGGCGGCACCACGAATGATTGGGCTTTAAAAGAGGGGCAGAATCAGGTGTTAATTTTGCAACGCAAATTTGGGTCGATGACCAAATGAGTTTGCACGTCCAAAGATCTTGATGCTCCAAGGTGACAGTGGTTGAAACCCCACACGGCCGAAATGCGGGTACCCTTTACACTACGGGCGCACGATGGAAACTGGATCTTCAAGGAAGTATGCGCCCCTTGTTTCCTTCAATAAGCGAAAGCGTATATTTGGTGTGCTGAAGAAAATTACGAGCTCATTGTGATACTTGAACTTACGTGTAGTTTGCTAGGGTGTGTAGCTTCGATTCGTGATAGGCCTGATCCAAGTTTTGGCCGGATGGGTCAGGTGTAAAAAATAGAAATTACAAGTCTGGTACGAGAAAAAGAAGCTTTGAGTTTTGCAAATCATAGGAAGGTTAAAACAGAAAATGCAAGAAGTGGTTCTAGAGGGGGTAAGCCTCGACTTTGGCGTTATTAGCACCACACTAACCAACTGACTTATGGAACCAGTTATTAAAGATTAAGTCCATTCTGTAATCATAATCCTTCAATTTTGTTTCTTGCCACATTTTGTCTAATTGTCTTATGTTTCCCTCTCCATATTTTTGCGATTTTCTCGGTGTTTGGAGACAAATATATCATTAAATAAAACCTCCATATGATAGCGGCTTCCAACAGGTAATATATTTCATGCAATGGGTGGTCAAAATGTTTCATTACTGTTGATGATTTCAAGAAATTCTAGCCGGAGGGTTGAGTTGAAATATATATCAAAGTGAATCTCGAGAATCCCTAAAACCCCACCTCACGAGGTCCACCGGGGGCTACGAAATGTGCCATCAAGCTAAATCATACCTACGTATGTGAATACGAGGAAGAAAAATGGTATGTAAATTGGAAATGCATTTCCAATGAATGTGGATATCGATATTGCCAGCCTAAAGTAAGCGCAGCAATCTAAGGCACTAAAGTTCAAACTCTATGGCGTATTCACCGAGTATGCTAATTAACAGCGCATCGCTACGTAAAGATATTCCGAGCAAGTCGCATAAGAATGTTAGAGTATTAACCAGCTCCTTTACTTCACCGTGAAAGCACTCTGCACGGAGCCATACCTTCGAAGACAAGTTAGCGATCTTCTTGAACAGAAACTTAGTGCAGAAGGACAGAGAATGATGAAGACATACCCTTGGGGGCAATTGTACCCCAGCCCAGCACTTCCACTTCGCATGTAGCAAATCTTAGCCTTTTGACAAGCCGTCGTGTTGCAGATGGGACTCTGGACACTCAGCTTTCCTTGCAGAGAATTTTGCATAGTGACCAGATCAATATCAGTCTCCATGGCTTCGGTGACACGATGCCAAAATGTGGCGTTAAGAGGTGCTCGCGTGTCCCACCCAGCAGCTGGACCATATGTATCACGAGTGGAGTACTCCGGCCGGAAGATTGGGCCCGTTTCACTGAGAGAAGAATATTCCGACACATTACTGAAGAATGTGTAAGCTTCGTAGATATTGAAGTCACCGGTGTCAACCTCGTACAGCCGGAACCCGCTGTTTAGATTGGTCAGAGGTGTGACGCTGGGCGCAACCCAACCGGTTGAGAGCGCGGTGTCAGCGTTCTGAATGCTTCCGTTATTTGCATAGTAAACCATGAATTGGTCTTCGTGGTTATGACCCCAGAATGTATTTGCAATGACATGTGGCGAGTAACGGTCCACAATTTGATAGAAAAGGTTGGTTGGGTCGGGCAATGGATTGTAGCCATCCCATCCACTGAGGACATGGCCGATGATCCAGACCCGCTCACCTGCATCCTCGGCCTTTTGCAGCTCATTGGTCATCCAGGCCAGCATACCTGAGTTGTCGGGGTTGGTAGTGTTGATAAAATTGAGTATGTTCGACCTGTACCAGAAATCTGTGCGAGCTTGTCAGCCTATCTAGGAACATGCGGATTCAAACATGAGAACACGAAGGAAGTAGTACCAGTGTTGATAGAGATAATGCGTAGTCCGTACTGGGTTTTGATAGAATAACCGCCGTAGTGCGTTGCAGCTTCATCTGCAGTCTGATTGCTGATCCAGCCCTCATGCTGCCACAGACGAGCTACATGTTCGTAGTTCCAGCTCGACTGTTCACCCAGACGCCCTGGGAGATTGTGGGGAGAATCAATGTTAGATGGGGCCGAATCATGGTTTCCTAGCGTAACAAACACGGGCCCAGTGAGATATTCCTTGAACATTTGAAAAATGCTGGTCTCGGTATATTCAAGATATTCACGAGAGATCTGTAGTTCTGGGTCATGCGATTGCAGATCTCCCGTGTAAATGGTCCATGCCAGGTTCTCATCACAGTGATCTTTTCCCGTACCCGTCAGCGGGCCCACAGCTTGCAGAGCAGCGAGGCCGAGATCGTATGGAGTATCGCATCTGAAGTTCCCATAAGGGGTTGCAGGAACAAGTACCTTGTCCTCCGAGTGCTCATTGTAGTTGTCACTGCGACAGCACAGATAAGATGAGCAGTTTGCCTCGGAGCTGACGGCATATCGCGCATCCAGGTGGAAATCCGACATATGGAGCACCTTCACCCGTTCTCCACTCGCCTTCGGCGCATGAGCATTGGCAGGCTTGGGCTTGGAAAACCAGTCAGATGTATCAAGTGGACGAGTATTGGGTTGAGGACAGAAGCTCTTCTTGAGTGCATGGCAGATGTACTGACCATCAAGACCTTCGACGTCTGCGTACGCCAAGACCTGGGTCCAGATGGTACCCAGTGCATGAGCAGAGTACTGCTCTTCACAAGCCTTATCGGAGGCAAATTTGAAAGCCTGACACAAGCTGACCATGGCCTTAGGAGTCATTGTTGGAGTAAACAGAGCAGCAGGTTTGGCTGCCGCAAGTGCTCTCTTGCATTTGTTGCATTGGCTTTCAGTAGTGTTATTCTGAATGACTTTGGTCACATTGGTAACCACGGCTTGGATGAAAGCATGCTCCTCAACTGGTGACAAATATGCCAGAGGTGGGGGAAAGAGCAGCTCATCATTACCTGCAGGAATGGCATCGGGATTAGTCAACTCAAATGGGAAGGTGTAGTCCAAGACTGGGTCGTAGATTATGGGCTGAGGCTCTTTAGTTGGCAGGGCTGGCGAATCATAGTAGGATCTGTCAGCGCATTAGTATTGCATCGATAAGAACTTCAGTGGTCTCATACGCGAAAGCAGAAGTTGGGAATCCCGGTGCTGCGACGTACGACGCCTCCCCAGGGAAGGACGCTGTGTTGTTCAACAGGGCAAGCATCCCAATGAAGGCTTGCAGCATGGTGAAAAGGCTGCAAGATCGCACAAGCTTGGGTGAATGAGAGATTGTGAAGGAAGAGGATTAGGTGAAAAGGTGAAAAGTAAACATGAGTTCTTCAGAACCACGTGGGGAGGGGAGTGGCCGACACCAACCCTTCAATTGCCTATTTCAACTTCGCCGATGAATTTGATGACAGCGACTCTTAGATTGTTTTGATCTATTTCTCTAATGTTTATGTTTCTGCTCAAACTCTCTTGCCATTCCAAACATCTTACCCAGCCACCTTCCCAGCCACTTTCATGTTAGCCTCATAGCAGATGTTTTGGATCCTTACAGCTCCCAAATCACTATTTCAAGACCTGCTTTGAAATATCCACTTGCTAGAAGTGGCCTGACTATCTTGGCCTTCCTCAACAGGCTATCATTACCTTTCATGTAAAATCGATTGCAGATCTTAAGCTTGTTTTATCCGTGATACTCGGGTTTCCTGATACGACCTCACAAATGAACTCACAATCGTCGTAAGTCTTGAGGCAGAATAGATCTAAACACTAGATACAAGCTAGCCCGAGTTCCATTTTCTTACGTCATAAGCATGGGTATACATTCTCCCCTCAAGGTACGGAGTATGGAGTAGACGAATCAATTCGAGAAAAAAAATTTTATTGTTTCAAAAATCTTCTGAATAAGACCATGTGAGATCTCATTTGAACTTGAGATCCCAATGCCGATGATCAACCGGAGCCAAGAACCAACATGCTAGATAGCGCGCTTCCAGATCTACCTCGATACGTACCCTTATAGCCTACTATGATCGGAAAGTTTCAAACCTTTTCCACTAAAGATGAAATCTAAATCTTCCTGTCTGTTTTCGATTAGCGATGTGTGCCTGGATTACACTGTGCATCCATGCCAAACAGCACGGGAATGCGGTGTTGCCTGAGCCAGATGTGTGTACAGGTGTCAAGGCAATGAACTTTAGATGGAACTCGCGAACAATTATGGATACCTCTAATGCAGCCTTCGAATTCAAAAACATCGGTCTTTTCGGTGTTCCTTGGCCACAAAGGACGTTCCCGATAAGGTTGCCGCCGTTGCTAGACCTTGGTTGAAAGTAATCGCCCCAGATCACGGTCAGATGTACCGTTCCGTCTACTAGGAGTGGCATAATCTGTGTTGAAAAAGCCATACTTTACGTATTGCATCCCCAGAACTTGGAAGTCGATGACGCGCAAGATCCGAACTAGGTTTCCAAGGACTGGGTGGATAAGTGGCCCAAGAACGTCACTCGGTAGAAGAACATCAGAGAATTTCAATGCGAGAGAAAGCGTATAAACAGATATTTAACAGAACCGGATGTTCAGGGGATTTGTGAATATTTAATTCAGATTATTATTTATTAACTCCCTAAATTATTTCTGAACCACTTCAATCGTGTGATTCATATCCAATATGCCCGTTCATCCTTCACTGGAAGGCTCAACCTTCGATGCCGATTTGCGCGACCGGCATCTGGTCTACGATTACGCAGCCCAAGATGAGCACGGCAATCCGGAGAAATGGCGATATGAGATGTGGTTCCAAAACGAGGATCGTATCAACTATGCTATCCACGGCGGGCCGATGGCAGGTCGCATCAACTTCCAAGCAGCCGACTACCAATGCATTCGACCAGGTGAATTGTGGCAGTGCAACTGGTTGGAAGAGACGGGAACCATATGCTCGCTGGTATACGATATTCCGCGACGGAAGATCACCACCTTGCTTGGCTTCTCCAAGGGCCATTGGGAAAAGGCAGAGGATGCCCACGGCGATAAGCGGAATCCGAAGGACTTGGAGAGGTGGCGTGGCTTGGCAAAGCTGGGTATCCAGACCGATCGTCATATGTTGAGCGAGCAGGCGGATATCTTGGAGGATTTCCGGGGTCCGGGTGATCTCAAGCCGGCGGACAACAGCTGGCCTACTCTGTGAGCGAGTGGGTGGGATGTGGCCACGTCGCGATATAGGAATGGCCAGTGGTGGCATGGGCCAAGACATTTGTGGTCATGTCCCGGAATGGCAGGACGTGTTCTGCAGGGATGACTGTACATAGCCTGTGGTCACAGGAGTAATCAAACCTGGAGTACATGAGACGTCACATGTCGTAGGGAAGAGATGGTGGTGACCGGGTATGTTTCAGACTGAGGACTTCTGGGCATGTATTGTTCACCAGTTGTTAGTCCATTAATGGAACCCTAGTATCGGGCTCAAAGCCACTGGCAACGACAATCAAGTCGACTAGAAAAGAAGGAGACTGATGGACGGTCTGAAAAGAACGGTCCGACCAGATCAATCTCAATCGTGGTCCGCCGGGGAACCGGATCCTGTGGGTGGACCTTGTGGTGCCTGAAGGCAGACGAGCTCGATTTGAATATCATCGGGGCTGAGCGGCGGATGGCTATCAAAGCTGGGGGAACGACTGACAATCCCTACCGCGACCTGCGAGGCTTGTTGGATATCAGTCATGCGATCAAGGTACCACACCTGCCAAGGGTGATAACTTGATCCAGGCTTCATTACGGTAACCTCTTGAGAAGGAGCCTGCTCATACGCAAAGTCTAATAGCGAAGGATTAGTGAAGAACTCAGCGATGACATGCACAGATCAAGACATACCTTGTACAGGAATGGCGGCGACATCAAATACGGGTGCACCGCAAGAGGGTAGCTCTGGTGGAGTCATCATGAATTGATCCAGCGCTGTCGCTAATGGTTGGTTATAATAATCGCCCGATGTCGCAAGTTGAAACATGGTCGCCTGCAACGAAGTCTTGATGTCGTGAGAACAATGTCCACCCCAAATACCATCGCATCCATTATTTGGTCCCGTTGGTGTGCCTGTCAAGTTTCCTACTCGTAAAGCAATCTCGGAGGTACGATTCGTGTCGACGACTTGGGGGTTGATGTTGTGATCCTGATATCCGAGCCAGAACGCCGTCTTGGTCATAGGGCCCTCGCCTTTGCCGGATGAGCTGGAGTCGAAAGAGTAAAATAAGGTAATGGGGTCGAGGAATAGAGGTGGGAAGCTGAACGCCACCGCGGTCTGGGCCAGCGGGTCGATACAGCCGTTATTCCAGAAGGAACAGAATTGGGCCGAGCCGCATTGTAGTAGGGTGAATGCGACCAACAGGACCCAGGGCCGGGGCAGGTGGCCAAACCCTCGGCGGGAGGACATCGCGGTGGAGAAAGGGAGGATCGGGTCCTCGAGAGCGACCGTGAAGGCCCTCTAAATGCACGGGAATGACGAGTGATTGGCCCGAGCAGCGATTTCCAAGGTCATCGTCTTCGAACGATCGGGGGGAAGGCAAAGCGGGCGGCGGTTGAGTTATGACAGAGAAAGAAAGAGGAACATCAAATGATAATTGAACGGGTCATAAAACAGATTAGTCCGTAACAGGATCACTTTTTCAGGGAAAATAGCCCCCGCAGGGGATTTTTAGGCGGATATTTGACCCTGTCCCTAATCGCCGGATCAACAAAGGCCAATGGAATCTAGCCTGCGGAGTCGGTGGCTCCGGAACGAAGAAAAAAAAGGGTCTTTGCCAAGATGGATAAGAAAAGAACCCAGGGAAATCGAGCTTCCGGCGAGAAAGGGAAACAAAAAATCCTCCCCAGAGCCTCGTTCAACGCAGGGCAACGCAGGCTAAGAGAAATAAATAACCGTACCCGAGCATTCCATGAAGGAGTACCTCGGGGTTACTTGCTGCAGGGTCTTGCGGCACACAGGATCGTAAGTCACCGATAGGTTAACATTACTGAGCCGGAATCTCTGGGCACAGCGAACACGCCAAGTTCCAGTCCCCGCATTGCATACAAAAGAGGCAAATACTGGCGGCGATCGTAAGTCAGGGTTGCAGAGCTCAGCAGGGTCCATCCATTCACAGTCGTGCTGTGGGTCCGCATTATCTCGCTAGGGCGTCCATTTGGTGGTGGCCTAGGACCCTTGTTGTGGCCCCAACCCCCCCTTCCTCTTAGTGGCGCTATTGAACCCTGTCTAGACTGCGCTTCGTCTGACTCGCGTTAGACCAAGAATAGATCTGTAGGGTTTTTTGGTTATCGGCATAGAGAGTGGAAAATGAAAACAAGATTAGTATCGAGGTTAATATGGCCCACCTCGGGGAAATGACTGGGCAAAACCTAAGTCTCGAATTTTTTTTTACAGTTTTTTCTTTTCCCTTCGCCCCAAACATTACGGAGTCCGCTTATCTTGGCACGGGCATAGTCACACCAGGGTTACTTTGGTGCATATTGTGTTCTGCAGCAACCCGATAATTTCCTCGAGCGGATACCAAGTATCAGATCTGAGATGATGATCTTCTGTCAATCCATTCAGGGTCTCCATGGACTCTCGCAAATCCTCTGACGTAAGATGATTCGGGGCATTCCCACAGGAGGCTTTGCGCATATCGAACTGCGTCATAGATTGGGCTGGGACATGCGGTGTCTTATTGGCGAGCGGGTCTTCGGGATCTAGCGGACATAAAGGGTATCGCGAGTTCAACTAACTGGATCAAGCCGATACTCGAAACCCTTGGCAAGCGGATTTTTGGTGAACTTATTCACCGATCTCGTATCAGCGACCCGGTCATGCTCACCGCAAAAAAGGGCAAGGCTTAATATGAGCAAACTCGGAATTGATCAATATTGAGATTCGCACATGTTTATCTGACTAATTCGTTGATTCGTTCGTCTCCTGCATAATCATGTCCTCGTATCGGGCGCCACAATGTAGGAAAAATATAAACCCAGGCACAAATTGAAGGCCGTACTACTTTGCAGAGCTCTTTAGCCTATTACTCCTCTCCCTGAGCACCGCTTGCGACTCGGTGATAGAGCTGACTAACTGGCGTACCCGCTCTCGTTCTCGTGCAATGTTCCCGTCAGCCGAGACAGCAATGAGTTGGAGGGTTTGAATCTCAGCAAGCTCGCTTTCACTCAGACTGGGGGTTTCGGACATTTGAACCGTCAAGAGTTTCGTGACAGCCTTCATCAGTGGCAGCACGGTGGGTAGATTGAGGCTCGCCCAGACTGCGTTCTCTGGCACTGCACATTGGACATTCCAGATGGTATTCATCGCCGCGGCGCGCAGGGAGAAGGTCCTCATGCCGGGCTCGTCCACGTACGAGCGGTGCCGGTCCCAATCGATGCTGGGCAATTGGAACTCTCCGTGTTTCCACTTCTCGTACTGCTCTAGTTCGACTTCTTTCATTCGTTCAATGGCGTGAGCTTCTGCGTTGCTGCGCGGAGGTTGAGTAGGGTCCATTTTCGTCAATGATAAGCTTCCCCCACTGCGGATTGCATCGGCTATGCTGCGAAGCTTTCTTGCGGTGACTTCCAGGCTCTCACCTGCCTTTGGGATCGGCAATACGAAAGGGAGGTCGTGATGAGTGAGGAGAGCATGCTGGTCTGGGAGCTCTGCGAAGTCATCGCCC
Source organism: Penicillium tannophilum (assembly GCA_028829675.1). Lineage (NCBI taxonomy): Eukaryota > Fungi > Ascomycota > Eurotiomycetes > Eurotiales > Aspergillaceae > Penicillium > Penicillium tannophilum. The sequence goes on along the minus strand of JAQKAK010000001.1, from coordinate 209,216 downwards.
TCGTCTTCTGTTCCTGCTTCATCCGTGCTCGTTCTGTAGATCGTGCTCAATTAGTCTGGCTCAAGTAGCGCCGAGATATTTCCCACGAGTGTGCAGTACCAACCTACCTAGGTCGTTTGGCGCGTAGACTCATGCTTGTGCAAGATCATGTCTTCCTTGTTGGCTTCCCCCAGAGTGGGTCTGCTTCACATGGACTTTGGAGATATGGCGTTAATAAAAACTGGGAATGAGGTTGGAGCGGGAGAAGGGCCGATGAGGTGCCCGATGAAGCGAGGGTATTGTTGATGTCTTCCATTTTGGGACGCGTTCCTTCCATCGGAACAGATCACCGGCGTCTCCGTCTCTCGGCCCGCGATGGGATCTGAGCCCCAGGAGACCGAGAAACGGTTGATCGTTTCCGAACTGCTATAGAAAATACTAGTAGATCCATCAAAGCAAAAATAGTTGATATTAAAGTCCATAATCAACAAGTTAAATATAGTACAGATACACTTGATAGTGGCATTCCGCCCTCCAGTCTCCCCTATGATACAACGCTTAAGGCAGATGCTTGGAATATGCAGGCCTTCCAAGCTTGGTGGCCGTGTACAGTGATTTTCGTTTTCGAAACAGTCACAAAATCAAAATTGTCATGGGAGAGTGTCCATCGATGCCCATAACGCCGTAACTCCACGCTGGAAATCAAAGAAAAAGATGCAAGGAAATGTTTCAGAACGAAACAACGAAGCTGCCAAAAGTTGGTAGCCTTATTATCGTCATGGCCGCAATGAGCCTGATCTTTGGGAGGCGGTAGGGGGCAGCTACACACGCGCCAAGGCCTTATCGAGTCCCAATGCCTCGCGGTCTCGCCGCATACCTTCCAGAACAGCGACAATACCACCGCTGCGCAGGCGTTCCAGAACGACATTCATACCTTCCTTGCTCTTCAGCACGGCATCTCGAGTACGACTCACGCCGATCAACTCGATGGTCCGCTGGATACCAGCAGTGGACAGAGAGGAGAAAAATCCCTTCTTAGGTGCTTCATCCTCCCCCTCGGTGTGATCTGCCTTCTTCCTGCCAAGCAATTTGCCCTGTCCGAGTCGAGACTTGAATGTCACAGTGGTGCGCACGGTGGTCTGTTCGGCTCGCTGATCGATGGAGAGACCATCAAGGGCGCGAACGTCATTATCAGCGTGGAGGCGCTGGTATCGCTGCTTTTCCACGACGCTGAGGATGCCGGTCCATTCCATGTTGCGTGATTCGGTCTCCATCCAGCCTTCCTGCGGATCCACGACAGTGGTCTCGAGGATGTAGCTCTGGCCAGAATTGTCGGAGCCACCCATTCCCTTGGGCAATAATTTCAAAATTCCGGCCGGAATTTTGGACTTTTTCAGATGGAGTCGAGTGGTATGAAGACGTTGGGTGCTGGGATCGACGTAGCGATCAATCACGTCGGTGGTGAGGACATGGCGGGAGTAGGGGTTGGGATAGCGGAGGAAGTAGGCGAGAGAGACAGCAGGGAAAGAATAGTCGTAGGTAAATTTGTTCTCGAAGAATTTCATGATGGCGGATTCATAAGGATGAAGGCGAGGGGCGAAGGCATTAGGGGACAAATTGGCTGATCGTGACTTTTTACTCTTAATGGCAAGGAAAGCTGCTGGGTGGGGACCGGACTAACATATCATCCGTGCTCCGAAGGCCTATCACCGGCGGGGAATAGTAAATGGTGATGTAGACATGATTGTAATCAATGGTCAATACACGGTATGATGTTAAATCTTGTTTCAGAGGATATTCCATCCCAGTCGCCTTCACCTTGCCATGGGTGTACTCATCGATCGTCGATATCACAGGCACCTGACCATCATCACTCCTTGTGCTTTACCTCGGTTATGTCAACCTGATCCGATTACCTGACGTAGATCAATCATGCAATGTTTCTGCTACATATAGTTGCAACTACGCTCAATTATCCATGAATGTGACATGTTTCTCTGCAAGCTCTGGACAATATTTGATTAATAGGAAGTATCCTGAAACCGATCTCTGATGGCAAAATATATACCCGTAATTTAACAAGAGACTCGCAAGTGCATTTCAATGTTGAATAACCCTTGAAAATTCGATCCTCTTAGTTTTAGTTAAGCAGGATAACCATCTAGGAATGCGTATTTATAACAGCAAATTTTGAACCGAACATACAGTCAGTGTGAGAAGATGGTTTAGATGGTGTGATCCAGTGACGGATGGCATCAGACCCCGCAATTTGAGTTGCCGTACTTTTGCCGGTAAACAGCATCAATTTTCCGACCTCAACATGCATTCGACACTTTATTCGCTCACTCGTACACCCCATCCACGGGGATACCGTACTTCAGCTACCTAGAAATCATTCTGTGTATGGATTGTAAAACATTGAGAGCTTGACCCTCATCGGGTACCTCCTTATGGGCCGTGTCCAGCGTCCCCCATGCTTTCAATGCCGATGCCGAAAGGTATGTCCCTAGCTACCATCTGCCACCACTATTTATCGACACAGATAAGATGGAACTAAGGCAAAGATGATAGGTTCGCTGTGACCGACAGCAAGACAAATGTGGGAATTGTGAGCGGTTGCAATTTTCCTGCTCTTTTCAAAAGCAGACTGGGCCTGTGAATGCACAGGTAGGTCCTAGAGTCCTAGAACATCCCGAGCGCCGTCGGGGAAACCAAGCATGTGTGGACTGTCGTCGTGAAAAGGCGCGATGTTCAGGGGAATTCCCTGAATGTGCAAAGTGCAAGCGACGCCAAAGAAGGTGCCGGTACCCAAGATTGGGTCCTCGTCACGACCAAACATATGAGGGGCCTTCTGAACTTGGCAAATTTCGATCTAATGAACTCGAAGAATCAGCGCAAGTCTCTCAAAGGTTTCCCAAGTATCTGACAGTGGCCGCTGACCGACCAAATAGGGCTGCTTCTCTTGTCCAACGAGATGAACTGGAGCAGAGCATCAATGATTATTTTCAATACTTGTACCCAATTCCGACATATGCCTTCTTGCACGAATTCTCAATTCAGCAGCAGTTGACGAATAGCACGCTTGATCGGAATTTGGGACTGTCAATCGCTGCTGTGGCTACAGAAGTCTTATCACCAAGCCCAGGCCCTTTAGACAAGACATACCGTTGGGTTTGTGAAGTGGAAGTGGACATTTGGAACCAGCTGGAGAGACCAAATCTTGTTTGCTTGCAATGCCTTCTTCTCGTGATTCATTACTATATACAAATCGGTCGGTTCTCACGAGCCTACATGCTTGCCGGACTAGCCGCTAGAGGAGCAACTGCCTTGCGATTGAACCACGAGCGGCCCGAGCTGAGCTTCGTAGCCCAAGAGATACGTCGACGAGTTCTGTGGGCTCTCAGTTCCATTGACGGTTCGTTCTCTGTGGGCCTCCCGGAATATGAAACAATTCCACATGCTGTCATCTACCAAAGACTCCCAAGTTCAGAGAACGCATTTTGGGACGGTCGGCCCACATTTACTACGAGTACACACTCGCCATGGCTGGACAGTGATCCATCACCAGGCTGCAATCTATTTTCAGCTTGCATTCGAATTTCCAAAATTTCGAAGGACATCGTGCGGCTTACGCGGCAACTCGCCCTTTCGGAACAGCCATTCGCGCAATTGAGTGGGCTTGTCCAGGAGATCCAGAACGACCTGTGGAGACTCCAAGCAGACGTCGAGCTTTCCTTTCAATACCAGGTTGCAACCCCCGCCTGCGTAGCTCAGATGGCCAACTCGCGCTGGTTCGTGCGCTATCTCCAAATTTCGATTACCTGGCACCAGGCACATTGTGACCTTTACCGGTTGTTCCTTGCTGACTACAATGGCGCCGCCCCCAAAATAATCACAGATTCCATCGAGCACAGCCTCAGAGCACAAGCCGTGGAAAAGTGCCAAGAGCATGTTCAGAACATTAATTGCATCATCCGTGGGGTTCTAGACCTGTCCCCACCCCCAGCATTACTCCCGCCCTACGTTGCAGTATGCGCATACCATGCGACCCGCTTGACACTGTTTCTTCCCTGTGCCCCAGATCTGGATGTGACAATCGGGCTGAATAGTGCAATCAAAAGCGCGACTGCGGCACTGTCTGTTCTGCGGCGATTTTTTGCAAACTCTGCGTCCGCCAAGAAGATTATCCAAGACATGCAATATCTGGTAAATCTGTCGAGCGATGGACCCGGTTCGATTTACAAAGAACTCTGCTACCCTTTGCCACCATATGATCAGGGTCTGCATCGCCACAGCCATCTGGCAGTCCACAGTTTGATCCGCCAGGCCAATTTCATCGATGGAGGGTATGAAAACTATGGGGGACCGCCCTGATCCATTGGTTCGAAGAGCCTGTACCTTCTGGACCAAAATGTCCAGTCGCCCGAGAGCCTTCTCTTTCTTTCTTTTGAAGTTGGAACCTTGGAAATCCCTCAGCTTGAAAGGGATCCGGGCAAAAGGTACCCGACCAAAAACGGTATCTCATTCGAGAACCCCAAATTCGAGAAGTTTCTTCTTAGTGTTCTGAATCCCGAGGCTTGGTACCGCGGGAAAACGTTGCCGCCTGAGTTCTTTGGTACCGGCGTGATGAGAGGCGAACCCTTCGTAGGTGAACCAAAGGTCTTTCAATGGACCAGCTTATGTCAAAGTCGCCCCCGCTCTAGACGAACAAGAAGTCGTACCGCTGAAGCCCAGGGAACGGTTGGGGAACAATTCTAGAACTCTGATGCATGGGGTCACCACGTCAGACGATGACAAAGTGGGCCGAGAACACCTGGGCTTCCACGCGGAATCCACCGAAAATAACCTTATTGCTCAACCGTTGTTCCGGAGGCTCCATTTTCTTTATCCCCAAACTTTCTGGATTTTCATCGGTTTCCAGCCATTGCCGGCTCCACCATGGAGGATAAATAGGGCCTCATGTCCCCCTGATTGATGTTCTGTTCCTCAACCAGACCAGTCTTTCACACTCTCTCTTTCTCTATTTTCTGTCTTTTTGTGTCTTTTGACACGTACATTCTCTTGTTCTTCTGTTGAACAGACGGCCCTTCGGTCACAGACAGTCACTTCTTCTCTCTTTGAAGACATTCACTTCGGTTCATTTGAAGACTTTCCATTCCAATCTTTTTCAAGATGTACTTCTCCAACGTTCTTGTCACCAGCATCCTTGCTGTCACTGCTGCCGCCATGCCCCACCCCAACAAGGTGGCCCGCGATGCTACCTCCACCTCGACTAGCACCAGCGCCAGCTCCACTTCGTCGAGCTCCGGCAGCGTCCAGATCGTCAACAACCTGGACACCGATGTCTACGTCTGGAGCACTTCGTCCAGCTCCGGTGACATGCAGACCCTCAGCACCGGTGGCGGCACCTACAGCGAAAACTGGCAGATCAACCCCAACGGCGGCGGTATCTCCATCAAGATGTCCACCTCCACCAGCGAGGACAGCGTCCTCCAGTTCGAGTACACCGAGGAGGGTGAGACCCTTTACTGGGATCTTTCCTCCATCAACCTCGACTCTGACTCTGACTTCATTACCTCTGGTTTCTCCGTCACCCCCAGTGACTCTAGCTGCTCTTCGGCTACCTGCGAGGCTGGTGACGTCGACTGTGCTGATTCTTACCAGCACCCTGATGACACCAACACCCTCTCGTGCTCCACCAGCGCCCAGTACGTTCTGACTCTGGGCTAAGTGTCATTTACTGTGTGTATACTTTCATTTCATATCCTGCTTGGGTCAGGACCATTTTAAGACTGGATTATATTCTTCATTCCTCTTATGTTCATTGTCGCATGCTGGCTATGCCCCGGTGGTCATCACAAAAGATTGTTTTATATATGCATATAGATATAGACGTTATAGACCTGTCACCTGTATATAGACAGAAACCAAATTTCAAACTTTTAAGTTTCAATTTCATCATTTTTCCCTGGTTGTATCTGAATTGAGTTCAGAAGGCAAAAATTCTTTATCCGCTGAATCCGATGAAATTCTCAAACTTAATACAACCCAGCATAGTAGAAGTCGAACCGATTGCCGACCTTCCGAGATTCCGTCAAGACCGATGAAGAAGACATACTTGAACCGCAGCCGGGAGACCTCATAGGTTTCCCAAACAATTTTCTCAAAAATCATATGGCTTTGATGCTCAACAAGTTCCAGCTTTTAGTCCCACAAGGCCAAAACCCTTATATAATACCAACCACAAGATCGCTATTGTGCCAGTCCTTAAGTGACTGCTTCAAGACATCTCTCGTCCTGTCTCTCACTTTCGCCAAGCCTTCCGGAGGAGCGGCACCTACTTCCCTACCTTTGGATGGATGTCCGCCACCGCCACCACAAGTGCCACAACCTTATTAGGTCATCATGCTCCAAGATCCCACGAACCAAAATTTGAGATTTTAAGGATGAACTTGAAAGAAACCACAATAAAACCGAAAACTAACCTAGTAAGATTACGGGTTCAATTCCAAGTCAGGTGCACTGCCTCTATATTTTCGCTGGTCATTTACATGTTAGGTCTAGCAGTGGAGTTCTCCGGAGCCTCCACCTAGATAGCCGGACCGTATACTACTCATTAGGATAGGATCGACACATTAGTACGGCAGGTGACTGCGCCTAGTACCTTTTAGCACGTTAAGGTAACGGAGGCTAATTTATCAGAGCACATCCGCCGCCACACCACACGGCTGTGGTATTAGTGACGAGCCCCAGAGGGTACTATTGTCACTAATAACCTACTATGTAGTGCCTTATATGCGACAAGTGCTTTTTCCACACTATAGAGATGAATGTAGTCATAGTGGAAATAAGAATTGTATTGAAGGTTCGGGACTTGTCGCTAATATGACCTATCCTTTAGAGCTAAAAGCAGGTTTATCTCTCTTTGCCAAGCAGTCTACAACCACTAAACGCAAAATGATAACGAAATATGATAACACCTTTTGTTGAAAGTGTTTCGCGCCCAATGGCCATGACTATTGAAAGTCGTGACTGATGTTGAGTACGCTTCCGATCGGAAGGATTCAGCCGGTCGCTTCCGATATCAACTTAAGCTTCCGCCTGAACCGACTCCGAAAGTCGATTGGCCTATCATACACGAGGTATCTCTAGATCTTATTATGGGGTAACTTGGGGAAAACACGTTGTCTCGGATAGCACCAATAACGTCCCGTTATAGTGGAGAACTTTGAGTAATTGCGAAGATACTCCGTGCGGGGGTGAGTCTGTGGAGCTCTTGGCCTACAAGAAAGAATGCATTTACTTGGACTAAACATGGCCACCCCTTTAGGGTCCCTTATATAAGGGGGGCTGCCCCGCAACTTGACAAGATGGGTATTCAATTAAGTCTCGTTCTTCTTTGCTGGATAAATTCATCCAACACAATAACTGTCAAGATGGACCCAAACCCCAATCCTATCTTTGTGTTTGTTCCCGGTGCTTGGCATACCCCTGACACCTTTGACATTGTCCGTGATGTACTAGCCAAGCGCGGATATGAGTCGGAGGCTGTTCCGAACGTTTCTGTTGGCGCGACGGATACCTCGTTTGGTTTGCTTGCTGATGTCGCGCATACCAAGAGTGTTATACAGACTTTGGCCGATCAGGGACGGCGGATCGTCGTGGTAAATCATTCTTATGGAGGCCTTGTTGGCGCAGGTGCGGTAGAAGGCCTTGGTCTTAAACAGCGGGCCCAGGCAGGTTTGTCTGGTGGTGTGATTCAGGTGGTTTGGATGGCTGCTTTTGTGGCTCCGAAGGGCATGTCTGTGATTGATATGCTGGGAGGCGATTATCTTCCCTGGATGTTGTTGAAGGTGAGAGCTTCGCTTTATCGGTTCAGAACAGAGGATTCGGGGCTAATTGTCATGACTATTTATCGGGTTAGGATCCGGATGATGGGTACTGTTACTCTTCTCAGGAGGAGACGATATTCTATCATGATATGACACCTGAGGCTCAGAAGACGGCGATGTCAAAACTCAAGCCTCATGCTAAGCCTTCTTTTCATGAGAAGGCGATTTACGAACCTTGGCATGATATGCCATCTTTCTACCTTTTTTGTGATCGGGATAAGGCTGTGCCTTTACAGCTTCAGGAAGGTCTTGCTCAGACATTGGGGAATCCGGGGACTCACCATGCGGATGGGTCGCACTCTGCTTTCTTAAGTGTGCCAGATCAAGTGGCGGATGGATTGGAACTTGCTTTGAAGGAGGGGTTGGAGAAGACTTCTTGAAAGATTGGATTATTCTGGACATGGAGACAAGAACAAAGCGTGGCGATTTAATTATAAATAAGGTGTGGCTGCGGGAATGCATGAAGCTAGGCTGAAATCAGTGCCAGGTGCAGGATAGCCCTTTTAGCTCCCGAAGTCGAGGTCCGAACTCAGAGTTTATAGTATGGAATCTACGAGATATTTGAAGTATAGTTGAAAAGCAAATCTTTGACATTGCTATATCCAAGCGCAATTTATATAAACAGAAGGAGAAGAGGTAACTCGGGGTATTCAGGGTATTCTAACAGCATAATGGTGGGCATCCTTGTACAATCTCCCGTGTTCGAACGTTCCTTCGAAAAACAGACATCCAGGAAGTAAATTAATATTATACAAGAACTGCACTGCCCACACTCCAAGAAGTATGTTCACAGAGAAGAGACAGATATATCCAAGTTGGAGGGGACCAGGTGCAGCAATTGCGTATGATCGGTGATCTTTTGAATCGCTTACTCGTGGGAGAGAGTCTTCTCCTCAGAAGCAGCGGCGGGCAGAACCAGGTGGTCGATGTTATCCTTCTGCATGGCCTCCATTCTCGGGCTGGTGCGCTCGAAGTACTTGTGAATGGAGCCGGAGAGGACAGACTCATCGACATCGAAGACCTCCTCGGAGGCGGTCTCGGACTCGGTGCTGCGAGAGGCCATGGCACTCTCCCACTCACCACGGAACTCCTCAACCTTCATCTTGTAGTCCAGGGCAGCATCGTAGTACTTGCCCTTGCCGGTCCAGCGCTCCCAGACGGACAAGTGCTTGGCGTGCACGGCGGGGCCGTGGTAGTCAGCCTCGCGGCCGGAGCGGAGGTATTGCCAGCGGCGCTCCTGCTCGCGGAGATCCAGACCGGTGGTATCGGGGAGGAACAGGTAGGTAACGAGGGCACCGAACAGACCGAACCAGGGCACAATGTAGAAGCGCTGCTGAGTGGTGGTGTAGGAGCTGATGATGGCGATGATCAGGGCACCGAGCTTACCGGCGGCAGCAGAGATACCGTGAGCAGTACCACGGATGGGGGTGGGGAAGACCTCAGCGGCGACCAAGAAGGTGATACAGTTGGGACCGAACTGGTTGAAGAACGAGGACAGGAAGTACATGGCCTGGAAGGAGTGAATGTTCTCGGGCTGGGTGTAGTAGTGGTACTTGAAGCAGGGAATGACGAAGAGGATGAAGCACATCATGAAACCGATGATCTGAGCCCACTTGCGACCGTAGAGCTTGTTATCGACGGTCCACATAGCGCCGTAGTAACCGGCCATCTCGACACCGACGTTGGCGAGGGTCCAGAGCCAGCTGGTCATGACGGTGTCATCCTTGGTGATGACCTTGATGAAGTTGCTCTGGAAGAGCTTGTTACCGTAGAAGAAAACATCGTTGGCGAACCATCCACCAGCGGTGGCAATGAGACGAGGAGTGAAGTACCGGAGGGTCAGCTTGAGCGACTCGGTGTCGTATCCGGTGACGGAAGCCTTCTTCTTCTGGGCCTCGAGCTGCTTGCTGGCGGCGCGCATGTGGTATGCACGGTAGTAGACGAGCCACAGAGTACCGGCAGCGGGGATGGCGAAAGAAACACGGTAGGTCCACTGAGTGGTAGTGGTGGAGAATCCAGTCGAGTGACCACCGTTGAAGATCAACAGCAGGAGGATAAGAATGGCCTGGTTGAAGAACTGACCCCAACCCTGCATGGTGAAGGCACCGACGACGCTACGACCACGGTGAAGACGATCCTGAGAGGTGGTGACCTTGCCGGATCCGTATCCGTTCTCCATACCAATGGTGGCAGTCATAGGGTACTCACCACCGACACCGATGGAGTAGAAGAACAGAGACCACATGTAACAGATAACCCAGCCGTTTTGGGTAACACCCCAAGAGGCAGTAAGCATGACCAGACCGATGAACATGATGACAGCATCCTGAATGAGACCCCAGCGACGACCGATACTATCATTTCCATTAGCGAGTTGTCGGCGAATATAATTTCAATGGGGGATCTCTTACGCATCACCAAGGTAACCAACGAGCAGCTGACCGATAATGATACCGACAATTTCCATGTAGCTGACAGCGGCGACCCAGTTGGCATTGCAAGTCTTGCCGCTCTTCCAGCAGTCCTTGTAGGAGACGTCGAACAGACTGGAGACGTTACTGATGGAGAAGAGGACGTAACTAAGGTAGATTTGTTAGCTTCTGTTTCCCCGCAAATCAAATCGGCTGGATACTCACCCTTCCAGACCCAGACCAGCACCGGGCAGGACAAAGTTGCGGAAGTAGTAGGAGATGGGCGACAGGGGATCATTCTTGATCATGGCCCAGAGCCAGGCGGACTCCTTGGCCATCTCCTCGCGGTCCTGCTTCAGACAGAAGCCGACACGCTGACCGACGGGCAGATCGGCCCAGTAGCGACCATCGGGGGTGTAGCTGTCGGCGGGGCGGATGATCTCATCGAAGGCAGCCTTCTCATGGATCTCCATCTCCTCGAAGTGGTAGAGAACTTCCTTAGGGGCCTCCATTGTGAAATGGATGTCGAACCCAAGTGGGTTAGAAGCAAGGGATTGCTAGTAAGGTGGTGGTTTGAAGGGAAAGAGCGACACGGGAGAGAAAAAAAAGGAGGAGCAGATCACTGCATATTTATCTTACAGAACGACGGGCGAGATCCCGGGCGCGCGCAATGCAACGGGAAGGAGGAAAAAAGACCCAGCAGGGCGCTAGACAACGTGAACCACGAGGTGGAAGCAGAGTAAACCCAAGGGCCTATAGAATGCATGTACGCGAGCACGATTCCCGATGATAGTGGAGACGGACAATCTCCCTTTTGGCACTAGTCGCTTGGGTCGGTTGGGTCCATTCGGGGACGTCTCGGGTGCATTGACCGAGTGTGACATTGGAAGCACGCGAGTGGTTGAAATGTTTACCCATGCAGCTAACGAATGTCTGTTCTGGGGCGAAAAAAAAACCCGAGAAAAAATAAATAGAGGGAAAAAAAACCAACGGACCAATACTCGAGTGGCAATTCGATCCCTTCTAGAACAGCAGCACGCGCATGTAATCTGAGACGAGCAGGAATGATTGGATTCTGGGCTCGGCCCCCCTTTTGGAAACATGCGTGGAACAGGTGGGTTCGTTGCGCCCGTTAAAGACCCTCTTTGTCTTGGAAGAACGTCAATTGACAATGGAATTATCATTTACCGACTTGATATCAACTTTATAACAGACAAGCAAAACACAAGAACACCAAGACTTCTCAAGGCGTAACTTGGCAGTATTGGCACCTGGGCATAGACAGACATGGCTTGTTCTCATGCGACCACATTATGCGAAGCGGACGAGGCACTCGCGTGTGCTAAAATGAAACTCTGTATAGTTGTGGCGACCGACCAATCAGAGCCTCGGCTGCCACCCCGTGCTGAATGTAAACCTTATATAAGGATCGGCCCCATTTATCTAATATCATCAGCCAATCATACCTTCCATATCCTGCATTCAGTCCCCACTTTTCCCCCGACTCACAATGCTCCCTCGAGGCACATGGGGATCTGGAGTCCATTGACTGGAGTCGACTGTATTGCCCGCATCTAGCCCCACTATTGGCCCATTCCATACTCGGAGTCCCCGCTTCATCCACTTTCTCGCCTACGTATTTACGCTTTTTACGGCCTCCTCCGATCGTATGCCACGCTAAACCATATGGCATGAGATCCATCCATTGACCCTTGTCCAATTATCAACTTACCATGTCAAAACAGGGAACGTGGGACATCAGAGCTTCCGTGGGACCACCGGAGAGCACACGACTCTCCTACACCGGCCCACGGTCTAGGCAAACATTGACCACACGAGCATATCAACATTCCGACATGGGACAACAAGATTGGCTGGGAAGACACACGACCATGGAGCTCTCTGAAGCTGCCTAGCCAAGAATATCTCATCCGCCGAAGCTAACGTCTGCCGCAATATCGAATATCCTCCCGATTATCGGATATAGATCACATGCCTGATCTGGGATCGCTTAAATGTGATCAATGCAACGCGAGATCACTAGTTCAGCCCCTTGAGAGGCGTGGAAGGCGTCTAACGCCCGTTGAACGTGAACGCAGGTTCGCCTACGCCCTGCAGTCCCCACCGTGTCATGCAGGAACGTGCCCATAGATCGCCATATCGACTGGTCGATCCCTCTGGCCTTGTGACTGAACTGCCGGTCCCGACTTCTATTATTATTCTAGACTCTTTTTACTCCGTACTCCGGCTCGGCCTGAGCCGATTGGATAGCTTGCATGCCGGGAGTTTATTATTTCTCTCACCTGTGATTCGGTCGATGGCCTTAGCCCGGTCACTTGTTTCTTTCGGCGCTTGCATAACGGATCGGCTTAGGGCATGCAGTCTTGCCAATAGTCGCCGCCACTTAATATGTTGCCTCTGGCCCGGAAATTTGACCTTGCATGTTTATGAGCACGCTCCCAATGCCTGAAACACGTGGCTGTCAATCGAGGATGATGCGAGATTGTTTAGCCCTTGTAAGACGCAAATCTGCCGATCTCAGGTTGCCTCTTATGGATGACTCTAGATTTGAGATAAAGTATAATAATGCCACTCGTTTAGGGCAATGGCCCAAGTTAGGAAACTCAAGTGCTGTAGCGTCCCTAGTTAGGTAATCCGTGATCAAGCATGCGGACATTTGATGACATCACCCGGCGATTAACACGAAGTACAATGCGTATCGCGTTTCGATAAGCCTTGCAGTCCTTTTCAGAGGATCTAGATCTCCTGCAAGTGTTGTTTACATTCTGCGGTACTCAATTATCCGTTGCCACACGTATTCGCATCCGTCCTCAAAGTCATGTTTCTCAATAATAGAACGTCTGGCATAATCATGGAATACGAAATGGCCAGGGAAAGAACAACGTAGCTTGTCACTCTTCATACAACCCAGGATTTTTGCCACCTGGGCAGTCGAGTATTATGGACTTGCAATGTCACTCATGCCATGAGAATAGTCAATATCTTCCTAAGGTTATCTCAATTCACCCAACCCTTGAAGATTGAAGAATGACCTTTAGATGCCATGTGCCCTCACTGTAACCATATAGGTACCAGTACTGTACTCAATTTGGGTGTATTATTCTAAAAGTGAGTAGGTTGGGGAATGTATATATCTAAGGTTTGACATCAAGGCGCCGGGGTAACATGTCCACATGTGTGTATCACGAACGTCAATATTGGATCGTATTACCTCAGACAAACGGGTCCATTTACTGTCTGACAGTCAAGCTCCCAGAAAATAGAAAGAGCTCCAAACCATTAATTGCAGAATTGATATCTCTAATCCAGTCACTCATCATTTGTGTTGATTTCATTTAAACTCCTCGTTATACAATAATGTGGGGCATCAAGCTGACCAATAAACTCTCCAAAATACCGACACCCGCCGACTGCCGTTCATTTGTGGATCCGCGGGGGAGATCATGCTGCACCGGCGCGACTCAGCGTGTTTCTGCCATTCACATCAACGCAAATGATATATTGCGGGGTTGTTCAAGGAGTGGCTACTCAATGAGGCCGCCCAGTCTCCCCAATCAGCGCATCATGAGGTGGCGCGATTAGACATTGAAGTCATGCCTCTGCTGCCCCGAACAAGTTTCACCATTCTGGCTTTTGCCCTACGCGTTTATAAACAAGGAAAACCCCCCAATTTTTCCAGGCTTTTCCCCAGGTTGTGTCTTCTTTGAATCGATCAATTGGCTGGGCCCATTACCTTTCAATCACTAGCACCATGGCTGACGTTCGCCCAAATATCGTCTTCATCATGGCCGACGACCATGCCTCCAAAGCAATTTCCTGCTATGGGGCCGGCATCAACCACACCCCTAATCTTGATCGCATAGCCAATGAGGGCATGAAGTTCAACCACTGTTATGTCACCAACAGTATCTGCACCCCTTCTCGTGCCGCGATCTTGACAGGCACCCACAACCACGTGAACGGCGTTATGACCCTCGATTCCAAAATCAACAAACATATGCCAAATGTGGCCAAGCACCTTCGAGTGGGTGGCTATCAGACTGCCATGATTGGAAAATGGCATCTGGGGGAAGGCGAAGCTCATGAGCCGACAGGATTCGACTACTGGGAAGTTGTCCCCGGACAAGGCGAATATCACGATCCACAGTTTATTGGACCCAATGGTATTGTGCGCGAAAAGGGATACGCGACAGATATCATCACCGACAAAAGTTTGGACTGGATTAAAGCTCGGGACACCAAGAAGCCATTTTTCCTAATGTGCCACCACAAGGCGCCACACCGCAGCTGGGAATGCGACCCAAAGCACAAGGACTTATACAAAGACCCGATCAAGGTGCCAGATACATTCACAGATGACTATAAGAACCGCGCTAAATCGGCTGCGGCTTCGAAAATGCGCGTGGCACAGGACTTGACCTACTTTGATCTTGGACTCGCACAACCAGACGGGCCCGCTCATGTAGTCGGAGAGAAAATGGTCGATGAATGGTGGTCACAGGAACGAAAAATTCCTGACCCTGAGGATGTAACAAAACTCAAATTGATCGACAAAGAAGATGGAACTGTGTTCAACTTCCAAACGCGCCAAGAGCTCGCCGAATTCAAGTTCCAGCGCTACATGCAGCGCTACCTGCGCACGATCCAAAGCATCGATGATAACGTGGGTCGGATGCTAGACTATCTTGACGCGGAGGGTCTTTCCGAAAATACTATCGTCATCTATACATCTGACCAAGGGTTCTTCCTTGGCGAACATGGCTGGTTTGATAAGCGCCTCGTTTACGAGAACAGCTTTAACATGCCCTTTCTCTTCAAGTACCCGCGGGAAATCCCCTCTGGAAGTGTCTGCAACGACATCATCTGCAACGTTGATTTCGCGCCAACATGGCTAGACTTCGCGAAAGTGCGTCTGCCAACGTATATGCAGGGTGTCAGTTTCAGACCGTTGGTGCAGCAGAAGACCCCAGCGGACTGGCAACAGATTGCCTATCATCGATACTGGATGCATCGCGACATTATCCATGATGCGCATGCACACTATGCTGTCAGAGATAAGCGGTATAAGCTGATCTATTGGTACAACGAGAGCTTTGGTATTGAGGGCGCTAGGCTGGGTGGCGAGGAGAAAGAGTGGGAATTGTTTGATCTGGATGAGGATCCGTTGGAATTGTTCAACTGCTACCATGAAGATAAGTATAGTGATGTGGTGAAACAAATGACTACCCTACTTGAACTGAAGATGGAGGAAATTGGAGACGAGCCTGTCCACCCACGGTGAGCTCCACTACCACTAAGGATCAAGAGCATGTCCACATGTGAGCCATATAAGATTTGAGTAAGATTTGAGTAATATTGAATCCACGAATTACTATGATGATGTGGCAGGATCATCAACACCCTGAACAGAAGCTTCTGGCTTTCTCCATGTGGCCATTTCCTATAGCCGTGTATCTATTGATAAGTAATCATCACTAGAGGTCTGAACAAGGCAGCAAGATGAAGCTATTCACAGCTTCCCCTTTGGAAAATCCCCCCTTTTCGTCCCGCAGGGCATCTTTGCTAGAACATTAGCTTCCTTCGACAATCTTAGCATCTCCGCATCCGACTGCCGACTCTGATATTCGGACCAAAATTTCTCATCCGCCATCCACCCATCAAACCACTTCTGAATCCAGTCAGCCCCAGTCTGAGCACACCATCCCACATTCTCAAAAACAAGCGTATGCGATCCACCTTTCAGAACGACTTTCTCTACCATCCCGGCCTTGACACCCCCACTCCCACCTATCCCAGTCCCAGTGATGCGCATCTTCTCATCCTGTGCCTTAGGGAGAGAAAGATAACTCCTCTCCGCAAAAACCCACAGCAGACTCGGTCTCAGGAACGGCAGGTTCCTCATAGCTGCCATGCACTCCGGTCGGGAAAAGATGTACGGCCGCTCCTTCTCAGAATGCCAATCGGGTAGCAATAATCTATCCAGAGATTCATGTTCAAGATTCGTCGTGAAGTAGCTCCACGCTTCCTGATGCTTTGTTGTCGTCAACGTCACGGCGTCTGGACCGACATTCGGATCAGAAGGCTTGTAGATAGCGGTCGGGACTTTACGGAGTGCGTGTTTCATGTATCTTTCTTGAACACGGGGATCCCATTTGCGTAAGCCTTTCGATAATGCGGTTTTAGCTTGCTCGGCGCTCGGCCAGAGATCACGGCGCAGACTAGAGGGAAGGCCTGGGTTGGGGCCTCCAAAGGAGATGTCGAGGATGACGGGATCAAAGAGGATGAGCGTTGAGAGGAGACGTGGATGAATTATTGAGAGGTTTACGCTGTCACTAGTTAGGTTTTCCAAGTGATAATTTTGTAGCGAAATGAGACATACATTTGGGCGCAACCCATGCTATGCGCGACACCGATTATGGGACGAGGGATGTCATCGCGAAAATGATTGATCATGTGAAGGAGGTCACGCGAGTGGTCGTGCCAGTTTGCTTAACATCTTCAGCTCGGTGTTCTTATCTTATTTTGTTTGGCTTTTTTAGCTTGGACACTGGGAACATACTTTGATCACCCTGAATATGTTCATTGAGAACCCCGCTTGCTCCCTGATTGGACATGTCTGCTATCCAGATTCCACGCAGAGGAATTCTCTTCTGTTTCAATATGGTAAACAGGTCCTCCCAGAGGGGCTCAAAGGCCTCCTTTGGGGAACCGTTGCCCGCGCTCCCGATGATGGTGATTGCATTATCAGGTATCGGAGAGGGGCGGTCGATCGGGATGTATTGCTTGATTGCGATATGATGGGGAGTTTCTTGTTTCCCTCTGGTGCTCTGCGGGTATTCTCTAATATGTTGGCCAGGGATTACATGCTCGATTATCTGAAATGGAAAAGACATTTTCGGGGTTCTGTGTGGCGATTATCCAGTGTTGAGTCGGGAGACAATGGGGATGAAATGTAGGGAAAACAAGCTGCTGGGTAAATGGGTTCTTTTCATTTTCTCGTAAAGACCTAGGCTAGCGTGAAATTGAACAGCCTTCGCTTGAAAATGTCATTGGTTATTATGCGCAAGGTCGTTTGGCCCCCATGAACTAGTTGAGCTAAGATTCCCACATCTGCTGACTAACCATCGGCTTCCACGGGTAAAGGGACACATACGGACTTTTGGAATCTGTCTAGACCATGCTCTTGAACCGCATTCGGCCAAACCTCGTGTTTTGTAGACCTGCTGCGCACAGCTCGAACAATTTGACCACACCTGCCCTGGGTCCTGTCGCCTTCGATGTCGAGCTAGATAACGCTAAGCGAATCGCCGACATCGCCAGTACAGCAGGGCGTCGAATATATTATTTGGAGCACTCTCCCGTTAGTTCGCGACATCTCAAAGGGAAAATACACCGCAGTTCTCGTCCTCTTTGATACTAAGGCCGCAGCTGAGGAACACATTCGCACTTCTCCTATCAAGAGTGCTTTCATGTACCCTGGATCATTCATGGAGAACCTCCAGGCGCAGACTTTCTTGACTCCTAGATAAGCCCCCAACGGCAACTATGTGCTAGCCCGTCATACCTCTTCCCAGGTACAGTTCCCCTTGATCAATGCTGTCGGTGACTCTATCAATTCGTGGGCGCTATCTTCGCCCACCCTGAAGCCTGAAGTACGAGGAAAAGACTCCATGCCGCAACAAAACTGTCCAGTGTAGAAAAGATCACCGCTCTTCTATCTGAGAGTGCTGGCAAGATCATCAGCTATAACAAATCTCCACCGACGAGTTCAAGGCAAGCTTGCCTTTCTTCCAAGGGGTTTTGCGGAGAAGTCACATCAGCCCTGGCTCGGAGGCGTTGGTTGCCGAGGCTGCTGGAATGACCCTAGGCAAGCTCTCGTTTCTGGAGAAATACTTGGAGAGTCAACCATTTCAGCTTGTTTAATCATCTCTTCTTTTGGGGTGGCATGTAGGCTTGGACGGAAGAAACTCCGGTCACCAGAGTCCAGGCCCCCTTATCGCTTATCGACTTTCCTAAATGGTCTTAGACCTCTGCCCGTTGATTCGTCACTTAGATCACATCGGAGCGAACTATGACAACCCAATGCAATTTGACCCCACGTTCGCTGGCTATTGACTTTTGCCTTTCACACCGTCAGACGAGTGGAAGTAAGGTATGGCTTCAAGCTCTATTGAGTTAGTCCAGTTGCATGATCAGCCGAAAGGACTCGCGAACGTCGAGACTATTCCTCTGGAAGATACCCCACCAAATGGAGGCTACGCCTGGGTGTGCACCTTTTGTGTGTTCATGATAATCATACACACCTGGGGCATTAACAGCGCCTGGGGTGTAATTCTCGATCACTTCATTACCGATTCTACCTTTCCGAAGGCGACTCGAATCGAGTATGCATTCATCGGAGGGCTGTCCATCTCCCAGGCTCTTCTTATCGGACCACTTGTGCATAAGGCACAAGGTGTCATCGGGACAAGAGGACTTCTCTTACTGGGAACTCTTCTAGTTTCTGCTTCCATGCTTGGAGCTGCTTACGCACACGAGATCTGGCATCTCTTTCTCTCTCAAGGCATTTGTTTCGGGTTCGGAATGGGACTTCTCTATATTCCCTCAATGTCAGTGTTGCCACATTGGTTTTCGAGTCACAGAAGCCTTGCTATGGGTATCGCGGCATCGGGTGCTGGTATTGGTGGAATTGTTTATAATCTCGCGACAAGCTACATCATTCAACACCTTGGATGGCGCACTGCGTACAAGATTCTGGCGGGTTGCTCTTTGGGAGCCAATCTCATGTCGTCGCTGCTCCTCAAGTCACGAAAATCCCAACACACTCAGCAAACTTACGCCCTTGATCCCCGCGACTTAAAGCGTCCTGAGGTTCTTTTTGTGATCTTTTGGGGAATGACAACCGAGTTCGGATATATCGCCTTATTCTATTCGTTGCCCAACTATGCCACCTCTATTGGTTTGACAGCCAACCAAGGATCTGTCGCTGGGGCCATGCTTAATGTGGGCATGACGGTTGCCCGCCCGCTCGTTGGCTATGTCAGCGATAGATTTGGTAGGATTACTGTGCCTACTATCCTGACAGCCGTCTGCAGCGTGGTATGCTTAGCCATCTGGATACCCGCAAACTCTTATGCCGTCCTACTAGTCTTTGCATTCCTATCTGGTATGGTTTGTGGCACATTTTGGGCGACTATAACTCCCGTTTTGGCCGAGGTTGTCGGCCTGGGTCGCATGTCACGTACCTTTGCCATAACTTGCTTGGCTTTGGTCGTTCCCACCACTGTTGCTGAGCCGGTTGCCCTCAGTCTTGTCAAAGGCTCTGGGTATCTACATACACAGATATTTGTTGGGTGTATGTTTCTTTTGGGATCTTGGGGTCTGTGGACTCTGCGGTGCTGGAAGTGTTTTGACATTGAAAGGAAGGCCTCCTATGAAGGGGGGTTCGGTGCCGATAGATCGTCCACCTTTCTGGGATTTCTCAATTGGATGGGATTACAAAAGTTGTTCATGACGGGTCGAGTATAGATCTTCAATATATCCTCTACAGAGATCCGAGTCAGTCGATCCCTACGTCTCCGAACTTCACGTGCCGTGATGCTAGATGGATTGTACCTTGGAACGCTCATACTGGTTCTTTGAAGAAAGTCGCTTATAAATAGCTAGCTCACACCTAGGAACGAACTTGCCAAGACGGAATATTAGCATATACACGACTTAGTATGCGAATCTCCTATTTTCGTACACTCCACCCTAAGATTGATCAATTGAATTTAGTTCCAAAGTTGATATGCTGTGTACTTCACTGCCTCACCGCTATATTATGCCGGTCAATAACAAACGGCGGTGAGATGGACCCTGCCGTGCTGATCGACGCTTAGACTGGAGGCGATCTTCATGTGTGTAATCTGTGTTTTTTTCCCTTGCCCAAGTGCTAACTCCTAATTCAATTACCTTACCATTCCACACCCACGGATCCTGGAGTAACGAGCTTGGTTGGCTGCGAGGGTCAAGCACCGCACTTCCGCTCCCGAGCACCCCGCGAACACTCGGCCCACTCCCGATGAAGTGGCCAAGCAGCAGCAATGCCGAACGGAAAGAAAGGGACGGCGCCAGCCAAGCCGCGCAGGGATGTGCTGGCTTCACTGCGCATGGCGTCATTGGAAGGGATCTCTCGAGCTTCCCTGCCTGCAGGTACGTCGTACGGATGATTAGCGGATACGAGTCACAGGCGTTGACAACCTACAGAAATCATGTCGTCGATTCTTGATTACCTTGGGCCGGTCGACCTCATTCGGGCAGCCAAGTCCTGCAAGCTTTTACACGAAATGGCGTATGACGATACTCGATGGGTACAACGATTAAAGCGAATTGGATGTTGGGATGAGTCGGATGCACGCAAACACGTGGAGCAAGTGTACGGAACCGTCGCCGACTTAGAAGTCGTTGAACAACATGAAATTGCTGAGGAGGCGGGTGTTGTAGCTCCGGCCATTGCAAATGCTCGGATCGCCGGTTCAGAAGTCAATGCCATATCCGATGGGTTCGACAAGATCGAGCTGGGCAAGTTCGCCGCACAACTTGAGCCTTTGGAGAACGAAGCGAGTGACCCTGATCTGGTTATTTTGCAGAATGCCAGGTCAATTCGAGGTGAAGCTCGTCAGGAGTACGGAAGAATCCATGCCGCGTTAGCCCCCTTGTACGATGACATCGCAACATCTGGACCTTCTACTGAGAACCTGGTGTTCACAAAGTACAAAGACCCCCAGCTTCAAGCAAAAATGCTATCTCAATTGATGGCTTTTGCAAAGAGTGACATGACCACTGGCTGGGAATGGCGAGAAAGTCGTCTGGAAAGCACGATATCCATGTTTGAAACCGCTGCGTTAAATGAATTCCGAAAAGGCTATGAGACAGACGATATTGATGGCCTCATGCGCAAGTACGCCCACATTCTGTATGCACTCAATGGCGGCCAATCAGCAGTCGATCTCTTCATTCATCATAACCATTTGATGACTCGAAAGTCTGCCCT
The DNA here is from genome assembly GCA_028829675.1 of Penicillium tannophilum. Taxonomy (NCBI): domain Eukaryota; kingdom Fungi; phylum Ascomycota; class Eurotiomycetes; order Eurotiales; family Aspergillaceae; genus Penicillium; species Penicillium tannophilum. The sequence continues at coordinate 187,878 of JAQKAK010000001.1, read as the reverse complement.
TGGCACTTTGGCGGACTGCATAGATGGTCTTACTGGACGACTGAAGATCCAACATACACAAAGCTTTTTTACACGCTTGAGCGTCGCCTATAATGAAGAGGTCTCAATTATGAATCGGGCCTTCCCCCTTGATCTACAAGTTGCACTTGCTTTCATGGAGAAAGTTGGTCAGGATGTTCTTTTTCCTTTCCTGACAGCCATTTTCGACGAACTGCATCGCATCAACAAGGAGTCCTACCTGACTGCTATCTCCCTGACCTTTATACAGTGTATGAATTTGTCCGAAACTCTGTTGCCCATACGAAACTCTGGCGAGAATTTCGACCACTACCTAGACTCTGTCGTGGCCAAGATTTACGAACCACATATTGACCTATACCTAGCTGAGGAGCTAGACTTTTTCCGCAAGGGCTCCGAGGCAACGGTCAATGATTGGGATCGTCAGCTTTCGGAACAAGCTGCCTCAACAGAGTCCTTTTTGATGTCCAATGTCAACCGGCAAGCCGATAAGCGAGACTTCCTTACATCATTCAAAAAAGTGATCATGATGCCAGTCAATATCCTTCCTAGCTTTTCTAGCAACAAGGCCAGCGAGGAAACCAAAGTGGAAGAAAACACGGGGCCTGGTGCTTTGAAGAATTCCCACCGATTCTCTACGATCTCCTCGCCCTCTCCCCTTCCAATCGAAGAAGCCCCAAAAACAGAACTGGCGGCCAAAGCGCTACTAATGAAGTCCAAGATGGAAGGCATTCGATCATTGTTTAGTATTGAGATCGCGCTCAGCCTTGTTCATTCCGCCAAATCCAGTATTGAGAGAGCCGCCCAATTTGTCAGATTGGGTGGAGACTATGGCAAAGCAGCCAAGCATCAATGCCAGGCCATTTTTGTGGATCTGCTGCGTATCCTGGGCCAGCGCCATGTTATTGTCGGTTTTGATAAAGCTGTTGACCACCTATCAAACTACCGGCCCCGCGAACAGGAGGAGCGCGATCAGTCTGGAGTTGAGCCCCTAGTCACGTTCCTGGAGTTGGTCAATGTCGGTGATCTGATTCTGCAGATGGTGGATGTATTTTACGAGCAAGAACTGATCGCTACACGTCTCACCGATCGGCACGATTTCCTTGACCCCGCTGTAAAGGAGAAAAAGAAATTCGAACAGATGCTGGACGAGCGCGTTGCGGCTGGATTGAACAAGGGAATTGACGTCCTCATGGAGGAAGTGGACTACATTCTCGCTACACGGCAGCTAGCCACTGATTTCAATCCAGAAGTCTCATCGGATCCTCACCGACAGACCATGGATGTGGGAGTCAGTGATGTTGCGGCAGCTGTAGTGGATGTGGTGTCATCGCACACACAAATGCTGGTAGGCAGCACCGACAAGAGCACATTAGACGTTTTTAACCAAGAAGTCGGACTGCGTCTGTTCACCGCATTGTGTAAGCACCTCAAGCGTCAGCGGATCAGCACCGAGGGGTCCCTAAAGCTGATCAGGTAAGTCTTGCCCCATACCTTAGCTTCTTACGGTCCATGCTGACTATGTTTATCAGTGACATGAATCACTACTTCAAGTTTGTCCAGACCCTTCGAAACAGCGAGCTTCTCTTATACTTCAAGGCCTTCCGCGAACTCGCACAGATCTACCTGATTGACCCGTCCCATGCCAAGGAACTAGCGACGATCATCGCCGACGCCGACCGGTTCCAAGGGATCTGGCGTGTCGAGGAGGTGTATGAGTTTGCGGAACGCCGAGCCGACTGGTACCAGGTCAAGCGTGACGTGGAACGAGCGATGTACGGAATTGGATGTAGCGTGATGTAAACAATGACAGATACCCGGAATTGCATAGCGTGATTGGTTGTATAGAGTTCCTTTGCATCTGCGGGTATGTCAATGCCCCGAAGAATATACGAATTGACTTTCTACATCCCAAATATTGCCAGTGTAACAGGTGTAGACACTGAGTTCGTATCTCATTGCCCATGATTCTTTCATATTTATAAAAAGGGTACTCCGTCTCCGACTCATCCGCGGCGTAGCATCTGACGTCAATGGCGGCTACTGGAACACCACACCCCGTCTGAAACAACATCCAGACTTTCCGAGAACCAACAACCACACAAATCCGCATGCAGGGTCACACCAGTATTCGAAAGAAAATAGAGCGTATGTTCCTGTTTGTCTGGACCTCAGGTACTCCTGCATCTCCACAGAAACTGGTCCATGACCCAATGATCATTACGAGGAGATGTGACGCTGGAATCTTCACAGATGGAAACCATGTTTCATTTTACTCTTAGCGCTGGTCTACCTGGCTGATTCTGGGACCTTGAAGGTTATATATGCACTAGTGGCGCGCCTGGAGAAAAGGTGGTCATGCATCCCTCTGACACACCTTTGCAGACTTGAAACGGGGCCCTTTGTTCCGATTGAGGCCAAAGAAGTGAATTGGGTGCTTGAATGATGTGGTGATCGGGGTATTCGTACTTCATTTCTCTTTTCTTTTCTTACATCTGTGGGGGTATCTCATGATCACCATGACCACCTGCCACTTGTTAGTCCGATGGCTTCTTCTAATAGGAATCTTAGTGATGGGTGTCGTCGGCGAAGAGAAGGTTATCGTCACGGTCAAGACTACCGTCGAAGCAGCAAAGACTGTCTATGAGACGCCTACCGTCCCCAGTCCGGCATCCTATACCTCGCTTTCAGATTTCAAAGAAATCGTTCTGCAGGTCAGCAACGAGTATCGCGGGAGTCATGAAGCGGAAGAAGTAGTATGGAACGAGACGCTGGTGAAATACGCTCAAAGTTGGGCGGAGACTTGTATCTGGAAACACTCGGTATGTGACTGTGCTCATGTTGAAAAACTTTAGTCTAATGGATTCACAGGATGGTCCTTATGGTGAAAACCTCGCATATGGATACCCCAATGCATCTGCTGCAGTGGAAGCTTGGGGGATGAGGGCAGACTGTACAACTTCAAGAAACCAACTGGGTACACTGAGGCGACAGGCCACTTTACACAACTGGTGTGGAGGTCTACAGAAGAGGTCGGATGTGCAGCTGTGAACTGTGGATATACCGAGGACCTTTCAAAAGTCCGACGAGATGGAGATGGCCTGGTCTCAAGGACGGATGCGGACGCTAGCTCGAGGGCACAGGGCTGGTATGTTGTGTGTGAATACACGCCGCCGGGCAATGTGGTTGGAGACCATGATGAATACTTCAAGAAGAATGTACGGCCGAGCATTTCATCAAAAACAAACTCAAGCGCATCAACCGCCGGATCACCGTCAACCACTGGTACGGCATCTACAACCACGAGTCAACCAAGCGGAGGTGCAAAAATGCAGAACAGTGTCGAATCGACCGTGGGAATGATGATTCTAGCCCTTGGGGTGGTAGGGGTGGGTATGAGCCTGTACACATAATACTGAGAGAAGAATAAAGGAAGTGGAAACGGCGCGCGGTTTATTTCGTAGGGCATTTCTCATGCTTATCCACATTGCACATCAGAGCTTCGCAAACAGCTCTATCAATCAGATTTTTGGAGAGGCCCCGATCCTCGCTACACAGGACCAAAACACATGGGGGGCAGAAAGCCGAGCCTCAAGCACAGAGGACGCCGGAGAATAAAGGAACAAAAGGAAAATGTAAACACATTATATGCGAAAGGGAAAAGAAAGGGTTCGTCAACCAATGACCTCCTCGGTCTCCTCGATGATCTCCTCCACAATCTCCTCCACCACGGTGTCGCCTTGCTCTTGGCCACCGATGGGAGCATCCTTGGCGGCCTGAGGTGAGTCGACATCCTCGGGGAGACCAAGAGCCTCCTTCTCCTCGGCCTGGAGCTCCTTCTCCTGGCGCATCCAGGCAAGCCACTCGTTGAGCACACGCTTGCGGGTCTCGACGACAGCGGTGTTGGCAATATCCACGGCGAAACGGTCCTCCTCGTCGAACTCCTTGGAGTACTCGCGCAGGTTCTTGCGCACTTGCTTCTGCTCCTCCTTGCTGAGAAGGGTCGGGGGACGCGGGCGCCACAGGAACTGCTTGAACTTCTCGGTGGGGTTCTCGGAGAGGGTAGTTCCGGAGAAAGTGTGAAGGTTCCAGCCGTTTTCCATCTAAAAGATAGATTAGTAAAGTAATATATAGATAGAAAGAGCATTCTTACAGAGTGAGTCCAGACACTGGCACTGGTGACGACGTAGCGACCTGTGGGGTCCCACTCGACATCTGTGACACCGTAGTGCTCAACGGTCTTCATCAATTGCAGGTTGGCAGCGAGATCCTTCTCAGCCTCAATCTTCTCACCCTCGAAGTCCATATCCCAGAAGTCAAGATCGAAGCTGGACTGGGAGTGGACGGTGGCCACAATGACGAAGCGACCTTTGGGAGACCAGTAAATGCCGTTGCTGGTCTTCTTCTCAACTGTGCGCACGAGCTTGAAGTTACCGGCAGTGCTGCCCTTCTTCTCTGTAGCAAAGAACTGGACACCGGTCTTGGGGGGAGCGGCAGGACCGGCAGGGTTCTCACCGGTGGTGATAGCGACGAAGCGGGATCCATTGGGCTCCCAGGCGAAGTTAACAACGGTGTCCTTCAGGTTGTCAACAACCTCAACGGGGACACCCTTCTCCTTGACGCGGAAAATCTCCAGGTTGGTAGCCATAGACTTCTTAGACTTGGAGTGACGGTCGACCTTGACACAGACGTAGGCACCCTGTGATTGCCAGTGCAGTTTGACATCCGACACATTGAACAAGTTACGGGTACGGACGATCTCCTTGGAAGGAACACTCATCATGGCGACACGGGCCGGGTTGCTGCCAATCTCGGGAGTCCAGAAGCAGAGCAGCTGCTCGTACTGCTTGACACCATCGCGGGTGACGGTAGCCGGAGACCACTCAAAGTCGTTAACACCCTCGATCTTGATCGATGTCTTGTTCAGGAGGTTCATGTTGGGCAGCTCGTAGATGGAGATCGACTGACCCTGGAGCATGCGCGCCACGTACTTCTCATCCGCAGACCACTTGAAAGCGGGCCACTGCACCTTCTTCTTGGGCGCAACCTCACCCTCGTCGGCGGGACCAGCGGCCAAATCGTGAGACACAAACGAACGGAGGGGCTTTCCGGTCTCAATATCCCAAACAATGATGTTCTTGCCATCTTCCTCGTAGGTCAGGATGGGCTGGCCTTCCTCGACCTGAATGGGGCGCGAGGACCAGGTGGTCAGGTAGCCTTCCAGAGGAGAGAATTCGACGAGCTGAACGAAGGGGTGGGGGAATTGTTTCTGCTTGGAGAAGGAGGCACCACCCCAAAGTTGGACACCCTGGGGGTGGACGGAGGCGAGGAAGGTACCCTTAGGGGACCATTGGACGAAGAGTTGTGTCCAGTGTGCGCGGTCGACGACGTTCTCTGGGGGGTTCGACTTGTTGTTCCAGAACACACCGACCTTATCGTTGCGGTAAAGGGCGAATTGATCACGGGCGCTGCTATCTCCCATCCACGAGCGCAGGTGCTCCTTCTCCTTGAACGCCTCAACCTGGGGCTCGACGTATTCATCCTCAATGCGACCTTCACGACCATAGCGCTCGATATCCATCAACTTGTTCACGGAAAGGGTGTGCTTCTTGTCGAGGGGGACACCGTGCAGCTGCTTGACGGCGGCGACGGCCTGTTCGGGAGTCTCGTACTCAACGAAAGCGAATCTATATACCATAACAATCCGGTCTCAGTCAAAATTGTTCCGCCACAAATATAGATATTCCCATGATACGCACCCTTCGGTCATGCCCTTGTCGGTGACCGGCATAAAGACGGCATCTTCGGAGGCCTGACCAACGGAGTTAAGCTTTCTCAACAAGAACTTGATGAGTTTCTGGCGGGAGTCTTCGGGGACAACAGGGAGGCCGTCGATAACAACAAAAGTGTCCAGGCCCTCGTCGAGCTTGACATCAAACTGCTCCTTGAGATCTGAAAGTCTGTTAGTGAGGAGGGGCATCGGGGAAAGTTTCTGCACACGCACCGGAGAAATCAATCTCCTCCTCTTCCTCCTCGTGGAGGTCCTGTTCGGACAGGGTATCGAAGCTGGGCGCCATGATGGGTGAGCGGTAGGCGACCGGGTGCAAGAAGTGGTGGATTGGGGGACTTCAAGGGAGATTTTCGGCCAGGAACACAAATCCACAAATCTTCTGCCAAGCGGGTTCTTTGTGCGTAGATCATGTGATGTAGCCAGAGCTGACTGATCGGCTGAGTCAGCCCTCCCCAGACCAAATACGGAACAGATTGGCAGAACGGAAGTACGAACAAGTCGCAGTTGCTTCCGAGAGCTACAGCGGGGTCTATTGATACATGCATCTTTCTTTAGCTGTTTCTGTTGGTGACCTACTTATTTGACTTATTTCGATCCATCGCAGAGCTTTATTCTCCTTCTTGCATTCAATTAACGCGGGCTAATTAGTGCTCTTTGTGCCCTTCCGGTCCCTGCCTTTCTTCCCCCACCGCCGCGGGTCCTAAGCGCCAGTGCGACTATATCCACCTGACACCGTCCACCTCAAGTACCTTCAACCCGCTGCGCATAATCCACGTACCCATCGTCGACGATAAGCTTCTAATCGCATTTCAAACCTCCAGCTTTGCCTGGTTTTTGTACAATTCCAAAGGCGATCCACGATTGACCCGCCGACACGATGTCGCGTAGGTTACCTCGGCGTTGCCCCGGCGCCATTGTCGGGTGCTCTCTAGATGGCGCAGTTCAGATTTTAACGTGTCGCAATAGTTTCATCTGAGGTGCGCGATCGGTTTATCGAGATAATCGACTCGATTTTAGCGAAAAGTGATCTCAATACCATCTCCGAGAAGCGCATTCGCAAAGGTCTGCAGGAGGAAGTCGGCTATGACCTCACCCCCCAAAAGGTTGGTTTCTGCCCGAGATCGTGCACCACCAACAAACACGCAAATTATCAAGGCATAACTGACCAGAAAGTATGTAGGCTGCGGTTAAGCAGCTCATCATGGAGCGATTCGACATCTACGCGGAGAAAAACGGAGTTGGCGAATCCCCCGAGGAAGCCTCAGAGGAAACCGCAAACAACGGTCACCAGGATGGTGATTCTGCCTCCGGGGTCCCCTCGCCACCCCCATCCTCATCCCCCGTGAAGCGCCAGGCCGAAAGTGAAGAAGCGTCTGATCCGAGCGAATCCTCCCCTCCCCCGAAGAAACTCAAGCCGGACGCCGATGTTGACGCCGACGCCTTGTTTGCTGCTAAGTTGCAAGCAGAAGAAAATTTGCGCGCGCGACCAACACGAGGAGGAAATACACGACGGGCGGCTCCGGCAAAGAAAAAGAGCAAGGCCAAGGCCAAGACGTCCAAGAGGGTCAAGGCAGAAGATGATTCGGATGTTGAGTCAGGTTCAGACACAAAGAAGGAAGTCAATCGGACGGGTGGTTTCCATGTAAGGGCGGTTTATGCTCGGCGTTCTTATGTTTCTCTAACGTACTGCAGAAACCTCTCAATCTCTCACCCCCTCTATCTGCGCTCCTGGGCGAGGCTACGGTATGTTTTGTTCCACAACAACGGGATCTGGCCTTTTGCTGACATGACGTACAGCTGTCACGACCTCAGACGGTAAAGAAAGTCTGGCAATATATTCGGGAAAATGAACTTCAGGACCCGAGTGACCGTCGCCAGATTCGCTGTGACGATGCAATGCGCGCTGTCTTCAAGCAGGATCGGGTACACATGTTCACCATGACTAAGATCCTCAATCAGAACCTATATAACCCTGACGAGTAGTCGTCGGTCGTTGGCTGGCCGTGCTGCACTCTCGGATCGGTTCAATATCCGATATAATGACTCTTATCCTTTCAAGATTGATCTCTTGAATATTTTTCTGCGATGCATGGGGATGCTGGCGTGACTCATTTAACACTTTTGCCCGTCGAGGCTTTGGTATCTCCTGGCGCTTTGACTTCTGCTTTACTTCATTAAGATTTGCTTGCCCTCCAGCAGGAGTTGGCTCTCGAGTGTCTATCATTATTAGCAATTGCATCTAACTTTCTCAGGCCTTAATTTCCATAGACTCAAAGGCCGAATTTATGAACTCCAATAGTCAAGACCCACAATCGTGCCTTTTTTCGTATCGCAATTGGAACAGCGCCATGAAAATGTAAATGAGCGAATCTTCCAGCGTCACGATCATGTATTTAGGTCATGTGACAAATGTACCCCTTGAGCAGCTTTCGCGATGGGTGTTTCAGGTCCTGTTTGTACCAGATATCACTTATTTACTCGTGAATATAATAAGAATATAGAGGGTCTGACGGGAAACGATTCTACGACTTTGATGAAGAACCCTTTTTCGGGATCAATTAAAGAAAATTAAGCTGACCTGCGAGGCGGAATGGCCCTGACATTCTACGTGGCCCGTCTCGGTGAAACCTTGGGTGCAGGGCCGACTGCATGCATGACCAGACTGCAACCGGGCACCCTTGTCAAATGTCCCAGGGCTTCGTGGTGGGTTTCTGAAGCTGTGAATACCTCCCCCTTTATCAATGTTATTCAAGCTGTCCCTTGAGGCTGAAGAGGATCTGCTCGATGGAATACGAAGGGACCGCTTTCAATCTTGGAATTTATTGATATTTATTCTACAATAGCTACCTTGGACTCTCGATGGAACCTTATGAAATGATCTCTGAAGAAGCCAGCGATGGTAGTTTACGAGCACAAATTGACCAGCACAATGACACCATCAATCATAGTCTTGGTCTAAAGTCGCACCGTCATTCACTATGTTCATCAGACTGGAGTCGTTCATTCCGCAATGGCTACCTACGTGTAAATACGCCTCCATGATGATGTGCACGACCAAATGATTTGCGGTGGATGCGGCCCACTTCCCCAAATGGGAAGCTCCGCGCCATGAAAGCGTTGAGCGGGGCGGAATTGCCTCACAAGCCAGCCAAGCCATGCTGCGTTCTCTTCACCATATACCCTTGCATTGCATATTCGGCATTCAATATGCGGGGTCGACAGAAGCTTTTCACCTTCATAGCGAATGATCCGGTAGGTCTTCCCCAGAATCGCAAGGGAACCCACCGAGCATGTGCACATTGTCGCAAGCGCAAGCGGCGCTGCACTCACGGACCGAAGGCCTCTCGGCATCCCGAAACTCAGCCTGGAGATGTCCAAATATCCAATACGGCGTCTCCACCGAGTGTGCATGAAGAGATAATATCCACGAGTCCTGGGTGTACTGTGGCCGTGCAACAGAATACCCAGCCACATGCTTCAGGGCCTCGTATAGATAGTGAATCTTGGTTCGTGGGCGAAATGGACCCTGCAAGTGCATTTTGGACTGCAGCAGGCTCATCAAGCCCCAGTCCACTTCGACGGCATGATGTCGGCATCTGGTTATCACCAGATAAAACATGCTCTGAGCTTGCAACTAAGAAACCCAAATCAGGTGAATCCCATTTCAAACCTCTTATATCGACTGGCCTCCTGCCATACCTGCAGGAAAAATGCTCTGTTCTACCAAGCCCTGGTGATATGGAAGGGCTTCTTTGGATCTACCTTGAGAACATACATCCTATCTTCCCGGTTCTGGACTATGACGCATATCAAATGATGCCCGGTACATCTCCGGACAAAATAATTATGTCGCAGTCAATATGCCTCGCTGCCAGCTTAGATCGAAAAGCCAAACAATTTCTCAACATACCCACAATTAACACATCTCGAAGCGATTTCTCTCTGAGCCTCTCGGATGCAATCACCACCTCAATAGCGGTGGGATTAGTGAGAGACAAGCTAGTTTTGATTCAAGCCTTGTCTTTAACTTCACTGTTCACGCAATTCTCGGGAGATCGACAAGAGTCAGCTGAGCTTTTGTATCGGGCTATTTGCCACGCGCATACCATTGGCCTGCATCATCCCTCCCATCCGGTGACACAACATGAACACATCTATAATCGAATGTTCTGCTGTCTTTATGCTCTTGACATGCTTAACGCTGCATGTCTAGGTAGGCCAGTTCAGTTGCATCGACGCGACTTTGGTCGTGACCTCGCATCATCGATAGCCGCACAGGAGGGCTGCTTCCAGCTTTTCCTTCGTACCATCGTTTTGATGGAACGAGTCATCGAAATATACCGACCCTCCGAGATTGGAATCTGGAATGGGCCATTTCCCTCATTCGAGGATTTATTGCAGGAAGTTGGGACATCTGATACCCCAGTGCATCTGATCGGTAATGTTACTTCTATTGAAAGATTGAGTCAAACACTGATAAAGGTTATAGCCACAATAGAGGTCCTGTATCATGCAGTGGCCATCTTATCTTGTCGCTTGGTAACTCCGGAGGGTGTCTCTCAATCTTCAGAGTCGAATCTGCGTCAAAGCCTCTCGGTATCGAGAGTCACGTCTATCGTGGGAGATGAGTTTCATAACGAACTATCCTCGTTTCCAATCATCCCGTATGCAGTGGCTCTTTCCTTGCGGGTTTCGTATCACAATCTGCAACGAAGCAAAGTCCCAATTTTCCAGGCAAGAGCTCGAAAACAACTTGTTGCGAACTGTTTGATTTTGAGAGAATTGGGGGAGGTCTTTGTCTATGCCTCGATGATGGCGAATCTCGGAGAGTACCTGGTCAGCGAAGTGGATAAGCAAAATCAAGATCGAGGGTCAGGCACAAGGGGAAACAGCAATAATGATCTAACGAGAAGACATGCGGATATATTGACCGGTTAGAAGAGCTTCATCCCTGTTTGAGACCTTTGCTAACCTGGTATTAAAAGGTTCTGTAATGCCGCATGTGCAAGATTCGAGCCCTGCTGAGACAGTATACCAGCCATATGATCCCGGCTTGTTAGATCCAATGTCGATTTTGGGGATATTTGACAATTTTGATCTTGATTTTGGGATGATTGGAGGAATGAGCCAAATTCATGGCTCATCTGTTCCGGACGACCTTTAGGAAGAGAGATTATCGATAAGAAAATGCATAGTGTACAATGCATTATGACAGGGATAAATATACACAGGTCAATGCAATGCAGAAGAACAGACCAACAAATCACAGGCTCAGGATTTCGTTGGCCCTTTTCAAGACACGCCGCTGTCCGTAGTTGAGATTTTCCTCTTTGGTATTCCATTTGCCAAATCCAAAGGCACGCAGAGCCTGCTCATTCGAGTAATTTTGAAGATCCTTAACAGTGGCACGGCCGATATGTTCACTCTCACCCTTACCACCGGGGAAGTCAGGCGGGGGAATGCCCTTCAGGAAGTCCTCCTTCTGGCGTTTGACATATTCGATATTTGCTTCCGTGACTGGACAGGCAGGGATGTACAACACGCTCGAGTCTCCAGTTCCCTTATGGACCTTGTCAACAGCGTGAATGGCTAATATGCAGTCAGTAACAAATTTCATAAAGGCAGAAGCAATGAGGCACTTACTGTCACAGTGCCAGGCAACATAGTCACCCGGTCCAATCTGGGGAACATGGACCATCGTCTTCTGAAGCTCAAGGTGGGGGTGAAGAACCAAATTAAGCTCTTGCGAATACCCCGGAGTTGCACCCTCCAGCTTGCTAGAGGGTCTTTCTTCAAGATGCCAGTTGGATGGCTCCAAGAAAGTATCAATCGCAATGCGAGAGCTCCCATCGGCTGGGGGCTGATTGATAGGCACGAAGAAAGGGCGGAGGAGTATATAAGCGGTCGCCATCGAGAGAAGAGGGTTCACGAGCAGAGTTCCCTCGTTCGGTCCAGTGTGGGACATACTCAACCATCCCTGGAACATGCGGAACATGGAACAGGCTCCAGCACCATCGTAGAGGTTTGACATCACAGGAAGACGGCAGCTAGCTTCCCAAGGATTGTACTCTTCCCAACGTCCCTCGAAGATTCGTTGGTAAACTTGACCCAAGCCGTAACCGTTGTCCTCCCAGCGCTCAACGCTTCCAGCGTCGGTGTGAGGGCCTAGTGCAAATCCAGCATCCCCGGGTTGACGAATGCGCAGACGATCAGCATAGGTGACTGGGTGCACTGGGGAGATCATGGCGTCTGATTCAGATGAATGCCAGAAGCTCATGAGGAATCGCTGTGCCTCGAGCATGTTGGCGTGAGAGCGGGCTCGGACTTGAGGGTGAGACCAGTACAGCTCATACACCTGGGGATCATTTGGTGGGAAGGCTAGCCATGTTAATATTTTCTTAGTGATACTTAAGCATTGGCAATAACATACCTTTTGTGCCTGGATTAACCCGTGCGTAGGCTTCTATTTCTTCTTTATATCCCCTAGCTTCTGCCTCTGGCACCACACCACGGATAATGGCAACTCCTCGCTTCCGAAGCTCATCATGGAAATATCTGGGTGCGGCATGAATATCTTTGAAGTTGATACTGGGGATAATACCTGATCCACGCTGATCGATGATCTCAACTTCGTCTTTGAGCTTGCAGAGCAGACGGTCCCAGCTCCGTTTAAGCTGATCTCCGCGACCCGCGATCAATTTCTTTTTCTGATCTGCGAACCGTTCATCGAGTGGTGCGGCCTTTCCGTCGCCAGATAGCGAGACAAAGACAGAAGAGATGTCGCCCTCTTTTCGGGGTGTCTGTGTATCTGTGGAAAGGCATCTTGACTCTCCTGGAAGGCCTCTTCTGCAAAGTGTACGTGCTAGTTGGGTGGAACGACCACCACTGGCTTTCGGGATGTACATAACGGATTATGTAATAAGGTATACAATATCAAAGAGTGAACAATGGGTGAGCTGACTCGAGGAGATGACCAGAATCCGTGGGCTAACTAGCTTCTTTTATGTGTCGGTGAAAGCACTACGTCGCCACTGGCGGTATAGTATCTATTCCGATATTAGGTTGTGTACATCGTCGGGAAGGTGGCCCAAAACGGAAATATTCGAGAGCTTTTCTGAAAGTAGAACGAGCCGACGCTGATCATTGGTTGAAGGGCGGAAGAACAAGCGGATTCCTGCCAAATAGGGTAGTCTACCCGCCTCGCCGCAGAATGGCAAGAATTACTGGGAAGCCTTGGAAGCTCCAAGGTCTAGGAATCTAACTCGATGAGGTCACTAGACTGATGAAATTCTTAGAATTATTCTTCCACATATTTTCCCAGCTTGCCAGGTCACCTCTTGGTTTGTCCAGTCATAAACCGTGGACAATACTCCTACCTTCCATTGCAGATTGAATATATGACAGCGATAGAGCGTTCATGTAAGAAGCCACCTTACCACTCCGTCTGGATCTACAAGATACCCTAGGTTCAGATCTAACGTTTACAGCCTACAATTTCAAAGTAGCGCCGGTTTCAATTCATTGGATCTATGGTAGTGTATAGCCTCCATCAACAATAAGGTCAGCTCCAGTTGTGTAACTGGAAGCATCAGAGGCGAGGTATAGATAGGCTCCCTTCAACTCTTGCGGTAGCCCTTCTCGACCCATGGGGATTTTATCTTTCCACATCATCTTCGTCTCAGCATCAATAAATTGAGAAATCTCCGTCGCAATGTAACCCGGAGAGACAGTATTCGCACGGGCAAACCGAACCCACTCTACCGCAAGCGACTTGCCTATTGACAGTTAATAGATAGCTCTGTGAGGTGTGATGACTGTGCCATAAGTGGATAACATACAAAGGTGAATAACTCCAGCTTTAGCGGCATTGTAGGCAGCCTGGAGCTGAGGAACGTTGACAATGCTCCCACTCATAGAAGCAGTAGCGACAAAGCTGCCATAAGTGAATCCTTCAAGAGGCTGTCCAAAGATATTGGTGTTCTCTGCTTTCTGGCGTCTCCAGTGAGTTGCCGCTGCTCTGGCACAATAGAAAGTTCCATCCAGATCTGTCTGGGTCACATTTGAGTAGTGGTCGAGTGGGGCATCCACCATAGGCCCTTTGGTCCATGGAATTCCAGAATTGGCAATGAAGATGTCGAGCCGACCTTGGAATTCACGGACGCATGTTTCAAGGAGCTTTTCGATCTCCTCGCTCTGTTTGATGTTGACTTGATAAGCGCGGCCTGGTTATAAACAATGAATTAGTTAATATCACAAAGTGCTGAACCAATCCTTAACCTACACTGAACTCCATAGGCTTTCTCAATGTTTGCAGCTTCTTCAATCGCTTTGCTATTGCTGTTGTACCAAATGGCAACATTGGCGCCGGCTTCAGCAAGGGCATGTGCAACGCTCAACCCAATACCCGCGCCTGCTCCTGTGACAACTGCAGTTTTCCCTTTCAATGAGAACATCTCCATCACACTGGCTTTGCCTTCAAATGTGTTGTTGCCGTGGCAGAAGTTGCCCTTCACAATGGGGTGCTCTGCCATTGTAATAGTGGTTTTCAGCGAAAGCTGCGATTTGTAGAGTAATTGAGAGGACAGAGAAATAAAGTTGAAGTCACGATGTTTGTGGCGGGGTTCTTGTGCGGCTATTAAATAGTAGGCGGAATGCGATCCCGTCTAAATCTCCTGCACGCGACTTACGTGGCATTGATGCGGGAAAGCTCCTTTATGAGGCAATTCCATTCAAGAATCATTCGTGACATGCCATGGCGGAATAGTAAAAGGCCATGCGGGCGGGGTTTCCGAATGAGGGTATTGCGCCTTCCCCACTCTCCGCAATAGCACAGGAGACTGTCCAGTTGTCTATACTTTCAGTGGTAGCAAATGGGTGACGTATATACTGCTGGAACTCCATTTTTAAATTAACGAAGGCTAGTCTGATTACAGGATTGTCCGTATATTCTGGCCGCTGATACTCTCAAGTCCAGCCAGGCTTTGAGAAGAGCTTGATCTCATCAACTGGATCGCCGCCACTGGGAGCCTCCATATGGACCGGACGAAATCCTTCCACTGTTGCGAGACATTGTTCTAGGAAGAATGCTACCTAGGGGTGTCTAGAGCAACTCGAAACAGATATAAAGTATGATGCGTTGCGTACGTAAAAGGTCACAAGCAGATAGGTTCAAAATGTAATATTAGGATTTAAGTAATTCATTGCATCTCGTAACAAAATTCATCAAAAATGAATTTAGTAAGTCTCCATCATCATCTCTTTGGGCAGATTGTTGAGGTTTACTTTGGTGGTAGGAACATCCTCGTCTTGGCCATCACAAGCACCGCGATGATAATCTAACACCTCGAAGTACCTTCATGCTGTTAATTCAAATCCAAACTCAAAGAAACCGCTGAAAACTTACATATTGGTCTTCCACTCGTCCGCCGATAGCTCGGACTCCAAAAGAGACCAGCTAAGTTCCTTGTCAAAAGCGGGTTCGTCTTCAGAGTCCTGGTATGTTGACAAGTATGGATGCATGAGAGCATCGGCCGCAGTTATTCTCTTTTCCGGGTCCAGATTGAGCATTTTCTCTAGGAGATCGATTGCTATGAAGATCAGCATTGAAATATGGCAGTCACAACAATAGCTGATGGGAGTGCGTACCTTGAGGTTCAGCATCTCTAAAGCGAGCTGAAAGTGAACTTGGCTTCGGTTCAGGTAGATTTTCCACGAATTTTAATGTCTAAAAATTGTTGTCAGCACCGAATCGTACAAATCAGCTTCACGATTGGATCATACACTCTTGCTATATACTCTTTCCATCACCTCTTTAGGTGGTTTACCCAAGGTCTCAGTGATAAGAGTAAATTGGTGCACGTGGTCTTTTCCAGGGAAGAGCGTCTCTCCTGAGATCATTTCCGCCAAAATGCACCCAACACTCCAGATGTCTACAGCGTAGCTGTATTTCTGCCATGTCAACATGATCTCCGGTGCTCGGTAGTATCGTGTAGTGACATAGCCGGTCATTTTGTGATCCTGCTCTCGAGCCAGTCCGAAATCACATATTTTCAAATCGCAGTTGTCGTTGATCAGAAGATTGCTAGGTTTGAGGTCGCGGTGAATGACGCCGGCTGAATGGAGATATTTTAATCCTCGCTGAATCGGTCAGTGATAAGCTCTCAAAACCGACTTGAGTGAACATACTAGCAGTTGATATGTAAAGAATTGCACGAATTGACCCTCCACTGGCTTTGACCTAGACCGGATGACATGATAAAGGTTTGTTTGGATGCAGTCGGTCACAATATATCTGCAACAGACGTTAGTCACTTATTTCAATATGGAATTTCCAGGGGCGTCCCACAAGTCCTCTGAAGGAGAGATGAAGATATCTCTCATGTTGATCAACTAATGCAATCAATTAGCTTTCGTAATCATGATTCCGACTATGAATCCACGCACGTTGTCATGTCGCATATTGCTTAACAGATGAACCTCACGATAGGCGCGTCTGGCCACCCCGGTATGCTCGAAAGGCTTCGCTATTTTCTTTATCGCGACTGTTTGGTTTGCTACCGTGTCGTGCGCTGAACTGTTGGTCGTCAGCAATTGATGTATCTGGAAGCCTTATACGAGGGGATGTACCAGACTATGCCAGAGGCACCAATGTCTCGTGGTTTCAAGTCCGAATACCTATTGGTAGTTTCTAGGGTTGTACCCATAATTTCCTGGGTTATGAATTGTGCCATTATTGAGGGGGTGAAGATAGGGCAATTACTGGGGTAACTCAATGGAGTGCAGAGAAGAGGAGTAGTATGGGGTATAACTATATAGTCGTCTTTATGATGTCATTTTACCTGTCCAGTATTGGTGTTTACATCATGGATTGGGAGCTTAAGTTGAACATCAAACAAGATGCCTGCACATCAGGATAAGGAGCTATATAACCTTGGAAACCTGGCCCACGGGGCATTTCATTGTAAACTTGATGGGGTGCCGATTCCACAGGGCTGCACCGCCCCCCTCGCACCTGGCAATCAGGTTCAGGTCCACCGTGGATGCCCCGCCTGTCCAAGTTTGATACCGCAAGCTCTTCCGGCGAATGATATTCTTCGACCAAATCCACATAGGTTGCCACATTACTCAGTACGCGTGTGTACTTAACGCATGTGGGTGCGTCTTGTTTCACGAAATTTCTCCAGTACAGCGTGCTGAGGACCCATGCAAGATCAACGTCGAAGATTATGTCATCACTGCCAGCACTACACTACAGGCACATTATCTCTTCTGAACATGATACAGCAAAAGGACCACTTTGCTTGAAATGATCGTCAAAATTGGTTCATCAATTCGCTAACTAGCAACTAGGTGATAATCAAGATCTGAAACATAACATAGATCAAACTACGCTTGCACCAAGCAGATCTAGAAAGACAATCGAACATCAATGGTGGGCACTGAGTCACGATTGGTATCTGTATCGTTCGATCCCTCGAGCTCAAATACTTCAGCTGTCATGTCCTGACCATTCGGAATACGCTCGACAACATCATCATCAATCATTATTTTCATGCCGTTTGGTTTGAGATGGAACAGGTGGACTCTGTGATCTCGATTGAAGTTTTGCTTCTGCGAGATCTTGTCTACCAATTCATTGGCAGTGGGCTCGGTCAGATATACCGCAGTGTGATAATCATCCTTCTGTACACCATTTTGGTGGAAACGGAGATACAAACACTTGGCTGAGTATGTATGAGTATGAATCTCGTCTTTGTGTGGCGAGGAAAGCTTACCTGGTGTGTTTGACTTTGAATCAACCTCCATCACTTCGGCGTCCTCGGTGCATATCATCGGCACTGTAGGGCTTGTGTGTGTTGTTGTTATACTGTCTGAGGGATCCTCGCTACCAATACTGCTAGAATATTGCACCGAAGGACCTCTGCGGCCATTCCACTCGACACTCTCAGCGTCACGTTGCGGCCCGGGGAGCTGAGGATCGACCGAGCTCTGCGACGTATTGCTAGACGAACCACCCTTAGTCGATGGCGGAGTCACAATTTGCATGTGCGATTGACTCTTGGCGGTTACGTGAGCCTGGTCTTCCAAGAAGACTGGGAACAGATCCGGATCATCCTTGTGTTCACCCCGAAGACAAAGGGTAGTCACAGGTCGGTTAGAATAGAATATTTGTTGCATTGATGCCAATTCCGCATCCATTCGGCTGCGCAATTCAGCCTTTCGCTCCTTTTCGGGAATCTGGTCGTTGCTATAGACCGAGCGACTGCCCCGTTTTCGCTTTCCAAGGCTGTCTCCACTTTCAGCTTTGATGAAGTCTTGCTTGCGTTTTTCAATGGCTCGTTTCAGTTGAGAAACGTCGTTGAACATCTTTCGCTCAGCTCCATGGTCGCGGAATAGCTTCACATAACAAAAGCTCGACTCAGCGGTACCTGGAAGGGCCGTCTCAGTCTTAGCACAAAGTCTGAGAGGGGCCCCCTTCACACCCTTTGAATGACTGAAATCCGTCGAGAGGAAATTAAATCGGATCCCTATTGTGCAACCTGATCTTCCTGTGCTAGGATTTGCACACCATGTCACACAAAAGCCATCAAGCGATGTTCTTTCTAGATGAACAGGATAGCTTGGGTCTTTATTTCCTTGCACTAAATCAACCATTTCTACCGCCTGCTTATTTCCATTCTCTTGGTTCCCTTCATGGCCCCGTGCCCCCGTCCATAGGCTCCAACAAGCAGCAGGGTTTGCTACATGCTCAGGCTCTTCGAAGGATACGCGGACCGAGGTTCGATAATGGACCAATCCGTTGATTAACGGAGGGGTTGAATCGCTTACCGATAACGTATATTGGTGCCCTTTGTTGAGGTAGGTCACTGGGGTGTCATTCGGGTCGTGGATCATCGCTGTGGGTGTGTTCAATGTCACCTTGTACCTGAAACTGTCGGTCTATTAGCTTGGATCCGTTAATATGGGCTTAGTGAAAAGCTTACTCATTCTGACTCTCGCTAGGAGAACTGTCGACATTTGTCACGCTCTCTTGTGGGATATTGAGCTGAGAGGCCAAATGTTCCTGATTACCCATATCACTCGAAAGAAATTGTTCGCTTGGTTCATCGAGAAAACCATCGGCCAGGTCAGAGCGAACGAATGCGCTTGGTGGGTACGCAGCGCTCGGGTTACCCCAGTCTGTGCTCTGGGGCTCTCTTGCAAAGAATAGTGGGTCTAAGCTGTCATAAGCAATTCCTGCAGGGTTTCTAGGCAGAGGGGTGACTGCAAATTGTTCGAGAAGCGTTTTGGGTGTCAACACATTTGACCCCACGTTTGGGGTGTGTAGATCTCCAGCGGGGCCATGATACAATTTATTCAAGTCATCGAAGATATTATTGTGGTAGGCAGGTGTTTTCGGTGTAGGAAGACAGTGGTCATCGAGAAAGGGCGTGAAACGGAGGCTAGGGGTGATCTGAACGTGGTTCTGATCGGTATCTATGGCGGGTCTGCAGTGAAAAGGAATTGATCGATAATTAGCCTATGACCGTAATTCTGGGGGTGCGAGGACGAGTATGCGGGGTGGTATACCCTAGAGGATTTTGTTTGACGGTAGGGCGGACTACATCAGCAAAAGTTGCTTGAAATTGATTGATGAGACCCTCTTTGGGTTTTTTTGCGTTCGGTCTAGACATGGTTAGCTTGACGGTGATGAGACAGTGGGCTATTCACGTACCTGTTGCCAAACATTTTTGATCCGGGTAAATCGGTCTGATATGGTGTGAAGCTGTGGGAAGCATGAGAGTAAATAAAGAGCATCGCAAGAGGGGCCGAAGTTCCATGACATCAGTTGATAGCTGCAATGTCTTTCCATTTTGGGACCGGATGTTATCCGCCAGTCACATCATTCCGGTGCCTGTGAATTATCCAATGAGAGTGTCTTCTCCTCCATGTCGATAGACCTCGGCCCCACCATTACGTGGAAGTCCAATGAAATCGGTTGGTGGCGTCCACTTTGGTTTGATCAACACAATGCTCCACAGTGACCACTGTGGCGACTTTGAAGGTTTCTCTAGAATATTCGTGTTGAATGCCCGAGAGAACCCGTAGCTCATGATATTGAGCCATATTGTCGGCTTTCATATCCGGCCCAGCAGGCCAATCATGAACGGACTCTAGGACCCTGCCCCTGGCCTTATTTATCATCCAGCTTGCATTTAATTATGAGACATAGGTCCCTTGGACAAAATTCAATTGCCTGCCCTATCTCGAGCATTCGCCCAGCATGGTAGAGATGTCTTGCAAGATATGAGCAGAGCAAAGCATCCAATGTGATTCATATCTATATATAACCAGGTCGCATGCCGATATAACCTTATATTCTGTTCTTCTGTTTTAGTGGATAACTCTATCGTGCAAGGCCAAGAGAGAAATCGGAAGCTATCACCTTGGCACTAGGCCCAAAAGGGGATCGAAAACGGCGGGGCCACCTTGAAGTGCTGAGTCGATGCTGTCATCAAGATCTGCTCTATAAGATCTGCTTTAGTTGACTAGTAGATTTGTTGTTTCTTTTCGGACGATCAAAACGTCAATCACACACTTACAGGACGGATGAGAGTTTGGGCACATTTGTTCTTGGATTCGAGATTTGCCCTTTTTCCCATGTAGTTTTCAGGCTTGGCGAATGGGGCCATTGTTTACAAGGCTGCAACGAGTATTACATGGCAAATTATCCCCGCCGACCGCGAGATTCTCCCAACAAATTCCCATGTTCAATACCCTTTTGGCTAATACTCGTTCCGGACAAAATGTCACCCAAAACTTTCATCGTCACCGGTGCCTCTAGAGGTAAATAGTCAATCCAAACAGTCGCTCATGTCAGCATTTCAGCAGAGGCCCTTATGATCTAACTCATGCTGCCCGCGGTACAGGTATTGGTCTCGCAATTGCTAAATTTCTCCTCGCCGCGCCTCAATGCTACAACGTGATCGTGATTGCCCGCAGTTTCGAGCCCCTCCAGAAGCTAAAAGAGCAGTACACCAAGCAAGTCGAGGTGCTGAATGGCGATCTTGCGGAATTAACTCTTGGTCAAAGAGCCGTCGATCTGGCTTTAAAGTCCTTCGGGCGTCTGGATGGATTGGTTCTCAACCACGGCGTACTCGGTCAAGTCGGCAAGATTGCCGAGGCAGATCCGGAACAATGGAAGCAGGGGTTTGATGTCAATTTCATCAGCTTGGTGGCCTTTGTAAGTTAATACCATTGATTATATGGATGCTGGAGATTATTAGACAGAGTTTTGCCGGTCAATAGCTGTTAACGCTCATATTGCTGCAGATCAAAGCTGGACTTCCTGCGCTTCGCCAATCCAAGGGCAGGATCATATTCACTTCGTCTGCGGCAGCCGTCTCGGCCTTCAGGGGATGGGGTCTGTACGGTGCGAGCAAGGCTGCCATGAACCACTTGGCCATGAGCCTCGGGGAAGAAGAGCCCGACGTGACGTCCGTGTCAATTCAACCGGGCTTGGTCGACACCGAAATGCAGCGCGAAATACGTGAAGATCTTGCTACCACTCTCGACCCTCAATTCCATGCAATATTCACCACAGTCCACAAGGAGGGGGAGTTGCTAAAACCAGAACAGCCCGGTCATGTCATTGCAAAATTGGTGATTGATGCGCCGAACGCATTGACTGGCAAGTTTCTATCGTGAGTTTTGCCCGCACTTGCTCTACAAGGCTTTCGCACAAAGCTGATAAGATAAAGATGGAATGATCAAGCCCTGGAAGCCTTTCAATAGACCACTGGAAGACTTGTGGGCGAGACAGTATGTGCTGCCATAGGAAACTTTTACGTGACATAAGCGGCATATCGATAGTATTAAGAAGCATTAGGTGCAGAGCACGGTATACCGAACCGTTCGATAGGGGTTTTGGAGGTTCGTTTCAACAATTGTTCAATTGGGTATTCATTGTCACGAATGACCTTATCGTGTTATCGCGTTATATACATGATGAATAGTAAACCTTATCTGTCTTATACAATGACAGCAGTAGCACCATCAAATTCGATTGCGTCATATTTAGTGCTTAGCCTGCTCTGTGTGGTCGTTAGCATCGTCTCTGACCCCAGGGACAACAGGAAAGTCCACTTACCCTTGTGCACATCGGCCTTAACATCGTGGGACTTCTCGTCCTTCTTGTCGACGAGGGCATCCTTGGCAGCAGAGGCACGAGTGCTGACCTTGGCGTCGCTGTCCTTGGCGACTTGCTTGTTGGTCTCCTTGGAGGCCTCGGCACCGGTGCCCTGAATGCTCTCAGAGACGTAGTTGGCGGCGTTCTATTGAGATGTTAATAAACACTGGGCACTGGGACAGTTGTTGACTGTGATCACCCACCTTGACAGTGTCCATGGTGAAAGATTGAGAATTTAAAGATTGGTTGGTTTGGGTTGGTTGGTTTGGGTTGGATGGTTTGTAGATGGTTTGCGATTGTGTTGTGAGTGAAAATGGAATTTATTTCGTCGAGAACCAGGGCTATTTATACTTGGGTGGGAGCAATATCTCATATCACGACTACGTCATCGTTCCAAGGTGAAGCCTCAACGTCAACCCGCATCCCAGTTTTGCCAACCACGGTAACCGGTCATTATGATCTCAAACTAGGTTTTCCTTGAATTGATAGGTTGTAGCTCAAGCTTGGCATCATGCCTATGAGCGCAATTCACTCAGAATCGTTGCCAGTCGTACTACAATTTATGACCAGAAGATCCACCTCACAGTACTGTAGGCCCGGCCCGGTTACATAATACTTCCCCGGGAAAATGGCGGCCCTAGCATAATTCAGATCGTCCCCCACGACTACCGGTTCAGCTGTCGGATGACGTCGGAGATGAGTGAACCGAGGCCTGGGCTTGAACACGGATCTGGTAAGCCCTATGACATGCGTTACAGTGGTGTTGCATGAGTTTAAAATCAGTTTCAGACCGCCTATCAATACGCAGGACGCTGATCAAAGATGGAACACCGGAGAACACAAGATCTACGTTATTAGAGATGTTTTCAGTAATGTTCAGTTTGCAAGTTCTACATGCTGAGCTGATTTAGCTAAGAATGTGACGTTTTGGCTGACAGGAAACATGGCAGAATATTATGTAAGGACTGGAGGGGGTTTCAAACTCATGCAACGCCACTATACCTTCGTGGGGCCAATCTGTCTAGTTGGTCACAAGTCACCTCTAGACAAAATAAAGGATGTCTTGATGATGACCTGGAAGTTTAGTGGAGCTCATGTAGAGAAAAGGCCCGTATCGATACTAGATAATATCCACAGAGATTGTAGTTGGTTGTAGTTTCTTTGAGATTGAGGACCTTATTTAATGTCCATCTGAGTGCATGGAGTCATTTGGTTGCAAATTTGGAGTTTGCCCGCTGCACCTGCAAGATGACCAGGAACAGATGAGATCGCAATCCTTGAAAGCTTAACATGTTCATTAGTTCTCACTTTCAAAATCATAAATCTAACAATAGTGATAAACCTATGGGTGGAAGAATCCTCCTATCATTTCAAGCAGAGCGTGCAACATATATGTCGTAGGCTTCGATGCTTGCGATCGCATTTGCCCACATGGCCTAGAATATGACGGCGATTTAGAGCCCTGGAGTATGATGCCCTGTAACATTCTGCAGTGAATCCATGTGCTCAAGGTTAACTGTGTAAAGTATTTCTGTTGAAAGTCCAGTCAATCAAATGCATATTTTAATGCTGTGGTCAGCGGAATGGATCAGTCAGCGACACAACTTTTTCCGCACCCCACCAACAACCCCGAGCTCCTTAGCTCAAGGCCTGTCATTGATAATTGGTTCCTGTGTCGTTCTCGACTGCTGATATCCTGCTATGACTGACAACGTTCCCGCCGCCTCAGAGTCATCAGGACGAGGTCGTGGTGGTCGCCGCCGCGGCCGCGGAGGGGCTCCCCCATCCGGCCAGACGGATGGCCCACGCAACGCAGGGGGTGCCACTAGCAGAGGATCCAAGCCTCGCAGTCGAGGAGGCAAAGGCACTGGAGGTCGTGATACCTCACAGGCGGTGGATGGGTCTCAGGCCAAGGATACACAGACTGCGCCAGCTCCAACTGCGACGCTCGGTTCAAAGGCTCTCCCGGCTGCCACCGACGACGCCGATGACGGGGAGGTGTGCTTCATCTGTGCTTCGAAGGTCGAACATACCTCTGTATCCCCATGCAATCACCGGACTTGTCACATTTGTGCGCTGAGACTACGCGCGCTGTACAAAAACAAGGGTTGTGCGCATTGTCGTGTAAGTCTCCCCCGTCTTGGCCACGAATCATTCGCAAGTGCTGATATGTAGGAGTATAGACCGAGTCAAGTTTTGTTATCTTTACCGACGATCCCGTTCGACGATTCGAAGACTTTGAGAAAAAGGATTTTGCTAGGACGGATGACAACCTTGGAGTTCTGTATGAAAAGGATGAAATTTTTGAGGACACTGTCTTGCTACTGCGCTACAACTGCCCCGACGAGGACTGTGATGTTGCTTGCTTGGGGTGGCCGGATTTGCATCGCCATGTGAAGAGCAAGCATAGCAAGGTTATGTGGTACGTTTCCATGCAACGCTTTTATTGCCGACTAGATGACTGATTGCTATTCTTCTAGCGACCTTTGCACTCGGAACAAAAAAGTGTTTACCCACGAACATGTCCTCTTCACGAGGGACGAATTGCGCAAACACGAAAAGCACGGCGACGACAAACCAGGCGCGATCAATCAGAGCGGATTTAAGGGACACCCCGAGTGTGGCTTCTGCCGCCAGCGATTCTATGGCGATGATGAACTCTACGCCCACTGTCGGGAGCGTCACGAACGCTGTCATATTTGTGACCGACGCAATTCCAACCGCCAGCAACAATACTATGTCGATTATAATGCCCTTGAAGACCATTTCCAGCGTGACCATTTCGTGTGCCTCGACAAGGAGTGTCTGGAGAAGAAATTCGTGGTGTTCGAGTCCCAGATGGATCTCAAAGCACACCAAATAGAGTCGCACCCGGACGGCGTCTCGAAGGATATCCGAAGAGATGCACGGCTAGTCGACCTCTCGGAGTTTGATAATATGCGCAGCCCATATCAGCCACAACGTCAACGGCGTGGTGCTGGCCGAGGACGAGACCCCAATGCTGAGCCATTACCGGCCTCAAGTGCACAGACATTATCGCGGGCTGAACTTGCTTTTCAACGACAAATGGACATTCAGAGCGCGCAGTCCGTTTCAACGCGTAGCTTCGGCGGCCAGCTTACCAGGAATGATACTCAAACAGTCCAAGCACCACCCCGGTCAACCGGTGCTACACCAGTTCCATCATCCTCACGCCCTAGACCTCCAGCTGCGGAGCTTGAGAGCCTCAGCCTCGCCGCTGACCCAGAGCCACTTGGTCCACAAGATCAAGCCCGCAAAATGCGTCATATGGCAGTGGTTGAACGAGCTACTAGTCTTCTCCGCAATGACACAAATAAGCTTGCCGAATTCCGCTCCAGAGTGTCCAGTTACCGAACCTCTGCCATTTCAGCCACCGAGCTCATCGACGCATTCTTTTCTCTGTTTGACACATCCAGCTCTGATCTGGGTAAGCTCATCAAAGAACTCGCCGACATTTATGAGGAAGACTCTAAGCGCACTGGTCTCTTGCAGGCCTGGAATGATTGGCGAGCCATCAACGAGGACTACCCTGCCCTGCCAGGTCCCGGTGGACTTCTGCCTGGTATGTCACCAGGCACCGCCAATACTGGCGGCAGTCGTGTCTTGCGTCTGAAGTCGTCCACAGCCCAGTCCTCGCGGTCCGCTGTTGGCCGGAGTGGTGCTATGCCGTCACCATCCTCAAATCCCTTCCCCCCTCTTGCCGCCTCGGCGGGCCCCTCCTCCCGTCGTAACAAACCTGCTGCCTCCACCCCATGGGCCGCTGCCGCCCCATCACCTCTTGCCCGCCCATCCATCCCGAATGGCCCCATTCGTTCCTCTTCTTCAGGTCCATCCGCACCTGCTCGTGCTTTGCCGGCTAAGACCAGTGCTGACGCCTTCCCGGCCCTCCCCGCAGCTGCCCGGCCCAACGTGATGATGGCCGGCAAGACGCGTGGCTACGTCCGCTGGGACGATCGTCGTGGCCCAGCCCCGACTGCTTGGGGATCCAACCCCTCTTCTGGCCTTGCTTCTCCCGCTGAACCGGCCGATGCAGACTTTGACGATGACGCTGGTAACGGGAGCAAAAAGGGTAAAAAGAAGAAGGGCAAACAGACCCTTTATCACTTCGGTTAATTTGGAATACCCTAGATACGTGTTGCGACCATCCTAAGGTCCAATAAATAAAAACGAAAAATTTAACATACTTTTGAAATTTGAGAGAGTTGGTCATTTCACAGAATACTCTAAGGGTTACTGTTGATTGATCATATCTTGATGTAATGCCCCACCCCTTGCTCTCCTTCGTCACCAGGCAAATATAACAATACAGCTTTAATGGCTACAAATCGTAGGGTAGTCATACAATCTCCAGGGCCCTAACCCTAGACGAGCACCACGCCGTCAATATCAGTACTGTCTTCCTCGGAATCAGGTTCGATCAAGATTGGATCATCAACAGAAACTTCTGCGAATGACCGGGATCCATCTAGATTCTGTCTGTCTTTCTCCGAAGAGACGTCATCTTGTGATCCCAAGGCCTCTGGAACCATTTCATCTCCTTCTGTTGGGTCATCGTCGGTCTCCTTAGCTGCATCCACTTCCTGGCTATTAACAGCCATCTGCAATGCAAACTCATCCTGCAGCTTCTTCAACCATCGGAAAAGACATTCGTTGTTCATCTTTCCGTTTCGAGCGATGACAAGCTGTTCGTGCAAGGAGAGCAACAATTTCCGCTTTCGAGCGATAGCCACAGTACGCGATGGGTTGTTCTGACACTGAGATATCCGATCTAGTTCTTCTGATACGGTACTTGCGACTTCAAGAACTTTAGGCGGAAGATCCGCCAGCTTAGCGAGCGCGATTCCATATCGACGATCTGGCACTGGACCTTCGGCGATGCGGTACAACATAGTGATCTTGGTGGCGTCCGAGGTAATCTCAGCAGCTAAATGCAAATTGATAACACCACTGCGCTCGGACAAAATACGTGCTAAATCATGGAAGTGCGTGGCGAACCAGACGAATGAGTTACTTGCGAGAAGCGCTTCGGCCAGAGCGATGGCGATGGCGAGCCCGTCTTTCGTGCTTGTTCCCCTTCCCAACTCGTCGACGAGAACCATGCCTCGCGGTTGGACGTTCCGCAGAATAAAAGCCATCTCGCGCATCTCTGCTGCGAAAGTTGACACATTCGCGTCCAGGTCATCAGTTGTCGCGACGCGCGCAAAGAGCTGGTGCATGATTGGGAATGATGCATACTGCGCCGGGACAAAGCAGCCAATCTGTGCCATGACTGTTGTTAAGGCGAGAGACCGGATATACGTCGATTTACCGCTCATGTTGCACCCGGTGATAATTTGGAATCGGGTCTGCGGTGTTGCGTACGCGTCGTTGGGGATGAATTTGCTGGCATGGATCTGCTCTCGGATGGGATGACGTCCGGCCTTTATGGCTAGGGTATCAGTCAGCTCGGGTCGGATGTAGTCGTAGCTTGTTGATAGCTGGGCAAAAGTTGCGAGCATGTCGAGCATGGCTATCGCCTCACTGATTCGGAACAGCCCCGCGATTTCGGAGCAAACATCTCGAAGAAGTTGCTGGATGGTTTGGTCGCTCAAGCTGATCACTTCGTTGTGAGCATCTGTAATTTTTTGATTCAATTTTACTAGATCGAGGGTTTGGCATTCGATGCGATTTCTCTTTCGGAATATGTTGATAAGAATATCGGGCAATGGCTCGGGCTCAGCGGAAGGAATGCAAATGTAGTAATGGCGAGCAGAATCAAATTTGAGATCTAGAGTCATATCATGGGTATCTGAAGACATCAGCGTCAGGTCTCCGTAGATAAACATTTGACTTTACCTCCTAGTTTTGACACTAGCTCTGCTGCATCAGCATTCGCTTCCTTGTAAGTTTGCCTCGCAACATCAAGAAGACTATTGACACCAGCCTATAATTCTGTCAGATATCGTTGACATTGTTGGTACAACATAACACCCCACCTTTACACAGTATATTCGTTGGTTTCGAAGATCCAGCGGCTTGCTTTGGTAAGTGACATTCTCATTCAATACATCTTCAATGAGTTGCTCTACCACACGATGTCCCGCGGGGTAGCACACCTAGATCAATCAGACCTTGCAGTGTGCCGTCTTTGGGATGGGTAGATACCTCACGGATCGTGATAAGCAAATCACTGTCTGCTGCACCTAAGGCCTGGTATATACCCTTGATGGCAGAGACATAGGTCTTGAGGATGATGACGTTGTTGACTGACTGTTCGACATATTGAACGGTTTGTTTCGTTGGGACCAATATGACCTGAGTACCAGTCAACAGTGTCCGTTGCCTGGAATCATATACTGACCGAGCTCAAGACTTTATCGGCATCGAGGAAGCCCTTCAAAGCCTGCCGGACTGATACAAACATGTCTTCCTTGGTGGATAAGTCTTCCACGGCATTGTACCTGGCTGTCAGCTTATTCCGCTCCGTGCAGGGCTGAAGAATTGTCGATCGGAGCAACCTAGCTCCCATTGGTGTCAATGTCTCATTGAGCAGGCCGTACAGGCTGTCACGGGATTTGGCAATATGGAGGTTCTGGATCAACTCTAGAGATACGATCGTCTTCAGATCAATTGTCATGGACCCCTGCGAGGGCTCAAATCTAATGCGGAGCGAACGAGGGATGAAGACCCGCTGAAGTTCTGACTCGACATATCTCAGCGCCTAAATTGAAATCAGTAAAAGCACTGGTCAGCGGAAGACCTTGTTTGCATACCGCGGCAAAGCAGCACGCAGCAAAGTAGCTTCCACCCAAGGTAATCTTCAATGAATCTGCCTCATCCGAGAATGCCAAACGATCCAAGTACTCTTGCCCAGCTTTATCGGACCAGTATCGACGATCTAGGAAGGTGAGGATGGGTTCGGGTAGGTTCTCTTGGATAATGAAGCGTAGCTTGGATTCGGCGAGAGTGTTCATGAAAAGGATCTCATTTGGTTCGAAGACACCTATCTTGGTGACGGTCTTGACGTACGTTGGGCTGTCGCATATTTGGCACAATACCACCTCCGCCGTAGCTAAGTTGACAAAGGCTAGGCCAACGGTGGATGAGATGCCACGGGATTCACTGACGGCACAAACAATGTCCTGTGATGCGATGCTGGTAGCCGTGGTGGTAGGTCTTGCAGTTGCGGGGCGTCTACTAGTTGTGGTCCTTGTTGGCAATGGAATGGATGAATCAACCGAGGACTCTCGGAATAAAGTGGACATAATGATTGTTGGGGAGGATTAGATCCGGGAAGGTTAGAAGGGTGAATGTAAATACTCTTGTTTCTAATGCAGAGCAATACTAGGGCCAATTGATACATGACTGCCTCACCATTTCCCCCCCTTTTCGCCATTCAAGTGGGCTCAATACTATCTCTCCAAACAAAAATGTGTCTCTTAGCTCATTGACTACATTCTCTTCATTTTAAATCATATCGCATAGATGTTGACACAGAATCTATAATGATGGCGATCTATATCCGCTATCGATAAGTGACGTTAAACCCCGCGATAAGATAAGGCCCCGATCTCAAATTTTCTTCTCTTCTCCAACTACCACCAAAAAAAAAGACAATGTCGACTCTCGTGCCCCCACCTAGTAAACGCCAGAAGCTTGCTGCTGCCGAAAAGGCACGCGAGCAGCAGGAGATTCAAAGTATCCCCACTGATCTTGGCAGTGTTCGTGTGCAATTCTTCGACCAGGCCACTGGTAATGCTACCGGGCCTGCAGTCTCGGTTCCCGTGGCCGATGCAAATATCAAGAACCTGGAAACACTTTTGAACACATTGCAAGGAAATGTATGCTCCTCATTCCTAGTTACTTTTAACAATTGAGCATCCTAACCCTTTTTGGTCAATTAGGAAGATGATGAACGAGTCCCGTATCGCTTCACCCACCACCCCGACAAACCAGAAGGACAAACCATTGACATTCTCTCGGACTTGTACCACTCGCTACTCCAGCCTGGCGTCAAGACTACCGAAGATACAATCTCTCTCTTCTTTACCCCGCAAGCGGTGTTCCGAGTTAAGGCTGTCTCCCGCTGTGCCGCCTCTATCGCCGGTCATGGCGAAGCCATTCTCGCAACCTCCTTCTCGCCCGTCTCGTCCTCCACCATGGTCTCTGGAAGTGGAGACTCTACCGCCCGTGTCTGGGATTGTGATACTGGCACCCCACTCCACACATTGAAGGGTCACACCAGCTGGGTGTTGGCCGTGGCATACTCGCCTAACGGTGCCATGATCGCGACCGGCAGTATGGACAATACCGTGCGGCTGTGGGATGCGAAGAAGGGACAGGCGCTCGGTTGCCCGCTTAAGGGTCACGCGAAATGGATTACCAGTCTGGCTTGGGAGCCCTATCATGTGCAGGAGTCTGGGCGGCCTCTTCTGGCCTCGGCGTCTAAGGACTCGACTGTCCGCATTTGGGATGTTGTCTCCAAGCGCATTGACAAAGTTTTGACTGGACACAAAGGCTCTGTTACCTGTGTGCGATGGGGTGGTACCGGCAAGATCTATACTGCGTCGCACGATAAGACTATCAAGATTTGGAACTCTAAGGATGGCACCCTCATTCAGACTTTGTCAGCACATGCCCACCGCGTGAACCACCTTGCTCTTTCTACTGATTTCGCCCTGCGCGTTTCTTACCACGACCACACTGGAAAGATTCCTTCAACAGAAGCCGAGAAGGTTGCTGCGGCGAAGAAGCGGTTCGAGGAGGCTGCCACTGTGAACAACAAGATTGTTGAGCGCCTGGTGTCGGCCAGTGATGATTTCACTATGTACCTGTGGGACCCATCCAATTCAACCAAGCCCGTGGCTCGTCTCTTGGGCCACCAGAAGGAAGTTAACCACGTTACTTTCTCCCCTGATATGGCATACATCGCCTCTGCTGGATTTGATAACCACGTCAAGTTGTGGAACGGACGTGACGGAAAGTACGTTAATCTTGTCTCTCCTCATCAGTCAGAATTAGTTACTAATGAGTGCTTTTAGGTTCATTACCACTTTCCGCGGCCACGTTGGTGCTGTTTACCAGTGCTGCTTCTCTGCAGATTCACGACTTCTCGTATCCTCATCCAAGGACACAACCCTCAAAGTGTGGGATGTGCGCTCGGGTAAACTGTCAGTGGATCTGCCGGGTCACCAGGATGAAGTCTTTGCCGTTGACTGGAGTCCCGATGGGCAGAAGGTCGGCAGTGGAGGCAAGGACAAAGCGATTCGGATTTGGCGGAACTAGACAAAATGTATAGAATGATACCCATTGCCCGATAGAATTAAAAGTGCAGAGTGTTTTGGTTTATTTATTGATCTTATTAATATGGACATTTCATAGCAGGCTAAAAGCTAAGTAGTAACAAGCAATCTAAGACAACATATGTACAAAGCTATGTGCGCGGGTGGATTCTAACGAATAATCACAAGACCAGCGATGGAGCAACTGGAACCACTCCCTTAAATGTACTGCCAGGCAGGGATATCACCGCTGTAGGTCAAAGCGATAGCAGAGAAGCCAAGACAGTCAGCCACATCACCGGAGGGCACAGTAGCGTTCTGCATGGCAGCGAATACCTGCCAACGGTTATCGGTAGTCGGGCAAGCCATTAAGCCCTGAGCACCCCAGCCGTTAAAGCTGTAGTGAGACCAAGGCTGACCAGTCTCATACACCAAACCACCGACCGCAGAACCAGCGGGAATAGAAGCAGAGTGGGCCTGGGTAAAGCTTAGAGCACCAGTGGGATCAACGTAGACCTGTTGACCACCAGGAACCTCAACATCCTATATGATTTGTTAGTATAATGTCTCTATGTCTTGTCCCACATTCCGATATATTGTATCACATACCATGGCGTTACCGCCTGGCGCGAAAACGGTCTGGTTACCAGGGGGGCAAACGATGCCATCAATGCTCGGGCAGTAGGAGGCAGTGGTTCCCCCGAGGTAGAACTTCTGGCCTGCAGCGTTCATCTGCATGTAGTGGATTGGCGAGGCGGAGCGGACGGACATGACGCCGAAGGCTGGGAGGTTGGTTGCGCTGGGTGTAGTGGCGGGAGCTGGCGCCGCAGCAGCCAGGAGAGGAAGAGCGATAGAAGCAATGACGGCCTTCATGATTAAATAAGAAGAATATATGTGAATATAAGAGTTGAATGGATTTGAACGTGAGATGAGTGAATGATATTCCTAAATTTTGGCGCATACCACCTCTTTATATAGAGAGCAGGAAGGCATCATATCGGTTAACCCCGCGAACATTGAAACTAAAACAAGGGTCCACCAGGCTTCAATCCCAAGGAACCAAAGTCGATGACAATGTTCAGGGTCGGCCACAACCGATTAGCGGGGTCACCGAGTGGCAAAGCCTATTGGTCGTGAGTGAGACAAAATGACTTTTAGGCTCGTTGCTATGCGCCACTAGCCCCATTAACGGGATCGTGTGTGGCACAATTCTTTACCCGAGCTGCCGTATGTCTCTCCCCTGGTTCTCGAGATGGTATAGTGAACTTCATGAGTGAGACAAGATGCCAAGGAGCATTAAAACCGGGAAAATGACTCGGTGGGTCCCCGTGCTATCCGTGGGTTTGAAGTGTGTAAACACGAGTTGGTGAGCGATGCTGATCTGCATTCCATGTCTCATTCTATTCTATTCTTGTATACTATTCTTATCCCATTTTTACTCGGCTTTCATATTCTTAGACACAATACGAGGAACACACCAACTCTTCAATGTAACTATACTCCATATTACTATTGACAATGATGTAACCAGATATCACGGCAGACCTTGTCGTTCTTCTGTGCGCTCATTCAATCCCCACGCCGAGCTGCTCCCGTCATGAACGGTAGCTCTACGCATGTCACGCCGATACTTTCCCTCGAACTCACCGCCCACAGCCCGATGCATGACGCTGGTATTATCCCACAGTACCAAATCCCCTGCATTCTCCCATCTCACTCGCAGAACATATTTCGCCTGCGTTGCATGCCTGAATAACCGTTCAAAAAGCGCTTTGGACTCGCCCTCCTCTAACCCCTCGATATGGTGAATATGCGCCGCTATGTACAGCGTCTCCCGACCCGATGCCTCGTGGCGCTGGAGTAGGTGGTGTCGACTCATGGGGTACTCAGCCGGATCGATATCAATGAATGTTTCTGGTGCAGCGACTTTGCGGGAATGCCACAGTGAGTGCGCAGCTATGTAATCTCGTTCTCGAAGCTCGGTCTGGAGACTAGGTGGGAGGTCGGCAAAGGCTGTTCGCACATCCGCAAACTCGGTTTCTCCACCCAGGTCAGCGGGTGGGAGTTCATGCGCGCGGAGAAGTGAGTATCCGGCTCGTCGGGGGTTGAAGCTTGAGTCGACGTGGAACAATCCGTTTCCCTGGATCTGTTAGATGCATCGGATGAAATAGGGTTATGCTAGCACCTTGTTCCACTGGCGTCGGACGTTGTCTAATGGGAATACCATCCCATCCAGATCAATGTTGCTGACGTCGAATAGACGGACATCGGAGAGGCGGTGGGCTCGTCCACCAGAGATGTAGGGAGTGACGTCGTCCAGCTCGCCGAACTGAGCTGCGAATTCGACGTGGTGGGCGTCGTCGAGGGCTGTGTTGCGGAACACGCAGATGCCATACTATTATAGTGTTAAGACTCAAGGGGATGCTGCTGCATGACAGGGGTATGCAAACCTTGCTGATGGCAGCTAAGATCTCCTGAAAGACATCCTTGTCTACTGGACGTGAAAAGTCGACACCGCTGATTTCAGCTCCAAATGTAGGATGTAACTCCGTGATGGCGATGCGCGTGAACGGAGGTGCAACTAGACCAGGCATGATTATGT
Source organism: Penicillium tannophilum (assembly GCA_028829675.1). Lineage (NCBI taxonomy): Eukaryota > Fungi > Ascomycota > Eurotiomycetes > Eurotiales > Aspergillaceae > Penicillium > Penicillium tannophilum. The sequence goes on along the minus strand of JAQKAK010000001.1, from coordinate 154,018 downwards.
TTATCTCGGAGGAACAATAACTAAAGTGCTCATAAACTTGGTAGATTGGTTGTCGTGAATGGAGGGTCTAAAGATGTTTTTTATACTATTGACACAGATATCTAGTAATCTCGGCTCAAAGAGCGCGATGTGCGGGGAAGGCTCGGACTTCTGTCCAGATGATAACAACTTCGTAGTGACTTTTAAATACACCTCCCCGTTATCATAACGGGCTATGCATCTGCTTTATGCAGGGGTTGATCTAAGCATGAATGTAGACAATGTGTCTCAGTATCCACATCTAGACGTTTACCCGGGCACGATTTACGCGATCTGAACCAGTACGTTCATTTGCATGGATACTCGATTAGATCAAAGCGTGTATTCGTTTGTAGTTTATAAACATTTGAAGTGATTAGGTTCTAATTCAACAGTCAAGTATCATGGAGATGCAAGGTCCTGGCGCCAAAGCATAGAAGCGTCACATAGATTGTAATCTTCACGACTGCTGACAAACCTAGTATCTCCCTCCATAGTCAGATAGCTAAACAATTTTGCGCACCTACCCCTCAAGTGGTATGATACTCGTATGCTCTTCAATGCCACCTGCTACATCATTCACCTGAGTATTCGAGGGGTACGATGCAGAGAGTTCCAAGATTACTCAAAGTATAGTCCAACCCGAAATGAGCATGGATTGACAATAATAAAGGTGTATATATATATGACCGGCTGGTCCGACTCCTGGTATAAACATGGCCGAAGCCAGCAGAAATGAAAAAGCCAAGCACCCCACCCAGAACCTATCCGTTTAGCAATATAATCCCAATAAAATAAGGAAAAGAGGCCACCGAGAACACCGTAAAGCCAACACGCCCCCTTTTAGTTGCCCCACGTCTTGATCCACCCAAGCAAGAAAATAACCCTCATCCATTCATTCATCTCCGGCGAATGCGTCTCCGCCTCGGGGGAATCATTTCGTGCTGGAGCAAGATGGGTCAGGCCCATCTATGAAAAAAAGATTGCTTTTATGCTCTTTCTAATAATCTCCCTCATCATCGTCATCATCACCACCACCCCGGCCGCGAGGACCCTTCACTCCATCCTTCCGGATGGGAATCTTGATGCCCTGCAGCGCGAAGCATTTGCTCAGTTGGGTGCTTTCAATAACACCGGGGAACTTCTTTGCTGAGAAAACCTGGAATGGCTCGCTGAAAACTGACGCGAGAACCGGGGCCGTTCCATGGTTAATGACGGGAGCCCCATTGCTGGTTTCGGTAGACTGCGTCCCCACGTTGACAAAACTCATTTTCAGTCTGTTGGCCATTAGCAAATGCTGTCTGTTTTTGGATCAGGGCGAATCTTACCGGAAGGAACCTTCTGTGCGTACACTCAAATCTTGCAGAATGAACCACACACCAATCTTGTTGTCGGGATCCGTCAATCTGAAAGCACTGGCGCTCAAGCTTCCGATCAGATTGCGAGTGAACATCCCCCCAGGTCCGCCGGTAACTGCCGGTGCGGGAGACATGGCGGGTTGCATCTGAGCTTGAGGTGGATAACTGTACTGAGGGTAGCCTACTTGCTGGTTGTAGGCATTTTGATACTGCATCTGTGGAGCGCCGTAGTAGTTGTTCACTGGTGGATATCCGACTGGATTGCCATAGGGCTGGCCATAGCCAGGCGGGTAGGTAGGAGACATGCTTTGGGGTGGAGGCGGGTACGAGGATGACATGGCGGTTGAGATTGAAGGTGAGGTAGCAGAATGTTTCACGAGGTTGACTTCATTGGTGCCCTCGGCATTCCATAGGTCGACGGTAAGTACGTAAAATGAAGTATCGATCTCACTGTAGTGTGTTAGAGCAAAGTCGTCGAGCGCTTCCACGGAGCATCTTACTTGATATCAATCTCTTTATCCGTTTGCGCATCTCTCACAATAAGTCGGATACACGGTGGCGGTGTAATTGGTCGTCGATCCTAAAGACACTCATGTTAGTCTAAACATCCAAAGCAATATGGCGAATTACGGGAAACACTCGGACGCACTTTATCACCGAAGCCACACATGCGAGCTCGAATGGGCTGTTGGACGACCTGCAATGACCAGAGACGGCCATCATGCATGGTCGTCACGGGCGCAAGATGATCGGAGGAGCGTAGTGGGCCAGTCCCCGGCGTGGGATATGCGGCGGACGGCGCAGAGATGCGATCCATTGAAAGAGGTGGTGGTGGCGGCGGCACCGGATGGGCCCTTTCCTGCTCAACAGCGTACATGGTTCGTGCAGGCGATGAACCGAGGGCCGAAGCTCACGATCGAAAGGATGGGTCCGATTGTTTTTTTTGATATTCTCTGGGGTGCTGGTGGACCCTTGTTTAAAGTTGTTTAGAGGCGGGGGGACAAGATAAGTGGCATGCGACCCCGCTAGAAATCCACACGTCAGAGTTGAAGCATCGACTTCCCGGGGTTGGGGCGGTCGCGAGTATCCGAGGGTCCGGGAATAAGTGGTTTATCGAGGCAGAGATAGGTGGTTGAAGAGAGAGAGGAAGGGAAAGGAGAGAAGAGAGAAGGAATCGAACAAAGTGCAGAGCTAAGCCGGGGGGGGGGGGAAGAGAGAGTGACGTTCTCGAAGCAGACTTTGGTTGCAGTTTCCGCCATGAAAGATCCGCCGCGCAGGAACCTAGACCCAAAGACTGTAAGGTGCGACGATTGCGGTCATTAGCTAAGCAGTGGACCGGCAGAATTTAGATCTCTTTCACCGTTACATCTCGAGAAGAGAAGAATCTTGGAAGAACCCGAGGGCTTATGAGAAAAGAACCGAAAGCTTTCATTTCAGTCATTGGTCATTTATTGAACATTCCACACGATCGATTTCATGGATCTGGTATATGGGGTGTTGGCGCCTATCTAGCCCAAGAATGTAGCATGTAGCTCATCGATCTATCGTTAGAGGTCGAATTGACGTGGCCCATGACCAATCGGATGACGAGAGACTACTTTATGAATCACTAGACTTTGATTTCCACCTGATCTCCTCTAAATCATGCTTCTTGTCCAAGCCCAACATCCACCTTTCAAGGCGGAAAGAAAAGCGGTCAACCCTGTCACCATCTGGTCTGCCACATTCGCCCAGAACCCAAACGGTCGGGTTCGCTCAACAACCCCGGTCCTGACGAATCGCAAGCCACCATTTGCGCGCGACAGAACCCGCCGATGTAACCGCGAATTTGCAGGGTTTTTTTTCAAACCCTCTTCTGGGGATTCCCTAAACCCCTGCCACCGCCGTTTGCGGAAAAATCGTCCCACTCGGCGGGTCAACCGGGACTCGAGAACCACAAAAGAAAATTCGACTTGACCGGAACGGGATTGGTTCTGCAATTCGCTTTGACGCTCGGCTGATTCTCGGGACCGTGCACGCTCGGAGATTACGGAGTATAACGTCCCGCGAGGTTGGTCGTACAATTGATCATAGAGTACAGGGCAATTCCGTTGTGAGAGGTGACTTTATCTTCCGATTCTATACATCTTTGTTGTTTCTTTCTGATGGACACCGGGCCCTGTCCCGGAACCACTTCTCGTCGGCCCATGTTTTAATAGGCGCCTCCTGTCCCAAGAATACACGAACCTCGCTGGCGTGTCCTATGGTACGAGCGGTTGATGCGGGGGGATCAAGTCCGTGGATGAGAGGGAACACGGAGCCTCAATCCGGAGCCTTTAAAGATATACCTCCCCGACATGCGCTGATTAGCCAATGTGATATCTTCAATGTACTAATCTTAGCGTTTCTTTTTGCCATGAAATATGAGATTGACAAATTCATCCTTTAACGGAGTATGTCTTCACTAGTTTCTGTGGTCTGCTCACAAAACTATGCCTGCGGAGTACATGACCTCGCATCCCACGTGTGACCTGGCATAGTCGGCATAATCGGTTCTTGTTTCGCTATCCAGGAACATGCTGAGTCCAAACCACCATATTGGGCCCAGAGTAGATATATAAAAATGGTAGATCCACGAACCGACGGGATCACTTCCGAGTACTCCACTTGTATTGTGATACATCCAACAGCCGAGTACCCAGAGATCAAGATTGAGCCCGGTCCGTGTCACCCACCGTAAAAAATGAAGATAGACTATGAGTCTCGAGTGTTGTTCTGTCGATCACTCATTCTGCAACTTCAGTCACATCAGTTTGCGTTACCTGATGACAGATACTCAGGGGCATGTATTCACGACTCGCGGCCTTCATTTCCCACCTGCATCTGGCTGCGTATGGCCGCGTAGATGGATTGATCTATTCAAGGAGTTCAGGGGGCAAGAACGCAGAAACCGCAAGGACAGCTCATCTAGGCCAAATGCAGCCGAGTTCCAGGGAAATTGGCAAGGCCTGCATCTCCACCTTGCCTTTACCTAATATCCGTCAATTATGAGGCGTCCTTTATCCTTGTCGCGCCCACGCGTTCTTGAATCAAGATCATGCAAGGTGTGTACTCGGATTGGTTTCTCCCAATATTGGATAGTAATTCCATATCTCGGATCGAGGAACGAACTCCTGTTGTGCCCTATGATATTCAGGGGAACGTGCTAAAAGAGTCAGCCCCTTGCAGCCACCCATCCAGTCATCTATGTACGATGAGCCCAGTCTCGTGGTAACTTCCGGGGGGAGCAACGCGTCCAGATCGGTAAGTGGTGAACGAGGCTAAAGTCGTCGTCAGCTTGCGTCAGCTGATCCACGTTTTCCCCTGATCATCATGCAAGCTTAGACTCTGCAGAACTTGATATGTTGCACGAGAGATCTTGTGGAACTGAGTATATGTAAAGCAAAAAAATGGGGGAATCTTAGGAAAGGAAAGTAATCGGGAATCTTCTTTTGCTCTGGTGACAGTGGGCTTCGCACATCACTTTTTGTTTATCATCGCCTAAAGGCGGGGAAATGGTGCAAGAGACCTCGGAACCAAGGTTTTTCTCTTTTCCAACTGAGAGTTATGTTGGAATTTGATGTGTTGGTCGACCAGGATAAACTAGCGGTGACCCTGATCCATGCAATCATGGGTGGAGTCATACGATGAGGGACACATGGCCAAGATCCAATCTTGAGGCTTGAGGAAAGGCCCTGGGCCAAGCGTGGGTTTCTTCAAAGCTGCCCGATGACCTCAACTCACCGCGAGTGCCGTGCGCTGGTCTAATGAAAACAGCCTCATTGGCTCGGGGATGATACCCCGCAGGAGGCATCTGCGTGTGATGTCGGGATCAGAAGTGGATATAGTTGAGTGTAGTGGTTATGGAGTAGATTGAGGGGAAATGGATGATATATGCCATACTTCCCCAAACTGGTGTGATGCGTCCACCCGACTATCATTCCCTCGCTGATCCACGTTCTGAGCGGACATATGCGAGTACGATGTTCTCCTCCCTTTCACCGTGTTTAGTGCTTGGTGCAGGACATGTGGGGCCGTTCATTTCCACCCCGGACTCCAGCCTCAGCGGGCTACACTCCGAGCCATTCCATCCACTTTATCCCTTGACTGGGTCCATTTTCTTGCCTTGGCAAATACTCCCAAGGATGGGATGTTTTCCGAAAAGATCCATGGCAGATGTACAGTAGTCTAGTTCTGTATCCTATCAATATGTCTCATGTGAATCCTCATGACGCCATTCTGCTGAGGCTTTGCGCACTATTGCTGTCCGATCGGCTCTCGCCTCTCGACTAATTAAATAGGGATAGGTAGATCATTCTGTCAGTAGTGGTCGGTGGCTCATCATGTCTACACTAGATGGCGTGCTTAGTGTCAACTAGTTCAAGCCCGATTGTGAAGTATATACACCGGCTTATCAACTGACATCGCATCCCCACCTTCCTGCTCTGTGCTGATGTGCATTAGGGCCTTTCTCACGCAAGGAGCACTTGACATGTTGTGATCGGATTGTATGCGAGATTGGATGGCGCATCGCGTGGAGTCAGCTATTTGAAGGTCGAATTCCCCCGGTTTCGGGCATGTTATTCTACTCTGGACCTGCTTGAAGCTTTTGTTTCTCTAAAACAGTATATTATTTGTTCAGTTTCCCCTTGAGATTTGCAGTCCCGGTTTCAACTCGAGATCTACATACCTGGTATACTCCCTGACACGTCAGGTTGAGAGTTTTACTATATAATCATGTTCAATCACACCTGGGGTGTAATTGTTTTGCTGGCCTCGTTTCTGGTATCGCCTAGCAATGCGATCACCTATACTCCATTAAAACCTCCGTCATATCCTTTGGCGGTGCGGAGTCCATATCTATCAGGTGTGTGCTGATCTTCTGTGTTTTGGTTCCCCCCATTTACCCCGGGATCGGCGATCTAACGTTGGTGATCGGCAGCGTGGATCCCTGGCAACGAAGTTGAATCATTACCTTCCTATAACGCCCAGTTCTGGGCCGGAAATGATCTGGTCTGGTCGGTCATCGCTCGTGTCGATAATACCACCTATAATTTATTTGGCGTGGCAAGCCCCAATGACGGCACCACGTCGGGCACTGTGACCGCGGCCACGTACACCTCGACGCATTCCACTTTCACTGTTACAGCCGGCTCGCGCAGCTTCACGCTAGACTTCTTTTCACCCGTGTCCCCCAAGAATTATCTCCGTCAATCCCTGCCCTTCTCTTATTTGACGGTGACGCTCGCTGCAGGCGACTCGAGCTCCGTCCAGATCTACTCCGATATTAGTGGCAGTTGGACGGGCCAGTCCACTGACTCCAGCTGGAGTTACTCCACCAATGGGTCGACAGGCGTTTTCCAGATCGAGGCGGTCGGGCAGGCGACCTATTCGGAAAACAGCGATGGTCAAGCTCTGTGGGGCAGCGCCGTCTACGCCACCCGTCCGTCTGGCAGTAGTACGCTCTCCACTCAGGCCGGTCCGCGGGTCACCGTGAGAAAGCAGTTTATTAGCGACGGCACCCTGACCGACACCTACGCGGATTGGACCTCAGGTGCAGTGGTGGGATTTGCTCATGATCTGGGTACAACCGCGGACGAATCGGCAGTCACTTTCGCGATCGGTCACGTGCGAGAGGCGTCCATCAACTTCCTGGGAGCCGCGCAAACGGGTTACTATCGTGCAACCTACCCTGATACCGTTGATGCCGTCTCCTACTTCCTCGATGACTATGATGCTGCCAATACCGAGTCGACCCAATTCGATGACTTGATTTCCAGCACGGGATCATCCAGCTTTGGATCCAATTACTCCGATGTGCTGGCCCTGTCTGTGCGCCAGGTCTACGGCGGGATTGAGGTGACCATTCCAAATGAGTCCCTTGACACCAGCGAGACCCGCGCCTTCATCAAGGAGATCTCTAGTGATGGCAACATCAACACCGTCGACGTCATTTACGCGACCTTCCCTATCTTTTACGTCTTGAGTCCCGACTATATCAAGCTGCTCCTCACCCCCGTGTTCGAGTACATGGCTACCGATGCCTACTCCGAGAGCTACGCCGTGCACGATATTGGGGCGTCATATCCAAATGCGACGGGTCATCTGTCTTCCGGCGAGTCCATGCCAATTGAGGAGAGCGGCAATGTGATCTTCCTCACCTACGCATACCAGAAGGCCGGCGGAGATACCGACCTATATGACACCTATTCCTCCCAGATCAAGACATATGCGACCTACCTATACAACAATGGACTGTACCCGGCTGCACAGCTATCTTTGAACGACGCGCTGGGAGATCTCGCGAACCAGACCAATCTAGCCGTCAAGGCTGCCGTCGCGCTGACAACCTACGGCAAGCTGGCTAGCGATACAACGTATGTGACAACGGGTCGCGACTGGGCAGACAAAATTTGGACGGATCATTTGGGTACTGATGCCGCTGGAACCCGCTTCTTGATCCAGTACGACATCACACCCTGGTTCCTCGTCTTCAACCACTACCCAGACAAGCTGTTCGGACTGGACGTCTTCCCAGACGATACGTATAACACAACCACCGAATTTTACCCGACCGTGCGGGAAGATGCAGGTGTGCCTCTGGACGGTACCATCGGCTGGGGTCAGACAAACTGGCAAAGCTTCGTGGCTGCCACTGTCAGCGGCGATGCACGGGACACCTTCATTAATGACATTTGGGCATACATCTCGAACGGTCTGAACACCGCTCCGTTTTGTGACAGGTATTGGGTCACTGCCACTGACGGCTACTCCGCTGGCGAGTCTTATTCTTTCCGAGCGCGGCCGACATTAGGCAGCCACTTCGCCTTGGCGGCACTCTCTGGGGCCAATATCTGGTCATGATGATTGAATATTTGCATTGCATTTGGAGGAATTAATGACTCTAGAGGCTATTTACTCTTTCACTCTTGGATACCCGTGGATCTTAGCTTATACTGTTGTCCACTCAGTCATAATCAATAATTCGTGCCTTTAAATTCATATCCGTCGTAATATCACAGTGCCTCGGTGGGGATCATGACTCGAAGTGAATCAGCATGCACCACTTCATCTGATCACGAATTTCCAAACCCTGGCTCGTTCCTCTTGTGCTTTCACTAAAGCCTTCTCTCGTGCGCGCACTCGTTTACTGTGTTCTCTTGAGAATCGCTTCTGGGCCTTTTCCTCACTCTTAGATGGTTTCTCATCGGCGGTCCGTTTGTATCCGACCCTTGATGGTCTTTCAGGATCCGACCATAGTTTAGCTTTTACCTGCTCGAACATCGTGAAGTGCGTATTTCTAAGAACGGTAAAACGGTGGTTGTGGTGGCCTGAAATAGAGAACCTTGGAAGCTTGTTAGCTTCCGAATAATCGGATAGTACTTCGAGGGCATACAAATATTATCGTTGGTTTTTTTCAACGCTGTCTAGCTGGTACAGATGCCAGGTGAGGATGTGAAGCAAGTTCGACGTTGGGGCCTCGGGGTTCATATATGGCCCCAGACGCTCGTGGACTAAACAAGCAACGATCGTCGACAAGGCTATAGATAGTCTCAGGCACTGGTACTCGCCTGCGAGAATTGTGGCTGCTATCCCTGAGAGTCAATGTACATAAAAAGAACGCTAGTCCCTCTCCCTAAAGCCAAGATATAGAAGGTCCACGCATTTTTCTCCAAGGTTTCATTAGGTCTACTCATTAGTTTACCAACCGCCAATATTCCAGGTCTGTCCCTTTTCAACCCTCAGTCAGCGTAAAAGCCCGACGTCATACTTCTATGCAGATTATCTGATACCGCAAAGAAAACTGTCAACCTGGTCGATATCGGATATTGCCCACCCACTGAGGTGCTTGAGCTCAGATTTCGTGATATACGACAAAAACCTAGATGGGAAGATGTACGTGGCTCGCATTCTTGAATGGGGGATACTATCAGTATCAAGACATCTGGACATTTGAACTGGTCCTTTAGTTCACGTAAGCCAAGGCAGCGAAATGAATGATAGTTTGCTTTCAGGAGGAATTCAATGGGGTAACACCGTAAGCCGACTGTGGTGGCGTTTTCGAGGCGCGGCAAGCATTTTTCAAGAACCGTAGCAAGTTCCGAGTCGAGAATAGCACGATGTTCTTCTAGTGCAGCCTGATAAGAGGTGAATAGAGCGTCAAGCTCAGCCTCAGCCTCAGTGTTATTGAATAATGGTTCTTCCATTTCACCGCGTATTATTCTGAACATCCTTCTCATTTTCCGTATCGACAATTCCGGACTTATGAAACGTTCCTTATCCCTTTCTGGCCACCCCTCCAAGTTTGGGATGATCCGAATTTCTCGAACCGAGCCTCGTAAGGTTTCACTTTCTGCAATATCCTCCAGATTGTCAAGGCTTTCACGGGTGAGAAGAAGTGACAAATTTTTGAAGTAGCGCGTTGCATAGGCTTCCAGTGTACTGCCATGTATTTGGTGGCAAGTGATTCTGAGCGCACCCCACTCCCGAGGCTCCAGATATTCTCAAACATGAGACAATATCTCTGGAGGCAGGTTTGTGATAGACATTTCGAATTAATAGTCACGTGAACGGTTAGGGATGGGGTTGGAAAGTGGAAGAGATAGTTGAAGAGGAGTTTCGGCTAATCATGTGGGTTTAAAGTAATCATCACATCCATTCCCGGACACCAGCCCTGGAGGATCATGTTTACTCAGTGAGCCTGAGCCTGAGCGCCCTCATAGAAGCGGCGGCAGCCCAATTAGGAAGACCCACCCCGCAGACGTTTTCCTGTCTATATAGTCGCATAAGTCGCATATATGGCTCCAGAGGCTCGTGGTAAATTAGCAACGATCGTCGACAAGGCTATGGATAGTTTCGTGGTCGTCTACAGTAACACCTTGCAATGACTCCTGCCTAGCTTCCCATATGATTGGTCACTATATACAGGGATATAGGTACACCTATCAATAGGATTGACTTAGACCACTTAAGGTTCACATTCAAGATGGAAACTTGAACATTTAAACTTAATATACTACGATAATAACAAAAATTAGGACGGAATAAGGATGGTAAAAGCCAAATTGTCATAATTTGGTCAAGAGAATCCCTTCTATGCACTCTATACGTGGTATATAAAAAAAAATCCATAACTCGTTCATCAGTAAATTCAACGTGTTTGTTCATCAGCCCGAAATTACACTTTCCACTGGCACGCGAACACAATTTTGTTTTTGTCGTTGGTTTTTTTCTTCCCTTCATCAAGATCCTTCATCAAAATCCTTTACTCAATAGCGGACTGAGAGTTGCCGTGCATGACAGGGTTGATCTTGGACTCCCACTTGAACTTGAAGTCATCGCCAAGCTCCTTGCGGATAGCAGCCTGGACAGCCTCCTTGACGTTCTTGAAGACACCGAAGTTGGCGGGGTTCTCCTCGTCGTTGTCACCTCCCTGGAAGACACCAGTGCGGACAAGACAAGTGTTCCAGCCGTACATGTTACCACCAACGATATCGGAGGCGGGGTTGTCACCGATCATGTAGATGTTCTTGGGGAGCTTCTTCTCGCCGTGCAGATCCTCCATCCAGTCTTGCATCACCTCATCGGCGTAGACGTAGGTGGCGCGCTCGGGCTTACCGTACAGAACACGCTCGAGGTCGTTACCGGAGGTGGCCTTGTACATAGCTTCGACACCGAGACGGAAGGCACCAAGGTGAAGACGTGGGGGACCCTTGTGCTCGGTGGGGCAGAGGAGATCACCTTGCGAGAAGTAGATCGGGATGTGCTTGTGCTCCTTGGGGTTCTTGGTGCGGGTGAGGAGGTATCCGTCCTCAGACATGAGAAGATCGTTGATGATCTGGAAGTCGGTCATCATATCCCAAGACTCGGCGAAGCAGAGGATGGCGTCGAATTTGACCTTGGAGAAGTCACGGGGGCGGGCGCCCTTGAGGTCCTCCTCGGTGAAGTAGCGTTGGGGGGAGATCGTAGGGTCCCAGGCGAGGATGTCCTTGGGGTGGATGACGTTCTTGAAACCGTACTGCTCAGCCACGTCGCGGATCTTGTAGCCTTCACCACCGCAAACCAGCACGGTGTCGTAGTACTCAGCAAGAGCCTGCATGGGAGTGTGTGATTGAATGAATTGGTCGAGGTGGACGGGCTGCTCCAGAATCTCAGAAAGCTGCTCAGTGCGAGCCTTCTCAGTCTTACCACCACCGTTGGTGAGGAGAATGTAAGGGAACTTGATGCCTGTGGTAATATCATGTTAGTTTTTTTATCACTCCTGATCATTTGGGGTTGGGTTTCTTACCAAGCTCATTGTCACCGTTCAGCATCTTAAGGGTATCACGACCCTCTTGAATCGGGTTGTTACCGTGAACCAGGACACCATCGATATCGAAGGCAAATGCCATGTTCTTCACAGCAGCCACCTTCTCCGGGGACATGTCCTGCACCTGGGAGGCCATGATATCCCGTCCCACAACGCTCGGCCGGGTGGCACGAGACAGACGCGAGCTCCGCGACATCCGCGGGGACCGGGGAATGGGGAGAGAGGTACCGAAGGAGTTGCGAGAGCCACGACGGTCCCGTGTGGAGGGACCCAAGCTGAGGTGGTGCATCATGGCGGAGGTGCCGCTCATGGAGCTGCGAGTGGCAGGGATTTCGATGGTCTCTCCATGCTCATCAGGAATGGGAATACCCGAGTTGGAGGCCCGTGGGGAGCGAGCGGCCTGCGCATCGCCGGGGGCAGCGGACTCGACGCCAAGGTCAGCGTCAGAAAAGCGAGACATGGTGGATGGATGTTGTGGTTGGAGGGGTATATGGGAGAAGAAAAGTCAAACGGGTCTCGGAATTGGGTATCTTAAAGGGTATATATGTAGAAGAAGTGAAGAAAGTGGAAAGTTTCAATGGACCCCTCAAAACTGGGTCACGGAGTAGAGTACCGAAGAACAATGTTTGGTTGATGACGAGGGACCCGATTTACTTATAAACGATGACGCGCTGATCGGTTCCCTTATGAAGCAGTCCCGGTCTACGAGCTCTGACTGGTGGAGCCCCATAATTACTTCAAGTCTTCCTATACGGCCAACGTCCGACCAAACGCCCGACTGTCTCAACCAAGCCTAGTAAGACCACTAACAAAGAGAAAATTATGGAGACGGCAAGTGACGTGGCATTGAGTACCAATCATTTTATGCAAAAGCGCTCATGGAAAGCGCACATTCAGAAAGCGCTCATGGCGGGGTGGTTTTGGAATTTTGTTTAGAATTCAAGTGACGTCATCGTGTAATTTCAGATTCGTTTTGCACCGATTGCACAGGCGGGATGTCAGAATAAGCTTGTGCTCCTCGGCCGACTTTCCTTAGCCCTGAATAGCTTCTTCCTTGTCAATATAGCTTCAAGCTTCATACCTTAAAAAAAAAAAAACTGATTCTGTTCCTACACTTCTCATCAGCGTTGCTGTTCTACCCATGACGTAGATTCGCTAATAATCACCAATGCATTTATTCGACAAACCCCTCCGGGTTTACCCATTGCGGGCTAACCGAAAAGGACGCATTTAGGTGGATATCAGTGGATTGGAGCTCCACTATACCACCCGTAAGGTGGGTTGAGGTGGCGCCGGAGATGTAACATGCGGGTTCCCGCAACACCGAGCTCCTAAAAAAATTGGGAAGGTATGCACGGTGTGCATGAGGTGACTAAGGAGATCTACAAGGTGTAAAGGTCCAAGCACAAGAGAGGCCGAGACAGAAAAATGCAATCGGTATGTGAACGGGACGAAGCTCAATCGGTAGAAGCCGCTTATCTCAGCGCCGTGATTGGCTGATTAAGCCTCACATCCCGTGCTCTAGCGCACGATGACCTAATGCCGATTATGCCGAACCTGGGCCGGACGTTTTCGGGTTACCCTGTGCGCATTAATGTTCTTCCGCTTCTCTCGTGCAAAACCGGATCCCTCTTTCCTTATAGGGCCCGCGGTGACTGTAAACAGTCGAACATAGCCCCTGTGCTAATCAAACGGATCCAATGAAACCAAAAATGAGGATTTGGGTATTCAGGTACGGATAGGATCAGTCCACTCCGTGTTGATGTCCCGTTTCTGTCCTACAGTACAATACAGTTGCGCAGCAGGGAACCCCACCACCCCTCCATTTTTCAAGTTTGCCTGCACAATGTGCCCAATGCAAAAAGGTTATGCCTCGGGAGCGCTTGCATGATGATCATTGGGGAATCATGCAAAATAATCCCGCATAGGCTTAGCCAATGACCGATTTTCGTGCTCTCAAGGGGGGTTTCCCGGAGAGAGATCAAGAAGCACAAGTTTGTATGGTAGATAGAGTTTGCGTCACCGCTGGATCATTGGCTCTTAGAGTTTTGGCCCATTGGGCGCCTCACCCGTGCTGCCCATGCAGAGAATACTTAGTGCTATAGATCGCCCGTGGTTTCTCCGTTGTGGCTATGATTCAGATTGTTGTGCCCAAGCTAATCTAGATCATCCACAACGGAGTGGACTGCTCCGTGGAGTATCCTGATTTACTGAAACGAGGGTCCATGCAGAAGGGTCTGGAATAGAATCTATCCTAGAAAGTACATGAGGGTCTAGACATGGTAGATGTACTGTAAGCTGACGGATTGGCATACGTCAGGTTTACCTCTCCATGATAAGCGCTGGTAACGGTTCACATCTATCGCTGGGGATCATGGAAGAAAACAACCTGCACCGTTATATCATCTCGCGCATACCGAGAGAATGGAGAAGTGAAAGCCAGTCGTCCCGCGATCAGCTCATGATGATTTCCACCAAGAGAATTGCGAGTCAAATGAACGGCAGCATTATCATCTTGGACGGTCGTCCGCTCCTCCACAAACCTCTCCTCTACTCCCTTCCCAAAGACAAAGTCCTGCGGCGCAGGGGTTGCTGTTAGGGTTGACGGGCTCTGCTTCTCCGAACCGAGCCATTTGCCCATCAAACCCACCGCCTGCTCACTGGATAGGTTATCCCATAATCCATCGCTGGCCATGATCAAGAAGGAAGGTCTACTAGGGTCGATCTTTGTACTAGTCACCACAGGCTCGGCAGTCAGATATGGTGGCGTCCGAACATCATACCTAGGCGTCAAGGGGGCCGGTCCGTAGAATCGCTGCTGCATCTCTCTCTGAAAGTCCAAGGGCCACTTCCACCGACTATCTCCAAATGCCCGGGACACCATAATGCCCAGTACACGTCCACCTTTGATGATGTTATCTTCCCCTGGGTGCTCTTGCTGCAATCTGGCAATCTCCTCTTGATTACTGCCGCTTTGATCCACCGACAAAGGAATCGTCTCCCAGGTGCCATCTGGTCTTCGTTGGCCCAGCACAGCTCTAGAATCGCCGGTGCATGCAACATGCAACGTATTCGTAGTAGAATCCAAGATAGAGAGCAAAGCGCATGAACCCGCATACGCGGGTTCCACCTTCTGGGCTCTATCTTGCAGTGGTTCTTTGCTGCGAGATGCATCCTCGGCTGTCTTGAAAATAGAGGCGTCAAGATCCAAAAACCCTTTGACAAGAGCCTCTTGGACCCGTTCTGGCGGGACTGAACCATCCGATCGGACTTGGTCTAGACTGCGTCGTACGTAAGGGAGCAGTTGGTGTTTCAATAATTCTGCTGTTTGCCACCCTGCATGTCCATCAAACACCGCCCAGGCCATCCACTGCTTGCCGTCATTCCACGGTGAGGGAAATTGACCATGGAGGAAGCGATCCTCACAGGGGCTATTAGATGCCCATTGAGTGCCATCGTATCTATGAACACCAGCAATGCCAGTAACTGGAAGCGAATACGCGTTTTTTGAGATAATCTGGGTCACCTGGTCTGGTGAAAGGCCCGGCCCGAACGTCAAATGATCCGTGGGTGACGTGTCTAGCCGTGGTACATCAGACACAGCCGCCACTTCAGGCACATCATTGCGACTAGAAGTTGCCCACCATAGACCCGGGCCACTGATGAGGCCTCCGACAACAGCATTTCTAGCCCAATGTGACGAACCTGTCTTTGTTGAATAGAAACATCTGGCGGAGGTGGTCACACGACCTAGACGTGGGCGAGCCCGAGCGCCCAATGAGATCGAGGAGAACATATAAGTCAGGGGGTGAAAGACAACAGTTCGGGAAAACGGGCTCTTGTCTTTCTAAGTTCCAGGTTCCTCGGAGAAAGGAGGATTCCAAGTGATTCCTTGGGGATCTTACTAAAACAGCACAGACAAGAAGCAAGGGGCAATGCTGGACTTGAGTCTTGACTAAAACATTGAAAATGTCACATGACCGTGCAAACGATATCAAGCATTTGTCTTCAACAGAAGACGTTGATTGGAATGGAGCTACGATATGGATGTAGAGAATGAAAATGGGCATCAATTAGCCAGACGTTAAATATCATGACATTGCGTTACCCTTTCACTTTCCTGGTTTGCCCGCCCCGACCTTGCTCAGTTGGACATCTCACAGAGTGTACATAAAATCGGGCCGCTTATCACCTAGCAACTCGATCTCATTCTGGTCAAGGCCTTCGATCCAGTGATCTCGCTCACCGCGCCGACGCTTGGCATTCTCCCGGCGGAGCAGGACGTACTGGACGATCGAGCCCCCAAAGAGAAATACCACGAGGTAGGCGAGCACAGTGCCGTGTCCGGGGTAGAATCGGGGGGCATCTGCCTCACGGTAGATATTGGAGGAAACAATACCGTTCAGATTACCCCAGCCGATGATAAATCCTAGCGACACGCCGCGCTTATACACCCCTAAGCAGATATCGATTAGTGGGTTCGAGCAATTGGAAAAAGTAGAAGAAATATTTTTGTCATCACATACCCTCAATGTTGTTGCTCGACCAGGAGATCGTGTTGGCGATTGCGGGATAGATACCCATCGCCCCGAGGAATGTCCCTGCATAGCGTGCCCCGGCAGACTGGCATCCTAGGAGCATGGAAAATCCCACGATACCGAGGATCGAGGTGGCGATGTTGCACAAACCCCGCTGGCGCGTACGATCAGCAATGAAGCCAACCGTAACGGTCAGAATGGCAGCAGCAGCGTAAGGGGGAACGCTCAGTAACTGAGCACGTATCGAGCTGTAGCCTGAAAGAAAGTTAGTTGTGTGCTCTAGAAGTCACTTCAGGTTGAATGGTGAAAGTTACCCTAAGTCAAGTCAGCAACGGCCTTTCCTCTAAGCTCAAGCCACTGTTTATCACTTACTAGTTCGCTGATGATCGTTGGCACAAACAGTGAGAAGGCATACAGCGATCCGTCTGCTCCCATGTACACTATCGCACCCGTCCAGGTCTTCCAGTCCTTAACGCTAGCCCAGAAGTAGGACATCTTGAACTCCTCGTGCTCGGCGCTCGACTGCGCATCCAGGGCAAGTCGGCGAACCACCCGGGCCCGATCCTTCTCGGACAGAAATCGGGCCCGGTCAGGAAAATCGTACACACACCAGAAGGAGGCCACGCCAATAACGACGGTTGCCAGTCCTTCTAGGATGAAGATCCACGCCCAACCGGCTTTTCCTCCGACTCCGTCCATTTTGGCGATGGCGGCTGCTAAAAGTCCACCGAAGGAACCAGCAAGGGCGGCAGCTGAGAAGAAGATGGCCATTCGTACGCCAAACTCTTCGCGCCGATACCAGCAAGAAAGGAAGTAGCCTATGCCTGGGAATAATCCGGCTTCCGTGAGACCAAGAAACCACCGCACTGCCATCAGTCCGCTGTAGTTATGCACTGTACCCATAAGCGTCATGCAGATACCCTAGATATGACTATGAATTAGAAACAGAAGTAAAGGTTTGATCTGGAGAATTTAGTTCATTACTTACCCAGCCAATCATGATAGAAGGAATAAAGATGCTTGGTCGTAATCGTTTAAGGAGCACGTTTGTGACGGGCTCAAAAACGGAGTATGAGACGAAAAAGATGGTCAGGGTGGCATTGTACTGGTTCGCTGTCATACCCAGCTTCTTGCTAAGGCCGTCGATCTTGGCATTGCCAATGTTGGTACTTTTCCATGTCAGCGCAGATATTCGGTAGCTAGATGATCTTGTGGATCAAATGACATACCGATCGAGGAAGGAGGCTAGATATAATAGACTCAGCCATGGAAGAAGACGAAGGTCAAGCTTCCAAAGAAGCTTACGGTCCTACATGCATGTATAGTTAGTTTGAGAAAGGATCGGCTTTGCATGAACCCATGCATAGCACATGTCAGGGGCTGGCAGAGATCAATATACAATTTTGGCCCGTTCTTCGTCACTGAGTCCCTCATCGGGATCCTCCAAGTTCGCCAATCTGTCCGATTTGACATCCAAAGGCATCTCCGGATCTAAGCGAGCCGCCTTGTCAACATCCACGATCTCGGTAGCCATGGCGTTACACAGCAGTTGCAGTTATCCTTGCTCACAATCCTGCAATATGCGGCACAAAACTGAAAGAGGAATCAAAAGAAAGGATGAGGAGAAATCACGAAGTGGTGAGTGGACAAGCGGAGCGGGGAATAAACGAACTAGCGGAGCCTAAACGAGAGGACAAGTGAATCAGCACGATGTAAGCGCTTGTGCAACGTGAGTAAGGGTCTTGAAATTGGCTTGTCCAATCATTGGGATTGACTCCGCATTTGCTTGCAGGGGGGTGCCAATGGTATCCCCAGAGATCGGCACTGGCCGCGATCTTCATCGAGGGATACCCGATTGGGGCCTCGGGGTTGTAATTCCCCATAGAGATGGGAAACAGAGAAGTAAATACACAGAGCTACTGTAGTGGGGGGCTACGCCAATTAAAGAGGATGGGAGCAATAAGAAGTCACTGGAATCGCCGATTCTCTTCTATCTATCGTGGAGACTGTGAAGAAGTTGGGGCGACGTCCCCGCAATTTTGCGGGGACGTCGCTCCAACTTTTTCAGGGCACATCCACTCCGCCCTGCCTACGGACCGACCTCACCAAGGCGCCCACGACAGAACATACATACATCCCGGGATGTGATCCCTAATTGTGACCCAGCAGATATCGAGCTCACATGGCGGCGGCAGCAGGATCCGGGGCAAAGTCCAGGGTCGTCGAGTTGAACTCTTCGCACTCGGAAAGCCGGCGGAAGACCCAGTTGGCAGCTCTCACCGAGAAAAACTGGAGGACTCGCTCTCCAGAGACCCCAGTATGCGCTTCAGCTGCAATGAGGTTGCCAGCATTGGGCCAGTTGGCCAGCCTCGACTGGACAGTACGGTGCAGGCCGTTGCGAATCACCAGGCACCTTGTCATTGGGCACCCAAGCAAAGGGAGCGGCATGGGATAGGTGGGATTGGCGAGCTTCATCGCCTGGGCACCGCCTGAGGTGAGGGCGAAGTGGCTGCCCCGCGAATACTCAAGAAGGCGTCGGCACCGCTCTCAGTGACGAAGACGATCAATGCAGTCATCCAGGACCTCCCAGGCGTGGGGTCGAGATGGAAAGAATAAACCGCCCCTCCTCGGATGAGAGACAAAATACGGGTTGCACCATAGTTGTTAGGCATGCCCTCAATCGCGACGGTACGGTAAACGTCGTCGTCATTTCGACCCAGTGTCATGGGTACTCCATACTGCAGGTTCAGATCGGAGGCGATGGGGAGGTCGAGGGCATCCTCACGGGCAGGTTGCCCGGGTCCCAACTGGATGCTCGGCCTGGCCCAAGGTCCTGGGGCCCAGCGGCGCAGTGGCGGCAGGCGGCGGCGGCGTCCCCGTGCAATTCTCTGCTGGTGGAGAGGAAGGCTATCATCCAGACCCAGACCTGCAAGTCCCGGGGTAAGGCCTGACCGGCTCCGAGTCGGAATCGGAATGCGAGAGCTCTGAATACTAATTAATGACTGAAAACATAATGGAGGCGGTGATCTGATCTTTACTAACCTCGCTAGAAGCAGGAGAAGCAGGAGAAGCAGGAGAAGTAGGAGGAGCAGCGGGAGCAGGAGATGGTGGAGGTGGTGGAGGGGGATAAGGCGGGACATCCTCGGCATCACCTATGGGACCAAATCCAGCCATCCAGTGGATAACGGGCCAGGCACTGGTGTCGTACGGAGTAAGGGGCATGATGACGATATTGGCGTTGTGATGTGCAGGAAATCAGACAAAAAGACAGTTGGATCTGATGGTAGGCAGGTTCGTAGACGACCGCAAGATCGGTGAAGGGAGGAGTAGAAGGAATAGGAGGAAAGGTTTGTCGAACACGCCGGGACTGGAGAAACAGTGGGTATCCATACTTCAATTGAAAAAACGGCATAGGATTGTGAGTAGGCACGTTTGTGGATGTGAATCTAAGAACAGCGGCAATAGGTACAATATTATCAAAGTAGATGAGTCGCAAAAGGATTGACAGATCGGAAAAGCATGGAACTTTGCGTGATTGATAGGTGCAAGAAGCGGAGCAATTCTTGTTAAATATGTATGCAAGATCACATATGAAAGGGATGATTGCTGTCCAGTTCAAAGGTCGCACCTGATTGTCACATATCTATCCGAAGAACTCTCCGCCGGCCAACGCAACCCAGGGAATATTTTCTTCCCAACACCGCTGCATTAACTGGCGAGCGTCTTGAATCTGAACATCAATGTCAGCAAAAGGGGAATAAAACAGCCAGGCCGCAATATTACCTGTTTCATCCCTGATTTCTCTAACACAAGGAACCGGTTTAGAATTCTGGCCTGTTGCGAAGGGTCCCGAGACTCGCAACCCGCCGTGAACAACGGAAGCAACGAACAAACCTCGGTTGAGGCACCGAGTCTCATGCGTCCGAGTGCATCAATCAGCTGTCGAAGAGCCTCTTTAACCGGGAACGAATCTGTTGAAGACCCAAGCACACGGCGATGAAGATGAATAAGACCAGCACACCGAAAGGCCTCTTCCGTTGCCATCATATCCTGGGCTTCGAGTCCCTGGTGGTGATCCGGGTCAGCATGGGCATGACCCGTTAGTTCATCTAGATCTCCTAGCAAGGCTTGGGCTTGAAGAACCATGTCCGCGGAAGGGTGCCATTCCCGGCGGAAGTTGCCGAGCTCATCAAAACGCTGATTATCACACTCCTGGACCAGCTTTGCCAGACGGATGAGAAACAATCCAGTACGAGGAGTGAATCCTGTGAAGCAGTCCACGCTGGACTCGTCATAGCTCTCTGGATTCGAACAGGCCTCAAGGACAGAATGATACAGCATCAGCGGTCGACCAGCTTGACGACAGGACAATACACCAACTGTGTCGATGTATCCCAACCAACGGGCAAAAAACGCGCCAATTCGATTACCAGACCGAGCGAGTCGATCACTTCGCGCAATGAACAACTCCCGGGCAAGTTTGAGATGGCTCTGCCATGTGATGGGAACTTCGAATGTTCCTGGGGACACAATCTTCAAGGACAAGAGCAGAATTGCGGTAGCTAAATGGCTATCGGTGATTTCCTCATGGGATGCTTCCAATGCCACACGCAGAGTTGGAAAAACATCACTCACCCAGTGCGCAATTCGATTGGCCGGTTCGGGATGCCCTAAATACCGCGCACGATGACTGGCTGAGTACGCCAACAACAAGTTGAGCAAATTGGGGTCGCCAATCGCCACTGGTAGCATTTGTCAGTATAAACCCACACAAGGTCCTCGAACAATCCAGTATGGAAAACTTACTTGAGGGCAGGACTGACGTGAACGGGTTATTGTCACAGTCGTGAGGAACCAACATTCGAGATGTATGATTTATGAAGTGATGAAAGTACATCAGATTGATCGGGTTACCCAGCAAAGATGATGGCAGCGGAGAAAGATATCTTGGGATGTTGATTGGCACCGGCACGGCATAATACCCACTGAGATCGGTGTTCTGGAGTTCAGACGGCGTGCAATAGCCTTTGGGTGAACCATCCTCGGAGTGCCCCCGCGTGCCGGTCAGACCGAAGGACGGATTGACATCAATTGCGGCATGATCGTTATTTAATGCTACATCACGATCTGGCCGCCCGGAATCAAATCCATAGTTGTCCGTCACACTGGTGAGGTAAGCTTGCCATCTGCTCTGGGCTGCGAACGATTCGCGTGCAGCTTGATCATCATCTTTGCGATCATTCGATGTCGCCTCTGCCGGCTGGTCAAATGTCGTCATTCTATCTCCAGGAGACGAAGCTGCATTGCTTCGGGCCACTGGGTCATGCGACCCGAGCATCAAGGACGAGATACCTGCGTCATTCGGTATACCCGGAGAGTTGTGATTATGCTGTACCATTTCGTCGATCGAGTATCCCATACTGTGCTCATCCTGGGAATTGGAACCGTGTGGGCCTTCATTGTGATCGGATGCATGTCTTAAATCATCCACGGTATTTCGAAGAAATGATAAGGGCTGTGATACCGAGTTTGAATGAAATGCAAAGGCCGACAGTGACCGAATGCCTATACCTTGATCAGCAGCCGCGGAAAAAGTTCCGTGAAACCCCGAACCAAATGGATAATGTGCTAGAGGGCCCGACGACACTGGAGATGTCAGAGGAGATTTTTCCGGCCAAGTGGATGGAAAGTGAGTATTGACTCGGTCTGGTGAATTCCCACTCTCCGGTCCTGCTGGCGGCTTGGGCGACTCAAATATGCCAAGTGGTGGCGGCGACATGGCCCCAGGGGAATTCAGATCACCAGAGTGAACGTTGACGAAGCCATCCACTGAGTGTCTGTTTGCTGACATTGGCATTGAAGTGGAGTTCACATTGCTTGTTGGCGTTGCATCGGAGAAAGACATGATCGTCCCTGCGTATCCGCTTGACTGGGAACTGGGGGACTCAACGGACGTTCGTTTGGTCCGGCCACCCCAATTGAGACGGACGCTATAGTCACACACCTCTCCTTGTCGTTGGCAATTGAGACATAATGGCTTCTCCTCTCCGCTGCGGTTCGCAGTTAGTGGACTTGTCACGTTGCGTGAACATGTTGATTGCTTACCATTTGACTTTGCGTGCTTTGCACGGCCTGTGTTGAAACGATCGAATCAGTCCTCCGAAGGGCAAAAGCAGGATTGAAATTTCCCACAAACATATACATACCAACAGCCTTTTCGGCTTCTTCTCTTCGGCTCTGGCGCACCAGGTCTTCGGGGACGAGGCATTGCACCTCAGATGAAATGTATCAATGACCAGCCCCAGAGCAGAGCAACGACGAGACCGAAGCAAGTAAAATGAGTGAAGGTCGTCTCCAAGGAGATTCCATCCAACAGCAGAAAGGAATGCGTTGAAGGAAACTGTCGAGGCCTCTTCACAGGGCACACAGGACGCGATTGGATCGCTTTTTGCGTCCAGAACTGTGTTGACCCCAAGTGGCGACGAAACGATAGTCGACCAAGCACCCACACCTAGTAGACAGGGACATCGAGGTGTGGGAGGGAGATGTGCCCAGAATAGACTTCAGAATCCCGCTGCGACTGCAGCAATGGGGTTTGGTATTCTGCAGATGCAGCTCCAAGAGTGATAGAGTTATGACGATCGTGAAGATCACAAGATGCGGGACAAGCTGCAAATATCCGGCGTAAGGGCCCACTTTAAATCTAAGACCTGTTCACCATGCACACACCATGAGCTTCAGGATATGCATGCAGTAAGGAAAAAAAGCACGTTCTGGAATGGCTATCGAGAAAGTCGCGAGAAAGTGTGGGGAAGGCCAAAGATAAGACTGACTCAGCCGGTTATCGGATTAACTATAGATCCGATGCGGGATGCCGCGGGATCCCGGTCACATGGGCCATCGTCATTGGGGCCTGGCTCCGATGTGTCCTTGGTTCCCTGGGTTTCCTTGATCTCCCGACCCTACCCTGGAGTGGTTACAACTTGAGTCTCGAAACTCAATTCACAACATGGCCGGCAATTTGGTCCAACAGCACCCCCTGCAAAGGCTCTCTAGCCCTTCCAGGGGCATTTCGGCTCTGGTTCATGTATGACTTCTCGGGTTTAATCAGAATCCAGAGCCTCATATAACTAACATACACAGATGACCGGTCTGGCGAGCTTTCTCTGGTCTTTCAAGTAGTCAGTCATCAATCACTCCTTTCAGATTCTTCCCGAACAATACCTGCCAACTAACACAAATCCAATAGTATGCATGATAATCCGAATAGGGCGTACGTTTAACTTTGGTTCTCAAAATGGGATACATGTCAGGATGAAAAGAATGACTAATGAAGTTAGAAATGAGGCATATGGCTGGCATTTCCAGTATTTGACGGTTATTGGGTTGACGTTGTCTACGTTGACTTTTATTGTTGCTCTGTTGGCAGACATCACCTTATCCCGGCGCCTGTTTCTGGTCAAAAACCTGCTGTCGGTATGCAGCGCCCCAATGGAGGTACTAATCAGTGTTCTTTATTGGGGGCTTCGAGTTGTAAGTCAAAAATATCATATGTCATTGTATGAAGAGCTAATCAAGACCCCAGATCGACGAGCGACTAGTGTTGCCTGATTGGGCTGTCATTCCACTTCATGCGGGTTTGTCGAAACATTAAGTCCCGCTTCGTACTGACCCCGTGCTAATGTAGTCTGAGCAGATATCGGCTTCCATGCCATTCCGTCTATCGTCATGCTAGTGGATTTACTGTTCCTGTCTCCCCCGTGGACTATCACTGCCCTTCCTTCACTGGGATTGTCTGGAACTATTGCCTTTGGGTACTGGTTTTGGGTGGAGCAGTGCTTCCTGTACAATGGATGGTACCCGTACCCGATTTTTGAACAGCTGTCAACAGTGGGCCGTGTTGGCCTTTTCTCACTAAGTGCTGTTGTGATGGCACTGAGTACTGTCTCGATTCAATGGTTGTATGGTCGAGTCAATGGGTTTGGGACTGGTACACAGCCTCAGTCCCGTCCAGGTGATATTAAACGCAGGGATGGTCTATGAAATGCCTTCGCCACCTCGGTATGAGTGGTGTGGCAAATATTGCATTCAGAGAGCCTCACTCAGAGTCCGATCTCGGGTATGATTAGAATGGTGCGACAGGAGAATTTCCAGTCCGATGGTTTGATTGGTTTTCCTACGAAAATCACCCGCAAGGCCATATTATTTCATAGATATACACGACGGCATTGCATTGCAGCGATCACAGTGTCTGAATTGCAGGGGAGTTCAATCTGTCTCATATCAGGTTTGGTTTCTTTTTTTCGCGTTTCATGCGTTTCATGTAGTATTTCTAGATCGAAGTATTTATGTCTGCGAGCGGCCATTTTATGCACATACATACATTCCCAGCCTAATCTTATGGGTTTGAACAATGATTCAAGGTTGACAACATGTGGCAACAAGTACATGTGCTTCATTCCTTCCAATTTGAACATAAGCTGCACCGATCTTCCAATTTTGGAAATTTTGGAGAAGCATTTGCTGGGAGGCGCCAGCCAGGTTTCGTGGGCCTACTTCTTGCGTACACTATGATCATTTTACCCGGCACATAGGTAAGTCGCTTCACATAGGGAGACGTCACATGAAGTTTGCTTAACATAACTAGCCAGGAGCCCTGAAGAACGACCATTCAGATTTTAGGTACACGACCTATTAATGGATTCAACTTGAAACTCCAAGGTTAGGGCATTTCTTACATCAGCAGCTGCTTACGAATAATCTTTCCGGTGATAGTCTTGGGCAAGAAATCTGCAGCCACAAATTCAATCCGTCGAGGACAGTAAGGAGCGGCTTTGTGCTCTAGGCAGTGCTCACGTATCTTTTGCTTCATAGATGCACTATCCCCATGACCCTCGTTTATATCAATACATGCTCGTAGGTAAGCATATCTTCCCCGATGACATTGACCGCATGAGCCAATAATGCTGCGATGATTCTCATCCTATTGATACTGTATTGAAACCCATGTCGGTTTGGTCCATAACAGCTCCTCTAGCAATTTGGGGGTTGGCCGTTTGCCCATAATTGACTGTTCACTATATAGCAAAGTAGAGTATTACAGTATACATAGCAGCCAGCACTGGTTGAGAGCATGGCCGTCAACTCGAGGTCTTCCAATTCAGCTTTCCAAGGTTCTGTTATAAAAATATATCGACGGATATTGGCCTTTATTTGCCCCTGCTCTACCGTCCGTCAGTTCTAGAATCCACCATTTGGACCTGAAGTAACTGATTCGGTAGGCTCATGGACCCGTCTGCCTGCTATGAAGGCTTCACGCCATTACCTCAAATCAGTAGAGTAGGATAATCGATCGATTGTCATGTTCACGTGTAGTGAGGCAATCACGTGACCGGTCTATGCATGAGATTCGCGAAGCACTCCGGACACCAGACGCTTGACAGATTTTTCTAGATAATTGCCTGATGTTCCAAGGCTTGTGGTACCTTAGAAAACAATAAAGGAGTCCCTAACAAATCTCTACTTTTTCTTGTCACGAATACATTGGTGTCTCGTTCATTGCCAGATGCTTACATAACCACAACTCCACCTTCGGTTTCCGCTGGAAGCAACGCAATCTCTTGTCTCCGATCCAATTCCCCGGTTTTTGACATTCCCTGAACATATTCACCATGTCAGCTCGCACAGTGCTCGGTGGTCGACTGGGTACCTCCGCCCTCAGCTCCCTCGCCACCCCCTCCCCGCGGATCACATCCCAGCAGCTTGCACGTCTCCACTCGACCGTTGTCCGTCCCTCCGTTGCATCTAAGCTCTCCATCAAACAAAATGCCCGTCCTACTCCCACAGTATCGAGCCGTCCGGGCCTGCGGATGAACTCCACTTCTTCCGCCGGTAAAGATGAGGTGAAGCTCGACTGGGACTCTTTCTTCAAGCTTCGCGCTTCTCGCCGCCGATACTCCCTCGCATCCTCCGTTGCGACCTGCCTCGTGTCTACTACCGCCGGCGTGCAGATTTTGTCCTCACAGGATCTGGAATCTCTCGGTGCTCAGGTGATGGGTCTTGATCCGTTCGTCGTTTTGGGAATGGCGACAGCTGCCTGCGGTGCCGCTGGATGGCTCTTGGGCCCGATTGTCGGCAACGGACTCTGGGGTTTGGTTTACCGTCGGTTCACCCCCTCTGTAGCAACAGTGAGTTCAACACCCTACGTGATGATAAGACAAGGTTTGCTAATGAAATACTGTGTCAAATAGAAAGAGAAGGAGTTCTTCGATCGCATTCGACGATTCCGTGTGGACCCCTCGACTAACTCCATCGCCAACCCTGTCCCCGATTACTACGGCGAGAAGATCGGTAGTGTGCAAGGATATCGCCAGTGGCTGAAGGACCAGCGGGCGTACAACCGGAAGCGCCGAAACTTCATTGCTTGATTTCCCTTTTTTGAGACGATTACCTTTGCATGTTTTGTCTATACGCTTGACCTTGCAACTCGCAAATTCTGGACCAAGGCCGGTCGCTTTCTTTTCTTTGGATTTGGATTGGTGTTTTGTGCTTTTTATTCGATCTCATTAGCGGTCTGGGCGACCCGGGGCATCACATTTGTATTTGAAAAGGACCTTTGATAGCACCGTCAAGCACCATCTTCAATTAAGCTTATCTACATAACCAATTATGGTTGATTGACCTTGCTTCTTATATATGATCTCGCTCTATCGGAGTCGGATAATGGTACGAGTCGACTACAGCTTTGACGAAGTGGTGGCCTTGGGAGCCCGGCCAGTATCAACCTCCGTCCACCAAGGCACATGTGCAGGCACATCATCATCCAAATTGGCCCGGAAATTAGGTTTCCGCTTTTCGAAGAACGCGGCGACACCTTCCTTCTGATCTCTATAAGATAGTCAGACTAGAACCTGAACTTGCAGCAGATGATATATACGTACGCTGATGCGAACATGTGGTAGATCGACTTCGATTCGACCAGATGCGCTCCCTCGGGTGAGCCCACGTTCCGCCACATCATGGCGCGGCTGATATAGGACGCGGTCGGACTGACGTTCTCGGCAATTTCAGTGGCTAGCTCGAGAGCTCGGGGCAGAACCTGAGATGCTTCCGGCATGATTTCATTGAACAAGCTTCCGAAGTGTTTTGCGGTGGGTGGGAATACAGCACCAGTACTGACGAGGTAGCTGGCGTTTGAGTGACCGACCAGACGCGGCAGGAAGTATGATGAGCATGCTTCCATTGTGATACCGCGGCGTCCGAACACGAATCCGTATTTTCCTTTCTCGTAGGCAATCCTGGTCGCAGTCAGTATGCTTAAGACTTATATCCAAGTCGTGAGGACTGGAAATTTTACCGTATAATAGTGGGCAGAGTCATGGTCATGCCCACGCCTACTGCAGATCCTTGCATCGCTGCGATAGTGGGCTTGCGGCAGTGATGAATCGCGAGTGAAACACGCCCGCCACTGGATTTGTTAGCTTGAGGGGAACTCAATCGTACTCCCAGAACCTTACGTACCCATCACGATGATCCGCCGGTCTCTCTTTGCCGACGTGTCTTTGAAAGCCAATATCCAGATCTGCACCAGCACAGAAGGTCTTGCCAGCGCCAGTTAGCACGATGACCTTAACACGTTCATCCACATCAAACAGGGCATATAGCTTCTCGAAATCGAAGACCATCTGTCCAGTGAATGCATTCTGATTCTTAGGGCGATTCAGCGTAACCACAACGACGGGAGTCACCGTTGGGGCACCCGGTGGATGATGCTTGACGATGACATGACCCGATGTTGGGACATGCTCATAAGAGGTTGGGAGTTCTAAGGATTTGGGATCGAAGATCATACTGGGCAGTAACAAGAGTTGAGTTGGATTTGAGTGAATTGGACTGGTAATGGGAAATCAGTCGATAATTATAGGGATTGAATATAATCCGATTATTCTTTAGTTCTCGGCTCTTTACAGCCTCGGTCCACCTTAGTGTGGGGAAGCTGTTTGTGCGGGGTATGGACTTGTACGTATCAAAACACAGAAACATGGACAAATAAACGGAAATCTGGATTGAATAAACAGCTTATATCAAGCACTGTACGGAGCAGATGCAAGTGGATCTAAGCCAAGTCTGATCCATACACAAAACTGTACCTATTCACGCACCAGGCTTGTAGAATTAGAAGACACACGGGTCGGCACAGCTCATCACTAATTTGAGAGAGTGAGAAGAGCTGAACTAAGAGTTCTAGTAATGAAAATCTCCATTGGGGTGATACCTGGACCTTTTTGAGTTTTTGAGCTATTTACCCACAAGAATCCTTCCAAGGGAGGTAAGTTCTTACTCCTTGCCCTCATAAATCCCTGTCCCAGCCTTGAGGTTGCCAGTAATGAGGGTTCATGGTCTGCCATTATACGGAGGAATTATAGATAATCATATACATCAAGTATATGGGCCTCATCCTTTCTCCTGAACACCTCCTCATGCGAAACAATGACCGCACATCACTGGTCTATATGTGTATGATGGTTCAACGTGACTTAAGAGCAACTAGAGAAGGGTTCAAGACCCTCGTCCTGTGGGCATATAATCACACCTAGATACCTACTCTTCATATCAATTCAAGTCGGACATTCCTTACTTTTTCTCTGCAATGCTCGCCCCTTGGCCATCATCTACCTTTCTCAAGAAGACGCCGAACTTCTGTATCGTCAACTTCGTGAGTCAACATACAAACAGCACGGTTCAGATTGGATATTACAATGCCAAGACGAGCAGGTGTGAAGGTAAGTGTGATATCCATCGGCTCGAGAATCCCATCTGACTCTTCTCACGCAGCCGACGATTTTAGCCCTGCCAGCAACGATATGAATGGTGAGACTGGCTTCACGAAGCACTACACCACACTTTCCTACCCGCTGAGCGACGCTACGGGTGTGCTGTACATCTCCGAGAAGAACGGACCGTATCAATTCGATTCCTCGTTCTATCAAGGGTACCAGCTCGGGTGCTGTGTCGGTCAGAAGAACCCCGGGAAATGGAAGACCAATTGCTAAAGAAACACCTCATTGGCCCTATGGCAGGATGTCACTCTTATCAGCTTGTGTCATAGATATGCTTTTCTTCAGCTGTATCTTGAGAGATAGTAGATAGGCAAAAGCAATCGATCCCGATCCACCGGTTGGCTCATGACCTCATCGGGGGCTCTTGGCACGGAAAAGATTTCAGTGGACCCGGTGCGCACCATCCGCGGTAGACACCATAGGAAAACCGCCTCTTCCCTTGACTGGACCAGACCATCTTTCAGCAGATATAGAGATCCCCTCTCACTGACAAATTTCATCCCACGCACATCCCAGCAACCAGAGGTCACGAGGCGGAGCCAGAATTTGTTCTGCCATCTCCCCCCACTTCCCCTCCAAGCTCGTCTTCGATCGCTATCCCCATATCAGATCGCTATGTCTGGTCGCAATATCTCATACGGTCGCGGCGGAGCCGGTAGGTACTTCCGAGTCTGGCATCGATTGTAATGCGCTCTGACCTTGCTCTCTCTAGGCAACATCTCCCGCCAGCAGTCCGCCACCACGCCGAGGGATCTCGTCACCCCAACAATCAAGCAAGAAGTCTATACCACCGGTCGCGGAGGCTCAGGGAACATGGTTCAGAATGATCCCGAGCGACCAGAGATTGCTCGTGAAAGCCAGGACGTGGAGTCCCCGCCCCTGCGGGCGCAGCAGATTCCCCACCATACTGGCCGAGGTAAGCAGATTCATATGCAGGACACAGTCAAAACGCTCAGAAACTGATCTTTCTTGTTCTTTCTTCTAGGAGGTGTCGCCAATGCCTACATCCCTACTGCCGAGGAGGAGGAGCGAGCTCGTCTGCAGGAGGCTGAGCTTGTGCGGGTGCGCACACAAGACAAGGACCGTATCAAGGAGGTGGAACACGAGCGACAGGAATTGCGGCACCAGGAACCCTCGACCTAGTCAGTTCTGCGATAGACGCGATAGATTCTCTGGTAGTGTCTTTCCAGTCGGTACTCGGGTTGTTCTGCGCTCAACAAAGCATTTGTCACTTGGGAAAAGTGAAAGGAAGAAACTGCCAGAAGTGCTGCAGGCAGTACTTAATGCGGGGTTGTGCTAGGGCGAATCTCTTATCTTCGGTATCAATATGCGTGTTTTTTCCTTTTTTTTCGTTTTTTCCCTTATCTTTACCCAACTCCTATCTGCGGGTACCACCTTGTCTGCTGGGATTGGTTTTGGCGCTTGGTGTCATGTCGGCTTCCGAAGGCTTGTTTCTACTGGTTATCTAGCGTTGGGCTTGTAGATGCTCTTTGAAAATTAGGTTTCTATCCTA
The DNA here is from genome assembly GCA_028829675.1 of Penicillium tannophilum. Taxonomy (NCBI): domain Eukaryota; kingdom Fungi; phylum Ascomycota; class Eurotiomycetes; order Eurotiales; family Aspergillaceae; genus Penicillium; species Penicillium tannophilum. The sequence continues at coordinate 123,425 of JAQKAK010000001.1, read as the reverse complement.
ATCACAACGCTTTGATGGTTCATTATGTGTCGTCGCACCAATGTGATAGGTACGGTACTTTTGCAAATGGAACTAACTCCAGTCGCTAGTCTCAAAGTGGATGGTGCAATAGCAATCCACCAGTTATGGATAGTGTCAAGCTTTCACCTTCGGTAAAGACCACCCCATAGCATCTACTGGCCAGCTGAGCAGGTCATGCCATTCACCGTCCAGCCCGTCCACAACCTCTTTCAGAATACGGGTGGCCCAATCTCCCATCCACCATGTGTCCCGCAGATGGTGCAGTATGACGGCAAAGTGGGCCAGAATAACTAGTGCAAAGGGCTTGCGCTCACGCACCAGTTCGGGGAAGCGAACGGGAATATAAAAGGTCCAGCAAAAAGCGAAATCTTTGGGCTCGCTTCCACTCATCAATTGTTCGAGGGAGGTGCCCAGGTGGTTAATCGTCTCGGTATATGTCTCTTTCTCGTGGGTTGAGTCCCGCAAGGCTTCACTCTCATTACATCGTCGCAGGGCTATAATCACCAAATGAGACATATTCGGCAACCTAGCCCGTCTTGGTTCCGGTTGAACCAACGATCGGAGCTCGCCGGTGCCCACGCGGTCCAGGGATAAAACCATGGCACTTATGAGCCACCGAGTGAGCTGGAATACCTCCAGAAACTCATCCAGGATCTCTGCCTGTTCGTCATCTTCTTCCAGGCCATCGTCTATCAAACAATATGCAAAGGAGAATACAGTCATAGCACTGCATAGCGCGAAATGGGCATCACATTGGGCGTTGGTGAGCTCTTGTTTCGTGTCGAGATGGATACCTATCAGAGCTTGGCTCTGATGTTCGCGTGCCGCGAGCAAATATCGCCATCTGCGTTCCGGGCTTGTGCATGCCCCGGATACCTGTAATGCTGATAAGGCTAATAGTCCATGTCGTAGAGAGGGGAATTCCAGCGACAATCGAGGGATGACTGTTTGCCATAGGGTTTCGGTGGCACGATCCTTGGCCATAGAGCGATATGTCGTGGTGCACCAGTGCATCATCAATTCGAGGTCCTGCAGACCCAGTGTTTCCTCCATGTCTACCGGCAGAGTACTGGGACAGACTATTGTCGCTGCGGTAGGAGCTGGATGAGGCCTTGCAGCGGTCATAGTTGGCGATAAATCCGGGGAGACTGAAGTGGACGTTGACGAGCCTCTTGAGGCTGCCAAGTCCCGAGCTTTGGTATCTAGTCGAGTCATGCGAGGTCGACAGGTCTGGCCGACCATCCTTCGATCTATATAGTGGGAGCAGCTCGGCTCGGGGAACTAGATGTGGTAATTGTCAAAATAAGGCCTTCTTTCGAGTTCTCATCTCTTTTTGACGAGGGGTCACGATGCAGGAGCTATGGGCACGGATCACACGGATCACCCAGCTGGAACTTACCTGGTGTTTGCTTCTCAACGTTCCCTGGCGAACCCGCTTACTCGACGGCATTATTTGGATCACGGTGGGATCTCGATATTTTCATTTTCTGGTTTCGTTCTCTGGCTGCGTCGATGTCTATATAAAAGGTAAACAAATAAAAAAAAAGGCATCGGTTAGAGTCAGTGGCCACCATCAGGTGAACACTAAGAGGGGCGTGGATCACCTTGCAGAAAACCTCCCCAAAAAAAAAACAAATTTAAGAAACAGTGTATCCTAATTTGGCAAATGCAGCTTCACAAGAATGACATAATCGAACCGAACTCCACTTAATTATGGTAGGGTACTGGATTTATTGATTTACAGTAATGTCGAACCTGCAAGTTGGGTCCAATGTAAAGCTAGCAAGTAAAAGGGGCCAATGACAAGGTGATCAACATAGTCCGTTTCGAGTTAAGCTTGAAAGGTGGAAAGGGGCATTGATCCACATGAATCTGATAGGTCGAGTCTATCCGCATCATGCATTACTCAGCACGCTGAGCCATGCGTTTTCCAAATCGGGGCAAACGCGAGACGGTCAAAGCAGAACTTTCCACTTCTGCCGCCACAGGGGATTTCATCACCAAGTGGGATACTGTACATTCGAATATTTAGTCATTGATCTTGTCCCGAGGAATATATGGCTATGGTATCTGTTTCCTCCACTTTGGCTGTTTCAGCCTCCCTATCAGAAATGATTGAATAGTTGCCTTTCATTATTAGCGTTTCTTCTCGAATGCCACTAGACCTTCTATTTTCCCGCATATCCCGACTTGTGCAGCTTGTGCAGCTTGTGCAGCTTGTGTCATTAACGTGCGCCACCGGCGTCTTCTAATCGATGCCCTTGCTCTTACCCGATAGGGCCACTGCGATACTTTTCTGATCTAGGGCTAGTGAGAGTGAGCAAGGGGATCAATTCTTTGCCCTCGCCTGTAATTTCCTTGAGGTAAGCTTGCTGACTAGGGACCCCTGACCCCTTGACTGAATGCGGTATATGCACTGGAGCGTCGTTGAAAAGGATCATACGCTACCTGTAAATTGCATGATCCCCAAACAAGTTCCAGATATGCATTGTGATTCAGCGGGATCATCCAGTTGCTGATTTGGGAATATGCATGTCATCCCGACGACTGAACGCCTTTTGTGTCCATGCTTCAGATATCCCGAGCCCGGTCCATCATGTGGCCTGTGCATCATAATTGCTTTATTTCCCCAATAGGGACCGTACAGGTATTCGGGGAGGTGGGCCCGAACTGATGACTTCTGAGTGGAGATCGCGGTAAGTTGTAATCCTTCCGATGCAGATTAGGTATACGGAGTACCAAGAACTCAATCGCCATTCCAGCAATAGGGTGACTCGTTGTTGGCCGGCAGATGTCAATTGCTGATATGCGTGCAGTGCTCCAGCTGCCCAACTAGCTGCAGAGAGAACCTGATCGGTGCCCCACGACCTACCGAATCGAGTAAAAGCAACGCTATATATTGTGGATCCATGCTTCCACCCGCCCCCTCTCGATCATGTTGCAGGTGGTGTCGCCCCATTTATCAGAGCCAGTGATAGCTATCCACGCATTAATCCAGTGGCGGTTGTATCGATTGCTTCAACCGCATGCTCGGTTCGGACATCCGTCAAAGGGCGGTATGACAAATGAGACGCGAACCCACGAGTTGGGGTGATTAACATCCGGAAGTTTCGTGATAAGGCGACAGGGAATATTGCCGTGTTGATCTGTGATTAGCGCAGGGTCTCCACAAGGCTGTTACCTGTTCTTGTGCAACTTCCAAGCCATATGTGCTATTCACAGGGGTGAGGATTGGAAGCCGACCCAGCTTTTATGTTTTCCAGGAAATAATTTTCTTGGTCGCGAATGTCGACGGCGCGGGTGCTGATGGAGCGAGCATCATCCAGCAAAAGGTCCGCCCTGGTCACCACTCACTGAAAGATGAGCTGCGCAGACCCTTCCTTTTCCTCTGATTATCGCCATGGCCCCCACGTCTTTCGCATGGCTTGAACGGGTTGAAGGTACCGGTCGGCGAGACGAAACCAGTGAAGAGGTTTTGTGTTCGCCGTAAACTGGAGGCTTCGACCGCTGTCTTATGTAATATGTGGTATATCGGCGCTGAGTTGACTTTAGAATCACCGGTCGCGTTTTTTTTTCCGCGCAAAGACGATACATCTCAGCCTAGCCAAGTGTCGCGATCAATTTGTATTCCATACATGCTCCCGCCATTATGATACGACATACTGAGCCTCGAGATTCGGCGACACCTATGATGCAATCTGCCAGGAATTGATAGGCAGAAGCAATTTGCGGGTCAATCGGCTTGTTGCATGTGTCTGTACGACATACCGTATCTAGCAATGGTAGGGAGACTTTGTTCTGTGGTACTGAGCTTCTTGGTGGCTTCTCGTGGGCTGGTTACGGGCGAAGGGCGGTTAAATCAGGCCGTGATAAATGTAATGCCTCGTGATAGTGCTCCAGAGTTATCGGCATCTGGTTTGAAGGTTTCGGCGCTTAGACTAGCATCCAATGATTTCTTGTATGTCAGATTTTCCATAAGGCGATAGACCGACGTAGTATGAAAGAGTATGCGATCGGGATGGGTTAATAGTAGGCATGATGCGACTTGGATAAATTATCGGGGAAAAAAAGATGAAACCAAAGTGGGCTGCACTAAGTGATCTGTGACCCCGAAACTTGGCTACGCCGTTGACACTAGGGCCAAACTTTGATTCGAGCGGGGATTACCCAGATCCACTTTCCACGCGTCAAATATGAGCACGGATCCGCCATGATCTTTTATAAAAGATGGTCTGCCATGCCCCTTTCAGTTTCAGAATTCGGCAAATTGATTCTCATCGCTTCCTCCAGGGCCTGGCAACAGGGGTCCGACCTGGTCAGATTCTCATGCCTTGAATTGGAGCCGATGATATCAAGGATGACTTGTGTGGCTGATGGCTCCACTCAAATAGATTAAACATGATCTCATCCGGCCGAGACCCGTGCTCTCCATGTGGCGGTTACATCTTGATCCACCAGGATTCTACATCATCCTAGGGAAATACTCATCAAGGGAAGGGTTACTTCAGTAAACTACATATCGTCGAGACTGCTCTAGTACCACATCGGTATTTTGTAGGATTAGACGATCGATGCGGGAACAGCGACGCACAACATCGGATGTAGCAAGCGCTTGATGTAATGATGACCAGGCTTATCACCGGAGAAATCCATGCTGCACAGTCCGACATGACGAACCAGTCATAAGTCAGGTTTGGAGCCTTCAGCCACAGGAAGTGACAGCTCGAGGCAAATTACGAAAAATCTATTTCTATCCATCTCTGGCTTCTCATTCGCGTCGTCATGATTTATCCATATAGGGTGGCCAATTTGGTGCCATGGGTCGTAACCTGCCAATAACCGGGTTAGAGTCAAATTGGAGTATACATTCGAGGTACATGCACTGGAACCTTGGAAGCCCCTGTTGGTTTCACGTCATATTGGAAGGGGAAATACTTAAAGTGGTAGAGATAAATAATGAATGAATAGATCTGACCTCGTATTCCCGGCCGTGACGCAGGAAACCAGAGAACCCCACGGCCGGATTTCCTCTACAACCCCAGATTCGTGTCACGGTGGCCCGCGTCATGTTAGCCGGTGCTCCACATGCCCTCATGGAATACCTGGATCCACACCCTTCATTGGTACATGGCGTGGCCAGACACAGGGATCGTCACTCCTACACGTTTCCTCGACAGACCCACTATGATGATAACATCAATATCTACCGGTGGCTCTCCACCATGCACCTGCAGAAGGTTTGGATCGATCGACTGGGATTAGAGATGAAGTCTCGCTATGATATCAACGACCATGACGTAGTAGGCTCTGCCCTGTGCCTGGGAGCTTGTCGCCAGGTATATAGTTTGCCTACTTCACGATAGTTCCTGATCTCTCATTATACATTCCAATCTCAAAATCTCAAGTCACTTGAAAAGTTCTTGAATCTTATACGCTTTCCCCTTAACATCTCTACTTTATTACGAACTTTACCTCGATCTATACTATTGTACATTACACCTTGCTGATACGATTTCCCACGACGTCACTGTGTCAAAAGACTTTACGCCTTTTAAGCTATTGATTTAAATTATTCCGATATCCGTTCACCTGGACATTTGTCACATCCCATCATGTCGTCCCCTGCAGTGAGCAAACCCCCCAAGCTCGGTTCGAAGGCTGGAACTCCCACCAAACTCCGCAAAGGTTCCGGCTCGAGCGTCGCCTCCAAACCCAGTGTCACTGAATCCCCTAAGTCCGTGAAGAAGACACCCTCCCGCAAGCTCGCTCCCAAGTCGCCCAAGCCAATCCAAGACGACGAAGTATCTATCCCTGAGACCCCATCACCCAAATCGAAGAAGAAGGCCCCCTCGTCGGAGCAGCGTCGCCCCATCTCTCCACCCGATGATGCTGCATCGCAGGCTTCTGGTTCAGCTGCCCCACTTGGTGGAGCCTCATCTGGGTCGACTGGCAAGGCCAAGGGCTCTGCTGAAAAGGCCAAGGAGACTCTGAACAATGGAGTCGAGGATGCCACCGAGGCTACTCCGCTCGACCTCTCTGCGCTGAAGGGTCTTGTCGTCTCTGACGGAGGCAAGATTCTGGGTCAGGACGGTAACCCACTGGGCGAGGTGGTGGAAGGTGATCCCGAGGACTTGGTCGGCCAGACTGTCGGTGATGATGGCGAGATCGTCGATGAAGATGGCGATTTGATTGGTCGCGTTGATGTCCTTCATGATGCCGTCGAGGAGGCTCAGAACCTTCCTGACGATGCTCAGTCCAAGGTCGGCGAGGCTCAGGATGTTGTCACTGATCTGGCCGAGCTAGAGGGTCTACCTGTCTCTGATGGCGGTGTGATCAAGAATGCTGCTGGTCAGGTCCTGGGCAAGATTGTTGAAGGTGACCCCGAAGATCTCATCGGATACACTCTCAACGATTCGGGTGAGATCGTCGACGATGAAGGCGATGCGATCGGCCGAGTGGAACTTCTACCGGTTGAGGAGCAACAGAAGGCCATCGAGGATGCTGGCGGCGACGCCGCCGATAACGTCGACGGCGCCAAGGCTGATGTTGATGACGAGTTTGAAGACGCCCACGACGGCCTTCCTGCCGATGATGCAACGGATGCCGCAGACAATGTTGCCGATGAAGCCGAGGATGCTCAAGAAGATGCGCCCGACGCTGAAGATGCGGTGCCTGAAGAACTCGACCAAGCCAAGTCCACCGCTGAAGGAGCCGCTCCTGATGTTGAAGCCGAGGATGCTGATGTCGACGCGGATGCTGATGTCGACGCTAATGCTGATGTTGACGCTAATGCTGATGTTGACGCTGATGCCGATGTTGACGCTGATGCCGATGCCGATGTCGACGCCGAGGGTGTTGCTAAAGATGCTGTCGACGATGTCAAGGACACAGCCGACGAAAATGTCGACGGAGCCCAGGACGACGTTGAAGACACTACTGAAGACGTCCCTGAGGCCGCAGAAGATGCTGCCGACGAAGCCACCCAGCACATTCCCGAACTCGACACTCTGGAAGGCTTGAAGTGCAACAAGCGCGGATTTGTCATCGATGAAGAGACTGGAAAGCCTGTCGGTGAAGTCATCGAAGGTGACCCTAAGAAGCTGTCGCGACTTGGCGTTACCCTCGATAAGGAGGGACAATTCTGGGACAACCGAGGAAATGTGATCGGAAAAGTCAAGGCACTCCCCGTCGACGACGGCAAGGATGAGGAGGGACCATTCGCTGGCCTTGAGGGTCTCGTTGTTGGCCAAGAAGGCTTTGTCGAAGATGAGAACCAGACCCGTGTCGGAAAGTTGGTTGAAGGCGACGCGAAGAAGCTTCTCGGTCGTGGTGTTGACGAGGATGGTGAAGTCCTCGATCGTCACGGCTCTGTCATCGGTCGCGCTGAGCGATGGGAGGAGCCCGAGCCCGAGCCTGAAGAGGAGCCTGAAGAGGAGGCTGCTCCTGATCTCTCCATGCTCAATGGTTTGAGTTGCAACAAGGCTGGGTATGTCATCGGCAGTGAGGGCTTCCCTATTGCCCAAGTTGTCGAGGGTAACCCTAAGGAACTTGCCGGCAAGAAAATCGAAGATGGTGAAATCTACGACGGCAAGAAGGTTGTTGGTCGCGTTGAGCTCATCCCTGAGGAGGAGTTGGAAAACAAGCCCGAGGGTCCATTTGCCGGTCTGGAGGGCCTTGTCGTCACGAAGGATGGCTTCGTTGAGGATGAGGAGGGCTCCATTGTCGGAAAGCTCATCGAGGGTGACGCGAAGAAACTCCGCGGCCGTGCTGTTGATGAGGACGGCGAAATTACCGACAAATATGGCAATGTGAAGGGCCGCGCCGAGCCTTATGAGGTTCCCGAAGAAGAGGAAGAGGTCCCCGAAGAAGCGGACCTGTCGCTGCTCGAGGGCAAGGTTGTCAACAAGATGGGCAATGTCGTCGATCCTGCCACTGGTGCTGTCGTCGGACGCATTGTCGAAGGTGACAAGCGTCTTGCTGGTCGCAAGGTCGATGGCAAGGGCCAGATCTGGGGTGACAATGGCCAGGTCATTGGACGCGCCGAGCTGATCCCGGGCGCTGAGCAGCAAAAGGCCGAGGGTCCATTCTTTGGATTCGACAATGCCGAAGTTGGAAAGGATGGCGTTGTCATTGATGCCGGCCGTATCATCGGACGTCTCATTGAGGGTGATGCTAAGCGCCTGCTTGGCCGCAAAGTCGACGAGGACGGTGACGTTGTCGACAAGAACGGCAACACCATAGGCAAGGCTGAGCGCTGGGAGCCTGAGGAGAAGGCTCGCGATGTCAACCCTATGTCTGGTCGCAAGGTCAACAAGGAAGGTGAAGTTCGCGACGCCGATGGCAACCTCATTGGAAAGCTCACTTCTGGAAACCTGGCCACCCTTGTGGGCAAGTCCATTGATGATAATGGTTACGTGGTTGACAACGACGGCAACAAGATTGGCGAGTGCACCCTGCTGGAAAACATTCCAGAGCCTGAGGAGCCTGAGCCTGAGCCCGAGGTTGAGGAAGAAGGACCAACACCTGAAGAGCAAGAAGCTCAAGCCAAGGCTGAGCACGACCGCCAGCTGGCTGAGAAGATGTGTCATATTCTTCGCCAGACTCTGGATCAGGTCAAGCCTGTGTGCGACATGATCTCTGAGGTAAGTAACGGTCATTATCGAAATGTGAAATTCATAGCTAATATATTGTCTGTACAGAAAATTGAAAAGGCCGACCGCACTCCCAAGGATGAACTTGACGAGGAGAAGCTGGTCAAGGATGTCAAGCCCCTGCTAGAGCAGGGAGGTAAAATCCTGCAAGAGTGCAATGGGGCAATTCGTGCCCTTGATCCCGATGGTCGCATCGCTGCCACCGCTAAGGCCCGCGCTTCTTCTCGTGATGCTACACCCGAAGAGAATCAGCTGGCTGAGCTGCTTAAGACTCTGACTGAGACTGTTGTTAAGACAATCGACAACGGCAAGAGACGAATTGCTGACATGCCCCATGCCAAGAAGAAGCTTAGCCCCCTCTGGGCTCTTCTCTCCGAGCCATTGTTCCAGATCATTGCTGCTGTTGGGCTCCTGTTGAATGGAGTCTTGTCACTGGTTGGTCGTCTGCTGGATGGTCTTGGCTTGGGTGGACTGTTGAATGGTATCCTTGGTGGATTGGGACTGGACAAGTTGGTCAATGGTTTGGGTCTTGGTGGACTGACAGACGCTCTGGGATTGGGCGGCAAATGATTTTATTGAGCGTGTAATATTGGGAGCACATGTTTTGGCATTTGGTTGTATTATTCTGTGGTTATTTGCGTTTCCTTTATACGCTGGGTGATCGGATTTGATATACCTACCTCCCCAAGTGTGTAGGTAGTACGTTGTACCTAATATCCTCTGGTTTTTCGAAATGTTTTATCAAAATTTATATTCATCTGGCAATGACTTGCTTGCTCATAGTCTTGTAAAGGTTCTAAATCTAGCCCAGTTGTCTTATTCTGTCCTGTGTCAGCCTATAGAACTGCAAGATCTGTGCATACTAGTCGCACCAATCTTCTCTCGGATTTTGTGTTATCGCCTTATCGCCTTATCAGCGGCATTGTGTGCGGAAATCGTCGGTTAGTGTAGGCGCTTGCCTCCGCGTCTTCCCCTCCAAAACACCCGACTCCTTCTCGCGGCATTCCTTGCTAATCACGATCTCCTGATTCACATCCTGATCTCGGATCGGCACGGCTCATTATGGATTCGAGGCCCTCCCGCCCGGACCGGCCGTATCAGCGAACCTACAAGGCATGCATACCCTGCCGGCAACGCAAGGCTAAGTGCGACTTGGGTGCGGGCCCAGATGGCTTACCGATCGGCCCACCCTGTGCGCGTTGTCGCCGAGAGATGAGAGAGTGTGTGTTCCCCGAGAAACGGGCCTGGGAGAGGTCCCGCAAACGTGGTATGTGAGAGCCGGAAGCACTTGATCCGTTTCGTTTCTAACCGGCCCTGAAGCTCGATCCATGGAAGAGACCGATGAGCAAATATCTCCACACACAGAGCAATACCTATCAGACGCTGCACCGGAGACCACCAGTGGAAGATATTCCCAAAATCACCAATCGCCAGCTCAGTATGCCGGCTCTAGCCCTTTCCAATCAGGCTGGGCGCTCAATGGACATTCAGCATCCCTACAGCATAAACATAGCCCCCCTATGAACATTAGCCCAAGACCTGGCACCGAGCCAATAAATCCTGGGAACCATACTTCACCGCATACCCATAATGAGCATCGCCATCGGTCTAATCCGAATTTGGCGAGCTCTATGATGCGGACGGTCGTCGCCAGCGGTAATGATGCCCTCAACATTCTGTTCGAGGCAGCCACAGCGCAAAGCCAAGAGGACAATGTCCAGAATGAGCCTAGTTCGTCAATTGGAGGTAACTCAAAGAATGGCAACGTTAATGCAAAGGAGCGAAGTACTCCCCGGAACTTTGAAAGCCCCATACCCTTCGAGCCCGTTCCCCGAAACACGCGCCCGGTAGATTTGGCAGAAGTTACGCAAGATACTCTTCAAATTTGGCAAGCCTGTCGCTTTGTCAGGATGGGTTGGTTTACTGCTCGGGAGGCAGCTACGTTCATTGATTTGTGAGTTGTTGACATTTCCTTCTTCCTATGTCATTTCAAGCTTCTCCTGGCTCTACTTGTCGGCTCTGTTAACCATAATCTAGATTCTTTAAGAATATGTCCTGTCTATCTCCTATCCTTACTGACTTTTACTCCAACCATCGAAACCATTACACGCTCATTACCCGCGAACCGGTTCTATGTTGTACCATTCTCATGATATCTTCCCGCTATCATATCCTCCCTGGCGCTGGGGGAGACTCCAGGAACTTTTTCATTCATCACCGGCTTTGGCAGCATTGCCAGCAGCTCACAATGCGACTGATCTTCGGGCAAGAAAAGGCAACAAAGTCAAAGATCCGAAGCCTTGGAACTGTGGAGGCTCTTCTGTTAATGGCCGAGTGGCATCCTCGATCACTACATTTCCCGCCAGAAACGGATGGCTGGGACGACGATTTGATCTCCATGGGCCCTCAGCCCTCGGAATCAACCGACCCAAACAATGGCTCCGCAAGCAGATGGTTAGAAGATATGATTGAGCCATCAAGAAGGTCCGACCAAATGTCTTGGATGCTACTGGGTTGCGCTCTCTCCCTTGCACATGAGCTCGGCATCTTTGAGACCGAGGAGGACGAGTCTGTGGAAGAGGATCCACAGTGGAAAGAGCAAATAGCTCTCCGGCGGCAGAGAGTGCAGCGCTTACTTTATGTCTACATTAATCAACTTGCATGGCGCATTGGGTGTATGTCGCCGATCCCTCAGTCCCTTAACCATGCAGTCCTCGGCGGGCGGAAGCCGCGAGGACTAAGTCAGCCCGGTAGCACATGGCTCACATTCATGGACTCATGGATTGAGCTTACCAAGTTGGCACAATCAGTCACTGATATGTTCTTTCCATCTGCAAAATTCGCCCGCCAGCAGCTGCACAGTGGCCGGTACATTGGACTTCTCGACCATTTTCGGCCTCTCCTCAACCAATGGAAAGACAAGTATCTACACCCCCACGTTCTTGATAAGTCTTTCTACAATGATCTGTTCATTGAGTATCATTTTGTCCGCGTGTATACCCACTCCGTGGGTATGCAAGCCGTGGTAGAACGTGCGCTGGCAGACGCGGACTCTAACTTCGATGAGGTTCGGCCGATGACGATCGAACAAACCGACTACGAATATATTCAAGAGGTCATCGATGGCTGCTGTCAGATCTTACGCAAAGTCACGCAGCTTGCAGAAACCGGGGCACTGCGATTTTCACCTGTGCGCATCATCCTGCGCGTTACTAGCGCTTCGATCTTCTTAATGAAAGCGCTCAGTCTTGGCACGCGTGAGGCGGTGCTCCGAGAGTCACTCGAGGTACTGGAGAATAGCATCAGTGCGCTCAAGTCCAATGCCCTGGATGACGTTCATTTAAGTACTCGCTACGCCGCACTTCTGGACATGCACGTTTCCCGGCTGCGTCGTAATCTGTTGGCTTCTTCCAAGGCTGTCAAGAACAACCGAGGAGCTGCTAGTCGATCTTCAATGGGTCCTCCTGCTTGGCCCGATGCGAGCGACCGTGCCAGTCAAGTCAACCCCCCAGCCCCCGATGACCTGTCCTCGGATTTAGCTTTTATGCCATCTCTCAACGACATGACAGATGACTGGCTATCGCTGCCTTTTGATCCATCAATGGCACCCTTTGGGATGACTAGTGGTAGTCAATTCCCCATGTGCGAAGGCGGCGCCTTGGATTTTATTTGGAATCTACCGTCTTGATCATGATTTTATGTACATAGCGACTGATGGTGACGACTTTTACGCCCCTTTATATTTATGGCATTCATGAGATACCCCACATCGCCTTCGCTTTGCCAGGGCATGCTAAGCCAATATGGCCTTTTGACGCTTCACCTCGTATCATTTCATTTTTCACACTTGCCTCTTGATGGGGCAAGAATTGGAAGTGGAATATAATGTGAATATTTCTTGGTTTACAGAACCCCATATAGAATCAATACTCGAAGGTAGCGAGGCCGGACAGATGGCTGGAATATTCTTCTAATTTCCCCTTTTCTCCTCAATTAAATAGTGAGGACCATTTGAATTCGTCTCGATCATGAAGTCTACCAGTCCCTACAACTACTTCAAGTCACAGTTCCAACAAACTGTCCAGCTTCCAAGCCTCTCACCTCGAATCCAGTCAACAGAAGTAAACACCTTGCTGAGGTATACCACAAAGGCCATCACCGGTTCGCCTATACTACTTCACCTCTCACACCCACGATGTACGTCAATGTCTACTTTCAGCCATCAGACTCCGACATGAGCGACTTTATGCTTCTGCATACCATTCTTTCCCACATTGAACGCTTTGAGCATCCTTTGACTCTTTGACCTGAAATGGTTGGGAATCAATGATGCTTCTCCTTGCACATATTTAGCAATGGCCAGCGACAGATTCGAGCTGACGCAATCGATCTCGTCAACAGTTGGATATGTGCAGGTCCGATGCTTTCTCGTCTGCACGTTCGGCTTCTGTCTGTGGCCTTGATCTTATCTCGAGAACGGCATGGCCTGAATAGTATGACAGAATTTTAGATTCCAAGGTTTCTCATGTTACAGGGCTTTTGTTTCTCTTCATTTCCTTCGTTGACTACTCATTTTCTCCCTCTACGAGTCTAGCTCATCATGAGCATCCATACGATCGAATGCCTTGATCACCTCTTTGTCCCATCGACTACAAGCAACGATGATCCACTGCACGACTCCAACGCAGTAGAGTGCAACACACTGACCAACCCAGAGGCCTTTCAGGCCCCAGCCATGGAAGGCCAGATAAATACCCAGCGGCAGGGCAAACAAATAGTAGCTGACAATATTCACGATAGCACCAATATGCTGTCGGCCCATACCACGCAAACTGCCACCACAACTTCCATTAACTCCATCTGCAATCTGGAATAGAGCGACCAGTGGCATGATTTCCGATACCAGCTCCACTACTCGCGGATCATCGTTAAAGAGTTTGGCAAAGTGATCCCGGCTTCCCATTAGCACTGCTAGAACGATCGATCCCAGGATGATCGCTAGAAAGGCCGAAATATGAGCCGTGCGTGCCGCCCCCTTTGCACTGCGGGCTCCAAGAAGATTACCGATGCGAGATGAAGTTGCCACACCGAGGCCAAAGGGGATTGTGTTCATCACGGAATCAGCGGTCATGATCACGCTCTGGGCGGCTAGGGCGATCGTACCCAGACGACCCGCTGCCAACGCCACAATCTCAAAGGCCAGCCATTCCGTTCCGATGTGCATAATGCCCAGGAGTGATAAGCGCACAAATGTCCACATGTTGTCGAAAGCCGCCCATGACCATCCGCCCCAGCACTCAGCTCCAGCGATGAATTTGCTGTGTATGACCAGTAGTGCAAATGCAAACCAGTATGAGATATCGGAGGCCAGAGGGGCACCAAGTAGACCGATATCCAGTGTATAACAGAACATATAAGTCATTGCGATATGGCACGGTAAGACGATTAACATAACGTACGTGCCGGCTCTCATGTGACCTATCGAATATGAGAGGGGTCAGTGGGGTTTTTCGAATGTGATGATTGCCAGTCTGCTTACCCTGAGCCTGCAAGTACTTCTTCATGACTTCAAAAAAGATATATCCCAGTCCACCTGGAATTAGTACAGTCAGATATTGGCAACTAAGGTATGAAAGCTCCGGGTCTTGGCCAAGCGCCTGGAAAACAGAGTCGGAACATGCCCAGAGAATGGCGACTGGGACAAAGAACAGAGACAGAACGAATAGTGCCCGTTGAAGTAGAATTCCAAGGTCGTGCTTGTTCTCGCTCCCTGTGAAGGTCGAGGACGCAATCGTATCAAGAGCGGTTGTTCCTCCTAGCGCAATCATCCATCCAGTCACCAGTGCAAACATCTGTGCAAAAGCAGCGACCGCCAAGTTCATGGGTGATGATTGCCCTATTATAATCGCGGTCGTGGTTTGTAGACTCATTTGCAATGTGTATCCAAATATCACGGGTAAAGAGTCCTTCAACAACTGCCAGCATTCTGCGAGCAACGATTTGGCCGGAGCAGTCGACCATTTTCTTTGAGCCTCAATTTCGCTCCATGTGGTCGGATTTGGGGTCGGTTTAGGGATTAGCGAGGTGATCTCATTTGGCGGGGCGCCTATATCGGGCTGGGCGTTGGCACGCGACATGATGAAGAGCCGAAGATAAAGACGCTGGAAGGAACAGCAACCGAAAATGCAAAGAAATTGTTCTCACTATGGAGACTTCATGCGGCGTGACTGTTCGTACGCGTATGTGGACTAGGGCGGGGGGAAGAGTTGAGGGAGACGAGAGCTGAACACCCGCCTTCTAAATAGTTGCGTACAGTGATCGACAGATCTTAGTTCAATCAAAACAGGGTAAAGATGCCCAATTGTGGAGAATCACTCCACCTGCTTGCATAAGTTGACTGTCGATGGCATGAGAATCAATCTGCCCCTTCATGTAATGAACCGCTCGACATGCCGGGCCTTCATCCATCGAAGGAACCATCGTCGGATCGATCGAACCTAAAAATTGGCACAGACTGACAGCTAGAGCAGGTTTTGGTTCATGCAAAGTGGATCAAGACTTTGGATCAGCATCGTATACCTGAATAGGTATGAGGTGTTCCACTTGTGCAGGTGATCGACCTATCAACTTCTTCCTCTACTCCACTACATCTGCAGCTAAGACCCTGTAGCACCAATCGCGATTGCTTTACTCGTTTCCGAATCTCTTTTACATAATTACAATACCAGTTGTTCTTGACCTCACGCTGTAAGAGAATTATGGCGTCATGGTACATATGCTCCGTGAACATCTCATATCCAGCTCAAAAGCTAAAGAGCCCACTTCTCCGTTTCCCATATGGGTAGACAATGAGGGCTGCTATAAACAACCCAATCGTAATCCCAATTGCCACCTGGATCATACCAAATCCCAAAGTGAACACCGAGGTACTGCTCAGCCCAGCCCCAGGTGTATTACTGGACGAGGAATGAGAAGACACATTTTGCCGGATTTCATCGGCAGACTGCACGCCCGTGATCAATGACCCGGTCGCTGCAAGGCCAGAAGGCACCAGAATAAAGATCCCCGGTAAGATGGCTGTCGCGGCATGACCGTGCCAGAGTCGACTATAGAGGTTCCCCAGCATGCCAATCGTAAATGCCCCGACGGTATTGGCAACTTGCGAATTCGATCCGAGTCGCTTGGTGCTAAAGTAGTTGGCCGTGTACCCCGACAAGGCAATAAAGGCCATTGGCGGGAATTGTTTCCATTTCCCTTGGTTAATGATGAGGAGCCACACGATCATAATGGACACGAAGGGAAACCGTGCGACATAGGGGTTTGGAAATGCTCCGGCCTTGGGGCAATTAAGGTCTGATACGGCGCTGTTGTCCATCAGGCCATAGATTGTGGTGCCGACTGTGATTCCATATCCGATAAACAATGAAAAAATGATCGCATACACCATTCGAATCGAGCCTGCGATGATCTGGTGCGATTGCAATTCCAAGCTGCTACATAGTACCAGGAATCCAGGCAAGATTAAGGCAATTGACGCTTGTGCGATTGCAGAAAAGCAGAAGAGATATTCTCGCTTACCATCGACGGTCCTCAATGGAATGCTTCCAAAGGCACGGGCAATAAAGGATGTCAACACTGTCGACGTCACCTCGAAGACATTAGAATAGAGAACCGATCGAGGTGCTGCGAGATGTTGCATGGCCCCGACCAGTAACCCATTTATGAAGATAATCGGCATGTCAATGGGTCGGGCGTTGAACGCAAAAGGACCAACAGTGGCCGTGGCTAGACCATATACCATGACAACGATGAACTTATTGTAGCGTGGTCCCTTCTTCATCACTTCGTCTAGGTCTTGAATCGCTTCTTCGATCCCAACCACGTCGTGGATGACATTCTTGTAAATGAGATGAGTGTCCGAGAGACGCGCTAAATCCACTCCCTGTCCAACCCGGACGAGTTTCATCTCCGTTGTTCGCGTCGAAGGATCATCGAATGACATTATCATGCATCCCGGTAGATACAGAAACTGGCTATCGATCTCAAGTACCTTGGAAGTCATTTGCATATATTCTTCCAATCGATGAGTTGGTGCTCCGAATAGCATCAATGCCCGACAGAGCTGCATGATATATCGCTGTCGGCAGATGATCTCTGCGATGTGAATAGTTACCCGAATCTCGTCTTCAAGTCGAGGTCCATGATCGGGCTGTTTGCCACGTCTGTTAGATGCTGCCGACATGACCTCACTTGAGACCGGCGTGCTCGCTCCGCTCAGACTGCTGCTCGCTCCAATCAACGTGGACGTGGATGTATTGGATGGCCTTTTGTACCACTTTGGTATATTTCTTTTCGATTTTGGTTCCTGGCTCGTCAAAGATGCACTACTGGAAGTAGATTCGACCGAAGATTGACTCGGTGTCCTGAATGTGCTTCCTTGGTGCTGCTGCTGTCCGCCATTGAGCTTAATTAGCTGTGACAATACACCTCCACCCCCAGATCGATAACGCAGGCCCGAGTCAAGACTCGACTCGTGTTCACCTCCCACGAATTCGGTAACGTTCCCTGGACCATGTCGTCCTCGAGTATTGCGCCGTTTGGCGGAATGGTCTTGTGTCAGGTCCCGGACGAGTCGATGTGCTTCGGAACTACTTGTCGCTTGGTGCTGACGCTTTGCTTCATAAGTTTTGTGCTTATCGTCGGTCACATCCGACATTGGAGGTTCGCTGCCGGTCGCCCAGTCTGCATGGTACATACCCGACCCAAGGTCATCACCTCCAGTTGTAGGCCGACCTAGCCGGTCACCTAGGCGCGAAGCCCTTTGTTTGAAGCTTGACGTTGCCGAACGAAGGCGGGTTTTCGCGGTGTTGATACCGAATGTATCGAAGACAGTCCTGATATTCTGTGTCTGTTCCGGTGGTTTGTCCGGTGCCTTTTCGTCCGGAATTGCCCCGGCCTGACCAGTGCATTGAGCTTGTTCCCAAAGTGGCGTGTCGGTGATATCTGCTGACTGGTGGGCATATGGGGCTGTAGGGGGATGAGGTCGATCCTCATAACGAGACTTCTCATGCCGCGATAGACGAGGTACACTGTTTGAGAAGCTGGGGGACGATCGAAAATGTACCCGCGGTGTCGGTGATTCCCCTTGACTTGTGTCGTGTCCATGGTATTTTCCATCAGGGCCCCCCGTTGCCTCTGGCCTATCCGCACCATTATCGCTGCCGCGTTCGGTCGACGAGCCGTTGCTGTCACTTTCCTGACTAGACATGAGGGCCAGATATTGAGATCATCGGTCTTCACTCTCTCAACGACGGGGGCAGTCCTAATGGCTGACTTCCTGGAATAATTAGCCTTGCTGAGATACTTTGGTGAAGAGTAGACCTACCAGGATTTCAAACGCAGTCGGCAAACAACGATGACTCTACGCAAGAATATATTTACGAAATGATAGAGGAATCTTTGGAAGTTGAAGACCATAAGTTGAGCACCGGGCCCGATGTTCCAATTCAAAAAGTGCCAATTCCAGTGACATGAGCTCATAAGCGCCCCTGCTCGGTATACACTTCAGGTGCGCCAATCATATGGCAGTACCATTCAACTTTGGAACCTGTTCCCGTCGCTCGCCATGGGCCAATGAATTTTGTCATGCGGAACAATTGTCCGACGGCTTCTGTATTTGATTACTACCTAGAACAAGGTAGGTTGCGTAATGGCTATGTACATCCGCTATCTATATGCCGAGGGGCGAGATCAAGTCTGACTTCAATGAACATAATGCCGACATTGCCATTGACATGCGAAAGAGATAAGACATATGAAAAACATCAAAAGAGAGGGATATCACAAGACGAGAAAATTGCTTCCAGTACAAAGAAACAGTTCAAAATCAGGAATAGATGGCTATCGACTCCAAGGCTGGCGAAGCTTCCCAGATTGTCCGTTGGCGAGGATGTCACCACCGGGTCCATCGCTGTTGCTGCTTTCGGATTCGCTATCGGACACAGAGTAAATGCTAGATTTCTTCGGGGTAGGAGCAGACTTGATAGCTTTGTGCTGTATCGGGGGCTGTTGCGCCCTGCGTGCCTGCTGATCCTTTTGATCTTTGAGGAGACCTTTCAATGTTCTTCTTGGTGTCACTCGTGGAGTGGTTTTTTCCGGCAGAGGTTGCTCAATTGGTTTGGTAGTGGCAGCAGAGGGACCAGGGATGGAAGAACGACTAGGTTTCTAGGTCAGCGGCTATGATAGTAGGCAAGATGATAAACTAGCATACCCAAACTTGGAGGTGTCAAGTTCATCTTCACTCTCCGAGTCTTCTGAAGAGGAAGAGCTGTCTTGGACTGGCTGTTGAACTTTGTTTCTCTCGGGGAGCTTTGCGGGTTCAGCCGTTGCCTTGACTTCGACCGTCTCAGTCTCATTCGTGTGTTCGATTTTGCCGGTCTCATCCTTGTCTTTGATGATCGCCCTGTTCTTATCATCGAGCGCATTCTCTTGTTCCGGGTCGGATTCATTATCGTCCTCTTGAGAGTCACTGCTCTCTTCGTCCGATCCTTCATCATCGCCATTGTCTTTGTCCTCCACCTCTTCCTCGCCATCCTCCTCCCCTTCCTCCTCCTCCTCCTCCTCTTCTTCCTCGTGCTCTTTGCCATCATCATCCACATCAGCCTCTTCATCCACGAATGCTTTGGCGAGGTTTTCTGTTGCCGATTCTGACTCGTCATTGTCTTCGGTATCACCATCAGATCCAGCCTCATCATCAACAAGTGTTTGTACTTGCTGCCTTTTTGTCGAGACTGGCGCCTCGTCATCGCCATCGCTAATGTTTCCGTTCTTATCATCTACAGATGCTTTCGCTTGATGGTTTGCTGGCAAATCTGGCTCGTCGTCACTGTCATCAATAATTGCAGCTCCCTCGTCCAAAGGTGATTTGACTGAGTGATCTGCTTCCGGTTCTGACTCGTCTGTCGAATCCGAATCCTCTGACGATTCGGAATCCTCTGACAGTTCACCCTTCTCGTTCGTAGTTTGTGGTTGGCCATTGATCTTGACTGGTTCCGCATCCGCCATTTCTTCATCACTGTCAACGGCCTGCTCGTCGCTTTGGTGTTCAGGCTTCTCGAGATCGTTGTTACCATTGACCTCGCTCGTCACTTCATCATCGGATTCCGGAATGTCCGAGACTTCGACTGACTCCTCAGGTTCGAAAGTCGCATGGCCGTTCTCTTTCAGTGGTTGTAACGACTCAGCAGCAAGCGCAGCCTCGCGCTTATGCAATTCCATCCGTTTTTCTTCAAGTTTCTTCCTGTGTTCAATTTTCACCATACTTCTCCTCCTGTTGCTCTTTGATGTAGCTGGGGTCTTTATTTTCTCGTGGAGATCCAGCATATCCCTCAAAATTGGCAATAATGATGCATGCGTATTTGGATCCTTCAACTTTTGGATAATCTCAGGCATCTCCCGTTCCTCATTCTCCAGGTCTGATTTTAACTGTTGAATTTTTTCCGGGTTAAAGTTAGGGGGGTAAACGATTCCTTCGATTTGGCTACTAGAGGGAGCAGGACCTTGGCTGCTGCGTGGAAGAGAAGGCTTAGGTGGGTTTTTGGCAATTGGAGTGCTGGTGTCGCTGAAGGAAACATGGCGGTCGTAGCTAGGCCTTTTGGGAGGACTGCTGGTGATACCGAGCCCTAGTCCTTTCCCATTGGGTGGGAGCACATTGGATGACCTGCGATGCGGACTCGTCCAGGATGGCCCAAGCTCCTGTCTTCGGGTTGAGGTGGGACTTTTAGGTGATTGAGGAGCCACTCGGCCAAATGGGCCCTCTATCCGAGGTTCCTTTGATGGTGCATCGTTCTCGGGTGTTTGATGTTTTCGTTTCCGGGTGAACGCTTCACTGGCCGCTTCGAAGTCCAATTCGACCGAAGGGAACCGCTCGGGGGCATGGGCATGAGGTTTTTGAATGACACGGACGGTGCCGCGTTGGTCGTGGCCATCTGCGCGGGCTTTTCCACGGTTCACGAAAACCTCCTCAACTGACATTCCAGCATCGAGGTCAATCAATGGCATTGTATCATCGAGTAGTTTCTTGATAACTAGAGGCCTATGAAATGGAGGTTCAGCGCTTTTGTTCTTTTCAACCACTCTGCATTCTCACTCACTCGGAGTTTGGGCGAAGCGCTTTCCATTTTTGTTTGATCAATGTAGCAAGATCAGCCAACGATAGCTCCTCCGGCTTCTCCACTGTTAACAAAAGCCCTGCGAAGCTCTTTATCGTGTTTGTATCCTCGGAATCTGGTTTCTTATTAGGCAAGATTGAGCGCAGTGACCCCGACCATGAGGGAACTTGCTCTTGCTCCCGCGGGTACACCCGGACTTCTAAACGAAGGAAGACCATGGGGACGGTTGCGATTGCGCGAGGTGGAGAAAAGTTAGATTAAATTAGGGGATCGAGCAGTAGAACTAGATAGCAGGCTCGGCCATGTGAACAAAATGTGAAAGAACGAGGTCGTTAGTGTCGTGTCAATGGGGGAAAAGAAAAAGGTCAAACGCGACAAAGGAAAAGACGCGGGGACTCGCGATTGATGCCTCAGGCCTCGATTCAATTGATGGATCAAAAAAGAGAAGACCAATAGGAGGATACCATTACCGCTGGTTCTACCTGTCACTTGAGATTGGTATGAGAAATACGGATAGATTCATTCGGGCGTTGTATGAAAATAAAATTGATCGGCTAATTTGTTTGGTCATATGAAGGCTGACGGTAATGGCCAGAATGCAACTGTCACGCTCCAGGCTCAGGGCATATAGGTGGGCAATATACTATATTGCGGCAGGTGCCCAAGTGTGTAGTATAAACTTACAAATCTCCAAATATCTGTATTTGATGTATCTATGTATCTAAGATGCAAGATTTGAACATTGTAAATGGCTACTCCGGCGGCTGGAAGTACCGCTGGAACCGATCAATCCCAGTCAATTGCAGCTCAGCAATGACCCAATGGCAACTCATCAGGAGACTAGGGAAACGGACAGTCCAGAAGTTCAAGTAACCTTCTGGCAGTCCACCGATATGCACCTTCAGGTGCTCCGGCATGTCGTTGTAATGGTTGCGCTTGTTACGGAGGGCACGCAGTAGATCCAGCATTCGAGAACCAGTGTACTTGCGCTGCTTGCCTAGGTTATCCTTGAAATCGCGAGGGAGCAGGCGCAAAAAATCCATGTCAGGTCCGAGGACTTGCGGGGCTACCGACTCCAAGCAGAGCAGTGCATCCGATGGGGGATCGCGCGGTTCAAACTCAAAATGATCCGATACGTCACATAGGAAGCTTAGCCGATCGGAGGGGGCCCAAAAGAATGGGTGCATCAGGACAGCACTGGCGTCGGGGCTATATGGGAGGAAAGAAACATTAGTATCAGGAGATGTAAATTCTTGTGCAAAAGGGTCAAAGCATACCGATGGCGTGGATCGAGAGACAACATGGAACGAATCAAGTCATCTGCCTCAAAAGCATAATCACCCAAGCGATCCAATTCTTGCAAATCAAAGTGACCTTTCACTATGTTGGCCTCTCGCATGAACTTGCCATTTTTATCGAACGGATGGCTGCCCCGAGTCAACACGTAATAGAACACGCAGCCGAGTGAGAAAATATCAATGGCACGGGTGGCGCGGCGATTCGTCTGGGGATCAACAACAGCGGGTTCAGAAGATTCAGTGTGCTGGGATGCAAGACTCAAGGGTCCAGTGTCATCGTCGACGAGCAGTTCCGGGGCACGCCAGCCAGAGGTTCCAGCAGCGTGAGCAGTAGTGGCTCGAAAAGAACTTTGATTATCCTCCAGTTTCTTGCACAGACCAAAATCCGAGATGAGGAGGCGAATGGCTCGCGATGCCGTACGCCCGCGAGGCATGGCAACCAGGATATTCTGAGGTTTCAAGTCACGATGAACAATCTTGAGCGAATGCAAGTATCGGACTCCTTGCGTGATCTGACGAAGAACATCTGGCATGTCAAGGCCACCTTGAACCAGCTCTGGGAATTGAACAGGGCGCTCAATGACATCCTGGAGAGACGCCGGGCAGAGCTCTAGACCGATGTACAAGAACCCAGGTGCTTGTTCACGGCAGAAATAACGGATGACATTATGGTGGTCATCGCTCTCTTGTAACAGCCCTACCTCGTGTGAGGCAATGTCATAAAATTCCATGAGCATGCGTTTGACAGCCACATTTCGTCCATCAAATGTACCGCGGTAGACCACGGTTCCGTGGCTGCCGTGTCCAAGCACAATATCAGTAAATACCTCTAGTCTTCCAATGCGGACAACCCCGTTCGGTTGCACTATTTCAGTTGATACATTACGAGTCAATCGGGCATCGGACTCAAGCCGGGACTGTGAATTTTGACGATTCACAAGTTCGGCTCCCTGATCGGAGTGCTCTTTAAGCTCGCCTTCGATACCAGGCTTTGGCTTGCGTCGATGGCCTTTGCCACCCCGTGTACCACGCGACCGTTTCTTCTTCGCTGGTTTATCGGGATTCTGACTCCCCTCGTCTAGTTCGCCTTCTTCTGTTTCACGATCAGGCTCGCTAATCTTCACCCGGGGTGTCCTATCCGATGGTACACTGCGATCCCGAGATGGTCGCGGCGTGGCCTCCCCAGAGTCGATCAAATCAACATCGACGGTCACATCGGTCATGGGCCGAGGGGTAGATGCGCGTGGTAAATCTGGGGCAGTACCGATAATCGGGGTGGATGGGGTCGAGAGAGAGGATTTGTCATTTGAGTTGATAATGTTCTTGATATCGAGCTTCTGCTTGGCAAGGTCTCGAATATGATGCGAGTTGAAGTAGATGAATGTACCAATGAAGAGCAGAACAAGAGTGACAACGATGTCAAGGGCATTGTCCCAGCTTTTGCGAATGATAGCGCTGTGTCGCAGAGCAGGAGGAAGAGCTAGCTCTGATGGGCTGCGTGAAACCTCTCTCGGTGTGTCATTGGAAAGTTCAGTTGTGGAACTTCCCAGTCGGGGAATGGAAGGCCGGATTTGTGGGCCATTCAACGAATGAACACCAGCCAGGGCATCTCGTTGCTGATGCGGCGTCAAACTCATCAGTGACTGCCCTCGACGGAAAAAGTCTTTTTCATAGCATTGAGCCATGGGGGCACGACCAGTGACCAGAGGGTAAGTCTCCTCGGAAAGAGCAAACCATCCACCCGCGCTAGTCGAATCGATGAACACACGCATGTCTCGATCATCGTCTAAGGTGCCGTAGTCGGGGTCCGGCGGCTGAAGTGGTTGAGACAGAAGTACTAATGGGGTTGAAGCGTCGGGAGCATCCTTGTTAGTGGGCCGCACCACATCGAATACTCGAGCCACAGGGGACTGGAAGCGCTGCGTATAACGAGGGCGTACCATCCGTGAGTGATCAAAGCCCAGTACAACACCATCATGCATGCTATAAACATGACTCAGATCCATTGTACGGTAGTACTGACTTTGTAAATCCATATCTCGGTTGTTGGGCGCCCATTCGGAGTATTTCAGTGTACAGATGGGATCTCCCGTCTCGGTATTTTGAATAGCCACCGCATACTCCACACGGCCAAGGACCAATGTCCCGGAGGATGTTTCGCACTCCTCCGGGTCCACATCTTGTCCGTCTACCTTGCGACATTCTTGACCAGCCTGAAATGGCCCACGAGAGCTGAAGACCCGCAGAATGCTTCCAGTGCGGGCGTCAATCGTGTACAGAGTTGTTTCTTTCCGGGCAGTATACGTCACGGCAGGTTCAATACCGGAATATGGCGTTTCGTCGACTAATTGCTTGACTGTCAGACCGAGCTTTTGCAGTCCTGCCTCAGGACCTGGGCTGTAGATGTATAAGCTTCCATCTTGACTGGGTTCCACGATCCAAAGGAAGTCGTCCTCGGGTTGGGTTGCATCGAAACTGGTCCGATTGGCACGGTGGTAGATGCTCTCGACCACTGGGCTACTGGGCACTTCCAAGGCCCAGCGGGGAGCACCGGTCTTGCGGTCTCGAGCGTGAATGGTTCCGTCAACGGTCGCCAACAGGACAAAGTCCTCAACCTCCCAGTCCTGCAAGGACCGCGCGTGAAGCTGCGACGCCAGACCAGCAGCTGTACTGCTAGTCTGGGTGAGAGGGGCTCGAACGGCGCGGCCGGAGCCCGCCAGAGCCAGAGTTGCCAGGGCGCTCGCATCGTTGGATTTCACGATGGGAGGTACAGCCGCGGAGACTGTATGTTTGGAATAAGAAGCAGCTCCGTCAGCCGCTAGGGGCACGGAGATTCGAGGAGCGGAGTCATAAGACTCTGGGTGCTGCTGCGGAACAACCAGGCCTGGAAGGAGGAGAAGGGCGACGCTGGCGGGGAGGGTCGAACTAACGCCCGGTAACCGCCACCGCATCGTGGAACTTCAGCAGTGCGGTTCAATCCAGTGTGAAAAAAGAAGGCTTTAGAACACAGGCGGTGTCGATCGCATACGTCGAGGCAGGAGGAGATTGGAGTGGCTGGCTTGGATAGATGGCGAATGTGGAGCAAATAATCGAGAATTCGGATAGCGGATCGTCCCCCACCCACAGTTGGATGACAGATCTAGATAGAAATCCGCTACGACTAAAGAGCAGGAGAATTGGGAAGCTCCCGAGTATAGTGATGGTGGGGAGGATGCGAGGGTTGCTCCCTAGACTGGAGAGATGAAAGGGGGAAAGAGAAGAATCGAGAAGTTGAAGATGGAAGGCAGATGGATTGTGTGTAATACCGTTGTACAATACACGGAGGCCCCGACCCCTTCCGCCCTGCCGCCCCCTTTATTGCTGGCGGTATTATACGTACTAGCATCGTAATTAATTGGGGCCGCGCCATCGAGGCTACGCAAGTGTTTTGAAAGCCCCTTGAACTGGTGTGGTTGCTTTTGTTATTGTTCCAATGAAGATGCATCATATCGGGTCACACAGCGTGCGATGCAGGTCAGCACAACTACCACCCGAGTAAACTGCCTGGGAAAAATTACAAATCCTCTTTCACTCTCTTCGAGCCGCTGCGGTTGATCATGCCCGGGGAATTCGGCCTCCCGTCCAGGCGCCCCATTTGACAACCAATCATATTGAATCCTCGAAATGAGACTCATTGTTTCATAGTAGTTTCTAAAGGGACTATATCAAAGTGTAAACCCCCGGACGCCTGATGGAACCTTCCATACCGCTGAAGGAAATCACGCCAGTCAAGGAAATTAGAAGAGAACCCAGAAAAAGAATAAGAAAAAAAAAAAAAAAAAGGAGAAAAAAAAAGACGAAGAAAGTCCATAGATACAAAGAATGGAAAAAGTGGAGACATGAAGCTGATCGAAGGGTAACTTATAGAAACAGCAGATGCGCGCATTGCGTGACAGCAAAGGAAAAAAGAGAAGGCGATACAAAAGAAAACCCCCCCGCAAGACCTTTGATAGATCTCAACCCCCTCGAACCATCCATGTGATGGCCACAGCCCAACCAGTCACGAAGACAACAGTTAAGATTCCGGCACCGGCCCGATCTCCCGTGCGAACTGTGTTTAGTTGAGGGGCTTCAACATCCGAGCTGTTGGTACCCGCGCTGGGATTACTCTTAGAAGTACCACCGGTGTCGGCTGTGAATGGTGCCTTATTTTTGAAAGGAACTAGGTTCGCATTGAGGACACCCAGTACAGCCATCTGGTTTTCAAGTGAATCAGTGCCATCCCAACTCTGCGTGTACCATTTGGTACCGCAATGTGAGCCATCACTGAGACCGGTACAGGTTAAAGCGGCGGCAGTAGCTGAAGTCTTGAGTTTCGGCATCACCAGGTCAGAAGTTCCAGGGACGATCAAGGTCATAAAAGCCAGCCAGGAAGAGAAGTAAGCCTTAAATGTGATCTGGTTTCGGTCACATTTTAGGATTGGTTCACAGGTGATTTCGCTGAGGATGTTCCCGTTGGCATTACCAAAGGTACTGCTTGTGGGATAAAATTGACTTGACGTTCCTACCAGCCCATTGATGCCTTCTAGCCACTTTTGGGTGCCATTGGTCTATAGGGTGATCAGCTCTTGTCAGTCCCATTCGGACAGAAGTTTAGGAGATAAATCACTTACGTAGTTGTACATGTAGGCTGCACCGCTGATGTACGTCGCATAATTATATGACCACTGATAGTCGCCATGATCCGTACATTGGGATTCACAGCTGGTGGTGTCCGCAATGACCCAAGTCTTCCGGAGCAGAGGGGTACTCGCACTCCAGTCCCAGATACGCTCAGCCCAGGTAGCATATGTCGCATTGTTGGTGTAAAGGGCCAATCGCGCGGCCAGCTGAAAGAGCCCACCATTGGAAATGGCGTTCTTGGTTGTGTATCCCGGCTGGTAGGGCCAGATCTGCCAACGCATACCACCGTGACAGCTGCTGGTATCCCAACGAGGAACCTGAGTATTGAACACACCCTGGGCTAAAGAGACCCATGAGGGCTGACCGCTGCGCTCCGGGTAGTTTAGTTCCGCAGCTGTAATCGCCGCCAGACCCCAAAAGACCTGGTCATCGTTTCCTAGATACTGACTGTAATTTGCTGGGAAGAAGTTGTCGTCGCCCTGTTGCCAGTACATCCCGTCCTGAACCGCGCTGTTGAACTGGCTGTCCCCGGTCAAGAACCAATACTGAATGAGGATCATGAACATCGAGCCACCCTCCCACCAAGTGCCGTCGAGCTTGCCGGGGATGGCTTTGGACTCTCGGTCATTGTAGTAATTCATCATATCAACGGCGACTGTTTTAGCGGCGGATTTGAGGGAGTCTGGAATGCGCCGCTCTCATATTAGTTCATGCGCCCGCGATTTACAGTATATGAGGGGGGACAGGAATGCGGGCCACCGACTTTCATCGTCCACGTTGAGGGTAATAGCGAGAGCACACTGGGCAGCCAAGGCGCCACCCAGTAGGGCGGGAAGCCATTTGGAAAGAATCATATTAAACGAGGGAAAAGGTCAAGGCATCGAAACGAGGTGAGGTGAGAAAAGCAAAATCGAGAACGATCTTTGGAGGAGAGTGGGGAAGAGAAGGATGAAAAGGCATGGGGAAGAAAAGAGTCGGGGCGCAAGTAGGTTTGACAGCCTAGGTCCCTGGTTCGGTGGGGCTGACCAGAGGAAAGGTAGTGTGCGGAGTTGAATTGCTTGGAGGAATTATCTATGACGAAATTGATGGGTATTTGGAGATGTCCACATGAGTATTGAAGCTGTGTACCGGTACTATTTCATGTGGCATCTAGTAAATTAGCATCTAGTAAATAGGGGGCATTCGGACCAGCGTCCTAAAATAACTTTCCCTGGGCTAGAACTTACAGCAGAAAAGGGTCCTTGGCGCGGACCCCCTTGCTGTGGATGTCTAGGAGAAGCATGACCTCTTCTATATGGAGTACATTATCGTGCAGAATTAACCTGTGTACATTTTAACGCTCCAGATATGTACCTGTAGTCGCCTGCCACTGATCTACTTAGGTGTATGATCGTCCATGTTGTCACTTCCCCACTGATCATGGAAGATCGCGGATCACCCCGGCTGACACCCTGTGTCAAATGCCAAGGCCGAAAAGTAGAAGTAACTTGGTGGCGACTATTCAAGTGATTTTTCTGGATCAGATGTCGAGGTTGTGAGAGATCCACTCAAGGACACCCACCTTCGAAAGTTGACAGAATAAAGGGATAGTTTCTGTTCAGGGTCCAGGTTCATGATCCACAGGGTCCAAATGCAGGATCGGGACTAGTGTTCACGCCTGGTAATCGAGGCAGCTAAACCTTGAAAAAAGGCATCAACCAGGCAACAAGAATGCTTACATAACACCAGTGTACATTTCTGGCCTGAAATGTGAGATCCAGTGTTTCATTACGGTCAATGGTTTCCCATCTTGAGCTTCTCTCGTCCTGAGTAGATGCAGGAAAAAGTAAAAAAAAAATCAAGGTACCTACTTAGGTGCCTGACTGATTCCCTGGCTAATGCACGTAAAAACGTGATGTTCCTACATATTTGGCCAGGAACTGTACTTTTGTCATTTATGAAGCTATTCAATTTCATCTATAACTGGTAATTTGTGCTTTTTGATTTCTGGAAGATACAAGTCATCACCCGTGAGTCGTAACATGACTTTACATACGGTTTCTTTGTCTAGGCGCAGAGCGAATGATATTGTCGACACGTAGAAGAAGCTAGACAACGTTAGTCTTGGTCAAAATGGGGAGAGAGAATACATACCTCAGCAGCCTCCGAGGCCGATGACACCACCGCCTTCTTCAGCTTATAAGCCTCCACAACACCGAGCTCGCGCATGTCTGCGATACCGCCACCAGGAGTCAAAAGGTCCAGACCGGAGCTGGTCATGCCATTGTTGATTGCTTGTCGCAGGCGGGTGACCAGGTCGCTCGAGTCAAGACCCGCATTGTCTGCCAGAATGGTTGGCAGTTGCTTCAGCGCATGGGAGAACGAGTCCACGGCAAGTTGCTTCTTGCCGGTGGTGTTCTGGGCCGCCTGCTCAACAGCCTTAGACATCACCATCTCGGCACAGCCACCACCAAGCGTGACACGGGGATCCTTGACTGTTTGGGACAGAACAGCCAGGGCATCGTGGAGGGAGCGCTCGGCTTCATCCAAGAGCTGCTCGGTGGCACCACGCAGCACAATGGTGCAGGCCTGGCCAGCAGCCACGCCCGAGAACTTGATCAAAGTGTCCTCACCAATGATCACCTCCTCAATCAAGTCACAAGAGCCCAGCTTTACCTGATCCGGGTGGTCGAAAGTGGAGGCAATCTCACCACCAGTCACAAGCGCCAGGCGCTCAATGCCATCGAAGTCGGCGTGCTCAATAGACATAATGCCGGCCTCGGTGAACAGCTGCTCGGGCCAGTTGTAAATCAGCTGTCGGTTGACGAAACAATTGATACCGTGAGACTTGATTCGCTCAACCTTGGCGCGCATCTTCTCCCGCTCAGCCTTCTCTAGGTCGGCCAGCTTTCCAGTGGAGTCAACCTTGACGCGAGCTCCAAAAATCTTGACCTTGTCTGTGTCCATGGCAGTGTTGGCCACCAAGATCTTGGCATTTTCCAGTCGCTTGGGCTGGTTCACACCGATCTTCTTGTCCATGATGAAGCCCTCATCCAAGTACGAGTCAATCAGCTTACCGCCGGCCTTCTTGATAATTTGGATGTGGCTCAGGTCGGTGGACCCCTTAAGGCGCAGGACGGCCTCACATGCCAGCCGGGCGAAGTGGTCACGGTCTTGTGACAGAACCTTAGAGCTCAGGGTGGTACGGGCAATGGCGTGCAGGTCCTTGCGGAAAGCCTCGGCGTCCTTGCTTCGGTCGATGGCAATGCTCTCGAGAGCGGCCAGGGCGGCTTTACTGGCTATCCGGTAGCCCTCAATGATGGTCTGGGGGTGGATCTTCGAGTTGACAAGCTTCTCTGCTTCCCGAAGCAATTCTGCGGCCAGTACGGTAACAGATGTAGTTCCGTCACCAACCTCATCGTCCTGAACCTTGGAAATGTTGACCAGCACCTTCGCCGCTGCGTTATCCAGAGCAATCGATTTCAAGATGGTAGCACCGTCGTTCGTCACGAGGATTTCTCCGGTTGATCTGTTGTCCCGCAGCCTATGTTAGCATCTCGATCCTCGCCCGCAATCATCCATCCAGATAGTCTCATTTTGTGCTTTCTCCACGTACGCAGACTGTAGAATCTTGTCCATTCCCTTAGGGCCCAAAGTGCTCTTCACAAGGTCACCGACCGCGATGGCACCAACGAAGGCCGACAGACGGGCGTTCTCACCCTTCTCCTCGGTCACATCGTCGGCGAAGATCTGTGTGGGATTACCAAACGACGCCTAGATACAAGTTAGCAGGGTCGATATTCCCGAGTCTGTGTTTTAGAAAACGGGTATTCCCAATATAGGCATACCATTATGATCTGTGTAGACTAAACAATTGACTCAACTGATCCAAGCGACTGTTTGGAAGTTGAAAGCAATGAGTTCGTCAACAGTGGGGGGAAGGAAAGGAGAAAAGTTGGGTGGCCCGAGCTTCTGTTTTCTCCCACCGCCCGCTGCTTTCTCCGGCTTTCTCTCCCTT
This sequence comes from Penicillium tannophilum, assembly GCA_028829675.1. Lineage (NCBI taxonomy): Eukaryota > Fungi > Ascomycota > Eurotiomycetes > Eurotiales > Aspergillaceae > Penicillium > Penicillium tannophilum. The sequence continues at coordinate 92,626 of JAQKAK010000001.1, read as the reverse complement.
TTGACCTTTAGAAATTGTCCTTGTTCAGAGGCATATTTGTATTTCTTTTGGTTCTTTGCACTCTGATTTAGAATGGCGGGCTCTGAAGAAGTTCCTGCTTCTGCAGCCAAGCGTCCGCACTCCGCTGTTGATGGCGACGACAATGGTTCGTACATGGCTCCTCCGAGCTCCCGCAAATCCAGCTGGCGCAGTCCACTAATCGCGATGAGCAGGCGACGATTCCTCCTCCGATGATGACTTCGGCCCTGCGCTGCCCTCTGAGGCCGCACCCAAGAAGAAGCGCCGCAAGCTTCCCTTCGAAAAGATCTACGTCAAGGCGCTACCCGCCTCGCCTCGATACTCCAAGTCCCTCATGCACAAGGAGCAATTGTCTTTTGTGACAGTCACTCCGGTGACCGACTTTGTTATTACCAGTTCTATTGATGGAGTCGTCAAGTTTTGGAAAAAGATGGCCGAGGGCATCGAATTTGTTAAGGAGTTTCGCGCCCATCCGGGCGAGATTCATAGCACTAGCGTTAGTGCAGATGGCCGTAGCTTTGCGACAGTGGGAGCGGATAAGACAGTGAAAATATTCGATGTCATCACTTTTGGTTTGTGGTCCTTAGGACAGAGTTCAAAGGTCAAGACTGGCTGACTTGCGTGGAACAGATCTACTCGCCATGTATACCTTGAATTTCGTGCCCCGTTGCGTTTGCTGGGTGCATCGCCGAGGGGCATCTTTACCGCTACTGGCAGTGACCGATCAGTCTAGCAATATCATTCAAGTCTTTGACGGGCGAGGGGAGAACCCCGAGCCCTTGCATACGGTAAAGTCGGTCCACCGAAGCCCCGTGGTCTCGTTGGCGTTCAACAATGCGTATGACTGTGTCATCTCAGCCGACGAGTCTGGGATGATTGAATACTGGAGAGCTGGGGATGGCTCCTTTGAAAAACCCGACAATGTGTTCGAACTCAAATCATCGACCAATCTATTCGCTTTCAAAAAGGCCAAATCGACCGCTACGGCCATTACTATCTCGCCATCAGGGGAACAGTTTGCCACGGTATCTTTTCCAGATCGCCAGGTGCGCGTGTTCGAATTTGCAACGGGCAAGTTATATCGCACCTATGATGAATCCATAGCCACTCTCATGGAGATGCAGCAGGCTGGGACGGCCCCGTACCAGCTGGACGAATTAGAATTTGGACGGCGACTGGGAGTTGAGCGGGAGCTGGAGGGTGAGTCGATCCGCAACAAGGTCAATGTCTCCTTTGACGAGTCTGGTCACTTTTTGCTTTATGGATCTCTCTACGGCACCAAGTGCATCAACACCTATACGAATCGTGTGGTGCGTGTGTACGGCCGTGATGAGCCGTTCCGTGCCCTGAACCTCGCCCTCTACCAGGGTCAGCCCCAACGCAAAGGCGTTGTGACTGTCTCCATGGCTGCCAGCAGTAATCCCTTGCTGCAGGAAGCGGAAGAACGGGATGCCATTTTGATTAGCACTGGTTTTGGCAAGGTGCGCTTCTACATGTTCACCAATGAGACCGACATATCCAAGTCGTCACGAGACGTTCAGAATGAGAAGCCCACCCAGGCTGCTGCTGGGGCTGATGCCGGGACTACCAAGGCCAGCGAAAGTGGCACCGCCGCCGTTCTCCACACGACCATGGGGGATATCCATCTGCGTCTCTTCCCGTCCGCTGCCCCCCGAACAGTGGAAAACTTTGTCACCCACGCTCGGCAAGGATACTACAACAACACTATCTTCCACCGTGTTATTCGCAAGTTCATGATTCAGGGTGGTGATCCGCAGGGTGATGGAACCGGTGGAGAGTCCATCTGGGGGGGGAGTTCGCGGATGAGTTCTCTACTCTGCGTCACGACAAACCGTACACACTGTCCATGGCCAATGCGGGACCCAACTCCAATGGTAGTCAGTTCTTTATCACGACCGAGAAAACACCTTGGTTGGACAACAAGCACACCGTCTTCGGCCGGGCTGTGCAGGGGTTGGACGTGGTACACAAGATTGAGAATGTCAAGACCTACAAGGAGAAGCCGGAGGTTGATGTGAAGATTGTAAGCATCAGCATATCCTGATAGTAGGGAAACTGTACATATATGAATGAATAACGATGAATCAACTCCAATTGCATTGGCTAAGCCATGCACACGCTATGTACCTTAACACGGATTTTGAATAGAAGAAATCGTAGTATCGAAAGACAGATCCCAGCCACTCTTGAAACGAATGTGATAGATAGGCAAAGACCGGTTTTATCATCCAACGCCGATAAATGCAAGTGTGACGGGAAAGCAATAAGATGGTCGTCGCATGCCAAAGAAAGAAGGAAGAAGAAAGAAGGACACAGATCTCTAGGAACAGCGCAGGGAAAAGGAAGACGAAAAACAGCGGTATTATAGCGGTGGAACTTGTCTAGTCTCCACACTTCGGAAATCCACAGCGGCAGCAGGGCTTTGTTTTTGCAATCGATTATTACTTCCCGGTGTGACAGACCTGGGGGGAGCGACATTGGTGCGAGAGCTGGCGATCGAGTTGGTGTGTAGACTGCGCGCCTGGGACGGGGGCTGGGATTGGTCGGTCGGTAATCCACCAGATACAGTGCTCAAGATGCCGGAGCTTTGAAGGGGTCCGGCGCCGCTCACGGGATTGCCGTACAGTTGAAGACCACGTTTGGTATCACGACGGCGTCTGAACCAGACCCCAAAGGCGGCAATCAGACCAAAGGCGATTACCAACACGATGACCTAGGCTGAATTAGCAATTCCGTTCCAAGACATCGACTCCAAGCTGTGAACCCACCATGATCACCCATCTGTAGTGTGAGTGCCACCTGTTGACAGTTAGTATTTGCGCTTCGGAATTGCGACACTTGCGACAAACGCGATGAATTGCGCTCAACCAAAACCTACCAGCCATGATTCCCATCGGCCATCCTGGGTTTGCCTGTAGGGAAGGTGAGAGATGAAAAAAAAAAAAAAAACAAAAAAAAAAACACCTTAGAGGAAAAGCCGGTTGAATGAGGTCAGAAACGCGTGTGCTTCCCAGCGGGGAGAAGAAATGCGCAGATCAATGCGAGATCGATAAGCGAAAGTTCGGTCCAAATCGAATGGTCTTGGATATTTAGAAATTAGAAATTAGAAATTCAGGGTCGGGCCCATACGCAATAGCATAATCAAGCGCACCTATAGGGGAATGAGAAAGGGAGGGGGAGGAATCCACCGGCACGTACGGGATTGTTTATTATTAGGTCATTTCGGCTATTTCGTCCCTCTGATATGAAAGGTCTAGCTCTAGATTAAGGTTCATTTCATTGAATCTGTAGACTGTTGGATAGCTTCGTCTTTCCATATCAGTCAGATCTCATTCGTAAACAATTGGGTTTGAAGCGATTACCCCAAACACGGGCCCACTGCCCTGATCGGCACCGTTGGCGGCCCATGACTAAGGGAAGCCTTGTCGATCAGTAGCCCGGGGGGGCATCTAAACTGTATATAGAGAACCTTGGGATACGGATCTCTGCATGCACAGGTATACCTATCTCAGTGCGGAACAATTGTCGCTTCATTGCCCTTGATTTCCACTGTCTCAGTTGTTCAGAAAAGAGTGGGGCTTTGGGACTTGCAAAACCCGGTTTCTAGCACGTAAAAGCAGCACTAGCCCGAGTAGGATCGAATCGATCGGTATGCGTCTTGGGTGTCCTCCGTATAAGGCTGGGATATAGATATCACAGAGTATCCTAGAAGCAATTGGTGCATTGAACTATATGCCCAGTTGTCGAGTTCAAGTGGTGCCATTTTCAAGGTTTACGTTGCATTTCCAAAGACCGATGCCTATATCCTCAGGCATCACATTATTGGTCGGGTTATGTAAGCGATGATCTCTTGAAGCCTGAATTTGGTGGCAGCCACTGGTGTAAGTGATTTGTTTCTTTTTGTCTCTACACAATCTTCTCTTCCTGTCACAGTATTCCAAATATCAATTTACAAGACGTCCGATCTTTTACACCCTACATGGACAGGGAAAATGAAAAGTTTAGAGGTCGGTCCACAAACGGTATCCCGATGATGACTGGTCCCGTCAAGATATATAATTTCTCAAGCATTGGAAAGGGCCGACATAATCTTAGCACCCTGTGGATATAAAACCGAGCAAACTTGATATGACCAAATGTTTGGACCTCCTAGAAACCCATTTCCAGGACCCCAGTACTAGGTAGAGTACAGTAGCTACAGTAGCTACAGTAGGCAGGTCTAATAATATATTGAAATGACGCTACATACATTAGCTCCGACCTGTAGATCATTCCCGAACTGGCCTCCAGTATCAAGAAAAACCTCCACTTCCCCTATTCCAAGATTCCCAAGTTATATCATTTCGAAAGACAAAACCTAAGCTGATAGGTACCCGAAAACCTAGAGTTTTTGGTTATGAGGTCATCTTGTACGAGGGGTGCTTCTACGGGGTTAAACCAGTGAGCCCTTGGTACGTTAGCAGCGTTTCAAAATAGAACCATGGAAGCAGTGGCCAGGCTTCGTCAATACGGGACCAACCCTGCAGATCGTTACGTATGGGCTTCTAGCTCGATTGAGGAATAGTATTATCTGCGTAGGGCTGAGGGCCAATTCAAGGCAAACAACTATACGCGGTGGCGCGGATGACGTTATCCGATGTCAGCGACTGGATCTGGTTCACCATTCTCCACTATCAGCGTCAACACGTTGGAAGTTAATCAAAATCCCCAGCCTGTATATCTATGTCGATCTATAGCTGCGGGGCACGTCATTTATTTCCAGGTTCTTTGTCTCAGAAATGGCGTCACGATCCTACAAACACAGTATTTATACTTCGTCCATGGACGCTCAAGTTATCAGTATCAATTAAACAATCCTACACAACCAAACAACTCTACACAATTACCCCACATCTTCAACTATTCATTTTTCCAACATCTCTTTTTGAAAAATCTACCATCATGTCTGGCATTATCAACAAGGTTAAGGACTCAATTGCCCAGCACAAGGAGAACAAGGCGGAGGAGAAGGCTGAGAACACTGCTGAGCACCACACCGGCACCCATGAAAACGCCTATGATTCCACCAAGTCTTCCAACTACGGTCCCCATGATAGCAAACTCGCCAACGAGGCCGACCCTCGTATCGATAGCGACCGGTCCAACTTGACCGGCTCAACTACTGGCAATTACGGAACCCATGATAGCAAGATGGCGAACAAGGCCGATCCCCGTGTTGATAGCGACCGGTCAAACTTGACCGGCTCAACTACTGGCAACTACGGACCCCATGATAGCAAGATGGCAAACAAGGCCGATCCCCGTGTTGACAGCGACCTGGACGGTCGTGCTACCCACCATACATCTACTGCTACCCCAGCCGTCACTGGCGCTGGCGCTGGCCTCGGCTCGACTGGTGCTGGCTACGGCCCCACTGGCGCTGGCTCCGGCTCTACTGGCACTGGCCTTGGCTCTACTGGTGCTGGCTACGGCTCAACTGGTGCTGGCCTCGGCTCAACTGGTGCTGGCTCCGGCTCCACTGGCACTGGCCTTGGCTCCACTGGTGCTGGCTACGGCTCCACTGGCACTGGCCTCGGCTCCACTGGTGCTGGCTACGGCTCTACTGGCACTGGTCTTGGCTCTACTGGTGCTGGCTACGGCACCACCAACACTCATGATTCTGCCCGCTCCTCGAACTATGGTCCTCACGATAGCAACTTGGGTAACACCGTCGACCCCCGTGTCGATAGCGACCTAGACAGCCGTGGTGCCCGCAATACTTCGACTGGTTACGGATCAACTGGACCGACTGCGGCTGGTACTGGCTACGGCTCGACTGGCAACAACTATGGTACCGGCCGCACCACCGATACCTACGATTCCGCTAGATCCTCCAACCATGGCCCCCATGGCAGCAATGTCGCCAACGAGATTGATCCCCGCGTGGACAGTGACCGTGACGGCCGTGCTGCTCACCACAGCACTTCCTCCGGTCACGGGGCTGGCTACGCTGCTACAGGTGCCGCTGTCGGTGCTGGCGCTGGTTACGCTGGCTCCCACCACCACTCCTCAACTCACCCTTCCACTGGTCCTGCTACTTCGACTTCTGGTCCCCACTCTAGCAACGCAGAGAACAAGATGGATCCTCGCGTTGACAGCGATACCCCCAACGACCGTTACTCCACTTCCACTGGCCCCGGCTCCTCAACCGCTGGTCCCCACAAGAGCAACGTCGCCAATGAGGCTGATCCTCGTGTCGATAGTGACCGCAGCAATGCTACCTTTGTTGGTGGTGATTCCCGGTTCGATAACGATGTTCACAAGGGCAGCCTTGGTGGTGGCGGTGTGATGCACATGTCCGGTAACAAGGCCCCGACTACTACTCAAACCTTTGAGAAGTCCCAGAATGAGGATGTCGGCGCTGGTGCTACCGCTGGTAGCAGCTACAATGCTCAAAAGACTGCTGGTCCTCACAGCAGTGATGTTGCCAACAAGCTTGACCCCCGCGTTGACTCGGACCGTGATGGATCTAAGACTCTTGGCTCTCAACGTTACTAATTATGAAGTATATGATGATTACGATAGTTAAAGTTAATGAATGAAATTTGTCATTTTTATAAGTAATTTGTGACCAAGAAAATTTGTAGGAATAATTGTGTGCAATTAGTGTATTCAAGCCTGACCTTTGACGGTTTATTCAACAAAGATCCATTGTATGCACAAAAGCCATGAAGTACCGGAATCTTTGTTCTTTATGTACCTGCACACGTGCGCACCAGACTAATTACGTCAGGCGTATCTGCTAACTAACTATGAGTATTGAAAGGTTTTTCATGGTTGTATGGCAGGACTAAGATCAACGTCATATAAGTTATAGAAGTAAAAAATCTGGTCACGGTAAAGTTATTTAAGTTGTCAAGGTGGTGAAAAGCAAGAGAAAAGTCACGACAGTGACATGAATATTTATAAGTAAAGAGTATATAAGAAACAATGCGCACATGTGCAATGAATGATGGTAAATACAGTAATAGGAAAAGTGTGGAATGAGAGTGAGCAGGGGAAGGAATCTATAAAATACCGGCCGGGTTATCGTCTTTAAGTAACAGTTTTACCTCTTGAGACCTTCGCCTTTGAAGTTCGGACTCTGAAGAGGTAGTACACTAGCACACTAGCAGCCATGTTGAAAACAAAGTAGCACCAGAAGATGCCATAATCACGCCAGCGATCGTCATAGTAGATTTCGCGGGCTGCTAGGTAAGTATCCGCAGACTTCATGCTGCAGTACTCGCAATTGGCAGTGGCGTTGGGGTTGTAGATGGCACCCGTAGAAGTCTCCAGGTACTTTGCCATGTACTCATAGCATGTCTGACCGGAAGGTGGATCGAAAATGTTGAGCTCATCACTGCTGCACTCGACAGTGCGGCCATGAAGCGCTGCACCACTGATACCGGCAATGTAGTAGGTGAACGGAGATACGCGATACATAAAGATCCAGAAGCGAGGCAATGCACTTGGAGGCTGCATTACTCCGTTGAAGATGAAGGATAGACCGAACATGAGGGTTGCTAACATGGCGGCAAGAGCAGGCTCGGGGATAGCGCACACGACGAACTGTGCCATGCTGGCCGCATACATGTAGAATTGGCAAATGTAGAGCAGAACAATACCATTCTGTTCCGTAGTTTGATTGGCGCCAAAGACTGCCCAGTAGAATGAGGCCCAGGAACAAACACCCAAGCAGAACTGCCAAGGGACCTCCACCAGCATTTGCGAGACAATGAACACCTGCCACGAGTAAGTTCTAGACGGTCGCTCGCGGACCTCGTAGAGGGATCTTTGTGCCACCAGGTTAGGCATGATAGCATTGGCGAGAGTATTGAAGATGGTGCAAAGAAGGAAGATACTGAAGAGTGCGTTCTGGAAGCCTTGTTCGGAGTTGTCGGCCTTGTAGAACGAAAATCCAATGAACAGACCACTGACAATGCCTAGAACAAATTTGGAGTAGATATAGTCGGGCCTACGGTAGTAGGCTTGGAAGCATCGGCCAAGGACCACCCAGAGCTGAGTCGTTATAGGCATAGCAAACTCGGCGTTATCATCATCACCATCGTCGTGGGTGGAAGGCTCATCTCTGGGTCCCTTGATAGAGTGGAGACGATCGACTTCTGCAACAACATCCTGAAATTCTGGACTGTTCTTCCAAGTTTGAACCCAATCAACATCGGGACAGCCGTCTCCGGCCACCATGTCAAGAATATACTCGGCAGGGTTCTCCAGAGGCTCACAGGAGCGAGCTCCATTGCGTTCAAAGTATTCGAGGAGTGTGGTGGACTGTTCTCCGACCTCGCCAAAGTAGACTGTCTTGCCACCCTTGGCAAGGAAAAGAAGACGGTCAAAAGTCTGGAACAATGTCGCACTAGGCTGATGGATTGTCGCCAGCACAGCCTGACCATGGTCGGCCAAGCGCCTTAAGAATTGACAAATTGTCCATGAACTCTGCGAATCGAGACCACTAGTGGGCTCGTCGAGGAAGATCAGAAGAGTAGGCTTTGCGGCAAGCTCAACTCCGATGCTGAGAAGCTTGCGCTGCTCAACGTTGAGTCCTTCTCCGAGAGATCCGACAACAGCCTCGGCGAAATCCTCCATGCCCAGAACCTGAATGACTTGTTCTACATATTCATACTTTTCCTTTTTGGACACGCTCTGAGGCTGACGGAGAAGTGCACTGAACTGAAGGGCTTCTCGAACGGTTGTAGTATCCATGTGGAGATCCTGTTGCTGAACGTACCCAGTTCTCCGGGGGAAGTTTGCCGTCGGCAGCTTGCCATTAACAAAGACATCACCAGTGACAACACCGATTGACACGCGCTGTGCAAGAACATCCAACAAAGTAGTCTTTCCTGCGCCGGAAACTCCCATCAATGCAGTCAATGTTCCTGGCTTGACCCAGCCGTTTACATCGTCCAGCAAACGCCGAGTGCCTTCCTTCACAGGAATTTCGTATTGGAGATTTTTCCAGGAGAAAATGTCAGTTTGTTCTGGAAGGCGAATATCGTCATTGGTGCGCTGCACTTCGAGTTTCGTAATACCACCCGCTCCAGTCTCCGAGTCCCTTTGACTATCTTGGATGTGCTGGGGAACATGCCCAGGGCGGTAAACCAGGGCTTCAGCCTTGGATGTGTCACGAGTAATGAATTCCGAGGCTACCAAGTAGAGTGTGTTGAAGAAAACCATAAAAGCAATTAAGATGCCAAAGTTTCGCCACAGGTGGGAGTGGTAGTACCCATAGTTTTCTTCTATGAAGGTATCACCACTCACGTATGCCTGACCGGCCACCGAACCCACGACCGAGCACACAAAGTTTGTTCCGGTCCCATAGCTCGGAATCAGAGCTGAGCATTCGTAGTTCTTCCCGTGAAATTCGTTGGCGATGAGAGCCTCAAACGTGTAGAATATCGGGTTGATCCACCGAATCCAGGAGAACCACGGGTGCATGTAAGGCTGCGGCAAGGTAAATCCAGTGTAGACGACAATACAGAGAACTAGAACACCCGCCATGGCCATTGCCTGCCCGATCGACTTGGTAAGAGCTCCCAAGCTGCGGAAAAGGCCAGACATGGTCAAGACGGCGACCAGCAAGAACAGGTAGAAGATAAAGAAATTGCCTGGTTCTCGGCGCAAATTTGCCATGAAGTAGAGGATGATACTGAAAACAGTGAGTCGCAGGACTTTGATGGGCAGGTCGATGACAATGCTGGCAAGAGCTTCGGTAAATGGATGAACGAATGCATACCCAGCCTGTTTTTCAACAATCGGGCGCTGGCTGTAGAGCTGGAGAATTTCGTTGATGGTAAGCAAAGCATTCATGAGGACAGCAAAGTAGCACACTCCGCCCTTTTGGAAGAAATAGCTAGAAGTGTCGGGGGTATTGTAGAAGGCGGAGCCGATGATCAGAGCCAAGATCAACTGAACAACGAGCGGGGCTACTGCTGTGGGAATGTCGTTCAAGACTCGCTGGTAGGCGCGAGTTGTACAGAGTCGAATCTGCATAGGGATCGAAAGCAGGTAAGGGCTGCGAGTGCGGGTATGGCGAGCCTGCTGTTCCTCGTGGCTGATCTGGAACTGTTTGGCAGCCTCGCTATTGGGCGCATGCTGGGATTCGAAGGTGGCGATCTGCTCGCGCAGAGCCTTGTACTCGGGGCTCCGCGTCCAAAACTCATTGAATTCCTTGGCGGTTCGCGGTACCTTGGATTCCAAGCCAGGGCGCGCGGTCCGCTCATTGGGGTTGGTGATGGCAGTCAAAAAATCCCCTGATACCTGGCGCTCCGGCCTTTGCCATCCTTGATCTTCGAAATAAGACACAGCTCGATCGCGAGGGCCATAGTATATCTGATATCCTTCGTAAAGAACCACAACCTTGTCAAATAGGTCATACATCGATTGAGATGCTTGGTAGGCTGCAATGGCGTGGCAGGACTTTCCCATGTCTGCAGCAAGCCGCTGTGATCGGACAAATCTGAGGGCTGAAGCTGCATCCAAACCCCGCGTGCTGTTGTCCCATGCTCCCAGACGACAACGGCTGAGAAACATTTCCGCAATACTGACTCGCTTTCGTTCACCTCCACTGACACCACGCACGAATTCGCTGCCGACCTTGGTGTTGAAGGTGTGGGTAAGACCAAATATACTCATCACCACCTGCACTAGTGTCTCGCAGTATTCTGCTCGGCTCAACCCTTCCAGACGCTTGTGGGGAGCTCGAGCATGGGCTGCGAACGAGAGGGTCTGGCCAACTGTCAGGTGAGGGAAATGAAGTTCGACCTAACAGAAATTGAGATTAGCAGACGTTAAGTTGAAGGCACATTAAATCATGGCACTTTACCTCTTTGTTGTATGCAACCTCACCACGGTGATGTTTAATCATATCCTCAAAGGAAATACCTTCATAGTGGATGGTGCTGTTGGGATCCATGGCCAAACCTCCGAGATGGCCAGTAATTGTCTTGAGAAAAGTGGTACAGCCGCTTCCCGGGCGGCCCAGCACGAGTAAAAGCTCACCGGCTTCGAGCAGGCCATCGAAGCTTCGTAGAATACGGCGAGATTGGGAGCGATGTCCGGTCAGGAATCGAACCGCGGAACGGAAGGGGACCGCGAGAACCGACGTAAGGGTTTCTTGATACTGAATAGCCTCACCATTGCCACTAATGGATAGATCCTTGAAGACCACACTCTGCTGAGGCGCTTCGATACCCTCCTCATGCATCTGGTCCAAGACGGTCTGAGCCCATCTGTAGTGATCAAATTCGGGGCTTGTTGGATCCAGCCGGGGGTCATTTTTCTTTGATCCACCAGAAAGCGCGGAAACTGCTCTTCCTAGTTTACTGGAAGCAATACGGTTGAGCTGGTTGATCGTTTCAAATTCCCTCTCCTCCTCGACAGTAGGGGTTTTCGTTGTGATAGGCGCAAACTCCACATCGGAGTCGTCACGATCTTTCTCCATGCTGGGCAAAGAGTAATCCGGTGAACTTGTTCAACCGAAGAGGTGAAGAGATTGACACGAACGGAATCCACGCATGATATAAAAGGGTTAAATCAAAACCCTATCTTGAAATTTCGTTACTATTGCCTCGGGGACGGAGCGAGATTGGCCGACGAATGCATATTCTAATTCGGAAACCCACCTGCCCGAGCCCCTCAGACGGAGTTCGGAGGGAAAAGTGGATCCCAGTGCGTGACTGACTTCACTAATAATCCCGTGGCCGCCCTCATTTAAGCTTACAGTAGTCTTGCGACAACAGATAGATACGCCATATGGAGTGTTCGAAAAGAAACGAAAATTGCCCGATACTGCAGATCCATGGATGTCACTTTGACGTTATCACACTACATGTGGCAATATACCAACGTTTTGTCGATCACCTAGAAAATGCATCTCATGCATAACCTTGGAAGTCCATGGACAGCTCATCATGACATCTAGACAAATCATGCATTATACTTTCCGGGTGATATCCTACTACAACGCTACCAACACTTGGGCATCTCACATATAGAGTGCATGAGGTTAATTGAGGGTATGTATGTAAACTTGGATGGAGCTGATGTGGTGAAATATTTTTATCTCGCATTCAATAATATTGTGCGAGGTGGCGATGTCCAGGTCTTAAAGGCCTACTGTAGAAACACGCATAAGACGTCTATTGGGAATGCTAAACTGCTTCAAGTAATAATCGTCGTAAGATCAATCATATCATAATTCTCGGGGAAACGGAGCCCCAGACCCGACCCCGGAGTTAAGCCGTGCGGGCTACATACCGAGACTGTGAATTTGCCGACTATTCTGGAACCCCTTGATCTCTCGTCCGCGGACAGGATCGAATCTCCGACTAGTCGGGGTTAGTCTCATTTTAACTCCGCTCAGATAAATCATAGATAACTATTCGTGAGATCTAGTTCAGGTACTGGGCACTAATCAACATTACATATCCCTGTGGTAAGTACCTACAACACTACCTAGGTACATCCATGGATGCTGCGGTGTAAAAAGCAGCCTTCCAATGCTTGCGGAACGTCTTTTCCACTTCCGAGGCTGGAATGGGGGCGTGGAACCTTGGTGTCTATTACATTTCCCGGATCTTCCCATGGCAAACCTCGGAAGTCCTCCAGATGTTCATCTCTTTAAGTCTCTACCTAGGTAGGGCTTTTTTATTTTGGCATTGACTGGTGGCCAGGTACCAAGGGTTCCAAGGTTGCCGCCTAGATTAATCTCCACTGGAATGGTGATTATACCTTATCATTCTTATGTCTGGTACATTCCAAGTTATATGACCTGCATTCAAACATGCTAAACCAATCCGCCCTGGAAAGGAGGAGTATATGCAACCATGTTTTTCTCCATCCATCACGACTGTTGCGCGCTAGATTTTGTACAATTGCAGCTCGTAAAATATCCAGACTATGGGGTTGATGGGGCCGATGGGTCCACTTCATTATTGCCCACTATTGAGCCGATGATCATATCCGTCACTCCACCAATCCGAACACGGCTAGACCTTCCCTCAGGTGCTGTTGTTAGCCTTGGCGCCCCCCAGGCCCGCCCTTACCAGCTCTCGTGCACAGCTCAAGCATAGATTCATCCACCATCCATACTCCAAAGATCTGCGTTAAATATGGCGACAAATTCCAGCGCGGCCCGGGCCAGCGCCCAGGGTATTCTCCAGGGAGGCAACCTGTCTCATTATGACTCGTCCAATCCCATAGTCATGTTTTTCATTCAGGCATCCGGGCGATAGTTCATAAATCCCACTTTGTATATGCCTCTGAAACTTGATGCTAAATGTCCTCATATAGATGGGTATCATCATCATACTGTGTCGCTTGGTTCATGGGCCACTCCAAAATTCGTCAGCCCAGGGTCATCGCAGTGGTTATTAGTGTGATCATTCTGGGTCCCTCAGTGATGGGCCATATCCCAGGATTTACCGACACAATCTTCCCCACCGCTAACCTGTTCCATTGATAGACTGGTGACTTGGCTATAATCCATATGCAAATTCTATGATTTTATTGGATCTCAATATGTTGTCACCGAGAGGCCTTCGGCAGAAATAATAGTGTGAGACGGGGGTTTTCTCTGCCTCGGATATTGACATATGAAAGGAAGTGTTCTAGGTACAGCCCTGGACTCGATTTAAATGAATGCCGAGCAGTCAGTTCCCCGAGGATGTGCAACTCGAGCGATGTGAAGTCTCCCAGAACCAGGGCAGGCTATATTTGCGGTGATTGTTGTGACGAGGCTCGTTCGGTGATCGAGTGTCTTGTGATGAAGGGAATGACATGATGTCGCGGGAACTGGAGGGTAATTCATCCTCGTAGGATCCCCGGGCGATAGCGACGAGTTTTCCGAGAATGGCGTATTCGAGTTTTAGTTTAATGCTATAGGCCACGGGCTTAAACATCACCTGGACGGCATAGAAGCCAACGTATTCGATGGCGACGATGGCGACGTCGAGAATAAGGATGATGATGTTGATGAAAAGAAGTTGATGGAGAATACCTTGAGGTCGGCCCTCGGGGCGTAGCCGCAACAGCTTCCCAGTCTCCCACACGTAGATACCAGAAATGAGCAGCTCCTGGATGCAAAATCCAACAAGTTGGATCCGCTCCATAATATTGTACCCACTATCCCAGACACTGTTCGGCGCGGCGACGGTCCCATAGAGCAATACGGTGGTGGGAACATGGAAGCAGACGGCATCGATGATGATCATCCACAATACACCCCACAGTACTTTTGTATTTTGCAAGACCAGATGGAGGCGAGACCAGAGTACCATGGATTGGCCTGTCACCATGGCAATCCAGCCGACGATAATCAATGTGACGCAGACATAGGGAGAGACCCCGGTAGGGAAGAAGAGAAGGACATAGCCTAGGCAGTGTGGGATGATGGCGGAAGAGGCGATGAGCAAACTCCAAAAGTAGCAACCGCGATGTCGCTTGAAGGAGACAAAGCACAGGATTATGAGTTCAATGGAATTATACCAGGCGATGGCGGCAAAGGCCGCAAAGATGTGGGTGCGAACTTGATCTCCATAGGCGTACTTGCGTGTCAGCGCGTTCGCGATGTCGGAAGCGTTAACAGTCGACATGAGCGACGGAGGAACATCGCTCCACAGGTGTGAGTGAATCAAAAGACAACGGGGAAAGCCCCGAGTTCAAAAGGAATGTGTGCGATGGAAGGGGGCATGCACGGTCGATCAATTGAGGCACGAAGAATATGGTCTCGACTATTGAACATGCGGTCAAAGCAAAGTTAAAGTTTTTCTCTTTTTTTTTAAGTTGTATGAAGCGGACGCAGACTGGCACGGAGCACCCTTGGTTCCATGGATCTTATAATGGGGAAAATACGACGTTACTACTCCCATGGTCTTGGAACTCTATGCGGGGAAAGATGCTAGTTTACGGGAATATGGGGAAATGGGATCTGGGGGATTCGCTAGTGGATCTGATCTTCATCCAAGAGTTTATAAAGTATGACTCCTGAGTTGGTGGACACAAAAAGGGGTTGACGTGTGGGGTTATTACATTGTCTCCATGTGTGGTGATGTAGGGATATTGAAGCTCTTCCGTTGATTGGCTTTGGAAATCCTGAAAATTGAGAAAATTAAGAAATTTGGGGGAAACTGTACTACCGCAGACCCCTTTCCAAGGGTTCTGTTCTCGAGTAAATGATCCAATAAGATTGAAATGTTTGTTCATCATCATCTAGGGGATCCTGAAGCTAAGCACAGGTATATGCCATTAAAGTCACGGGATAGCAAATTGGACTGTTGAAGTTTTCTTCAGTTCATGCAGGTTTCTCATAGCTTGCAGCCATGGAAACCCCCCTACTGCCAGGATTTGCAGTTCCGCACGATCCTAGATCGGGTGACGTCAGGAATTTCGATCGATCGATCCCCATACAAAATGCCAGGACGCGTCGTTGGAACACGTCTATAAATGATGCGTGCGCGATTGACAACTCAATTCTTCACATTCGCTCGCCGACCGAGCATTTCGACTCGATTATTCAATCCAATTGCAATGGCACCCCGCAAGCGAAAGGCGACTAAAAGCGAGAGTCCCGACGCAGAGACCAAACAGGATGTTGGAGCGACCCAACACGCGCACAAGAAAGAGCGATTGACCGACCTGCGGTCTCCCCATCCCAATGCACAACAAACTGAAGACTTTGGGATCGTCCTGCGCGACTTCTATCCACCGGAAATGGCAAATGAGCGCTGTCAGGCCTACATCGATGGGACCCTCGAACGACCGATCGAGACCCTGGAGAAAGCGTGTCGGGATACCGCAGAACACCGACGTTCTACGGAAGCCGGACAAGCGGTGGTGCATTGGTTCAAGAGTGACCTGCGTCTACAGGACAATCGGGCTCTTCGCATGGCCTTCGATATAGCCAAGGAGAACGGGCTGCCCTTGATCTGCCTCTATATCCAGTCGCCAGAGGATTTGACTGCTCATATTGCCAGCCCAGCACGGGTAGATTTTACTCTGCGCACCTTGCAGCGACTCCAGCAGGACCTCGCCGAATTGGATATTCCCCTTTACATGGAGACCGTGGGGAAGCGCAAAGCCATCCCGGGCCGTATTGTGGAATTGTGCCAACAGTGGGAGGCTAAGCACTTATGTGCTAATATTGAGTATGAAGTGGACGAGCTGCGTCGGGATGCTAAGCTTGTGCGACTGTGTGCTAAGAACAACATCGACTTCTCTCCCTCTCACGACAACTGTGTTGTCACGCCAGGAGCCCTGAGTAGCCAGCAAAGCAAGCAATACGCCGTGTACACGCCCTGGTTCCGCTCATGGCTCGCATTCTTGAAGGAGAACCCAGATTATCTGGAGCTGTCGGAGGAACCTGGCTCGAACCCGGGTGACGCGCGGAAAAAGCTATCTGGCCTCTTTGATTGCAAGCTGCCAAATGCGCCCGAGAACAAAAGGCTTTCTGAAGAGGAGCGAAAACGCTTTGAAGAACTCTACCCCGCAGGTGAGCACGAGGCTCACCAACGACTGGAGAAGTTCTTGGAAGAGAAAGGTCATCGGTATGACGAGATGCGCAGTGTTCTGCCTGGGAAGCACACGTCCATCCTGAGTCCGTACCTCGCCTGCGGATCTATCAGCGCCCGCACTGCAGTGGTGACAGCAAAAAGAGCAAACAAGAACCATCTGGACCGGTATGACGCGGGGTATATGACATGGATTAGCGAGGTCGCCTGGCGTGACTTTTACAAGCATGTATTGACCCATTGGCCCTTCATCTGGTGAGATGGCCCTGACTGTCTTTCGCTCTCCCAGACGCTAATGACAACCGCAGTATGAATAAATGTTTCAAACCAGAACACACCAACATCGAGTGGGAATATGATGTGGATCAATTCCAGGCCTGGTGCGATGGTAAGACCGGATTCCCCATCGTGGATGCCGCGATGCGACAACTTCGCCATTGCGCATGGATGCACAACCGGACAAGGATGGTGGTCTCATCCTTCTTGTCCAAGGACCTACTACTTGACTGGCGTCGGGGAGAGCGATACTTCATGGAGAACCTGATCGATGGTGACTTTGCATCCAATCATGGCGGCTGGGGATTTGGCTCTAGCACCGGTGTTGATCCACAGCCGTACTTTCGCATCTTTAATCCTCTGCGACAGAGTGAGCGATTCGATCCGGATGGGGAATATATCCGACACTGGGTCCCAGAGCTGAAGGATGTGGAGGGCAAGGCGATCCATGACCCATATGAACGAGGTGCTGGATCCATTGCTGAAAAAAATGGATATCCCCGGCCCATCGTCAATCACGCGGAGTGTCGGGATCGCGCACTAACGCGGTATAAAAAGGCCCTGCAGAAATAGTGGGCCTGTAATAATCATCGGACATCTGGAAACAATCATTGACCTGTGCATCGGCTAAACTGAACGATTTTGTAGATTTAAATTATGAAATTAACTAGTATAGTGCTCTGGGCAGTGCAACGCCCGTGATTGGCGCTGCCGCTGAGACAGCCGCCACAATTTCCCCGCGCTCTAACTTTCTCCCCGAACTTCTTCCCCATGTCTTCATCTTGTCCATGACGCTGCAATAATCCCGGACATGGAAGCCCAGTCCGGGAACCGGCAGTCTCCTGCACCCGCGCCGGATGACCTTCCAAATGGCAAACGACGATGGCGTCGCAATCGAGTAGCGTGCGATTCATGTCACACTCGGCGCGTTCGATGCGACCGGGCTTTTCCCTGCTCCCGGTGTCTGCGCAGTGACACCCACTGTGAGTTTACGCGGGAGCGCAGAAAACGAGGGCGGATCGCGCGTTCCAAACCAGATACTGGGGCTGCCGCGTCTACCTCCACCTCAAACTATACAAGGGAATCCAATGGAGATCAAAAAGTCCTCATGCAGCCAGCGTTGTCGCCAATGCTGCAAAGCTCGCCTGAATCGTCCTTCCAACCCCGATCACCAATGACGAATGAACCGAGTCTCTCGGCACCCAGCGTTGAAGGTCCACAACCCGCGGCGGATGACCACCGTCCTTCTCGAGCAGCGCCGGAAGGGAACAATACAACGGAGGAATGGCTATCGGCGGCTCATCTATCCCCAGACTCGTATGAGCTTCTGGGTGGTGTGAATGGAGGAGATGGGCCATTGCCACGCTTGTTGGACGTTTGGAACCCACTTGACCTGGCAGGCCATCCGCCACACCCCTCGCAAGCCCAATCTATGCCGGCGCCAAACGTTTCTGGCCAAAGCTATGGCCCTAGTTCACGATCAGGCCTGAAATACCCTGTACTGGAACCCATCATGCCATTTCTGGGGTCCAATTTGCCCCGTCGCCTGGTCGGCGATCTGCTTGAACTTTATTTTACAAGCGCCTTTTCAACTCACATGCATCCCGTCTGTCACCATATCCATTGTTATGTTTTACGAAAGGCCTCTTTCTTAAGCACCGACCATCCTCGGCCGAGCAGCCCAGCCTTGTTGGCCAGTATGCTTTGGGTCGCTGCGGTCGATGATCGTGCGTTCTCTTTGTCAATCTCTCCGCTCCAGCGACGGAAGATTTGTCAATTCCTGTGCGCTTTAACGATTCGACTCTTACGACCGTTAATCCATGTTTCATTCAAAGACCAAGAGTCCGCGGAGAATCCCAATGGCTCTCAAGACTTCGCGGCGGCGGCAGCGCATCATCCGTTCGAAGGTGTGGGCGATGACAAGGGACTCGTAGGCCCAGCAGGCTCCCTCGACGATGTGATCACATATATACATGTCGCGTCTATCATATCCTCCAGTGAGCAGAAGGCTGCTAGTATGCGATGGTAGGTCATTCATGTTATATTGACTGTCTACCTGTCTTAGACTAATGGAGATCCCAGGTGGCATGCGGCCTTCACACTAGCTCGAGAACTGAAACTCAACCAGGAGATTGAAGTTGTGCCGAATGTAGATGGCCAAAGCGATGGATCGAGTCCATCCTTTGGATACCCCTTGGGGAGCTGGGCGAGCTCGCCAGGAGGCCCTGCTTTTGACTATTCCAATCCATCACGGCCAAGTTTGAACTGTATCTGCGATGAGACACGGAATCCCCAGAACAGCTTCACAGTGACCGAGGAGTACCGTGAAGAACGCCGTCGCACTTGGTGGCTGCTCTACATCATGGATCGTCATCTGGCATTATGTTACAATCGGCCGCTAGCTCTCTTGGACGCTGAAAGTGAAGACTTACTTTTACCCCTGGACGAGGGTTCCTGGCAGGCTGGGAATATTCACAGCAACAGTCCTCGCTCCGATGGGCCTCAATGTCCTCGATCAGGCGATCGAAACAAGCGTCGTGTCTTTCCTAATTTCATCTGTCATGATCACTCTATTCTGGGCTTCTTCCTACCGCTCATGACCATCACTGGGGAGTTGATTGATCTGAATCAAGCGCGAAATCACCCCACTCTTGGTCTGCGGTTACAAGGCAAGGAGGCCTGGGAGGTCCATGTAGCGGAGGTGCTACGGCAGCTTGAGACCTACAAGGCGAGCCTGACCACATTCGCCGCTGCCACAACCGTTGACACCGAAGCATCCCTGTCAACTGCCTTTAACCCAAAGCTAGATGAGCCCGTTGACTCGAAGTTATCTGAAGCGTATTCGTGGCATACGCAAACCGTGATTGCCTATTCATCCTATTTGGTCCACGTTCTCCATATCCTTCTCGTTGGTAAATGGGACCCGGTGTCCTTGATCGAGGACAAGGACTTTTGGACGTCCTCCCCAGCTTTTGCATCCACCATCTCGCACGCCTTGGAGGCTGCGGATTCTGTGCAGCAAATCCTGCGGTTCGACCCAGACATCAGCTTCATGCCCTACTTCTTTGGCATCCAGCTCCTCCAGGGAAGCTTCCTTCTACTGCTAATCGTGGAGCGATTGCAAAAGGAGGCAGGGGAGGGCATTCTCAACGCCTGTGAGACCATGATTCGTGCCACGGAATCCTGCGTGGTCACCCTCAATACGGAATACCAACGAAGCTTTAGGCAGGTGATGCGCAGCGCGGTCGCTCAAGCTCGCGGCAGGCCCGTTAACCCCAGCGAAATCCGCCATCGTCGTAAGGCGGTGCTAGCCCTCTACCGATGGACCCGTAAAGGGACTGGATTGGCTTTGTGACCCCACTACTGGCGGCTCCTGGAGGAGCACCGCTAGCTACCCCATAGTGGGGCTGCAACCTTGTATATATGATGGTCTTTGGTTGTACATGGTTTTTCTTTTCATGTGGGGTCGGGAGTCTCGTGGAGCTATAGTATCGAATTGACCTATAATATACCAGCATTCAATAGCCTAGTCATTAGTCTTACTGTATGAAAGTCAAATACTGCAAGGTTCTAGCGTTTCATTCGTCAGATAATAGAGGGCAATGAACATCATCTATATGCCGAGTGGGTTAGTGTCATAGCGAAGCCCAGAATGAAATCAAAGCCTCGGATTATCCGATCCAGATATCATAAGTTCCAGATGGCGACATTCAAGCTAGTTATGTACTCAATTGTTCTCATCTGCCGCATAAAGCACGCAATGGGGACCCACTCTCGAAGCTTGGAGATGACACGATATCGACTCATCATTATTTCAAGAGATCGATCTCTCTGACCGTATTACTACACACTGGTTGAGATGCATTTCAAGCTTCATGTCGAAATTAACTTTCTCGTGCAACCTTGCACCACATGGGATCAGAATGGCAACCACTCAAACAGTGATAACAGTATCGAGATTCAAGGTGGATCCCCCGATCGCCATTGAAACCACTGATGGCATCATCAAGCTCCGCACTCCACTTTTTGCCGAGCACGAGATCTCACCGTGCACCATTGGATGTTCGGCAGATGTACTGCAAGTCGTGGAAGTTTGTCAGCTATCAGATGCAAGGGTCATGATCAACACGCGTCACCTTTAAGGTTGCGACCACTCCAATCTTTTGGCTTCACACATTAACCCCATCCAGAATGAAGCTGCTCACCGCCATTGCCGGGCTCATTGTGGCCGCCGAAGGCGCTGCCGTCGGAAATGCGATGGATGTGCAGAATGTCCTTCAGTCGGTGCTCAGCATAGCCCAGTCGCGACCGTTGAAATCATCCAAACCGCCGAACATTCTGTTCGTGATCACAGACGACCAAGACCTGCAACTTGACTCCCTTTCGTACACACCGCATATCTTGAAGCATATGCGCGACAAAGGCACATTTTTCAGCAATCACTTTGTGACCACGGCTCTCTGCTGTCCCTCACGGGTCAGCTTGTGGACTGGACGACAAGCACACAACACCAATGTGACAGATGTCAATCCACCCTATGGTCAGTAGTTCTGCTTAGTGCAGGTAGATATATTCAGAACTGACCAAACCAGGTGGATATCCCAAATTCGTGGACCGCGGATTCAATGACAACTTCTTGCCGGTTTGGCTGCAAAAGGCTGGGTACGACACTTACTACACGGGTAAGCTATTCAACGCGCACACTGTCGGGAACTACGACAGTCCTTACGTCAACGGATTCAACGGCTCCGATTTCTTGCTCGATCCATTCACCTATTCCT
Source organism: Penicillium tannophilum (assembly GCA_028829675.1). Lineage (NCBI taxonomy): Eukaryota > Fungi > Ascomycota > Eurotiomycetes > Eurotiales > Aspergillaceae > Penicillium > Penicillium tannophilum. The sequence continues at coordinate 70,986 of JAQKAK010000001.1, read as the reverse complement.
ACCTTAATTCCACCTATCAACGCAATCAAGATCCGCCCGTGAGCTTTGAAGGTCAACACACGATGGATGTCATCACTGGAAAAGCCCTAGGCTTTTTAGATGATGCCTTGGAAGGGGACCGCCCTTTCTTTCTCACGGTCGCCCCCATTGCTCCTCACTCGAATGTGAACCCACACACACTGGATCGGCCAGATCAACTTGTCATGGGTGCACCTATCCCATTGGCAAGACATCGGCATCTGTTTCCCGATGTGAAGGTGCCTCGGACCGACCATTTCAACCCAGATGAGGTGCGTCTCACGCAAATCTGCCACCAAAGAATATTCCGTTAACCTGACTTTAGCCTAGCGGAGCCAGTTGGATTCGTGATCTACCACAACAGAACCAATCAATCGTCGAGTATGGGGATTTCTATTATCGTTCGCGCCTGCAGGCTCTACAGGGTGTTGACGAGCTAGTGGATTCGCTTGTTACCCGCCTAGAAGAGACTGACCAGCTGGACAACACCTATATTATATACACCTCCGACAACGGGTTCCACATCGGACAGCATCGGTTACCGCCGGGCAAGACTTGTGGCTTCGAGGAGGATATCCGTGTCCCGCTATTCATCCGTGGTCCCGGTATTCCAGAGGGATATGTGCAAGATTCGGTGACAACACATATTGACCTTGCCCCGACCATTTTTCATCTCGCCGGCATTCCTCACCGTGATGACTTCGATGGAACCGCCATCCCCTTGACCCCTGACTATGCGGGACCCCGACACGAGCATGTTACTGTCGAGTTCTGGGGTAAGGCAGTGTTCGAAGGTGACTTCAGCCAGATCGGTATGTTTTGCGCGCATTGGACTTTTTTTTGCTTTTGACCGATGCATAGAGGCTGATCTAGACCCTTTAGGCATGGATGGTGGCATCTTCATTCCAAATAACACGTATAAGTCAGTTCGCCTACTGGGAGAGGGCTATAACCTATACTACTCCGTGTGCTGCAATAACGAGCACGAACTTTATGACCTATCAGTGAGTTTTGATTCTCGACGGATCTGGCGCGTGTACTGATATTGCTGAACAGACTGATCCATACCAATTACACAATCTATACCCCAGTGGCTCTGTACTTGGCGAGAATGAGCCTCATCTTCTGGGTCGAACCCTGTCACAAGCTATCAGCCGACTCGATGCTCTACTGCTCGTCTTGAAATCGTGCCAAGGATTTACTTGCGTCGAGCCATGGAAGGTGCTCCAGCCTCAGCACTCTATTCATACCTTGCGAGATGCTCTCGATGAGAAGTATGATCTATTTTATCAGGCACAACCTCAAGTATCGTTCGATTGGTGCGATGCTGGTTACATCATTGAGGCAGAAGGCCCTCAGGCACCATTGACGACTCGGCATGGTCTTCCATGGGATGCCTGGGTGTAAATCATGAACTATTTAGCGTGTACATTGACCATTGAGAACATATGGCTATATAGCAATGAAATGACCAACTTTTCAAGTCTGGTATTTAAGTTCAGCTCCAAGTAGGAAGTCTGTTCAATAAGAGAAGATCGTTCATTCCTTACATAGATGGACAGCGACCACAAACATGAACTGTTGACCAGCCACATCCCTGGCTTACTTTTCGGAAATCCCTGATTTAACCCGGATGTTTGTAAATTGATTTTCCATATCTTTATCCTAATTTCTATACGCTCGGCAATGATAATATCCATAGCCAATAAAAAAACGGGGCCCGATACTTGCACGTCAAGGGCGCCATGATTGCGCCATACCTTCCCGCCGTGTCGCGACGATGAACGGGGCCACAATGACAGGCTTTGGTGGAATCTAGATGCTGGTGCGTACACAACAACATACGCAATGCATGATTAGGAGCTGGGATATGTTTTTTGTATAAGATCCCCATGCTCCCACCGTTGAAGCTATCCCCAGGCATTTTATCAAGCCAAACACTGAAACCCCTCACAGTGTCGGTCTCATTTTGCTTTACTGAGCTGAAAACACTATAATGGAACAAAATTCCCTACCAGAAAAGAATGGAGTTGAAGAAAAGATCATTGACGCTCCTCCAAGTGAAGTCGAACATGGCATCATCAAGGACTGGGATAAAGAAGAGTCGGCAGTTCGACGCAAGTATGTGGTTTTGAACCTTTAGCATCTGGAGTCTCGAGAGCTGACGATTTCAAATCAATAGAATTGACTTTATCTTAATCCCTACTCTTGCTCTTGCTTTCTTCTCCTTGCAGCTCGATCGTGGCAACATCAGTGCTGTCCTCACCTCGACCATCACCGAAGATCTCGGCATCACCACCAACCAAGTGAATATCGGCACTCAACTCATGTCGGCCGGTATTGTTCTCTCGGAAATCCCATCGAACTTTCTTCTGCAGCGCATCGGACCCCGCACATGGCTATCGGGTCAACTATTCGCCTGGGGACTGGTCGCTACTTTCCAGGCGTTTGTACAGTCTTATCCGGCATACCTAGTGACGCGCATCCTGCTTGGTCTTTGTGAAGGCGGGTTTATTCCAGGTAAACGCTCTTGTTGATGATGCATACTCGGTTCAGTGGACTTATATTTTTCTTGGATAGGCGCGCTATACTACCTTTCCACATGGTATAAGAAGGACGAAACCAGCCTTCGGACTAGCCTGTTCTTCTATGGCCAGATGTTCGCTTCTGCGACTTCCAGTCTAATCTCTGCCGGTGTGCTCAAGCTTAGTGGCGTAAATGGCATGGCCGGCTGGAGATGGATTTTTCTCAGTGAGTGAGCCATTTATGTCTTAAGTCAACATCTTACTAACATCAATGATTAGTCGAGGGTGTCATCACTCTGTTCATCGGCATCATATTTACACTCTTGGTCCCGCCCACTGTTGGTGATGGTCGTCCACTGATTTCATTTGGTCGCTGGAGCTACTTCACCGCGAGGGAATCGCAGATCATGCGCAACCGGGTCTTGCTAGACGATCCTAAGAAGGCTCGGGGTCACATTCAGATCTCCAAATCGGATGTCGGACGGGCCCTCAAGAACCCACGCATCATGCAGCACGTACTGCTGACGCTGGTATCCATGTCCGCTTTCCAGGGGCTGACCCAATATACTCCTACCATGATCAAGTCATTCGGATTCGGATCAGTCAAGGCCAATGCCCTGGCGTCTGTCCCGGTCTACTGCAGTATCATCTGGTTAACAAGTTTATCATTCCTTGCGTAAGTTCAACCTAATTGCATTGTCTTTTGGCCTCACTAACCTGAGATAGGGATCGCCTTGGTCACCGTGGTCCATTTGTATTGCTTGCCATTACCTGGAATGTGATTTCCTACGTCTGCTTGCGTACCGACTCATATGATTCTGGGAAGTGGCATCGTTATGGAGTCCTTGCTATAAGTAATGTGTCATACTGTAGCATGCAGTATGTTTCTCCCTTACTGGCTCTCTGGGTTTTAACACTGACGTGGATTTAGCATTCTCAATGTCGGTTGGTTATCCATCTACTGCCGAACTCCCCAAGAGCGAAGTGTTGCCATGGCGTAAGTCTATCCAACCAGAACCGTCTACTATCATGAAATTGAAGCACTAACGTTTCTTTAGACTGGTTGTAATGGGAGCCAACTGTGCGGGAATTTCTGGCTCGCAGATCTTCCGGACCGAAGACGCACCCAAGTACCTGAAGGGCTTAACGGCTATCTGTGTCTTAGCAGGAGTGTCGTGGGTGCAAGCAGCAGTGCTTGGGGTGCAGACTTATATTGGGCGGAAAAAGGCGACCGCGACGGACGATGAGTCCACTCCTGCCACGTCCTCACACCCCTAAGCTAGTCCAAGATACTATATAGCTTATTTAATGACTAATGGACTTTTTTTGCCGAGATTGAATAGAGTGTCCACTTTCATATCGCTCGGCTCATCGCTCTAGAAGTTTGACCACCGTGCGAAGCCAATAAATCTGGATCCAGACGATCAGCCACTCAAGGTGGTCAGCTGAGTATCACCGACGACTGGATAATGGAGTTTACAATGGTACTTTGAGTTGTGGCAATGACCGCTGCTTGCGTATGCATTCAATGTCAAATAGGCGAAATAGCAAGGGTCAGCCAGGTTTAATGTATGGAACTCTTCAAGTCGGTTGATATGAAGGTGGATATGAATTACTCCGGCCACATCGTACTGTCAAATGTGATCTGCAAGACACCTGTGAACGTTCTTCGTGGATGTTGTACCTTGCGTAGTCAATCAGGAACCGTATGCAAGATGTGAATCAACGTTAGAATCACAAGGGGAATGTTCCTCATCTCTTTGACCTCCACCATCTGCGGGGCTGGTCGGTTAAAAGAGATTTCCTCGTTACCGATGCCGAGGGGAATGCACCGATTGGTGCTGACTGGACTCGGTCCGATCCGCTTGGACAAGAATCCGGGGAAAGATCGGATAAATCCATGGGATCATGCGGTGCAGGGTCTTTTTGGAATTTGCCGACCAGGTGAGCTCCAGCTCGCTTCGGAGCTTTCAAGGTCGCTTGTTCTCCGCAATTTCTTTTTAAGTACACCAGGATGCCCCGGATTTGCGGGGAACGGATTAAATTTATTTTCTTTTTCTCTGGCTGATCACGCAAAACGAATTCGCGCGATCCGTGTACATACCTCAATTGAATTGCCCAACCATGACGGCACCCAACCTCTCCTACAGCCTGGAATACTGGCAACAGGTTCACCCCAAGGACCAGAACACCTCAAATATGGCCAACAATGCTCAAGGATATGAGAAGCCTGAGCAGGACCCCAGGGCCCTTGGCTTTCCCATCGTGCTTCAAGGCGAGCCTGATCCATGGGCTTTGGAAAATTACGACTGGAGTGGTGAAATGGCTCTGAAGTCTTCCAGTGATTTTGTCCAAAACTGGCAGCTCGGTGATGGGCCCTATGCCGCAAATCTTGACGAAGAAAGGAACTTGAATGTGGCAGGGTCAGTTCATGTTGGAGAGACCACATGGAAGATTAGCTAACGAGTTGCTCAATAGTTCCTGGATGCCTGACTACCAAACACCCATCAGCCCCTTTCCACACCAAGATAAACCAGAAAGGCAGCACATGCTGTCGCGCGTGGCAGCCGAAAGGGCTCTCTTCATGACTCCCTCTGTGCATGCTTTATCGGTGTCCACATTTCCAGGTTCACCTGTATCCGATCACTCCAGCACACCCGAGAACACCCAGGCTCCCTACAGCCGATATGAAGACAGAGGCGCATCGCCATTATCCGACTCTATGTCTGAGAGCAGCTCAGCTATGCTTGGTCCGCTGGCAACAGGCTGGCTGCCGGACTGTCCCGCTTGGAAGACAGACGATGAGGTCTGCCCCACGATGCTGGAAATGCCCGATGGCTCATCTCGCAAGACCTCCAACTGGCTTCCTGTCGACCCCGAGGCCGGCTTTACAATTGGATCGTGTTCATTCCCTGATGGTCCAGATTTCCATTTAGAGGGCCTTCATGATATTCGGGAAGCATTCATCCCATCAGGCTCCTCTCAGTGGACATACACTGGGTGATGAGCCTTCATACCTCGATGGACATACTCAACATAAGAAGAACCACAACTCCTTCACCCTCCCTCAGTCAGCAGCATTGAGCCTCCTTAGCCCAAACACGCCTCTTTCAGAGAGCTACATCCAGTCACGGCGCACCAGACATCAATCCAATCTCCAGGAGATTAGACTAAATAAGCAGGATGTTCGAAACTCTTTAGCATGGCCTCGGTGGTCACTCAAAGATTCCATGATGACCCTTTGTTACAATTAATTTGAAACACCAGACAGGGGGGTTGCCATGACGGATATATGGACTTTCAAGGAGTTACAAGGACACTATTATATAGGATCAAGTCTTGAGAACACCTACGGTCGAGGAAATGGAAAGGCTCGGGCAAGGACAAAATTAATTCCACACGATCGGGTTTGTCAACCCGACAGCCTGCGAGATGTGACCGACCTTATGGTTCGATAAATACAATGCTGAAAAGCCAGTACTAAGAAGCAGAATCGAATCAAATCATTAAATGACCCCATAGCTGTCAGTGAGAGATAGCAATGCCCGGGAAATGTGACATTCCGACCCAGTTCTTCTCGTACTGTACAGTATATTAATCACGCGACGAGATCATGAATATTGTGAAAGACGTCGATTATGCACTGTAGCAACCACTGTGTAGGACTATTTAGTGAATCTTTCCATACACCTCATTTTATCATATCTGAGCGCTGTCTAAAGAGGGCAATCAAGATATTAGCCATTTATCTCAAATTCTAGAATAAAGCCACTCGCTACTATGACCTGCTTCTCGGAGGTGCAGCCGATTGGGCAATATACTACGCTAATCCCGGAAACGGCGTCTTGGTATACGGGTGAAGATATCCCCGGAAGGAGGTAGGAGATGCTTTATTATTTGGTGGAATGTCCCGGCATCAATAAAGACGCCACAGAGGCAATGAGTTTGACGTTCAAAGAGCCTTTCATACCTAGGTAGGTCATTTATGAATTCCCGGGGTATAATAGATGATTGCTTTCAATGTTGAGTTCTCATCTATGTTTTGCCCACAGAAACCAAATGGCTGTCGCAAGATGACCTCGCATATAAAGATTTGGTGCTCAAGATCAAAATAAGTCAAGTCTATAATGTATCTACGCAAGCTACACCTAGCAAAAGACAGAGGGTCTGAAGATACAACTATGTGTGTGTATCGTTCACGCTGGCCCTCGTGTTCATGGACCCTATTAATTCTTGACGGATCATTGAACTTCATGATGAACGCGGGAAATCCCAATGGATTCAAGTCGGCAAATCTTAGATGGCGACTAGTATATGTATGGTTCTATTCATGCCTTATCTATCGGAATACTTAGACTTTCATGTTGTTGGAAAAAGAGTATCTAGAGTACTAGGAGTAGTGAAATATGATTGGTTAATGAGGTGTGCAAGAAGTAAAATGATCTAGCTATGAGATATGTGGTGATTTAGGCGACTGGGAGTCATATGACCTAGAAGTCATGCCTGAAAAATATCAGTCTTTATGATACACCGTCTAGCCTCTGTTAGCGCCAGGCTGCGGGGCTCTGGTAGGCTTGACGCCCACAGTCTTCCAAGTCCACTTGTGGGGTTCGCTGACTGGTGTAGCACCTGGGCCGGCTCGGGAGTGGGCGGGAACATAAGGAACAGGCTGAGCCTGTCGCTTGGAAGAGCTGCTGCTAAGCTTGCCAATTCCAGCATTGCTGAGGACCGAGGATCTCACCCGGCTGGCGCTCGTAACAGTGATGCCAGACTCGCCACTCGGCCAGCTAGACAGGACGGACTCGTCACTCGCTGAGAGACTTCCAGATGAGATAAGACTATTGACAGCACAGGTTCGGCCGAGCTTAGAGTCACAGGTAGACTTATCACTAGAGCTCACTGCGTAGGACTCGCCGGGACTGCTGTCCGTGAGGAAAGGCGTGTCAACCTGATGGAAGACGTTGCCCTCAATCAAAGCATTTGTTCCCTCACCGACATCGAAAGCATGGCCAGTGTTGTTGAACCAGTAATTGTTATAGGCGTGCCAGTAGCTGTTGAACTCGAGCTTGGGAGATCGACCTGAAGTATGATGGATGTAATTCCCGGTAAAAGTCACCTGGTCGTTCTTACCGTATCCCAGACTAGAGGAAGTCATTAGTCCAAGGTCTGACAGTCGAAGGTCATGACTTACATGGTCCAGTAGTGGTGGCCATCACAGGTTGCAGACCAGCTAGTCTGACCATCAAATTCACTGTTCGAGATTGTGACGCGGCCGCCTAAGACAACTTTGTCAATCTTCATAGACTTTAGACACGATTATATCAATACCTACTAGCCTTGTAACCTGCAACGAACATTTGGCGACCGATAAGGGAAATCTTGACATGATCGATCCAAATCTGGTCTGTGCCGTCGAGAGTAATGGCATCACCACCCCAGATATACTGAGGGTTCAACTCGGTAATGTGAATGTTTTGGATGATGACGTTGCTAACACCGTTCTCCATCCGCAGCCCCTTGCCACGAATGACACCGGCGCTGCCGACACCCACGATGGACTTGTTTGAGGCCACATTAATACCCTCGATAGCTGCCTTGTCGTAAGTGCATGTTGTCGTGGGGTAGTCACCGCACCAATCCGAGTTGTCGATGGCATTTTGACCAGAGCTTCCGCACGTGTTGGAGGAGGGAATGCAGCACTTGCAGTCGGTACATTTGCCCTGGCTCTCGAGATAGTTGAACTCTTTGTCGATCAAAATCACCCGAGGGGTGCTGTCGGTCAACCACTCCGTGAGCTCCGTAATGTCACTCGGAGCAGCGGCGGTCGCATCACCACCACCCGTGGTGCCAGTTGCAAATCCGAGTGCAGTGCCCGAGACTCCGGTGGCTCGAACGGTGGCACCCAGAAGCACCACCGCGGCCAAAAGCGACCGAGAAAGTGGCATGCTGTAAAGATTGGGAAACAAGAAAAGAATGACTGGACCAGCAGCTGGTTTCACTTTTCAAAACAGCAACAAAAAAAGCAGGAGGAAATAACAAAGGAGAGACTGATTGCCAGCTGTAACTATGATCGAGAGATGTCGACTCAGTTATAACTTATTGTATACCCCTAGGTCCATTTGCCATCGTCACAGATTGACAAACGATCTTGGCTTTGTTTGAACTTGAGTAGACCTGCAATCATCAGTGAGAGTCTATACCATTCTGTGCAACTGGTTTGACGATCTTCTGCCGTCATTGCTTTATTCATGCCTATCATATAGCGGTGGAGCCCCTGATCGTCAAAACACATACCCGTCCCCTAATCAACTCTCCCAGGTACTGTTGTTTCAGCTTAACTTTAGCTTTCAGGTCTTGAAGGCTCAAGGATCCACTAACAGGTGGTTTTCATGTGGTATACTGTAATAAAGTAGTGAATTTGGTTAAGATTGACACGGTTGAGAGTCGATTGTGTGTGGACATGTCTCAAATACTGGCATTGGGCCCACATTCTCCGAAAAATGACCGACGGAGAGCCTTTCTGTGGAAGTCTCGCTATCTGATCAAAATTAACGTGGGGCTTTCAGAGATTCGAAACAAACATCCACTCGGTGGTTCGACTTGATGGAGGTGAGACCCGAAGGTTGACGTTGACGATGGGCACGGAAGTCCAGTAATATGTGGATCAAAGCCTTCCACCCCAAACGTACTTTTCCACTATTCATCTTAACCCAGATTTTTGTCAAGATTAAAAAGACAAAACGCTAGGCATTCTAATTCCAGCGACAATGAAATTAACGGCAAGGATCACCAATACCAAGGATACATTGATTATCTTTCATGATTCTTCATCTTGATTATATTATACAGCCCTTTGGAAAGAGGGCACTTTTCATCTATCTAGTTGGGGATTGTAATTATACACAGTTGAATCGAAATGATTTATGCGTCGTACTCGTCCGCATATCTTGCCTTGTGGATTCTGAACGCCATATCGCATGCCGCATTATAGAAGGAATGGAAATTTTGTTCCACGGCGTCCTGGGATTCGCCTTCCACTGAGTGCATGGCGTCCTGGGGAATATTCATGTCGAGAGAAACTTCAGTTGATCTCGCGGCAAGGAATGGACCACTTTCATAGAAGCGGTAGCTTAACTGTCTACCATCAAAGTCATACCGTTGGGCAGCAGCTCCTCTGGCGTCATTGAAGGGCGGGAACATGTACTCGGCAGGGCCAGCCTGGAAAGAACTTTTCGCTAGGCAGATGTGACCAAATGCAGGGAGAGAAGCGGAGCTGCAATCGCCTGATTGAGAGATGAAGGTGTCATGAAGGGGTTGTCTAATGCTGTTCAAAAGCTCTTCATACTCTGCTGGGTCCGCGGTAGTATCAGTCGAGACTTGGGAGTAGAGAGTGCGCGTAAAGCGTAGATCAAGTCCAGTTTCCGGGAGAAGATAGTCAACACTATTTGTATCAATGACAAACTTGACACTCTTGATGTCAATCGCGCCCTGGGACTCTTCCAAGCCACTGGAAGGTCTGGGAACAAATTCCACGTTTAACTCTGGAAGATTACTAGACGATCCAGGGAATGGGATTAGCCGAACAACATGAGTCGGGATCCCATGCTCTGGATGAATTGGGGAAAGAGAGTCCAAGAAAGGCTTGATTCGAGGTACATCAGGCACAAAAGTTCGTGGCAAGGAAAGCTTTCCAAGCTGTGAGGCGCTGATCACTGTCTCGTCAAACGCAGGCTTCCGGCCAAATAGACACCTTCCAACTGCGACGGTCACCGATTCATGAACGACGGACCCACCAAGAGACGGTGACTTTGCGCCGGGTCGGTTCCGAAGCAGCTTGAGCAACTCGTCAGAGAGCCGCGTTTGGTGGCCGTCAAAGAAGGGGGTCGGCTGGGTCTCGGTGGCGGTGGTTTGAACCGCAGGCATCGCCCATCGGAACCAAGATTTTTGTTGATCAAACCAATTGGCACTGGCCTCGGGGGTATAATCGTATATATTTGCCGGCTCAGAAGCTGAGAGGTATGTGGAGAATGGTCGGGGTGTAGGATTGGCATCATGAGCCGCTAAGCCTAGTGTCCTCCGGGCATCTTCGGCGCCCTTTTTGTTTTCGATGAGATAGAGAATCTTCGCCGGAGCCTGCATGGCCTGTTGGTCTATAGCAACACTGTATGTTTGGCATACCCAGTCGATGAAGCTCGGGCTGAGCCGCGAGCCAGCGGTGGTGAAGTCAAACCCAACCTCTTCCTCCCGGATTCTAGTGGTGGCATCCAAGATGACTTCGAAGGTTGATTCGCAGGCGGTTTGGGGTCCCGTAATCCGCACCAGCCCAAGAGACTGAGTGATGTCAATGCTAGACTTGTGGAGGCTGGCTACTTCGTCGAAGGAAAAGTCATTGGCTGTCAACAGTAGGTTGATGTGAAGAGGAGGTAAACTAAGATCCAGTTGGCCCACCTCATCCATGACAGAGAGCTGCCAACATTCTCGAAGAATACGTTCCACTAACGCAGACTTTTTGGTCTGGTTCCCCTGCCGCCGGCCGTGGTCCAAAAAACACGGATGTCCCCGGTCGCCATGTTCCAAAGTTACTGTCAGATGTGGGTTCGCCGTGGTTATATTGAGCTAGATATTCAGACAGCTGCACGAAGGTGAAGGATGATTCCACGGTCGAAAGAAGATCCTCCCAATTGCGGGTAGGCAGCTTTTGTTTAGGTTGATAAATCCGAAGACTTTCCAATCTTTTCCAAACCAGCTCCGGGGTCGTGATAGATGCCTCATCGGCGAGATCGTCCAGGATCGAAGAGAGTGAGCCTTCACCCTCTTGTGGAAGAGGTCCTCCTCTTTCAAAATGTTTGCGACCGCGCCTCGCCTTCACGTCTTTGGGAGGCACGAGAAATATTTCACCGGGTTCACCTAGTGAGTCTACCCCAATCGGTACCTTTGAGGCTTCTTTGCGTTTCTTCGGCCAGCGGCGGGTGGTTTTGGTGGATTGGCTGTTCAGGCTGGCATGCTCCGGACGCGTGGGTTGGCTATCATCGGAGGACGAGCTTTGGAAACGGAGGGTGAGTGTTCGGATGCATGGTTTAACGGGTGGTCTCTGAGGTAATGGAGAGCTCAAGAGCCCCAAAACTCGCTTGGGATGTCGCATCGTGTGGGTTTCAAAGATTCAGGTTTCCGTTGATTGCGACCAGAATTTCTGTGGAGAGTGGCGCTAGGCTGGAATAGGAAAGGTCGCCTCAGATAGTCGTTATCACGAGAATCACGTTGAACTGATCCTCTTGGGGATTGAAATACAACAAACTGCTTTCATGTTAAGCCATGTGTTTTTGATGATCAGATTCCTCAACGAGCCTTTTCGTGCGCCTCATTGTAAAGGTCCCGAGTCCCGAGGTTTATGTACAGTAGACATCTGCCAAATATAAAGATGGCGTAATTGTATTCTATCGTCACTATTGAACGAAGTAACCATCTAAGATTAGTTACTGGTTATAATCCGTTCTAGGATCAGGTGAATACTTGGAATACTAGGTGTACAGAAAGCCACAAGCATCTTATCCTTCTAAGCTTCTAACTTCCAAAGTAAGAGTTTCGGGCCACAGAATGACATTTAGACCACGAGCACTTGAGGATTGACCACGTTGGAAAATTAGAAAAGAGTGAAGTATCTGCTTAGTAACGCTGCCTGAAAGTACTCTTCGTATCAAGCACTATGTTCATATGCTTAATGTGCCTTAAGCATCGCCATTGGCGGCACATTTCAACATCCGAACCATAAATGATGCAATTGATGTTTGCAATGACCTGATTGGTCAATTGATCTAGGTACCAAGCCGAATGCAGTGTCACCTGGAATAGTTGAAGAATAAATTCGACGATCCCGTTTACCATGCTCCGTAGTAATTTGGCTCTTGCAACTTCCTATGGACGATGCATTTGGTGGAATAGGAATGAATGGTATTTGGCGGACAGTTCGGCTCCAGCCGATCCGGGGATCATTCCCCAGAACTTGCTTTGACCCCCTCCAACTTGGCAATTTCTGCGATGGCCATGCCACTCCCGATCGCTGCTCCCCAATATGACAGAACCAAGTGCTCTGTTGCCGGCTTTGGAAAGACCTATTAGTGCTGTCTCGAGGGAGACTCGACCGCCGTCTCATCGCGACGATCGCGAAGCGCTCGAGCTGCAGGAAATCCAAACCCGCGAGGATAACGAGTTGGATTATTCCTCACCATCTGCCTCGTCCGGAGACGAATATCGAGTCACGACCCGGCGAACGATATCTCGCGTCACGACCCAACGCTCCCACCACGATCGAACGGGGCTGTGGAGCCGCATCTGTCGACTTTGGACCCATAATGTCACTCTGACGGTGCCGCGGAAAAGCAACAGGGACCATTATGGTCAGTATACCACCCACATCATGCAGAACATTAAAGGTTGGTACTGATCGGAAATTTAGCATTGGAGAGAACATTTCTCGCTTATATTCGTACCTCGGTGGTGATTGCGATGCAAGGGGTGGTGATTGCGCAGCTGTTCCGCCTCCAACGTGCTCCGTCGGACGAGGACCGCCTGCGATTTTACCAAGTCGGCATTCCGCTTGCCGTCTCTTGCCACGGCGTGGCTGTTCTCGTCGCTCTGATCGGTGCTTTTCGATTTTGGAGACAGCAAAATGCCATTTCTCTAGGGAAGATTCATGCCGGAGGCTGGGAGCTCAATTCAGTCGGGATCCTACTTTTCGCGGTATGTTACATCTCCTGTGAATGCTTGGGAGAGCCTCACATTGACCTCATCTAGATCATTTTGGTCACCTTGGTTATTTCCGTTGCCATCATCGTTGAAATCGACAATGCCCAGGCCACTTTGCTCAGTCGCATATTACGAAGGTGAATTAGTCGATGCACCAACAATCTGGCGCTCCTCATGGGGCTCCTTATGGGGCTCAGGATTATTTAACGTATTTTGATGACCGAAATGAAACTACAAATTAATTCACACTGCTCCGATTTCCTCAAATGAGGCGACTTGAATCGAGTAAAGTGCGGCTTCCCCTTCGCTGACGGTGAGGGGGAGGATGACTTTGCCAGAGATAGTTTAAGTGAGGGATGGATTATTTGTATCAAAAGTATTTCAAGGCTTTGCAAGGATTCGCACTAATTTCGCACGATTCATACATACAATCCAGACCCATACTCGAAAGTTCAAATGCGAGAGCCGCCCGAATGCAAGAGAAAAAGTGCCGGTTGGCAACGTGTCACATATTCCATCAAATGTTGGCACCTCCATTGAGCGGCAAGATTTGACCTGCATACTAATTAGTCCGAATCCTAAGGGCCAGGGCTGTGTTTCTGCATATTGCAACTTACCATTGATCCATTCCCCTCCTGGACTGGCCAAGAATGCCACAACCCGGCCAATGTCGGCTGGCACGCCGCACCGCTTTAAGGGGCTACCGCTGGCTAGGGCTTGTTCGATCTCCTCGAGGGACGAGCTCTGGTCGCAGCCAGGCGCATAACGCCAAGAATTCTTCAACCACATATCACTCTTCACCCCAGCTGGGGCAATGGCGTTGACGGTGCATCGCTTCTTCCCGAAATCAGCGGCAAAGCAGCGAGTGAAGCCCTCGATCGCACTCTTGCTGCCGGCATACAAGGAATGACCCGGAACACCGACTCCCGCAGCAATCGACGACATTAGCACCACTCGGCCGCCGGGCTGGATGTATTTGTAGGCATTTTGAGCCACGAAGAACTGAGCACGGGTGTTGAGATCGAACACTTCGTTGAAATCATCAAGGGTGGTATCGGCCAGCGAGACAAACTTCTCGGTTCCAGAGTTGGAAACAACAATGTCAAGTTGCCCGAAATGCGCCACGACCTGCTGAAACAGGGTCTCAATCGAGTCAACTTGGGTTAAATTAGCCTGGAAAGCAGCCGCGCGATTGCCCATGGCCTGGATCTCCTGCACAATCTTCTCGGCAGAGACGGGGTCCCGGGCGTAGTTGATAGCCACCGAGGCACCTTTCTTGGCGAGCTCCAACGCGATTCCCGAACCAATACCCCGACTACCACCGGTGACTAGAGCAACCTTACCTGCCAGTTCGGCAGGGCCAGTCTGGGAGAGTGGAACAACCATATTGATGTGATTGCTGGGCGTGGGCGAAAGTGGAATGTGTAGTGTGGAAAGAAAGTACAATGAAGAGAAAAAATTGTTTCAGGGCGACAGAACGTAGAATATATTTCGGCTCAAAGAATAGTCACAGCCTGTTCATTTCAATGAACGCAGCCTTTCGATGTTTTGGAAAGGTTAACCTGTTTTCGAGTAGTTGATGGTCTAGGGCATGGAATGATTGCCGCATGCGGAAGCGCCTCCACGACAGCTAGCTTTTACGCCTGGGAATCAGGTCACATCAACAGGGTCATGTTGCATTCCTTTGTTCCAACAATTTCATTTGTAGTTCGCGCTGCATCCGGAAGACTGCCCAGGTGAGCTGTGGCCACGAAAACCGACAGATATACCCCCAGAGGAAGACTTTATTTTGCGCGCCCCCTTGGTACAAAATTATTAAATTATCAATCACCCAAATCATCATGTCTCCTGCTATTAAGAGCCAAGAGCCTAATCTGGACATTAGCTTCCAAGGTTTGTATCAACATTACAACATGCTATTTACTGGTGCTCGCTAACACATTGCAGACTATCTGGTCTTGTCAAAGCTCGTTTTCGACTGGGCTGATAGCTATGATGCCAAGGTATGTGACCGCTAGCAAAAGATAAAAGGTGGTTAGGAACTAAAATCGCTTGCTAGGACTGGGATCGTCTGCGCAGTATAATTGCTCCAACATTGACGGTAAGAAAAGATTCCCCTCAGAACAAAGACTAAAATGGCTGATACCCACAATTCTAGGTGGATTACACCAAGATTGGACTCCGAAGATGGGACGACATGTCAGCGGATGATTACATGGCCATGGTGACTCACCCTGGATTCCTGGGGGACCCCACTGTAAAGACACAACACTTGCTTGGTCAAACCTGGTGGGAGAAGATCTCCGATACTGAGGTTATCGGGCATCACCAGCTTCGTGCAGCGCACCAGGTGTATACCGATGCGACTCTGAAGGAGGTCAAGCTTCGTGGGCACGGCCATGCCACCAACGAGCACTACTACCGAAAGGTCAATGGAGTATGGAAGTTTGCCGGACTCAAGCCCAATGTGCGATGGAATGAACTGCGGTTCGACGATGTATTCAAGGGTCTGGACTGATGGAGAATCATGCTGAACTTGTCGTGGCAAGGCTGAATAACTAGCCGCTGAAAAGGAGGCAGGGTTTGACGTGTAGGCAAGAACGCTTGCTAAATCAAGATCTTGGGTAAATTTAAGAATCTATCAAATCAAGTCTATTACACAGCTTCATCCCAACTAGCTCCAGAACGCCTTTTGCAAAGCATCGCACATCAATGTGATACATCGCTTCCCCTCGGACAGTACGCCGTCCATGGCGAGGAATGGATGTGGCATGCCTTTCATCACCTGCAAGTCTACCGCCACGCCCGCCTTCTTAAGCTTTTCAGCATACTGCTCACCCTCGGTCCGCAATACGTCCAGCTCGCCCACCATCACGAGGGCAGCAGGAAGTTGCGACCAGTCATCGGCGTAGAACAAGGGACTAGCCTCGGGGTTCCTGCAATCCGCTTCATTTGGCAGGTAATGATCACGGTACCAGATCATCTTCTGCGAGGGCAAGGCGGCGGTGTGTTCGTAGCGGCGATACGACTCGTTATTCTCCACGGTGGCGGTGTTGTCTGTGACGGGGACCGAGAGTAACTGAGCGGAGAAGCGAAGTGGGGGGGAAAGGGTCAATGCCTTGTGGGTCATGATTGCAGCCAAGTTTCCACCGGCCGAGGACCCGCCTGTCGCGATTTTGGACGTGTCGATTGACAGCGCGGCGGGCCCCTCCGCCACCAGCCAGAGCAGGGTTTCCCAGCAATCATGAACTGCTGCGGGCCATGGGTTTTCGGGGGCAAGGCTGATTGTTTCCAGGCCATTAGCTCCAATCTCTCCCCAATATAAAAAGAGCTGCTACTCACCGGTAATCCACGGTCACCACCACGCAGTTACCACGCACGCAAAGGTTGGAACACACCACATTTTCGGTATCAATATTACCAAGGACCCAACCGCCGCCGTGAAAATAGAGCATGACTGGCCATCCACCAGCGGGCACTTCGCCCATGGGTGTAAAGCAGCGGACTGCAACTGGAGGTCCTTCGGTCTCTCGTCGCACAATGGTAAGATCATGAGTCTTGCCAACCTCCAGCATTGGGCCCGCACCTGGGATCAGAACGCCACTGGTCCGCGATGCTGCAACGGGCTGGAGATGCACCTGTTGGTTGTTGATCACATGCTGGTTATAAAAGGCGACATATTCGGGATCCAGTAGATCTCGAACGGACTCATGGAGCGGATAAGGAGGCTGTGTGACACCAGCAATGGCAGACATGATGAGAAGAGTGCAAGGGGGGATGGTAGGGAGAAGGAGAAAGGAAGATGAATCAAGAAACACGTCTCGCATCCCTTGAGACAAGTAATACCGTAATTTGAATCCCGCGCAGAAAGGCCCCCACGCGACGGGTGGGATGCGGGGATGAACCAAAAAAGGTACGATAAGACTTACCAAATTCAGTAGAGATTATCGCCAATGGAAGGGGAAGGGTCCCTTCTACACTGCAACGTGGCGGATGAGCTTCGAACGTGGGACTTTCAACGTCGGTCTTCCTCCGAGCGTGGGATGAGAGTCCCCTTTATTTACTAAATTTCCCATCATGGAAGGCCATACTACTATGCATTGCTTCTTGTAAAAAAGCTTTCAAAATGACTACCAAGATTCCAGTTCTCACTGACCAGGCTCCCAAGCCCCTTCCCGGAATTTACTCTCAAGCCATCATCGCTAATGGCGTCGTGTACTGTTCCGGAGCCGTGCCTATGGATGCCACCACTGGCAAGCTCATTGAAGGTGATGTAAAGGCGCACACTGTAAGCACCAGAACCAAGCCAGCTTGAGGCTTACATGGGCTAACACGGGGTCTCAACGTAGCACCAGTGCATCAAGAACTTGACTCATGTCCTTAAGGAGGCAGGCTCTGACATTACGAAGGTGGTGAAGGTCAACGTGTTTCTCTCCAATATGGATGACTTTGCCGATATGAACTCGGTGTACACGCAATACTGGGGCGATGTGAAGCCGTGTCGGACGTGAGTTGTCCTCTCTATCCCTTGCATTAAATGTGTCCCGCTGATAACAGGATGAACTCTGCAGGTGTGTTGCGGTCAAAACTCTGCCACTCAATACAGACGTGGAGATTGAATGCATTGCGGTGTTGTAAATGACGGTGGGTTAAAAGCCAATTTGAACACCCAAGATCCTAAAAGGGAGGCTTGTATTTACAATGTCTGGTCATGAAAAGTTGAAATATCAACCTTGAAAGTCGATGTCAGTAGTTCGAACAACCGACCTAGCGAGGCTATTTCCGAGGCTAGACAGAGAGTCTATGCACTTAAGCGATAGGGGCTGGAAACTACACTTCATTATTACCACATAATTCATTCATCAATATCAAACTGGGTTGTCAAGTATCAGCTAGCTCATGGCGGAATTGGATCAAAATCTCTTCCCCCTTGACACGGGAATTGAACCACTGTTTGATCTGGATTGATTCGTCGACAATTTTCGCGTCACAGAGAAGATCTGCCTTGACGATACTGAAAATTGCCATCATGACCTCAAGTGTGCCTAAATTCTGCGCGATGCATGCTCTAGACCCCTTGCCGAACGCAAAGAAATGGTCAAGCATATCCTGGGTGGGATCCAGCCATCGGTCAGGCATAAAGCAGAGTGGGCTCGGGAAGACCTTCTCGTCTTGGTGCAATTGAAATGAGGCAATCCCGACACTTGTGCCCTCTGGGAGGTGATAATCGTGATAGGTCCAGCCACCAACGGGTACTGCTCGAGGGAGTCGGATGGGGTTGGCCCATGATAATCGGAGTCCCTCTCTAATCGTTCCACGAAGATAGCTACAGGTCATGGGATCTGCACCTTTTGCAACAGTACTTTGTATCTCTTTGCGGAGTCGACAGTATCTGATCGGTGCGTTAGAGTGGATGTAAAGTTGTCAAGTTGACTCAAAACGTACATTTTCGGATATTTGGAAAGATACCACATTGTCGTTGCCGTGTTCATACTAGTTGAGTCGGTGCCAGCAAAACAAAGGTCCTTCACTTCGATCTGAGACTGACGAGATGTCTGCTTCTCTAAAAGGCGGCTTTGATAACTCCCACTTTTGGGCGTTGCGACGGCCACAAGTTGCCCCGTAAAGCGGTCTATTAGATCGAACGCTTTCTTCGTCATATCAGTAGATGTCATCTTTTCCGAGGTTGCCATTATGAGGTCTCCTATTTTCCCAGGAGCGAGGTTGAAAAATGCACCGACGCCGACATATGCGTCCACAAAGGGAGATGCGGACATGATCCCGGAGTCCTCATCGAGAGCCCCATAGCGATGCTGGAACAGATACACACTGATGGCATCGATGGCCATGCATCGGCAAATATTTAACACGTTAACTGGCTCTCCCTTTTTCGCTTCAAGTCGAAGTCTGGTGATAAAATCATCAAAAACCTGCGATAATAGAGGTTCGGCTTGTCGGAGGGAAGCGGTGGAAAATAATGATGCGACAGCCTTGGCTCTTGTCGCTCTTTCGGGAAGAGTAAGCGTGGAGAATATGGTATTGTGACCGTCGATATCAAATTTGGAGTACACGGGAGACTTTGGGAATCCGCCTCGAGCGACGTAAACTGGCTCGATGGCATCTGCATTGGAGATATCGACGTCATTGGGACCGACGCGCAACACCGGGCCATACTTGCAATGGAGACTATAGACGACCGTGCACTCATCACCAATATAAGTATGATAGGCAAGCCATAGTGAGGTACACGCTGCGATTTTTGGTCCGGGAATTTTAGATAAAGGATGACAGTAGAGTCTATAAATCCATTTGGCAATTAGGCCAATGAACACCAGTGGTACCGCCCATAAGGCTGTGCTCAACGTCATGATGCTATTCTCCCAGTGGTTGCGGGAAAAGACCAATCTTTAAACAGGCAAGTGCCAGCGAATATAGATAAGATCTTGTTCGGATCGGCCGATAATCAATTAGGTTTGTCATGTTTTATCGCGGAATTGACGGTATCTCCGATCCAGTCTGATTCGGTCATTTGCTCTTATCTAAACCCCACCCCCTGTCATGATAAGGATTCATGATACTGAGTACATAGATTCAAATATTATATTCCCCGCCCCCATGGACATCCATGATTGACAGCAAACCGCTACAATGGCCAAAGAGGTATTCAATACGTCAATCGACGAAGATGTTGCTCTCGAGCATCTTGGGTACCAACAAGGTAGGACACAACGGATTCGATCACTGCAAGTTCTAGCACTAATCTGCGAATGTTAGAGTTCAAGCGCTCTTTTGGCTTATTTGACATGGTGGGCTTTAGTTTCAGCATCGTGACTTGGTAAGAGGTCTTGGTTGCCCGTCAGAGCCGAGCTAATACTCGCTTAGCTGGACAGCCTTGAGTGGAGTATTCATCATTGGCGTCGAGGCAGGGGGACCACCGGTGATGATTTATGGTTGGATAGGGGTTTGCGTGGTCACATTGTTTATTGCGCTAGCCATGGCGGAGATGTGTGCAAGATGGCCAGTCAGTGGAGGCCAGTACTCGTGGGTGGCCATGCTGGCACCGCCCCAGGTATCCCGACAATTGTCTTACATCACGGGATGGTTTATGTTGGTTGGTTCGTTTTTGTGACCCTTGGTTGATCGGCTTGCAGGAGCTAATTCAATCCGTTCAGGTATTTTGGCGATGGGTGCGGTGAATAATTCCGTGGCGTCCAACTTCATTTTGGGCATGGCCAACCTGGTCTTCCCAGACTATACTATCGAGAGATGGCATACGGTTCTAGTTGCATGGGCTGTGGCACTCTTTGCTTTAGGTATCAATCTCTTTGCGCCTCATGCGCTCCATCGCCTGTCACGCATGATTTTGGTATGGAATATTGCATCGTTCATTATCATCATTATCACGCTCCTCGCGACCAATGATCATAAGCAAAGTGCAGACTTTGTCTTTGGGGAATTTCGCAACACGACTGGCTTGGGTGCGGCGATGGCCACGATCGTGGGGATTCTACAGAGCTTTTTCGGCATGTGCTGCTACGATGCGCCCAGCCATATGACGGAAGAAATGACTCATGCGAGCCGCGATGCTCCCAAGGCCATTATACTGGCTGTCCTTATGGGCGCTGTGACCGGCTTCTTCTTTATCCTCACCCTATGCTTCTGTATGGGTGATATTGACAGCACAGCAAACTCCACCACTGGCGTCCCGGTCATCCAGATTTTCTATGATTCAACCCAAAGCAAAGCAGGAACCTGCATTCTAGCAAGCATGATGAGTGTCATTATTGTCGTGGCATCTGTGAGTCTTGTGGCAGAAGGATCCCGATCCGTGTACGCCTTTGCACAGGATCAGGGACTGCCATTCTCCAGGGTGTGGTCCAAAGTCGAGCCGAAACAAAAAAATCCCCGTTTACGCCATCTTCCTTACCTTGGTCGTCCAGCTGGCTCTCAACGCAATCTACTTTGGCACGGTGACGGGATTTGAGACGGTGATTTCCATTGCTACCACGGGTTTCTGTACGTCACACCTCTTTTATAAGCAGGAGTCAAAAATGCTAATACGAGAATGCTTTCTAGACGTCTCTTATGGTCTTGTGCTATTGGCACGACTCCTTGGCTACATGTTCGGCCACCATACATCCACCTTCACTGGACCATACTCGCTTCCATCATCCATCTCTATCGCCTTTAATGCGATTGGACTTATTTTCCTGTTATTTGGTTCCATTACCTTCAACTTTCCCTCGGAAGCTCCAGTCACTTCGAGTTCCATGAACTATACCAGTGCGGCCATTGGGCTCGTGACGCTGCTCAGTTTCGTGACCTGGTTCACCACTGCGACCAAACACTTTTCTGGGCCATCCGACGTAAGGGATCTGGTTCATCAGGAGGGAGATACTGCTGCAGGGTCTGCGGATGTGATAGACACCAAGCCAAGTAAATAAATTTGGAGAACCTGTGTAAAGAATACCGCATAATTGAATATTGTACAACGTTGAGTCCTGTTTTACACATGAGATCCACTTCAAACCTTTTTCAAGGAATGATGTCAAGTTCCCTAGCAACCAAGACCCACTTATGCCCCGCGATGACAGCCACTCACGATGATGATGATTCTCGTCCATTCCACGGTTCCAGGGTTGGATAGAGTATAAACATGTAAACATACTCATATAGATTAATCAACAAAATTAAATCAAGATCAATTAATACCAAGTTCAATCACGAAAGCCAGGAGCGGTCAAGGGTGGAGGTAAAAGCCCTGGTGCAACGCTGACCATTCTGACGAAGCCCATTGCCCCTTTCACGGTCGCACTACAGCCCGTGACCCAGATAGCTGCAGCTGAGGATCCAGGATTGTCTCTTTGACTGCCAATCTAGGTGGGATCGGCGTCCGCCAATCTGCACTATTACATCTCGATCGTGCCGATCCCCACCAATTCGACCGAACCTATGGTGAACGATGGGGACTTGCTTGACCCAACCCCCCTCTCCCTCTCCGCTGATTGGACCAAATACGATCTGTTGATCGCGGCACCCACACCAGCTGAAGATTGGTGGATTTGGTGGAAGCTGAAGGTTTGAATGAGGTCTTTGCTCTCCCCGCTCCCAGCTGCGGGACAGCTTTGTACCTCTCTTTCTCCTCCACACCCTTGTCCACGGATCCGGCCTTGAAGCTTCATCTTGTGGGCTTTTCTGTGCTTTGTTCAACAATTTACCATTCATCGTATCTCCTCTAGCCATGCCTACCGAAATTCCTGGCCCACCTGGCGTGCCCGTTCTGGGCAACATCTTCGATGTCAACCCGAATGAGACTTGGAATTCTCTCAATAGCCTGGCCAGCAAATATGGTATGCTTGGGATAATCCTCGGGCGATGGGATTGAATGCTAATCCTTCGACTAGGTCCCATTTTCAAGATCAACGTGCTGGGTCACCAAATCGTCTTTATCTGCAGCGTGGCTCTGCTCGAGGAGATTTGCGATCAAACCCGATTTCGCAAATGTGTGACCGGCCCCGTTGTGGAGATTCGGTATTCAGTGCACGACAGTCTGTTCACAGCGTATGACGACGAGAAGAGCTGGGGAATCGCCCACCGGATCATGATGCCACACCTTACCCAGGAAGCGACCGATAGCGTGTACAACGATATGATGGAGGTCGTCCCGGACTTGACCAAAAAGTGGAGCGCAGGTACCAAGCAACGTGTGAAGGCCAGTGACGATCTCGATCTGATCTTGTTGGCTTCCTGTATGAAGTGCTTCTTCAACGAGCGGGTGCACGTGCTAGGTGAGAAGGATGAGGTTCAGAAAAAGGCATGGGATATGGTCCAGGGATGGGAGGGTGCCACCATGGAAGCAATGAAGCGGCCGACTCGCCCGAAGGTCATGAACTGGCTATACCAGGGCCGATTCTCTAGCTTGACAAAAACCATGCGCAACTACGCTACCGACATTGTGAAGCGCCGCAAGGATAGCCCTGAGCTGGCTCGCAAGGATATGCTGGATGCTCTCTTGAATGGCGTCGACCCCGAGAGTGGCCTGAAGCTCGAAGATTCTCAGGTGCTGGACGAGATCGTCACGATCTTTATTGGTGCTGCCACGGCCGCCAATCTGCTCACTTATGCGGTGTATTACCTTAGCAACAACCCCGAGGCCCTGAAGAAGGGCCAAGAAGAGATCGACTCTGTCGTGGGAGATGGTCCCATTGATCTTTCCCATTTGAAGCAGTTGAACTACGTCGAGGCCATTCTCCGTGAGACTATTCGTCTGTCTGCCACCGCACCCGGCTTCAACATTGAGCCTATTCCGCCTAAGGACAAGAAGGACAAGACCCCTGTGCTCCTTGGCGGTGGCGAATATCAAATCCCCAACAACCAGCCCATGATTGCCATTTTGAATGCTGTTAACCGTGACCCTGCCGTGTTCGAAGATCCATTGGCATTCAAGCCCGAGCAGGTCATCGGGGACAAGTGGGACAAGCTGCCTGCCGCCGCCAAGAAGGGCTTCGGTAACGGCAAGCGCGAGTGTATTGGTAAACTGTGGGCCTGGCAGTGGTCTTTCTTCACCCTAGCCAGTATTATCAAGGACGTCGCGTTTGAACTGGAGGATCCAAACTACAAGCTTCATGCGAACGGTGCTTTCAGCATCAAGCCGATGGACATGTTCGTGCTTGTGAGCGGTCGCCAGAAGTAGATTTGTCGCAACCGCATGAAAAGATAAGGAGTAAAACGATCAACCCCAAATCCCAAAAGGCGAGGTTTGGCCCATTGAATAATGGATTTTGAGCTAATTAGCGGATACGAACCTGTCAGTCACGAATTTTTGT
Organism: Penicillium tannophilum; assembly: GCA_028829675.1. Lineage (NCBI taxonomy): Eukaryota > Fungi > Ascomycota > Eurotiomycetes > Eurotiales > Aspergillaceae > Penicillium > Penicillium tannophilum. The sequence goes on along the minus strand of JAQKAK010000001.1, from coordinate 46,874 downwards.
CTGTATAACTTAGTTATGACCCAATGATCTCGGAAAGAAAATCCTTTGCATGGAGTGTAGCACAGCTCAGATAGAGTTAACAGCTTCGACGAACGATAGAGTGTGGGCCACTACTCTAATATGGAAGACTCTTCAAAGCGTTCAAGAGCCAGGAGGCATGTACAAGTTAGATGTTTAGGCGAATCACCCATCGATGTTGCTTGTTAGCTACTCAATGCTCATCCAACACCAGTCGTTTAGATACGAGAAATTTATTGCAATGATATTCTAAAACCAGCTCTCAAGGCCTAGTCAACTCTCTATTGGATAGAAGCAGGAAATGGTAAGAGCAGAGTGGCTTCGAAAGACTGATGCATACTAAATGATCCTCAAAGCCATGGGCTAGAGGTTAGGGGTGCTTGAAAATTTGGCTGTCAATGTTGTCAGTTCAGCCGCTCACAAGGTATACGCAGATATAGTATGAAGCCTTACACATCTCCCATTCACCAGTCTCGAATGACTGGAGATAAACGCTCACAGAAGGGCTGTTATTGCGGTAGGAAAAGGACACCAATGTATGGATCTTATTCAGGCGCTTAAGATTTGCCATTGGGCTTCTCACAATTAGCATTCATCAACACAATTAATAGTTGCAGAGTGATGCTAGAGACACTTACTACCAAGAACGTAAATCAGTCTCATAGGATTGGGCAATCTTATTCCAGCCTTGCTTCTGGAAAAATGTCGTCAATCCCTTTGTCAACTTTTTGTCCCGACTTCCGAATGTCTGGAAGTAGATCCGCGGCTCGGGAATAGGATCGTCTGCGTGAAGAGTAAAGTCGGCCATAAGGGGGAGCTGCTCGTTGACAGGATCATTGAGAGACAAATAACCCACTGGATAAGAGCAAAACTGTGCGGTCAAATTGATAAGGTTCCAGAGCTCATGCAATACCGAGAGCCCCTCCATCGTGGATTGGTCATTCCTTCGGCCTCCTAGCGTCCATAAATCTTCCAAAGTTGTGAGCGTGACCATGTCTTCTAGAAGGTATATCTTGATGCGCGACTTCGAGGGTTCCGCCAAATCACAAGATAAAAGCCGGGGTTTAACAGTGCTATTGGGAGCTCGAGACTTCAAGTATTCCTCGAGAACTTTCAAAGGAGTCGATATTCTGGGATATGATTGGGCCAAGTCGTGAGCTGCCTCAAAGATCAGGTCGTGGATCGACTTTTTCGCCACGAGTGATTTTAAAGCGGGATACATATAGGCCTTAAGAATGAACTGATCTTCACCGAGCTCCAGGGAAAGTTTGTTCTGGGTCTTGATCTGATCCCCAACCATATTGCTTGCCAGAAGAAAAGCAGATTCGTCCGAGTCCAGGGTAAGAGCTTTTTTGAAATGAGTGAACCATTCAAGATTAATGCTCTTCTGAGAGGTCATGAGGTGCTGCAAAGCCTCCCAAATGGCATTCGTATTAAATGGGTCCTGTGAGGTGCCGGTCGTCCAAGAGATGGGCTCATAGGTGTAGCTGACAACATTGTTCGAGCAATTGAGGCTCAGCTCAAACGGTGTGCCATATCGTGTGAGAATACTCATCCAACGGGGACGGTCATTCACAGGGTAGGCCCCAAGCATAGGGATGATCGCTTTCTTGTAAATCTCGAGGTGGTGACTCTGGCTCCGTTGGTTGTAGTTTGCGGACTGTAGCATATGGGCAAACATAGGAGCTGTGCTATGCCACCATAGCTTTTGGTTTTCATCGGGGAAGTCCCACAAAGCACTCAGGCTTTGGTATGCCTCTGTGTGGGATGCGTTCGCCATTTCTCTGGCAGTGGGTAACTCAAGGAGGAGGTAGCTCTTGAATAAGAAGAGAGTCGGTGTGGTAATATGCCCAGTGTGGAGAGTCAACTTGGACGTGTCACATTCCAATATGAAGGTGGGAGAGAGGAAGCGGGGTGATGCAGAGCGATGCAGAGTGATGCAGAATGATGCAGAGTGAATGAAACCAGCCAGGGCCTGGTATCCCATCGCCGCCGATCAACAATCGTGGTCCAATGAACTTCAGCCAATTTATCGTTTTACTTTTTCTCTATATTGAAGGTCCATATTTGGAATGAGCCGGGAGCTGTCTCCACGATCTTCATCATATGAGCAAATAGTTCAATTCAACCCACCAAATGATATGTTATGGTTTCAAAGAAAGGCTATAACTAAGTTTGATTAGATGCTAGTGCTCAGTACGTTGGGAACCTGGTCGAACAGGGTTAGGCAAATACTGATAATGACCGAGAGGGAGTAGTTCATGTAACCTTTGTGGAACCCGTGAGACAAAGACAATGTATGTTTGTGCCTTTGGCAGTGAAACAAAGATAACCCTCTATGGCTACTCTTTTAAATCAAAGCAGAGCAATAATTTGCACTAGCAAGAAGCACGCCTTAGTATCATTCAAGGGCCATATAAAGTCACGTATGGAATTAAACCAATCTAATATCAAGCAATGCGTCCTTTGCCTTCAAATTGAGTGGATTCAAACTTCTACGGATTTCCAAGGTTCTCAGTCTCATAGTCTCATACATTCATGTGGGACCCAATGAACTATGGTTTTCCCGTGATCAGTCATATTTATTCTGCCCGAGGAAAGAAATTGGTTCCACCTCTTTTGAGGTGATGAATTTTGACTATTTGATGGACGTCGATCCCGAGTCCAATATGCATGTGATTGGGTCTACATGAGAATCTTTGAGACTCAGTACAGATTGAGGAGTATTGTACACCAGATGGGGTAGAGTTCTTGCAACCTACTATAGTCTTAGTCTGTCAATAAATTATAGCAATCTCAGATCCAGGTGGCGCCTTGGAATAGACCCCTCATTATCGATTACTGTATAAGCAATTGAGGCTAATCAAATGGGAACTTTGATGATCAGCTAAGTCAAATTACCAGCATGATACAAGTTGGAAGGATGAGGCCTTGCATGCGGAATAGAGGGGTCACTTAAGATGATTAATCAGCCGGATGTGTGCTCCCGACTCGAAGATCAATGATATCGGAATACTAAATTTATCTACTAAAGTGTCGTACCTAGGAAATTTCGTAAAAGGTAGAAGCAACTTTCAATGTTTTTATGCGCAATTCAATAGTACGTGATGATCTGTAGATCACGGTGTTCCCTCGTTAGCTTTCACTCCGCCACGTATATTCTGCACAATCGGGATCTCGGGATCTGCAAGGAAGGAAGAGTACATCACCTTGATGTGTTGCAAGTGGAGCATGACAGAAATGTTGGAAAAGGGAAAAGCCTTGCAGTCCAGAGGTCAGCGACAAAGCACTTCAGGTCAAGATCAAATTCATCCACATTAATTAGTTTCATGGTTACATATTATGTATCCCCATCAATACATTGACCTCTACGCGGGGAGCACTGAATTAGCTACGTATTCATGTGAAAGCCTCTAGGGCTTGGAAGCTCATAGTTAGGTATCGGAAATCCTTTTCCCATCTGAAACACCTTTCGGCAGGAAGGATATTGCTCACGATTTCGGCTTTATCTCTTGCCTCTCATCAAGCCACGTGACCAACTTCATCCGCGCTTGAGTGTCGGGAGATATCCAAGCATTCAATCATGTTCCAACCAGCGACGCAATGCCTCCTCGTCGGGCCCATACAAAAAGTCGCAGCGGGTGTGATCAATGTAAAAGACGGCGTGTTAAGGTCAGTGGATCTTTCTCCGGGAAATATCAATTCCTAACGGGCGCAGTGTGACGAAACGGGCCCCCCTTGCACAAATTGTATTTCCCGAGAACTCGGCTGCACCTACGTGAAAGCTTCACCGAAGGATGCGCCCAGTCTGGGTCGACAGGCTCCGGCGTTGCCGGCGCCGCCTAGAGAGAAAGGCCCCGTCACCCCACGGTCTCTAGCTCCGGGCAGTCCAGCCTCCACTCCCTCCGCCGTGTCCGGCGTGCGGGAGCTGGAGTTAATGCATCGTTTTGCCACGGATACATACCGAAGCATCAGCACCAGCGAGTCAGAAATGCATGTGTGGCAGATTCATGTCCCGCGCTTAGCTTTGCAGTTTGAATTCCTCATGAACGGCATATTGGCGCTAGCGGCATTGCACATCGCCTCCACCTTGGAACCACCAGCATCTTTCGTATACATGGACACGGCTCTGCACTATCATAATCTCACCTTTGCTCCATTTCGTGCCTCCATTGACCACCTGACCGAACAGAATTGTGAAGCGGTGCTTGCACAGTCTATCATTACTACAGTTTTGGGCATTGCCTTGCCGCGGGTTACGGCTGCGCGTGGGGAGAGTTCAAATATGACGGAAAATATCATCGTTCTGTTCGAACTTCTCCAGGGCGTTAAAAACATCATCACCATCGGCCAGCCTTGGATTAAACTCAACTTATACCCGCACCAGAAGGGATTCAAGAGTGGCGGCCCAACACTAGACAGTGTGACCGAAACTGCTCTGGATCGACTGGCCTTGCTGAACGATGAAACTCTTTCCAGTATCGATACAGACCAGTACCGGATTAATAAAGATGTCATAGCTCATCTGCACCACTGCTTTACAATGTATAACAATGATGGAGGACCGGCAAATGCTCTCGCCTGGCTAGCTGCCGTCGACAAAGGATTCGTGGACAACGTACGGCGTCGCCAACCGTTGGCTCTTTTGATTCTCATGCATTGGGGCGTGCTGCTGTGGGAGCTGGATGGCCAGTGGTGGTGGGCCCGCAACTCTGGCCGGGCGCTTGTCTCGGAGCTTTTGCTCATCCTGCAACCGGGAAATTCTCGCTGGGCAGATTCATTGGCCTGGCCTCGGCGGAAGATAGGTCTTTAACGCTGGTGAACTAGTATTGGAACTTTCCTGAATTTGGTTCGGTGTTCTTTGAATATGGCACACCTTGAAAAGATCCGTGGCTTCAACAAGGTCGATTGGGAATATCATCTCTAAGCCTGCCTAGTAAAACTGCAGCTAGCCTTTCTCGTCACCTAGCCAGGATATTTGAGGTTCATCTTGCCGGCAAGCGACAGGGCAGAGGCACCACAACTGACACCTGCGAACCACAGGTGAAGACGACAAGGTTTAAAATCATAACGATGGTTATGGTGCACATGAGACCCAAATTGGCCTTGTTGCTCGGGTCGCAGAGTACCAGCCTCTCTCCATCGCTACCGCGATAGTTGATTTCAAGACAGAAGACCTGTTTCTCCGCTACCACGAGTCTTACATTTCCGGTCAACAACACGCATGACCAGTTATCGTAGTGCTGGCAACTTGATATTATTTTCTTTGATCCTTCAGCAGCGTTAAAATATACGCGGCGTGCTGGTCGTCTCAAATATCCTTAGATCGAGACCTAATGGAATTCAATAGACCAAAGACCGGCAGGAGACAGGTCTTGTGCAAAGAAGGTCGATCGCTTCTCCATGTCATATGCTACCAATCCTGAAGCACAATTACTGCAGCCAGTTTGCAAACAACGATGCCTGCAGCATGTGAACGATTTTGTTTCCAGACTCCTGGTGGTGATCTTTCTGGTATTAAGGATATTCTCGAGATGTTTTCTTGCTTGCAACTGCTGCTGTGCCGCTTGGACAGAATATTTGTGGGTGATGGAAGGAGAGAAGAGGGAAAGGAAAGCTTTTTTCACAAAGACGCGCTGACTCATTGGATATCGCAACAAAGACGCAGTCTAGCGAAATATTCCACAACTGATTGGTAGTTAGATCAGTCTGACAACACTATTTGACTCCCTTCAGTAATCCTCTTAAACGGGGGCATTGATGCACAAGTCGAAAGCAGGACCGAAGAGACGATGATGGACCGCTGCTGGGATAGGATCTGAGAACCAATCATTGATCTACTGTGTGCCTGGAATGATTGCATGGGTCGATATCTTCGGAAAGCCCCTTGGCATTATATCAATCAATTCAGTGTTTCATGATTGTTCAAACTCTAGAATTACTTGACACCCCGGAATGTCCAATTTTGTGCTGGATTCAACCACCTTGCTACCCCGGGGCGCTGGCTGGGAAAAGGTGATCGCCTTCTCAGACATGGCACCAAATGTATCGACTACCATTTCAAGATGCTTTTCTTCCCCATGGGCTCCTCGAGCCTGTGGTTCTTCAGCATCGCCCACCACACCAAAGCAGTATGCCAACCTTGTCTGATCATTAGCTCTGGGTGAGGGTGTGGGTTCTACCGCCACAAAGAATTGAATGAAATCTCCTGTATTGGCAACTTGGGAGAGATGGGAGAGATCTTCGCCTATCAAACCATTTTCGAGGAACGATGGCATTTCCAAGGGTTCAGTTGCACTAGAATGCGGTTCAAATACTTGATCCAGGTTGGTAGGCTTGTCACAGAGACTGATGGTTGGGAAAGCAACCTCTGGATCCAGGGAAAGAAGACCTTGCTTCTTTCCCCAACCGCCTCCGCCACTCATAACGCGATGTAATTTACCTCCCTGACGCAGTGACCGGGTTAGTTGATCTTGTATGGATAAACTGGGATCCGCAATTTCCACGTCAGGGGTCTCAACTAAAGCCCAGACAGAGACTCTTCGGTCGGCGATGTTATGTTCTTCAATATACCGTGGAAGTTCCATTTCCAGCTCGGTGGATGCAGGCATTGGCTCATCCGAAGACCCGTCCGTTGATTTAGCCAGTTGTCGCAGAATGTTTCCCATTCCTGTTATCACCCTTCGTCGTTGAGTGACTGGCTCTAGTGGAAGCATCAGCCTGGGGCGAATGCTGTCCTGTGTGGATGTAACAACGCAGCTCGCAAGGTCTTTAGACTTGTCCAAGACGTATCCGCCTTTCCGGGCAATCCAGCGCATGCCCATAAAGGTTCGTTCGCTTCCGTTGAGAAAAATAGTGTTGGTAAGGCGTAGGCCAATCGCGTAAACGGACAATTTATCCCGAACAGAGACCGTTAGACTAGGTTCGTCGCCAGCTGGGCTTCCGATCCGACGAGACGGCGTAGCTTTCCATTGCACATCATCTTCCCCAATAATTAACATAGACACGCCATCATATTCTCCTTTATCAGCACTAGCATCATCGGCCAATAGGGCCTTGGGCCGCTGCAGAGCACTATTCGGAATCCTGTCAACCACAGCTGCGATTGCATGGAGGATATCGGGTTTTTGGGGTGTATCTCGGAGTAGCTTGCTAATCAGGTCGCCAATGAATGGTGATGTAGGATCGAGTAAGTGTGCAAGATTCGGGGTGACGAGTAGGAGGGGAACAGAGCTCGAATTGCTCTGTAAGGTTGAAGGCAAAGACGAGACGATGTCATGCGAGGTCTGTGTAATTCTATTAGTAGGAAAAAAAAATCCACAGAGGTTGGAATGGCTCACAATAGCTTCTGGTGTTGTGGTGAGCCAGGTATAAGCACTATTCCATCGCCTCCCTGTGTGTTTCCTTGCGTATGAAGCTCGCTGGAAGGAGCTACGCGACAAGCATCGTAACCCCCACTCGGGGACAGGCCTTGCTGGCATAGATATGGAGCTTAGTGAATCGGGGAGCTCACTGAAAATCGGGGAAATGCAAGATCGGAGTTGAAGACGGAGCGCGACAGAAAATGCAGACCGCCAAACCTTCCATACTAGAACATCTCTTTGTGACCATAATTAGAGGGAACTGCTATTCCAAGGTTGTCATACATTTTTTGTATACCTAGGAGAAGTATATGTTGCCCAATTTCCATTTGATGCTTGAAGTGTATTTTGCGTACTGTGATTGATTACATACAGATCTTCTTTCACGCCATTGTAGATGGAGCAGTAGCTCAAGACATGGGCAACAATAATCCGATCCCGAATCAAGAAAAAGAAAGAATAGTTTGATGGAGGCCCGCGCCGTGGGTATTGACAGGATGAAAAAGGAGAGACACAATGTAGGTAGCTATGTATGTGCGAGACAGTCGACCCGCGATCCATGCAAAGAAGAGAAAAAAAAAAAAAAGAAGAGAAAAAGGGAAGGCAAAGACGCCTTTCACAAAAAAACAATAGACAGAAGAATAAATAGCCCGAGGATACACCTGAGATACCAGAGATATCGACTCCAGACAGATTCCCTTTCCCCAGACCTTTTTCGTAGGATTCATCGTTTTCATTTACAGGATGATACTTTCCGGCAGCATCAACCTTACGTCACCTTGAGGACTCCAAAAACATCGCGACTTGCGTCATGTTCTGCCTTCATGTTGGGGCGGGAGCGCTTCTTATTCGGGTTAACGACGACCTCACCCCAGTGCTTGGGCACGGCGCCTCCAGAGTTAGGACGACTGGTTATCGATGCCTGGTCCGAAGTGACAATGAGATGTGTACTTCCATCATTTGTAGCAGGTGACGTTGACGTGGACCGGGAAACATGGAGGGTTGCATGCGGTTGGAGATGCGGTTGGGGTTGGAGGGACCAGATATCGATGACGGTGCTAAACAAAACGAGACACAGGGTCAGTCACAGAAACAAAACTGTGAGAGACTTGAAAACATTGATGTTAAGCATCAGACTCACTCGGACGTTCGTTGGCAAATGGCATCTAGGGCCTCCCTTTCGCGCCTCACATACTCCGGATCCGGCTGATTGGCCTGTTGAGCTTGGTTGAGCGCTCCGTAGCCATATCCAGCCTGATAAGGATCCTCATCCAGTAGACGAGAGGACTCGGGCTAGAAATAAGACCCGTCAAAATACATTCAGAGTACGTTCCGAATAATGTGCATTGGACGGATTGATCATGCCCGTTCAGCATCTGAACTCACCTCGGGGGATTCGTGACGGTTACCGCCCAAGCACGAGGCACAGATACCCATTTATAAATCAAGGATGCAATAGAGCTGGGAGGGTTTCACTGGGTCACAATGCGACCGGCACGAGGCATTAATCGCCTCTCAGTTGTCGTTGCAAAGTTGGGACCCCGGTGTGCTGAGATAAAGCCGAGGAAACTCGGCAGAGTAAAGAGTGTGAGATCTGTAGACACAAAACAAAAGAAGGAAAGTTGGTGCGAGGAAGGCTGGGAGGAGACGAAATGTCGGAAGGTTGCGAGGATTGGAGGTTGGAAAGGTTGGAAAGTCCGTGCGATGTCATCGATAAGGCCGTGGCCGTAATTCGTGGAATTATCCGCGATAGCCTCTTTTTCTTTTGGCATCACTCCACACCTGTGGTTCTTTTCACAATCATAGCATGTTTGATTTACCAGAAGCCAAGCGGTATGCTGCTTCTCTCTTAGCTACCTCAATTGACTACCTCTATTGACTGTTTGCTGATAATTCGCAGTGTGCGCCGCGATGAGGTCCGATCCTCGGCTTCGTCTCGCTCACCGTCCCCAGTCGACGAATCCGACCTGCAAGATGCTCATGCCCGTCTAGGGAAATTGCTTAACCTTGATGGCCTACTCGAAGTCAGTGCGATATCGAAATTTGCCGAAGATACTCCGGAACAAGCAGGTGGTGAGGAGGACGAGGAACAAGAGTTCGAATTCCGGTTATTCAGCACCCCGGCAAACCCCAACACTGACGGAGAAGAAGCTGGGGAGACACATAAAAATGGAAAACGCGCTCCAGGGGTTGGAAATCAGGTCAATACAGGGACACAGAGGTTGCGAATTCGATTGCGATCCCCGACGCCAGGGTCAGGCGACCCCTCTGAAGGCCGGTTTGTGAAGGCCTCCCGTGGGTGGCAGTATTACTTTTCCACTCCTTTACTGTGGGGACCAAGTGTCGAACTGGAAGATCAGGCATCTCAGTCGGAAAGGCGACGGCAATTTGAAGACATAGCCGTGACAGGCGAGCAAATAGTGACTTGGGCCAAGTCACAGCCATGGGTGAGTCAAATCGCCTACTCAGTCCCGTGGAACTTTACTAATATATTCCAGCCTGGCTGTCATCTTCCTTGGAGAGTGATCCATCTAAAACGCCACCAAACAAAACTACCTCCAAAAGATAAAGATGTTCCAGTCTACATGATCGAGGGCGCACCGCCATCAAAGTCCCCAAAAACTCGCAAGAAGCCAGGAAAGAAGCGACGTATTTTGCTTCGCAAGCGTGCTGTAGCGGCTCAAGTGGCGAAAGAGAACGAGGCTGAGAAACGGACCCGCAAAAATCGCGAGCGCAAGATCAAGCGTCGCCAAAAGGCGCGCGAGCAAAAGGCTGCTGCTGGTACGGCCGGTGACACCCATCTGGCAGATGTCGACGGGGCTTCTTCTGAAGACGATTGAATGTACCGTCCTTGAAACTAGTTTTGCATTAACCATTATGCATCCGAAGAGCAGGCCTAGTGGATTTTCTAGAATGCAATAATGATAAGACCTGGCGAGATAGTCCAGATTTTGATTAAGCTCAAGGGCTATCATGGGACCCATGTATGAATATATAGGGATCAGAATCATTATATAATACGAACCACTATATCTCTAATATCTAGGTTCCTATTCAACTTTTTTCCGATGGATATCATCGCGTCCGAAATAAAGAGAGCGCTTCAATTTTGGGGTTCAGGGTATTCAGCCCAGAGCCTTCATGGTGAGCTCGACACTAGGAAGCAAAAGTTAGTCAATCATCATTCAACCGACTCATGCAAAATTGTATAGAGGTAACGTACACAACAAAAGTACCCGCGGACACGGGCATTGCTCTGAGCAGGGTGGGACCGATGCCCTTCCAGAACCCACCAAGACCCTCGATAGCATAGGTCTTCTTAAAGCAGTCACGCATACTGGAAAACTTCTGGTTGGCACCAAACCCGTCGGTCTGCATCTTACTCTTCACCACATCAAACGGATAACTGGACAGCCAAAGTGCCTCACCAGCGAGACCACCATAGGTGGCGACCTTCATGGCTCCAATATCCTCGCGTTTCACGTTGTTACGCTTCGCATCCTGGTTCATCATGTACTCAAAGGCCATGAACCAAGTACCATACGCTTGGGCCTCACGGAGAACAGTCACTGCCTGACCGCGGAACAGACCGCGCATGGCGCCCTCGTGAGCAGAGAGCTTCTTAACACAGTCAATGGGGCCCGAGTATAGACGACCAGCGCCGTGGGGCTGTGCCTGCAGACGGATACGGACGTGCTCGATGGGACCTGAGAGTACGGAGTTGGTGACACCGGCGAAAGAACCGGCCATGTAGTATTGTCCGTAGGATAAGGCGCCGTTGGCATATTTTTTCTGGTTCAACTCTTCGAGCTTCCGGCGAGCTTGGTGAAAGGCTCCAAATTGCACGCTGACCTGCGATGACGAGGTCGGGTTAGATGGATAGCTGGAGCCGCAGTGACGTACGCATAATGAGGAGTGCGGATGAAGATGAACTTACACAGGCACCAATTCCGATCAAGGGAGTCAAGGTTCCCTTGTAGAAAGCTGCGGGGCCTTCATTCTTGAAGATCTGGGTTGCGCAATCCAGCGCACTCGAGTATTGGGTGGTGGTTTGGAGGCGGACCTTGACGATATCTGGGGGTGGGTTAGTCAACTTCAATGCGGGGGTTGTGGCCTTCACAAACCAAATGGTTGACCTAAAACAATGTTAGCATCAGCACTAAGTATCATAATATGGAACGTGAGAGAAGGGAGACATGAGAGTCCTTTATGCGTTTTCCGGGGTCGCTCCAGAGCCCTCATGCGGGGGAGTAACTTCACATACCCAGAAGGACCTGTGCCATGCCACCCGCGGCGCCAGAGGCCAAATCCTTGAGTGTGCGCAGGGCACCGCCGCCCTTCTCAATGTCCTCGAATGCTTCGTATTCCATGGTGAGCAATTGGTGATAGGGAAGAAAGAAAGATGATCTCCAAATGTATCAGGAACCCAGGGCCTTATCGCGATGGCGCAACCTCGGAATGCGCACTCTGATTCGATCGTTTCGCCGACGGGAAACTAATGTCTGTGCTTACCGAGTATAACGTTCTCTTGGCAAAGCTGCTTAGCTTGAATATCTCGCCCTCCAGAAGTTCTAGGAATTGGAACTCTTAGTGAGCCAATCAATGAATTTAACACTACCTTTGTATGCTGATTTAGCAGGTTGAAAGGGGAATTGGCTGTACCTATGCCGCAATGTTCGAGATCAATGGTTTTTCGTTTCCCGTAGAGTGGAGCTTCACCACGGAATACCCAAGACCTCCGTGGGTTCCAAAATTGGCAATGCCAACCACAATGAAGCTTGGAAGTCAAACTTTCGCTGAAATATTTGTTCTAATGGACTAAAACTCAATGCAGTCCACCAGTGCTGGCTGACCTATGTAGGTAACATACCTATACATACATGAAACATGAATATACATAGATCAAGCATCCGCGTGCCCATTCAAAAGTCTGTACCGATATTTGGGCTATATATATATACACATACTAACATTTTTACTTTCAAGTGGTACGCCAACTCCATAAACCCCCAATGGAAACACCCGATGCAATATTATACATTCACAAAAATAAAGAACTATTCGGTGACAAGGAATCCAGATCGGACTCCCCAACAAGTAGCGGGAAGATGTTCCGAATTCGATCCTCAAGAATAGCCTCTTCGGCCTTCCACCTTCTCGATATCTCGGCCTTTTTCTTAGCATTACGCTCACCACCATACCAGGCCTTCTTGGCCTGCGCAAGACTTTCCACTTCCTCCTTTTGAGCACGCGCAACAAGTGCAGAAACCATAGTCTTCCAGTTCTCAAGTCCGACCTTCAGACATTGCGCGCACTGTGCACGCACGGCCTTTTCGTCCGAGCCGAGACTTAGCATCGTCGACTCCGCAATCTCGACTGCATCACGTGTCCAAGCGAGGCCCTGGTCATGAGATGAAGAAGCGTAAATGATTTCTCCGATGTAGGTCATCAAGCCTGCTTCGTCACAAGGGGAGCTGGCGGTGCGATGAGGCGGCTCATCGCCCGAGGGAAGGGGCGGTGGGTATTCAACAGGAATAAGAACCGTTTTGAGGGATTTGAAGAGAGCGGAGAAGGGATCGCTGGAGGATCTCGTGGGTGGGGCGGGGAGAGAGAATTGCTGAGAAGAATCGGATGCGAGGGGAAGGCTCCGGCGCGCTTTGAGGATGGATGTGAAGATAGAGAGCGCGGCGGGGAGGTTGCGCTGGCGAGCATTATGAACGGCGAGCGCAGTCGATACACGAAGAATATTCTCGGATGGCACATCGGAAGGATTGTTTCTCAGTACGCCGGTTTTGAGATCCACGATCTTGCTGGCGTCGCCTTTAAATCCACCCGCAGCAATATCCATGGCCCAAACATACATATCCCCAGCTGTCTCCTGCAGACCCTTATAGTCCAACCAATCGGCATACGCAAGTGCAGCATCAAGTTTCTGCCTTGTGTTGAATCCGTTTGTTGTCAGAACCTTCATGTAAAAGGTCTCGGGCGGTGGTGACGCTCGTTCACAATCCTCCTCATGAATCACCTTCCTCTGACCGGCAGGCATGGGCTTAGGTCTGGGATTGGACGGTCCAACAACATACTCCGCAGGCGCAGAGATCTTCTGTCTGCGATCAGTCACCCAACCATCCAGGTTTTCGGCTGCCTTCGCGGCGCCCATAAGGGCTTGGAAGTAACCCCGTCGCCAAGGCTCACTTTTGGCAGAAATATCAAGACCAGTGCGCCCAACGCCCTCAACAAGGAGACCACCATCGTATTGTTCGGTAATCCCCTTGCCTTCACCTTCAACATCCTCTAGCCGCTCCAGTAGCTCGGCCATGTATCCGGCGACCATGGGCCAGTTAGTCATTAATTTCCCAATGTAATCAGGATGCTGGAGCGCCTGTGCAGAGCGCAGCGACCAGCGACTTTTCCAGGACCATTCCGGCGGGGTGGGCCATTGGTGTTCGATATCTTCTTGATAGACGCCGAGCTGAATGATAGAGAAAAGGATCAGGATGGCGCCGAATGAAATACCGACTTTTAGGCTGCGTCCAAAGCGACGCTTGTATCCCTCGCGGCTTTCGGTGGATATGAGTCGTCCGAAGTGCTTGCGCAAGTGAATAGATAGTGGTGGGAGAGGCCGAGATGGTGCTAGTGGTGATAGGAATGGTAGTTGAGGCCGGCCTGGTGGTGGAGAGATAAGCAGTTGTGTTCGGTGTGTGAAAGGCCGGAGGTGGACAATCGGGCCACTTGTTCGTGGAAGAGCCAGTCGAATGTGGCTCCCTATTCGACCGATAACATTTCTCGGTGGCAGCATAGTTCTAATTGCCACGGATGCACACTTTCCAAAGCATATCTCTGATGAAGTCTTTCCTACTAAAGGTGTCTGGGGCCGAAAGCGGTGGGCGAATCACGTGCAGCAGATCGAAATAACTTCTTGGCGCTCCATACAGTATTAAACTCACGAGCACGTACCATACACGAGGTATATAATGAATACTAGGACTTTACCTGTCAAAACATAGCGTACTGGAAACTCTTACACGACAAGAATTGCCAAATATGCTCCCAGCCATCACACTTTGCGACGGTTGCGCTTAATGAGCCCTTGGGAATGTCCAAAATCTTGGTATGTCCTTCGAAAATCAACTTGACGCCGCCAGGGAAGCTTGTTCAGCAGATATTGAGATGCGTAATGTGTGTACCAAGCCTTATATTGGTAGAATTTGGTTTCATTTCAATTCTTAACCAAGTTGATCGCCTTCTTACTCCCAATAGAACACTAGGGACTCTGGCTAGATACCACCATATACCTTGCCTACCATATAGGCAATGCGGGGTGCAGTGATTGATAATTCTTCCTCAGCATATTTCCCCTACAATACGTACATGGTCTTTGTTGTGGTTTTGGCTACGTGGATCTCCCATCCAGCTACGTACTTTCCTTCTTTACACAGTCCATAGCCTGTCCTCTACTATATGTGGTAACATATAGAACAAGTAATATGCAATTCCTGCAGAGTAAAATGAGCAGGTATTTTAGGAAGAGATGCATGACGTTTTATGGGGATTAGTGAAGATATGTCAAGTCCGGAATTCGATGTATCTGTCATGATAATGTCATCTATAGTTCCAAGCCTCTAACTGGTCCCAAGCGAGATTTCATCAAGGCTGTTCTGGGCAATATCAAAATCATATCAACCATGGGTAGTTCCGAGGTAGGCCTTTGGGTAATCAGCAACCCTGATTTGACGGAGAAGTAGAGCCTCCTTAGCGGATGCGTTTTCTGTTCTTTAATATACTTAAGATGCGCCGGTCGCAACCAGGGTGCATGCCAGTACAAAGTAGAGCTGGATATTGCACGAGCAGATGGAGTTGCTTCGTATTTCATTCTTCTTTGTATCTCCACGTGACCCAGCATCATTGGTCTAGTGGTAGAATTCGTCGTTGCCATCGACGAGGCCCGTGTTCGATTCACGGATGATGCATTTCTTTCCTTTCTATTTCCTTTTTGTTAATTTTTTCCCCGGTACAATAGCAATGTGAGACTCCAACAATAACTCCGCGTGTAGTGTGCGGATCGGACACATGAATGTCGGGGATCTTTGTGACTGGTATCTGTTCAGTCCCCATTTTTTATTCATGTAAACTAAGTAAAATTATGGTCGATCTAGCAACGGAGTTTCTGGTCGTAGATTTGTAAGCCTTCGAGATGGCCCATCATGGCTTGACTTTCGATGCACGATTTGAAACAGTCAGTTTTCTTTTGATTGTGCCAATCAACTCACCAGCCCGTCCAGGGTTCATTCAAATTATCTATTCATTAACATTGCCAGATGTCCACCAAATTTGATTCCAACATCTTTCACACCACTAGATCTAGAATATGGTTTTATCTTCTCCGGATGAGATTAAGGAAGCTACCGAGACAGAAGTTGATGGTGGTATTGTCCAGCCTCAGTTTGCGAGCAGCACTGAGGAACAGAAGGCAAACAGTACGGATGAGTCAGAGGCGAACCCGACGGCAATGAATGGCTTCGAGCTCTCCATTACATCAAGCTCTGCATGTTGCAGGTCTGTTTAGCTACGCTGTATTGGTACACCGTATCTAGCAGTAAGAGATGTCATTGAATGCAATCTTCTAAACCTCTCCCCTCTGACCTTTTGGGGCTATCCTTTCACTCCTTTCGCGTGTTGTGGCCTTTATGGTCGTGTTCTTTGCCATTGCTGGACCAACCTGCACATCTCCAAGGGCGCTGCCTCAGAGCATTCTCTTCATAGGTACTTGATTATCCTCTTCCATGGCAAAGTATGCGAGGTCTTTGAGGAAAATGCTATCTCAGAGTGAAAGATGATGCATCGCGGAGAGTAAGCTTGCAAGGGAGTCCCTGAGCCGGATGTCCGTATACCTTCTGTATCATAGACTCGGTCACCAAACATTGCCTTTAAGCCACTCTTAGAAGGATTTAAGACATCATACTCAGCATATGCATCATGGAAACCAAACTGGCATAAAAACATGGCAAGCGAAGCTTTGACACCCATAAGTGAGATGTTCTGAACAGTACGCTGTCGGGCCCCATGCTCAAATGGTCGCCAACCTCCAGCTGAGGGGTATAATGGATGGTGTTTCATCCAACCATGATCATTCAATTGTTAATGGGGTCCGAAACTAGAATTCTAAGCGGATTAGGGCAAAGACGGGCAGAGAAATATTGAATTATACGAAGCATACATCAGCTGCGCGTGCTTACCCCTACATAGACAGTGCATGGTACGTGCAATCCATATTAAATTAGTTACTGATCGTTGCGCCTTTGAATCAACGTTCAATCACAAATTGTAGACGAGGAAAATAAGCGATGTATTCGGATTTGCCCACAGAACCTGATTTCAGGATTTCATCACTTCGTATTCCGATACAAACTATATTGACATGCATATAGGGCCAGAGATCCACAGTACCGAGACTTTCAAGATCACGCCCTCGAAGAATCCTGACCAGGGCGGTTCTCGACAGCTACTGCGGATGGCCTATCGTCGGAGCACAGTCTTGACAGTGCTATTAACGAGCATTCTGAATCTGGGCTAAACTCTCAATCGGTTGGGTACTTATTTATGGAAAGAACGTTAGAATGTTCCTTACAAGGTCATTTGGCGTAGTTCATGCTTGGTGAACTTGTGAAACTCCCACTAATGATATGGTGTCAATATACTGATTGGAAGCCGCCTCAGCAGATTCGCTCGGACCAAGAGGACATTTACACCCTTCTATACTGGCTCCCAGTCGAGTGTACCTAGAACCAGTTTTCTTATGCCGCGAAGTGTTGCCATAGCTCAAGCGCTGCAACTGATTTGTAGACGATTTTGTGATCAGGCTCCGAGATACCAGTTTGGAGACCAAAGGCCAGATTGAAGGGAGGCAGGCAGCAATAATAATAATTCCCCCCCTCGAGAATAGTCCAGATTCCAAGTTTGATGGAAGTCCCTATTGAGTGTCAAATTTAGGTGCGATTATTGTATCGGAATTTTGCCTGACATACAGGTTGGGTCAGTCATGGCGCTGTCTTGGAAGAAAGTTGTCATGCGAAGAATACTGGCGACAGTTCCTCTATCAATGAGGTCAGAATAAAAAATGTGCGCAGTTTATCGCCCAACGGAGATACTCACAAACTTCCTAGTAGGAAGACGCCGGTCAAAGCTACCTTCTGTCCAACCTGGGTGTGTAACTTCCAGACATATGGTAATGGCATAACCAAAATGAGAACATCCGTTACAATATTCGGTGGTGAAACATAGCGGTAGAAAGCTTCTTGGTCAAAGCATGAACCTCCAACAATCGTCTTATTCCAGGTATATGCGATCGGTGAACATTGGAAAATGGCCGCAAAGAAAACTCCGATTCCGTGGCTGATAACAATTCCAGCAACGACATAAGCTAAAGCTCGAAAATTACGAAAGCTAAAGATGCGGATGTAGAAAAGCAGGATCGAGATTTTGGCGGGAGTCACGGTAAAGGGAAAGTCGAGAATTTCATTAGCGTAGAGAGCCTATCTCGATAGTGTTAGCTTTTAGCTGCGAGTTGAAATGTCAGAATCAGCCAACCTTCTCCAAAATCACTAGTTTATGTGGGGTTCGTTCAACATATTCCAGATGGTAACCAACACCTCCTCGTTTGACCACTACAACCATGGTCAGTATCACATTGCCAATCTGGAACCTGTGAAGGTGACAAACAGAATACATAGAGTGCCGACTGTCCTAAGCTAGCAATCTGTGATAAGTTTAGTCTTATTTCATACTCAATTAGACATGTTCTTACCAATGCAGGAATGATAAAGTAGTCGTCGCTTCCACAGGCTACCTTCTGCATGTACCTAGTATAAAAGCGCGCTCCGACGACTATTATCTGGGCAGCAGCGATCGCAATTGAAACACAAATCAACTGTTGGCCGCAATATGCGACCGCGCCTGTGTCTTCCATTTCAGCCAAGTTTCACTGGGGAAGGTGGAAACGTGCAAGTTGTTGCAGGGATATTACTACAGTTGGGTTCATTTCAGATAATAAGAAACTCTTTCTGACGCAGTAAAAGGAACAAGGTCCCGGCCGAGATAACACATAACTGGGATTTGAAGGCCTGCATGGGTTCTTTGCCTCCTGGCCCCCAACGTTACTATGTGGGCCGATCCATGGCGATCTAGACTGCGCCGATTGGGGGCGGCAAGCAACGATCCTGGTAGTAAATGAGCATTGCATGTTTGTGTTTTGAAGGATTATTTAAATCAGTTCCACTTCACTGACCTGCTGTTGTGATCGCATCTCCACCTCAGCGGATCCAGATTGGATGGCATTCCTACGATCGCAATGCATCTCACGCGAGATCACTGTATACTTTCAAAGAACAGTTTCATGCCCCTACTTAATATTTGAAAGCACGGTCTTCTGGTCAACAGCTTAGGTGGGGCACAAGGGGCGTCAAAACACAACCTGATCAGATCCACTTAGGCCCGCATAGGAATTATAGGATAAGGAAGCTCGGACAAAGTGCTATCATCACTGTCATTTCACCTCCATTGTAGCTTAATCTGTTACTTTCCGTGATAAAGTTCACGGTCCTAGAGCTGAGATGCTCCATTGATGTGGATATCAAGGCTTACGATTGGATTTCAATGGGTCGATCTGGGCCCACGGCTGGCGCAATTAAAACCCGAAACGAAACGTGGATAAGAGTGTGACCAGCCAATTAAGAAATGAGACTCAGCTCGGCATTTCTTCGGCCGCAAGCGTCAATTCGCGAAAGGAGTACAGGGGGCACTAGTAATGTTGAAGGTGGGGGCCGCTGTGCACTTAGCTTTTGCACCGCGCTCGGGAAACCCCCAGGACGCGTACTTCTCCGGGAAGGATGGCCAATATCCACGCCTGTTCACTAGAGTTTGTGGAGTTATAAAGTGCCTGTGCATGTGTGCCCGTAGGAAATCGACTTGCCAGCATCACCATAGCGGTATAAACTTGACAATGACTCAGAAAACAACAATTGCGACGCAGATCACTACCTTAACTGAGATCATTCAGGCTCAAGCTCTCGATGAGCAAACGCGACTAGAGGCACTAAACGCCGCCCGCGGCCTGTTAGCGACTCTAGAGTCGCCGACTGAGAGAATTATCCAGGATGTCGTTATGGTAAGTCGTCAATCATTAAAGAGCCTCAAGGCTGAAAGAAGGCTCTGCATATGCGCAGGCTTTCCTGATATAATGACTGAGGAACTTTAACCTTTAGAATCCGCCAATTTTGATGGCACTTCGCATGGGTGTTCAGCTTGGAGTCTTTACACAGATTAGTCAAAAACCAGAGCAAGGGGTCACGTCAACAAAAATTTCAGAGGATACCGGAGCAAGCTTCATTCTCGTGGGTAAGAACCACTTGTCAGTCCGACGGTACTATTATAACTGAGAACTGAAAAAAACAACCAAAAAGATCAGATTGCTCGACTCCTCGCTACCACCGGATACCTCAAGCAAAGTGGAGTTCAAACCTTCAAAGCGTCAACCCTGACTTTGGCCATGGCAGACCCAAGTATGGAAGCAACTACTCGAGTCTGGTGAGTTCTCCCCCCGCATCATAGCCTGCTGGAAGAGCTTCATATTGACCTAAAGATAGCTTTGAGATCGGCAACCTTTGCACGTCGAAAGCGCCTGAATTTTTCCGCAGAAACAACAATCAATTCCCAAAATCCGCCAAAGACTCGCCTTTTCAGCTAGCATTCAACACCGATCAAAGTTATTTCGAATGGTTGGGTCAAAACCCTGGTCTGGCAAGGGACTTTCACCAGTGGATGGCAATAAAGCAGAAAACAACGCCGAATTGGGTAGATTGGTTTGATATTCAGCAGCGTATCATTAAGGATTCCAACGAAAAGCCTCAGCATGGCGTTCTTCTGGTAGATGTGGGTGGTGGCGAAGGGCAGTACTCGTGGCAGTTCAGGGAGAAATTTCCCAAGGCACCTGGCCGAGTGATTTTGCAGGACCTTCCACAAGTCATTGCGAACATTGAGAATCCACCCAATGGAGTGGAGCTAAACCCTCATGACTTTTTCACTCCCCAGCCCGTGAAGGGTAAGTGATACTTTCTCGATCTCTTCATGACTTGACTGAACAGAGAATTTACTTAGGGGCCCGAACCTATTTCATGCACTGGATTTTACATGACTGGTCTGACGAAAATGGTCGTGCTATTCTTACTCATATTGTCGATGCCATGCAGCCAGGATATTCTCGCTTGATTATACATGAATCTATTCTCCCAGATCTTGAATGTGATTTACCGTCTGTTTGCATGAGTATCATGATGATGGTACAGGTTGCAGCTTTTGAGCGATCTGAAAAGCAGTGGCGTGATTTGCTTAACTCAGTTGGCTTGACGAACATCAATTTCTTCCACCCTCCAGGAAGTGGTGAGGGTATAATTGAAGCCATTAAATGATAGAAAACTAGTCACTTCAATGCCAACGATCTATAAGCTGAATTTCATTAAGATGGACCTCATTATACAGTCATGTGTTACGCGGTGCTCTCTGGTCACAGTGAGTATCGCTCGTAGTGGTCGTATACGTACGTCGAGGCTCGTCCTCAAGTCTTAGTCGCAATCGTACCGTTGCCGTTAGGCCTTACACGGGCTCGGATCTATAGAATAGACTCTTGTTGGGCAGTGCCAGATAGTAGCGCCTAGTCAAGCTATGCTTAGGGTCTGTGTCGAGTGACAAGAGACTAAGTATACCTCTCCTAGTAGGGTGGTTGACTTAAGTACGAAATAGGTGTGAAGCTAGAACTGTAGGTTCTAAGTAACAATGTATGATTGAACGCGAAGAACTAAATATATATGTGGTAATGAGCGTCCTTATATATCTAATCCTTCCTATGGTCCTATCCTCTCCTAGGACAGGTCCGTTCCTGTGTCAGGACCAGTCCGTTCCTTCAAACGGATGGGATGCTGACTAGCCACTGAGGGTTAGGCCTCACGTGATCTTGTTCCTTTAAGTGCCTTGTTGCCTAGGCGTAGCACTTCCTACTATGCTAAGGCGGCTGGTCTTGGCCACTTATCTACTTATTCTACTGATTATCGCTGTAATCCCGGCAACCATGAATAGAAGGCTAGAAGTGGCCCCTCTAGGTGGTGAGCGTTAGATGGTTCCCTAGGAACCGTTAGACCTCCATAGCCTAGAGCGATGCGTCCTAAGTGGGTCCGTAATAAAATTACTAATTAATATTTTAACAATAACGTATATAAATCGTACTAAATTTTCGATACTATCTCTATAAGATATTTTTAGTTTATTTTGAGAGTTTGGTGGAATTTAACGTAGGAATTTACGATAGTACCATAGAATATAGCATATTTTACTAAATCACGCTCGAAATATATATCTTTGACTTAAATAGCTATAGAAATTAATTAAACCCTAGGACTATACTATGGGTAATCTAAAGAGTAACTTTCTATAAGGAGAATAGAAGAGAAGCTCTAGTTGTTGAAATATTAAGTTATAATTTACCATATTTACTATGTGTTTAGGGTGGCCTAGCTAAGTGGGATGGCTTATATGGGGGTGAAATACGTTAATCTACTTGACTAACTAATTAAGATACTATACTTAATATATTATTCTACCTATATATAAAGGTGTATATTATTATGTATTACTCAATAGATATAGCTTAATAAGTGAAGCCCCTATCTATGTGAGTAAGTATGATCCACTCAAGTGAAGTCTAGTTTTTTTTTTTTTTTTTGCGACCTAAGTAGAATGAACTCATAAGCAATAAAATAAATCAAATGATGTAAGCTTATGCTTACTATATGATTCTACTATGTAGAAAAGGCCAATCAAAGTCCTTATGGTGGCCATAGACTGGGCTACCAGAATGAACTAATTCCAATTCAAATCTCTAGAATAGACTAGGGAGACAGGATATAGCATATATCTACTGGGTTCCATTTGCCATCTTTCTAGATATTTATTATATACTGGACCCATAAGTATGATAGCACACGTCCTGCCCAGCCGGTTGACTTTCTTTGTAACAAATGTCAAAATCAAGATTGAGAAAAATAATGAAATGTTCACGAGTTTGATCAATGTTTGCCATCGTTGATTATATACCCTGGATAGAGTAAATATCCAGCATTTCAAGCCGTGCAGGCCTATATTATGGCAGCGAAGCCCAAGATCGACTCCTTCATTCAGATGGTTTCTCAATGATCGCCCAGAGAACAGGAACATCGATCGCATATTCTCGTCTACCCTACATGCAGGTTTCCTAAGTAAGTCTCCCTTGCTTCGTGCTCTATTGAAATTTTATGATCCCATTAGACGTAAAATCGTTACTCTTCCATAGATCCTATCGTTATGACTTCTATCTTGGGACTCCCCGGACTTACCACATCAAACACATTCAGTAAAATAGTCCACGTGCGGTCTCCTCCCTGGACTTCAAGTTTGGGTTGCTCATTATGTCCCACCCTCGCCTACCCTTGTGTGAATCCCACAAAACTGCTTGATCAGCGTTATGCAGATATTTTCAAGTCCTGCGTGGCAGCGTGTCAGTCTTTCCTTTCCTCCACCGAGATGACATTTCCTTCTCACACATTTAATGCAACATCCACGTCGTCACTTCAAGACCTTCCTTGCCTGGCTCCTCTTTCTTAGACTGCTGTTATGTCAATAAAGTTTTGTCTTTCTTGATCTTCAATAAACCCTTGAAGAAACTGTCTAAGGTTTCAATGCATCACTTTCTTAAATGGCGCCCTTATTCGGTATTTCAAGTTACTAATGAGTTCTAAGTATTCAAAATTAGAATATAATATCTTCAGTTTCTTTAACCAAAGATTCTACACGGAGTTATGCTGTACAAAACATATTGTAGAACGTGTTTTAAAGTTAGGTGCATGGACAACTGCCTGTTCCAAAAGGAAGTTAAATTCCATGAATAAGCACGTGCCGTGGCCTCAGATCATTTTACAAGATCTGGTATGAACACTCTTACGTGGTGCATTCTGCTCGAGGTCTACAATGATACTATGATGGAAAGCCTTTCCACGGGCTGCGTTGAGAAACTGAGAGCATGTTTGCGTGATGACATTAATAGAGAATTGCACGCATAGCTATAGCACTTTCTGATTTATAAAATCTCCCTGATTGGGTTACTGACAGACCCGGCTTTGACGACGGGTATTAGTCCGGCTTTGATCTCAAATTTCTGGATAATGGAACCATAGGATTTACCTAAAGAAAAATCATAAAAGGTAATTTGCTGCTGGCCATGTCAGAGGATGCTTTAAGTAATTCAAAAGCATATATTCTGATACTACTTGATACTGCCATATGCTCCTGCGTCATGTTTATCAAACGCTCCCGATATGACCCTCTAGAGAATGTGTTATATCTGCGTCAACATACCCTACATTCGCTCTTAGGAAAGAGTTGCAGATCCCCAAATACAACCCGTTGCTTCAATGACCAGATATTAGTGCATCGTGGGGATGCATTGACTAGAAAGCTCCTAGCAATTCTGGAAAACCATCGCCAGAAAGGACGACTCATCGAGCCGGCAAATCCACAAATGGCCGCCCAGATGGCCGCCCAGATGGTGGATTTGGCTCTAATGATACCCTTTCCGTCACTTCTTCAGAGCTTCCGTGTAAAGACTTTCTTGATGAGATTGCTAAGTATCCTGACTTTGAAGTTAGTAGTCAATCGACGCGGATCTTCGAGGGATTACTCAGTATCTGCTAGACCTGGAAGAATATATGGCCTAATCTCATAGAGCGGAATATGCACTGTCTTTCCTGTCTGGTTATGAGGCAAATGTCGCCGTATGGTCAACGATCCTCAGCCTGGTGACGTTGTTTGTTATGACGAATATATCCATGTCATTATCCATAATGGTATGCGATAAGGGAGAGCCATAAACTGAATGTTCTCTCATAATAGCGGTGAATATCTTCGAGCTCATCGATGCTCGTGAGAGTTTTCACAAGCTCTTCTTGGGGACTCTTTAGGTCGGCAGCAATAAAGTTCATGCCATGTTCTTTCAGAGACTGGTTTTCTGGTTTCTTGACGGACGAAAGCCGAGGGAGTGCAGAAATATCCTAGATATGATAAAAATAATCACTTGGATACCCTGTCCTTCAATCTGCACGACTGATTCGCGTTCCTCGAGTAGGAGAGCTTTGGTGCGCCAATAAGGAAATACTGGTAGTCGACTCCCAAAGACCGTTCGCGATCGACGAGCCTGTCTCTCCCGCAGCGCCCACAATGGGAATCCTTTTGACTGTCATATTGACTTAATCTGCTGTAAGTTGTCTATGATTAAGCTGACTTCCTCAAGACTTTTTATTCTCCTACAAAAGCACCCCTTTCTTAAATTTGGGGCAACATCTAGTCCGATCTGAACATCGGGAACGACAATCTACCCGTTTCGCTATCCTGGAAGATAATAAGTACCCCGATCTCCTGTAACCATCAGGAACGAAATTTTATTGGCCCGATTTTTCACCCGGAAAAGGAACACGACTTACCCGATGCGCCATCCAGAATCAGGAGTCCATTCCGATCGACAAATGTAGCGCAAGCAAGTCTAGTTCAGTTGAAAGTATGCAGGGGGGCCCGTCATGTAAATTGACAACACTATGTACACATATCAAAGTACCTGCAGACTCAATCCTATAGCAATTTGTCTTTCACACAGAAAGCAATCTTTTTACTATGATTCACACAGAGATCGAGATAGATGTTTATCCTGTTACGACCAGACATGCTGTAAGTTTTGCTTTCTTCCTTTGGGGAAGAATCGATTAGTTTCTCACTGGTTTTTTAAAACACAGTTCTTAAACTTTGCGCTATCTCAATCTACCACACTAGCTTCTTTCATGAACAATGGGATGAAATTGATTCCCGCTGTTGAGGTTCACTCGATTTTACCTGGCGCGTAGCTTCAAATTCCTGCTAGTCTACGATAAGACAGGATTTGTGTATTCTGAGGAGAGTGGCGGGGTCTTGCCCCCAATCTTTATGATTATTGGAAAGGCAAAGGCGGAAAAGGGGTTTAGAAGATTCAATAAAGACTCCAAAAACATCATAGAGATCGTGATTAACACGAGAAGCTTTGGGGTCTTCAAAGAAAGGAGACGCTATAAGGCCACTCCTACATAAATTACATCATAACTCACAATGGGATACAATTTACAACCCAAACCTAGCCCGATTGGCAGGCTTATTGTGGAGGATAATGCTAGACGTATAGGCCTTCAGCAATAATATCACTATGCTTTCGATACACGAAAACAGTATATTTGGTACAAGAGCGAGTGAATCAAAGGAACTTCTTTATTGAATTTGTCTAGGCATGGGTGCCTTAGATATCTTGGTTGCCTATCCTGGCTTCAGCGCCCACCTCCAAGAGTAATTCTTCACCACCTGTATGCCTCAACAGAACCATTCAGTGATTCGATGCCTTGTCTTCCTCTTCATGAATACATTAGTTCTCCCCGTAATTTAACCATTTCAAGTCCGCAAGACCCAGTATAATATTCCACCTTTATCCATCAAGTGATATATTTCATTGGCTCCCCTACTTATTTGATGATTCCAAATGCTGCTACCTTCTTGGTTGTTCCAACCCCTCCCCTTTGGATCTATCTCATGCAGCATTTCAGATGTCGTTGTTACCGCCAGATAAACAACTGCTAAAGGTCGGGGCGGGACCACAGTAGGCGTTTGATTTGAAGTTTGCGGTAGGGCCGATCTTCGACCATCCATCCCGTGTGCCTCCATGGTCCATACGTAGACATTCAGTGCCGCAGAGCTTATTGCCATCGGTATTATCGAGATACTTTCTGATTGCACCTGCGATGGTAGCCTGCTGTGCTGTTGTATCGCAGTTTCGGCCAGAGGAGTAGTAGACCCATGACATAGACTCGTAGGTTCCGTGCATAACGTTGCAGGAACTTTGATCGGACAGTTCCTTTGTAGTACTGGCAAGGGATTTTGCCATGGCAACTGCAAAATTCGTGATCGCGACATAGGATGCAGTGGCAGCGAGGATCCGCTCACAAACTCTGACGGAGGTTCGCTCCATAATGGCTTGATCGAAAGTCCTTGCCTGAAGGCTAGATTCTGTTTGTAGGAGTCTCATTAAAGCTCATCTGTAACCACCTGTCTGGTGTGGATTGCCCATCGATAGATGAAGGCCAGGTAGACCGTAGAGGCCTGCACTGACGTTGAACAACAATAGGTTGCTATCAAGAGGCCTTTGAGTAGACGCATAGTAGGCCAAGCTGTTGAAAATGATAAGACCGGCTAAACAACAGAAACGAGCGATATCTGGGAGTCGGTCTAAAAGACTAGGCATAGCTGGAAAATTTGCTGCAAAGATAATGAAATCGCACTTGAGATTTCCTCCCTTATACTTTTGGTAATGGCCCCCAAAATATTCTGTAATCTTAGGTAGTATCCATGAGAATGAAAGTTTAAGACATACC
Organism: Penicillium tannophilum; assembly: GCA_028829675.1. Classification (NCBI taxonomy): domain Eukaryota; kingdom Fungi; phylum Ascomycota; class Eurotiomycetes; order Eurotiales; family Aspergillaceae; genus Penicillium; species Penicillium tannophilum. Next base: position 19,975 of record JAQKAK010000001.1, on the reverse strand, counting down.
CGCCAAACATCACGCTAAAATCCGCACTAATTCATAGTGGGGCTTCATAAGGTTCTCGGCCAATGAGGGACAGGATATCATGGATTGAGATGTTCAAAGTACCCTTGGTAGACTTTGCCCTAGTCTGATGCACCTTTCAGCTGGATGTTTGCCCAGGCTTCTTGAAGAAGCTCACAGAGGGTCTACATGATTCACCATTGAAGTGAACTAGGTAAACAAAAAATCTTTATGACTCAAGGCTTTCGAAGGGTTCAGCAGAACCAAGTATGAGAGCCCTGGAGGTTTTATAAGCTGGGCGCTAGTGATCATTTCTCGTAAGACAATGGAGATCCCTTTTGTTTTGTTGGTATTAAGAGACAAAGCAGCGCGCTTGTGTGTGAAGATTATATATAACAAACAAATATAAACACATTTATATTTATATTTATCTATTGGCCGGAGGGTCTCGCCGAACCGAGCTAACCTCGCAGATCCGCTTGGACCCTCAGATTGCACCACTCTACGGAGTATTTACGGTAGAACTACAGCAAGAGCAGCAAGCTAAGTCTCCAAGGGCTGTACGTCAATATTGCCGGGTAGATATTGCCCTCATTTCCTCCGACGACTAAAGAATTGCCCACGAAGAGCCCATAATTGTGAGGTTATATTTCGAGATTGGCCTCCTAAGAAACCTTTCTTACGAATAACAGCGCCCATTCATTGTTCGACTGCGTAGCATAGCTTCCAATCTCATAAAAAGTAACCTTAGTATCTGACAGGGATCAGGGCTTCGAGCCTATTTTGATGCCTCAGGACAATGTCAATAACTCTGCATTTCCATAGCCCCATTTTTGGCAATCCATGTTCTATTATGATGGAAATCAAAGTTAGAACCGTGCATTAGCTCTGTATCACATGAATCATATATGCCACAAATGTCTCAGGAACAGACGTCTGAACCGCAGTACAGTCTATGGTCAAAAGATGGAACCTGAGGATCTGCTCAGTGATGCCCGGTGATATTGGTATAGTCTGACAGAACAGCCCCGATTACTGATTCAAGAATTTGTCCGAGGTCTAAGAGATCACACAATCACATGTGATCTCTGTCATTTCGAAGGGTTTCTAACAAACGCCTGGATGCTCAAAGCCTTGGCAAAACTCTCCCAAGCCCGGAACCCTTAATTCGCCCAATATGTCTGAAATTCTTTGAATACTCTGTGGAACTACGGGCCAGTATCATCCATCAAAAAACCCACCTTGTGTGAGCCCTATGCGTTCACGTTCCCACCAGCCAGGTGGGGGCTCAGACTGCCTCGTCTTTGGTGAATCATCGGCAGAAGGCAACTAGGACCTGTGCTACGAACGCCACAGTCCCTTTCGGTGGCCAACGGCGGCAGCTGGAAAATTGGTGGGTTTGTCTAGGCTACCGTTTTGAATGTCAATACCTGACTTTGCCAAGAATTGGAATGGTATTTTTATTAGTAGCCCCACCCCATCCCATCTGAATGACAAAATAGAGAGATTCAATCTCAACAATGGTACACTTCAGAGAGCTGTCTGTCTTTGTTACGATTGAGCAAACCATATGGCGGATAGCACACCAATCCAGGCGCAAGTAAAAGAAACATGTTACAAAGTGGAACCCTTGAGAGATAGCCTTGTAGGGATTTATTACATTCAGTACGAGGCGATACAAAATTTCAATCAGATTAGATTAACGCACATAGCTTCGAAGCTTGGGTTGCAGCAACGACTAGGCCAGTTTGGGACACAATGTAACCCCAGTGCTATCCCATTAAGTAATGATGGGACGTTGTGATTAATTCAATATAATCTCATCTGGAGGGACTATTTATCAGTGCCCCTTCCCTCCTGACTTGGATGATTAGAGGAATCTTCTATTTCTCATTCATTCTGGCTACCCATTCTGACCACCCTTGCCTTTTGTCGAGATGCTTGAAAAGACTGTATTCGGTCAAGGGGTCACCTCAGTCAGCGAGGCCCCTCCAACTGTGGAGTCTTTAGAGGCAAATAAACAAGTCCAACACGGCGTGGAAATTGCAGAAGCGGTGACTATGTCATGGTCCAAAAGATCATTGATTCTGGTTTATGTCTGGTCAGTAAACAAAAAATATATACACACGGAATACATCTAACATCTCGTTGGCAAAAGCATGTGGTTGATATATTTTGTACGCGCTTTGAATGGAAGCCTAACGGCAAATTTGTCCCCATACATTACTAGTGATTTCCAAGGCCACTCTCTATTGACGGTGATCGAGATTGTTACGAATATTATGAGTGCTGCGTGTACAATGCCGATCGCCAAAATGCTAAACATTTGGGATCGCGTGGTCGCATTGACCTCGATGCTGTTTATCGCGCTCGTGGGCCTCATTCTGATGGCATGCTGCCGTGACATTTCCACCTATTGCGTGGCACAGGTATATTTATTACATCGCTGATTTTCCAATGCCCAGTACTGATGATATTCAAAGGCTTTTGTGACAGTGGGCTTTACGGGCCTGATCTTCTGCGTGGACGTATTGACGGCGGACACATCTAAAGTGCAGGACCGAGCTCTTGCATTTGCCTTTACCTCATCGCCATATATTATCATGGCATTCGCAGGCGCACCACTTTCAGAGTCCTTCAACAATACGAACTGGCGCTGGGCGTATGGTACAATTGCAATCCTTTTACCGACTGTGACAATGCCGCTGGTTATTATCTGGTCATTTGCCCGGAAAAAAGCCCAGCAGGGTAAAGTTCTGGAGCATGTGACTGACGAAAGGCCCTGGACTCAGCGCATCCACCATATTATTACTGAATTTGACATGGCTGGCATCTTACTCCTTACTGCTGGTCTATCCCTCTTTCTATTGGCATTCGTCCTGGCAGGTTCTCAGGAAGGGACATGGCAATCCACGAAAATAATATGCATGATTGTGATAGGCGGCGCCACTATTGGAGCATTCGTGGTTTATGAACGATTCTTTGCTACAAGGCCGTTCATCCCTTACCACCTCCTTGTTTCACGAACCATTATTGGTACCTGCCTTTTGAACTTTACCTATATCATTGCTGCAAGTTGCTGGGGCACATACTTTACATCCTTCCTACAGGTTGTGTATAATACAACTCTCATGCAAGCAGGTTATATAACAGCGATTGCAAACCTGATTTCTCCTCTCTGGTTGATTGGAGTTGGGTGGCTTGTTCATATTACAGGGCGCTTCAAGTGGCTACTCCTTTGCGCAATCCCGGTTTACATGCTTGCAATAGGTTTAATGATCTATTTCCGGACCCCAGGCCATAGTATCGGTTACATGTGCATGTGTGAGGTGTTTCTAGGGTTCGGTACTGGTACCATCATTGCCCTTGAACAGACAGCAGTCCTAGCAGCATCTGAACATGACAACTATGCATCAACACTAGCACTGCTTGGTCTAAGCGGAAGTATTGGCGGTGCTATTGGCAATAGTATCTCTGGCGCCATATGGACAAACACCCTACCCAATAAGCTTAAGGAATTTTTGCCAACCGAGGCAAAGCCACGATGGAATGAGATCTATGAGTCACTACCAGTGCAGCTGAGCTTCGACATTGGATCGACAACTCGTAATGCTATTGAGCACGCATATGCCATTGCCCAACGGGACATGCTCATAGCAGGTATTTCAATCATGGCAGTGACAGTCGTGTGGGTTCTAATGATCAAAGATATCCGGATGAAGGAAAGGAACGATACGAAGGGGCTGCTTTTCTAGTTCTTATTTTGTGGTGGACTAGGCTGTTGTTCAAACAGCACTCTTCATTAGTTGCATTTGATGTTCTAGACTTAGGGTATTCTAGACTTGATGTACTATCACGGCTTAAGAGAGAGAGAGATTGCTATTATACTTAGATCAGGGCGCAGCCCTTATCACCATAAGTGGCCAGTCATAGCTCTAGCTATAGTAGCTAAGTAGGGTTCGGCTCATGGGTCAGGCCCAGGGGTTGGGCCCTGGGGTAGGGTGGGCCCAAAAATGGGGCCCCTATTCACCTTTGAAATGGGCCGCCAAAGGCAACGGAAATGCACTCGCATCAACAACGCGCAGACACTCCACTCCAGATATATAACAACTATAAGCGATACTTATTATAACTAGTTAGCACCGCGTAATAGGGGTGTTCTAATATTTAGTGAGATTGACTATATATATAATAGGGGCTTCTTTGAATGAATTCATAGAGTAAGACGTAATGACTAGGAGAGCACGACATAAGATATTGCAAGTTGTACTAAATGACAAATAAATATCGAACAATCATCATCGAACACAGGAAGAGAGAAAAGATAAGAGATTACTCTATGGCTTCTGCGAAACACCCAATGAGATTTGACCACCCTTTTAGGTGCTCTTGTAATTGCCGCGGTAACGCCCAGTGACAGTGAAAGTGCTACCAGAGGTGCAGGTCTCGTCCGCGGCATAGAAGCTCCCACCACAAGTGCCGGATGAGCCAGAGCTAATTCCAATGAAGTCCTTGCTGGAATCGACCGCGCCCGAGTACTTAGTACCATCGGGGCCGTAAGCAGCACACAGCTTGGGGTTACCAGCAAAATTGGACTCGCAACCAAAAGTCCAGGTGCCGCTCCAACAGTCGGAGGTCATGGTGAACTTCTCGCTGTTGTCCATGCAAGGAGCATAGCCGTCGGGGTCGGAAGCGCTCCACAGCGTGTTGCCGCTGGTATCCTTGATAGTGAATCCGGTGGAGTAGCCGCTTCCAGCCCCCTGAATGTCGTCGTAAGAAGAATTTGAGTAAAGGAAATTGAGATTGTTCGTTGCAATAGCTGTGGTGGCGATGGTGGCAACGGCGAGAACACTCTTGGTGAACATGGTGGGTGGTTTGGAGAATGGAGTCTATGTTCTTGAAACAGTTCTCGTGTAATTGACCTATGTAGAAGCCCTGGGGTCACGGAGAATTTATGTTGATCCAAGTCGCTTGATTTCGCCACAGTGGAACAACACTCCTTCCTCAACAGGTAGATCTACACATTACTAAATGCTTAGGTGTGGAGCTTCGCTTTTTTATGAGTGGGGCAGCGTTCCTTCGTCAACAGAGTTGTTGATCATGACCTTATTTAGCTGAGTCTAGAGAAATTTTAGTTACTTTCATTATAAGCACTAGTCTTCAGGGGGCTTTCTACCCAAAACCAGGTCAATAGAAGGCACTTCAATGCCGATCGCATGGAATGGACAGAGGTTCTAGAGATACATAAGGGGGTTTCAACACAGAGCTTCGCGCGTTTGCTAATGGAAGTTTGCGCGCATACAGTATCCTTACTGTGCTTTCCAATAATTGGTCTTGACATAAAAAAAAAAGCTTAGATCTGATCCAGTACAATGCGCGTCTAAAACCGGTTGGCCCCCAGTAAGCTAATATTTAGTTCAATATCGTACGAGGCGATCTTTACTGTATTAAGAAATGGGGGCGATAATACGTAGATAAATGGCCCTTCAGGTGGAGAACGCTGGCTTTCTATGCTTGAAATATATGACATTCTCCTTTAATCCACACACCGCTCCGTACCGCATCCTTGTGGGCTGTCTAAATCTGGCCTATCTCCAAGGACTTACATTGACCCCGCTGGAGATATGGACGCCCAGTCCAGCAGAATGAGCCCATTGCAGTTCCATAAAATCGAAAGCATATAGGGGATGGCAGACAGAGGCATGGCCGCATTGCCTTCACGTCAAGTCTGCAAGTCTGTGTATATAAGCTCACGAAATTGCTCATCCTCGGAAAACTTCGCAGAATGGATGCCATCAACAATGCAAGCAACAATTGCACACGCTTCGGACATATACGGAGGCTGAAGAATTATCTGCGACCGGTTCGATATGCAGAGCTAGTGTCATAGTTCTTCCACAATGTTCTCCGCGAGATGCTGTATTTAAATTGAGTTGGGTCTTCGGAACAAGATTCAGTCATTCTCATACCATTTTGTACAGCGCAAAGCAGATCGTCCACATACGCCCCTGACTACGGGGGCTGATAGTCGCCCCGAGGTCGGATAGTATTTGGCCTTGTATATGCCTGATTGATGCCTTACTCCGCCTAAAGTAGACTAGCCCCAAAGGTTATGGCGACCGCCCCTTCTACCGCTTTTATATCTATATAATCCGCGGTGCGTCGCTCAACGACCACTCTCTTCTTTCCCACGCCCCTTTCCCCCCCCCCTTTCATTCTGTATCGCCGACGCCATTCCTGGTCGGCTGACGTGACCCCTGCCAGCTGAAAACTCTGCGCCCTGAGTACAGCCTACTTTTCCACTCGCGGAAATTCGAAGGGGTCAGTCTGGCCCTGCGAGTCACCCGGATCGCCCTTGATTTCTTAGTCTAGATGACTCGATACATTCTTCGTTTCATACTGTGCGCTGTGGACGGTCGCTGTTTTAACCGGAGGATACATCACATTCGGGTTGCTTGATAATTGGACATGTGAATAGCAATGCAGGAGGACTATTGGCCACTCTTTGTCCCAGGCTTCGGTCCGCGAATACCACGCAGCGCCCCAAAACGGCCACTCTGCTCTTTTAACCGACCGCTGATTGAGAATAATCAGTGAGTCGCTCCTTCGACCCGCTTTCGCTCACTAGCCAACCACAAAAATGCCTCAAGGAGCTCTGGCGCTGAGCTGAGCCATCACAATCATTCATGGGATTGATGGCTTGTATGACCGGCTTGTGTGATTGGTGAGCTGTAGGCTGCCGCTCGTATTGAGGGATTTCTTTCTTGTTAATCCCTTCCTAATCCCTTAATTATTAGCTGAGGTGTCTTAAAGGGTGTAACATCATATGGTGGGCACTACGAAGCTAAGGTGCCCTTCGACGAGGTAGATTGGCTAAAGTCGCCTAGAATACCCTAAGTGATTACCTAAGGCAAGCGGGGAGTAGTAACGTATTTCACCCTAAGCGAGCCATCCCACTTAGCCAGGCCACCCTAAACACATAGTAAATGCGGTAAATTATAACTTGATATTTTAACAACTAGAGCTTCTCTTCTATTCTCCTTATAGAAAGTTACTCTTTAGATTACCCATAGTATAGTCCTGGGGTTTAATTAATTTCTGTAGCTGTTCAAGTCAAAGATATATATTTCGAGCGTGATTTGGTAAAATACGCTGTATTCTATGGTACTATCGTAAATTCCTGCGTTAAATTCCACTAAACTCTCAAAATAAACTAGAAATATCTTGTAGAGACAGTATCGAAAATTTGGTACGATTTATATGCGTTGTTATTGAAATATCAATTGGTAATTTATCATATTTACTATGTGTTTAGGGTGGCCTAGCTAAGTGGGATGGCTCGCTTGGGGGTGAAATACGTTATTAACGAGGTAGTGGTATCGTAGTTCTCGGTTATGTGGTTTCTGCAAGGCGATATACTATATGTTTCCTAGCTAGTAATGCTCTGGCGGCGCCTGGGTATTAAAAAGCCTGACTGACCTTCTTTTTATTCTTTGAATATGATTCAGAACGGACTAGTTACCGCTGCACTCTTATCTAAGGTTACTCTTAATGAGCTATTGGTATCTACCTCCGCTGTGTCTTACCACTTTTAGAGAAATGGGGGTGAATCTTGATCAAATCGAGTTTTACCATGCCCTAAGTCGCCCACCGCCTTCTACTAGTGCAAAAAGCATTGCCATAGATCACGCTTTAGCTTATGTGCCACAATACTTCTAGCATTCCTTTCCCACTGGGTTCGGCTTCCGTCTAGGACCGTGTGATGTACCTCTAGGATAGTCACCGCCACTGACTGGTATAACTCATACGTGGAACATATCTGACTTCGAGATCAATAATGTCTATGGTCCCCCTAGGCCTGAGATGACGAAAGATGTCGAACCCTTAGTGACAATAAACATACTAGCTGCCTGTGATATTCCGTCGGAATACGGAAGCTCCTGGCTGGCTTTCTTAGAACTAGTGCTATCAACGGACTCAGCGAGAACAATTCTATGTCCTACAGGGCTAGCCCATGTATAACCTATTCCTCCTAGTGTGCAAGGATATGATTTATTAGGTAAGTTGGCATAACACATAATGATGAAAGTCGGCCATCAGCCTCTTATTGTCTAACTTTTTTTTTTGATCGTAGACGCTGTTCCTGATACCAAAGAAATGGAGAGTTTTCAATTCTCGTGCATACCCTGTGTGCCTGTACCCGAACAAGGGAACTATGTCTCTAGTAACCTATTTATGGTGGGTGATTCTCAACAAGGATTAGCCAAGTTGAATTCATCTACCACGGAGCCCTTAGATAGTCTGCACCCTAGGGACTATGAAATTGATACGGAGCCAAGTCAGATATCTAAGCTAAGTGAAAATCCATGCTCTATGGCAAACGATGCTCTAAATAAATCTCTGGAACGGGCTAAAGATTCCGGCATTGCTAACGTTAGCTATACTTAGCCCGTCCTCTCCGCCGACGGCGCGCTCTACATCAAAACGTTCTCGTGTTCGAACGGCACTAGGTTCTAATATCCTGGTGTGCTACCTATTAATAGCTATGGTTATACTATTAATATCCTAGAAATAAGGAGCCACTAGGATAAGCATAAGGGCCGCTGTGGTAGTATATAAGAAGCGACTCCGCTTAGATCAACACACTAGTAACTACTAAGATAGGAAAACCACCTTCTATAATATAGAATAGCTGTGTTAAAAGAGGAAGAAATGGAAAGCTTTAATTAGGCCACTTTCCGACCCTTCGGACTCTTTTACTCCCGTTTCATATTATTGTCCTAGTGCCATCTAAGGTATACGCGGGAGTGCTCTCCTCATGGTCGAATCTAATTCTGGCCTAAAGCCGGTATGTTCTTTTACTTTCGTACCCGGTCCTAGCCCGGTGCTGTCTCGACCCCACACGGCGGTTATCCTAGGGAAACATAGCACGAACACGTCGGACGAGAATGCGCTGCTAATGCGGCTGAAGGAAAAAGAGGTAGTGTTATGGTCTGAGATTACGACTCACTTCCTAGGTCGAAATATGTTATCCCTTCAAGCCTACCACTCGACCAAATTACGCCACAAGGCCAGCTCTCGGTCTAGAAAACCGAGGGGACGCGAATAAGAGAGGCTATGTTGTCGAGGTAAATCCTTAGTTCGCACTTGTCGACCTTTCGCTATATATAACCTCTTCCGTAGCCATCTGTTTTAATACAAGCATTAAGGGCAGCTTTGTGTACTCTGTAAAATTACCTATGCTACTCGTTGTTCTCTCCATCATCCATCCCAGTTGGAGCGAGGGAGAAAAGCCTCACCCAAAATGCGTTAGTGATTTTAGTCCAAGCCCTGGTTTCCCTTATAGTAGCCCTGAAGATAGCCCTGGGGGTAGATGGGCTTCTTTCTCTTTCTTTTCCTCGATCTGACCAATCGCCGAGCAGTCATTTCCGAGCAGCTTCTACTCTACTCCCTCCACGGATAAAGATTTAGAAAAATTGAAGAACCCCCATATTCATATCAACATCTAGACTATGATTCAAAACATTTATGGGTGCCGGACCCGGGTAATCACTTCCCAAGTCTAACTTGTACCCATCATATAGAGTACATCATCGTTCTCACGCGAATGTTTCGTGATAAACCAACTTAAACACCAGTGCACACGTAGTACCCGTTCCAAAGATTGCTACACTTGGCATCGAGAGTGGGGTTCCACTTTCGGAACTGAGCGAGAGTAATACCGCCAGCCTCCTTCTGTATCTCAGGGCAACTCTCACCATCAGTCACCTTGTGGTACTTCTTGCAGTCCGAGGTCAGGTTGGGCATCTGCGGCGTGGGACCATGGGTGTTGACCGCTCCGGGAACGTGGACACAGACATTATAGTCCAGTTGCAAGTTGGTGCAGCCTGGTGGGAAAAGATAAGCCCTCATTAAACAAAGAAAATGTTCTGATATGGTTCTGTTAGGTACCGGGGTTGATAGAAGGGTTCCATTTGATGAATTGATCGTGGGTGATCTTGAACTCGGTCTCGATAGAATCGCACTGATTCTAGGAGCTAACCTTATGGAACTTGACGCAGTTCTCAGACAGCTCAGGCTGAGTGGGCTCGTGGTCACTGGCCGAGGAGGTTGTGGAGGGAGCCTCAGTAGTCTTGGTCGAGCTGGAGGTCGTCACAGCGGTCGTGGTCTCAGCAGCCGTGGAAGTGGTAGTGGTCTTGGTAGGCTCGTCATCATTTGCCTCACCAGAGACACAATACTTAGTTTCATCATCGAATTTGGAGCAATCCAGATCAGGGTTGAGAGACTTGAGGTCGTTAAAGGCGATGCCCTAGCTGTCGGCAAAGGTTTCACAGGTGTCGCCCGTACTGGGAGCAGTACTGAAACTGCAGTCGACACCGCGACGGGAGAAAGTATTTCCAATAGAGCGTGCAGCAAGCAACTCCGGTAGGAGGGCCAAGGCAAGAGCGGACTTTCCGTACATACTGACGATATAGATGGCTGATCGGCTGTGAGTTATGATTTTCAGGAACAAATTCGACCCGAGTCACCTTGGACTATAATTTCGGATAACTTGGAGCCTTTTATATGCATCTCAAGGAAGGTCTCTCAACACAATTGGCCCCCAATGGCATGGTTGACTACTATCCCTCCATCATCTTTGGAAGCCTCGTTGACCCGCACCCAAATTCACCGGCGCCATAGTGGCTGAACTTACGAATAGTGCTGTCTCAGTTGAATCGACCACGGCGACGCAAATTGAAGTTGATTATACGCCGTGTCAATCGTTCAATCGTGCGAAATTGACACTACTCCATCCGAATTTCCCAAATAGGAAGTATAGAGGAACGGAAAGACCCGATACATTCGTATACAATATACTGGTACGTCGCTTACAGGTTGTAACGTTGGAGGCATGCCAAGACACTAAGGATGCGCTTCCCTCACAAACCCTGCACCAAGAGCCCAAGTCCGCCCAAGCTCAAATTTCGGCCTAGGCATCAGCCTGAGCATCAGCCTATCGCATATCTCAGCTAGGCTCCAACTTGGCACCATTAACCTTGGAACTCAAGTTCGAAACTGCCTTATACCTAGACCTGGCACTCACCCTCAATTTAGACCCGCCAAGACGCCAAGGAGGGTCCATATTCTGACCTTGGACCCTCTTAGGTAATATTTTGCGGAATAAATAGGCCCAAAAAGGTAATTTTCTGCTTATAAATGGTGTGTTATACACCCTTATGAAAATGGGACCCTCATTGAGGGTCCCTTGGCAGGTGGAGGGTCCAGAACTTGGACCCTCCGGCCAGGTCTACTTGTACCTGACCAGATCTGCACTCACACTTCCGTCGTGATCTCCGATTGGTGAACCGGCCCGGCAACGGGGGTAGGGGTGGGTAGGGCTAAGATCAGTGATGCTCATTGGTTGTTAAGAGATCACCAGGGTCCGACCCACTTTCCGCCCCCTTCCGCACCCTTTTCCGCCCCTGGTGTCTTGGAGATTGCCGAGGATCGACCCGTGCATAGTATGAAATCTAGCCCTATGGAATTAGCACTGTTGGTTGGGTCCGCGTAAATGTAAATGTTTGCCGGAGGCAGTCGAAGGGTCCAAGGTCCCTTAGTTCCATAATGCTGACCTTCTCATGGAGTTAAGAGGACCTACATTGGTCAAAAGGCCATGATGGCCATTGATGCATATTAAGACAAAGTGGTATGGGTTGCGAACAGACGCTGGGTTCCCCGGATGGAGCCCTCCGTCCGAAATAAACACTTGTGGCTCTGATAAAAAAGCCTCGCCGAGGAAAAGATTCAGCCTCCCGTAAATTGTGCAAGCCGCTACTCCGTACTTGTGACGCCAAGACATTGCCACATATGCAACCGAAGTACTCCGTAAAGCTGCAGGACTAAGCTTGTTGGGAGGACGGAAGCCGACAGCTCCGGGATTTTTGACAAGTGGAATCATCATGTTCACAGATCACACGGATGGTAAACCGTGGCGAAGCACAGACAATTCCCTCATGACCCCACGAAACTCATTTTAACTAGTCTTTGTGGCTTGAGGGAGGGGTTTCTCGGAGGCTCGTGCTACCAGCTCAATTCACTATTCCACTGAAGCTTGATATTACTCTTGGTAAGCCACAGGACCACCATCCAGGTCAAATTAGGCTGACCAGGAATACTCCGTCCATTCGTTTGTGATTCAAGATGAACGCCGGTATCGTGATATTTAAGGCTAGAACAGTGGCATTGTTCATGCTACATATATCAAAGGCCGGGTGCGGCGTGGACTTGCCGAAACAGTCAAGAACACTCATTGGTACAAACAGTCAAGTTAGGCTAGATATGACCCAGTCTTGGCCCCATTCCCTAGATTAGAAAGTATGACGGTATTGAAACTGCCTGTACCCATTGGACAATTGATACTTGATACACTGAGGTTACTCAAATACATAGAAAAGTTGAGCAACGTCGCCGCTAAATCAACAGCTCGCGAACAAGTAGCATACCAGCAGCCCACCATGTCAGCTGAGAGGCCAAATTGTTGACAGTAGCTGCGCCCTTTTTGGGTGGACAGCTGATACCGGGGGTAGGAGCAGCGCACCGTGCTGCGGTAAGGTGGGATGAGATGCTTGAGGCGGCCGCCGGTGCGACACTGACCTTGCAAGGAGCAGGCGTGGGCGCGGGACTCGCGAGCACGGCGCATTTTTCGCCTTCATAATGGCCTGATTGGGCTTCCAGGGTCTTTGTGACGTTGAATGCCAGAGCGGAAACATCACCGCATTTGTCATCGGCAGTGAGAGCGGTCAAATTAGGCTGGTTTGCCCCTTTCTTCGTAGTAAAGCGGATGGATTGGCCAGCCCACGGGTTGTTCGAGTTGACCTTGGGCTCGCCGTCCGAAGTGGTCTTGTTCGCCGACGTCGAGCAGTTGGTCCAGTCCATTTTCCAGACAAACTCCCAGTCATTCTCGGTGTCCAGCGTGTTTGCGATGCTAGCTTCAAGGAATGCCACAGAGCCCGTTGTATCCGTTGTATTGGGCAGATGTTGTTGCACCAGATTGCTGTCCAGTTTTTGATTCCCCGGCGGGAGATCCACTGGCCACAGTCCGTAAGTAATATAGGGATAGATTCGATCAATCGCTGCGGGGTTTTGAATTGCGAAAACGATGGGGGTGAGTGTCATCGGCCCAAAGGTGCCATTTCGCGGGAAGACCAAGTCAACCTCTGCGAGCCCAAGGCCCGTAATCTCGGCTATCCCCAGGGATGCCATCAGGCTGAAAGCGAGGACTTGCTTCTTGATATCGAACATAGTGAGAATTCGGCAATTTAGGGTTGAGAAGCTCAGGTGTGGTTAAGCCGATACCACTGGACAGTCCAAGGTTGATAGCCAATATCAACTGATATCAGTGGCAAAATCCAACCTCCAAAGAGAAGAGATCAAAAAAGGGAAATTTGGGTGCAGTAGGGCGAAGTACCCCAAAGTGACCCAAAGTGAAAAAGTCGTAATTTTGTACGGGCAGCAAACCGAACTACTCGCGCTAGGGAGACTAGAAGGTTTTCGTAGTTCATAAAAAGAGGGTCCCGCGGAAGTGGGTCACTGCAATATACAATCGTATAAAAATTACGTACGAGTATCTGAATACCCTGTACATAGTCTTAGACCTCATTTCAATTTATGAACATTGTTACCTCCCAGCCCTAGATTACATTTGGGCAGTGGAGCCAGAAGCTTAGAGGACCCTCGCGAGTCTTGGCGGCCCCTCCATCGCCCACTGCAACCTTGGAAATGGAGATCCTATACTCTGAGACATTTACGCGATAGGTCTTGGCGCAATTTGCTGAAGCACTGGATTACTAGATCGAGTTCTCGAACTCGAAGAAGGTATCCGCATGGTTATCTAGTTCGTGATTCGATCACACCTGGGCGCCATGCTAGATGGGTCCTCGTATATAGCATAGAAAGTTGTGAGAAGATATCGTCTCGAGTCGGAGATTGGGGGCGAGAAATTTGTGTATTTATTCAAAATACCGGGCGCTCCCTGGGGTTTTGATAGAATCTATGTGCCTCTCAGCCTGAGGAAGTTGCTTTAGGGGTCTCTGTTCCCATCAGTCACTCGTTTCTATTTGTATATACACTCTTTTGATCCGATCTTTTATCACCCTTTCTTTTTCTTTAAAAAAAAAAATCCATTTTTATCATATCACACTCTTTACTACCTCCATCGCGAGGGCGCTCAAAGCCATGACAGCCCTTCTTAATGGCGTCGCTGCAGGCTTGCTGCTGTCTATCGCGGTTGTCTCTGGGCATGGAACCTCCAGGCTGGGTGCCAGTCCGAGCTACGAAGGGTTCAGCAACATCTGCCCTGAGCGATGCATTGTTACGGGTCCCAACCCTTCCAATTGGTCAAGCTACCACAAACTGAAACAGCTGGACAAGTGTGACCAGCCCATGTTCTATGGTTTCAACCTGTACGACGATGTCGATGATACCGAGTCTTATCACCGCATCTTCGCGTGCACAGTGTATGGAAATGACTCCAGCGATAACTTACAGGCTCACATGTTACTTGCTCGCCCTACGCAAGAGCACAAGGTCACCTATGAAATCGGCTGGTCCTCATACTTACAAGGTACCGAGTCTGAGTACCGCTCTTTGATCAAACAAATGCGTGATTATATTGCCCGTGGACATATTATTCCCAGCAAGACAGCTATGCTGTATTCCCGTTTTGGTGCCACTTCAGCTGGTATCTATATTGGAAACAGTCTACAAAGCAAAGAAATCAGCGAGGTGGCTCTGCAGTCACGCATTGAAGAGTCCCACAAATTCAATGGACGCCGAGACAATCTGGCTATGCAACTCTGTGGACCACACTATGATTCTCAGCACGTCTTTGGATTCATGGCTCTGAACAATGGCACTTTCAGAGCCATTCAGTCTGCCTTCGAATCCTGGTCCAATTCCGAGTGTCTTAAATTCGAACACAGCACAAATTTCACGACTACCGTTCATTCTAGATCGCCTATGTTATCTTCCATCAAAGCTAGCAATGCGACCACAAGCAGCGTCTAAGTCTCTGGTGCAGCTCTTCCTGACAAAGGAAGCCTGCTATCTGCTCGGGGACAATGCCGAACAGAGACTGCTCAAGTTGGTGACAGCTGCGCCACGTTGGCCTCTAAGTGTGGTCTCTCCGGTGCTGATTTCCACAAATACAACCCTGCTGCAGGGTTCTGCTCAAAGTTGACGCCTGGTCAGCAGGTTTGCTGCTCTCCTGGAACAACTCAACGGAAGAGAGATCTATTGTCTACGAGGGAACAATGTCGAACAGAGAATGTGCAATCCGGTAATAGCTGCGCCGCAATGGCCACTAAGTGTGGTATCTGCGGTCCTGACCTCCTCAAATACAACATCGCACAAGGCTTCTGTTCAAAGTTGGCACCTGGTCAGCAGGTTTTCTGCTCCTCTGAAACGATTCAGGAGAAGAGAGACCTGCTCTTTTCGAGAGGGGAGTGTAAAACACAGCAGGTCCAGCAGGATGACAGCTGTGCTGCGCTCGCCACGCGGTGTGGTATCTCCGGTGCCGACTTCGACAAGTACAATCCTGCGAAGGGCCTTTGCTCGAAATTGAAGCCTGGTCAACACGTCTGCTGCTCCTCTGGCACACCTCCCGACTTCAGCCCAAAGCCCAACAAAGACGGGTCATGTGCCACTACTACTGTTGGCGATGGCGAAAGCTGCTCGATGATTGCTGCAGCCAATAGTCTTACTGAGAAAGATATTGATGGCTTCAACCAGAAGACCTGGGGGTGGACTGGATGTAAGAACATCTTCAGAGACTCTGTAATCTGTATCAGCAAGGGAGATCCGCCTATGCCCGCCGAGGTTCTTGACGCCCAGTGTGGGCCCCAGGCTCCCAGTACAAAGCCCCCCAAGGACATGAGCAAGCTCGCCGATCTCAATCCCTGCCCATTAAACGCTTTTTGCAACACATTTGGTCATGTATGCTCTTCAACTCGATTTCACCTGTTCAAACTAACTAACAATGGCTATAGTGCGGAACAACAGCTGAGTTCTGTACATATACAACGCCGGTGTTCCTGGTACGGCTAAGGCCGGTACCAACGGCTGTATCTCCCACTGTGGTACCAAGATCGTGAATGGCAATGCTCCCGCCGAGTTCCGCAGCATCGGATACTATGAGGGTTATCAATTCAAGCGTGATTGCTTGTATCAGGATGTATCGCAGGTGGACCCTTCGAAGTATACTCACTTGCATTTTGGTTTTGCCGATATCTCCACGGACTATGAAATCAGCATCAACGACAAGACAACCAACTACCAGTTCAACAACTTTAGATACGTCTCCGGTCCCAAAAGAATCATCGGCTTTGGTGGCTGGGACTTTTCCACCCAAGAATCCACCTACCAGATTTTCCGCCAAGGTACCACTGCCGCTAATCGCAAGACACTGGCAACCAACATCGCAAAGTTCGTGAAGGATAACAACCTTGACGGTGTTGACATTGACTGGGAGTATCCAAGTGTGGGTACAGCCTTCTGCATGTTTTCTTTCTGAGGCAAATAGTGTGATCGGCCACTAACAAAAACAGGCACCCGATATTCCTGGAGTCCCCCTCTGGTGATAAGAGTGAAGGAAACATCTTCCTTGCTTTCCTTGTGGTTTTGAAAAACCTTCTGGGAGACAAGTCTGTATCTATCGCTGCTCCCGGCTCCTATTGGTACCTCAAGGGCTTTCCCATTGCAAAGATCAGTAAGGTTGTTGACTATATCGTCTTCATGACTTATGATTTGCACGGCCAATGGGATGCAGGAAACCCCAATGCTCAGCCTGGCTGCGATGATGGTAGTTGTTTGCGAAGCCACGTCAACCTGACAGAGACCCGGCAATCTCTTTCCCTGATCACCAAGGTTGGTGTGGACTCTGGCAAGGTAGTCGTCGGCGTCAGCAGCTACGGAATATCCTTCAGAATGGCCGACGGAGACTGCGATGGTCCGCTTTGCAAGTTCACTGGAAGCCGATTGCACTCCAACGCCGACAAAGCGAAATGCACTGATACCGCTGGCTACATATCAAATGCCGAGATCAATCAACTCCTCAAACACAACTCATCCCGCGTCAAAAAACATTATATCGATACCCACAGCAACAGCAACATTATGGTCTACGACGACACGAACTAGGTGGCTTACATGAGCCCCGAGATCAGGGCTCAACGCACCAAGATGTATGAATCACTTGGCATGGGCGGTACAGTCAATTGGGCCACCGACTTGGAACAATTCAACGATGCCCCTGATGGTGTGGATGGTTGGCCTGGTATGATCCTCCTAGCAAAGTCCGGCAAAATCACACCCCGGGGTGCTGGTAAGTGCACTGGCAACTGGACGGATATAGGCTGTGACGACGAATACTCGGTGGAAACAGCCTTCAAGTCTTCTCATACCC
This sequence comes from Penicillium tannophilum, assembly GCA_028829675.1. Taxonomy (NCBI): domain Eukaryota; kingdom Fungi; phylum Ascomycota; class Eurotiomycetes; order Eurotiales; family Aspergillaceae; genus Penicillium; species Penicillium tannophilum. The sequence goes on along the minus strand of JAQKAK010000001.1, from coordinate 2,535 downwards.
GCTGGGGACGGCTTGACGCCGACAGTGCCTGGAGTGATGTGATTGCGGACTGGAAGGACTACCGAGATAACCATGACAGCGAGGACAGAGAGCTTTCTCAACCCACATCTCATACCTTCTTGGCGGACCACCCGAGGCCAAGTGCCATTCAATTGGTGGTGACAACAAATGAATGCAGAGCTTGAGCTGCTCCGAGCTCCATATCGAGAAGAACGACAAGTCCGGTGCTGCAGCTGAGCTCATCTGGACTTCTTTTGTGAAGATCCATCAGGTAAATACCATTCCTCCATCCTTCTCGCACTGTCCAGAATAATATCTAATATAATGTACGCTCAGATGTATGCCGAGTTCAAAGCTGCGCTTATTGCCGATGCTGCACTTGTCATTGACAATACTCTCCCGGACTTGGAGAACACATTTGCGCCTGTTCCGCCGAAATCCGATGATTCTTGGCTGAACACCTTATTAGGTCTGGTCGCCCTGGGTGTGCCGGTGGTCGGTGGAAAGTTCTTCGATAGTGGTACGTCTTTGGTGTCTCCTATCTTTTTTTCTTCTGAGGTTTCTGACTTTGCTGACTCGACATTAGTGCTCTCCAAGATACCCGCTATGAGCGCCAAGAGCGACGTCTCCCAAGATCACTACAAGTCAGTGATGAATGCCATACTCACTAGCCCTGTCACAATTACAACGAATATGAAAAGCAGCAATGATCCGTAAGTCATCCAAATTGGTGTTTTATTTTTGACATTTAGTGACACCATACTAACCATATAACTATTAGGACTAGTGTCCTAGGGGTGTTCTCCGTGATCCTATTTCTATTATGCGGCTTATCTAATTAGTTACCTAAGTATATTAGGTTAACCTTTCTCTAGCTAGTTCTATGGTATATAGAACTATAGTATATAGAAGTGTTCTAAGGTCCTTATTCGCCTATTCTCCAGCCCTTCTATAGGCCTAACTTGCTATACATATACAGACCAGAACAGATGTAATTAAAGCAAAAGTCTTGGCAAAGAATATGCAAAGTCAGGCAGAAATCAGGCAGAAATCGGGCATTAATTTAGAAAAAATGGGCCCATGGGCCCCATATGGGGGCATAGATTTTATGGGTTGGGGTGGGCCCTGGAGTTGAGTCATGGGCCGGGCCCATGCCGAAGCCTAGTATAGATCTCCTTATTGGTGTAATTCAAATTAATAAGTCTAGTAATTTCCTCCTAGTAAGGATCAAGATTAATAGAAGGCCGGGGTATAGTATATAGTAGTAGCGAGGGGAAGAGATCGATAGAGATATTCGATGATAATAGAGGAGCATTCGATGATGATAGAGGAGTATTGGTGTTTGATTAGTTATATAAGATATTAGTGCCTAATAAGCTAAGCTGGTTAGAAGGGCGTTAATAAGGGCGGAAGGGTTTTAGAGAATGGCCATAACTGTCCACCGTACCTAGCCTAGTGGGCTATGGTTTATAATCCAACTGGTTATTCTATAGGTATAAACCACCAAAGTAACTACCTCAAACCAGGTCTTGAACCATACTCAAATTAGTACTAGTGAAAAGCCCCTACTTTCAGGATGCCAGAACATGGTTTATTATTTAAATTGGATAATATTAGTAGCTGTGAGGATCGTTGGAAGTTAATATTGTTGGCGCGATTTCTTGGCATTGCGGGAGGAGAAAAAAGCGCGCTAATCCTAATGTAGTAAGAAAGTGTAACGCTCGAATTCTTGAATTATACCACGAAATCGCTAGATATCTATCTAAAAATCTATATACTTCTTTGCTAGTCTTACTAGTATCTCCCGGTAAAAGGAAAATTTATTTTGCTTATTATCGCGTGGGTAGGGGGCGTCTAAAGTTAAGGCATAAAATAGGTCGCTTAAATACCACATTTCCTATTATACCCTTACGATCCTTAAGAATTATTATCTTTTTTATTAATAATTTATAGTATTATACTATATAGAGGGTGAGACTTTAATATTAGAGCGTTTAACCTCTATATACATTTATTATATAGTCGCTTTATTTAATATAGTGACCTAGACTAGGAAAAAGGACGCTAATCCTAATATAGTAAGAAAGTATAATACTCGAATTCTTTAATTACACCACAAAATCGCTAGATATCTATCTAAAAATCTATATACGCCTTTAAGAGTCTTACTAGTATATCCTATAAAAAGGAAAATTCATTTTGCTTATTATCGCGTGGGTAGGTAGCGTCTAAAGTTAAGGTATAAAATAGGTCGCTTAAATACTATATTCTATATAATATCTTCACTAAACTTAGAAAGGACTATCCTATTTCTTGCTAGACTATAGTAGTATATTAGAAAGAGGTTATTATTCCTTTAGTTAACGGATTAGTCTCTCTCTAGAGTTCTTATATAGTTCACTTTATTTAATATAGCGATCGAGACTAGAAGGCGCTAAACCTAATATAGTAAGAATATATAACGCTTAAATTCCTTAATAAGAGACCTAAATCAGAAGATATTTATCTTAAATTAATAGAATAGCTGGTTAGGGT